>OW387793.2:1962500-4362500 GCA_936446665.2 Synanthedon andrenaeformis
GTGTGTATTTTTTGAATCGTCAGGAAAAATCGTTGATGTACATAATTATATACAGAGGTGTCGGTTACGATAACAGTGTCGCGAGTTTTGTCCCATCTCAAAAATGCCCAACGCGCCTAAAGAAGTTTTCACTTCAAAAACTGTCAGTCGTATAGGACTGCACGTCAGAACTAAAATCTGTGGAACAATACCACTATGACTTTTGAACACCTTATTACCATCTGTTAACGTCTTAACAAACTACTGACGAACCAAGAAGTACATACTCTTTCGAGTAGATGGCGCTTATTTCATAAATTTAAACGTCACCGAGGGTGTCTCTCACAGAGCGTGATGGCCGAGTTCAGTGTTTTCAAAGAAATAAAGAATTTAAAGAAATAAAAAAAAAAAAAATTAAATTAATTAAAGAAATTTTCACTTCCAAAATTTCAGTGTACTAAACACCACACTAATATTCGAAATTAAACATCTGTAGCAAAGTATATTTACTTTGAATTCAAATACGCCGAAAATAAATTTGCGTGCTTCCAATAATTCCAAGTAATTCTAAGTTAGTTACAAGTGGAGGTAGTGTACGTACAAAGCGAGTATTTGCCGCACGATCAACCTGCGGAGGCCCACGGTTCTCAAACTTTCCCCTAATTAATTTCCATTAATTCAACTCAACCAAGACTGGGGGTCGCCATGAAAGATTGAGTTTTATAAATCCAATTATATCTTTCTAACTTAACTTCGGCAACTAGTTAAGGTGTGAAGCCTTTTAAGTACTTTAGTGTCAAGTTTCAATTGAAATTTAACCACTGTTTTTATTAACTGTCTTGTTTAAGTAAATAAGATTGAATAACAAAATGGCGGCAGTAACCACTACCTTGCAGAAGAGCCACGTAACAGCGTGTATTCTATTGCTTAATAAGTAAGACATACCAAAGCCCATACATTAGTTTCCACTTTTGTCTCTTATTTTTTTGACATTAAGATCAGGCAGCATCCCCTTTACATTAGCCACCTACCATAAGGCAACCGTCGGCCTTCCTCTCCAACTGTTTTTTTTTTGTTATAAGGCTGAAAGTTTATAATCAATACTAATAATAAATCTGTAAGGGTCGGTCATGGAGTAAGTTACTTTGTTTTCAGATGTCGTGTTTATAGGCGATACACGATACTGAAACTAAATTGACGATTTTTAGAATTTTTTTCTATATGTATGTATGTTCCTCCATAACTGAAACGAATTAACTGATTTTCATGAAACTTGGTAGATAAACATTTGGACGTACGGGACACAGGATAGGCTACTTAATATTTTTCAACGCGGACGAAGTCGTGGGCACCAGCTAGTTGTATAATAAAACCTAATTAATTTTTATATATATTTAGAAAAAATCAATATTTTACAAACAAGTCGTCAAAAAATAGATTGACAAGGCTTAGGTATACGTAGGCTAAACCTTAAGATATATAAAATTATGTAATGTAGTTTTAAATATAAAATTATGTAATGTAAAAGAAAACTCTGTGATGGCAATATCTATATCTGTTATGGTTGACTGACAGTAACCATTTCTTTAATTAAATATTTCGCTCTACGTATTATAAATCTGTCATCTGTTTCTTCGCTAACTACTGCTAAACCAACGGAATTTAATACGGTTTTCACTTATGGAAAGTGGGATAAACGAGGAAATTTGCGTCTATAAAAAAGATTGCATCCTGGGCGAAGCTGGGAGCGGGTAGCTAGTATTATATAACAAAGTGGTTTTTTTTTTAAATAACACTAAAAACCTTTTTAAGGCTTAAAATTATAAACAGCCGAACACATTACTTACAATGTATCATATATTATTAGCGAAGTAAGGCCATAGATAATTTGCTCCAAGGAACTGCGCAAGACAGCCTCCCCTCTCCCCCTGCCCCCCACTTGTTATTAATGACGGCTACCCTCCCCTATTTACAAGTCATTAACTGACTCTTACATATAATACGTGTTTGTATGTAAATATTTCGATGTAAACGTATTTAAGCATTAAGGAATGGTTTCGATATTATTTTAGGCATTTTCTTATAGTAGAGTTTGACCTTACAATAAATCGGAGAGCAAGGGATGTGGGAATCCTCTTTTTTTTTTCAGTTTAAATAGACTACATTTTATCCACAAACTTATTAGATGAATGGTTAGGGTTCTCGCCTTAATGCTCTGTATCAAGGGTCTCGGATTCGGTTCCCGAATTCCCGGCAGCAAAATATTAGAAAAAAGTAAATAATATTTTAAATATTTCTGTTTTTGTGTAAAGATTGGCTCCTTTCGCCTTCTATTTCACTTTGAATTTACTGATCATAGCAAAAAGAAGCTTTTCATCGTTATAAGAACTTTACAAAATACTAACATAAATTATAGTTTTTGATATGCAATGATGAGCTATAGAGTGACGGTAACATCGTTACTCTAGTTGTCACATCTTTCCTAAGCCAGACTTTACCTATGAATGACTTAGACCATTTAGTAGCATTTCATCATGTTTAATTTAAAAATAGATGTCATAATAAAGTGAGGTGAAAATTAGTCTTCATATAAGAGCAAATAATACTTGACTACAGCGCGACTCCCCCTTACTTTGTCAGCAGGTGCAGCATGTAGTTTATGGTCATTCTTTCATGCTATATTTTACGTTCGCACCAAAAGAGATTTATGGCTTTGATACTGTACGAAGCTAGAAAGTGTTAGGACTAAAGATTAAGCGGAAAACTTGGGGAAAATGTTGTCTTGTCATTGTTGAAGTAAATGCGGAATGTTTTTATTGTATTATGAAATGGAGCAACTATGTTATGGTAGCACATATATCCTAATTAATATTATAAATTCAACATTGAGTTGTTAATATTATAATTCTTCAGTACTCGACCAATTATCGTGAAATTTTGCATACACATTTTCAGGGATACAGAAAAGCTTCTTTCAGAAGAACCAGAAGAACAACCTATGTTACTCGCTTATAATATGTCAAAGAATTTTTAAAATCATTCCAGTAGGTAGTTTTCGAGTTTATCATATTCATTACAAACAAAAATACAAATTTCTTTATAATATTAGTATAGATTTTTTACACGTTGGGATTTTTTATAGGGATCCCTAATTTAATACAGGATATTGTATATCCTATACATACTATACATTTTTACGAATTATCTCACTGTTTACTCTAAACATGCATCCAAAACACTGTTTTGAGTTCATCAATGTTCTCTACCAAGAGAGTAATTGTGAATTTGATAGCCATGTCCAGTTTATAGCTTCGAAAGACGCCCCTCGTATGCAATGTCTTTGTTTTAGTAGCTTCAAAGTGCATCCCTTGTGTCAAGACTGCATAATTACACGCTTTAAGTCTTGAGACTAACAATTAAAATAAACACAAACGCGGTCGGAGACGCGTAAACTGTAAACTTGTTAATTAGCCGCTTTATTGCAGCGCTGCAGCGACTTAATTGTATGGCTATATTAATTATAAAGGACGTATGAACGCGTCTTAAGGGCGCTTGCTTCGTTTGTTTCGAATACTATACCAATTAAAAGACCGAATCGCCCAGTTAGTTTTCATTCTCTTCGCATACTGTAGGATTTAATTGAATGACAAACTTCTGATTTTATTGTAGGATAATTATTCTTGTAAGCTCTAAGGATTAACAGACTTGAAGCTATATTTATATAATAAAACCTTTATAGTTTACTTATTTGCGTCTATTCCAAGTATTTTTATGGTCACCTTTTGCTATAGATAATCACTTCTTATCTTGATTTCTTAAGTTTAAATTCTTAGATACTATTTTTTTTTAATTATCACTATTCTTATGAACCTATGTTGAGTTTTAAAAAATGTTACCGACTGGAAGTTTCATAAATAAACGAAACTTTACGAGAAGAGTGGGTTGCCATTGTTCGCCATAAATAGGTCTTTGCGATGCGCCCTTCTGTTTTTGAACATCAATACAAACAGAGCACCTCCGCTTTCGGCACAAGCTTAAAAAAAAACAGAATAGATTTCCATCACATAAAAGGAGTCCTCGAACCGTGAAAGGTCGATATTTAGAAACAAAGACATGTTTGCCAGCGAAAAATTTTCATTACCGACGCCTCTGATATTTTTGTAATAGGTCCCGGCATTTGCTTTGACAAAAGACGTTCAAGGTGTTATATTAATGCTGGCAATATTTATGCTTGTAAACAAAATAAGACAAAGTGTTCTTTGTGATATTCCGAATTAGTTACTATACAATCACTAATCACTAAATGATGAATTTATGGGTAGAAAATTTCATTAAAAAACATGTTTGTCAGTGAAAAATTTATATGATTTTCTATCACACAATACTGAAAATCTCAATCGGAAATTTTTCGTGGCTTATCGTATTTTTCCATTTAGTTATTATCGAATTTAAGCCGAATTTTATAAGCGAAATGAATGTCTCTAACATTAATATTTTTTATGATATTTGCAAAAAACTAAACTCGTTTTTTATCTTTAATTGTTTGAAACTCTTGCACATTTTCCTAGAAGTCATTACGTATCAAACGTAGCTATCCTATCACAAGTATCTTTACTAGCTGTAACATGATTTATTACGTTTTTAACTTGTTAACTAACGTATATAGTACGTTCTCTTTATAGAGAGGTCGCTACGTTCTATAGAAAGCATCTTATGAGCATGTAAACTTAGTTTTATACGAAATAATCTTATGAAGTGCTGACGCCATGAATTGTTGACGATCAAAAATAAACATAGCATTATGTGGTAAGCCCTGGTACAGGTCGATATCCCCAATATGAAATCAGTTCATGATGATACCACTACTACGAACCCTCGTACCTCCGCTAACGAGAATCTCCGAGGTAATTAGCTCAATATTTGTTTAGGCACGCGCGAACAAAGGTTGACTGCTAATGATGTGCGCCTACATTCTAACATTGATTGAAAACTCTTAGTAATTTCGCGACATGACTCTTGACGTCAATTCTTGTAACACTTGGCTTGAACATGAAGACAGACATATAATATAAATTTATATAGCTGGTGATTCGGAGCTGGGTAAATAGACGAAAGTCAAATAGACTGATAGATTATTTAAAAAACCGTCATGAAATTTACTTTGTGAGATCCCTGCTTCATTCGTTCATGCCATTTCATGACACTTCAATTTTTTTCCAATGTATTGGGTTTAAGTGTAGTTAAATTTTTAGTAATCAACTTAAAATCTGGATTTAATAGGTAGGTAAATGTTAGAATAGAAAACAAAAGAAAAAAATTCCATTAAACTTCAAATTAGAAATCCACATATGTTAAATTTATAAGTAAAACTAGCTGACTATCAATACTAATAATAAAATAATTCTGTAAGGGTCGGTCATGGAGTAGGTTACTTTGTTTTCAGAGATATCGTGTTTATTGGCTCTATACATGATACTAAAACTAAATTGACGATTTTTAGAATTTTTTCTGTATGTATGTATGTCTATGTTCCTCCATAACTCTGAAACGAATTAACTGATTTTCATGAAACTTGGTAGATTAAAATTTGGACGTATAGGACACAGGATAGGCTACTTAATATTTTTCAACGCGGACGAAGTCGTGGGCACCAGCTAGTTTTTATTATAAATATTTACTTAATTACCTTACACCGCCATCTGTGAGAATCTTATGGAACTTACAGATAACTTTTAAAATAAGTTTAAAACAACTGTGAGTTCCATGAGATTCTCACAGATGGCGATGTAAGGTAATTTATAACTCCTTCTCATATAATAAACAAATAATTTGCAATAAAAAAATACTATAAATTTAGATAAAAACTATCCTATCTTTTAAGTTGGACCAAAATACATACAGTTACGAAGTGTTATCGGTTCAAAATCGGTTCAGTAGTTTCGGAGTTCATTGGCGACAAACAACGTGACAAGTAATTTATATCTATACTAAAGGCCCGCTCCCGGCTTCGCCCGGGGTGCTTTTTTGCAATCCAGCCGATAAATTACTTTAAACCGCCATCTGTGAGAACCTTATGGAACTCACAGATAAATAATTGCTTGAATAAGTATCAACAGATGGCGCTATGTTAATAATATTATATAATTTAAAAAAAATAATAAACAAAATGAGATATAAACTATCCTATCTTTTAAGTTGGACCAAATAACAGATACTTATGAAGTTTGATCAAAGTCGGTTCAATAGATTCAGAGTTTATCGCGAACATACATCGTGACACGAGATTTTTATATATATAGAAGATAGAGTTATCAATAAAATATTTAACATAGAAATGTAACATTTCTTTTAGTAGTAGCAAAGTATACTTAGAGAGCGCGAATTAATTAATCTTTGTCATTAACATTAAACGCCCGTTGCTATACGAGAAAGCTTAGAAATTATAAAAAAAAAAATTTGCCCTTATTAATAAATATATTTTCACATTGTTTCAAAATTATAAAAAAATATAAATGGCATCTATTTAAATTAATTAATAAGCTGAAAAACAATTGTGGCTGAAATTTTTATTACTGTGACGTTAAGTAAAGGTTTTTCAGGATATTCACTATATTTTTACTTATTATCTACTCGTAAAAGTCGAATTAGGCGACAAAACAAAATAACGCTTTTCTTCTAAGTCCTCGCCTTAAAAAAGTCACGAAATTCGCAATTTTAAAATGAAATAAAATAAATATTTTAATACGTAGCGACTTCTAAACGTTCGCTTGAAAACGCCTGTTTTATTTCCCTGTTAAGAATTTAAAAGCGAGCTCCCTATAGAACAATTTGTGAGGCAAACGGAAGTTTCAACGACTCCAGCTAAATAAATCTTGAGTAAATATTTTTACTTCCCTTGAATTTAGTTTGTAAACTATTTGAGAAAGATTCTTTGCTAGGTAAGCGTCTGTAAAGATTAGGTTCAATGTTGTGAAAGGCGTTTTATTCAGGACAATTCAATTGTGTGTTTCAAATTTACAATTTCATCGCTTATTTTGTCTTGAAGATACAATTGTCTTGTCATTAAAAGGTAATGGGATTAATTTTTTATGCATATATCAGAAAGATTAATATTGTTTTTATAAATAACTAGCTGGTGACTGCGGCTTCGTGCGCGCTGAAAAAAAAATATTATGAATAATATTTTAACGCCTGACATCTTTATCGCTAAGACAGACAAGCGCCATTTTTTATATTATTAGACGATCCATCGGAAACTTAACATTTTATCACGATAAAAAGTATTCTAAATATTAACTATTTGTGTGCCGAATTACAGATGGGAAATATTAACATAACGAGTACGGTAAACAAGTTATTACCAAAAAAGTCTTACATCGACTCAAGTTTATAATGGCCTATTTACAGCGATGTTATGTACAAAATTTTTGTAAAATATTGTGTAAAGATATGAAATAAAACACAAGATAATTAGTAAATATTTAAGTGTAAATTTAATTATTAAGATAAATATTAATGTTTTCTTTTTTCAAATTATTTGATTATTAAATTTTTTTCGCTAAAGTTGCGTTCAAATTAAATAAAATTCTATATAACTTTGTTTTATAAAACATTGTTTAGCATTGTCTATTTTAAATACTGGCAGGGCACGGGCACACTGCGTTTCGCTGTCATTTTGGCAGCCCGTCTGGCGGCAGTAACCACCCCTTTTATAGAAGACCACCGTGAAATAACAGCATAATAAAAGCACACTTTTGTGTTTCGGTGAGTAAGGTATGACAGAGTCCAATACCCCATCTCTTCCACACATATAAAACATACTATATAACTATGTTTTGCAAAAAAAATATGAAAAGTCTCATCCGCCCTCACTTTGCAGTAATATAAGAATATTTCCCTTACATTATAATCGTTCTACTTTCTCAAGTATCGGTCAAAATCTCAATAAGGAAAGGAAAGTACGTGCGGATACTAATTTTAATTATTCCAAAGAAGAGCCTCGCTCCCCTCCCCCCTCTCCCCGCAGCCATTAAGGTAAAGAGCCATTGAATCCTCAATTAATTTCACGGCATCTCTTTAAAAATTGTTGATGAGAAAAATTGGAAGTTATCCAGTAACTCATTTTATACCTCGTCCTTACCCTCACCGAGATAAATTGGGCGGTAATTGTGCTTATTTATGATGTTTTCGAGTGTTTCTCCAAAGGCAATATTATTTTCTATTAATCCTCCACTTAATGGCAATTCTTTTGAAAATTATAGGTATCGAAAATTTTGTTTCACAGCTATATTAAATTTATATAGGTCTGTTGGGATTCCAACAGAGCGAGTCGACAAACTAAATAATAGGTAAAATACAAACAGGATAACTCGCGTTCACACGCGATTAAACTGATAACTTTACCTTCTTTATAAATAAAATCATTTTTTTAAGACATTTGAGGTCCATTTGATAGTAGGTGGCTACCGTCGCCTAAGTGCTTCAAACAACGCCATATTATTATATGCTTCAAGCACTTAGTTAGGGCCGAGTAGTTAGAGCACGAGGCAATTATGACGAGCCCGTTGGAGATAGGCCCATGATTTGTCTGCTTGCCTTAACGCTCTGTCTCAGGGACCTCGGGTTCGATTCCCGGTGGGGTTAACTTTGGAAATGAACTTTTCAAAGTTGGCTCTGCTTTGGATTCAGAAAACAGTGGCAGGGCACATTGAGTTGGAATTTCCCTTCCCTATCCCTTCCCTATCCCTTCCCTATCCCTTCCCTATCCCTTCCATTTCCCTTCCCTATCCCTTCCATATCCCTTCCCTATCACTTATTCTTTAATCCTATTGTAGTCAGCAGTGCAGGCTAGTTACTAGACTGGTTATGCTAAATCATTTGCAATATCGCGAGTTAGTAATTGAAATAACACAACGAAATAAAGGACATAAAATTAAATATCCGGAAAGAACCCAGCGTTATCTGTAATAGAAATCGGTGGATTTATCGGAGTGTACCTACCTCGCGTTGTATTGTCACATGATATATAGTCTATGGTAGAGCAGAATGGCCTTTTTTCAAAGACAACACTAGGCGGTGTTGGCGCGCTTTTTCAGGTCCCATTTTGTATTCTACTTTTTGCGTTTCGTGTATATACGTTACCGCAGCGCTTGATTTCCTTTGCCAAATTTTTAAACTGGAATTCACATCGCACTGAAATACCACACAACATAGATAGAACTTTTCTATGCTAACACTGTAAATACTTGTTTGTCTTATATCGCGAGAATATTTTTTGTGGTAAATGCAAGTACACCAAAGTGACTCACTGAAGATTATCGACTTCATCGCTTGACTAATCGCGCATACATATTACAGTCAGGCTGCGGATTCCATTTTTTTGGCTGCGGCAGCCATTAGAGCGCGCCTGCTGTCTCTACGTACTCGTCCAAGTAGCCAGAGGTATTTCATTGTTTACGCACTTGTCTAACCAGCCAGACATATTTCATCGGTGCCATTAATTGAATGCTTATTAATGTTTTAAATGCGAAAGTGAGTTTGTCCGTAAGACTTTCACGCCTTAACTCACAGACCAAAAGGTGCGTCATCAGTGCGACAATATTAATGTATATTGTGTGTATGGTATATTGTACGTATATGTACCGGCTCCTACAATTTTTTTTAATGTGAAGATCGACAGACAGGCTGACTTGACGGTAGGTGGCTACCGTCGCCTATACCTAACATAAGCAACGTCATAGGTGCTACAAGTGCACGACCATAGAAAGGGATGGGGTAGTAGGCTCTGGCATCCCTTACTCACTCGCTGAAACACAACAGCACATATGCTGTTATTTCACGGTGGTATTCTGTAAGGGGGTGGTTACTGCCGCCAGACGGGCTGCCCAATGACTACGAAACGCAATGTGCCCTGCCACTACTTATTATTTATGTTTGACAATACTACATCAAAAATATTATTGTATTCACTTATATTTAATGTGTTATACATGTCCCATAGTTATCGATCTGTTCAACGGCATGAAGCCGACAATTAAAGCAGTCCTCACACAAAATATATTATTCATACAGTTTAGCGATACAGTCAATGTATGCAAATTGGTCGGACTTTGAAATTTAGTGGATAGGTTGCAAATAGTTGAACATTTATAGAACATACGGTCTCGCAGTACCTTCTTCATTTGCCTTAATTATCTTTAATTTATTTTCGGTAAACACTTTCACGAGGAAATTAGGCTACATTTAAAAAGAACTACCCCAATAGGCGAACCTACAACCAATATAATATATAGTGAATATTTGAAATATTCACTATTTTGACGAGCCTGTTGAACGAGTAGTAAGGGTGCTTGCCTAACGTCTTATGGGCCCCGGGTTCGATTCCTGGCGGGGTCAACTTTGGAAATACACTTTTCAAAGTTGGCCTGGTCTGGATTTGGAAAGTAGTGGCAGCTGCGTTTCGCAGTCATTTGGGCAGCCCGTCTGGCGGCAATAACCACCCCCTTACAGAAGACCACCGTAAAATAACAACACGTGTTCAGTAAGTGAGTATATGAATGAGTAAGTATAAATCAGTCAATGAGGGATGTCAGAGCTCATTCCCTAACCCTTCCCAATCTCTAATCCTTAACCCTACGATTGGCAGCGTCTGCGCCTGTGTCGTTGCTTATGTGTTATAGGCGACGGAAGCCACCTACCTTCAAATGAAACGTCAGCCTGTCTACCGACCTTGTTCACAAATTAATCTAATTTAGTAATAGCAGAGCACATTGCGATTCACAGTCATTTATTGGGCAGCCCGTCTGGCGGCAGTAACCACACCCTGCAGAAGATCACCGTGAAATAACTGCGTGTGTAGTGTTTTGTTTCGGTGAGTAAGTGAAGTAATGACGGCATTCCCCTTCTTACCCCCTTATCTTTAATCCTACTAAGGTCGACACTTGCAGCAACTATACTTATGTTAATAGGCGACGGTAACCACTTATCATTAAATGGACCTGCTTGCCTGCCTTCTTTAATAAGTATAAAAATATATATATATTGTCTATTCTAAATCAATAAACGAATCGACGAACAAAACAAAATAATGGATAATAATACAAATTTTATTCGGAGAGTCCTTGAACAAGATTTTTCCATACGAAGAAAGCAATTTATGTGATAACGTTCAGAGAAAATTGGTTTCTGGCCTCTCTTGCCTCTATTGAATTTATTGCCCGATTCAAACTGAGTGATATTTATTACACAATACGGTATTCAATAATATACACCCACACTTTGCCGTATATGACGATAGTAAACAAAGCAAGCAGTCGAAATAATTTCCAGTGAGTAGGTACGGCAAAAAGTTGATTTCGCCTGCAATGGCGTCAATAATAAAGTAAAACTCGTCTGCAGTTTTTATTTTATTAAAAATATTTTATATATAGGCTTACCCTTACTTCCTATGATCGAAATTGGTGAGCTGAAAATGACGTTACCAATAGATATAGAAGTGAAAAGGTCTGTTTTTAGCAGTGGGGTTACATATGAGATAAATGTTTAATTTTATTAGCTTTTTCCCGTTACTTCGTACGTGCTGAAAATTTAAAAATGTAACGCCTAACAAAAATATTTGAGTAATATATTTATTCAATCTGCCTGACGAGAGACGAGTAGATCCGAAAAGTGACTGCCTTTTTAGTTCAAATTAAAAAGGGGGTGAAACGGCGGAAAACAGCTAGTGTAACATACATAAATAGGCTGATAGAGGCTTCTATCATATTTATTTTATTTTCGACTGTCCAACACCATCGCACAAGCAACAATACGTGTATGTATGTTATGTAGCTGAGGTACAATATTGCTCTCAAAATATCCAAGCAAGACCAGGTGCGTCCTCTTATTTCACCGTACCTCTGTCTCGTGCATCATTTCGCGTCGCAATGTAGCGGCATGTCTTCAGTACTGACTACACTGAATAACAAAAGACGAAAAGGTAGTGTTATTTTATTTTTTAGTTAATAATATTATATGAATAGAGACACTATTTTTCACATAAAAATAACATTTTCATTGGTCGAGTGGATAAGATGCTTGCCCATGTTCTATGTCTCGAGATTTCATTTCCGGCAGGGCCAACCTTGGAAATTAACATTTCAAAGTTGACTCTGGTCTGGCTTCTGGCAAATAGTAGCAAAATATACTGCTTGGCAGCCCGTCTGACGAAAGTAATCACCCACTTACAGAAAACCACCGTGAAAAACAACATATTTCTCTTGTGTTTCGTTGGGTGAGTAAAGGATGCCAGTCATTTTTCCTAACCATTCCTTATCCCTTCACAGTATCCTAACTATAGTCAGCAGCGCACTTACACCTGTCACGTCGCTTACACCTACAATCAAGTGGACCGTCAGTCTTTTTTTATTATCAAAAAATGTTCATATTTTCAGCTCATTATGAGGTATGTCCTCATAATGTAATCTTCACTCAATGCCACCTCAAGTATCTCTTTTACGACGGGCATAAAGAAAAATGATCCTTTCTCCATCCCCATAAGGTTCATAACTGGCATAAATTTTCTACTTTATATGCTTAAATTTGAATCCAAGTTGGAGAAATGTTTTCATTGCGTTTGCTGCTCGGTCGTGTCTGGTCCGTAGTGCAATGGAATGTTTCTATGAAGGCAGCGAGCTTTCATTCGGCTAAATAAAGAAATATTTTTAAATTTTCCATACTAATGTTTACTTTAGGAATACTGTGAATAACAAAAGTTTAACATGTAACATTGAAAAAATAATGTGGTTGGGTTGCATGGGCTCTCGTGCAATAATTATCTTAATAATTTAACCCTTGCTTGCTTGCTTTGCCTATAGTTAATGTTATTTTCGAACAGGAGATTTTCAGGAAAGTAAAATATTGTAAATTATTTTAAACTACATATTTCTGGTGAAGTACTATACACTCTTCTTCTTCTCTTCCGAAGATATTGTCCGGAATATCTTCGGACAATATCTTCATGTGTATACTAGCTATTGCCCGTGATTTTGTCCACGCTCCTTTTTTCTGACATATTTTTGCTCAAGCGTTGAGTTTTTTTAGATGATACCTCGGGAAATAGATTACCCTAATTCCTTTTCAGTATCCCTAACGCAGTAGTCTGTGCTAGGAATATTTTGAGGTGTTTAAATTGTACAAATCCAGTTCTATTGCACTATTTAAAAAAAATATTTTCAAAGCTTAATTAGCTTAGCAAACAATAGCTTAAAAAATTTCGAATCGCTTTTTCGGTTTAGCCATTTTCGAAATTTGCCTCCAAGTTGAAGTAACAACATGCATTGTCGATACTGGTTAAATTAGCTCAAACACTATGCATGAGGTAATTAACACAAATAACTAACTAAGCTATTACCGCCTCAATAGGCACCTCAAATTAATGTCGCTTCTGCCATGAGGCAGAAGAGACACCAATGCATATTCTGTGCGAGTGTGGCCCCTTGATGCACAAGCGCAGTCACACAATGGCTTGTGAAAATGTGAGGAATGCCTCTATCAAAAAAGTACTACAGTTTCTAAACGCGGTAGGTATAGGTAGAGAGCTTTAGTTTACGTGGCGATCACAATATTTCAGCAATGGACGAAGTGATACTGGTACTCTAGCAGACCAGAAATAGCCACAAAGAAGATATTAAGTTTACAAGAGAGCTGCCACAACTGGAAGCAAAATTAATTAAATTTATATTAATGAAGCCATAGCTTCCTCATTTTTCACCTTCAATATTTCATTACTTTTTAAGATTTCATTTAGTTTCTAAGGCAGTTTTCGCTTTCCATTAACTAAATTTAATTACACAAAACGTCAATTTAAAAAACAAAACAAACATTTAAGAAATTAAATTTAACAAAAAAATAGAACAGCCAGCCGTTCTCGAGTTTTGCGCTTAGCAACACATTTAGCAATTTATTTTTATTTATATCGAATAACTAGCTGAGCCCGACCAAGCTTCACTGTGGTTTTCTTTGACGTTCAACGGTCAGCTTTTGCACGCGACTTCGTCCATCTAACTTCATAAAATATAACCTATGTTGCTAGCTGATAATATAGCTTTCTATAGGTGAAAGAATTTTCAAAATCGGTTCAGCAGTTTAGAAGTTCATCGCGGACAAACAACGTGACACGATATTTTTATATATTAAGAAGATAGAAATTAGAAAGTAATGCCGCATCTAAATTACATTAAACATCTATGTCACATACGGAAATATTCCATACGTTCGTACGTGTTAGAATGACAGGCGCGTCTGTCACTCGAACCATCTCTTCATCGATCATAACTCAGAGAATACGAATAGCCCACGAAATGCCTTCATAGTTAGGGAGCTGTGTGCCATTTTGGTATATGATTTGTTCGTTTTTCAATTGATAGGGATGAAAGTTTGTCAACATAAATCGAATGAAAGTCGTATGTCCCTGCATTTTTGAGTTACAACGCTTTAAAAATGTAAAAAAAACTCAGTCAGAGTCATCCTCAAAACGATAAACAACGAAGAGGCAGACGTGCAGGGCTGTGTTTATCACGGGACGTAGTTGCAAAAATGTAAAAAAAAGCTATACTGAGTAAATCATTTGTTCGTCATTCTTGTTGCGAAACTTGACTTTTGTTTCTTGGTTTCAGAGGGAAGCGATCACATTTTTCGTTAAAAATAGGTATGTATTTCGAAATATACCTATTTTGAAAATCGCTCTTATCGATTGCTTACATACAACATTAATTATTTGCAGTAATATTTTGCAGGCAAAATTTTGTATTCGTGGCTTGGCGCGAGGGTAGTTTTTCGAAAAAAAATTTATAAAAATGGTCTGCCCTTGGAAAATCGTCTGCCTCTTTGATGTTTATCGTTTTGAGGATGATTCTGCCCATCAGTCCAAGAGAACAATTCAGGTCTGCCAAGCGAACATTTCATATACACATTCTTAAATCATAAAAAATAAAATAAAAAAATACTTAAAAAGTCAAAGGGCTGGACATCTGGCTCTTCGATGTTCATCGTTTTGAGGATAATTCTGACCATCAGTCCAAAAGGCAGACACGAACAAATGATTTACCACACCGTTTTTTTTTTCACATTTTCAAAGTGCTATTAATTGACAACGCAAGGCTGTCATGTCCTTAATGTTTTTTATGGTACAATCATCGACATTAACAATGTCTGCCACACGATGAAATCGTATAGAAATTTTGGCACCCAGCTCCCTAGCCATTCCAATCTCGACAGTCCGCCCTTCGTGTACAATTCATGTGTACTCTTTTATTTATTTTTTAATCATATGGTTAAACAAAAACTAATGCCACAACTATATCTCATCATATTTTATCATTTTATGCCATATCTTCATCTTATTTTTCAATATTTTTCTCCTTAAATAATTTTTTTTATTGGATAAGTTGTTGAAATACTATATGTCTTAGGCCTGTCCACATTTAATGTGCGGATCAGAATACAACTCTGAAGGAAAACTTCTTAAGGAAACCTCAATTTCTGAGAAGACCAGAAATTTTCGTAAACATGTGAAGTCCTCCCAATTGGTCGTGGGCTAGCATTGTTGACTATATAGCTTGTACAAAATTTTACTGTGAGAATAAGCCCATGTCCACTAGAGAGACCTTACATCTATATCTTTATCTTCTACTAGTACTAGATCGCTACCAAATTTCACAGGATTACCCGCTGGACTAATCTGAAGGTTGTCTGAAAATTTTATCAAAATCGTTTCAGCGGTTTTGGAGTCCATAAGAAACATACATACACATATTGAGGGAACATACATACATACATCATTGCCTTTTATATTTAAGATTTCCTAACCGTGTCATTTGATATTTTAAGTAATATTTATTATATAAATAATTATTATTATTATAAAGTAACATTTATTATCGCCGCCATTGGCATTTATGCATATTTTATTTCACCAAATACACTGATTTAGCATTAGTTGTATGAAAACCATTATGAATAAAATTAAATACATATTATGATAAATCTCTTTTCTACATATTACCAGGATATTACCTATTAAAGAAGTCTCTGTCGGCCACTGTCTGTTTCTCTCTAACTTTATCTAAATCACTCAACGGACTTTGATGCGGTTTTCACTAACGGAAAGAGCGATAAAAGTGGAAGTGCGAAACCCGGGGCGGTCGCTAGTAGTTTTTTAAACATACATAAACAGGAACTACTTATAGATTTAAACAGGAATCTTGCAAGGTACCTACGTATATTAATACTACAACTGCTAACCCCATCCCCGTCACTACAAACCTTTGTAACATTATAACGTAGACACACGTTCATATCTAAAAGGAAAACACTTTAGGAACAATGCTCGTTAAAGTGTACCTAACCTTTATAACTACAGAACACTATATATAGGTACTAGCAATTTATCGAAACATATCTCCTATTTTAAGAAAAAAAGAATAATATCATTTGACATTTTTAATCTTGAAATGCCATAAACAACGAAGTTGACCATTTGTCCTTCGTAATATTTCAATGATTTATCCGTAGTAAATTAACATAATAATATTATCAATGAATATAAAAACAGTAGTAGGGTTGATTTCCAACATCATAAAAATCATGGAGGTATAAAACTATATTTTGTAATTTACTTATTCCTGTTATTTCGTCATTACTTGCAAAATTTTTTCAGGTGTTAAAACTGCAATGGTGGATTTATTGTGTGATTGCAATAGTTATTTTCTTTCTGTGTTTATTGCTTGATTTTATTGTTAAAAAAATTAATGGTAAGTGCTTCTTATGTTTAACTTTTATGTATGGTCGAACGGCTAAAACATTAGCCCTTTAACTCAATGGTACATGATTCAATTCCTGACAATATTGTTTATAAGGAAACGAACTCTTGAACGACTCATCTGAGTGTACACTATAAATTCGTTGAAAATATTTCATTTATATTACAAAACTCCGTTGGATGAGTGGTGAGGGTATTTGCCATAACGCTCTGTCTCAGGGCCCCCAGGTTCGATTCTTAGCATTGTCAACATTGGAAATGACTTTTCAAAGTTGAGTCTGAGAAAGTAGTGGCAAGGCACACTGCGTTTTACAGTAATTTGACAGCTACGTCTGGCTGGCGGTTGTAACCACCCCTATACCACCGTAAAATAAAAGCACGTGTGATGTTGTGTTTCGGTGAGTAAGTAAGGGAACCACTCATCCAATAGTCTCGTCAAAGTTATGTCAAAATTTATGTATAAATGTAAAGCTACGCGTATACTGTATGTATATAGAGCTCAAAAGCTAAGTAACTAGTTGTAGTACCTATGCTTAATAGTACTGATTCCGAGATAAACGACTAGAAGTTATATGAGCACGACTATTGGCTCAGACGTCAGCTTGCAACTGGCTACAAAAAGTTATTACCGCAAGTAAACGAGGAACGTAAAACGCATCAGGTGGCGGCCGTAAATTTTGTGGTCCATTTTCAATCGGTTTTTCCCACTGGCGCAACTTTTCACACGGAATAAATTTACCGAGTACTTTGTATTTTTAGGATTTTCTTTTAGTGGGCAGTCTACGAGACAATTATTTGCAGTCGTATCTATACTGCGCTTTTATGCTTTTCATCTTCAATTTGGTTTTGTCTGAATAAATTCAAAAGTATGTCTCATTTTAGATTCATTAGTCGTGAATGTGTTTTTTTTTTATGTAAAGAACGACAGGTCCACTTGATGGTAAATGGCTACCGTAGCTTATTTACACAAGCAACTCTTTTCACATTATGGAGCCATATGCATTCAATTATTAACACAAAAGCAATTTTAATTTAAATAATTAATATAAATAAGTAGACATAAATATTAATAATTATAAAACATTTGGTTTTTTTTTTTAGAAACGAAACTTGATAAAAGATGTAATGGGCTAAAAGAAAAAGCCTTAAGCAATCAGTTTAACCAGGTTAACAGCACGTCTTTTACTAAACCTAAAAATGTAGAAGATTCAAAAGACCAAAACATCTCTCTAGTTTTTGATAGGGATAAGAATATGTCCAGTAAAGCAAATACTGAAAATTTAAACGAAATATCTGTTGCGCAAGATACTGTGACAATTGGTAAAGCTGATTTTAAGAATATGGAAGCAGGAAACCTTCAAGCTCTATCAATAAAGAATAGTATTAGTGGTAGCATACGCGAGAACATGCAAGATATAAAACATAAAGACGATATACAAGTTTTTATTGTCGACAACGACATAGTCAACAATAGTTCTCATAAATTGAATATTCAAGAAGATCTCACAAATGATACTTTCGAAATCATCTGCAAAGAAATGGTAATAAATATTGATGAATCCAAGCCTACACCGTCTGTGAAAAAGTTGATCGAGGTTCAGAATGAAGAAGAATTACGAGTTTTGGTATCCGATATTACTGGCCAAGATGATTTAAATAAAAAATAAGAGTACTAGAAACAAATTATTTTTTTAGTATTGACTGTAAATGTAAAATTTTTAAATAAACTAAGTTATAAATTGTTGTTTTAAAACATAATACTAGATTTATTTGACTAATTGAACAGATTCTTTTTCCCATCCTTTGATTGTAATGGTACTTGTGATCTTATATGCTAACTCATACCTATTAGGACCATCATATTATGATCCATATGTGCGTCACCATGCAATATTAATATTAATAAATGCAAGTTTAAAATACGTAATCCGTTTTTTTTTAATGGGTAAGTATGCGGAATACCTATATCGCATGACAAGACAGAAAGCTTGAATAGTAGATACATAAAAATTAATAAAAATCATTATTTCTTTTATTCCATATCTAGTCAGTAACGTTTCTGCCCATTCGGAAAGCTTTAACTCGGATGTATGAGAGACTTGTATGATACGTAGCTTAGTTACAAATGGGATTGACTCCAAAAAGGATTTATTAAAATACTAGCTGGTGCCCGCAACTTCGTCCACTTTAAAATTAAAAATATAAAATCTGAGAGAATATGCACCACCCCGGCGCCCAATTATTTTTGTGTTTTTAGGCTATCCTTCGTGAATTAACATTTTTTTCAGGTTAAAAAGTATCCTTATATAAATGTGTGTGCCAAATATCATCTAAATCCGTTCAGCCGTTTATGCGTCAGAGTAACAAACATCCAAGCAATACATCCATCCTCGCAAACTTTTTTATAATATTTATAATATTTGTAGAATGAACCCGTTCCCTTTTCGCCTCTTTGCTTCTATACCTACCTAATGATAGAATCGCTCCGTCCATTTGGATACATTGCAAAGCTCTCGCTAGAGAATATTTATGTTCCTTGTTGCAAAGGGTCCATTGATAGTACCAGTACACTTTTGCTCTAGTACAATAAAGGTTATGTATAAAAATAATTTTAAGATATTTCCGTAATTAATAATTTTTATTTTTGTAAAGCTACTACAGCACCTAATATTTAATGTGACTCACGGACACTTTTTCATGCACAGTCGGTCCTCTACCTACATTCTCTACCATCCAGTTTTAAATTGAAAGTTTGAATAGACATGGAATTATAGAATTAGAAACTGCTATTGAGTTTTTCTACTATGATGCATGGATGAATAGACTAAATATTGATGAAACATCTTAATTGTCGATTGTCGCTGTCAGTTGTCAATGTCAAAACTCAAAACAAACGTTACTTCAACACTTCAAAAGTTGTAATCAATTCAACCGCTAAGTATAATTTAGTTTAGAATTAGATTATAGTTGTGTTATTGTTGTTTTAAACTTTGAAGGAATCAAATGTGATATTTTGAAATAATACTAACATCGATTTACTTTCATAATTATAAGATCTGAAAAGAAACATATATAAACATGACTTCCATCATCAAAGTTCACTGCATATCAGGAGCTGGAGACGAGTCTCCTCCCTGTTACGTACTTCAAATAGACGAGTTCAAATTTCTTCTTGACTGCGGATGGGATGAGAAATTTAATATGGATTTTATAAGAGAATTAAAAAGGTACCGTTTTGAGGTTATGTTTATCACAATTTTATTCACATACGAAGAAGTTAGCGCAAGATAATAAATTAGAATTCGTTAATTATGAAGCATAGGTATATATTACTTGTCAATGTTAAGCTTTTTACATATCTTGATACAAACTATAAAGAAATTGAAAAGTTATATTACTTTATTAACTAGTTGTTTCACTATTTAACTATGCACCACATAAGTCTAACTTAGTAAAATGAAATTTTTCCTCTCTTTATTTAGTAAAAACTGTCAAATGTATAATTTCAAGTGGCCTCACTCAGTTTCAGTCATAAAAATATTCTATACCATCAAAAAATAACTCAAAAATAGTACTTTTCAAACTAAATTACATAAACAAAACTTCTTAAGAATTTGGTAAATGAATTGAGATTTGGTTGAATTAAATTTGTTATTGATAATAATCTCTCATATATTTTCAGACATGTAAACAGCATAGATGCAGTACTACTGTCGCACTCTGATCCATTACATTTAGGTGCTTTACCATATGCTGTTGGCAAGCTTGGATTGAACTGTCCCATATATGCCACTTTACCCGTATACAAGATGGGGCAAATGTTTATGTACGATCTATACCAATCCCATAAGAACGTTTCAGACTTTGACTTGTTTACCTTGGATGATGTTGATGCAGCATTTGATAGAATTGTACAATTGAAATACAATCAAAGTATCGATATGAAAGGTGAGCTTTTATTTTTACAGACAATACTGACCAATTCAAAATATATTTTACATACTTAGTAAAGGGTTAATTCTATTTTGTGATTTAGCATCCAGACATGCCAGTAAATAATGAGATTGTTGCTATTATTGCCCCTAACAGTATTTACTATCCATATTGTCCAATAGCCTTGAAGTCAGTTGTTGGGTTTATGTGCTTATAATAAAAAAGATACTTCCTCAAATATATTATAGTAATAGCATTAAATAAGTACTTAACCAGTTCTGGTTATTTATCTATGGTAATAGTAAAGTTTTGTTAAATAGACTATATAGAGGAGCTAACCAAAAATATTTATATATCTATGCTAATAGTAAAGTTGTGCTAAATATACTATATGCAGTTGTTGACCAAAAATAATATTTACTTATGAGAGAGAGTGGAGTGTATAAAGGATTAGTTATCCAATATTCAGCTTCTTCTTATGCATAGATTTTACCGGTGATGATTATTTATCCAGACTTCTTAGTGCTACTTCATGCTATTCCGGCTCTGGTTTCACCTACAATGAATCTCAATCACGCGAACACTCAGAATTTAGTAAATGGTGGATTGAATATAGTGAGGTCCGAATTAGCAGATTAACATATGCTTGAATATGGCCAACCTTTAAGAGGTTTATCCCGGATAATGGAAGAAATCGCGTGTGTGGTTGGTCGAATCTGGAACCCTTGTGTCAGAGCGCTAAGGCAGGCACCTTAATCACTCCATCAATGGATTCAACCAAGATAATTTTTTCTCATCATAGAGCAGTCTTTCTGGTATACATTTCCAAATAAATTGTTAAAGTAATATATCTAAATTTGACCATCAAAACATTTATGAATTTAAGGGAAAGGCCTGGGACTGCGCATAACGCCACTTCCTGCGGGCCACTCTCTAGGCGGCACAGTGTGGCGCATCGCAGCGCCCGGAGAGGAAGACATAGTATACGCGCCCGACTTCAACCACAAAAAGGAGAGGCATTTGAATGGCTGTGAAATTGAAAAGCTAATGAGACCCTCCTTGATGTTGTTGGGTGCAATGAATGCCGACTATTCACAACCTAGGAGGAGATTGAGAGATGAGAAACTCATGAGTAAGTGTACTAACTTTTGATTAATTTCCTATTAACTATATGTACAATTTGTAGTAGATTTATCAGTTGAGTTTTATTGTATTATCTCTTGCTTTGTTTTATTGAAAATAGAATTTTTTGTATAAATCTCCCATCTAATTTGTATCAAACTTTTTTAAATTGTTAGTCTATTATGCACTGTATTTTTATTTGGGTTTTAATATTACTCTCACAAGTCAAATAAGGCGAAAATAATGCTTTACTGCTAAGTCGCCATAAGCATAAGGGCTTATAGGCGTCCATAGGGAAATATACTCATACATTCTTCTCTCACCTAAACACAACAGCATATGCGCTCTTACTTCAAGTTTGTATTCTGCAATGCAAGAGGGTGGTTGCTGCCGCCACACGGGATGCTAAAGGTATGACTGTTTATGAACGGTGTTTCCTTTTGTTTATCAGCAACAATTCTGTCAACGCTGCGAGGTGGTGGTTGTGTGCTGGTGTGCACAGACACGGCGGGCCGTGTGCTCGAATTGGCTCACATGTTGGACCAGCTGTGGAGGAACAGGGACTCTGGTCTCGTTGCGTACTCACTCCTAGTTCTTTCCAACGTCAGCTACAATGTTGTAGAATTCGCCAAGTCACAGGTGCGTGTATGCTCGGCTGGTCACTGCCGCCAGATGAGATGCCAAGTTCTAAGACTAGGGACTAGGCACTGTGCCCTGCACTATTTATGTACTTTTATTTGGCACAAAGAATAAGTTCATCTTAATTTGCAAGTTCCTTGTCAAGTTACATAAGTTATCGCTGACTTCAAATCATACAACCCATTGGTTCCGCTGTGGACATACGACCCATTTGACATTTGATGAGCCCGTTGGATTAGCGGCTTACTTAACGATCTGTTCCAGGGTTTGATTCCAAATTTAAAAATGAACTTTTGAATGATGCTTTTGGTCCGGATCTGAAAAGTAGTCACAGGGCACACTTCGTTTTGCAAAAAAAGAGCAAACCAAAAGAATCAGATCAAACTCTATTCTATGTGTTGCAATGTCTCCAAAAAAATGATGAATGCTTTATTTTGTGATGACAGCTTGTTATAGGAAAAAATAATTAAATTCATATTTATTATTTCATAACCCATCCCAAATTTAATACAAATAGCTGTGTGGCCAACACGCATGCTTGCAGACCTGTAATACTACGTAATATGCATTTCTTAAGGCCTTTTAGCTCCACAATTATGCAGTTAAAGAATCTTATTATTGAATTTTGAATTGACAGCACATAATTTAAATAACATATTATATACCAGGGGTGGCCAAGCTTCTTAATAGTCCGAGCCATTTTTCAAAATTTGAAATTTGTCGCAAGCCACATTTAAAAGTAAAAAGTATGCAAAAAGGTAGGTATTAAAAAAAATTTAAGAGATTATATTTATTGAAAACATATAAATAAAAGTACAAAATATGTGTATTTAATTTTAATATTAAAATTTAAACACATTTATTTTACTTCACTTGATAATTCTTTAAAATCTGATGAATAATTGGTGACAGCACTTTTCAGTAATTCTTTGAGAAGACATTTTGAAACACATACAGAATGATAATATTTTTTTAAAATATAATAGCACAAAAATTAAAAAGGAAACTCGGGTACATTTATCGAGAGCCACAAATAATATTTCAAAGAATCGCATGTAGCCCCCATACATTAGTTAAGTTAAATTTAACACTGGAGTTTAATTAAATTTAGTTGTTAACGTTTTTTTGTCATGAATACAATGAAACTTTCCAGATAGAATGGATGAGCGATAAGCTGACGCGCGCCTTCGAAGGAGCCCGAAGCAACCCGTTCGCGCTGCGCCACTTGCAACTGTGCCATTCGGTGGCCGAGGTGACCAGGATCCCGGGGCCCAAAGTGGTGCTGGCCTCCTTCCCCGACCTGGAGACGGGCTTCGCGAGGGATCTCTTTTACCAATGGGCCCCACACGCGGTCAACTCGATCGTTTTAACGGCTAGGTGAGTACTACTGGCTATTGATAGATAGAAACATGTATCAGTTCCGCCAAAGTGTTGGCCAAATGTTGGCGTCGCCACTCCTACAGTCGGTATCACCCGCCGAATAGTTTTTTCACGTTAAAAAAAATACAACTACATAAGTTAACAAAAATAAAGAGAAATAAAAAAATAAGAATACAGACAAATATCCCACATATATATGAAATAGTTAAATCCCAGAGTGTGCGTCTTGGCCCCAAAAAGGTATCTGACTCTTCATAAGCATCAAAAATTAACATTTAAATTAATTTAAGAAATTTCAAAAAATCTATGACAGTTCTTTAACCTGTCATAAATTTGTGATCAGTGCTAAAAAAATTTTAAAATATTTATATTATTTACAGAACATCCCCAGGCACATTAGCAAGAGATCTGATTGAGAAAGGTGGAGATAGGACAATAGAGTTTGTGGCGAGGAAGAGAGTGAGATTGGAAGGTGCAGAACTGGAGGAGTTCCTTCACCAGCAAAGAACCAAAATCAACAACTCTATCAAGTGAGCCTTCAATTTAACTATTTCATTTTAACTTTAAGAAAACCACAGCCGTAGATAGAATGACTCACTATCCTCATGGACCTTATATACTGAGTCCAATGAAACAGTATCTTTCAGTCGTTCAAGGACACAATCTTATAAAACGTGATACGTTAAAATAATGACATATTTTTTGTAGATAAGTTTTTAAAATGCCTTCCTGTGCCTTTAATTTGTGCAAAAATCACTCAAGATGAGAGCAAGGCATTTGAGGTAACTATTGCCATTCGTAAGACATTAAAATTTAATAATTTCTTATCAAATTATGTCAGGAAATAACAGGATAAAGGATAAGGATATGTTATGGTCGGCAGGGTACTTTCGACCTGAACATAGAAAAAAATGTGTACATCTGAGCTGAAGGGTTATGAAAATAATATGTGAGCTAAAATTTGAGGGTTATTTTTTATTTTTTATTCCAAAATCGAAAATCGGTTTTGTTAATATTTTTGTTGTTGAACGATTATGACTTTTATTGCGTGGCAGTAAAGACTACAATGATGTGAACAGAGAGGAGGCCGGAGGCGTGTCGTCGGACTCGGACTCGGACGGCGAGCTAGAGATGTGGGTGGTGACGGGTCGCCACGACATCCCGGCGATGCGTGGCACTGGCGTGGGCGCAGTGGGCTCGGGCTGCTTCAAGAGCAACAAGCGCCACCACGCCATGTACCCCTGCCACGAGGAGCGCAACAGGGCCGACGACTACGGGGAGCTCATTAAGGTATCGTGTCTCTAAACCACTGACCACAGAGGGCCTAGTGCGAGTTTTACTAGATCAAACGCGTCGAACGCGTAAACGTCAATTTGTATGGAAATGACGCAGATCTACACGTTAGCCACTAGCTAGGTGATCGAGTAAAACTCGCACTAGGCCCTCTGGTCAGGACAGGCTGTCCCATACAAATGACAGCTAATTTTTTGTTTCATTTTGATGTTTACTTGTCTTATAGGTGACGGTAACCGCCTAATAAATTTAAAAAAAATCGTCACTTCGAATGAATTTCAAATATGTACTTCCATATTTTTTAATAAAAAATATAATAATTATGCTATCTATCTTTATAACGAGTCACGAATTATTATAATTTCAGCCAGAAGACTATCGGCTGGCTGAAATCGTAGACGCTGAGGGGGAAATAAAAGACATGCCGCCCGCGGAACCCGCTCCGCGCGACGTGGACGGTGACTATATACCATCATTATTACTGTCAACGTTTCCAAAACACTTGATATTTTTGATGTGTAACATCTTACCGCTCCGGTTTCGTGGGAGTAAAATCGTACAAGTGAAACGGAAACGTGTTGCCAGCAAAAAATCGGGAGAATTTTATTCGAATTAAAAAACACGAATATTTATATTTTAACAGCAATAATTTGTGAGGAATTTGTCAAAAATAAATTGTCAAAATCATAGAAATATTGAAATATAGAGAGGCCATAACAACGACTTATTACCAAGGTGAGATGTTACACATCATAATTATGATATTATGATATCTATGATACACAGACAGTGAGCGTCAAATTCATTCACACTTAATGGCGGCTATGAAGTTAGCTGCGAGCGCAGGTGTGCGCAGGCACAGTCAATATTGCGTATCTAATATTGCGTGGTGCGCACCAATCTCACTACGTTCAGAGCCGCCATTAAGATTGAATCGGACTATAGCACACATAAATTGGTGACGGTGTAATGTGATTTTGAATAGCGTTACTCCTATTACAGAAGAAATGATAGAGATCCCGAGCAAGTGCATATCGTCCGTACGTCAGCTCCAAATAAAGGCCAATATCCAATACATAGAGTTGGAAGGACGATGCGACGGTGACTCCCTCTTGCGAATGGCGGGGCAGGCGAAGCCACGCGCCATAGTGGGTCTACGGGCCAATCCCTCAGCACTCAATGCACTCAAGTGAGTATTTTTGAACCTACGTATAATATGTTTCACATGAACTAAGACAATTATACATAACATACTGTGGATGGATGGGCAGCACAGAGCACTGTGCTGCCACCCACAGAGCATCAGAAGTACTGGTCCAAAACAGTCGTAATATATTATGGCTTTCGACACTGATCTATCGCTGCTTTTAGTACGTATATTTGTAATTCCATTTTACAGGAAATACTGTGAAAAGGAAGGCATAGAGAAAATATTTATACCAAATCGCGGTGACACCATTGACGCCACAACAGAGTCCCACATTTATCAGGTAAAACTTTTTTTTTGTATTCATAATTAAAAATTATATTGGTAAATGCTAAATTGTTGCATGCGAAGTAGCACTGCGTTTCGCAGTCATTTGGGCAGTCTGTCTGACGGTTATAGACCGCCGACCCCTTACAAAAGACCGCCGTGAAATATTTCGGTGAGGTAGAGTAGATGCCAGAGCCCATTACCCCATCCCTTATCCTTAATCCTTCTATGGTCGGTAGCGCATTTGCAGCATTTATAGCGTTGCTTGTGTTTTAGGCGATGTCAGCTTAATAAAAAAAATCGTCATCTCTCGATTGCAGGTGAAGCTGACGGACAGCGTGATGAGTGAGCTGGCGTGGCGTCATGCGGGCGACGCGGAGCTGGCGTGGCTGAGCGGCGTGCTGGCGCCGCGCGCCTCGCACCGCGAGCAGGCCTCCGAAGAGGCCGCCGATGACGTGGCCATGGCCTTAGAGCCGGCGAGCAGCTTGGGCGGAGCGGGTGCGGGAGCGGGAGCAGTAGCGGGCCACGCGGCCTCCTTCGTCAACGCCGTGCGCCTGTCAGAGCTGCGCGCGGCCGTGGCCCGACTCGGCATCGTCGCCGAGTTCAGCGGCGGAGCGCTCGAGTGCTGCAACGGCACGCTCGCCATCAGACGGGTCAGTATCTCAGTGTTTATTCTCTTTAAGGTCGACAGACAGGCTGACGGGCTACTTGATGGTAGATGGCTCTGGAACCACTTCACCTATTTGAAAGGTATTCCTACATTATTCCAAATGGACGAAGGCAATACCTATTTTATTAGTCTAAACTCCGCCAGCGCGTTCAGTTAGTAGACTATGTACATGCAATAAATAAAATTTTCCATTTATTTTTTATTTTTTCAGTTGGACAACAACAAAGTTGCTTTGGAAGGAGTTCTCTCAGAGGAATATTTCAAAATCCGCGAGTTGCTGTATGCTCAGTTTGCTATAGTTTGATTTCTCTCTATTTTGTGTCAAGTGTTTAGTCAAATATATAAGAATGTCCAATTGTCAAGTCAGTCAGTCCGTTGTTTAACAAGTGCGCTATGGGACGCATCTTTTTCTGTTTGGATTTACATTTGGACATTTATAACTAACACAAATTATAAAAATTAATATGTCACAGAGTTTTACACGATTTGCTAAATATTATGATCCACTCGAATGTCAGATTAGCACTAATGCTAAACACATTTCATTATATATGTTCTTAATTGCCTTACCATCGCGTGTATCACATACTATATTACGTACGTGTATATTTTATTATAACATTTTCTATATTATTCGGTGAATCATCTATTAAGATGATTTTTTCTTAATATCTTAAGTTTAATTCAAGTATTGTAACTGTATAATTATATTATAATTAAATACAATTAAAATGTTTATACATATGTGATACATTTAATATAATTTTGAATAAGATCATCATCACCAGGTTAATTTTTATTCAAATTCTGTGTATAAAAATAATATAATTAAAAATATAACATGATAACAAATTAAGTTTTTTATACTGTGTAATAATATAAAGTTGTAACAAGTTATAATAAGTCCACTTGTCAACATACAATTAACTTTCCAACTCGAGCAGCTTAACAACTTAACAGTTTCCGTCATTTTTTTTATGTAAAGGTCGACAGACAGGCTGACGGTCCACTTGATGGTAGGTGGCTACCGTCGCCAACAACACAAGTAACGCCATAGGTGCTGCAAGTGCGCTGTCAACCATAGAAAGATTAAGGATAAGGGATAGGGGACCGAAACACAATAGCACATGTGCTGTTATTTTTCACTGTGTTCAATAGATGACTGGCTCAAGGGACAGAAGCCCTGCTGATTACTAGTTTTAAGTTTTTTTTTATATATATATAATATATATTGTTTTTATATAATTATATTGTAAGAAAAATTGAAATTAAGAAAAGAAATAAATACATGATAAAAAATTAATCGTTTATTCAATGTAAGTTTTTACAAAACATTTATCTTCGTCAAATGTTTCACATTTTATATAATTGATGAGGTGAAACAAAAAGGAGCCCAAACGACAAGTTTTTTTTTGGTCTTATAATAAATGGCCCACTTTTCTCTTAATTTACTTGTTAAATCGTCATGTTATTAGAACAACGACGGTTCTGCAATTTAGTAACTTTACAGTATGGCACTTTAAGGCGACTCCAGCCGCGAACAAAAATTCCGTAATTACCCCCGGCAACCCGCAGCGAGATTTCCCCCGCATACTATTATCGCATAACGCGTTTTTTGTCATAGAGTATACAACAACAGCAACAGACACGACAAACAAAAATTATTGTAGGTAATAGCAGGTACCTATGTAATTTAAAACACCATAAAATCTTTAAGAATACAAAATAGTATTATCATATTTATTTATTTAGGCCTTCTAACAGGTACACTGCCGTGCTAACGATAATTGCAGTAAGTACACTAAACTCAATTTCGAGAAAATGACGCCTAAAGTTTTTTTAGTGTTTTAAGCGACTGTGTCTAAGTTATTAGCTTTAAAAAACATTGAATTATGGTACACGATGGAAAAAGATGAGTTCTTTTTATGGTGATTTTAGGTTTTTAATTACAGGGTTGCCTATATTATTGATATTATACGTAGATTTATACGTAGGGAATTATTCATACATATGTTCATATACAAACGCTAAGTAAAAATGCAGCAAGTATAGTGTTTAAATATTTATAGAAAATATAAATAAAAAGATTGCAGCTAAATTTGAAAACTTCTTAAGTAAAAAAATCCATATTTTATTTAAATCATCTGTAATTAATCTAGATAGTAGTAGTAGTAGTAGTAGTAGTAGTAGATGTGAAATAGTAGCAAAAAAAAGCAAGGTCACACTGTGTACATGTAGAAATCAACCTAAAAGTATAAAATAATTATAAGATACAATATCTACAATAGACTTCTTTCTATCCTTCGCTACGCCCCTTCGATTTTATTTTTGTTCGATGTCTGGAAAAAAAACGCTACTCTTTTGTTCACAATATGACTAACTGTAGATTTCGGAAGCTTACACTCGCACCTGCATCAAGTGATACGAAAATATGAAAAGTGATACGAAACAGTTGAATACCTTGCCTCGCACCCCGTCCTAATTGCCATTATTTAAAAACAGTACTTGGGGTACCTAGCATAATAATAATTGCAGTAACAGAGCCATTTACAACTTATTACTTTCCTTATTATATATAAAATACTTATTATATATATATAATACAAAAACGGAAGAAATATATATAAAATTGTATATTTTTACAATACAAATAATTAAAACTCGTTAAAATCTAAAAATCGTTTTGTTATATTATGACATCCGCGATTATCTAACTGTTTATTATTTCGAGATTCCCTTAATGGACTCTGCATTACTACTATGTCTTCCTCTGTGGCTTTATTTATATCTACAGATGTCTCATCCTTTGCAGTTTTTCTTTTTTAACCAAATCATCGCTTTCTTTTGGGTGCCTTTTTTATATCCAATTTTCACACAAATAAAACCTTACCACTACTACACGTTACTTATATTAGTTTATATTAAATGAGTTATACCCTCTGCGACGACTCAATTGATCTTTGTTAAACGGTAAGTACGTAGCGGAGAAAAGCGACACACGTCCACCTTGCACCACGACTCGTCCCGCACTGAATTGACGGGACTGCTCAGGGGGAGTCGCTACCCGCCGTACTTGCAAATCTCGAAAATATCTATTTAAAAATTAAATAAAGTATAATTCAAATTTTTCTTTTGATGAGCCGTTAGATAGAAGATCGTAGTATTCATTAAAAAAATAGCTCTTTAAAATATTGATTATTAAGCAAATCGCACGGTTACAACATCGATATTAGACCCCAACTTTGTAATTTTTTTAATATATATAATTAAATATAATTTAAAAAATAATAAAGATGATCCGCTTTCATATATCCTGCAGATGATTTGAGTATTTTTTAAATTGTAATTATTATGATAATTTAAAAGAATAACGGTTACAAATAAGTGGATTTTTTTATCATTAGGGGCTGGCGTCGCCTTAAAGTTTTCGGATTTGACACATTTTGAAAACGGCTGATCCGATCAGCTTTAAATTTGGATATGTTGTTGTGTTTATGAACTTTTATAATATGACATACAAAATAAATTCCTAAAATGTTTAGATTTCATAAAAAGTCACATGCGTCACTGTTCTATGAACACTAATGTGTCGTATGTCATCATCCGACGTTATTGTGCGAATTGTCCTCTAATTTTATATGACGTAAGGTAGTTTCCGTCGATGTTTTAGGAACTCTCTTTCAAAATTTACTGACGGATCTCAATACATGGTTAATAAAATAAAATATATATATAATCATTACACATTTATTATTTATTTTCAAATGAAATTGTTATATTGTCTTATAATGTTAAGTACAAAAATAAATTTGTATACTCTAAGCAATACAGTAAGACTAATGTAATATGTATTAACAATCTTAAACATTTGGTATGTATTTATACTTAAGAAACATTAATATTAACTGAATTATAACGAAAATGTATGGCATTAAAATAGAGATCAACCGGTTTGCTTTTAGTCACAAGTTTTGTACGTGTCAAAAGTAAACATCTTAAGTTTACCTATTTAAAATTAAGTTTTAGTAAAAAATTGGGAATTTATTGTGAAAGGACAGTACATAATCTTTTATTCGAGGTCCATCGCTTGCCATTACTTTTTCCCATATTTCAAACAAATGGAAATCAGAAGGTTTCTGAGTGTTCCAAATAGGTTTTGACCGGCGGCGCCGCAACATGTGGACGAGCATTACCATGAAGGAGAATAACTTTGTCGTGTCTGGAGTAGTAGTGGGCACGCTTTTCCTTGAGTGCTCCACTCAATCTCATCAATTGTCTTCGATAGATAGCTCCAGTAATGGTTTCTTTCGGTTTGAGCAACTCATAATACAGGACACCAAGCTGATCTCACCAAATACACAACAAGAGTTTTTTTCCATGAATATTTAGCTTAGCTGTAGATGTTGAAGCATGGCCAGGTGATCGCCATGATTTCTTCCTTTTTTGGTATATCATAGTGAATTATATGGTACAGAAAACCGTTTCATTTATGCCTGGCAAATACCATTTCACATGTGAAAAATTGGCTTTCAATATTTCTCGGCGTCAGTTCATATGGAACTCAATTTCCTTATTTTTGTATCATTCCCAATGATTTTAACCGATGTGAAATTATTACATCATGTTGATCCAATGATGCTTCCAATTCCGCGTCTTCGTACAAATCAAAAAATCAAACTATTTATTTATCAATTAGGTTTTATCAAGAAACTCTTATGATCGCCATTATAAATTTAAATTTACCAGGGTTTCGGAAAAAAGCCAAGATGACGATCCTGAGAAGAAGCCCCGAAAGAAACTCAGGATACTATTCTTTTTGTCATCTTTAAAATATAAAATTACCACAATTAGGTACACTTAATACAAACAAAATCAAAGTCCATATACAATACTAAACAAAGTATGAGCTCCGAATAAAGCTTTAAATCCAGGCTTCATTGTTGCTTTAATAATCAGTGACCTTATAGTAGCCTTTCGAGAGGAGTTTGGTTTTAATGACACCTTTAAATTTATTTATAGACTAGCTGGTGCCCACGACTTCGTCCGCGTTGAAAAATATTAAGTAGCCTATCCTGTGTCCCGTACGACCAAATGTTTATCTACGTGAAAGTTCATGAAGTTTCATGAAAATCAGTTAATTCATTTCAGAGTTATGGAGGAACATACATACATACATACATACATACAGAAAAAAAATCTAAAAATCGTCAATTTAGTTTAAGTATCATGTATAGAACCTATAAACACGATATCTCTGAAAACAAAGTAACTTACTCCATGACTGACCCTTACAGATTTATTATTAGTATAGATAAGTCTCTTATCATCTCAGGCAGTTTATTATAAAACCGTATACATTGACCCATAAAAGAATTACTTATCGTGTGGAGTTGCATCTTATGTAAATCTAAATCATTTTAAACCTAGTATTTATATTGTGTACATCACATTTTTTATTAAATTGACTAATATTTTTATGCGCGTAAATTAAATTTTCATAAATATACTGACATGTTACAGTTAAAATCTTTATTTCTTTAAATTTTTCTGGGGGAAAATGTCTGGGGGGCTCTTTTTTGTAAAATGAAAATAGTATTTATGTCTTCAGGCCGCGCCTCGTGGTAGTGGCGAGGATCGCTGTTCTTTCGCTGTAAAACAAAAGAAAGGACCACGAATTAATTATTTTTCAAAAACATAATTAACTTAGATAAAAATAAACATCTGGTTAAATTTTAAAACATAATCAAACAACGGCGTATGCGAAAATATGTCCAAAGAATAACATCGGTTGTGCAAAACCGACTGGCACCTATCCGTAGAAAGACGACGGTTTGTACCATACGTCCAACATGAGTTCGTAGAACAGTGACGGTATTTAACTTTCGTCACCGAAAAAAAAACTGAATTTTGTTATGTTACAGACATGGCATAAACAAATAGTAGTTCAAAATTAGTAATGGCGTTAAAATCAAGATACACAAAACTAAATATTCCGTACTACCACGTACAACGATGGATTTGACAGACCGTCGTTGTACAGCGAAAGTGTAATCAAAAACGAATTCCACCTAAAACAACATGTAAAATTCGAAATAAAATATTAATAGAAGCAACAATAACTTACCTGCCGTACTGCCAAATTGTTCTTCCGTTTCGTTTGTAGACAACTTATCTATTTGTGTTTCATTTGCATTTTTTGTATTTTCATTCGCGGTTTTATCAAGGCTAATAATATCTGCATGGACCTTTTTGATGCCATAATTAATTAAAATTTAATGTAGAACACCATTACCATTCATAACTTCTTAATATAATAGTTAAACAAAAATAATCCGGGATAATTAGGTGCGACGCTTGACCTAGCCTAGAACATGGACGGTACTAATCATCCGCCACGCCGAAGCGGGGCGCGGGGGACAGGGGTCAGCGCTGTACACTGGCGAAATGATTAATACGCCATTGTACTGCGTTTAGAAATCAAATCCGTCAGTATTCCAACTCTGTATCTAGAAAGTTTTAAATAATATTTGTCAAAAAATTATTTGGGTCGATAAAGCACGACATATAAAGTCAATTTATGCAAAAAAATAAAAATTGAAAATTATCAGAACCGTCGTTGTTCTAATACCATGACGAAATAGAAGTTTTTAAGCAAAGTACCAAATACTTTATTATTAAACTACAATAAAACGTGGATGTTATTAATATTGTGAGATACAATCACAAGTAAATATTTATTTTAAAGTCAATCTAATAATAAACATATAATATGTTATTATTTTATAACATTAGTTATAAAAATTCTCAATAATATTCATTTTAAAATACGCGTAGGTGATTCGTCGAGTGGTCGGTCAGCCTGTCTGCCACCCTTTCCTTTAAAAAAGAATGCAGGGTCAACTGAGGGAATTCATAAACTGTTAATAACTCACGCCATTAAAATTTTAAAAGATTGATCTGAGAAATTCATAAACTAAAAAAAAACAGAATGTGCGTTTGATAATATGAATTCAGTAAAACGCTTCGGCTGTGTAAAATCTGCCTAAATTAGAATGATGATGATGACGATGAATCACCGACATGTATTATAAATGGTTCACATGATCAGACACTGTCTAACTAAATCAGGGGTTCCCAAACTTATTTTGTCTACGGCCCACTGAGAGTAAATTATTTTTTAGCGCCCCCATCCTAGCTTAAATGAAATTACAAATCACCCCCCAAGCCTCTACACAACGCCCCAATTTTTTTTTTCTGGGTCTCTTTTCGCCCCCCTTTAGGCCTGCAGCGCCCACAAGTTATCGCCCACTTTGGGAAAGACTGAACTAAATCCTTAACATTTCTTATCTCGACGTTGCACCGATAGAACTATAACTCCATCTCTGCGAGTTTTAATATCATTTTAATTATGCCCATATTAATTCAATGGGGTTCAACTCGCAGTGGTACGGTGGAAGGCGCAATACTATTATATATATTTTCCAAAGCTGATTCTAGCTAATGATGATTCAAGTACGCATAGCAAGCAGTATACAAAAAGCTAAACCTTATGGGAATTTATTAGTCGAGAAAAATGAGTGCACAAATCATTTACTAAGGAATTACTGAACGAAGTTAGATGAACTGACCAGGTATACCAATTATCCAATAAGGTATCTAAGAGCTTCACGAAATAATATATTGCGTTTAAGGCGTTCTGTTACTGGTGCAGTAAGAAATATAGATGCTGAAGATAAAACTTTTGAGGAAAAAGTACTTGGAAATTAAAAAGGATTTGTTGAATTCGTCGCATCACGTCTTTGGCATTACATAATAACAACAATAAACCTAATAAAAAAAAATCCACTTATAGATTGCAAACTAGTCTAATAACAACGATAATAAGAGTGTTATAGTAGGCCATTGAAGAAAATTTATCTGTGGAACAGGTCGACATCTGTATCCTCTAATAAAATCTATGGTCATAGTATAGATTAAAATAGGTAGGCAATGAACCTATGCGGACGCGGTAAAATATTAATAAACTGAAGAAATACATTCTCTTTACATTAATATTACATATATGAAATGGTTCTTATTACTTTGATCTCCACAACCTTGACACAATAAATGCGCGCTGACGACGACCACTATCGTCACCTCCTGCATCTTGAGACGGAACTTGTCTAGAACGGTCTTTCTCTTCATCGTCAGGGGATAAACTATTAAAGGGTAACCCGTGTCTGTTGCACATATTGTGCAAAACGACACAAGCATTTATAATCCTGGCTACCATGTGGTGATCGTAGTGCAGCTTCCTGTGTGCGAGTAAACACCGCCAACGCGCCTTCAAAACTCCTATACAACGTTCCACTGTGCTCCTAGCACGAGAGTGAACACGGGTGTAGTGCTCCTCTGCACTGCCACGCTCAGTGTTCTCAATCGGTGTTAAAAGCCACGGTCTCAAAGGGTATCCAGAGTCACCTGAAAAGAAAGGTGCACATCTGATGTTTTAATATAAAAATTAAAAACAGCAGACACACTCATTTCCTACTTTTGTGCATCTAATCTGTATCATATGCAGTGCCGGATTAAGATGTGCAGGGCCCGTAGCAAATTCTATTAATCTTGGTTTGTATTAGGATGATCTTTATTTGCCAGTGATTTTAAATGTTAAAAAAAAGCGTATTTCCTCTAGTTTTTGCAGTTCCAAAGCCTGTTGCAATAGCAGTCGCTCGCTACATCTGTTTTGAGAAGCTCAGTGAATTGCACTAAATGCATATAAATTCGCTTCAATTTGTTAGTAGATCCACAACTGAACACTATCAATTTTATAGCTTGAAATTATGAAGAGTAAATTACTATTAATTTATAATTACTAAACCTGAAGAAAAGAATTCATAAATTACTAATTGTATGTTTCCTTAAGGTTGAACAAAAAAACTTCATTAAGTTAGGAGCGTTAAATTATTTTTGCTGAAACACTCAAGCAAACATGGGTACAAGGGGCCCGTAGCAATTGCAACTCTTGCTACATAGCTAATCCGGTACTGATCATATGAAGAAGTAAAGATTTTTGTCTTTCAAATTCTTATAGTGTTTGGAAAGTAAGAAAGTAGTGTTAGAGAATCTTACTAAGAAATTATAAAGAAAGATTTTTGTCTTTGAAATTCTTAGTGTTTGGAAAGTAAGAGAGTAGTATTAGAGAATCTTACTAAGAAATATAAAGAATGATTTTTGTCTTTGAAATTCTTGCAGTAAAAGAGTACTAGTAGTAGAGAATATTACATGAGAAATATAAAGAAAGTTTTACCTAAAAACCACACACTTTCACCACCACTATGAAGCTCTTGCATGTGGTCATGGAGAACACAGTTATTCCAAATATATGCATCTTGAGTAGCTCCGCCGAATATTGCATGCACATTTAAAATGTTTAATTCACTGTCACACACCTGCAACATAATATATATATAGGCATAATTAAACATAATGGAAATGCAAAAAATTTGATGTCCAATAGATCCAATATTATTTGTATTCTTCACACAATAAGAAGACATACTAACTATTTGAACATTCCTGGAATAATATCGTTTCCTATTGAAAAATCTTTCAGAATCCTCTTTGGGTTGTATTAGGGCCACATGTGTACCATCAATACACCCAAGGACTCCAGGAATTCCAAATTTATTAGAGAATCTGAAATGAAAACAATTAATAGGTATAAAAAATAATTTAAACACTAATAAGTAAAACATATTATGATTAAACTTAACATGCCAAGTGTAGAATGCATGCCTAATTTTATTGGTTGCTTACTTAAAATTAGAACAAGAAAATGGGTATTGTTAATTGTATTGGTAAATTGAAATGTAATCTGTGTATAATTATATTAATTAACCCTTTAGCCGCCAGAGTCGGATTTATCTGACAATTATTTCCATGTCCATTTCAACAAAGTCGGATATATATGACAAATTTACTTGTATAATGTTTATTGTTAAATCATTGAGTTGCTTTCTCTTTACAAAAACTTATGAATCAGGCGCCATTTGCCATTTTTTGGGATATTTACCCATTAATAATTGTTTGTCTTTCAGGACGAGTTTGAGGAAATCGTATGTATTTTCTCAGCAAATCTGGATGGTTAAGTGCCATTGTCACTTCTCTTAAAACGTTTGAGACACTTGCTTGAGAAAGTTTGTGCATGTAACTCATACCAACAGGTTTTTGGTACGATCCTGTTGCGTAAAAGGAGAGCGCCGTTAGAATCTGAAATTTTTGTGTTTGATGGTCAATTTAAATAGGAATTACTTTTTGTATAACATAACAGGTAATAATACGATACCTACCTTGCATTCAATGCTAATTTTAGTCGATCGGCGGGCTTGCTCTAGATGAGGCCTGAGGTCTTCACAGAGCTGTGAAAATACTTCTTTTGACAGTCTGTAATGAGCTCTAAACTCAGAATCAGACAATGCCAAATGAAAATTAGAGACACGGAGGTGGCGCCGTAATCTTCTGTTCTCATTTCTTTCTCGTCTTCTGTGCTCGTTTTCCTCTACCGCTATCAATAATAGGGCTCGAGCCATTTTAATGCCTTAAAAAAACAGTTATTATTATGAAACAAATGGTCAAGTAAAAGAAGGAAATTTCTACTGTTTTTTAACCATACTATATCGATCTACACATACAGAAAGCAAATTAATGAACAATTAATTTATATTTACCAGTCAAATAACAAAACTTTATTTTGTGATAATCAAAACAATTTTTTAAATGTTAGTTGTCGTTACAAATTACAGTATATGAAACGGTGATAACCAGTGCACAAAGTACTATAATTATATACTCTCGCTAGAGAGTATATATGTTCCTTGATTATATACAAATTATATACGGGAACCGAACCAGTGAAAACATCTAAAATAATAAAAATAATTAAAATAAAAAAATAAAAAATAAAATACGCAAACGTCAAAATTAGTTCTCCGTACTTTCGTACGGCGGCGTTTCAAAATGGTACACGAAATTTTCTAATTTGTATGGGACAGCCACGGGACAGCCTTTTCAGTGGTTATATTAGACAAAGAGTATATAATCACTACGTTTTATATTAGAAGTCAATTGAAATGATGCACTTTAATTTTACTTATTGTCCGAAGCAGTACCATCGCTTATCGCAAACCACACGATTTATAAGATTATTGCACAAACTGATACAAAGTTTTCGTCTGTCGCTCAGCAGACGGCATTTAGATAATAAGGCAGCGGAACGCCATTACCAGCAGTTTTGCCAAACCAACAATAATTTTGACATTCCGTCATGGTAGGTAATATAAAACTAAGAAATCCGCCATACACTTTTTCTCGTTAATAAAATCCGTGAAAATACTGACTATTGAAAATTGTTAATTAGAATTGTAGTAGCATTCGATATAAAAGGAACTTAAAATGAAAATTGAACTTAAATCCACTTAAATCTGTATCGTCCTTTTATGTCTCTGTGGCTCTATTCATTTAAAAAAAAACCAAAACCCGTTAAAACGTGTTTTTACCCGTTTCCTTTTACCCCATAGATTTAAATCTTTGTTTTACCCGCTGTTGGAAACAATCCATATAGAGCATTCTGCCAACTATCAGACGTAAGTCGCGGATGCACAGACTCATTGATGCGCGGATGTGACTTTTTGCTTTGGACCATTCTTGAGCGTTCGGACGTCCGACAGTGCTATTGGCAAAATTAATATAATCAAAAAATGTGGAACGCTTCACGATTTTGCGTGTCATCCTTGCGCAGGGGCCATGCTAATCTTCTCTGTATCGTTCCAATTTTAATATATGTACTGCCGAAGCAAGTACAACTACTAGTGCTAACGTTTTGTATATATGCTACCGAAACAAAACACTTTGATACCGCGATCTACAACTCTATACAAAAATCGAGCTTTATATGTAAATCATAAATAGCGCCATCTTACAAATATAATAGTAAATATTTTGTAGTACCATCTAGTGTGCAATTTTTGTACTTGCAATTATAGGAATTTAGTACAGATGGCAGGGCTAATGTAATTTTGTTTCATGATTTAGTTTATTCCGTAAATGTTTAATGTTACGAAAATTAATATATTCTCATGATTCATTTAATGTAACCACTGAAATTAAAAATAATAATAATTGGGCGTTTTAAAAATCAGATCTTTTGAGGGTTCTCTTATTTTGAGGCATCTTCTGGGTGAGCTCGCTCCATCATATAACCCATCTTTAATAACAAAAAAATCGACATTACAATTTTATTTATTAGTATAGTTGAGATTTAGGATGTTTATAAATGCGAAAGTTTGTGAGGATGGATGTATGGAATGGAACGAATCTGTCCAATACAGAAACAACGGATATATTGTATGTATGTTTGATACTCCTTCATGTAAAGACTACCGAACAGATTTGGATGAAATTGCCTGGTTAAACCCTATATACTTTTTATGCAGGAAATATGTTAGGTTATCGAGGTATTGTCTAAAAATATAATAAATTGGACGCCACTGTCGCCGTTTGTTACAGCGATAAAGATGTCAGGCGTTATTTGGGTAATATATTTTAAATTTTCAATTCAGACGAAGTCACGTGCACTAGCTTGTATAAAATAAAATAAAATAAAATCTTTTTCCACCATTTTCTTTTTTATTCACCTCCAGGACCATTTCACATACAATAATAATAATAACATTGTAAATTAAACAAGGTACGAATTGTTCCAATACAAATAAGACACAATAAGTGTGGCATCAGCCCTCGAATTTATAGTTTTATTGTTCACTTGTGTTTTTGATCTGAGATTACTGTAAAAAAAATGTTCAAACAATACACAATGTCTTTCCAATAGCCGAGATCTCAACTTGATTTAAAATTTTAACACTACCAAACTACGGACATCTAATGTCCACCAAAAAAAAATTTTAATTAATTAATATTTTACACATATCTCTCTTTTTAAACAAACAACACGTCGATGTCTGACAGAAATCACAGATCAAAGCACTTAAAACGTAAACTTAACACTAAGTGGCACAAGTCACAAACATATCCGGCGACAAAAACACATTTATGACACTTTACATCTAGGTATAAATAACGTAAATATTCTTAACATAAGAATAACTACAACAGAATATAAAATATAACTCACTGGAATTTTAAAAAAAGACCAACAGAGTTACGAGCGCATCGTGGTCTTTGCAATTGGAGGGTTTTAAAAGTGATGTTCGCTTTGTGATTATATAATCAATTGTAAAATTTTTACAGACATTTGTCTATGTAAAGGACGTCAGACAGCCACTTGAGGTGGCCACCGTTGTTCCTCAAAAATACGTATAATTTTGAACTTTAAGGCGCGATTTCACCATACTCTGTTAGTATTTGACATCGCTGTTGAGTCATTTAACAGACTTAACAGCGATGTTGAACACTAACAGATAATGGTGAAATCGCGCCTTAAAGTTCATTCGCCATTAGTCATTTAACAGACTTAACAGCGATGTTAAACCCTAACAGAGTATGGTGAAATCGCGCCTTTAGGTCATAACAGTCGAAATGTCTCTCTGATTTCATATTCTTAATTCAGAAACATGTCTCACATGTCTTAAAAATTCAGATTGATTAATAGGCTCGTCGTAATTTTTGGCTCAGACGAATGTATACGTAAATTTGGAAGTGAAATTGATAATCATAGTAATTACCTTTATGTGTCATATAGATTTACGATTTCAACAGACTTTCAGGCTGTTTAAAGCCGCCCTAATATTCATAAAATAAGCTCAACAATGAATTGCATCTCGATTTTATAAATGCTATGCTAGGGACTAGGGATAGAACGTTGTATATGAAATATACATGGGGCTGACATACCTTTGTAAGGTAAAAGCCCAAAAAATTCAAACGATAATAATAATAATAATAAATGAAATATACCTTATATGTGTATTGTTAACCCATATACTGTCAATATTTTAATAAATCTATATAAAATTGTATGACGAAAAAATGAAAAAAATAATAATTAATAATCTTCAATGAAATACTTAAAACACTTTATTAATTGAGTTAAATTATAGGTTTTTACCCAGCAATTGTAAAAACTCCACGCTTGCAACCGCCTAACGGTCCATTGCTTTGTTCTAAAGCGATTTGATCACTTTAAAAATGCTTACTTTTTTAAAGTATACACTATAAATATTTACTCGAGCGAGTATCGTTCAAACACTTATATGTATATAATTTATATATAACATATATGTATACATATTGTACATAATTTATGTATAGACAAAAAGTACTTGAGTTGGTAACAGCTTATTGAGGTATTCATTGTACAACACTGCTCCACTATCAACAAACCTACATAATCTCTGTTTAATATTATATTATTTTATAGTATAATATATACACTAAGTACACTATTTAAACCATTTTGAAAAGTATAAAAAAAATATATTATATTGTGCGCTCTGAGCTCAGTTAAAATAAAAATTAAACACATAATTTTGCAAACAACATAGTGAAGTCAAATGGCTTTTATAGCTACACTAGGCTTGATGAGCGGAATGCAGAAGTTTTATTTATTTGAAAATGCTAAACAACTAAAGACACACCTACTTCATCACAATATACCTACAACCCTCACAGAAAAGAAACATTAACAAGCGTTAGCACCCTCTACTTCGGGTACATTAATTAAACCAGTATGTTTAGTCCAAATATTTTTATCGTCCCACCGATATATCAGAACTACAATTCCAAACTATAATATACGCGGACATACGACATCGACCACTCTTCGCGAACGCGTTCGTTCCGTTCGTTCAACTGACTGAACTGATACTGATACCCTTTTAATATCATACCACCGAATGAATCTGAACGAATGAACACCTCTTTTTGAACGTCACAGAGCACTTTTCAATCAACTCCAGTCGGGGATAGTTCTACGTAATTCAAGTTAGGGATAATTCTACTTAATTCATTTGCAAGCGAGCGAAAGAACGAAGCGAAGAACGCGTAAGCGCCTTATGTTCCATTTGGTCGCGAACTATTTTATAGCCGCATTTGACAAACAATTTTGTTCCGATCACCGAGTTAAGTAATGAGTGAACGCCGGTGTTGCCATAATAATTCATTTTTGTTTATTTTTATGTGAATTTATTTAAAGAAATGTGATTCCATATGCTGCTTTATATTTTTTGAAGACTGGTTTTTACCCTTTCACTATGAAATTGGGAATATTCTCTAGTAAATATTGTAATAATGCGAGGCGTAGTTTTACCGGCTTCACTTTGACGGGGCTCTCTATCTTTAGTTCTTATTTTATCTGAGGCACAGAGACTTAAATTTTTGATAATCACTTACAAGTCAATTAGAAACAAAAAAGATTGCGTCACAATTGAGTAAACAAGCGACAGCGATTTTGTGTTTGCTTAATAAAAATATGATTAATGTAACAAAATTCAATAATTCATTAGATTTAGTCATATTTTATTATTAAAAATAATATTCATTTGCCTCACTAATATTAAATATAATTATTAGTTATTTAATAATATATTTCATGATATTTTTTTTCTTGTCTTTTTACAAAAATTAGTCATTTAAAAATAACATTTGACAACAGATTAGTTATATTGACAATCTAAAAAATACTTAATGATTTCTAACAATTTATGTATTTGGCCTTATTTAAAATAAGGCCTAAATACCTAAAAAAAAAAAATACGGATTAAGTACACAACCTTTTTTGTAGATAGAGACAGTCCCGACATATATTTTTCTTTATACATTTCAAAATTATCTGTGTGACATGTGTAATTATACATTCATTTGATGAACATACATACATATATTATATTTATTAGGTATTGCAGCAACAATTAAAAATATAATCTTAATCTAATTCAGAAAAATATATATGTGTAATTTTTTTTTGTTAGTGGAACAGCTCTAAAAATACATTACTTTCTTTGTAGTACATTTTTTTTTATATAATGTGATTTGTTATAAAAGTAGTTAAAATGTTATTGTTCATATTTATATAAAGTAACTAAAATATTTCTTCAACAATTTCTTTTGCAATTCAATCACAAAACGAGGCCGTTTTCCAACCGCAACCGCATATTTAAAAAAAAAAAAAATTTAATTGTATTTGATTTCGTTTAATTTGCTATCGGTCACACCAATAGAATTTCTATTCTATTTATTGGAAAAAAGTTCATATATAAGTCTGGTGAGAATTTTTTCTTTGCAGCAGTGGTGTTATGTTTGAGTTGCAAACCGGCCTATAATATTTTTTAATTAAACAAAATAATAATATAACATTCGCGATAAATGAACATTTATCAATATAATTATATATATATAATATTAGGTAGTACAGTCGAAAAAAACAACACAAATATGACTCAACTGGCATTTGCTTGTTGCCAAATCAAAATTGCAATGACATTTTTATTGCTATCTTTAAAAAAAAAAAGGGTCAGACAGAAAATTTGTTTAATAGTACTAGTGATTTTAAAATACTCCTAACTTAGTAACCCTGTACAATTTCTACATAGTACTCAAGTAGATCTAAATTATTATGAAAAAGAGCGCAATTTTTCTTCGACAACAATGAAACACCGCCGATCTTTTTCATCCCTCGACCATACCAATAAAATCTAAAAACAGCGCACTTCTTTAAAACTACAATATATACTCCATTTATATTATACAAAAATAGTAACAAGGTTTGTTTGTACTAGATTCGTCCATTTTGTACATTATAGAGGTCGCGCAACCGTGATCACTTGCCGCCGCGTAACGTCACGTCACGTCATATCACGTCACGTCACGTCACATCACGTCACGTCACGTCACGTCACATCACGTCACGTCACGTCACGTCACACACTACCACATGGAACCACCACACAATTGACTGGAGACACCCGTTTGGATACCGTCGCCACTTCACAGCCAGACGATCAGACTCACTTCTGACAATTATAAGGTGGAATGTTGCACTTTTCAAATTAAAAAGTTCATCCTCGATTTTGTAGCACAAGTCTCGTAACTGTTGCTATGGAAGAATTTGCTTCCATAAGCGAAACTAAACGTAAGTTTTTTTGACTGTCAAGAAACAGTTTTTTTTTTTTTTTACTTTAGTGAGCATATATCATACTCGATTGTAATTTGTTTCATTTAACATCAAGATCAAGAAACGCTCCGTTCTAACTTACACAATATGTCCACAAAATAAAATAGATTTCTTTCAATGTTGAATTCCCAAAATGTCAATTTCACATAATAATTTTATTTTTTCCTTTTAGTTTATATATTAGTTAAACGCGGAATTCGGCAGCGATTACTCGAATAAACAAACACCCTTGAGAAGACATCACACATTTTGAAAATGAACAGTTTAAGAATTCAACATTTTTAAACTGTACAGTCATTTTAACTGTCAGTACATTGTACAGTAGACATTGTGGACCTCTTAAGGACCGCAAGATTTGTGTCCAACATTCTACCTTATGTACCCTACAATAGAGACTTTATATGCCCGAAAACTCATCATTATCAAGTTCAACATTCGACCATATAACTACTGCACAGGACCACATTGAGATTTAGACGCAAAGTACTAGAGAGGACGTTTCGCGCAAAGCGTCTACAAAATGCCGGCTTTCGAATTATTTCGTATTACGTGGTACTAAATAATTTAATTCTTCTTGGGGGTCACTCTATTGCAAACGTTTAAGTACAAAAAAGTATTCACTCTAAGGGAATGCGTCGCGTGTTACATTTACTGCGCACGCGCACTGAGGGCCTATACTAATTTAGATCCATTCTTTCGAGTGAACCAAACAGCGCCCCCTGGTTCGAAGTGCTGAATTCCCTTAGTTTCTTAGCAGGTCGCTAGTTATTTATAAGTAAATGTTTTAGGACTCAACATTTTGAGAATTAAACTTGATGATGATCAAGTTTAACGGGAATTCCACCTTGAATTCAAAAAGGGCTCGAAGGACCCAAAATCTCCCGCCAGTGCTAAAGTGGGTTTGCGACTAGCCCGCTCTAGTACTGAGACGTGTGCGTTTGATTGCACGCGACACTCAATGCGTCCGTTAGGCTGATGAACGTTTACCGGAGACACGCCTCTAGCATCTCTACGAAGAGTTTGTTCATGGGCGCGCGTCGCTCGCGGTGTACCGTCGCCCAGAAGCGACGCACCGCCACGTCCGCGTGTCTCAGTGCCGGCAGCACTAGAAGCAGCTGCTGCAGCGCTGAATTGGCGTTGTATGGACGCAGAGCCAGGACTGCGTCGTTGAGCGCTGCGAGGATGCAGTCGCGAAAGCGCCGCAGCGCTAAGTGCTCGTCGATGCGCGCTTCCGAGTTGGCCAACGCGAGCGCTTTAAGCAGGTAGCACTCTTCGCGCAGCGCTGCCGCTCGCTCGAGCCGCTTGCAAACGCCGGCCACCTACACAAATAAATGCAACTTTTAACTAATTGTCGGTTTTTTAATGTTAAGGTGGGCAGACAGGCTGACCGTCCACTTGATGGTAGAGTAGCTACAGGCACTTGGCTGGCATCCCTTACTCACTCACCGAAACATATGCTGCTGTTATTAAAATGTTTTTCTATGATTTTTAAAAAATATTTTATTTTTTGATTTTTTGGGGGGGGGGTCAGGCATAAAATACAAATAAAAAAAATCCAGTTATTTTTCCTATAATCTAAATTACCTGTATAAATAAATCGTGCGCTCCAATCTCCCTGGCCTGGTGTTCGTCGAGAGTCAAATCGGAAGCGAACCGAAGTTTGACGGTACCGGAGCCGGACATCGAGCGGTAGGCGAGCATCAGGGACAACATCTCCGCCCACGTACTCTGCAGGAGACGCATCTGCAAGCGAACTTTCACTGTGACCACTTCCCAAAATAACTGCTGCGACGAAAATGTATCCTCTTAATCATTCGCGTTACGTCAAATCACTGGCAACCCGCAACGGCTCAACGGGAAACCTTACAAAACCGAGAAATTATTATCCCAATTCGTCAGCCAATCACTCTTATTATAAACAATGTGTGTTATAAATCATTTCACATTTAATAAATACTTAAAACTTCTCTTTCCATGATAATAGCAACCGGTTTCATGAATTGAATAATCTTGATTGTAGTAAAAAATATCAAATATGGCAATAAAAAAACTATTAGAAACAACAGGTAGGCCAACCACCTGCTTGCAGGGCAGATGACCTCAAGAAATTGTCGTGGATTATGTCCAACAGTGGACACTTGAGGGCTAATGATAATAATGATGAAAAAAAAAAAGAAAGACACTAAGGGACGTTCTTTAAGAATGTTGTTTAGTTACAATACCTCAACGAAAAAGCATCACACACACAAATCCAGATTATAATGCCATGTTAATACATAAATATTTACAGCAATAAAACATTTATTGCCTCTTTCAACTTTTGGCATTAAAACAGGTATTTTTTTAAAGAATATTTCGCAACAAGAATTCGAGGGAGAATTGATAATTAAGAAATATTTGATAATAAGAAATATTTGATTCTTTTATTTCATTGCGTTCTAGATAGCATACTCTTTTATAGCAACCCCAACACAACAATCTATTCAAATCGAAATTAATATAAAAATGGAAAAGTCTGCTGTCTTTTTCAAATTATCAAACCACCAAACGGTGTACTACTTTTTTATTTTCCTTGTCCAATGTCAACGAAGCTACTTTATATATTTTCACGCAGGCGTAACCGTACACAAGAGATAGTATTTAATATGTATTTACGATGACACCTACAGAGGAATTTGTAAAATTCCCTATTATTTCCTCGTGCATTCTCTGCAATTAGTCTTAAGATTTTTGTACATACATGTAGGCCTGATATGTAAATCACAATCTTTCAAAGGTGCCGGTTTATTCGAACAGGCAGGTAAGTTTCTTACATTAAATAGATTCGAACACATATAATTCATACTATATCCACGGTTTGGTTGTCCGACAAGTTTATTATTATTTAAAATCTTTGAAACAAGATGTTTGGCAGGAATTAAGATATTTATAGAGCAATTGGCTAAGAGAAATACCTAGTAAAAAGTAAAGTACGATAGCAAAAAACGGTACCTGATCGTTGAGCTGCAGGTCAGTGAAGCCGGGAATCTGTTTGGCCCAGCCGATCACTCCCACCAGTTCCCTGTCGTACAAATCGGCCAACAAGGCGAGCGTCCTCGCCGTCGGCTCCGTAACGCCTGCGGGCGGAGCTCCGCAACTCAACAGCTCCGGCTCGTACGACGTCAGCGCTTCCAGGATCTACACAGTGGACATTTGCGACTAAGAGAAAGAGCTCACATCGCCCCATCTGGTCTCCTCTTGTATTATTCGCCAGTTACACTACACTAGGTGTTGCATGCGACTTTTCCCGCGTGTCTTTATAAAATATAGCCTATGTTGCTCGCCTGATAATGTAGCTTACTATAGGTGAAAGAATTTTCAAAATCGGTCCAGTAATTTTTGAGTTTATTCATTACAAACATATGTATACAAATCTTCTCTCTTTATAATATTAGTATAGTATGGATTTTCATAGCTAAATCTATCTATACTTATAAAATGGTTTGTTCGACTGACTTGTTCAACGCACATCCAAAACTACTAAGTTTAAAAAGCTAAAATTTGGAACATAAGTTTATTATAACGTAAGTATTTTTGAAATTTTCAACTCCTTGCGAAGCAGGGGGCGGGTCGGCAGTTTATAGTATAATTGAAATGACTATGATTGTCCCATTCACCTTGATATCGTCGAGCTGCGGCCTCGGCTGGTGCATGGTGGGGGTGTCAGGAGCCCTCCGGTACTTCTGACGGCCTCCTCTGACACGGTCCAATCGCACTCCCTCCCGCAGCATACCCGTGCGAAGGCATTTGCGGAAGCGGCACGCTTGACACGCTTTCCTGCGACGCTTGTTTATTTCGCACTCGTTCGAGGCTGGACATGTGTATTCTATGTTTCCCTGGAGAGTGCAATATAATTACCTCAACCGGTTGCTCTCATTAATCTGATTAAACTGCAGGTCAATTTGGCGAGCAGTATTAGTCTAGTGCAAGGGTGCTCAACCCCAGGCCCGCGGGCCACACTATGGCCCGTGAATGAATTTTAAAAGGCCCGCGCAGGAAAGTTTTGAAATACGCACCAAATCGAAAAATTAAATCGCTTTTCAATTAATTTGGCTACAGAAAATATTGATCTTTTCCCCACACTAAAACATCTGAAAGAGGAGCTCAATACTGCTACTGTTAATTATTCTAAATACCAATCTAAAATTAGATGCTTATCACAGTCGTTTGATAGGAGATTTCAAGACTTTGAAAGCAAAAAACAAAATGTACAAATTTTTATAAAACCTTTCATAATAAGTTTGGCTGAAATAGTTAGTTATCCTGCCAATATTCAGTTGGAAGTCGTTGAACTGCAAAATAATGATACGTTAAAAAACCTTTTTGCCAACAAATTGTCTTCGAAAGCACAAAATTCTTCAGAAGATTTTGCAGATTTCTGGAAATTGGTACCAAAATTCCAGCAATAACTGACCTGGCGTTACAGTTTTTAAGTAGTTTTGGATCAACATATGTCTGTGAAAAGTTTTTTTCAGACCTTAATTATGTAAAAAATAAATACCGCACATCCTTAATTGAGCAATTGGGTTTTTATTGCGCATGTTCTGAGAGTAACTGAAATAGGAATTGTCAGTGGCCCGTCGTGAACGTCTGAATCCACCGTTTGGCCCGACTGTTAAAAAGGTTGAGCAGCCTTGGTCTAGTGGGTCCACAAAGAGTCTAATATAAATAAATACTAGCTTTTGCCTGCGACATCGATCATATCGTATGATAAGGTCCACTTGATGGTAGGTGACTATTTTGGCCTAGAACACAAGCAACGCCACAGGTGCTGCAAGTTCCCTGCATACTACAGTAGAATAAGGGATTTGGAAGGGATAGAAAAATGGGCTCTGACATCCCTTACTCCCTCACCGAAACACAACAGTAAACGTGCTGTTATTTCACGGTGATCTTCTTAAGAAGGTGGTTCCTGTCGCCAGATGGGCTGGCCAAATGACTGCGAAACAAAGTGTGCCCTACCACTGTTTTCCAGAGCCATGTTAAAGCAAGCATCCCAACCACTCACTCAAGGGGCTTGTCAAAGCATCTTATAGTCATAGTCTTGATATCTTCGAATATCAAGACTAGAATAACAGTTAAGAATTCATCTAACATCATAACGATATGGTTTTGCAGTCAAAGTGAAATCGTCACTGACTCTTATCAGATGCCTTATTTTAGCAATTTTCTTCGGCACTAGGATAAATAAAGCTCTAAGAAACAAACCTGTATCGTTCTCTTGAAAAAGGCTTTGCACGCCTCGCAGCTGGCCACGCCATAGTGAAACCCGGAGGCTATGTCTCCGCACACGAGACACAGCCGTCTGGGCGCGTCGTCGTCTCTGGCGCTGCTCGCTGTGGCGGCCGTTGTGGACGAGCAGTGTTGCTGCTCCGGACTGTTGTTGCCGACGATGGTTCCATCGCCGGGCGACACGCAAAACTTCACTTCCTCTTTGGGCTCCAGGTCTATTTGGAACTGGTGATTCTTGAGATTCACGTCATCCTTACTGTCGAGGTCCAGCTGTAAAGGACAAAAACGTTGTTATTCATTATACTTATCTTATTTGTTTTCTTGATAATATTAAAAAGTTTAATTGTTAATTTTTTTTTAAAGTAAAGGTAGACAAGCAGACAGATCACTTCGCTTCATCCACAACGAAGTTACAAAGTATCAAAAGTGCCGTGAGTATGGTTCGAGAAAAGGATGGTACGTTGATGGTACGGCTGTGTTTGTTGACGAGTCTTCTCGATGTTCTCGTAGACGAGAAATGATGCACTTATATACAAGTTCAACGATTCTGTAACTGTGGAACGCAGCGTGGCCTACCACAACTAATAGAGTGCTTTATTTTTTAGTTTTAAAATTATCAAATGAAGTTCAATACAATCTAAATTATTTTTAGGGTTATATATTAAGCATTTATAAGTATGGTTACAAAAAGCGAAATAATAACAATCCATTACACTAGATACACCAAAACTCCTCGCCTTGACCATGTGAATCAAAATTTGACTACTGACAATATATTGTTATCTTCCATTTTAATGAAAAGAAATATTATTTAGCTAAATACATTTCTATCAATACAAAGCATTTCTAAATTTAAAAAGCCTACTCACCAAACTAAATCTAGTTCATTTTTGTGCACTAAGAGACCACAATACGACTGTTGAGAGCGAAACAATTAGTTACGTCAAGAGCTTGTTTATTATAATTGACATTGTGTAACCAACATTACGTAGGTTGCATAGGAGTTTGTTCACACTGCAAGCGTGCATCATTGCACGACCTGGTGACCTCGAGACCGAACGGGTGACAATACTTGCAGACAGGCAGACAGGACAACAATTAAACAACAAACGAACAAGATACAAACTCAATTTTTGCTACATAAAAAAGAAAACAGAATCAAAAGAATATAAAAGAGTAGCGTTAAATTTCATGTTGTAAAATTGAAATAAATACAAGAAATATATTACGAAATAATATATACAAATTAAGTGTTATTCCAAAGTATTAAGCATCATTATTGGCTTACAAGGTTTGTTAAGTCACTTCATATTGAACGTATTGTGTTAAATTACATTTCGTATAACTTTAAAACAATCGTAAGCTTTTTTTCCATAAAACTCATGTTACGGTTGAACTTGATATGTTACTCTACATTGTAATTGTGATGTCATAATTAGTATGAACACTAAGTATTGGGTTATTTTCAATGTTAAATCATATTGCACCACCATTTAGCACATTAGTCTTACAAGTAGGGGAAATATGAGAAATAAAGTTCGGCCAATCCGGCATTTAGTTAAGTTCTAATAATTCTTATAGTTCAATAAAGACTAGTTCTAACAGTTAAATACTTAGCTACATAATGACTAGATATGGTAAAAAGGCAATAGAGTAAAAGACATTATCAGAAGAATTAGTGACAGGAAAGTATTTAATTTTTATTAGGTATTTTAATTGAAAAATACATAAAAATAATAGAAAAACACAACATATTATTAAATCAAGGGAGTGTAAACACATGATTTTTATGTAAGTCAGCAGAAAAGGTGAAGGTGAAGGTCCCATTGCCTAACAATGCAAACAACACTCGCACTTTCGTTACTATCCGTGATAATAATCAATATAAAATGGATAACAACGAGAGTGATTTGTCATATTTGAGAAAAGGCAAAAAGAGCGTAATTTTATGTGTGGCTGGTTATACGTATTATCGGATACCTACGAAGTTATTTAGTTAGTTGGATAAATTGTATAGAGATATTCATCAAATCAAAATTACTTTACTTCCTTGGAAGAAGACTTGGAGAAAGACACCGCACAAATAAAAATTTGTAGGGGTGGCATTTAAAGTTAAATAATTCTGTTAAACGAAAGAAAGTAAATTTCGTACAGTTACTGAAAGTGCTGCAAGAAGATGCGAAATTATCCCAATTTAAGCGAGGACAAATTGAAAGACAACAGACTCTAAAAAAAGGAAGCGAGAAAACGTTATTAATGACATTATCATAATGCAAATGCATAGCGAGATAACTATAATTGTTTTTGGAATGTTTGCGTTCGAGTCATTGATTAAGTTATGTCAGTTTGTTAAGTTATGGTAAAGTTGAAATATCTATGTTTTTTTTTATTGGAAGTAAAATTAAATAATACATTTTATGTTTTTTATTGTTGAACTAATTGGACAAAACATTCCAATTATTTCAACTTTGTAACTATTAAGAATGATTACATTAAAGTTGAAATAATTGGAAAGTTTTTGTCCAATTAGTTCAACTAGTTGAACTTGCAGTTGAACTTTGTGGAATAGATCAGAATTATCGCCGCCAACTCACAGAAACACAACTCACAGAACACACAGAACTATACTTTCAAAAGCTTATGACAAAACTGCACCATGTATAATTTTATACAATAGTGGCGAAACAACACCATCTTTATAGGATGACAAAACGACTGAGTGATTTTAGGCATATTTTGTTCCCTAACCCACTAAGAACACAAGAAATGACACCGCCTTATTACATTGTTAGGAAATTTGCATATCATGAATAAATAATATTCAACACCTACATAACATTTACAAGTTGCGATAGGTCGTTAATTATATTTAAATAAAAGATATTTTAAATATTTTATTCTAGTTTTTGAAAATGTCCTTACATTTTCTTATAGCCCAGTCAATGAAGCCGTAACTTTGCCATTTTGACCTGGGTGAGTACAACCAACGGGAAAATGTGCGTTAATAATCCTGCAAAAACATATCAAAAATGCAGGGTCCTAAATCACCGGAATGATTTGCAAAAAAATTGCAAAAAGGTGAAAAAATGACTTTTTCTCAAATATCTCGAAAACTGTAAGAGATATGAGAAAAAGTTTCAAATAAAAGTTGTAGAGGATTTAATGCTCTACAAAAATTATTAGAATGATTTTTTGCGTATCGGGCACCGTTGGCACGGAAATCACGTTTAAAGTATGAAAAATTGAAAAATAATTTTTTTTTGGCTCAAAATAAAAAATAAATTAATTTTCCAAATAGGGGTGATTTTTTCTGCATCCCACGAACATTTCCTAAGAGATTACCCTTTCATTGTTGTACATTTATATTGTTTATAAACAATTAAAAACTTTCAAATTCATTTTTAGCCATCAAAAAAGTATTTTTTTGATTTCATTTTCACACCAATCGATTTAGAATGAAATTTTCTATAAGATTAAGTTATTTTTTTAGACAAAAATAGATTCATCGAGATTTAGCTTAGAAATGGGTTTTGGGGAACTCTCTCAGGGATCCGACACTGGCGATGAGAGAGAAAGACTATAGTTATGTCTCGTTCGCACTCACACAAAATTTCTGCGCGTGCGCGGCGTACGAAAAAGCATGCGTGCGAGAGAGACCAAGTTTTTCTAAATGAGAGGAAGAAGGATAGAGTGAGGCGCGTGCGCACAGCGATTAAGAGTATAAGTGCGACAAAGACAGAATTTTTTTACATAAGAGCGAGAAGGACAGAGCGACATGGGTCCGCTCAGCTCAAAAAATCGCGTTCGGCTCCGAGTTGCGGATTTTTTTTATTGATAAACGATCTTCAAAAACGTTATTTTAAGCTATATATCAATCGATTCAGAATCGAAAACTGAATCGATTACACCCACTCCCATTTTTTACTTTTTTTTTGTAAATTCTTTTTTTTAAATTAACTAATAAATGAGTGATTTCTACTTCTAAAAAACGTCATTTCAACCCATATATTAATCGATTCAGAACGAAAACTGAATCGATTACACCCACTCCCATTTTTAACTTTTTTTTTGTAAATTCTTTTTTTTAATTACCTAATAAATGAGAGATTTCTACTTCTAAAAAACGTTATTTTAAGCTATATATCAATCGATTCAGAATCGAAAACTGAATCGATTACACCCACTCTCATTTTTAACTTTTTTTGTATTTTTTTTTTAATTAACTAATAAATGAGATTTCTACTTCTAAAAAAAACGTTATTTTAAGCTATATATCAATCGATTCAGAATCGAAAACTGAATCGATTACACCCACTCTCATTTTTAACTTTTTTTTTGTAAATTATTTCTGTTTAAATTAACTAATAAATGAGTGATTTCTACTTCTAAAAAACGTCATTTCCACCCATATATTAATCGATTCAGAACGAAAACTGAATCGATTACACCCACTCTCATTTTTAACTTTTTTTTGTAAATTTTTTTGTTTAAATTAACTAATAAATGAGTGATTTCTACTTCTAAAAAATTCAACCCATATATTAATCGATTCAGAATCGAAAACGGAATCGATTACACCCACTCCCATTTTTAACTTTTTTTTTGTAAATTCTTTTTTTTAATTACCTAATAAATGAGAGATTTCTACTTCTAAAAAACGTTAATTTAAGCTATATATCAATCGATCCAGAATCGAAAACTGAATCGATTACACCCACTCTCATTTTTAACTTTTTTTTTTAATTTTTTTGTTTAAATTAACTAATAAATGAGTGATTTCTACTTCTAAAAAAGTCATTTCAACCCATATATTAATCGATTCAGAATCGAAAACTGAATCGATTACACCCACTCCCATATTTAACTTTTTTTTTGTAAATTCTTTTTTTTAATTACCTAATAAATGAGAGATTTCTACTTCTAAAAAACGTTATTTTAAGCTATATATCAATCGATTCAGAATCGAAAACTGAATCGATTACACCCACTCTCATTTTTAACTTTTTTTGTATTTTTTTTTTTAATTAACTAATAAATGAGATTTCTACTTCTAAAAAAAAAAGTTATTTTAAGCTATATATCAATCGATTCAGAATCGAAAACTGAATCGATTACACCCACTCGATTCTGAATACGATTCTGATACCGATTACGATTCTGAATCGATTAATATATGGGTTGAAATTACGTTTTTTAGAAGTAGAAATCACTCATTTATTAGTTAATTTAAACAAAAAAATTTCAAAAAAAAAAGTTAAAAATGAGAGTGGGTGTAATCGATTCAGTTTTCGATTCTGAATCGATTGATATATAGCTTAAAATAACGTTTTTTTTAGAAGTAGAAATCTCATTTATTAGTTAATTAAAAAAAAAAAATACAAAAAAAGTTAAAAATGAGAGTGGGTGTAATCGATTCAGTTTTCGATTCTGAATCGATTGATATATAGCTTAAAATAACGTTTTTTAGAAGTAGAAATCTCTCATTTATTAGGTAATTAAAAAAAAGAATTTACAAAAAAAAAGTTAAAAATGGGAGTGGGTGTAATCGATTCAGTTTTCGATTCTGAATCGATTAATATATGGGTTGAAATGACTTTTTTAGAAGTAGAAATCAGTCATTTATTAGTTAATTTAAACAAAAAAATTTACAAAAAAAAGTTAAAAATGAGAGTGGGTGTAATCGATTCAGTTTTCGATTCTGGATCGATTGATATATAGCTTAAAATAACGTTTTTTAGAAGTAGAAATCTCTCATTTATTAGGTAATTAAAAAAAAGAATTTACAAAAAAAAAGTTAAAAATGGGAGTGGGTGTAATCGATTCAGTTCTGAATCGATTAATATATGGGTTGAATTTTTTAGAAGTAGAAATCACTCATTTATTAGTTAATTTAAACAAAAAAATTTACAAAAAAAAGTTAAAAATGAGAGTGGGTGTAATCGATTCAGTTTTCGTTCTGAATCGATTAATATATGGGTTGAAATGACGTTTTTTAGAAGTAGAAATCACTCATTTATTAGTTAATTTAAACAAAAAAAATTACAAAAAAAAGTTAAAATGAGAGTGGGTGTAATCGATTCAGTTTTCGATTCTGAATCGATTGATATATGGGTTGAAATGTCGTTTTTCCATATGAAAAATGACTCATTTATTAGTTAATTTAAAAAAAAGAATTTACAAAAAAAAAGTAAAAAATGGGAGTGGGTGTAATCGATTCAGTTTTCGATTCTGAATCGATTGATATATAGCTTAAAATAACGTTTTTGAAGATCGTTTATCAATAAAAAAAATCCGCAACTCGGAGCCGAACGCGATTTTTTGAGCTAAGCGGACCCATGTCGCTCTGTCCTTCTCGCTCTTATGTAAAAAAATTCTGTCTTTGTCGCACTTATACTCTTAATCGCTGTGCGCACGCGCCTCACTCTATCCTTCTTCCTCTCATTTAGAAAAACTTGCTCTCTCGCACGCATGCTTTTTCGTACGCCGCGCACGCGCAGAAATTTTGTGTGAGTGCGAACGAGACATAACTATAGTCTTTCTCTCTCATCGCCAGTGTCGGATCCCTGAGAGAGTTCCCCAAAACCCATTTCTAAGCTAAATCTCGATGAATCTATTTTTGTCTAAAAAAATAACTTAATCTTATAGAAAATTTCATTCTAAATCGATTGGTGTGAAAATGAAATCAAAAAAATAATTTTTTGATGGCTAAAAATGAATTTGAAAGTTTTTAATTGTTTATAAACAATATAAATGTACAACAATGAAAGGGTAATCTCTTAGGAAATGTTCGTGGGATGCAGAAAAAATCACTCCTATTTAGAAAATTAATTTATTTTTTATTTTGAGCCAAAAAAAAAATATTTTTCAATTTTTCATACTTTAAACGTGATTTCCGTGCCAACGGTGCCCGATACGCAAAAAATTAGTCTAATCATTTTTGTAGAGAATTAAATCCTCTACAACTTTTATTTGAAACTTTTTCTCATATCTCTTATAGTTTTCGAGATATTTGAAGAAAAGTCATTTTTTCACCGTTTTGCAATTTTTTTGCAAATCATTCCGGTGATTTAGGACCCTGCATTTTTGATATGTTTTTGCAGGATTATTATCGCACATTTTCCCGTTGGTTCTACTCACCCAGGTCAAAATGGCAAAGTTACGGCTTCATTGACTGGGCTATTATCATTGGTTACATTGGAGATATCGATGATCAATGACAAAAGGGTCCTCTGTCATTGAAAGGTCTGACACTTAGATAGAAGACAGATAATAGGTAAAAAAAGGAAAATTTAAATATGTATTCAATAAATTAAAAAAGAAAATGTATAATCATGATATTTTTGCATAGTTCCAGGTCGCAGGTGGCAAAGTTGAATTACCTCTGATGTCTGCATCATTTGCATTGACCTTTGATGTATTTGGAGGGGCGTTTGGGGTTCTGGTGATGAATATTGTGGTGGTGGTTCTGCCTCTTGCTTGACACGTCTCAACATCGGCTCCCCACTAACTGCTGACATCATCGACACTACCTGCAAACAAAGAGAAAAATATCTCAGTAAAACAAGATGTCAATCATATTTTTGACATGAAAAGAAAATATTATGACGGTTGACAGATTTTATGAATGGGTTTAAAGGTCGACTTTCGATTCGCCGCGTTACTAAAACGCTGCGACAGCAGTGTTGTCAACTTTATTTTTTAGAGGATCTTACTATAGACTTGAAAAGATCGTATTTTGCCAAGAATTCAAGAAGACAAAAATAGTACGCAATGAAATTTCAATAAAATAACAGTAAATTATTTAAAAATGTAATGTAAATTTAAGTTTGAATTAGTTTAACATTTAGGGAAAGAGATTTGTATATTACCTAGTCACTATTAGACATTAGGAACAGAAAAGAAATTATCCGCCAATTAATATAAACGCCAGTAGATAAAATAAACTTGTCAGAGCCGTAGTGTAATGTTGTTTGGATTAGAATGACATAAAAAATGGCTGCAAATAACCAAACAAATAACATAATAATGTTTTTGGATTAAAATCTTATAGAATCCCTCTTCATTTCGACATAGAAAAATCGAGTCACTTGGGGCACATGTTTAAAATAGCTATAAATTTTTTCGAGATATTTTAGAGGATATCATGTAGTTTAATAATAATTAAAAAACTAAATGTTATAGGGGCATTTTTAGTTTTTTTTTAAACAATAAAAAACGGCTTTTTTTTCTTAGATTTTCAAGTTAATTACTCTTTTAATACCTAAATGTTTGATTTAATTTTGCATAATTTTTATTAATTAAATCAATAAACAATAACAACGGCTGGGAAATAAAAAAAGACAGTGAGAAAATATGTTAAAACAAATAAAATATCGCAAAAATGGCGCAGCAAGCCAGACATCTCTAGTAAATTGAAAGAAATAACAATTAAAAAAACCAAAGCTGATAAAACCCCTAGACTAAGCTATTTATCAACGATTTTATTTAAATATTCAAACATCGCTCGCCAGTCACTTCTCCCCGGGAAACATTGTATAAGTAAGTTATGTTATTTTACAAGAACTAACTACAATGGAAAAGAAAAAATAGAAACTCCCTTTCAGCTAAGTATAAACAAGTAAAGTAAATTATTATAAACATAATAACTTATATAACATTATTCAATGCATGTGGCAAGAAGTAGGTACATACATGTAAGTTTGAAACGAAAACAAATACTTTTTTTTATATAAATATACACCTACATTTTCATTTGTGTGTGTAAAACATAAACAAAGAATTCTCTTCACAGCAACCTCAATGTTTGAGCCTCCGATATCTTTGAATGACAGCGCGAAAAAATCTCTTTATCGCGATATATTTATACACCGGTGTTGCGAAAAAAATAACAAACCACCTATTTATCTATCTGTGATATGAAAAAAAAAAGTTTCAAGGATGCCACTCGCGAGTTCAACGCCCCTTTGTCATTGCCGGGTGTTAGATAAAAAAAAACTAAATGACGCAACCTACGTAAGTCCATGTCCACGCAAATTTTGTGAGCGCAACTACACAAGTGCGTATTATGCATCACAATTAAAATATGCGATCGTCGAAAAAAATGTAATAAGTGAACATATAATTTCAAATAATACTCAATATTCTACTAAATGATAAATGCGAAAGTTTGTAAGAATGGATGATACTCTTTAACGGAAAAACGGCTTAACGAATTTGATGCAAATTTGGCACACAGATAGTTTATGACCTGGATTAACATATAGGATACTTTTTATTATGGCAAAATGGTTAATTTGCAAAGGATTACCCAAAAATATAAGAAATTGGCGGCGCTACCGTCTTCAAAGCGACAAAGGTGTCGGGCGTGATTTTAGGTTTCATATTATTATTTTTTCAACGCGGACTAAGTCGCAGGCACCGGCTAGTTAATTTATATATTTAAGAAAACCTTGAAAAAGCGTACATTTTTTCAGTAATTAAAGATATTACCTATTTATTCTGTGAATTCCGAGGCATGCTAGCACAACAGCTGGTAAGAATAATAGGATTGTAGGTCAGTAATGCGACGCGAGCGCGAATTAATTTTTAATCTTGACCCAGGTCCAAAAACAATGTCGCGTTTAAAATGCCAGACACCTTGGTTAATGAATGATCAATACTAAACAAATATGACTCCCAGATATTTTTTATTATATTTCAAAGGATGGCAGGCAGATTAGGCTTTAAATGAGGTACAATCACCTGTTAATACAAACGACGTGTTTCTATACACTGAAGTAAAAACACCCAAATAAATCTTTACCCTAACACAGTAGACTGTGTTTAAAAGTGAAACCGAAAAATCCGTAAAAATCACAGATAGAACAATTTTAGATTATTTTTTTTGAATTGCAAGCCTCATTCAATATCCCTGGAATATGTGGCCAAGCACAAAGTATTCTCAGGGGAGCTCGTGACGTTTGTGAGAATAATAACGTATCCGGGCCGTGAATAGTCGCGTAGAAAATGGGGCGAAGAACAAGGTTAGTGTAGGTCACGGCGGCAGCGGGTCGGCGACCGGCCGACCGCAATCACCTTTGTAGATAAATGCCAATTCGACTAGATACGAACAAACTCACGCGACTCGGTGTTGTGCGAGGTCTTGGTACACTTGACTGATAAGAAAGAGCATTCACAAAATTATTAAAACGCGACATACATCCAATTCTTGACACAAAACTATTCAACAATGTAAACGAAATTAGTTCGAAGAAATACAATAATAAGAATACAATAATTATTAGGATGATTCTCAAGTGTTTAAACTCGTACTCGTAAAAAGGAAGCAAAGGAAGAAGGTAAACTCGTACAATATCTATCTTTGAACACATGCTGATGGTCCACTTTATGGTGGACCGTCAGCCTACCAATACCAAATCAATCTTAACTTAACCTATGGTATATTTTTTTTTGAAGTGAAAACTTCTTTAGGAGCGTTGGGCATTTTTGAGATGGCAAAAAATCGTTGAACTCGCGACACTGTCATGTAATGTAACCGTAAATGACATCTCTGTATATTTTCAGATATAGCGGTAATATTAATTTTAAAAAAGAAAAAATTTTGAGATCGGAAAAAACCATTGAACTCGTGACACTGTCATGTTATGTAATTTTGTGAAGCTTAGTTTTCACTTCTGACGTGCAGTCCAACAACTGACATTTTTTTTTTATTATTTATACTCTTATTTTATTACTGCTTTCCAAAATGGGATAGAATCAGTTAATAATATCGTTAGCGAACATTTGAAGTCGCTGTTCCAATGACTAATGATTCCGAGTTCCAAGATTTCTTATCATAAAAAACCAAATACATAACCTGTTTTTACTTAATTTACTTAACTGTTAGTATTTAATTAATACTTAACCTGGTGCCTTTGCTTGAGTGATGACTCAAAAAAAAATTAAAAATCCACAATAAATACAAAAGCAGATCTGATTCCATCAAAGGAAATATTATACAATAAAATTATTCGGTTCAATTAAAAAAAAAAATTCTAAATAGATTTGTATGAATTTTATTATAATGAAAATTACTCTAATAATATCAAATAACTGAAAATCTATGTAGTAAAACTTGGACCAATAAAATAATAAAACCGTTTTGGTTTTGTCTGATTGTTTCGGATGGTAGTCATTTTTAGGACTATCTAATCTAAGACAAGTCTACGTCATCTTGATGATCGTCACGAATAGGCGACAAAAAAATTTACGCATTGCGTCACGCTATGATATTGTGCCTTAATCTACCTCAACACGCACTGTATTTTTCCATACGTTATCAATCAATGTGATAGATACAAAATTGTAAGTTTAAATATTGCAAATTTTATTCAGCTGTTTAAAACATTTTAAGAGTGTTCAAAATTTCCATTTTATGATAATACAAATACAAAAAAAAAACAAATACCGTTTGATCCTCGTAATGCAAATACCAGAACTTCAGAACTCGCTAGGTGTGTGTATATTTTTTATCAGACTTTTTGTGTACTATTTTAAGGTACTATTATATATGTAGTTATTTAAAATAAGTTAACCTATATATTCAAAAAAACACATGTAAGACCACAGAACAAACGGGTACTATTGTTATCTGAATCATAATAACTCATATGGCTATGTTATGTATACGAGTAATGTATCTAGGTAGCATAGTAAATTATACGCTAATGCGGTTAATACACTATTCAATTTGTAGAAAATCTAACTAGGAAATCGGAATGTGTAATCGGAGTTAGAACAGATTGGATCCAACATAGAGAAATGGGAGGTCCCAATCTCTCTGTTTACTAAATTGAATACTATTTAGTATAGTGTAATCGCGGCGCTACGATTTAGGACGTTTGCATACACGTTGTCAGGGATACAAGAAAGACATAGGGTACCTTTCATCCAGAAAAAAAGTACTGTTCCCGAGTGATCGACTAAAAATATAAAGAATTGTGCGCCACTGTCGCGTGGCGGCGCCACCGTCGTCACAGTGATAACGGCGGTGTCAGGCGTTATTACTTATATATTTTCTTTTTCAACGCGGACGAAGTCGCGGGCACCAGCTAGTATAGTGTAGTGTGATCACGAGCTCACTTACTTAGGTTCTTAACTGTTCCTAAATAGATTTTCTACAAATTGAATAGTGTCTTTAGGCACCTGCAAAGTGTCCAAACAATTTCGACTAATTTTCATTCCGTATCATACGGACCATAATGGTCCGCATATGTGTTCCTCTTTAAGATTTATGGCACATTTTGTGAAAATCCATTCAGTGCTTCAAGATAAGTGTTCAAGCGCAAAATAGGCAAGAGAGACACATTCGCATTTTAATAAGTTCAATGGCAAATTAAAAATGTATTTGATTATGAACCACTTCAATGAAACTATGTTCAATAAAAATAAACATTAGTGTGTGCTGCCTCCTGCTATAATTTAGCATGTTTTGCGATTCAAGGCCAAAACGCCAGGCTATTCGCAGCGGCCAGGCACGAATGACGTCACTGCCGTATTAGTAACGTCGAACAATAATAGAGAGACTGAAGGCCAAGTGTGTCTACAAATTGTTGGTGTAGGTCTTATAATTTACCTAATATTTTTGAATATACTTTTTTTTTTAAAAAAAGGGGAAGACGACCCTGTTAAAAAAATTAAGAAGGCGAGGAGGATATTTTACATAAGTGAGTGGATACTGTCACCAATCGGTTTATTCAGTTTAAACTAAAAAACGAAGTATTCCCTACCAATAAGTACTTAAACCTATTACTGCAGATTCATTAACTTTATTTACATACGTTATTATTTTCACACTTTCAAACATCAAGTCATCCCTATTTATTTATCTATTGACGTATTAATATACGTCAAAATTGAAGTATCTAATAATATTTGATATTTGATCAATTGTTTTTGGCGTTGGCTGAAATGTAGATACGGTTTTAGCAAGTTCATATAACAATCGGTCAGTGATAAGAACTAGTATTCCTTGAAATTTGGTGTCAAATTCTTGTGAGTACTTAAATTAAGCCATTCAAACACAGACTGTCGTTAGTGCCTAGTGCTAAACAACTTTAATATTAAATTGGCCATAGACAAGCCATGGTCTATATCAATATCAGACCTCATCAATAAGTTAACCAAATGGAACGAGACAAAATCCTATATAACTTTATATCCTACATACATTAATCCGATTTGAAATATATATTTTATTGTAAGTTTACATATACCTACATTTAAGCCAAGTGATTTGACTCGTCGAACAAAGGTTTTTTCGTAGCCTAACGTTTCTTGTAAATTTGATACAAAAAACATGTTCAGAAAAAGCCTAACGCGAGATAATTAGGACCCCGGCGCGGCGGCGTCGACAAAGTCGCGAGTCTAGCCAAAACACGACTCGTATGTGGGTAGGTCATGTCTTGTATTGATGTTTATCAGATTGAGCCTGCACGTAGCTCTCCCAGGCTTTAGCGGTAAGGTAAAAATAGGTGCCAGGGAGCGGGCGTGGGCGATTTGGGAGGTGTTTGCGCCTTCATGAAGGCTTTCGTACGGGGTGGGGCGGTGCGGGGTGCGTCTAGACTTCGGCCTTGACCGCCGCGTCGTTCGCGCTGTTTCGGTTCGAGCGAGGTCGCTCCGACCCACAGACCGAGTGCGCGCCGTTCGCCGTCAAATAGGCGAACGATATCAACTAAACCAAACAGGTTTTCAAGGATATCAATCGGATTCTTCGTTAGGATAGGTCTTTTTATCAGCTAGTGGAGTTAAAAGGGCCGTTAGTGAAATTGAAACACAAGAGACCTAAAGCTTTCGCTAATTAATAAAACTTAAATATTATATATAATAATTGTAGACCAATAAAATAATTATGAAGCTATAATCATTATCTTAGCCGGAAAATTATTGGGGCAGCCAATAGTCCTGTTGGTAGCACAAGAAATGCTGCAAGTAAGGTAATAATTGGGTAATAAGGAATATTAAAAGTACCTACCCACTCGCTAAAATACAACAGTACTTACTGCGACTCAAAGAAAAATAAATTAAACATACCGTATTTGAATTGAATACAAATACAAATAAATATAAATAAACCTACATACAATTATAAACAATGGTTCCCAAAAAGTAAGCCGACCAAAATAGACAAGACTACTTAAGTTAGTACCTAATAAAAAATCGGTTGTACAGCTAGGTCGAACAAGGAACGCGGCGCGCTGCGTCGCGGTTGGGTCTGTGAACTCGCACGATTCGACTTTGCGCCGACATTGAGCCCAACTAAATTATGTAGATAGCAAAAAGGTCGACGACCTAAAAACGCCGAATCGCACCAAGCGGACGATCCGCAAGCACCTGCGTTATATAATCGACTGAACGTCTGCTCACATGGCCGACCTACCCCAATTGAGCGGAACTTGGCCCAAAAAATTCCATTTTTTGGAAAAAATTTAAACATTGTGCACGCAATATCGGTCAACACATAATCTCTACAAAAAAGGTATGTTATACTTTTTTTTCATTAATCTAACCATTCTAATCTAACGCTTCAAGCGTTCAATTTCCTACAGAAATAATTGAACTCATTTGACAATAATTATTTTTTCGTAAGTTACAAAATTCAAAACAAAAAGTTATTTTCCTTTAAATTCTTCAATCAACCTTAAAAATCTTTTAAATTGTTAGATTAATGAAAAAAGTATAACTGACAATTTTTGTAGAGCGTTCAATTATCTATGAACATTGACGATGAAACTGGTTTAACAATTTATTGGTGATATGATCATTTTTATATGACTAAATTGAAAATGGAAAACTATGATGAGGATAATCTTCCCGTTAATATTAAGAGCTCATACTTGGTAAGTACTTTATAGAGGTACCTAGCAACTAGTTTTTGTGTGTCAGATCCAAAAAAAAAATGGATATTTTGACCCACCCTCATACCCCTACTGATATGGGAATTTTTTACCCACTGAAAACCTTTCTCGAATTTGTCTAATGCTTTTCGATAACTTTCAGTCAGCGGTTTTCTTAGAACACGAATAGTAAATTTAAATTAGTAGTTGAAGTAGAAGACATATCTAAAAACATGCCAATATTATTTTCTTATATTTTTTTAAATTTGGAGGACTTTTGCTTTGGAACAACAACTGTCAGCCTAATCACCCTCTGAGCTTGAATGAGTAAAACCTTCTTTGAAGCATAAAGTTATCATGTAAGGTGTACGAAGCAGCACTCAGCTAAGCATTGAAAATCTTATTATGAAAAAAAAAAGAAGAATCATGTAACAAAGAAATCAATCAAAGCTATCCTCGCTAGATAACTTGTGCGGGCTGAAAAACGGGCTGAAAAATCGGAAATAATGCGAGGCAGGCTTACACAGACGCGAGCAGGTGTGAGGCGAGACGGAGTGGGGTGGGGTGGGGTGGAGGCCCGAATCTTCGCGCGGGGTGACATTGCGCGGACGTCGACCGCACAGCCGAGCCTGTGGCCGAGCGCCCGACCTACGCCACGCCACCAGAGGCGCTCAGCCAGCCCGAGCCGCGGAAAACACAATGTCATCCGCGCTACAATACAAAATTCACTCAAAATTCGGATTCTTTTGTCCTAAGACTAAACATTTATTTATTGGCTTCGATGAAACTCGTTTGCACGACTCGAGTTAAGACATTTTTTTGAAAAATTCACCAACAACAACAACCGCCTGTAGGATTCACAAAGAATTCAAAGACCGTCGCCCTGTTACGTACCTACATGACGTAACGCGGTTACTGATTTTTATCTTGTTACCCAAGTCGATGACAAAAACAAAACGAATGAATACATTTTACATACACTGTCGAACATTTTGAGAAAATCAAATTAGATATCGCGCCAAAGTAGTAGGTATAATACATTAATTAAATATATTGGATAGAATTACAATATAAGTATCTTAATCTATTAAATTGTTTAGTAAAACTCATATTAATTTTAATTGGTTAAATTATAATATTGCTTTCTACTGGTCGCTATAGTTTATCATCTGACAAGCGCAAAGGTTATTTTATAATTTAAACAAAATAATTAAGTATTTTAACGACTGCGATATGAGATACACTAGGAGTGTTTCATTATTTTCCATTTCAATACTGAATTTTCCACTTAATTGGCTGTCTGCTTTTGTTAATAACGTGGTATTTATTTACATTTAATAAAATCGTTTCTTTATTAGGAGTCGAATTTAAGCGGACTGGTAACACTACATACTTATACTTTCATATGTCTATAGTATAGCTATACCGTAACGTATAGTTGCAATAATAACAAATTAACTGGGGTGATTCTTTAAACAAATCAAAAGGAAGTTATAAATTAAAGTGTGTAATAATGAAAATAGCTACACAATCTGGCCAACAATACATCTGGTCACCTATATAAACCATAAATTTATTATTACTCTTAAATTCCGTTGACCAACTTGTGATTTTATTATACCGACAAAAAGTGCATTGATGCCGACTGCAGTTCATTGACACTAATTGACATTGAATGATTTGATGCAACAAAAAAAAAGACAGATTTGTTATTTTTTTGTATAATCTTTTGCTTTGGTTAAAGTGTAAAAAAATGGCGAGTTAAAAATATGTTCCTCACGAACAACGATACCTCTCAATTTACAATAAGTAGGTATATTTTAGTCAAATATTGCATTGTTTCTTGCTTATAAATTTTGAATTATGACGAAAATTCGTCATCATACCACACGAGAAAAATATTTATAAATAAATTACAGACTACATTGTCATACCTATCATAAGTAGGTATATTTTGCACATTTGCATAACTCGACGTGTTAGGTGTATGTAACTCGACTCTCTCAACTCAACTCGCGGATGGTTAAGTATTTAGCCCCCCGACCCCCTTAATATATAAGAACATTGTCAACCTAGTTTTAAATTTAGAAATTGTAAAATTGAAATATAGGGACCGTGGGGGTGGGGTAACCCCCGAGGAAAATATATATAAAAAGCGATGTGTGTATGTATGAATACACACTCGCTTTTTATATATACACTCCGCTGAACCGATTTTGGTGAAATTTTCAATCTTCAGATTAGTCCAGCGGGTAATCCTGTGAAGTTTGGTAGAGATCGGACGCGGACGAAGTCGCGGGCAAAACCAAGTAATAAAATTAAATAAAAAACTCCTCCTGTCCTTTTAAACTACGCAACAAATTTTAGTGCGGTTTTCACCATCAGTTAAATAATTTTTCACGGAAGGTTTGGAACCCAATTAAATCTTTATTTCAATCAATAATTCAAGGTCACAAAAATCAGTTTTTCGCGATTATCTCGGTTTCTATAGCTCTAATGATGTTAACATTTATTCGTCGATAGATAATTTTATCTTTCTTTAAAAGCTATATATTGCGACAGAGTTCCTATTAATTTTCTACTTCTTCTTCTTCTTCATCGTCGTCATCTTCCGGGCATGTGAAAATGTCTGTTTCATCGTTATCATCTTCGAAATATAATGTATGAACTGATAAATTACAAATTATTTGTTGTTAATGATATTTCAATGATTTAATTTAATAACCTTATACAAGGCATTATTCACTGAGATTCACGATTGACCTTGTATTACAGTGAGTATGGCTGAATGCTACGGGCTCTGCCCTTTATCTCAAAAACGGTTGGGCGTATGAAAAAAAATTTAAGTAAAAATTTGTCGCAAATTTAATGCTCTAAAATTTTTATAATAAATGTTACCATCATTGGAGCTATAGAAACCAAGATAATCGCGAAAAACTGATTTTTGTGACCTTTGATCTTGAATAACTTACAACGCACACGAGATTTTATAAGACTTTTGAGACAATTTTTAGAACACCAAAATGAAGGTGACCCCCTTTTTTTCATTTCGAGGTTGACCCCTTTTTTTTTTGCTTAAGTAACTGGGCTAATAAATATGACTTCCAAAAAGAAATTCATAATGACAGTGTACCAAAAATGGTCTCCGCTCAGCATGTTGTACCTTTTTTAGCAGCTGTGGCATGAGCCACGAAGCTGATCTTCCGCGGATGTTGTATTATAATTAATTACTCATTATAAATACAAAAAATAAAAAAAATCAGTCTCATAGATTAACCGTTTACTTGTTATTAGCATAAAATTAAACTGATTATTGATTAGACTTTCCGTTCTCCAACAATTTTATCTTGTTTACTTTATTGACTTGTTCCAGTAACATACATTACAAAAACATTACCTATACTTATTTTTATCGTTCCTCTCAAACATTACAAAAACATTATATATATTTTATCAAATGATGTAAGTTTTTACTTTTTTTTAAATCTGCGGTTAAAATGGTTACATCATAGAAAAGGAAGAGACAAATGACACCTACGTAAACAATAACTTTATGAGTCAATTATAAGGAACTTTTATAAGGAAGCTGCAGTATTTCAAATTTCAAGAACGTGATGATGGGCGAAGATACGGGCGAAAGATATTCTTCTGCTAGTGATGCAGGTGAAAATACAAGGAAAGCGTAGCAGAGACAAGAGAATGACATACTGGTTGAAGAGTAGGTATGGCTTGGTTTAAGCACGCGTCCCCTCTATCGCGCAGCAGCTTCTATGACCAAGCCATGATGGTCGCCAACCTTTGTAGAGAAGCTGCACGTTAAGAAAAAGAAGACGAGTCAATTAAGATTCATAGAATTAATTACTCTTTCTATCATTATTATTACATTTTTTTCTTCTTTTTCTCAGCATGCCACTTCTCTGCGAAGGTTGGCGACCATCATGGCTATTCTGACTTTGGAAGCTGCTGCGCGAAAGAGGGAGCGAGTGCTCAATCCGAACCATTCTCTTAAATTCTTCAGCCAGGATGTTTTTCTTCTACCTCTGCTCCGCTTCCCTTGTATTTTCCCTTGCATAACTAGCTGAAGAATACGCCCCTCATTACGTGCCCGAAATACTGCAGCTTCCTCTCCTTTATAGTCCTCAGCACCTCCATTCCTTTTTTCATTCAACGCAAAACTTCAACATTTGTTACTCTCTGCATTCATGATATACCGAGCATGCGTCTGTATATCCACATCTCGAATGCTTCTAATTTCGAGCACAATGCTGAAGTTAGCGTCCAACTCTCCACTCCGTAAAATAAAACACTCCACACATAACGGACCAATCTCATGCGGAGTTTGAGACTGAATCGTCTGCAATACAGGATCTTTCCCATTTTTACAAAAGCACCTCTGGCCTGTTCTATGCGATTCCGAACCTCCTGCTCACTGTCCCAGCATTCATTCACATAACTGCCCAGATATTTAAATTTATTTACACGTTCTATTGGGTTATTGCTCAACCACAAGAAGTCGTTGATGACTTGGACTTTAAATTTTTTACGAGCACTCAATTCCGGAGCCGATGGATCGCAATGACGTCATTCACACATCATACACATGCAACTGCATTATATCAAAATAAACGACTCACATTACCGGAAGGTCTACGACCCGTGTCAGATGGAATTAACGAGTTGTTTGCACGCGTTCACCGTGGAAATCGAAGCCGATATTTATACATTTTTACTCACATTTTTCCTCGACTCAATCACCTCTAGCATGTTCGTGAAATTCGTGAACAGCCATGCGTTATCGACTGCGCACATCTTTCAAGCTGGACGCCGACGCGATTCCGATTTTTCATGTGTTTATGCGTGAGAACACTACGGGCTGACCGACACGCACGCACTGTCCGTACGCAATGCGTGCGCGCAGCCGACGCGACACGCCTCGCCGCCCCACCAACACATTGTATGTACACGACAATCGCACGCGCCGCCCCACAACCGACCACGTGTCGGACGCATCTCAGATTGGTCCCTTTTCATGTGACGCAGCGAATGAAGGTGCGCCAAACGTTTTCCCCGAAGCACTTGCCAAGTGTCACCGTCTCCGATTGGACATCGTTCAATTAGACATCATACGCGTAGGAGTATAATATAATTAAGTAAACAAATGAAATCTGCTTCCACAAAGGAACATCTTCATATACTATTAAGTAATTATAGGTACATATTGTAGTTGCTAATATAAAAATTGAAAATGGACAAGACGAAAGTTATGTATAATGTCCATGTTGTGCCCACCCCAGTAATAGTTGAGAATTCAACTTTGGAAGTTGTGGACGACGAGTAGGTTCATCTACTTGGGACACAGTCCAAATAGGTAGAGCCAACTTCGGGAAGGAGATCCAGCTCCTCTCGAATCCATCTCGGATGGGCTCCGAGAAGCTCTTCTCGTCTAAAAGTCCTCAGTGTCTCAAAACAAAAGTTTTCGACCAATGTGTTTTGCCAGTGATGACATATAGCACCAAAATGTGGTATCTAACCAATAAATCCTCGTAAGAAGGCTCTATGTCGCTTAACGAGCTATGAAGAGGGCTATGCTCGAGGTTACACTACGAGATCGAATCAGAAATGAGGAGATCCGATTGAGTAAGTAGTCACTCAATCAATCATCTATGAGTTTTGCATAGGTACCTGTTATCAGTGATACAGAAAAGGGCATAGGGTAAGTACCTACCTTTCATCCAGAAAAAAAGTTTTGTTTCTGAGGGATCATCTAAAAATATAGAAAAATCAACGCCTTGCAGAAATACATGAGAAACAAAAATTAGACATATATGTGTCAGACGTAATTTTTATTTTATTTTTCAATACTTAAGAAAAAGGCGCACAGACGAAGTCAAGGGCAAGAGTTAGTTATTGATAAATGCCAAAGTTAATGAACATGGTTGAATATTTGTTACTCTTTCACGCAATAATTTCTGAAAGGGTTTTGATAAAATTTTACAGTTTATACAATACATCAGATAGGCTATAAAGTTATAAAGATAAGCAGACTAAGACGTGAGTAAAAGTTAGTACATTATATATTAAACTTAATAGGTAGGTTATAGGTACATTTTTACAGAAATATCAGATTTGTCTTACAACAATTTATATTTGGTTAAGAATCCACAAAATGTTCAACCGGAAAGATATGAATTTTATCTAATACTGTTAATAACATTCCAAGTAACCTACTTACATGAGTTTTTTATCATCGGAATATCATCTTTGGATTCGTGGCAATATATATCACTTTTATGAGGAAGAGGGGTAAAGGTTAGGGGAATAAATGAGCTAAAGATATAACAAGAATAAATGTACTAGACATCCCTTACTCACTAAGACTCGAATCAAAGTTTTATTTGGAAATCGCTATTTTCAGCCTTTAAAAGTGAAATCTGTTCCCGATCGCAATAGTTTTATAGTGAGTACCCTATTCTATAGGACTTAAATAAAACCTGCTAAATTATATTTTTAGGTCTATATTAAATATATTTGAAATTAACAATATGTTCACAAATTTACAAATTTTAAATAATGTAAGAATTTTTCAGTAGGTACTCCTTACCTACTGTACCTACAGTTGGATACGTAGGTGTGTTTTTCAGTAGGTATACCTACTCTATATTTCTTTTTAATTCTGCAATTCGCGCACCACTTTTTTTCGGCATGAAATTATTAAATTATGTATATAACAATTTTTTTAATAACTTATATTTTTTTCATGGATATGACATCGGTATTGTTTAAGAAATATATTTGTTTAAAAGGCTGACGGTTTTAGAGAATATAACTAAAGCCCGTCACAAACCGTGCTATAATCAACTATAATATATATTACGGTATACGTTGGTGACGTCATAGAAATAGTACATTACTGCAGAGTCCGGGAAGTGACGGATTGCCGGACGAAGTGGTTTCAAGGCCGAGCTTTAGCGAGGCCTTGACAAAGAACTGAGTCCGGCAATCCTCATTCCGGTCGAGGCTGGTATAGTGCTTTTCTTAATAAATGTGAGGAAATAATCAAACACGTGATACAAAAAAAAAGTATAATATGAAAAAATTATTAAAAAATTACTGAGCAGCGGCCAGTAATCAATTAGTGCAAAGAAAACAGTGCCATACAGCCCAGTAATCAAATGACCGTGCGCTCGCCGCGGCCTACTAGATTTCATCGGGCTGAGCAGCGGTCAGTAATGAATTTTCATACAACATTCTTGACCTAGGCCGAGAAAGAAATGCATGAGCCAAGAATTACAAACTTCGCGGCTTGTTTTTAGTACAAGAATGCCTACATTTCCGAGCATATTTGAGAAAAATATATTTGAGCTACGTGTGTGGTCATTCCAATATTTGTATAGAAAATATATCGTAATATGTCTATCGTAAATTTATATTAATATATTATAGCTACTTGTGTGACGGGCTTAAATCTGTATACATACATAATATGTTAGTTCAATGACCGATTAACTAAACTATGGAAGATTTATTCGAAAGACTAAACCTTACGTTTATGAAACTTCTATTAAATCACTTATCTATATAAATAAAATCAGAGTGTCTGTCTGTGATTTGCGAAAAACTGCCTCAAACTAAGCTTAGAGAGTCATTCGCATGCTGTTAAAACGTAAATAACTTTTTTTAGAATTTTTGTCTGTCTGTCTGTCTGTCTGTCTGTCCGGGGTAATCTCAGAAACGGCTGAAGCGATTTCGATGAAACTTTGCAGACATGAAGAGGGGGTCGTCAGGAGTAACATAGGCTACTTTTTGTTTATGTAAATTGCGGTACATACACCAAAATAACATTTTTTACAATTTTTGTCTGTCTGTCTGTTCGTTCCGGCTAATCTCTGAAATAGCTAGACCGATTTTGACGGGACTTTTATTGGCAGGTAGCTGATGTAATAAGGAGTAACTTAGGCTACGTTTATTTTAGAAAAAAATACACTCCGGACGAAGCCGGGAGCGGGCCGCTATAAACAATAAAAAACGGGATCTATGCAATATATTCGAGTTTTTCAATCGCGATATTTTTTCTTTTACTGAAAAAAAGTTACTAACCCTGTGACAATAAAAAAAAAAAGATTTTTTTCGTTCATAACAATTGCATTTGTTGTTAACAACTGAAACGAAGGTTCATGCAATACGATGAGTTCTCCTTGCGGCATATCTTTTCTTTGGCTGAGTCGACATTATGTATTATTAATAGGAACGGATTTTTTTTCGCTAACATTCTAGAAAATTCTAGATGTTTATAGAAAATTCTAGAAGTTTCTCGAAAATTTCAGAAGTTTCTAGAAAATTCCAGAAGTTTCTAGAAAATTCTATGAAAACTTTCTTCACTTTTTCAGATAATTTAATAAGATTTTTTGAAATTTCAGAACATCGTCAAAATTTTTAGAAATTTAAAAATTTGTTACACCTGATGGGTGATTTGTTATATTTATTTCGAAGGAAGTAGAGTGAGGCTATCTTAATGCATGAGCATCATTCTCATTAAACTCGAAAAGTCTATGTACCTACACGAATAAGTTGAAAAATTTATCTTTTCTGCCTAACGATCATCACTCAGCTTGATAGACAGCTTTAGTATTCATCATCGAAGTTTTGAGATAGAATATACCCATATTTCGCCGAACTGCGTTCTCTTATCTCAGTTGAACTAATATACACAGGAAAAAGACAAAGTTACGCACAATTAAACAAAAATCAATTCGTTCACGCAGACAACATTATTAAATTTACGTTTTTTAATATTATAAAACAAAGTCCCCCCGCCGCGTCTGTCTGTCTGTATGTTTGCGATTCTCAAAAACTACCGAACGGATTTTTATACTGTTTTCATTAATGGGAAGAGCGTTAAACGAGGAAGGTTTCTACGTTTAATTTGCAGAAAAAAATTGCACCCGTGCGAAGCCGGGAACGGATCGCTATTTTGCCATAAAACTACAAACTACATAACATCGTAGGCTTAGTTAGCACCTAATCTAATCTGTTAATTATAAAATAGTTAGTCCTCACTATCAATGCGCAGCCAAAACTACTAAGTCTACAAAAGTGAAATTTAGAACATATGTTTATTTTATTACGTAAGCATCCGCTAAGAAATCCTTTCTTAGAGTAAACTCCGTGCGAAGCCGAATGCCGGTCGCTTACTTTACTATAAATTATTGGTTGCTCATTTCTAGACAATTCATTTTGTAAATCCACTAACATCCTGTCGACGGGCCCTAGCCTACCTATGTATAGATTGTCTTAGGGCAGGCATACGGCGTCGGCGCGTCGGATTGCCAGACTGTAGCTTTTTTGGCTGTAGGGTTGTCACACATCTCTTTTTAAAAACCTAACAACCTTGATATTTTGCTTTGAAATATTTATTCAATAACTGAGAATCTCTACAGACTTAGACTTCAAAAAATACTTTTCTCTTATTTCTATTTAGACTTTCATAAAAGTCTATAATAGTACCTAATTTATCAACTAAATTGTAATCTTTTATTTATAAGTAATCTCCGTTCCATAATTTGTTGCAGGTTGCAGGTTTATGACCATACAAAAATAATGATGTGACCTAATCGAACTTATTAAAAAACAAAACCGTAATCAATGCTTTATAGAACATTAATTAGTCTAGAATTAATATTATTTATTATTTAATTGTTTAAATTATATTTTTTGCAGTCCGTTCTTGCGTTTCGATTGTTATAATTTTTATGATGAGAATATTTTATAGCTGACATAAAGTTATCACCAAATAATAATAATGATTTAACATATAAATTATGAGTTGTTTTTTTATTCATTCCAAATCAACGTGGTCATTAGTAATCAAATCTTAAAATAACAATGTTCTTAATACGAATGTTAAATGAATAAAACAAGATCAAAAATATTTTTACCGTAAAATATTATAACTATTTAAGTAAAACCGATATTAGCAAAGCACTACGGAGAAAAGGTTGGTCACATTATTTTAAAATTTGACATTAGTAACTGTCAAATTACTCCATCGAATTATGGAACGTACTGTATATGAATAAAAGTAAATATGTGTATGTGTACATATGTTCCCTGTGGACTCGGAAACAGTCAGTTTGTTTGTCAGGGTTTCAGAAAACAACATTGGGTACCTTACATTCCGGACAAAGGCGCGGGCAGAAGCTAGTAACTTATAAAGGCCTTCATCTAGGGTCAATTGTTTCTTAAAGATTGTGTGACCTCTTCAAACACACACTTTAATGAGTAACAGGAGAATAAAAATATCATTTTTGATAAAAAAGTTTTGTTACGATAACGAGTTTTTGTAAATATCGCTTTTATCTTCGTTTATACAGTTCCATAACTTTGTCGGTACTCCTTGCACATCACTAGCGTTTGAAAAAATATAAAGTGGGTTCAGTTTGATATAATACATAATAAAAAAATAACATTTTTAGGTAGAATTTGAGCTCGTAGACCAAGAGCGGCTTTAGTAAGTTTATTATTAGATTTATTGGCATAAATCATTATATATAATTTAATCAGCATAAATACTCACATTGGCAAGAAATTATCGCTATGAAAGCACCCGATTTCCTATTCTTTGAATCAGAGCAGGTATACCAGATATTTATAGAGCTTTATTTAGTTGTCTATATAGCTAACTAGTAACTTGCTACTTCTATAAGCATAACTATAGAAGTTTTAGCAATATGGCGGGCCTCGTAAAGGCATAAGGGTACTGCCAACTTGCTAATCAAGTCCACGCTTTGAACTCACAAACTTTAGTCTTTTATCAATTTAAAAATACATAAATATGTATATAATGAAGCGTGAAAACTATAGCGGTACGTAAAAAGACTTTAAATAAATATTACATAATAATATCATGCCATCGGAATTTACAATTTTAGTTCATCTATATACTTTTATTATCTTTATATACTAATAACTATATACTTATTATAATACTGTGTTTGTCCTAACTGACTATCAACGCACAACGAAAACTGCTAAGTCTAGAAAGCTGAAATTTGAGACAAAGCTTTATTTTATAACGTAAGCATCCGTTAAGAAAGGATTCTTGAAATTTGCGAAGCCGGGGGCATGTTTACATTGTGTGATATGACAGAACAGACTGTTGGCCCCGATCGTAAGCCTGATCCGGCGTGGATTGGCAAGGAAGTGAGCAGTTTGAGAGCTGAAATTCTGATGGCCTTCCAGGGCAGCCCTAACAGTAATTGCAAAGCAGCCGGGTGTAGGCGGAGAGGCCATTCGTGGAATAACTCCCATTCGCGTGTGCGTGCGTTTCAAACACAAATATACATTTTCGTTTGTGTGCGCGCCGCCCGGTTCATTATCAAGGCCAACAACCGAATCTCCCGCTCGAGCCCCCCCTCAATTCCCACCTCACACCGCCCATAGTCGTGGTACACAAAACAACCGAAAACGTCAAACTGATTCATGTGTATTGCTCGAATAGTGGAGGCTGCTTTTCATTCGGAGGCAATCCGACGAGCAATACACGCGGTGCAAGCAATTATGTATGGTACGGCCTCGCACATTTTTTTGCTTGCCGAAATTCTGGTATAGGCAGAGTGCGATTGGAGTCGACACGATAATCAAGTATTTTTAACATATCGCATTCCGCCTGCTTTTTATCTATAACGTCGCGCCACCCGGCGTACTTGTGTGAAATCTTGATAGAATAACAAAGGCCACAGACTTCATTTGTATATTAGGTCTGGAGTCTAGACTCTTGGGTGATGTATTAAATTCGCTAAGTATGTCCTTCATCGCTTCCAGTGCATTTTTAATGAAATGCTTAAGTTTTTTAGGATGGATGTATATAGTTTGTTATTTCTCTCCTTAATAAACATGTAGGTATGTAATGTTAACATTACCTATATGTTTATTAATGTTTATTAAACCAACAATCTTAAAATTTGGCTATATTTTTTTAATGTAGATGGTCAGATAGACTGCCGGTCCACTTGACGTTAGGGGGCTACCGTCGTCTTAATTAGCCTGTTAATACGATAAAGGATTTGATTAAGAATAAGGGATTCACCGAAACACAAAAGCACACATTCTGTTATTTCACAGTGGTCTTCTGGTCTATTTATGACTGCTAAACGCAGTTTTATAAATTAGTTAGTGTAATGTCCTTTCCTTAAGATAGGATTTGAAATTTATATTTTAAGACAGGGGAGGGAGAAAGTAACATTTTACTCGGTAATCTGGAATCTGGACTATATAAATTCAAAGAATTTGTTTGAAATGTATTTATTTAATATTCAACGTAGGTATTTATTTAATTAAGCATACCGTTTGACTTAAATAATAATAATAATAATACCATATCTATATAAATAAAATCGGAGTGTCTGTCTGTGATTTGCGAAAAACTGCCTCAAACTAAGCTTAGAGAGTCATTTGCATGCTGTTAAAACGTAAATAACTTTTTTTAGAATTTTTGTCTGTCTGTCTGTCTGTCTGTCTGTCTGTCTGTCCGGGGTAATCTCAGAAACGGCTGAAGCGATTTCGATGAAACTTTGCAGACATGAAGAGGGGGTCGTCAGGAGTAACATAGGCTACTTTTTGTTTATGTAAATTGCGGTACATACACCAAAATAAATTTTTTTACAATTTTTGTCTGTCTGTCTGTTTGTTCCGGCTAATCTCTGAAATAGCTAGACCGATTTTGACGGGACTTTTATTGGCAGGTAGCTGATGTAATAAGGAGTAACTTAGGCTACGTTTATTTTAGACTAGCGACTCGTTCCCGGCTTCGCCCGGGTGCATTCGTGTACATAGACTTTTCGAGTTTAATGAGAATGATGCTTATGCATTAAAATAGCCTCACTCTACTTCCTTCGAAATAAATATAACAAATCACCCATCAGGTTCTGAAATTTCAAAAAATCTTATTAAATTATCTGAAAAAGTGAAGAAAGTTTTCATATATGCGAGAATTTCCTAGAAACTTCTGGAATTTTCTAGAAATTTCTGAAATTTTCGAGAAACCTAGAATTTTCTAAAAACTTCTAGAATTTTCTATAAACATCTAGAATTTTCTAGAATGTTAGCGAAAAAAAATCCGTTTCTATTAATCTATATAAATAAAATCGGAGTGTCTGTCTGTGATTTGCGAAAAACTGCCTCAAACTAAGCTTAGAGAGTCATTCGCATGCTGTTAAAACGTAAATAACTTTTTTTAGAATTTTTGTCTGTCTGTCTGTCTGTCTGTCTGTTCGGGGTAATCTCAGAAACGGCTGAAGCGATTTCGATGAAACTTTGCAGACATGAAGAGGGGGTCGTCAGGAGTAACATAGACTACTTTTTGTTTATGTAAATTTTATAGAAAATTCTAGAAGTTTTTAGAAAATTCTAGAAGTTTCTCGAAAATTCTATAAGTTTCTCGAAAATTTCAGAAGTTTCTAGAAAATTCTCGCATATATGAAAACCTTCTTCACTTTTTCAGATAATTTAATAAGATTTTTTGAAATTTCAGAACATCGTCAAAATTTTTAGAAATTTAAAAATTTGTTAAACCTGATGGGTGATTTATTATATTTATTTCGAAGGAAGTAGAGTAAGACTATCTTAATGCATAAGCATCATTCTCATTAAACTCGAAAAGTCTATGTACACGTGTTAAAAAAGGTGTTCTAGAATTTGCTCGCACAGATTGTTTGTTTGCTTCCATTCTTCGCCCTTCCTTTAGTTTCCAGAGGGTTCTCCAAGCGTCATCTATATAAATAAAATCGGAGTGTCTGTCTGTGATTTGCGAAAAACTGCCTCAAACTAAGCTTAGAGAGTCATTCGCATGCTGTTAAAACATAAATAACTTTTTTTAGAATTTTTGTCTGTCTGTCTGTCTGTCTGTCTGTCTGTCTGTCTGTCTGTCTGTCTGTCTGTCTGTCTGTCTGTCTGTCCGGGGTAATCTCAGAAACGGCTAAAGCGATTTCGATGAAACTTTGCAGACATGAAGAGGGAGTCGTCAGGAGTAACATAGGCTACTTTTTGTTTATGTAAATTGCGGTACATACACCAAAATATTTTTTTTTACAATTTTTGTCTGTCTGTCTGTTTGTTCCGGCTAATCTCTGAAATAGCTGGACCGATTTTGACGGGACTTTTATAGGCAGGTAGCTGATGTAATAAGGAGTAACTTAGGCTACGTTTATTTTAGACTAGCGACTCGTTCCCGGCTTCGTCCGGGTGCATTCGTGTACATAGACTTTTCGAGTTTAATGAGAATGATGCTTATGCATTAAGATAGCCTCACTCTACTTCCTTCGAAATAAATATAACAAATCACCCATCAGGTTTAACAAATTTTTAAATTTCTAAAAATTTTGACGATGTTCTGAAATTTCAAAAAATCTTATTCAATTATCTGAAAAAGTGAAGAAAGTTTTCATATATGCGAGAATTTCCTAGAAACTTCTGGAATTTTCTAGAAACTTCTGAAATTTTCGAGAAACTTCTAGAATTTTCTATAAACATCTAGAATTTTCTAGAATGTTAGCGAAAAAAAATCCGTTCCTATTAATCTATATAAATAAAATCAGAGTGTCTGTCTGTGATTTGCGAAAAACTGCCTCAAACTAAGCTTAGAGTCATTCGCATGCTGTTAAAATGTAAATAACTTTTTTTAGAATTGTTGTCTGTCTGTCTGTCTGTCTGTCTGTTCGGGGTAATCTCAGAAACGGCTGAAGCGATTTCGATGAAACTTTGCAGACATGAAGAGGGGGTCGTCAGGAGTAACATAGGCTACTTTTTGTTTATGTAAATTGCGGTACATACACCAAAATAACATTTTTTACAATTTTTGTCTGTCTGTCTGTTTGTTCCGGATAATCTCTGAAATAGCTGGACCGATTTTGACGGGACTTTTATGGGCAGGTAGCTGATGTAATAAGGAGTAATTTAGGCTACGTTTATTTTAGAAAAAATACACCCCGGACGAAGCCGGGAGCGGGCCGCTATAAACAATAAAAAACGGGATCTATGCAATATATTCGAGTTTTGCAAACGCGATATTTTTTCTTTTACTGAAAAAAAGTTACTAACCCTGTGACAATAAAAAAAAAGATTTTTTTCGTTCATAACAATTGCATTTGTTGTTAACAACTGAAACGAAGGTTCATGCAATACGATGAGTTCTCCTTGCGGCATATCTTTTCTTTGGCTGAGTCGCTCATTATGTATTATTAATAGGAACGGATTTTTTTTCGCTAACATTCTAGAAAATTCTAGATGTTTATAGAAAATTCTAGAAGTTTTTAGAAAATTCTAGAAGTTTCTCGAAAATTTCAGAAGTTTCTAGAAAATTCTATGAAAACTTTCTTCACTTTTTCAGATAATTTAATAAGATTTTTTGAAATTTCAGAACATCGTCAAAATTTTTAGAAATTTAAAAATTTGTTAAACCTGATGGGTGATTTGTTATATTTATTTCGAAGGAAGTAGAGTGAGGCTATCTTAATGCATAAGCATCATTCTCATTAAACTCGAAAAGTCGGTGTACACGAATAAGTTGAAACATTTATCTTTTCTGCCTAACGATCATCACTCAGCTTGATAGACAGCTTTAGTATTCATCATCGAAGTTTTGAGATAGAATATACCCATATTTCGCCGAACTGCGTTCTCTTATCTCAGTTGAACTAATATACACAGGAAAAAGACAAAGTTACGCACAATTAAACAAAAATCAATTCGCTCACGCAGACAACATTATTAAATTTACGTTTTTTAATATTATAAAACAAAGTTCCCCCGCCGCGTCTGTCTGTCTGTATGTTTGCGATTCTCAAAAACTACCTAACGGATTTTTATACTGTTTTCATTAATGGGAAGAGCGTTAAACGAGGAAGGTTTCTACATTTAATTTGCAGAAAAAAATTGCACCCGTGCGAAGCCGGGAACGGATCGCTAGTAAACAATAAAAAACGGGATCTATGCAATATATTCGATTTTTTCAAACGCGATATTTTTTCTTTTACTGAAAAAAGTTACTAACCCTGTGACAATAAAAAAAAAGAATTTTTTCGTTCATAACAATTGCATTTGTTGTTAACACGTTAACTGCGTAAAAAATAACAATGACTTTCAGCTGGTGCGGTGGCAGTCCAAAAAAGCACCCACTTGACTTTCTTAATGTGCGTGGCAGGCCCTTTCGACCCGACAGCTCTGAGAGGTATTAAAGCTCTATTATCTTAGCCAACCCAAAAAGGATATAATTTTTTTTTATAGTTTTGAAATCGTGATGAATCACTTGTCTATACATTGACCCCGCCCCTGGATTCTCTAAACAGAAAATGAGAAATTAGCAATCAAAAATGTCAGGTCGACAAGGCCTGATCCCGCACCAAAGTGTAATTTTTATAGTGATGGGATAGTGAAAGAAAATAAAATATCGAGTCATTAATTATATTTAAATCTTATAAGCACTAAGCCAAACATAGTAAGTAATTAAAAACAAAACAAAACAAAATTCTTGTAAATAAAACAAAATAAAACAAAACAAAATGTAAATATTATCATTTCTAGAATCAGGGTAGTCATATTTTTTTCTTTTAGGGAAAATTTCTTCGTCACTTCACTTGTGTCGTCGTCGATAATACTTTGGCGTTTATAATTTGCTGGGCGGATTATATTATTATCTAAAATTGTGATTATGCTGGTGGATGGCTTAGGTTTTTGCTTTTGAAATATTTTCCTGTAGTTAATTTGTTTAGGCTCTTCGTAATCGTCTTCGGTATCACTATTACTAACATTTTCTAGCGTTATATTTTTTTACGATGCGCCATTTTAATAATCTAAATCGACGAGCGCGCGTCCTCCTCCTGTGACTGCACAACACTACTGGCGGCTCAACGCGTACGCATCTGCACAGTGCGGCAACAGGTCGCTACCGGTCACCCACCGAAACAGGCCCGCTCCCGCACTGAGGTAACTTTTTTAAAGTCCTGTGCGGCGGAGGTCGAAAATGACCTGACGAGCAAGTAAAATGCCTATATTACTACATTTCTTGTCATAATTCGAAAACTATATTTGTCTCTGTCATGCTCGTAAAAATGCCCAGAAAACCTGTTCCGCACAAGCGAGAAAGACCTGTTTTTTCCGTGCGCACAGTGATTTGGCACAGCACCAGGCCGATTGTGGGTGACCCGCAGTGAACGTGTTAACAACTGAAACGAAGGTTCATGCAATACGATGAGTTCTCCTTGCGGCATATCTTTTCTTTGGCTAAGTCGCTCATTATGTATTATTAATAGGAACGGATTTTTTTTTGCTAACATTCTAGAAAATTCTAGATGTTTATAGAAAATTCTAGAAGTTTTTAGAAAATTCTAGAAGTTTCTCGAAAATTTTCAGAAGTTTCTAGAAAATTCCAGAAGTTTCTAGAAAATTCTATGAAAACTTTCTTCATTTTTTCAGATAATTTAATAAGATTTTTTGAAATTTCAGAACATCGTCAAAATTTTTAGAAATTTAAAAATTTGTTAAACCTGATGGGTGATTTGTTATATTTATTTCGAAGGAAGTAGAGTGAGGCTATCTTAATGCATAAGCATCATTCTCATTAAACTCGAAAAGTCTATGTACACGAATAAGTTGAAACATTTATCTTTTCTGCCTAACGATCATCACTATCAGCTTGATAGACAGCTTTAGTATTCATCATCGAAGTTTTGAGATAGAATATACCCATATTTCGCCGAACTGCGTTCTCTTATCTCAGTGGAACTAATATACACAGGAAAAAGACAAAGTAACGCACAATTAAACAAAAATCAATTCGCTCACGAAGACAACATTATTAAATTTACGTTTTTTAATATTATAAAACAAAGTCCCCCCGCTGCGTCTGTCTGTCTATATGTTTGCGATTCTCAAAAACTACCGAACGGATTTTTATACTGTTTTCATTAATGGGAAGAGCGTTAAACGAGGAAGGTTTCTACGTTTAATTTGCAGAAAAAAATTGCACCCGTGCGAAGCCGGGAACGGATCGCTAGTAAGCAATAAAAAAGTGTGTGTGTCAGCTCCGGCGCACAACTGGAGTTTACTCCTTACGAACGATTATAAAATACATAGATTAGTAAATGAATGCATTTTGTTAGCTTTATTAGTTTGTTAATTTTGTCAATTCACAAATAAATATCAATATATTATATGTATTATCTATATAAATAAAATCGGAGTGTCTGTCTGTGATTTGCGAAAAACTGCCTCAAACTAAGCTTAGAGAGTCATTCGCATGCTGTTAAAACGTAAATAACTTTTTTTAGAATTTTTGTCTGTCTGTCTGTCTGTCTGTCCGGGGTAATCTCAGAAACGGCTAAAGCGATTTCGATGAAACTTTGCAGACATGAAGAGGGAGTCGTCAGGAGTAACATAGGCTACTTTTTGTTTATGTAAATTGCGGTACATACACCAAAATATTTTTTTTTACAATTTTTGTCTGTCTGTCTGTTTGTTCCGGCTAATCTCTGAAATAGCTGGACCGATTTTGACGGGACTTTTATTGGCAGGTAGCTGATGTAATAAGGAGTAACTTAGGCTACGTTTATTTTAGACTAGCGACTCATTCCCGGCTTCGTCCGGGTGCATTCGTGTACATAGACTTTTCGAGTTTAATGAGAATGATGCTTATGCATTAAGATAGCCTCACTCTACTTCCTTCGAAATAAATATAACAAATCACCCATCAGGTTTAACAAATTTTTAAATTTCTAAAAATTTTGACGATGTTCTGAAATTTCAAAAAATCTTATTCAATTATCTGAAAAAGTGAAGAAAGTTTTCATATATGCGAGAATTTCCTAGAAACTTCAGGAATTTTCTAGAAACTTCTGAAATTTTCGAGAAACTTCTAGAATTTTCTATAAACATCTAGAATTTTCTAGAATGTTAGCGAAAAAAAATCCGTTCCTATTAATCTATATAAATAAAATCAGAGTGTCTGTCTGTGATTTGCGAAAAACTGCCTCAAACTAAGCTTAGAGAGTCATTCGCATGCTGTTAAAATGTAAATAACTTTTTTTAGAATTGTTGTCTGTCTGTCTGTCTGTCTGTTCGGGGTAATCTCAGAAACGGCTGAAGCGATTTCGATGAAACTTTGCAGACATGAAGAGGGGGTCGTCAGGAGTAACATAGGCTACTTTTTGTTTATGTAAATTGCGGTACATACACCAAAATAACATTTTTTACAATTTTTGTCTGTCTGTCTGTTTGTTCCGGATAATCTCTGAAATAGCTAGACCGATTTTGACGGGACTTTTATGGGCAGGTAGCTGATGTAATAAGGAGTAACTTAGGCTACGTTTATTTTAGAAAAAATACACCCCGGACGAAGCCGGGAGCGGGCCGCTATAAACAATAAAAAACGGGATCTATGCAATATATTCGAGTTTTGCAAACGCGATATTTTTTCTTTTACTGAAAAAAAGTTACTAACCCTGTGACAATAAAAAAAAAGATTTTTTTCGTTCATAACAATTGCATTTGTTGTTAACAACTGAAACGAAGGTTCATGCAATACGATGAGTTCTCCTTGCGGCATATCTTTTCTTTGGCTGAGTCGCTCATTATGTATTTTATTAATAGGAACGGATTTTTTTTCGCTAACATTCTAGAAAATTCTAGATGTTTATAGAAAATTCTAGAAGTTTTTAGAAAATTCTAGAAGTTTCTCGAAAATTTCAGAAGTTTCTAGAAAATTCTATGAAAACTTTCTTCACTTTTTCAGATAATTTAATAAGATTTTTTGAAATTTCAGAACATCGTCAAAATTTTTAGAAATTTAAAAATTTGTTAAACCTGATGGGTGATTTGTTATATTTATTTCGAAGGAAGTAGAGTGAGGCTATCTTAATGCATAAGCATCATTCTCATTAAACTCGAAAAGTCTGTGTACACGAATAAGTTGAAACATTTATCTTTTCTGCCTAACGATCATCACTCAGCTTGATAGACAGCTTTAGTATTCATCATCGAAGTTTTGAGATAGAATATACCCATATTTCGCCGAACTGCGTTCTCTTATCTCAGTTGAACTAATATACACAGGAAAAAGACAAAGTTACGCACAATTAAACAAAAATCAATTCGCTCACACAGACAACATTATTAAATTTACGTTTTTTAATATTATAAAACAAAGTTCCCCCGCCGCGTCTGTCTGTCTGTATGTTTGCGATTCTCAAAAACTACCTAACGGATTTTTATACTGTTTTCATTAATGGGAAGAGCGTTAAACGAGGAAGGTTTCTACATTTAATTTGCAGAAAAAAATTGCACCCGTGCGAAGCCGGGAACGGATCGCTAGTATTATATTAATATGTATTGAAGCATATTGTAGCCTGTAACGCGTAACGTGTGACATGTGACATTTGATTTACTCCCATAAATTTTCATACCCGGGCTTATATGTATATGAAAATCGATTCATAAGGAGTAAATTCCAGTCGTGCGTCGGAGCTGACTGACACACACACTTTTTTATCTAAGTTTTAACCAAATTTACTCTAACAATTCAAATTCAGCCACAAAAATAACGCTTTTCTGCCAAATTCACTCCTTAACGATTTCGTTTTGAAGTTGACTACGTTACTAAATAGACACATAACAAAATGCGGAAAAGCATAATTAATAAGTTATGAAGCGTTATCGTGTTTAAACGTGTCCATGACCAGTTGACCAAGAGATCGGGAGCAATAGCCATAAACTAGATAAAGGAAACTTACACGCGACGGTAAATAATAACACGTCGAATTAAAAAGCATTTGACGTCATACCAAAAACACAAAAACATAATTCATTGATCTCACATGCAATGTTAAGATAGGTACTCGTAGTAACGAGGCAATCTTTGTAGTCGCATGCGTTTGTAGGTTAATTATATAATATTACGTATGAACAACATCTCTTAGTTGAATTACAATAAACAATATACATAAAGAAATTGTCATTAATTTTCTAATGATTCTTCATATGGTTATATAGAATGGTTTTAACTATTCTTTAAAATTTCAAACGAGTAATGGCGCGGGCCGAAACTAGAGTTTATAAGAGTTTAGTGAATGAAATGAACTTAGTGAACTTTGTCTGGGTGCATTGCACGAACAAATGAAGCGCACTTGACGGTCAACTCGATGGTAGGTGGCTGCCGTCGCCTATAACACAAGCAACGCCATAGTCGCTGCGACCATAGAAGGAATGGGGTTACGGGCTCTGGCATCGTTTACTCACTCACCGAAACACAACAGCCCATATGTAAGTTCTGTAAGGGTATGGTTATTGCCGCCAGACGGGCTGCCCAAAATGACTGCATAAACGCAGTGTGTGCCCTGCTAATACTTTCCAAATCCAGACCAGAGTCAATCATGAAAAGTTCATCTCCAAAGTTGACCCCGCCGGGAATCGAACCTGCGGCCCCTGAGATGTTAGACAAGCACCCTTACTAATCATCCAACGGGCTCTACAAATAATACATAATAACTGATGCCAACGGTAAGTTATATGTATCTAGCTAGACGTAGTTGAAACCGAACAAATATCGTTTGTTCGGTATTAGTATTAGACTGTAAAATAGTATTTTGAAGTAAAACTTGGGGAAAAAAAAACAGGTAGCTACAAGTTTTTTTTAAAGGAAACAATAGTTTTATTCCATTACGTAACACTTGCATTTATCATTTTCTTAAATGTTTAAATATAATGTTATCTGCAAGTAGATATGCATAATATAAAGGACCTATATAAGTACTAAGTATACGTGTAGAATGAATGATATGAGTTTCGTTTCCATTTTTTTTTCTTACTCCCAGGCCATGAGCAAATACATCATAAAGTTATACAAGAAGGTAATCTAATTTTTTTATTGAAATTCAAACCTTATTATTAACCTATGGTGTATTTTGGTTTACACGAGCAAACATGGTTTGCTGAAACAAGAAATAGACGTAAATTTAAAACATAGATAAAATTGGCACGAAATTTTAATTTTAAAGAATATCAGGAATAAGTTTTTAGAGTATTGAAACAGCAACGGCACTCGCACAATGGTGTTGATCAGGCTAAACAAAAACTAGATAGAATTAATAAATGTAATAAGTAATTAATATTTTAATAAATATAAAAATATGATGAAAAGGGGCTCTTGCTCATACAAGGAGTAACTATAGTTATAAATACAACCGTATATACAAACATGTGATATCTATTATATCTACGCTATAATAGATAGCGGAATAAAAACAGTAATAAATAATAAAGCATAATTTGTAATAAAGCAGAAGTAAGAAATAATTGTGAACTGATAATAAATGGCCCACGGGGGTGGTGTAAAAACAGGGTAGGTATTTCCCGGTTACAGTACTGTTATTTCACGGGAATCCTCGCATGCGTATTTCTGAAACGATTTTTAACATTTTTGGATTTAGTTATAATAAGACCACTAATAAGGCTACCAAAAATGACCGAGTAGAGCCGACATATTGTGCATGCTTTTGACAATTTATAAATTAACAGCGAGGGAAACCGCGGGACACAACTAGTTAATAATAAAATATAAAATAACAGTGTTTGATATATCATTTTAAACATGCGACGTGGATCAAGCTTTATATGGTAGAAAGAATGTCAATAGAGAATATTTATTTACTCCATTTAGTCCATTGACTAAATGTCATAGTCATAGATCATATTATTATTTTTGAAAGCACTGTCTACTCTTACACAAAGGAAAAATATGTGTCAGTATGCTTATATAAATCTACATGCACCGTTGCAGATAAGATGCAGTCAAGGTTGCGTCACTATCACAAGCATCGGGTTACATATTAAGATTAGATACAAAATGGTGTGCTTCAAAAAAAAATGTAGTTAGGTACCTACACAAACTGCTTTCTCTCTTTATTCAAGGTAAATATATAATCAATAATTTTGGTTATTATTTTCTATAGGTATAGATATAATTATCCATTAACTACCAAACACGACTAAATCTTAACGCATGTTGTTTGTTTTTATGTAAGAGGTAATCGAAACTACTCATCGATTTTAAAAAAACATATTTCACCAATAGTTACAATAGATATTCAGGATGTACATAGGCTAAATATTCCCACCAGGCACCAGCTATCTAAAAATAAAAAATAAAGATCCAACCCTATGCAAAAGTATAATGTTAAGCATCAATACCTATCTGTCATTGATAACTACTTAATAGACAAACCATCGCAACAACCATCCGTATGGCAAAAATTGAAAAAAAAACTACCTTCATTAGGAAACCTTAAGTGGATGACGACAACCCATTACACAACAAGGCTTTGTTAGAAAAATATGTTTTCATGGTGGACTTAGCCAGGAATCAAAATTAGAACCACTAGCCAGAGGGAGTATTGAGGTTTTGGAATAAATATTATAAATAAAATACATTGAATATACACACCTATATAATATATGAAAAATGCATGTTATGTTACGACTTAGATGTACCGGACTAGGTCTTATCTTGCATAGACGCTAAAAAACCAACCCAGAAACCAAACCGTTTATTTTTTACATAAAAAACGAAATATGTTTTTACAAAGTGAGTCATAATATCATAAATTACGGTCTAACTTTTCATTTCATGATTCAACATACACGTGTAAGCTCACGTATCGAGTCAAATTACACAGTGAAAAAATTGAGGACTGTCGGAAATCGCTCAGATTAAAAAGACTTGCTAGTGTGTTACAATAAAAATACGTGTTGAAGCTGGCAACACCTTACAGAAGACCACCGTGACATAACAGCACATGTGCTTTTGTGTTTCAATGAGTGGGTAAGGGGTGTCAGAGTCTTTTTCCCTGACCCTTTCCAATCCCTTGCACTTTGCGGCGCCTGTGGCGTCGCTTGTGTTATAGGCGTATGTAGCCATCTCTATCATCAAGTGGACCGTCAATCTATCGACCTTAACCTATAAAAAACCTTATTTTGAATATATAATACGACTGATTTTTTTATAAATTACAATAATTCGACGATAAAAATTAATAAGCCTATAAATCTAAACAGAAGACAAAATGTGTGACAAAAACTCATTTGAAAAAAGTAATAAAATATCTAGGTACAAAGTGTACACAGACAAACGATGACTAAGAAAATGTTTTGGTGAAAAAATCCGTTAGCCTCTATAGGCACTATAGGCAGTCTGTTCTCTATGCGTACGACAACTGGGGGCCTGGGAGGCGGTAAGATCGATCGAGCGTTGAGGCAGGTCCGGTACGAAATGTACACTGGGATCGCACGTGTATCAAAAACAATGGGCACTCATTTGAGACATTTTGCGTTTATCATAATACTTTCCTCTTACTTTGGCACACCTATTAACATCTAAACAAAATAGGGTGCGTTTATGTCGTCGACACGTAAATATATCCAACGAATCCGAATACTACAGCATCAAACTGTTATCATTTTTCTGAATTGCCTCCCTCTCACTTTGGAAGCAAATTTAAAGACGTAACTATATCCACGTCAAAAACTACATTTAAAAAACTCATTTGCAATAAATATTTAAATGCAACCAAAAAGAATTGATTATTCTTTGGAATTGTTGTATGAAAATAATTATTGTAATTTATGAAGCAAATTGAAAAATGCAATGTAAAATTTTTATATTATAATATATAATAATAAGGAAGTGTGTTTATTAATTTATCTCAGATAATAATCTATTACACATCTCAATACATAATAAATATTATCATTACCGTAAACCGGTTTCATGGGTTCATTAAGATCCAAATTGGCTGAAGACATCCCCTTCCAAAATTTTCGGTAAAACGTATATTATACATAACTTGTAATTTTTGTGTGTTTGTGTAAAAATTAAAATTAAAACCGCTATACAAGGAAACATTAAAGAGCTGATATCACATTCATAAATATATTGCGAACAGATAAAATGTTAGGATAGGTCAAGGCGAATTACATTTCACCTAAAATAAAAAAAATATTAACACACATATGAACCGTTTTGGGCGAATATAATTGTTTGAAAGGAGAATATTAAAAATGTACGCACCACGTCCTCCATCCACTCCATGTCGGCTTGTTATTGTTTGAAGTTAGGTTATAGCTCACAAGTCTGGATCTAGACTTTCGGTCACACAATACAAGAGTACTGTGCGTCGCGACGTTCTCTGCGCGATTGCAACGTCGTGTCGCGTGTGTGTGTTGCACCGAAATTTCGCTCCCTCCACCCTGGACCCGCGCCCCGCTCCCTACCCCCGCTCGCAAAAAATTTCAAACTTCGAATCGCAATCGCGCAACGCCATCTATGGGCGATCGGCGGCCCCCCCTCCGCACCTTGACAGACGCGTGCGTGGCCTTGAACTTGAGCACACGTCGCGACACACATTCGATTTGCGCCGCGCACCCCGCTCAAAACGCGCACTCTGCCGTTCGAATCTCGACCTCAATGCATGGAACTAATAAGGCACGTTTCGGCGTGGCCTCTCAATATAAAGGCACTCTCGCTTTCATTGCGTGTTACGTCACAGCATTATGCTCAAAGTACTACACTACATGACACGCGCACAGAGCTCTCCAACCAGCTCTATGAATGCACCGTTAATGCAACAGTGAAGTGAACCCCGCGACATGCTTCATGAATTATGTAAGCTGGTGAGATTACAAAATTGCATTCCTGCATTTTTAAACGTATGCATTCTCGCATTGTTATTGCAATTTAAATGCAACTACAATCAATAATAAACATAATAATTTGATATATTCTTTTTTTATGTATAGGTTAGCAGGTACCCTGACCTATACATTGAGTGGGTCTTTTGATGGTTGGAGCGGGTATCCATCAGAATCCCCTAAGCCTGATGAACTCTGGTTCATCAGAATTCCGCAGTTCACTAAGTAGATAACGTACCAGGGGGTTGTTGCAAATGTACTATTGTTTGGTCAAGTGATTGCTTTATCGCTCTGTCTCCGGGGTCCCAAGTTCGAGTCCCGCCAACGCTAAGGACAATTTTGGAATTTTTCATAGTTGTATCTGATCTGGATCCTGCAAGTAGTCTCAGGGCACACTGCGTTTCGCAGTCATTTGAGCAACCTGTTTGACGGGATGGGACAAGGGATAACAGAAAAGAGGGGAATGAGCTCTAGCATCCCTCACCAATGACCACTAATCTTCTATAAAGAGGTGGTTACTGTCATCAGACTGGCCTGTTTAATTACCCAGTTTTATATCCTTACATCTATTATATATACTTACAGGAAGAGTTAAAAATCATAAGTACGTACATCATAAGTACACTTAAAGCAGATACATGAAAATCAGGTGGTTTTTAAGCATTTTGGCCTGGTGTGAGAAGGAATTTTGAAAAAGATAAATATAAATGAAGCACAGTCAAACAGATCGACAAGCAAAAAATTATACATTTATTTTTGTAATAAAATTAAGTCTTTTAATGTTAGTTTTAGTCATAAACTAACAAGTTGTTCGGATTGATACTAAATGGTTTATATATTTTGTTTAAGTTTAACTATTAAAAAAATTTGCTTTTGAATAAAATTAATAGCAATATAATATCTATATACGTAGACAAAAGAGGTATAAAGATTGTTAGCATTGTTGTTACTACTACTGCCATCTAGTATGGATACTATGATTTTCAAACTTACCTATTTGAGTTTTATATAATTTCGTTGACATACCTACGTAAATTTTAAACAATATGGCTACACTCTTGGACCATTTGAATCAAGAAATCAAAGTAAAACGGCCTCATCTTGCCAAGAAGAAAGTCCTATTTCACCATGATAATGCGCCTGGCCATTATCACGGTGAAATGCTTTCACGTACACCATATTCTTCTGACCAGGCTCCCAGTGATTTCATCCTATTTCCAAATATGAAAAACGGCTCGGGGTATGAAAACGAAGATTTGGAACTGATCTTGAGGTTATCTCCGAAACATGCCGAAATGAAGGCGTATTTTGAGGTCCTTGGAAAAGATTACTACAAAGAGGAGAATCATAAAACTCCGGCATCGTCTAACCAAGTGTATAGCTCTAAAAGTAAATGACATCCATTCGAAAAAAGGAACTCTATGTTTCAGTTTTAGCGGACTTATCAATCCAACCTCATACAAAATCATTAAATCCATTCTTATAAAATTTATAAATTAAAGAAAAATATCGACGTTTCGTGAAGAAGTCTTAAAGCTACAAAAAATATTTGGTGTTAATTAAAATAACATTTTATACAGACAGTTCTCATAATGAGTGATTGTCATATTTTAAGTTGCCTTAAACAAAAGGCATAGACAAAGCCAATATAGGTAAAAATGACAAAAAAAATCTTACCTAATTTTTTTTAGCCTTTTGTACTAGACACTGGTTGTCCATTACAAACTTCTGATGAGTTCTGTAGATGCGATGGAAAAATTGGTACTGACATTTCAAAACACCTGAAATAATAATAGAAATAAACAGTGGATACCTTTGTTTTCAATGTAGAAGCCCCCCCCCCCCCAATTATTGCTAGATTGTAGGATTTTTTTTAATGTGAAAGTCATTTAGACAGGCTAATGATTCGACTTGATGGTTGGCTACAGTCATCTACTAACACAAACAATGCCACAAGTGCTGTAAGGGCACTGCTGACCTTAGTATGATTAAGGATAAAGGATTAGAAAAGGATAGTGGAACGACTTATACTTGAAATATAATACCATCCAATTCTTTGCAAAACGGAATGATTCAAATATATCTTAAATATTATAAAATACATGTCCAAAAATTTTTGCCTAAAATGTATCTAACCATATGTCAGTGAGGGGCCTTGAAAGAAAGCTACACAATGCTATGCAATGGGTTTCCATAGACAAATGAAAGTCATTGACATAACCCGGCAGATCAGTAAGTTGAAAGTATGTCCACCCTGCAATTATTGCATTCTTGTCCACTAGACTAGCAAGAATATTACTCTAAACATTTTTTTTTGTTTCTGTAACGTTATATAAGAGAGTGTGCTGTGATGTTTTCTTAACAATTATCAAGAATGTGAAGTTCATAACATGACCTGAGAAATTAATATTTCTATAGGAATTTTTAGTGAGATTTATGGTTTTCTCATCATAAAGCTTGGCAGGCAGGATGATGTTACATTTGTTGGTATATTCCAGGCTCATTGAGAAAACTCAAATCCATCCTTGCAAATGTGATCTCCGCATTGATTTACACATCCGTAGTAATCAATGGGAATCTTTTTCAGACATGGACATGGCGTCCTAAGTCTGGCATATTTCCCTAGAATGAATTATGAAATTGTTTCAGTTTTAATTTAAATTGTTTCAATTTTCTACTAAAGGCTTTATTACTTAATAAAAATTATCAATTTCAATAATTTATTTCTGCATCAAAAATTAAATCCATAAAAAAACTTAAAATCTGCATTTACAGATGTCATCCTCTAAAAATCTGCATTAATGTCCACATCTGCGGATGTTGAGAATCCTACATCCACAACAATTCTTGAATGCACCTAAACACCTATAGCATGGTGGCGAAACAAGTGCTCTACTGATGATATGATAAAGGATAGCTAAGTGCATATTTTACTATAGGCAAATGGGCTCTAGAAACTGAACGGGTCATAAGCTGCATTTTCTATAAGGTGGGTGGTTTCTTAATGCCATAAAATGCATTAAGTATATTTCTTACAATATAGGTAAATTATACAATCTAATAATAAATATATATTATTTATTGTACTGGTCAATTCAATGTCTACACAAGCAATATAGCTATTAACAAGATAATTTATTCTAAATTAATAACAACTTTAGAATAGGTATATTGATATGGCTATTTCATAAATAGTTAATAGTAAAATTATCTAGACATTGACAAAACTATAGATTTGTTTTTGTAGTAAAAATTAAGTAAAAAATCATTGGCCAATGGAACAAACTCAAAAAAGAAAAAAAAAACAAATAGTATAAAAGTGTATTATGTAAACATATAGGTACACAATTAGTGAAATCACTTATGAACTTTATATACTTACACAAAAATAATTATAATAAAGAAAGTGTAGCACAAAATTCGCTTAAGAATAGCCAATAGTTTATTAAAACCAATTAAACAACTATTTTTAATAAAATTTGGGATATCGATAACTGTCAAGAGTTCTCAAGGCTATATCACTATTTGAGGTAATGGTCGCTTTTACACAAAAATTAAATTATTTCAAATAATTTAATACACCACAATTTACCATTATCACGAAATTTTTAGAAATATTATAGAATATTTACTAAAATCTCGTAAATAGGTTAGAAAATTGTTATTTCACAGTCAATCATAATAGTGTTGTAGTCTTATACTGCGTTTGCGTTTTTTGTATTTTTCTCGATTCTCGATTGAATTGATTATTTCATTCAAAAACATTATCATGACGTTATGTATTAACAACTATGAAGTTAACAACAAAAAAGAAATTTGGAATATTATAAAGTTAAGATAAATTATGTACATAGGAATAACATTCATTGCTTAAATCGATCGATCAAAGAAAGAACCAAATGAGCAACACTAAAAAGTAGTTTCTTTTCTAAATCCAAAACGCAACTCAACATTATTATTTAAAAAATGCGTAAACATCGTATTTTATTTTCAACACATTATTATTCTTTGTTTATAATTGCTTTGTTTTTAAATAAAAATAATATTAGTTAAAAATTTCTGTACAATATTCTGACATTTGACAGTAGTTTATTTATTTTAAATGGCAATCTTTCTCGAAACCTACCGGTCCGTTCATCATTGACGACGTTTCGTTTTTGAGAGCCAACTCATCGAATTGTCTATTTTTTTGACATAAAATATTATGTTTGTTTTTAGGTGTACTCGTTACGAATTGTGCTTAATTTATTGAGATATATAAAATAGTTTGTTATTAAAATGGAGGTGTACTATCTCGTATTTTTCGTAAGCGTTCTTTGGCACAGCTGCGAGGCGATTACATGGAGCCTCGCGCCCAACACCCAAAAATGCTTGAAAGAGGAATTACATGCAAATGAACTTGTCATCGGAGAATATGATGTTACAGAGGTTACCGGACAGAGAGTAGATTATATTGTGAGTGAAACGTGAAGTCCTTTTTAAAATGTCCCTTTCAGATTTCATTTTTTAAAATACCAGACTTTATTTTTAGGTTCGTGATTCAAAAGGGCATATTCTAGCACAGAAAGATACAATAACCAAGGGGAAGTTCACATTTGTCACAGATACTTACGACACCTTTGAAGTCTGCTTTATATCTAAAGTTCCACCAGGTTGGTAGACTCACTTTTTAGAAATGCTTCCTATACAAACATAAATAATATGTTTGAAACGAAAGTTCTTATTTATGTGAGATAAAAAACAAGTCATTTTGCAATTTATCAGTCATTTGTTGAGTCCATTGGTTGAGTAGAGATAGAGCTTGTCTCAACACTTGTCTTAGGGTTCAATACCCAACTTTGGAAATGAGATTTTTATAGCTGATTTTTTATATTAAAGCTAATTACCTACTAAAACCACAATAACGTGCAGAAAACATTTACATACCAAACGCAATACAATAAAATTCCTTATTACAACTACTTATAAGATGTGTTTATATGAACTTCAAGATTATTTCTAGATTTTTTTAATGAGCTAAACTAATTGGTTACTGGATTGCCAAAGTGCATCAGAAATATTTTTAGTACTGTTTACACTGTGGTTCTTATCAATAAAATGAAAGCAAGCCTCACTGCCCACTGAGCAAAGCCAGACTTCACATATGTATTGGGTACATACAGGCCCATACAATATATTTATTTATTGCCAAATGATGTAATTTTTTCCATTATATTGCAGAGCGTCGTAGTGTTGCTCAAGATATAACGTTGGATATCAAAGTTGGAATTGAAGCTAAAAATTACGATGGGGTAAGCTTATTCAAATTGTTTTTATTTCATTTCCATAATGCAAATATGGACAAAATCTTATGTAAACATGTTATGAATGCAATCATTGTACCAGTGGCGTATATCTAGCCCTAAGTGGGCCATGTATCAAATTCAGTCAAGGGGCCCTTCTATCTGACTATGGCGAAGCCCAAATGAAGTCTAAACTAAAAAGCTTGTGGCTTTTAGATGCCATGCATTTAAACTTTAGAATTTTTAACTCGGCAACTAAGTTTTCAAGTTCTCTACATGTTTGCCTTCTTAGGTGATAAATTAAAAGTCAATCCTTTTTCACTTTGGTTTATTCTACAATCTCACTTATACTGAAATTACATAACAAACTATCCACCATTTACCACTACTATCTCACTCGCTGTTCGGATCTCGACTCGGGCGTGTTGCTATCCCCTCCCCCCTTACCGCGCTACCCGCGGCCTATCACTACACATAAGAGACTCATGTTTATCCTGTGAAGAAAATTGTAAAGTATTGGTATAATTACATTTTATTTTAAAAACAAGAGAATGAAATTTTTGCTGAAATATCAATATTATTTTAATTATAAATACTAGCTGCCACATTTTTATAAGCACCTCAGCAAAAATATATTCTCCCATTCATCAATACTAATAATAAATCTGTAAGGGTCGGCCATGGAGTAAGTTACTTTGTTTTCAGAGTTACTCCATAACTGAAACGAATTAACTGATTTTCATGAAACTTGGTAGATAAACAATTGGACGTACGGGACACAGGATAGGCTACTTAATATTTTTCAACGCGGACGAAGTCGTGGTCACCAGCTAGTAAATACATGTAAAAATTGGATATTGATTAAAAACTAGATGAACGTAGCTATCTTTCAGCCGGATCTTAGGTCAATCAATAGGCTATAATTTATAAAAAGTAAAGAGTTACTAGTAGTAGTTAATTCATAATATACAATTTCAGAAATACATAGTTGCAATAACATTGCTTAGTTAATTTTAAAAATAATATTTATTTTCTTTTCTATATCAATGGCCAAACTATCTTCATCTTCCAGAATTCTTGGGTAATAAATGTGTGATAGTAACTAATTCTACTAACAAAAGGTTTATTTTCGATTTCCTTTTTTGTTTGTTTTCAATAAATCAAATAACAATCTTGAATCTATAATAAATATCTATAAAGATTTATTTGGCTTGCAGAGATTTTGTTTTGTTTTGTAACAATTTTCAAGCTTTCATTGATTTAAAAATCAACATATTGTAATAAAATTGTATTGCATGTGTATTCACATTTCATCATAGTTTCTAATTAATTCATCCTCACTTATGTACACATTTAATGTTTTTTTTTTGTATTGAGAAAAGTTATAGCCAATCATGCAGTTTGGTTCACATAAAAAAAGCTATGTTTAAATTTTACCTGCTGAAACAATACAGAATTTGTGCACTTACTGAAATAAAGTATTTTTTATTATTATTATACTCTTGTAGATTGGTGAAGCTGCAAAGTTGAAGCCAATGGAATTGGAACTAAAGAGATTGGAAGATTTGTCAGAAGCCATTGTACAGGATTTCACGATAATGAGAAAGAGAGAAGAAGAGATGAGAGATACCAATGGTGAGGATGCTTTTTTGCTCTTTAAGTTAATATTTGTCACAATCTTACAAAAAACAATTTATTTTTATTATACGAGGGGTGTTCAATAAAAAGTGAGAATGACACAGACGCAGTTATCTTTTAATACAAATTATTTTATTTTTCAACATAGTCACCTTTTAACTTGATATATCTTTTTTCTATGCTTAAAATTCCCTTAGTAAATAAACTCTTTATCCTGAGCCTCTAAAAACCATGTACTGCGGCAACTACTGACTCATCGCCTTCAAATTTTTGGCCTCTGAGGATTTTATTTTATATATTGTACCATTGCCTACTTAGTAGAGGCCTACAATCAGTTAGGTGATGTAATTTAAATTACTTTGGAAAGAAGTATCAGAAGCCTAAGTTCATAAATACTTAAATTGTAACTGAGATTTCCCTGGAAAATTTCAAAATTAACTTATTTTTAAAGTAGACTATTTTAAAACTTACTTATTGAATGCATTTTTTTAAATGTAAATATCGGCAAGTGCGCTGCCGACCTTGTTAGGATAAAGGATAAGGAATAAAAAGGAAATTATAGATAAATGGATTCTAGCATCCTTTATTTACTCACCGATACACAACAGCACACATACAGTTATTTCACGGGGGTGGTTACAGCCGCCAGTTGGGCTGCCAGGATGACTGTATTGGGATGCCAGATTCCATCCCCCTACAAGGAATAAGGAATCCCTTCCCAATTCCTTATCCATAAACCCTGCTATGGTCGGCAACGCATCCAGCACCAAAGGTGTTGCTTGTGTTATAGGTGACGGTGGCCACCGACCATCAAGTGGACCGTCAGCCTGTCTGTCGAGTTTAACATTTAAAATATATATATAAGCATTTTAAGGTTTCGTTTTTAAGTCAAATTTTTTATGAATATACTGTTGATGTATTACTAAAATGATAAAAAATTCTATTTTTCAGAATCCACAAACAACCGTGTGCTGTTCTTTAGCATATTTTCAATGGTTTGCTTGCTCGGTCTTGCCACTTGGCAAGTGCTCTACCTGCGTCGGTACTTCAAAGCCAAGAAGCTTATTGAATGAGTAGCTTAAAATATTTTTAACTAAACGCAAGAAAAGTTATAATTATGTTTTTGTACATATTCTCATGTAAAACTTAAGTTTTATTCTTATAGAAAAATTTGTAGTTGCGGGTGTTTTTTGGTGTAAGAAAATCGTTTTTGATCGATGTGTATCGATGTGTTAGTTAACGTATGTATATAGAATATGTGAAAATGGAAAAATTGACATATTTTCGTTTTGTAAAATGTTTTGCTAATACAAACAAAATGGCTGCACTTATGACTTTTTTCGCGTTTAGTCAAAATGTTTTTTTGAACACTTAATTTTTGTTGTATAATAATGAAGTTCACGTGAGAAATAAATATTTTATAATTAATTTTTCGTTTCATGTGTTATCATTTGAACCATTTTTAACGCCCGACGCAAAAGAGGGGTTTTATAAGTCTTAACCTATATATACATCTGTCTGTGGCATCATAGCTCCCAAACGGATGGACCGATTTTGATTAAGTTTTTTTAGTTTGAAATGTGACGTAATCGAGATGGTTTTTACCTATAATTTATGAAGATCTGTTCAAGTTTGAAGATCACCAGCTCATTTCCTATTTGAAGAAGGGATGATCATTAACTTCCAACCACAAGTTTGATTGGTTTGAAATTTTTTATACTGTAATTTCTCGGTGGTATTTCAATGACATGAGAAACTTGACCTGATGCTGTAGCATCAAGTAGTCTGCGTGATATCCAACTCCTCGGCAACTTGCAGCAGATATAACGTGTTTTCACTCATTAGTGTGGTATCAATCAAAGAGTATTATGGTATCAATAGAACAAGGGTCGGCAACCTGCGGCTCGCGAGCCACACACTACTTATATATGAATAAATAGATATTTTTCTTATGAATTTATTTCTCTTATTTATGCAAGTACTATTTATTATTAGAAAGAAAAATTTTGTGGCTCTTTAAAAACTGAAATTTTGTAAATTGTAATTTTTAACTCTCAAAAGGTTGCCGACCCCTGCAATAGAATGTCGGTGGTAACTATGTAATTTTTAACTATACCTTGTATCATAAGTCTTGGTAGAGAAATGTTGATTCATTTTGGAAAAACCCATATTAGTTTTGGAAAACCCTGAATACCTGAAACCACATAATATAAAAATCAGCCACTTTTCACTCCAACTGTAACATATACTTGACTAGCTGGCGCCCGTGACTTTGTTAGCTTTATAAATTATATATATATATGGTAGGTATATATATATGTGGTGATTTTTACATTATGTGGTAGGTATATATAAGCAATATAACGCTTATTTTATTTTAGATGATCCCTTGGGAACAGTCCTCTTTTTTTTGATGAAAGGTACCCTTTGTCTTTTCTTGTATCCCTGACAATGTGTATGCAAAATTTCATATTGATCGGTTGAGTATAGTTAAGACGTGAAAAGGTAACAGACAGACAGTTACTTTCCATTTATAATATTATAGTATGGATTATACATACATGTTGTCAATCTTGTATTTATATTTTTGTTCATCGTGGATACTTTTTGGGCATGTTATACGATGTTATAGAATCCATTTATTGACTTTTCACTTCAAATACATATACAGGTTGTGGACTGCAATAAGAGCAATAAATTTAAACTATGATTCTATAGAGTATACGCAGTTACCTTAACCTAATCATAATGTTCCAAAGTGCTTATACTCAGAGATATAGCAATCCAAAGTTACAATACATAATCAATGAATTTCATGATCGCTAAATTGTCAGTTATCAGTCGTTAGATGTCTTGGTACAAGGTCCGACTGGACACATTATGTCTGTAGTAGTACATTGCTGGCTCGATTAATTTTGTTAGAAAATAACAGTAAATTTGTTTTTCATTTTAATTAATTGAAACCATTACTGATGCGTTTTTAATTTATTGCTCTTATTACAGGCCACACCCTGTATTACCTACTTTTTTTCACTTTTAGAAGATCAATAAAAATTGAGTCTTCTAATTTTTAAAATTAGAACAATTTTTAGCGCCAATAATAAAAACACAATTTCCAAAACAATAAATTGATATTTTCTAAAGGAAAATTCATCCAATAAAGGCTTTTTTTACCAATTTTATTTGAATTATATTTTAATTAAAAATCCAGTCATATTTACATTAGCTTTACTTATTTATACATAACTGCAAAACCATTTCAACAATAAATAATTAAAAATTATATTATGTAGGTATGTGACCTTATTTCACTCGTCTTTTCGTACTATCGCGGTTTGACCTCGCATTTTAATTTTTCCATTCAATTTCACTAAACTATTAATTCTTCTACAAAAACCTTCAATATCTTACATTTGCAAACGAAATACATTGGAATGTATTATAATAACGAAACATTTGTACAGCTTGAATCGAATTCAAGGGACAATATTACAGAATTCACAATTTATTTATTGATTAAAGCTATGATATACATAATATTCGTATATGAAAAAATAAAATATATATATTTATATAACATAAAATTTCTAATAAAAAAAAACGATAAGTAGGGCTTTGCAAGGCTTAAGTAGTAAGAAAATTCTTAATTTATCCCTCATTTTATCACATTGCACGTTTTATTGGAATACACCAAAAATTTTCAATTATAAAGATTTTGTAAAGTAGAGCCAATTGCATATATAATAAGTTATAATTTCAAATTTGAACAAAAACTGTCTTGCTGTATGTCTGGCTGGATTAGGACTTTTTTTTTGATTAATTCTTTTGTGACCCTTCAAAATAGTAACGCCCATTTAAGTTAAAGAACAAGTAATCGACTTGATGGTAGGTGGCTACCGTCGCCTATAACAGTCACAAACAACGCCTTAGTTACTCACATTACTCACCGAAACACAACAGCACACGTGCTGTTACTTCATGGTGGCCTGATGTAATTCTAGAAATAGTTTAATGCTAAATTATTTAGAAATAATTGGCTCAATGAACTATTGGACTACAGATATTGACTCCCATTACGTACATTGTATCCCAACACAATATATCATAGAATTATTATTTTATGACATACTATTATTATATAAAAGGGAATATATCATAAAAAACCTTGTGCTTCCCCTTTTCAAATAAAAATTTCGGATTAATTTCAATTTCACAGATTTTCATCGCGCCTATTTTATTTTATAATTAAGATCAAAGAGGCGAATAATCCAACTGAACTGTCAAATGTTTGACACCGGCCTCTCTGAATATACGAGCGGCCTGGTCGGTCACATACCTCGGATCAACTTCCCTGGCCACTTCCAACTTTATAGCACCCACGTGAACATCACTACACAGAGTCCAAAAGTGAGGTTCTTGCACTGCGTGTACACCGGCTAAACCCACAACCCTAGTGTACAGGTTCGGCAGAGCCCGCTCTATAGACGTGGGAGTCCTTTGCATTAGGACACCGGCAGAGTCCCGCACTAGAGGTAAAACACTCGCGGCAATCAGTAACGCTATAGCCATAGAACAAATCGGATCCGCACGCATCCACCCGAACATTCTCATCAGTATAGCCGATATTATCACTCCGACGGATCCGAGTGTATCTGCCAACACGTGGAGGAAGACTCCCCTCATGATCGCTGAACCGGCACCGGTCGGCGCTTCTATGTCGTGTTCGTCGTGAGAATGGCCGTGGTTGTGATTGTGCGAATGGCCGTGGCCACCGTGCGAGTGGCCATGTCCGTGGCCGTGCCCGTGATGGAAAGCGTATATACCAACTAGGTTCACGAGGAATCCGAGACATGATACGAGCAAAAGACGCTCGTGTTTCACCTGAAATTTATAAACAATGTATGAAAAAAATGATTGTAGTTTTAATTTAGCCTAAGCTTTGAATGCGGTGATGGAAGAGCGGGGTCTCCTGATACAAGTATTTTTATACTTAATAAGAGTGCCCCTACAAATCAAATCAAAATATTTATTTATCAATTAGGTTTCTCAAGAAACTCTTATGATCGTCATTATAAATTTAAATTTACTAGGGTTTCGGAAAAAAAGCCAAGATGACTATCCTGAGAAGAAACCCAGAAAGAAACTCAGGATACACCTAATTTGTACCTCCGTAAAGGATATAGAAATAAACTACATATTTGTATTTTTAAAACTATTTGTACATTTACTTTAGTTTAAAAAGTTACAAAGATAATGTTATTATCACGCGTTTTAATAGTGAGAATGCAGCAATATAATTTAATGGTGTATGTCATGTGTGTGAACATTAAATTGTATCGAATGGGTGCAATTTTTTTTTACATATACATATATACAGAAACCTTCCTCATTGATCACGAAAATCTAAACATATCAAAATTCCATTTAAATTAATATAAGTGCAAGTCTTTGTTTCACAAGATAGTCTACTACACTTTATTATGTTTTAGTCCACAAGTTTCTTTTGATACATAAATGAATTATAAATATTAGCAATAAATCTTTCGAAACAACTGTTTTTTGCTGAGCTGGTACTTGCTGACCAAATAGTTTTTTTAGATGATCAATCATTTATTGGTTTGGTTTAGTGTTTTTTTTGCTTATTGCAAAAAAGCAATATACATATCGCCTGACATTGACATCGTCATTACTATCACACTTTGCCAGAAGTTAGTTTCCTTAATTTTGGATGATCTATCGGGAATAGTCCTTTTTTTGGATGAAAGGTACTCTATGTCCTTTCTGGTGTCCCAGACAACGTGTATGCAAAATTTCATCGTGATTGGTTCAGTAGTTTTTGCGTGAAAGAGTAACAAACATCCATACATCCAAACAAACTTTTGCACACAAATTCACATCACACTTTCAATGAATAAATTTATATGTAAAGGGTTCTAGCAGTTGAAGCATGACAGTCTCTTTAATCAATCTTGACCTACTTGGCGACAGTCACAGCACATTAATGCCACAACAGCCTCAACAAAAGCGCGAGATGAAAGGAAGGAAATTGTTTACTTGTGCAATGAAATTTCAACATTATAGCAATGTAACAGTGTCGAAAATCAGATTACATTTAACTCTCATATTCAGAAATTGTAATAAATAGTAAAAGCTTGCTGTTCCTCAATTCATTATCAGTTTTCTCATTGTAATACTTTGTCAAGGGAATTATGAAATATTTCGTTGAATAATCGATTTAATAAGTGACAGTTTATCAAATCCTATCAGTTCAGACCCTAGTTCAAATCCAATTTTAGGCCTGTGTTTCTAAGTATTTTAGAATTTAATTTCTGGATTTAAAATATTCATAAATTAATTGCCTTAAAATAGAAATAATAGTGAGATTTTTTTTTATTTTTTACAAGAGTTACAATTTCCAAAGACATACCATGTCCTGCCATTTCTTAGTGGCAAGCGAAATATATATTTATTTCGCGTATCTCGGTAATAGATCTAACAATTTGGATGACATTTTGTATTTAGATAAGGTTTTGATTTTTAACTCTAGGTATCTACTACCTATATAATTGTATTTCTTGCAAAAACGCAATTTTACACAAGAAATATATAACTGTTTATTAGAGCACCATCTCGTGAATGGTACTTGTATTGTTGCCGATGGATGATAATAATCAACAGTTACCTCAAAATTTTATGAGATGACGCTATATGACTACAAAGTTCGGCTTAGATCTAATAGTAACAATTCAATGCAATTATTGTGACGATCCACGTTGGCGTAAAAAAATACCGAGCGCACCTTGGTCACCCAGGTATTATATATTTACATACATTCATAACTTGCCAGAAAGACTTCACAAAAATTCAAAAAAAAAAAAATATTAAAAACCAATGACTTTCAGGATAGTTATTCAATATTATTCCAAATCTAAATTATTCATGTTATTACAAAAGTAACTTCAATTTTTTCAAACTTACGTCATCAGTGCAATAGTAGATAAGATTTTAAAAAAATAACTTGGAACATGTCTCACATGTAAAATGTGATTAAAGAGATAAAGCACCTTTTGTTGAAGATAATTAATTTCCTTTAACTTAGACACAAGAATTCCCTTTGTCAATAGATGGCACATACGTTTTGAGCTTCTTGTTCTTTCTTTTCATTTTTTCTAAGGTTTTACTGCAATTACCTTGATGTATACCTGCCAATTAACTCCAATTACCTTGGAAATTAATTGGCAGTGGGAAAATTCATATTCAAAATTTATTTGGAATCACATGGATATAAATTATGATAAAATCACTGAAGTTTTTATTTTTTTCAAACTCTGTCTTTTTTATTATTAAATAGTTGTTAGTCTGTGCAGGTGTTTGTAAAGGATCACAGCTAAATTATCACATAGGATAGAATTTAATCTCAATAATGTTACATTACAAATAGATTTTTAAACTTAATCAATTGATGGAGAGTTAAGCCATACTCCTCGTAAAAAAAACCTCGTCTATTCTCAAGGTTACACTGCAAAATCGAATCAGTAATGATAACCCGGCAGATCAGTAAGTTGAAGTGGCAGTGGGCAGGATAAACAGTACACTGGAGCTGGAAGGTTCTCGAGTGGAGGCCATGGACTGGCAAACGCAGTGTAGGAAGTCCACACCAACAGAGAGTAACAGGTTGCTTCTGAGCAGTCTTATTCGAAAATTACGGAGAGGCCTAAGTCCAACAGTGGGGACATCCTACGGCTGAGATGATGATAATAATTCCTAATCTATACTAATATTATAAAGAGAAACGATTTGATTGTTTATTTTGTTTGTTTGCATTGAATAGGCTCTGAAACTACTGGACCGATTTGAAAAATTCTTTCACAGTTGGGATTTTAACAGCTAGTAATAAATAAAATGTTGGATGTATCAAATGAGTGAAAAATGTAAAATTTTATTTTAAATAGCTTACCTCAGGTGGTTCAATGGCACGTTCTACTGCCTCGCTCATAATGAAAAAAGCAATGAACAACAGGAACAACCCATTAACAAAGCCAGCCAAGACTTCTGCTCTAGCGTAGCCATATGAGTATCGTTCGTTTGCTCGCCATTTTGATACAAGTGATGCTGCTAAACCGGCCACCAAGCCCGTACAATCAAAGAACATGTGGAATGCATCCGAAATTAAACCTTGAAAAAAGGGAAAGAGTAAATACTTATTCAGATGTGTAATTTAAAAAAAAAATTGTAATGTCTTCTTTTTTATATTACAATCTTTATATCTAAAGGGATTGTCAATTAGACAATGGAAAAGATGTACAATTTACCAAAAATATATATTCTTTTTTATGTTGTTCATCAGATAGGCTAATGGAACATTTGATGGTAGGTGGCTACTGTCACCTATAAACATAAACCTATAAAGGTGCTGCAAATGCAAGGGAAATGGGCTCTGGCATCCCTTACTCACTGAAACACAACAGCACATGTGCTGTTATTTCATGTTGGTCTTCTGTAAGAGGGTGGTTACAGCCACCAGATGGGCTGCCCAAATGACTGCAAAACGAGGTGTGCTCTGTCATCACTATAATTTTATGTTCAAAATAGAGTAGGTATTAAATAAACCAAGAAATCCTGTTGATTAATAGTAATACAAATATTTATGTTTTTAAAATAATAATACTGAAATAACTACTTGTTATCACTCACCTAAACTGTTTGTCCAGACTCCATAAAATAATTCCACAAATGCAAAAGATAAATTCAGAATCAGGAAAAGAAATAAATTCCTAGAATTCCTATCGGAATAAATTAGTCTGAACCAGTTTTGGAACTTTTCGCGGATTCTGTATAAAAGGCCGCGGGATTTCGTATCCCTTTGGGTAAGTGGCAACATGATGTATGTTTAAATACTCCCTTGTTTTTCAGTTCACGTCATTTCAGCTATATCGAATTAAAATCATAAAAACTTCTCACTGAAACTATGCATACGTGTAACTCACTAACCGATTTCTAACCTTACTGAAATATTTATTGCGTTTGTACTAAAGGAATTATGAATGAGAATAAGTAGACTCTATTAACAAGAAGCCAAGTCTCAAGTTTTATTTGTTTTTTGAATATGGTTTCATAATTAATAGGTACTATTGTAAAATAAAATGTAAAACCAGTGACTGCAAATCCAAAGTATGAAGAATGAAGTTTGAGTTTCATTTCATTCAGCCCGTAGAGGGAGCTCTACGATTCAGCCAATAAAAATGACAATTAAAAATGTCAAATTGACATTCAAATAAATTGATTACGACATGACATGTCAACATGTCTAAACTTATGTCTATGGTCTGCACTAACATTGGTTTGTTATTGTCAAGTTATTTTTTATTATCCCTTGACGTACGTTAAAGACTAGCGTACGCTATATTTGTTCGCGTGTTTTTTTTTTGTAATTATACATGGGTATTCATCATGTTATTGTACATTTATTTATTTTATTTTAGGGAAATTTAGAGGTACAAATACATAACAATAAACAGAGTAAATAGCTTAAACCTAATAAAAAAATTCCACTTATAGACATAAGTCCTATTATTACATTAAGTCCTATAGTTGTCCTCATTCAGTGATTTTGGATGGGACATTCAAATTTAACAGATTAACATCGATATTGGACGCTTTTATAATTTCCCGTAGCACGGCACGGCACGGTAATACCGTGGACGTCTCAGGTATTTTTGTGGCCGTCGACGGCAGGCCGTGCCGTAGGTCGGTTTTATAATTCGCCGTAAAATCATTATACGCTTGGCGTCTTCAAAATGCGGACGTCATGTTTTCGAAGAGGCTGCGACTACTTATTCTTTATTTGTTGTATTTACGACATAGAAAAAGACATATTACAAGAAAGTATTGGCAACATCTTCTAAATATTTTAAAAGTAAAATATTTAGAAGGGTCATACTACACGCTATTTGATAAGCTCAAGGAAGACCCAAATAAGTTTTTCAATTATTTTTGGATATAAAAATGTTAAAACAATAAAAATGTTTTATTTCATCCTTTCTCATCTGAATAATGATTTAAAAGCTCACCGAACACTACAAAACTTACGCAAAACTGGCGCCGCGCCGCCCCGCCCGCCTGCGCCCTCGCCGCCCCACTGTGGGACGAAAACGTCATTCGCGTCTCATAAATGTTTTTATCAAATCGATGGTATTGACCATTTAGCGATTGGAATAGGTATAGGAAGACTTGAATTACATAATGACTATCTTTTTTTTTTTTTTCTTCATTATTTCTATTTTTATATGACTCTAAAGTAGTTACTACAGATTACCTCAAATTAGCAGCATTATATATTTCTTTTTTTGATGATTTTATGTATTTTACTGTTAAGAGTGATTACAGAGTGTTATATATTTTTGAAAAGGTTGTCTTTTCGGGAATGCAAATTGGTTATCAGAATACGAATAAATGTATATGCACAGACCGTCACATATTTTTAAAGAAAAGCCTTCCGTTTTTTGTAAAATTTAACTTCTAATAGAGTTTTATACCTTTCCGCTGTCCTCCTCTGCTGATTTATCGGCCTTAATTGATTGATCACATTACACTGAAGTAGAAAAAAGTAAAATTGGCTGCTGCTTCTCTGCATTTCTATGCTTTTTAGCGGCAAACGTGACTTAAGTCAAAACGTCAAACAAACTGAAAACACTATTTAGCGCACTTGAGAAACAAGTTCTATTAAAAACAAATAATTTTTGCATTACTCGATATTTACCAGACGTGTATACTCAAAAGAAAAATCTCTATAATGGGCAAAAAAATATATATTGTCACAGTATGGTCGAAGATAAGGCAAAGATAAAAAATAAATTATCAAACTTTTCTCACGCTAGTTTTTTTATTTTTTCAAGTTGCATTGGTTTTGTGGTTGATGACTAATCATAACTAGTGGTTTTTGCACACCAAACTTTTAATGGTTTTAATTTCTCACATTTGTATTGCACTCAGACCTTATGGTAAAATAGGTACTATAAAATGCGTGGTATTTTCATTAATGTCATCAGAAGCTCACCAAGCTTTTAATAATATATCATTACTTTCGTTAAGGGGTTTGCTGGTAATTTTGTTCATCATCCTAACGGTGACACAGAAATTCAATAAAATGAGTGAGTTTACAATTTCTAAACGTGATTTGTGCAACTATTTAATTAATAATGGAAAAGAAATGGAAGATCTTCGAAAGTTTCTACACGACAACTTTAACTTGACTGATACAAGACTCGAAATCGTGGTATTATCTATCTATAAAATTTTTATTTCAAAATTTAATGATCGCTTCAAAATTTAATGATGATAAAGATCGATTCGAAAAAAACAATAAACAGTGGCTGGACAGTGAATTTGTTGTAAGGTTTTATGAAAATGAACCAACTCCATCTTCATCTGGAGAGCGTGGAAGACCTATTTTACCTTATGATGAGTCATCTGAAAAAACAAAGAAACGAAAGAATATGGAATTGATCCAAGAATTTGGATTCGATTACGTACAAAATGCATACGTGCAAGAACTACTGCACAACTTTATGTGGAGAAATATAATTGGTATTATATGCCTTCTTCAGTACATAAGATATTAATACATGGTGAAGCTATAATAAAACATTTCGCAGTATTGCCCATAGGACAGTTATCGGAAGATGCACAGGAGTCACGCAATAAAGATTACAAAAAAATTCGTTTGACATATTCAAGAAAATGTTCTAGGGAAGCAACAAATGAAGATGTTTTCCACAGATTGTTATTAACATCAGATCCATTTATTTCAAGCTTTAGAAAAACTAAAGCATCAGTAAGCAAAGATCTTTGGGAAGAAGTTTTAGCACTTTTGGAAAATTAAGTTTTTTGGTGATTTAAGTGCTTAGTAAATAATAATAACTTGGTTTTGTGCATAATTTTTTTTGTATTCTTTATTTTAAATTTTTTTTTAAATTTTTTTAGTATACTTGTACGTAGTTTAATTTAAAAATATGTATATTAATATTTAATTTTTGGTTAATATTAAAATAATCTATGATTTATTTTATAATTTCTAATATTTTTAAATTTAAGATGTTTTTACATATTAAAAATAAATATATGCAACGAAAAACTTTTGTTTAAATGATAATAAATATATTCAAGAATATGTGTAAAAAAAATCATAACATTATCTAACTAAACTCAAAAGTTATAGAATTATGAGACGCGAATGACCTTTCCGTCCCACTGTGCGCCCGCCCGACTACGCATGCACACAACTACAAATTCCTTGTACGTACACACTACACTCTCAAGAATGCCGCGACGACGGTTTGAAGCAAGTTTGAAGGGGAGCGCAGTGTGCTACGGCCAAGCTACGGCGACGGCACGGTAGACCGTTGCCGTTCACGGCATGCCGTTGCGGCGGATGATAAATTAAAAGCGTCTGCATACAATTGCATACATTTTGCTTTCCTATTGTACCGTGACGGTAGAAACGTGCCGTGCCGTGCCCTGCTACGGGAAATTATAAAAGCGTCCATTCAATAAATAATTACATCATGATACTGTTTTAGTCACTGGTTTTAGTAGCGCCTCCATTTGTTAAAAAAATCTTGATATTTATTTTCAAAAGTCAACAATTTTCTTTCTTTACATCTTAAATGAAACGAAACAATTAGGTGTTGTTTTATATTGGCTTATATTTGTCACAATATCCTAATTAAAAAGGGAAATAGGTATTTGATCAACACGCACACTAACCCTAATTCTATTGGTGGTTAAAGTTGTTGAGGTTTAAGTAGCCAATAGGAATAATCGTACAAAAATATTTTTTTAGAAAACATACCATTTGATGAGTCATAGACTTTCGAATGACACTCATTTCCGGTAAAACTCTATTTTATTGTCTATATATCACATTATATTCTTTATGGTTTAATACAAATCTAAGAAAAACCTATGTTCGTCTTTTTAATATTTGTTTTTATTCATTGTATCAGTTGTATATTACTTTACCATACTTATTTAGCCAGATATTGCCCTATTTCAATAATTTATTGAGTAATAATTTTTGACTCCCGCCAAAATTTTAAATGATTCCACCGGAAGTTCGTCTATAGTTGCGTTTGTTTCCGAAAAGTGAACGTTTCACGAGTCAAACAACGTCTTTCGAGAAGTTGTAGGCGCTGTTTGCGACATTTTTCTTTCTTTTATCCGTCATCCAATGTTTTGTGTGATGAAATAACACGTTATTTAGCAACAGTTTTCTTTGTTAGTGTTCATAGTCGTAATTAAGTAACCGCTAGATTACGATTTTATCTAATATGGGCGACGAAAGCCACCCGAAAACTCTCTACGTCGGTAATTTAGACGGGAGTGTGACAGAAGATTTTTTATGCGCATTGTTCGGACAAATCGGCGAAGTCAAAGGGTGTAAGATTATTCGCGAACCGGGCAACGATCCGTATGCTTTCCTCGAGTTCACTAATCACACGTCAGCGGCTACGGCCCTGGCCGCCATGAACAAACGAGTGTTCCTCGAGAAGGAAATGAAGGTTAACTGGGCAACGAGTCCTGGTAATCAACCCAAAACCGATACGAGCAATCATCACCACATATTTGTCGGCGATTTGTCGCCAGAAATCGAGACACATATATTGCGCGAAGCGTTTGCACCCTTCGGTGAGATTTCGAATTGTCGGATAGTGCGTGACCCACAAACGCTCAAATCTAAAGGGTACGCTTTCGTGTCGTTTGTAAAGAAAGCTGACGCCGAGGCCGCGATTCAAGCTATGAACGGACAGTGGCTCGGCTCACGCTCCATACGTACCAACTGGTCAACACGTAAGCCCCCAGCCAACCGGCCCGCCGAGGGAGCGCCGAGCAGCAAGCGAGCCAAACAACATACATTCGACGAAGTCTACAGCCAGACTTCACCGCACAATACGACGGTCTATTGTGGCGGTTTCGCTAGCAATGTTATATCTGAAGAGCTAATGCAAAACACATTCTCACAATTTGGGCAAATACAAGACGTAAGGGTATTCAGAGATAAGGGTTACGCTTTTATTAGGTTCACAACGAAAGAGGCAGCCGCTCATGCAATCGAAGCCACACATAATACAGAAATTAGCGGACACACAGTGAAATGTTTCTGGGGCAAAGAGAATGGAGGCGGTGAAAGTCAGGTGAATTAATGCTATTTTTGCATAATATATTCAATTTGCTTGTAATTCACTATTCTAATAGTGATTTGTTTATGTTTACAGAATTCTAATAATGCTACTACTTCTGCGCCAGCTATGGGAGCGCAGTCTCAGTACCCTTACCCCTATCAACAAGGCATGGGCTATTGGTATGCCCAGGTGAGTAACATTTAATCACTTATGAACATATGTGGATTTTTGGAGAAATGTTATTTTTTACAAATTTGCTAGTACATGAATTGGGCATGAATATTGTCACTTGAATTACTGAATAACTAGCTGTTGAATGCAACTTCGCCTGCGTAACTTTATAAAATATAGCCTTGTTATTAGCTGATAATGTATCTTTCTACAAAATAGTAATTTCTATAGTAGTTTTTGAGTTTATTCATTACAAACATACAAATCTTCTCTCTTTATAATATTAGTATAGAATAGATAGCGGCTTTGTCTGTGTTGTTTAATGTAAAATCCATTACCTAAATAACACTTGACATCTTTATCGCTGTGATAACAATGGTGCCCAATTTTTTTTTTATATTAAGATGCTCACTCAGGTTATTTTCCAGGATAAAATGTATCCTATACAATATTAATTCAGATAATAAATAATATGTGTGGCATTCATATCTGTTCAGTAGTTTTACAGTAAATACATTTATCCATCCTCACAAACTTTCGCCTTTGTAATATTAGTAGGATATTGAAGTAAATTTTCTTATTTTATGCAATTACTTTTGGGTTAAAAAAAGCACTTCTATAAGTAAGAATTTATCAAAAATGTTAATACCAGTTTAATAAAAATAATCCAATAACAAGTTTATAACAGGGTACCAATTATATTGTATAAGGCCAAAAAATCAATTCAGTTTGTAATTTTATAAGTTGATACTTATAAAATGAATTAATTTTTTGGCCTTATAATCTAGTCTAGACCTAGATAAATATATAGTCATAACAACAGTATATTTTATATTTGGTAGTAATTTCAAGTATTTTAATGGTAAATACATAAATTTTCTAAAATTTGTTATTTAAAATGTTCATTGAGGATCACACAAAAGGATGAAAACAATATTTTCTTGTTGGTGTGTAACGATTATCTTAGGTATTCATAGCAGTTTGACATGGAAAAACATTGATTTTGGCTCGTGATTACAAATGTTAGTATTTCTCATTTATCTAACGTGGTAGTGTCAGGTCAAAAAGTACTGATACACACTTTCGTAAAGGTCAATAGATGTGCATTTGGACTGCAACTCCACCAGATGAAAGTTTATGATTTTTTCCCTGCAGTTAACGTTTTTTTTAAAGATCTAAACAAGTAAAAATAGTTTCTTTCAAGTGCCATTACATCAAATTATTTAAAAAAAAATGTTTGAATGACAAAGCACTTTTCTCCTCTTTGTCATACAAAAGCTTTTGTTATACCTTATGTTTAGGTCCATTGAAATACAAAGAATATCTTTTAAGGAAAAGCATCATGTTTATATGAATTTATCTTAAGGTTCTACTTATTATTATACTAGCGGTCCGCTCCCGGCTTCGCCCGAGGTGCATTTTTTTAACGTAAAAACCTTCCCTGATTATCCCTCTGTCCATGAGTGAAGACAGAATTAAAATCGGTCCACCCGTTCTCGAGTTTTGCGCTTAGCAATACATTTAGCGGCCCGCTCCCGGCTTCGTCCGAGGTGTATTTTTTCTAAAATAAACGTAGCCTAAGTTACTCCTTATTACATCAGCTACCTGCCAATAAAATTCCCGTCAAAATCGGTCCAGCTATTTCAGAGATTATCCGGAACAAACAGACAGACAGACAAAAATTGTAAAAAATGTTATTTTGGTGTATGTACCGCAATTTACATAAACAAAAAGTAGCCTATGTTACTCCTGACGACCCCCTCTTCATGTCTGCAAAGTTTCATCGAAATCGCTTCAGCCGTTTCTGAGATTACCCCGAACAGACAGACAGACAGACAGACAGACAACAATTCTAAAAAAAGTTATTTACGTTTTAACAGCATGCGAATGACTCTCTAAGCTTAGTTTGAGGCAGTTTTTCGCAAATCACAGACAGACACTCTGATTTTATTTATATAGATATGTTATCAAATACATTACATGTATATTTAAAAAAAAATGTTTTGTATATTTTATACAAAACAAATATGTATTTTTAGCCCATTTAAATTTTACATAAAAAATCTCATTATTTAAAAATAAAATCAACCCAGTCAAGAAAGTAGGTACTGTAAACTTGTTGGCTGAATATTTTCAAAATGTGAGCAATTTTCATAAACTAGTATAATAAACTAAATAAAAAAATACATAAACACCAGGCAACTCAGCGACGACAATGCAGATCAATGTATTGGCCAAAAACCGCCCAGTCCATCCTGTCCACTATCATCAGGATTTCTTTGGAACTCCCCTGCAACCTGCACACAATGAATGCACTTCATCTTCGGTACACGGCTGGATGCTGCCCACGCGCAAACCCATTTCAGTTTGAAAAATATTATTTTTGTTCACTTTAAATAATTGTTTTGTTCCATGTTATTTATTGATACATAAAAAACATAAAAAAAGGTTGTGAAAATGAAACCTACTTATATAATAAAATTATTAACATACTATACTGTGAAAGGCACAAGTTATTTGCAAAATTTAAATTTTAAACTTTTTCATAGAACAAAATAAGTGAAACAATGAGATGAAGTTAATTGTCCGTATGTGCCAAGGAAATAAAGTACTTATCGCACGTGGCGGAAGGTCGCTCGTGTTAATTAGCATGACACATTTCAGTGCAGCTGAATAAATTTAGTTATTTTTTCTTTTGTACTGTATCATAGTCTTAAGGGTTTTAATGTATCCTACTGATATTTTGAATAGGTTGGTTAAATGGATTATAAAAAAACTACTGAACGAATTTTGATGAAATTTTCCAATATTATGTTATAGTTTATGCATGTAATATATCTATACTAATATTATAAAGAGAGAAAATTTGTATGTTTGTAATGAATAAATTCAAAAACTTTTGAACCGATTTTAAAAATTCTTTCACCTATAGAAAGCCACGTTATCAGCGAGCAACATAGGCTACATATTATAAAGTTATGCTTACGAGGTCGTGTGCAACAGCTAGTTGTTTATAAAGATATGCGTACAAAGTCGCGAACAAAAGCTAGTATTATAAAAGAAAATATTGTATTTGTAGGAACTAGATGAATAGGGGAGGGTCCAGTTAGTGTCTTCAAAATTTAATTATCACGAAATGGACCCATCTGTTCAAATGTTATTTAACTTTATTTGTCTCTCATATCAATTATTGTTTCTTGAATATTTATAGTATTTGAATTTACAATAGTATTGTTATTATTATTATTAAAAATAGAACATAAAATAAAAAATTGGTATTTACTTTTCTATGCCAACCTGGATAAGTAAGATAAAATCTTCTAAAATAGTGAGTGGAAACAAGCTTTCTTTTATGTTTTTTTTTAATGTTGTGGTCAAAACAGAGGCCGATGATGTTCCACCTGAAGGTAGGTGGCCCCTGTCGCCTATAAACACAAGCAACGTCGGAGGATAAGAAGGCTTTAGAATGGGAGGCAACAACTGCAAAACGCAGTGTGCCCTGCCTATTACTTTCCTCTCTAGGGCTGTAAATTTCATCTCACTACTAATAGTTTCATTTAGATTGAACTTTTGTCTGTAATTGATTTCAGGGTTATCCAGCGCTACAAGGCTACATGGCGCCTGGATATTATCAACAGTACGCCACCGCCTATAGCAGCCCCCAAGCTGCCGCTGCCGGTAAGCTGACCTATCATTTTAACATTACAAAAAGTGCAATAAAAATTTCACTATAGTCATGACTGGCATAATATAGTTGTTATAATTATTCATAAATAATTATAATAACTAATTACAATTACTATTAAATTTACAAAAAAATAAGGAACATTCGTGATTGTCGTGCCGTACAGGATGATTTGGATAGATTGAGTGTGTACAATAATGAGAACAGAATTAATGTCAATTAAGTTCTCCTTCATAACCTTCAGTCGGAAACTAAAGCCTATAAAAATTAATTACAGTATCAACAGTACAGTTATCTAAGACACAAAACGGGTCAGCGATTTAGGTATTCTACAGATTCTACTGGATTCTAAATTAACGTTTACAGACCATATTGAAAAGTTAACATCCAAAGCCTTTGAGAACCTTGACTTCATTATGCGAGTGACTAGACCCTTCACATACACTGTTTGAGGATTCTCTACTGCACATAATATGTTAGGAGTTGCATATGCAAAGCATAGAGAAAATACAACAAAAGTCTCAAACAAATGTGCTACCGCAGCAGCTTTCGCTTATATTCGGACTATAGGGATGCCTGTAGCATGTTCCGGGTAATGTCGCTTGAGGATAGACGTACTCTCCTTGATATGATGTTCTCGTATAAAATCTGCAATGGCATGATTGACAGCACTGACCTGGTAAATAATACGTTAAATTTGTGGGCCCCTGCGGTCGGAACGAGACACTCGAGACTTTTCAATTGTAGTTTCGTCCATAGTACTTATGCTCAAAATTCAGTCTTGCACCGTCTTCAGAAATCGTACAGTGACAAATTTTCCTCGGCAGACTTGTTCTGTTAGTCGTTGCTCTCATTCAGGAATAGCATTGGCAACATTCTTGCAGGCTAGGGATTACATTGATTATGTTTATGTTATAATTTTTTAAGACAGTGAGCACTTTGGCGTATGTGATAAACTTATGTGTATATATGTGTATGTATGTATATATTTAATATGTGACTTGAACCTAATTGTATTTTTTTTTTAATAATTTTTTCTTCTTATTGTATAAATGTTTACATTATACAATGTATAATGTATATGTAACATATAATCCGTAATTGGCTGTAAGGTATGTTTTTGTTTTTGTCTATAAATTTTATGTTGAGAGCTGTGGATTTTGTGTTAAATAAATAAATAAGTATAGGTGTGACCTTGTACCAATTTTTTTATCTACTCATCAAACAAAGCTAATTTCTGTGTAGTGTAGATTAATTTATTTAAAAAAAACTTGTTTATTTTTAATTTTGATCTTCTGAAGATTATGCTATTTTTGACTACTATACTACTGCCCAACGAAAATCGAATTACAGAGAGATAGAGGAGCTTGTATGTATATTATATATACACAGTTTTAAAGAAATATATTTGTACTTCAAATTGAAAATCTAATTGGTTACAGATCTAATTTATTACTGGGCATAGAAAGAATTGAGGAGTAGCTACATTAATTCTGGTCAATTCGGCTCGTGTCCATTAAGATTCGGAAAACTGAATTGAGCTGAATAAATAATCATTAAAAACAAGCGATATATTTAAGTTATTAAAATATTAAAGTAACTAAAATATATCCCTTAGTAGGTAGTTTGTCTGTGATAATCTTTGTAAATTTGAAAATCTGGGAGTCTTTTAAAATAATTTGGCATAACACCACTGGTGGACTAATGGTATAACACAGGGGTGAAGTAAATGTGCTCATAGAAATAACGAAGTTGTGTTTGTTTTCCAGCTGGATATCGCATGAGTATGCCCGGAGGAGGAGGCACGGGATCCGGCGCAGGATGGGGTAACGGCCCGCAGCCCGTCATGTACTCGTCGGCGATGCCTTCCGCGCCATACCCCTCGCAGTAGCCGCCCAACACACGACGCCCGACGCAACCTAACGTGACGTGATGTGACGTGACGTGACAACCCCCCATGTACAGTCGCGCGCGTGACCTAGGCATTTATTTCGACTGCCAACTCTCCCTTATCCAGTTCTGTGCGACTCGACGCGTTTGTTTCGTAGTTGACGCTCTCATACTCTTGTGTACTGTTGGACTCCACATTGTCATTGCTATTTTTGTTTAGTGAATTATGCGTTGTTTAAAGTCTTTTATTGTCTGTTACTCTGTTACAACTTGAATGTGGCAGTATCAACTCGTTACCACTCAAATCGTAACAGTGTCACTCTGTTGCAATTTGAATGTTGCAGTGTCAACTCTGTTACCACTCAAGTCGTAACAGTGTCACTCTGTTACAACTTGAATGTGGCAGTATCAACTCGTTACCACTCAAATCGTAACAGTGTCACTCTGTTGCAATTTGAATGTTGCAGTGTCAACTCTGTTACCACTCAAGTCGTAACAGTGTCACTCTGTTGCAATTTGAATGTGGCAGTGTCAACTCTGTTACCACTCAAGTCGTAACAGTGTCACTCTGTTACAACTTGAATGTGGCAGTATCAACTCGTTACCACTCAAATCGTAACAGTGTCACTCTGTTGCAATTTGAATGTTGCAGTGTCAACTCTGTTACCACTCAAGTCGTAACAGTGTCACTCTGTTGCAATTTGAATGTGGCAGTGTCAACTCTGTTACCACTCAAGTCGTAACAGTGTCACTCTGTTACAACTTGAATGTGGCAGTGTCAACTCTGTACCACTTAAGTCGTTACAGTGTCACTGTTACGACTTGAAAGTGACAGTGTCAACTCTTACCACTCAAGTCGTGGCAATGTCAACTCTGTTTGAGTCGTGACAGCGTCAACTCCATTACGCCACAGGTCGATAATAGTAATATTGTTATGGTGCCCATTCACGTCACCGGCGTGAAATTTTTCAGATTAGTGTTAAGTGATAGCTAGGAGTTACTCTGAGATAGTTTACGATGTAGGGTCGAGATAATTTAGTAATTTCCACTTTGTTACATTTTGTATTTCCAATTCCTTACATTGTAACAATGTTTCAGGGGTACTATTATTTAATGTCTGTTAAGTACTTGAGGATATGATTACGCTAAGGAGAAACCTTGCATTAATGGGTCTAGGTTATGATAATGTTTCCGGATGTATATAGTTTATGAAATATTAATGCATCGATATATGTATAGGGAAGTTTTTTCATTTACAATTTGCTATTGTTTAATGTAAACTTTCATATACGTAATTTGTCCTGTCATCTAAACAGAGAAGCGTTTCAGTGACACTACTCTGTCTTGTGTCTGAATTTTCGTGGTCCTCTCTTTCTCACTCTTCATACTCACAATTATAATGAATCACAAATAATTTATTTGAAATATGTTATCCCAAATCGTATATTTTTTATTTATTATTGTAATTAGTTCAATTTTTTTATTTAGTAACGACGATGTTTTTTTCTTGTGTGTGTGTAGAAATAGATGCCTATGTCACGACAGTTGTCACACGCCTCGTGCCTTCGACGCGGACTCGCAACAACCCTGAGAGATTGAGTTATGATTTTTGCACGTTTCATTATGACGTGTGTGTAAAAATATATCACGGACGGTCGGAAATTAACCCCGCTAGTCCCCCGCCCCCACCCACCTCCCTTTACCCCTTCCATCGGTATTGGCCATAGAGACGGAATCGCACAAAAAAAAATAATAATGGAGAGAACGTTTGAAAGTTTGCGATGAGATTTGTGGCCAACGCGCAAACATTTAGTAGCGGGTACTATAAAAGTGACATCGAGTACGCGGCTAACCGAAATCGTTCTGCAATAGATAGGAAAGGGAATAAATTGTAAATTTGGAATGCAAAAAAGAAGAAGTGAAATAGTTTTTAAAGGGGATGTAGTGTCGCGAGTGGCCTCGTGTAGATACGGATATTTATTGGCGCCAAGATGCGTCACGAGACTGAGGTTCCCGGAACATGAGCAACGGACGCGCCAGTACACATATTTATACTTATTCGGCACATGTTGTTTTGTTTGACCTGACTTGTTATGATTTATTGTATGAAAACACTGGTAAGTCAATAAAGCAGTGGGTCTGGGAAGAGAGTGTTTGATTTATCCAAATTCCTTCTTCACAATTAGTAACGAGTACGAGAAAAGCGCCATCTAACACTGAGAATGGCAAGATTAGATTTAGAGCATGATTTATAAGAACTAAAGTTGAGTCCTAGTACATCAGATTTCCACAATAACAGAAATTTGTATCTAAGGATAGAGGTTGGTAGCAGCGGGATGAATCTGTATCCGCACTCTATCCCTGTAGCGGATGCTGTAGGTACTATTTGATGGGATGTGATAAATGAATTTCATGGAATGGGATACTATTAGCGGGATGCGAAGCGTTCCTATGTTTTAACGCAGAACATGGTCTATTTGTATGCCAAATTTCATCCAAATCCATTCTAAACATTTTAAAAAGATATTCGGACTTAAAAAAGTAGAAATGTCCCAAACACTAATGTCATATTTACACTATCTTAACTAAAGCACGACAATGGAAAGAATATATTCAAAATAAAAACATGTGATCCTTGTGACACACTATTAGTGAGATATATTAATTGAATAATTCTATCATGACGGTTAGTAAGGTTGTACGTGGAAAATGAAAAAAAAAATAATTATATTTTTGAAATGAAATTCTGTTTACGAACGCATTGTCTAGATGGCGTTGTAGGTATCAGTGAACGGTCCAATTCAAGTTGGCAACAATGTAAATTATAATGTATCTGTTAAAAATTTATATAGGTAGGCTTAAAAAAAAAGGAGGTGAACTGTAGAACAACAAACGCAATGTGTGATTTTATTTATTTTGATAGTAAGAATCAATTATAGTACAAATCTGGCCATCCAATGGTAACAACTGCATCAGGACAAAACTTTTAAGTACGATCCCCAACAAATTCTTTGCACGCTATGAGAGTATAATTTTTTTTTAAAAAAGTCTTGGAGAAGCTGAGGACCACTAACAGGCAGGTACTATCAGAATAACAATGCAGAGACTGGATGACCTTATCTACTACCAGTAGTGGATAGGTACTACCACGGGTAAGCACTGGTATATTTCTTTTTAAAGTTCGACAGAAAGGTTGACGGTCCATTTTATAGTAGGTTCCGCCACGGAACTACTTTAACGTAACTACTGAGAGTAATCCGCCAAAGAGATGACGAAGGACTGCGGATAAAACAAATCCGTAGGAGAATTAATATCACCGATACAGCTCATAGAAAAGGTCGATTCACAGGAATGGGTCCTAGTTTTGTAGCTGTTATTTCACGGTGGTCTCCTGTAAGTTGGTTACTGTCGCCAGAGGGCTGCACAGTACGCATGCAGAACGCAGTATGCCCTGCGACTTAAAATCAGACATTTTTTCAAACAGGATTTTCCGATTGAAACATCTCTAGGTTTTCTACTGACGCGTCGTCGATGACGTAGCAATGGGCCTTTGGACAATACTTTAAAAAGGAAAAGCAATTTTCTATTTTTTTAAGTCTACTGTTAGTGTGAGTTTGTATCCGATACAAAGCATTTAGTCCATTTTTTAACTAGACGAGTATAATATAACGGATCATTAGCACTAAGTAGTGTTTTTTAGCTCACACGTTTGCAGGCAAGCGGCAATCTATTTAATTTATCCCTTACAAATAAAGTGACCTAAGCCTAAGACTTAACAGGAAACAAATGATTGAAAAACTTCATAATGACACTTCAAAAAACATAAATAACAAGTGACTAATTAAATAAAGAGGTTGAATAGTGGACACATTGAAGTTCCTTGATATTATTATAAGAGCCTTATGTGTACATACAGTACCTTAGAAAACAAAAGTTTTTCACCAGCGCCGAACTACTGATACAAGAGGAGGCTCAACAGTTCGGTTGACGTGAACAACCGAACTACTGAGACTGAAAAGTCTCATTAGTTCGGTCAACCGGACTAGCAACCGTACTACTGATACCAGGCGAGTTCAGTATGTACGTTCAGTGTCGATAAATGGTTACCTTCTTATACGTTATGTCATGTGAACAGCCATGTCCCGGAACGTATCTTATGGTAGGAATGTCGAATTAAACACAGGCCAGATTACAAGCTAGTACTTTGAAAATAAGTATTATGTAAAGGTCGGCAAAATAAAGGCAGAAAGGCTCATGGTCCACTTCATGGTAGGTGATGGTTGCTGTTGGTTATTAACAGAAGCAACGACATAGGTGCTGTAAATTACCTAGTAGGATAGTGTGCTTTGCCACTACCAAATTTTATAGGCCATACTGACAGGGAATATCATCATCGTAGAATGTACGTAAGAGAATATAGATATATACCCCGGGTAAGAAAGGAACCTACCTGGATTGGATTATTTGATCACCAAGTATGCACCAAGATGCTGTTACCTACTATTAAAATAAAGCAAGCATGAATTGCACTATTGTTATTACATACTAAAAACTATATCTACCTAAATATTCCAAGATACCTTCGTCAAAGCGGTGTGACTCACTGCTGTAAGTACTTGGAAGTTATTTTCATCGCGCATTTCGATGCATTCCAGTTTACTTTAAATTTTCCTTAACCTAATTGTACGTAGCCCTTGTGATATTATAATGTTTTTTTTTTTAATTATAAAATGTGAGTAAAATCCGCGCGGGCGCGAACTGAAATTCGCAATGACAGCGCTCTAAAAATACCAACCGATTGAGAAGAGGCGGCGCGGCGCGCTTCGTCTCCTCAGTCGAGATCCAACCGTCGCGAGTTTTAGTCGAACGATAACATAAGCAGACAGACAGCAACCATGGTGTACGAGAGTGACTTCTACACGACCCGTCGGCCCTACCGCCCAACATACAGCGTGACGGTGAGTTTCACCGTCGACCTCCTAACACCTTTTGCTGAGCGTGCATCGCACCTCGCTCCACTCTGTCTCCCGGGAGCCGGACGCCCCTCGCACCAGCTCGACCCTCGCGCTAGAACTCTCTCGTTCAAGCTCGTCTCCAGAGATAGGGAATGCGATCAAGGGTAAAAGATTAGATGTCTTGTTCGTCCTCTCACGAAGCGGTAACATTTTTTTGTCTCAATTTGGCTTGTAAACAAAATTGCTGAAATATTTAATTACTGTTTCTATTAATTGGATTAGTTTGAGGCAATATCAAGTCTCGTCTACGTTCTTCAGCACGTTACGAGTTAGGTGTTAGTGTAGTTTCTGCAATTGGGTCAGTTCGTATCGAGGAACGGAGTGTCGGAAAACGGAGCTACCGGGCGCGCCAAATATAGACGCGCCTGGAGATGCCCGCGCCCGCCCGACTAACGGCGACTCTCTCCGCTTGCAGCGGCGTACTGTTGGCGACTGGGAGAAGGTGCCGTTCGTGCCGCGTCCGAGCCTCGTTCCCGATCCAGTGACGGCGTACGGACGCCGCACGAAACCCGGCGTACGCGCCTCCGTCTTAGAGCCGGTCGTCAAGCAGAACATCCAGCCCGCGGCCGAGTACAAACTGGCGCCGTTAGCGCCGTACGTTTCTCCCCGAGATCAGACCCGCGAGCGGGTCCTCAACATGGTTGGCATGAGGGAGAGGGCCTTCGAAGCGGACCCGCTTGGGACTCCGCGTGACCATATGGACTTGGTGTTGGCCCACGCGCACGGCCGGCCGCAACACCAGGCCCACCGGCAAGTGTTCTACAGCAACTACGCCACGTACTGAAGTGCGCCCGCGTCGTTTTGTGTGTCGCTTCTGCATAGTTAGCTAGTCGGTGCGGCGGTCGGGTCGGTGCGAGGGTATGCGGGGGAGTGGGGAGGGCGGCAGCTGTGGCTAAGGGCACGGTTGTTGCAGACGCCGCGGCACTACGTGGTGGTTGACCGCGAAACGATGCCGCGCCGCGCCGAGGAGCAGTATTCCTATTCGTACTCGAGCAGCACTGAGCGCTCGACGGACAGGGGCTTGCCGCAGCGGACCTCTTACAGCAACACGGTGGAGCGGCGGACCGGAAGCGGCCCCGGCGGCTACAGCTACACCAGCGAGCGCTCTTCCAACCTCGGCGGCCCCGGTGGATACTCGTATTCTTCCACGACCAGTGGCCGCTTGCCCTACGGAACCAACTACCGTCACTACTCTTACCGCGTGTAGCGCCCCGGCTCCCGACCTGATCGTCCTCCCTCCCGCGTCCCGCACTTCCCCCCTCGCCCAGTCGTCGCTCCCGCTTCCCCTATACTCCTAACCTATAAACAGTATTCGCTATATAATGCAATGTGATCGCTCTACTTTCAATATATAGTACAAGTAGACGCGAATCGTGCTTCTTACGATAAATTTTAGTGTTATTTATTTTAAATGTGGTTTATAATGATTTTTTAATAAAGCTTGCATTTCTAATAACTTTTTTTCTCTTTTTGTTGTGTTCACATTTTTACACTGTTATTTATCTAAACAAACACACGGATCGATTTTGGACTCGATCTTTTTACTAACACCAAGTTTTTACCTGTCTACTCCTGAATTTTTTTTTGTTTTCTACTCATATTAAATTGTTCCTTTTTTAACTTAACGTAGTGATAAAAAAAATCTAAATTTTCTCAATTAAAACACACAAAAATACATCATTATTAGTTGTATGTAAGTATATTTTGGAAAGTCTCAGTACATATTACCTATCTAATTATTATATGATTTAAATAAATAAACAAGGAGGTAGGTAGGTTCTAAAAGAGGACTTTACAAGAATCATGTAAAAGAGTGTAGACTGATCTATATACGAGTATATCTACAGTATGATCAAAAATTTAACAGAGTCTTATTTCTATGTTCCGCTCGAGGGCAGCCGCTGACTTCAACCTACTACTTAACATCTTTATTCCCGTATTATCACATCCCGTACATCACGTATATACCAAGGCTGTCTCAGGTGAGTTAAATGTAGGTATGCAAATACGTGTAAATAAATCGTCAAACAGTGCTCAATGCAATGGTTCACAGCGCTTTGTTAGTCCACATCACTGCACTGTAAATAAGACTGAAATTCATTGCACTGTTATCACAGTGTAAATATATAAGAATCATTGTACATGTTTTAATAAAAAAAAACACGCATCATTTATTATCACAGTTCATATTAGGTTCATATTAGATTCATTAATAAAAAATATATTAAAATAATTAGTAATAAATTATTGTTAATATTAATTTTCTTTAATAATTCTTAATTTATTAAAGTATTCAAATATATTTGTAGTATTTAAGAATTTTCATTTGCAAAAGAACAATGCACATATTTAGCGTCACAATATTAGATAGAAATATTTCTATACCTACGTTAACTTATGAATCATGTTCTTAGGAAGAGTCTAGGCTGATTCTATAGATATCTATACAAATTGAAAAAAAAAATCGCTATCCGCCTGACTGTTTCTCCTCTAATATTCTAACCATTGATACGGATTTCACTTATGGAATGAGCGATGAACTAGGAAGGTTTGTGTATTATAATTTTCAGAAAAAGAAAAGATTTATGTGACCGGCTTTAAAATAATGCTACAGCAGATTATTCTTGTCAATTTTCCTAAAGTTGTTAATAGCAAAATCGGCTGAAAATTATATTTGAGGTCTTGCGACATTAACACGACCTGAAAACAATAAAATCTTGAAAATAATACCCAAATTTAACTACTTTATTTTATAACTAGCTGGTGCCCACGACTTCGTCGGCGTTGAAAAATATTAAGTATCCTATCCTGTGTCTCATACGTCCAAATGTTTGTCTACCAAGTTTCATTAAAATCAGTTAATTCGTTTCAGAGTTATGGAGGAACATACATACATACAGAAAAAAATTGTAAAAATCGTCAATTTAGTTTCAGTATCATGTATAGAGCCTATAAACACGATATCTCTGAAAACAAAGTAACTTACTCCATGACCGACCCTCTAAGATTTATTATTAGTATTGATATCTACAACGAGTTCTAATAGAAAGATTAAAATTGCTGAGAATTATTGCTGAGAATTATTGCTGAGAATTATTGCTGTAAAATAAATAGGCTATAAAATATCACATATTTCCTCCAAAGATTTATTATTATTTTTTCTGAAAGATCAGTTGCGTAAAATGAGCCTTAAATAGTAAAAAAAATATTGGTTAGGTAAGTGGGATAACTTATTGGTGATCTATAAATGATTACTTATATGTCACATAGTAATTGCTTGAATTTTGTCCTCTGTTGGAGATCATCGGCCTCAAACGAACAGATATACACTAATTTCTTACCTAGGTGTGAATATATGCCATATTCTTCACAGGATTTAAGTATATCGTACTTATGTCTACAATGGATCTATCAAAAATGAACTAAGGGGGATATATGACCATAAAAAATACTTTCTAGCTGCACGTTTTGTTGACTTGTAAGTAGAATAAATGTTTCATAAATATACATTATATATTTAATATATAATGTGAGATAAATTTGGGAAATCTGGCTTCATTAGCCTTCCCTTGAAAATTGTATTACCTCCTATTATTATATTGTTATATGTTATCTAATATTATAATATAATGTAAGTTATTTCATATTATTACTTGCATAGTCTAGAAGCGGACAAATAGACAGATACAGTGACTTATTTATTATTTATTTATTTTAGGTAACTTAGATAGGTATATATTATGTATGTTATAACAAGGTTCAAAATATATTTTTAAGTGAGAATTATTTTCACTAATAATAATTAATTATAATGGTGCAAGCGTTCTTCTATTTTATGTCTGTTATATAACTTTAGAGCCTATAATTAGGTATGTCCAATTCTAATTTTAGTATTTTGGCCTCATAAGACTTTCCGATGATACTGCCAAGTCTCTAATTAAATAGAAAATAATATAAAAATTGTCAGTCTTGACAAGTCCAGTTCTAACTCTTGACTTCGAAAGGAAGAAAATCGTTTACCAGTAAAATAAGTATTTTCAATTACTAATTTATTGACAGCTTTTATTGAATTACTTGTAAAATATGACACATTTTGATTGGTTAGAACTAGTTCAATATTATTTGGCCTATTTTAAAGATATAAATGTTCGCCTCGACCCGTTTTTGTCTTCTATGTTCGTTATGTTACTCGCCTATTTATAATCCATCACACTCAGATCAAATCAAGTTTTATAAAAGTATAACTATCAATCTAGTAGGTAACATATCTATCTATTTTTTCAATGAAAATCACGTAGATTGAATTCCGCGCCTTCTTTAATTATAGCATATATTATTTATAGCCCTATGAATAATGATCACCGACGTCACAGCCGACGTGTACTTACCTATCTGTAATAATATTAAAAAGTTAAAAATTTTGTTTTCTGTTTCTAGTAGTCGGTTTTAATTTTTTTAAAAAAAAATTTTTTTTTTTCATTTTTAAAGCTTACAAAGGCATGTCAGTTCCATCTACTCCCTATAAGTTACAACATATAAATGACATTTGATTGGGCAATTCTTGAGGAAGGTTAATATTTCGCTACGATCCTATAACGAACACAGCAAAACGAAAAAAAAAGGCAAAGCCATCCGTGAGCCAAAATTGTTTTTAAATTTAAATTGAACAGCGGGTAAAACTGCGAAGCACATATTGCCAATAATAAAATTAAACAAGAAAATTTGTCAATTATTGTGATACCTACTTTTATCTACATAAAAATACACATTTTATCTACCTACCAGCTATGAACCTGTCAGCTATCAGCTATTACTACCTATCAGTTTTAATATACTTATTAAAACGGACTGAATTTGGATTTTTGCCAAAAAGTGACAAATATTTCTTAGGTACGTTCTATTTTTGAAAAAAAAAAAAGATGCACCCAACCGTATGGCAGCAATCTGTAGTGGTGGCTCATTATGGAAGACCACCATGAAATAACTATAAATAGTAGATAAGTCATATCACTATGTCAGAAGTCAAAATCCGTAATAATGTGAACCTATTTCAAGTAATATACCTACTTCTGCTGAACTTTATATAATTCTTATTGAATTATGTTTTCTAATTAAAATTTAACATGTCCGAACAATTTAACGTAATGCTAACCCAAATAATTAGTGAAATTGCTGAACACGTTCCCAGAGTTTTAATGCGCGTTTCAACGATAACTCATGTTTAATTTTACAACGTTCGCAACGTAATTGGGTATTTTCGTTTTGAAAACAAACTTTCTGTTTACGTCTGTTATTGTAAGTGCGTGCGTAATAATTACAGACAAAATAGAATGATCCAGCAGCTTCTTTATTTGAAATTATATCCTATTTTATCGTACCACATACAATACACACTTACGGACATTTATGTACTCTTTCAATCGGTAACTTAGGTGTACAGCTCTGTAACTTCAGTCCGAGACAGAAGTATAATACGTAATATTAATTTATTACGTAAATGTCCCTAAGGGAAAAAAAGCCTTCAATAAAGATTTAAAAATTTTTTTTTATTAAATTAAAGAATAATAAAGCTATTATTCGAGATAGAAGTTACTTTAAAATATCAGTAAGTATAGAATAGATATAAACTAGCAATAATATGTGATTATTGACTTGTATTTCTTTTATTTTTAAGACTGAAAATACAATTGGCTGTTAAAAGGTTTTAGAGGCTATCTTAAACCTAATTATTTTATCGAAAATATCTTTATAGGTATAAATTGAAATTGATATTGCAAATTGTGTATGTAATACGATTTTTCACACAATACCAGTAATAATGAAAATGTAGGTATTATTTATTCGTCTGCAGAGAAATACGTAAGCAAATTGTCCAAGTGTGACGGAAACAGATTTTTTTAAGTTTTAAAAAAGTACTTCTTTGATGATTAGGTACAGCTACCTACAGCTTGTGTTGTAGTGTTTATTATTATACTCATAATTATTTAATACTAGCTGCTGTCCACGACTACGTCCGAGTTGAAAAATTATAAATATAACACCTGAGTATATATTTATTTATACATATACCACTGACATCTTTATCGCTGCGACAACGGTGGCGCTGCCCCTGATGATGACAGTGGAACCGCCACTATTTTTTATGTTTTTAAATGATTCCTCGGCAACAGTACTTTTTTTTTTCTAGAAGAAAGGTATATGTCATGTCCTTTTCTCTAAAAAATTATATTTTTTAATACAAATTATTTTCGGTAGCATAATATTGTTTTTTTTTATCGACTCTATAAACATCGAAATATGACCACATTACGAAGGTGGAAATATTTTAACCTAAGTAGGATAAGTATAAAAACTGAGTATATACGTTTCTTTCTTCAGAACACAAATATAAGTGTACCTATAGTTTTTTTTTTTAAATTAATAATTCGTAGATATTTTTGATGGATAGGCAGGTAGGTCTTAGGTATCTATCTATTTATTTGGGTTAAGTCTTATTGAAATTCCAAGATTTTGTAAGGCTTTATAAATTATAGCCTATTCTGATGTAATAAGCTATTTATTACTGTAAAGTTTTATCCAAATGCGCTGAGTAGTTTTTGCGTGAAATAATAACATACATTCATCTATCTTTAGAAATGATTGTTTATTATTAGGATAATAGCTATAACCTATGATGAGTAACATTCTTATTGACGACTGAACAATTTTTCAGTCATTCTGGAAAGAAACGTATTTGTGAGTGAAGTTGTGTGTTAATGTATACATAGAATCTTGGCATCAGTTCAAGTCTTCAAGGTCGTTTTTGAAACGTCTCCTCCCACTCTATTATGAACAATGGACGGTTTTCGTTTACAGCCATAGAAGTTTGGTTTCTTTTAACAGAAACTTTAAATATTTGAAAAAATCAACAAGTAAATTTATAGAAATAGACTGCAACAGAAGGATTATTCCATTTCTTCCCCGAGAAAGCATAAATTGTTATCCTAGCCATAATGTCTTATTTAGCAACAGAGATATACTATACTTGATGAAGCTGATGAAGCCAATCGTATCATATCTATTGTACGATAGGCTTGCTTGATAGTGAATAGCTGGCATTATTAGGTATCTAATATATCTTGTACTTCTTTTTAATTTGGGTCTGACTAAAATCAGACTAAATGTTTTTTACGAGAGGGGAAATTTTCAAAAGACCTGTGAAGGGATAAGCACAGCACTCTGGTCTACTTATTTTCAGAAGATATGTGGGAGGGACTCTTACCACATTAAAACTAAAACCCCTCTCGGTTTGCTTATTGCTTTTAGTCCTAGGACTTTGAGCATAATGGAATTAAGCCGCGAGCGTTTAAAAACGCTCAAGCCCTGCAAGCAAAGCAATTGGGAATATCGCGACGTAGGTAGTGTAGTAAGTTCAGAAATGTTTATAAATGAAAAATGCTTCAGTATTATTATTATTTTTCATATACTTATCTACTTAATATAAAGTAAATTATCTTCTTCATAACCGTACCTATTAATCCTTTCGCTCTCACTTACATTGCATGTGATACAATCATGAAAATACTTTGCGTTTCATGACAGCTTTGCCAAACTACACACTAATCTACATATAATATAGATTAGTTACTTTGTATAGTTACTTTCCTATTTTATTTTGATTATCTGCCTTAACTAATTTTGTTAATTAATATATCTTCAATTAAAAAAAATATTTGCGTAAGTTTATATCTACAACATACAACAACATTTTAACATAGATAATAAGTCAATTGAAGTATTCTCTGCCCGTATATGGCACAGAAATGACCAAATCCTACCTTATATTTAAAATAGAAATAATATAATTTTAATACTTTTTTAACTAAGTATGTTGAAAAAACAAATAAGTACTTATTGTGTATTCAGTCATGATTACTTTAAAAAAGTTTTGATTAAGACTCCCCCCCCTTCTGTAGTGCGTCTGCAATGGTCTGCAATGTTCGCGGAAGCCCGAGTAGATTGTTACTGAATTTTGATTGATTCGGAATAAATATTCCGATTTCTTTGGTTTCTGCAGTGCGAACTGCATGTACAATGCAATTCGTATTGTAGAAACATACATACAACAATGCAAAAGAGATGTGTTGTCCTGGTATGCAGAGAGCGGGGCAGCCCTAACAGTACTCTGTGCGTAATTGCAAGCAGGCTCGACTATGGGACAGAATAAACGGCTTACATAAGGCTTTTACTGCATTTATTTTATAATTAAGGACACTGACATAGATTAATGTTTTATTTAACTAACAAAAAAAGCTTGATTTGCTAAACATCCGCACGCGAAGTTATAATTTGCTGTGAATCTTTTAGGCGGAATTGATATATCGTCCGACGACTCGCAGCGTGACTCGACTCGTCACATACCCTGATGTGCCACACCACATCATGCGCGTACGCGTCCGACCATCCGTAGTTCTCAGAGAACTGGACCGTATAGCTTACCGCCGCCGTCCTGCACTCGCTGTCTCCTACGTTGATGACTTCCTACGCTCCGAAACCACCAAGGTGACTTTTTGCTTTCTTTCTTTTTCATGGACCATAACCAACAGAAGATTGCAACATAGGTGTGGGTCAGCCCAGTGGAGTATTGTTGATTTTCTGAATATGATCCAAACAGCATAAAAATTGGCTCGGATGAGCCAATTTTAATATTATCATTATTAAAAACTATCTGGCGCTGGCGACTTCGTTCGGGTTGAAAAATAAAAGATATAACGCCTGACATTATACTTTTGCCAAACATAGGATCTGTGGTGCCGGAGGCTTGTCCATCCTGTGTCCATCCTGAAAGTCTATTCTAACTATTGCTAATAAAAACATTTTTTAAATCAGATGAGTTGAATCCAGTTACCTCCTACATTCAAACACACAATCATTCAAACTTCATCTTTTTATAATATTAGTATAGACAAATATTTATGACTAAATAAATAAATCGCCAGGACTAAACACAAATTTTATTGCTCTCAATTTAAACACTATTAGACTTGTGTTACGGGATACAGGGATACCACAACGGATAGAGGGAGAAAAACCTGCAAACGGTAATTGTGTTGCATTAAAAAGTAGAATAGAAATACCTAAATTCGACATAGAAACGAACATTTTGAAGTAGGCCTTAGGACCAATGTATTATATCTGTCCATCTCATCCAACTAAGTTGTACCTACTCTTCAAGGCCGGTATATATGAAGTTAGCTAATCTTGCAATTTAAGTAAAATAAGTAATACAGAACTTAGGTAGATGAAAAATCAGCTAAAAATGCAAAATTATCATATTCAGCAGTATAGGTACTGTCTTTTTAGAAATAAAAGGGGCACACGGGCTGTTGTCTCCTAGAAGGGGGCGGTTAATTGCCTTAACTAAATATTTAATGTCACGTATGCTACTGTTAAAAGAATTTGAGCTCGAAATCTTAAGTTTCAGGCATTTGAAGATGAAAGCAGACGCATACGAGCCGACACGGCCGCTTTGCTGCAGCGAGCGCGCTCAGTGGTACCACGGGCGTCTTCACTGGCTCCTTTGGATACAATTTATTCGTAACTAAAATTAATTTACTATTCATAATTAGCAATCTATTATGTAGAATTTTAATCGATCCTTCGAGCCGGATCAAGAATTTAAGACCTCTAGAAAATGTCCTTTGAAATAGTAAATATATGTCACTCTTTTTGGAAAATGTATAGAAAGGCATTCATCGATTCAACATTACTGGGACATGTGATTTTTTCATTGATATTGTCTCCAGATTCTATCAAAATCTTAATTTCATGAGAATGAAATTAATTTTTCTGCAACCCCTATAGGATGGATGGAGGGAATAGTAGCTATATAGTTAGTTAGTGAGTAAGTACACAGCAAGGACGCCATTGTACAAACAAATGTTTCACAAATTCCTGCGAAGTTGTTTATTAATGTTCCAAAAATAGATCAAGAATTCTGTCATTAACGAATAAAGGCCTCGACTCTTGCAATGAGGGTCGCGGTGAGACAAAGTTGTCGCACCTGTTTAGATACATGGCTAGGTCAAGTTTTTCTCGGTCTGATGTCGCCGGACGAAAATAGTCCATTGATGCGTCGATCTGAAGAACGCCCTGGCACTGACATTGGTGACATATCAGTTGTAGAATATTTCGCAATTGAAGAACGAAAGGAAAGATGCGCATTCATCTTACAGTCTCATACATTATGACGAAATTTTTACTCCATCATGAGGGACAAGACTGTTTTCGGAACTTTGCTGAATACTTTCGGAGTGGGCGTCTATTTCCCAGCCAAATTCTGTAGTTGCAACGTTTTGTGTGACGCGTACGGCCCACACTTACCGATCACTATTTTAATTATAGACTGGTTAAATGCCAGCTATTACTCCCTGTATGTTTGCTCTATAAGATGGTCTGTTTATTTTAAATGATTACATACGCAAATTGCTTTATGTTTATTTGCTACATATAAAAGTAACGCCGACATCCGCCGGGAAACTGGAGGGTCGTAAATAGTGTCAAGTTACAAAAGCTTCTAGTTTTTCGTAAGGAATGTAAAAAAATCGCATTGAAATGATGAAAGAAAAAGTTTTTATTTTAAATAATCAAAATGAGTATGTAGATAAATGTAATATTAAACTACATATTTTAGTAATCAAAACTGCAATGCGTTAGATATGCCAGAGAATTATAAACATGTTGTGGATGTAGTATAAACGTAGTACGATGTAGTAGGTAGGTAATAACATAACAAGTAATACTTACATATTGCTTTTTAACAAAGGGTTTTTAATAAAGGTACAAAAAATGTACTTAAAAACAATTTTTGGTTAACAAATTCTAAAAAGGTAGTTGAAATATGTAATATTAGGGGTTAAAGTATGAAATTGCCGATTTGTACTGAAAAATAAAAATTCGTTTTTTTTTTATTTAACATGTTTATTTAATCAAAATAATTACCATTATTATCTATACATTGCTGCCATCTAATAGGAAGCTCATTTATGCCTTTGCGATAGAACTCTGGTGATCTAGATTCGACAAACTGTGTGAAAGCATTTTGCACTGCCTCCTGAGAAGAAAACTTTTTATCACGCAGAAAATTGTCCAAATCACGAAAAAAATGGTAGTCCGTTGGAGCAAGGTCTGGCGAATACGGAGGGTGACGAATGGTTTCTAATTGCAGTTCCTGTAGAGTTAAAACGGTTTCTCGTGCTGTATGAGGTCTCGCGTTATCATGGAGCAATAATGGTGAAGATCGATTCATAAGTCGGGGCTGTTTCACTGCTAGTTTCGCTATCATTGTTCGGAGTTCGGCGCAGTAGACATCTGCCGTTATTGCTTGACCAGATCGGAGAAAGCTATAGTGAATAACACCACCCTGAGACCACCAAACAGTTACCATTACCTTTTTATTGGTAAGCTTTGCTTTAGGACACTGTTGCGGCGTTTGACCTGGGGTCAGCCATTGCATTTCCCGCTTACGATTATCGTAAAGAATCCATTTTTCATCACATGTCACAATTCGATCCAATATTCCTTCATTTCTGTATCGATTCAACAAGGCAACGCAAGTTTCAACACGCGTTTCTTTCTGCAGATCAGTCAAATCATGAGGCACCCATTTTTCATATATTTTTATTTTATTGATTTGACGCAAATGAGTCAATATTGTTGGTAAGGTAACGTTAAACCATGCCGCTAATTCCTGGGTAGTTTGGCTCGGATCGGCTTCCACCATCTCTTTCAAATCATTGTTATTCACCTGTGTGGGCGGTCTTCCACGTGGTTCGTTCTTCAAATCGAAGTTTCCATCACGAAAGCGTTTAAACCAAAATCGCACAGTGCGTTCATTAGCAGTCCCCTCTCCAAACGCAACATTAATATTGCGAGCTGTTTCTGCCGCGTTAGTTCCGCGTCGGAACTCGTATTCAAAAATCACACGAATTTTCAAAGTATCCATCTTTATTGTCTAAGCTGAATAAAAAAAACAACAAAGTTGATAATCGAATGTTGCACATTTTTTAAAAGAAGAACTACATAGGTACCGTATGAAAAAAGTTTCACTCAAAAATCTCAAACCATGAAGGTACTATGTCAATTCGAAGTACCTATTACAATAAAACGGCAATTTCATACTTTAACCCCTATTATGAAGAAATAATCTACTTTTGCGCAGGTAAAACAGTAGGTATTATTCAAACGTCTTTGAAAATAACTTTATAGATGGTAGGTACTTGAATGGTATAGAAGAGAAAATATAGAAGACCAGCATTTTGCCAGGCCAGCAATTATTTAACTGAATAATTCTTCTTTACCTTCCAGTTATTCTTATGGGGAGCCAATTCCCTACCGATTCAGCAATGAGGCATACATCGCCAAGCTCCTTGTGCCCCTGCGCAGCGTATCCGACCACATTCGCAACATCTCTTACTACAATGAGCCCGCCAGGAGGTTCACAGGTAAACTACCAACAGTAAGGTCAACAGACTACGGTTACAAAATGACACTTCGCAGTTACAGACGTCCAGATATTAATGCCCCGTTATATGTCGATTGTTTTTTATGTAACCATTTGAGCCCGATTAACAAATAACAATTAACTCTTATGTAGTGTGCCCCGAGTGTTAACAGTGAGGTGTTGTCATCAGGACGTGGCAACCTCGCGTGCGTGCACTACTCCGGTGCGAAGGCCTTCTCGAACCGCAGACCTCTCTACAAGGAACTCAGCATCAGAGACGACGTGAACCTCCTTTCGTTCTATGCTAAGAATAGGCTCGCGGCCGCCGGCCTGGCCGGTGACAAGGCCACAGGTACCTCGTTATTCTCGCGTCGCTAACCACCGCTTCCGATCTACGCTTCCTCTTTTAAAAATAGAACATAAAAACAAAATCTAAACGTGGTAACAGCCTAAACGTATATTTCCAGCTCTGGCGGCGCCGTCAGGGCTTTAAAAGCCAAGTTAAAATGAGTATAAAGTCGGTGTACGTGTAACAGTGTGTGTGGTGTTTCTTGCAGCGGGCGGCGCGCCGGAACAGCCGACGGCGGCGCAGTGCGCGTAGCTCCCGCTCCCGCTCCCGCCCCCGCCCCCGCTCGGCAGCGACGCGGCGCGGGCGCACCGGACGAGATGCGCCCGCGCCGCGATCGCTCTCTCTGATCTCGGTATAACACGCTCTAACTAACCCGGATCATTGGGATTTTTATTAATTCTTATTATATTTACTCTCAACATTGATATAGGCAAGGTAACGATCGGACTATTGAAGTTTCATTCAAGTGTTTATGGAAAATTAACGCAATTACGTCTTTTTTATGTAAAGGTCGGCAGGCAGGCAGCATCAAGTCACTAGTACTGAGTACTGACACAACAAGTGGCCTTTCGCGATTGTAAATTTAGCAGCCCATTTGGCGGCAGCAACTACGCCGTGAAATAACAATATTATTTCGTGGTGATTATTTCACTTTCAAAGGTGATTGGTGATTAGATTAGGATCCGATATCTTTAATAAACTATATCCTTAGTATGAACCATATTAGTAAGATACTAAGGTCAACAGCACACTTGCAGCGTCAGCCTGCCTGTCAATTTTAACGTAAAAACATCGTAAAACAATAACTATTAAATCGTGAGATTTTAAATGACCAAATATAAACAATGAATTTTAAATTAAATTAAAATAGTTTTAACTCTTACCTATAATATTTTAATGTCATTTCCTAGCTTAATTAATATAAATTAATTTTTAAAATACACGTAATTGCAATTCACTTGTATGTGAAGTAAAAAGTCGTTATAAATAACGATAAAACAATAATAAAATTGCTTCTTTTCACTACTTTTTTGAGTGACTATATGCCCGATTCTTACCTTATATATCTATGTTTAGCAATCACACACAAATACTTATTTTTGTAAATTTTTACGACTCTTCATACGAACGATTTAATATATTTTTAATATTATTTTACTTTCTAGTCACTACATGTGATAGCGCGGTACTTTACTCCGTGCGGGACGTATACCTACGTCTTGTTCACTTATTAACAGAACTGATTTTCTTTAATGAATAAAATATTTTTAATAAACTCTCGGTTGTTTTAATCACTCCGCATGTTTGACCTTTTATCACGCTTACGAATCCAGGCTTTACTTAACGCTTCGCTTTTAACTAAACCTTAAATACGTACTCAGAAAAACAGAATAACAGGACAGAAAAATATATGACTAAGTTATTATTTAATACTTGTACAGGTCATACAAACAAACACTAAGTACTAGAAATTCAGAATTGAGTTACTACTCTTGCATACACATTTAGGTACGACACCAGACAGGACCGCAAAAATGATCACGCCCGCATTAAAGCAAGCACATTGGCAGAACATGCAATTATCATACGCTTTACAGCATGTCATGAACGAAAAGACAACTGGTAAAAATACACCTTGTCACTATATTTCATACGATTTAGGCTTTGGGTATGGGTGCAGGACTATAACAGCTTTGATTAGAGAGCGTCTCGAGCGGTGTGCAGCTACGTAAGTCTTATGATGACCATTCGATCGCATTAAAAACAAAATAACTGACTGGTTTTAAAACTTGCTGTGACATCAACCTGTCAGGTATTGCGCCGATGGTCATTATAAGTAGGGCTTCAAATAACATTGGCCGCGGTGCAGTGAAACTGCTGCCGTGGAGGCCCAGCCGGAAGTTCCAGGCACCAAAGGCAATGGAAGATCCTACGGGTGATATAAAGGCTGCGAAGGCTGAACGTGAAGCGAGATGGCGAGCGACTACTGCGGAACCTGTGTTGGCTCCGGCGGCGGACTTTGCTGAAATCAAGAGGAAGAGACAAGAGGAAGCCAAAGCTGCCGAAGAAAAGTAAGCATTAACTATTGAACCAAAATTTATGTATTAGATGCCAGATGCCTACTGGTTGCACGTTAAGAGAAACATTCTTCCATTCCGTAGTTGCCAAGAAACAATAAAAAAACTGTTTTCGTAACTGATTATTATCAAACAATACCATGCTGTACTAACTACAAACAAATCCTGAACATTGCTCGTCTGAAACTAGATTTTGTTAATTTTTTCAGATACCCAAATAAAAATATAAAACTTATAAATTGTTTCAGGGCTTTGAAAGAAGAAGCAAAACGCGAAGCTGAACGCAAGGCTCAGGTGAAGAATCATTACGTTTTTAATTTAGCTGTGGTTTGCTACCTACATTTGATTCAGTTTACAGCTTTGCAATAAAGATAAATCAAAATATGGAGCTACTAAAACTGCTGACATAAAACTGTCGACTTATATTTTACGACCTGAAACATGATTTACTTTAGTTATCTTTATCTACTTACATAGAATAATGAATTTTGTACTTCAGGCTGAGCGTGAAGCCGCTGAAAAGAGAAAGGCTGAAGAAGAAGCCCGCAAAGCAGAGGAAGCCAAACGCAAAGCTGAGGAGGAAGCAAGGAAAGCCGATGAAGAAGCTAAAAGAGCTGAAGAAGCTCGGCTTGCGGAAGAAGCTCGGCTTGAGGAGGAAGCTCGTTTAGCTGAGGAGGCAAAACTTGCCGAGGAAGCACGCGTAGCTGAAGAAAAAAGACTAGCAGAAGAAGCCAGAAAGGCTGAGGAAGCTAGGCTCGCAGAAGAAGCCCGTTTGGCTGACGAGGCGAGATTAGCAGAAGAAGCTAGACTAGCGGAAGAAGCTCGACTAGCGGAAGAAGCTAGACTGGCAGAAGAAGAGAGACTAGCCGAACAGATAAGACAAGAAGAGCTTGCTCGACTGGAAGAACTTGAGAAGCAGGCCCAGGATGAGCGCGAAGCAGAACTTGCACGTCAGGTAATATAAAAAACTTTTCTATGTAAACAAATAATACTTTTACAGTAAACTTTTTAAAAACATCAATTAGGTTAGTCCTTTATAACTTGACATCAAATCATTTATTAATTGACATTATATTGTAAAAAAATAGATTTGCTCAGTAGCAAATATTTAAAAGCTAGGATTCATGGGTAATAGAGGGAATATTAAACCCATTTACCTATTTGTATAATTATAACCAACAAATGAAGTTCATATAACAACCCTTTTATATTGTCTATAGGCAGCAGAATTGGCAGAAATCGCTAGACAAGAGTCTGAACTTGCCGCAGCTCGACTTGAGGAGCTTTCCAGGAGCGGATCTGCCGCTGACAACGTTGCTGACGCTGAAGCCAGGTAATTCCATTTTTAAAATACTAATCAGGCGCTCAATGAAGCTCTTCTGTGGCGCATCAGCCAAAACAATTTATAGAACCTCATTTGCAGACTGCAGTGCTGCCAGTCATATTGCAAGCAAACTATGAAAAGTCAACTACATAGAGGCGCACGTATTTCTGCGTAAAAGTAATACTTTTTTGTTGAATATGATTTCAGTAGTATCATATTAATGAAAGTAATATGTCGTTGAATATGTTTCCATTAATTTTTACATACCTATTGTTCAAACATTCAATCACCATACACCGGACCTTGTAATATTCACTTTAGATTATATACTTAATTATAATTATAACCCATGGTCATGGCAAATAATTATAATTATTAAAAATTGTATTATTTTTAAAAATATCCAATGTTTCTTACACCTTCTTAGCATAACTAAGCCCCATCGCTATAATTTACTTTGTGGCACCGTTTTCCAAGCATCTAATTTGAAGGCGCCCTTATAAAAAATATAAAGTACTAGCGACCCACTTCCGGCTTCGCCCAGGGTGCAAATTTTAAATATAGCTTTCCATAATTATGTGAAAATCAAATCAAAATTGGTCTACCCATTCTCGAGTTTTTGAAGTTTTGACCAACTTAACATTTTTATATATAAAAGATGTTTTGTACTAACTAGAGACATAGTGTAAGCAGTAATAAAAAAGTATAATATTTTTACAGTGAAACACCGGCCGATGATTCAGAACCTGTGATTGAAGAGCCACAAAGTCCTGAAACAAATGGTGACATACCAGTTGATGAACCAGTAGCCGATGCGGCCGAAGTTAGTGATGACGAGAAAGCTGAACCAGATCTTACAGACGAAGAATAATTACCGAAATTCATGAAGGAAAAAATGAAACATTTTGCATTTACATTCAGTTTAAAATATTCCACTAAAAAAAATTGCATTGCAATACAGAACCATTTCTTTCAAAGGCATTTTAAAAGAGTTTGATAATTATTTTCTCAGTATCTTTTTACTTAGCTAGACGTCATTCATGTGATTTCTTAACAAAATAGTTTTAGACATGAAAGACGGAATAGCAGATAAGGTAGTCTTAAGTACCTGCCTCGGTGAATTCTTTCTTAAGCGTATTAATTTTTACGTCATAATGAAAGAGAACCTACAATAAAATTAAATATTAACCAAATCCATTATTTCCTTCATGTTTGTGTTTGTATGTGACCTAAAACTCTACCACCGTTAACAAAGATAATAAAATTAATTAAAGCAAATTATAGAATTAAGTTGTTCAACAATATTATGTTATTATATTTTGTTAAATTTTAATAATAAAAGACAATATTAACATGAATGTGTTTTATTTGGTCTTAATAAAGACGAAAATCGTGCCATAGCACATTTTTCTATCCCTTCTACTGTAGCCACATACCGTCAATTGGATGGTCAGTCTGTTTGATGACATTTAGATAAGAAAAGAATTTTAATGATAAATTTCCAACCAGGCTTGCTTATTTTAAATTAATAATTGGTAATATCTCATTAGTTAAATGCCTTTTCTAATGTATGTTCAGTTAGAGTGTTCTCAGGAATTTGGACATTGGAGTCAAACAAAAATATGTAAAAGCATGATTTTTTTATGAACATATTTTATGGTCATAGAAAATCAGTTTTTATATTTTGAAAATAATATGTTAACAGATAAAAAATATCTTTACACTGTTGCTGTTTAAAATTATTAATAAATTAACATTAAAACTTAATACTTAGCATTTGACAGCCAATATCTGTATCATAAATCCATTTTAACAATTTTATCAGCAGTATTTGTTACATCTTCCTTTGTGATTTTAGTCTTTTTGGATTCCTTCTCTGGTAGATTTATATTCACTTTGGCTATCTGTTTCTTAGGGTTTTTGTTAATTTCCGCAAACTGTTTGTCAATGTCTTGAACCTTCTGTTTGATCTGTAAATGAAACTTATACGATTGATAAAAAAATCCACATTCTTTTATTACAAGCACATTTTTAGAAATAGCAGATAATTTTCTTTCGATAGGCACTGATTCTAATGATGAAAGTGAACAGATTATTTGATTTATCTATGTATTTATGTATGAAATGTGTAGAATTATTAAAAAGTATCAAGATCACTCGTTACTTCATTGACTTGCATTGTAATATTTGAAGTAGAATCTTCAAATATAGCAATGTTTTCATTATGTACCAAATATTTAAATCTTTGTTCATTACTTTTAAAATTTTATAAACACCATGGATTCTCCGATGATTCCGTGTCAATTGTAAAAATAGAAATTATGTATAAAATTATCAACAATAGCAATCCCAGTCAATTATCACGCCATGTGTAGTCTTCAACATTTACTTACATTTTTTAAGCCCAAGTTAACAGCCTTTGCTTTTGTTTTCTTCAAACTTTTTGCACCTGCTACTTTAAAAACATTAGCCTTGGGACCACCTTTCTTTGAATTCTTGCCCATTATTATATAGAGCTTTTCTTTTTATATGATTATTTCCGAAATATATAAAACAAAACAATACTATATGCGGTATAGTTTTGAATTTAATTAAATAAAAAACAAAACAGAACCGAAGAATACACCAAAGAAAAACCAAGTGCACCACGTGCATGGATCATAATATAATGACATTGACATTTGACATTTGACAATGACAAATTATTTTTAACCATTATATCTAGGATTTTTTTTATATATTTAATTAGATTACATACAGCCATCACAGATTATAATATTAGTTACTAACAGCCATTAATTGAAAATGATTGTAAGGTAATTCGAAATCTATGTAACATAATCGATTTTAGAAGATTATCAAAATATTCTCACGATTTTTAGTTTGTTGAAAATATACACTTCCTAAAATAAAAATATTATTTATTCACCCTATTATATTATCATTGTTCTAGAGTTGTTTTGTTTATGTGTATTAAAATCAATATTGTCAGGGATGCTATAAACATTGCTTTTAAATAGGTACGTTTTTTCGGTCACTGCTTTTAAACAAATGCAATAAAATTATATTTAATAGTAGATATCTAGAACTAATGAACTAAGCAAACATTAATTTCCCGACTGTGTTAATAACTTCAATGAAGTATTACATAAATATTTCAAAATAGGGTACCAACTACTACGTGCATCCTACCTTGATCCTACCGTATTGAAAATAAATAGTAAAATCTGTATGAGAACTTGCGGTTTTTGTCACTGCAAGCGTTGTTTAGCATATTTGGTCGATGTATGTATCATATTTTGTGAAAGAATGTAAAGAGGATACATGTTACTAATGTGTTTATGGTTTTACGTTGCTATGGATATTATGTTGTTATTATAATATTCTATTCTTTTCTTTAATCTGTCAACGAATGTCTAATTTACTTTAACTAAAATAATATACGTCTTTACTTGTTTAATCCTTTATTTGATTTCACATCAAAAACTTAATAAAGAACTTTAATTTCATAGATAAATATTTTTTATACGTTCTGGTTACCTACGTCCGTCCTACGTCAATGGTTTATTCTTTCCCATGTTTACCTCTCTCCTCTATGGTCTGTTATCCTCCCTCCCCTTACCTCTTCACCATGGAGTAGGGTTGCCAGATACAGGTTCATCTCTTCCGGGACATTTCTGGGGTTACAAAGGAGGTCCAAGTTCTAACTTTAACTACTGGAGGATGGACGATAAAAAATGTATTAAATTTACTAGGTATTACAATAGGCATAGCTTGATAGTCGGCCGGCTGTCATAATCGTAAATTTGTATAAAAAAACCTTTTATTCGAGAATTCCGGGACAAGTAAATGTAATCACTGGACACGGGACGAGTTGCTAAATTCCGGGACTTTCCCGGATTTCCCGGCCACCTGGCAACCCTACCATGGAGTAGTATGGAGAATCTCTTCACTTCACTTGACTTCACTCTTCAAAACTTCCTTTTTCCCCACCCATCAAGTCAACCAACCCTGCAAAAAATAAAAGCAACCCTCTATCTATGCTCCATTTACCCTCCCCTCCCTCCTTTCCCTTCCCCTGGTTTCCTCCCCTTCCTTCCCACTTAGTTCTACAATCGACTGATAAATGATAAACATTTCATCTTGTCTTGTATTATTTAGATAACATCAATCAAACTTATTGTTGATAATCTACCAGACCGCATAGTATTTTTCATAATAAGAGAGAAAACAAACGCCGCCAAAATTACTTACTACGCAAAGTATAACGGAGGTCATTCCGCAATGGCTAAGGCAAGTAAAATACTTTGATTTTAGCAACGACCTCTTGTTTACTTCTTAATAACGAAATTAAATTATTCATGACTTTATAACTGGTTATAGAAATTAGGTAGGTAGAGGAATTCATAAACAAGTTTAGTATGTAGCAATCAGTTTATTCGTTAAATAGATTTTAATACCACTTTGTTACATACCAAGTCTGTAAATTTTAATAATAATGGGGGACATCGAAATAAAGGTATTTTAAATTGTAGTTATTACTACCTATAGGTATTTATTGTTATTATTAATTGTTGAAAAGTTAACACCCTTTTATTTTTATTAACAGCCAGTACTTTATTCGTACTGGCGAAGTTCGTGTTCTTGGCGGGTCCGCATCGCTTTAAATCTGAAAGAGATTCCCTATGACATAAAGGCTGTTAGCCTAATTAAAGGCGGAGGAGAGCAACATTGTAATGAATACAGAGAAGTTAACCCTATGGAGCAAGTGCCGTCATTGTGTATAGGTAAAATTAATTTTTATTTTATAATATTTTACAAGCATATTCCATAATGTGATATTTCTAGTTACTTATTAACAGCACAAAATGGTAGGTGGCAACCATCGCTTACAACACAAGCAACTCAACAGTCAATGCAAGTGTGCTGCCAACCAGGCAAGTGCTGCCAAGTAGGATTAGGGATAAGGGATGGGCTCTGGCATCCCTTAGATCAACTACCTGAGATGATAAGAGCCTTATCTATAAATAAATTTAAAGGTGTCATTAAAGCCAAACTCCTCTCGAAAGGCTACTATAAGGTCACTGATTATTTAAGTGACAATGAAGCCTGGATTTAGAGCTTGGATCCGGAGCTCATACTATGTTTTGCTTAGTATTGTATATGAACTTTATGTTTGTATTAAGTGTACATAATTGTAATTTTTATATTTTAAAGATGACAAAAAGAATAGTATCCTGAGTTTCTTTCGGGGTTTCTTCTCAGGATCGTCATCTTGGCTTTTTTTCCGAAACCCTAGTAAATAGTAAATTTAAATTTATAATGACGATCATAAGAGTTTCGTGAGAAACCTAATTGATAAATAAATATTTTGATTTTGATTTTGATTTGATCTTACTCACTTACCGAAACACAACAGCACACATGCTATTATTTCACGGTGATCTCTTTAAGGTGATTGTTACTGCTGCCAGACAGGCTGCCTAAACGCTGTTAGCCCTGCCACTACTAAATTAAATGTGTTTTGAATTATTTTGACATAATAATATGAGCTTATAGCAGTCAGTCCACTTGAAGGAAAAGGGAGAAAATGGGGATAGCTTTGCATGTCTTATTCGCTCACTGAAACACTAAAGATTTTCTTGTTGTGAAATTGTCACTGAGTTTATGACTTAAGAATGCAGTGTGGTCTGCAATAGAAAATAATTGCTAAACATATGTCATTATTTAATTTCAGATGGACACACACTTGTGGAATCATTAAGTATCATGCATTATTTGGAAGAGACGAGACCTCAGAGGCCACTTATGCCTCAGGATTGCTACAAACGTGCAAAAGTTCGAGAAGTTTGTGAGGTATGATTATGATTAAGTTTAGAAAAGAAATGTGGATTTTTTTATTATAGTTAGCTTTCTGTTATCAATAATCTATGCTAATATTATAAATAGGAGGTAATCTTCAAACTTTTCTTGCATTCGCCAATAAATGGAGTGAAAAAAAAAATAGTACCTAGTTCTAAAAGAAAATTGATTGTTATTTCTTCTTAAATAACAATTTATATCAGGAATAGGATATAATATTTGTTATATAATAAGAACTTTTAAATGATAAAAATAATACATAATTTATGAAAACAAACCTACTGATGCAATTGTTTGTTTATGAGGGTATTTGTATTTTCAAATCTAAATGCCTCTTATCTAAAATCAGCATACACTATCTATATCTATACTTATTATAAAATTAAAGTCACTGTTGGTTTGGATTCCTTGTTTGTTTATCCAATAACTTCTAAACCACCCGCTTTTCACTAATGGAAAGAACTTTAAATGAGGAAAACTTGTGTAACATAATTGGTAAAAAAAAAAAAATTGCAATCGGTCACTAGTAGGTACATGTATGTTTCAAATATTTAATATAAATACATCAACAGTGATTCAAACAAGAAAAATTACAAATATAAATTTAAAAACTAAAGCAAATTATCTCTGGCTAATCAATACCCTATAAGTACTTAATTCTAAAAATGGTTAAGACTTATTTTATTTCTCTTATCTCTTGTTCCAGGTTATCTCTTCGGGTATCCAACCTCTCCAAAATTTAGTTGTGCTCATCTATGTTGGAGAGGAGAAAAAGAAAGAGTGGGCCCAACATTGGATCAACCGAGGTTTTAGGGCTGTGGAGAAACTTCTGTCCAGTTGTGCTGGAAAATATTGTGTCGGTGATGAAATTACACTCGCCGACTGTTGTTTGGTACCACAAGTGTTCAATGCTAGAAGGCAAGTTATCTATACTAATATTATATGTATTATAAAGAGAGAAGATTAATTGTATTTTTGTATGTTTGTAATGAATAAACTCAAAAATATAATTAAAATTATATTTTATTAATGAATAACTATAATTTATAAAGTTACGCGGACGAATATATAATACCTATGTCTTGTTCTGGTATCTGCGATTGGTATCCATTATAAGCAGATTTGTTGTTGATTAGTTTGCTTGTTAGCCATACGAAACAACAGAGAAATATCTAAAGAAATTTACTTATGAACTGAATTAAGTATTATTATTTTTTTCGAAATTGTATTAAAAATATATTACATTCATTAATGTTACTCTAAAGATATTTTTCTGGAGAGAGAGAGAGAGAAAGAAATTATATTAGAGAAGTGTACTCAGGAGACATTAACTTCTCCACAGCATGGACAAGAAATTTAATTTCTTCAATTAAATTAATTTATATTCAAATAAAGTCCAAAATGTCCAAAATAGCGCCCTGTTCTGCGTATGTCATTATAGCCCTGAGTGTATCGTAAAATTAAATTGAAAAAATTTGGGCCAGACTAAATATTGCCTTATAATATTTTCTTTTTCAGATTCCATGTAGATCTTCGCCCGTTTCCAATAATTTTGCGTATAGACCGTGAATTGGAAAATCATCCCGCTTTCCGCGCCGCGCATCCATCCGCTCAACCCGACTGCCCTCAAGAATGCGCCAAATAAAAACGAACTACAAATGTTGGTCCACATATTGCCTACAATATGTTTTTTTTTAATCAAACATTTCACATTTATTTCATAAAATTTTACAATTGGTAGTAATTAGAGTCATTCAGTTTCATAACTATTTACATTTTTATACAATTAGTGTTTCATTTGTTTTTAATTAGTTTTAAGTGTTTTATTTTTTGTAAATTTACTAGTTTTAAGAGCTATATTTGAAGTACAAGGTCTAGGGTTTTGGTAAATGATTTATTATACGTTTAAAGAAATCTTTATTAGGTATACATTATGTTTTTTTCTTAGTCACATTTTGACATATCTTTTATTTATATAAATTGTATAATTAATTTAGTTATTAAAAAACTGTTTAAATTAAATGTTTCATTTTTACCCAATAACGAGCCTCAAGTTGATTATAGCTTGGCTGATGATATCATTTTAATTTAAATATATTATTCTTGAACGCATCGCAATGTGAGGTGAACCAAGGTGAACGCATCAATTTTGTAGCTGTAGCTCCTATAGCTATTTATTTGACTGTCAGTGACAAACTGTCAGCTCAGTGGTGTGGCTTCTTTATAAATTTTGCCTATTTGTAAGTATTTTCCATTTTGCCTACGTTCACTTGTATATGAAAAAAAAGCTTTTTACTTTGAAAGATAACCTTAAGTTAAAATTACATCTTGTTTTGAATATAATGTGGCGTCTATTTCTTGTATTACATTTTTAAAATGAAGTATGAAGTCAAATCGTTTGCTGAGTGAAACTAACTCCTACAAGTGTGACTAGAAAAAAATGTGTTTCAATAAATACTCAGTGATGTACTTAATACATTTTTGTTTACAATAATATCTTTGTTTATAACACATACTTTAAATTTGAAATTTTTTAATGTAATTGCAATGTTTCTAATATAAATATAACCACGGAAATGCCATACTAATAAGTACCAAAAGTAACTGTTATAATAAAATTTTATTTTTATTTAACTTTATTAAACTATTTAAAAAAGTTAACGTAACTGATTAATTTCACACAAATAAAAAAAAATGTAAATAATGACTTGGGTAAAATTATATTCGATTTATGGCAACACTGCCTTGGAAATGTCAAACTAAATCGTAGATACGTATCGAACGCCCCCTTGTTCCAATTCGCTACGGCCAGCTAGGCTGATGCTTTTGCTGCTATGAAAGTGTATTGAAATCGTTTTTTGTGTGAGGATAGACACCGGATTTCTGTCATCTTATACTGATACGAAAGGTGTTCCTTTGCACAATGCTGTGTTTATTGCCAAAATAACAATGTCATACAAAACCATCACTTAGTGCAGTGTTGTGAAAAGTTTACCATAAGTGTTGTTCAAAAATGACGGAGAAAAAATCTGAAAAGATGACTAATGCATCGAAACCTGTTCCCATGAAACTTTTTGCAGCCTGGGAAGTGGACAGGACGCCTTCTAACTGCATTCCCAGGTAAGATTTTGCAGATTTATGTTCTAAAAACTGTTGTTTCAGTTACGATTTTCTTGTTTGATATCCACATTTGGAAGTGCAGTCGATGTACAATGCTTATTTGTGTATGTTTATGTATAAGAGATTGATTTTCATACTCGCCGGCCGCAAGGATAGTTTACGTTGTTATCATTGCTGCGGATTTTATAATTGCCCTCAATAATACGCCGTTATCACACTACATGTAAATATAACAATTTATTCATTGTTAATCCCTCCTTATAAACACCTACTTTTTTATAATAGTCGCGTACTTTTTTATAAGTAGGCGACTACTTTAATACTCTCATAGCAACTCATAGATTAATTAAAAAAAAAAAACTATAAATTCTTTGTTATTGTGACTCATTATATCATTGCATTATATTAAATAAATAAACAAATGAAAAATGAGAATATCCGAATTCATTTTTTTTATACAACAAAAATAAACTATTTAAATTGTTTTCCTGTTTAATGATAAACTTCTACAGAATATAAAAAATCCAATTGGAAAATGGATTGGATAGTAAAAAAAATTCCAACTGGATTGTTACGTTCCGTGACTTCGCCTGCATAACTTTATGAAATATAGCCTATGTTACTCGATGATAATGTAGCTTTCTATAGGTGAAAGAATTTTCAAAATCGGACCTGTAGTTTTTGAGTTTATTCATTACAAACATACAAATTGTCTCTCTTTACAATATTAGTATAGACAAGTATAGATAATTTATGGTGCAACTGTTTAACAGATGAAATTATTTTATTCGAGCCAAAATGGGTACAGTCTTATCAGCAATGACATTTAATTGATATAAAGGTTAACTATAATTTAAAATATATGCATTTTAATAGTCACAGCTACTGATAATTTAAATGTAAATGTAATATAATTAAAATTAGTTATTTAGGTATTCATTAAACAGGTTGTGAATAACTTAATTTTCATTATGTATTTAATAATACAAATACTGATATTTCTAATTTCAAACAATATTAGATCTTCTGTAATCATTGGTTTCAATAACTGAGTAACCACCTCAAAGGATAAATAGGAATATGTAATTGCTATATTTACTTTACACACTCATTCCTATAGTACTTAGTTGTAGGCATATTGAATACTATTTACCATTCTTGATTAAGTTTTTTGTAATAGTTTAGTATAGTAGTATTTAGTAAAGTTTAGTCAGGTATAATAAGACCTTGCCCAATGAGGCGACATGTCCCTAAGGGAAAAGCCTTAATTAAAGATTATAAAAAAAATAAAAAAATATTGAATATCAATTTAAATATCATATCTAGGTACTAATTTTAGAATTTTATTTCATGGTATAAGTTTCTTGATCATCTGAATTTGTCCTAGTTCAGACAAAACCATGAATGGTGAAAATTGTTTTGTGCTTCATGGTAAATATATACATATTTGATATGTTGATACAGTGATACAGTGAAAATTAATTATGATTAGCAACCGTCAGGGGACAACAAAATTGGTCATAATAAACGGTTAGTTGTTATAAGCAATATTAATTCATTATCAAGGATTCAGCAGCGCCCTGGCAGGGACCTCCCCATTTAGTTGTTGTAACTGATTTGTCGTGATAACCAAAGTTGATATATCCGGTTTCTACTGTATTAGTTAAAGCAATCCAAACTTTAACTAACTACTGTATTAGTTAAGCAAATTTTGATGAGCCCATTGGATGAGTGGTTAGGGTGCTTTGTACCCGGGTTCGATTCCCAGAATGATCAACATTGGAAAAGAACTTTTCAAAGTTGGCTCTGGTCTGGATGTCGAAAGTAGTGGTTGCCAACTAGGTACCATCAATTGGACCGTCATCTTGTCTGCCAACCTAAACATAAAAAAAAAACTAACAACGTGTTCAGATAAAGAAAACTGCATTGAAACCTAATGACATGAAAATTCAATGTTACTACTGTCATAGGGCACAAAGAGTGAGTGTATTTCTCTAGACAGAGGGATGAGAAATTTAAATAAAGGTGCGAGTGCTACTAGGTCTGTAGATATAAATGACTGGAACTAGAGATTCTGTATTTACCTGCCTCACTGGTATAAGCTCTGTCTCGTCATAATCTTTGTTGATATTTCTGTAGTTAAGGTGAGTTTCCTAGCTGTGGATCTTCACGTTCTAACTCATGATATTATTATTATCGGATGAAACGTTTTTGCTAGGCCCGGTATAAGTCTGATTATTATCAATAGCAAAGGTGTTTAGATTACTTACGCGCAAATTCCAAGGGATCATAGAATTCGTTAGCAGAGAACAGATATCGAGAATAAAAAACAAGGAACTGGTTTAATATTCTTGTAAATCCACGGGAAATGTCGGAAATTTCGATTATATATATTTTTTTATATGAAACTAGCTGTTGCACGCTACTTATATGTTTGTAATGAATGAACTCAAAAACTACTGAAGCGATTTTAAATTTCTTTCACCTTATCAGCAGACTAACATAGGCTATATTTTATAAAGTTACGCGGACGAAGTTGCGTGCAACAGCTAGTGTGTAAATATGTAGACCACTGTCCATTCGAGTAGGAAGTGTTCCCGATACAAAATGATTGGCATGTGGGTGTCTCTGTCAGGATGTGGGTTATTCACAAACACACAGTGACAACTGTTTGATAGCGTTTTTAACACAAGGCCGCTTTTATTATTCAATTGAATGTAATTTCTTACATATTATCGGATGGTGTTTGTTATTTACTCGATTATCCCAAAACAGCCTTAACTATTGTAGTGGGCGCACAGCGTTTCGCACTCGTAAATTGGGCAGCCCGTCCAGCGGCAGTAATCACCCCCTTACAGAAGCCAACTGTGAAACATCAGCAAGTTTGCTGTTTTGTTTCGGGAGAGCCCGGTTCAAGTTTGTGCTTATTCAAGTTGGTTATTCTAAGTTTTGTCCTGATATGCAGTTAAAGAAGTAATATTTCTCCTAAAATTACTTGCAAGAGTGAGTCACGCATTAAACTCCGGTTATGCAAAGCAAAGACTGAATACGCTTAAGATACTAATCTATTTTGAGAGTAGCCTTTGTGATAAGCGAACGCGATATACCTTAAAAATAACATTTGAATCCATTTTATTTCTATAAAAAAAGTAAAAAATCTACACTCCAGCGAATGATTTTTTTATGGCAGCTAATGAACTTGACTAAAATCTAGTCTGCCACCGGCTAAACTAGTCTACCTACCGTTACTCGCCTGAAAAAATAGAACAAAATAGATTGACTCGTCTAAATTACTAACTACTCGACTAGTTTTTTGTTATTCAGAAGTTACTAAATTGCTTGTTACTCGATTAAAGCCTGGTGCGAACTAGCCTATACGAACACTACAAATTTGATAGAATCTCAGTCATTTCCTCGCTTCGGCTTATGACTTGCAGCCATGCAGTAATTGATGCGCCCGCGCTGTCCAACTACGACCGCAAGGTCGGCTTTGTCTTGCAGGGGGTGACACATGATTGGGTGTCGGTGATTTGAGTCACTGCGGTCGGGAATATTGTATGTCACATTGTTACCTACACAATATACACCAACAACTACTTTGTAGACAATACTTAACAAAGATACGTTAATTTAATCATCTAACTCCGTCATTCGCCAAAGAAGGCGAATAATATAGATTCTAGAAATTAGGAGGTATAGATTTTGAATATTTTACTGTGAAGTAGTATCTAAAGTTTAGTTAGTTAGGGGCACACAGCGTTCATAGTCGTAAATTGGATATCCTGTTTCTAACACTTTATCCTTATCAGGATAAAAATTATCTTATATGTTAATCCGGGTAATAAACTATACGTGTGCCAAATTTCATCCAAACCCGTTGAGCTGTTTTTGCGCCAATAGTGTAACAAACATCCATACATCGATCCTCACAAACTTGCATTTATTATATTAAGTAGTATGTAGTTAAGTACATTATTTTATTATGGGCGAAGTCGCGTCGGGAAATTTTGTAAAGTTAAAAAACGCATTTCCGAAGAAGCAAATGATAAAAGATTTCAATTGCAAATAATAAAAATGTGCGCGCGAGTGCTCAATGATAGACGATATCGAAATTCCGCACAGCTGCAGTATAACGTTGCAATCCTATGCAGCAAAATGCACATCGAGGTCACGGTTGTGTTTACCAAATAAAACTGAGTAATGCATATCTGCATGCTTGCTGTGGCCAAGGTTACAAAGTAAACTTTTATTTTATGGCTCTACAATAATCTGCATCATAACACAGGATGCCAATTAAATTAACTCGAATGCATAGTCATCTCTGTTTTTTGGTGTAACAACATTTTTAATATGTTTATTGTAATAAATTAAGCACTTTATTAGTGTATTTTTTTATATAACTTAGTGTATGTTTTTTAAGTATTATGAAACTTTTTTAAAAGATCAATTGAACGATTTTTTTTTAATTGCACATTTTTTAAATTGAATATGATAATGACAAGGCTCAATTTTGATTTCGACACACTGTAAAACTTAATTATAATATTGCTTATTTCCTTGTATGGTGTTTTTAACTGCGCGCAATAGATCTGACACGCGCAATAGATCTGATCTGACGCGCAATAGATAAAATAAATATGTAGACCACTGCACGGGAAAAAGAGGTCAGTTCACTAACATAGTATGGGCGTAGTATTTCTTCGATGTACAATAAAATTCAGCCAGCCCCCTCCGTCAACCTCGAACTGTTTGCTCACGAAAATAAATTAGAATTAATGATGCGAGGTTTTTTGTCACTCTTCACTTCTGCCTCATCGCCGTTAACGAATTCCGAAAGTCATTGTCAACTTAATAATATAAGGTGACTTGTCAAGCGTAACGTTTCCTATAGTGTGTCTCGTAACGCTAACCAATCAGTGGGACCGAATTACAAATTATAATATATTATCTCGATGACGTAAATAAGTTTTAGATATTTACTATACTTCATGTTATATTCTTAGGTTCTTAATATTATAATTTTTTAAGTTAGTGAAAAAGTTGTGAATGCAATCAGCACTATGTTTCCATCCCTCAAGCAATTTTTACTAGGTAATAAACAAGTATCTACTTACTAAATTATTGTAAATATTTTCCGTTATTGTACATATTTTTCCATAACAAACTTATATATCTAAACATATTATCTACACTAATATTATAAAGTTTTTATGTTTGTTTCTGATGTGTATTGCTCTGATCAGAGCAATACACATCAGAACAATACAAAGTTAACCGTGGGCGAAGATAACAGCTTTTGAATTTAAAATGAGTAGACTTCCTAGAAAACGGTGACTAATGAATAAGTTAGAAGATAATCAAATCACTGAATAATAGAATATAAGACAGTTTAGGATTGTACGAATAAATGAATTCGTCATAGAATCATCGAGGTCTTTTGCTATACCGGAATCCACTTTCTAGCTGCTTGCGTTTTTTCAAAAGTAACGATATCAAAAAAATCACTGTCTAAAGAAAATCCTTTCTTAGTGTACATTCCTTACTAGGAAAAACCATGATGCACATCTTTTTACAGATTTATCATGGTTTATCACATAGTAATTCTATTATTAATATGCAAAGTAGGTACATATGTAATCAGATGCGCGTAGCTCATGTAGCGAACGGTTGAGCGGGATTTTAATATAGACGCGAAAGTAAAAATAAAAATATGGAATTATGGAATTAGTATTATGGATCAGGTATAACCTACACACACCGCCTGTCGTCGCTTATATGCGCTGACGACAGCGCACAACACACTCTTGCGGAGTGCTCTAGATGGTCAACGCAGCGAACTGAGCTCGCTGCGAACATTGGACTGGACTTCTCTCTGCCGGCCGTAGTAAAAGCTATGATCGGCAGCAGAGCCGCTTGGCGAGCGACTCAATCCTTCTGCGAAGATGTCATCTCGCAGAAGGAGGCGGCGGAGAGAGAACGGGAGGACGACGTCCTGTCTCATCCTCTCCGTCGCCGACGAACTGCACGCAGGCGGCTGGCTGGCATACGCTCGCCACCTGGATCCCTGACACCTGGATCCGCTTAATGCTGAGAGGCACGGCGAACTTTGGCAGTTCGGGTGCGCCGTCCCAATGAGCAGTGTTCGGTTACGGACCCTCGCGGCGGAGATGCGGACGAATAGTCCGACCTCGCAACTTCGCGTTATAGCGGACGCGGAGGACACCAAGAAAAAAAAAGGTATAACCTACACAGTTAAGAAATTTTTCTTTAAAATAATAATTAGTTCTCTGATAATACCAAAGAAATTAGCATTGGCCATTTGGCTTCACGTATGAATCAGAACACTCGGAATATGCATTGTCCTTTGTTATTTCAGTATATGAACTAGAATTACTTGTAGCATATCTTTATGGCTTATTTATGGCGAAAATCATCAATCATGTCTCTTACTAGACTAGATCGTTAGTAATTCACAATAAATGACTAACGATCCGTATATTTTTGATACGAGTGTAGACTTTGTAAACGCCATGGTGATAATCTTCTAGTTTACTAACCCACTAACAATTAAATGAAATGGTCTAAGAATAATGGATTTGTAAATGTTCATAGTTACTATAATGCCTTGTTAAATTATAACCGGTCTACAAACACCTTATAGATAGATGAAAACATCAATTTCGCTGTAGTCTCATCTCGCGGTCCCGTTACTTGCAATGAGTGAACTGATCTCAAGCCACTTTTTATTGTGGTCGACGACCTGTCTTTACGCTTCATCAAACGTGGCACGTATTTTCAGTAACAAATGTTAACGACACTTAGGCAAGTACTTCTGTAAAGTATAATAATTATTACTTTTGGTAGTAACTAACTGGAAATGATTCAATTGGTGTACTTGCTTATCAATTTTTTATCAATTGTACTTGCTTTATTATCATTTATCCATTTATGATTCAATTTGAGTATTAGTATAGGTAGTGTAGTGGAAACAAATTTTAAAGTTCTCGTAAATTACTTCTCTACATCTAGTTCTAGTTTCCTCCATGTGGTCTTGTCCTGTCCTGTCTTTGAGAATGTTGTATAAGTTGTTGCTGTCACACAACCTCATATTAATAAATATATTAATACTTTGTTATTCAAGTAATACTTATCCATCAGTTCTGCCACTGTTGACAAGAAATCAAAGACGTCAAAGAAATCTCATACCAATAGATTTTTTTATATTAAAATAGTTAGCGGACATTACATTTGGAACTTTCGCTTACTGAATAACACAAATCGGATGGAAAATAATAAAAATGGAATGAATTTTGACTAATGACGATAGTGGTGATGTTTTTGTAAGAATATAGTTATCAGAGTTCTGGCGTCTCTTACTGACATAACGATAACGAGACATGTATAGACATTATGTGATTATAATTTTATTTTTATTTATCACAATATTGTCATATAACAAGTATTATTAATTAAAACTAAGAAATTAAAACTACTCACTAGAAAATGCTATAAGTAAAAAAAATGCCCCAGGCCATCTCCATCTGGTAGAGTACCTAGCAAACTAAGGGCATTGCCTCGCTGGATAGCGAGGCTTATTCTTTGTGCCAAATAGTTGCCGGCTCTGGGGTCGCGGGTGGTTTCCGTTAGTTTTTTTGAAATTTCTCTAAAAAGTTTATGTGCACCCGGACCCCATGTGCCTAAGGTTTCAACCCCATTAGACATTATATTATTTAATAATAATAGACATTATTATTATTTTTATTTCACAGTAGTTTTCTACGAGTATAAGAGAAGTAACTGTCGCCAGAAAGGCATGCGCTCAAAATTTACGAGTGTTAAATTCGTTGTCATGTTTTCAGCCGTGAAATGTGCGGGCTTCTATTGTTATCAAGGCGACAAACGACATTTTGTGTCTGCTAATTGGTGCATTGCAGCGCTTATTTTGTAACTGCTAGTCGTTACTACCTACTGTTATAAATGTTATGTATCATATAGTTAGTAATAAAACGTAAAATTAATTAGTTTTATTGTTTTATGAGTTAATTCAGTCTTTCGTTTTTTAGTTATTTAAACTTCTATAAGTAAAATATGTTAGTACAATATAACTAAACTAACAAATTACTTACACTTTAGTACTAAACCTACACAAAATTGTTAATTCATAATTATGTACAAATGAGATTCTTTTTCTATATACATGACTCAATTATCATTAAATCTACATTTTAGAAAATCGATTAAGAATCCAAATATATTGACAAAATTATGTTTATCATAAATTAAGTCACATATTACTCATTTCTTGACTCATGTTGAATCGTATTATTGTACAGTTAACACATTCAGAGAAAATCGTGTAAGTAATATTGTTTCGAGTCTGTGATTCATCTGACCATAATATAACTATTTGTCAAGACTTCTAAATGTATGGCTGAAGTTTATTTTTCGAATGTAACTTCTATTTAAAATTAGTCTTTGATTAATGTAGTAATGAGTAATATAATTTTTAGTAGTGACAGAGCACACTGCATTTCGCAGTCATAAATTGTGCTGCCCGTCTGGCGGCTGTAACCACGCTCTTACAGAAGACCACAGTGAAATAACAGACAGCATGTGTGAGCCAATTTCCCTATCCCTTATTCCTAATACATTATCATTAATTCTACTAAGGTTGACAGCACTCTAGCAGCATCTATGTGTATAGGTAAAAAAAATATTTTTTTCATCCTATCCTGGTGAGATTAAAATGTTAGCCAAGTTCTGTATTCTGCCCTTGCATTAATTTGTGTCTAAATTATAAAATACTGCATTAAAAAAGTAACTAGTTTTTAACAGCGATGTCGTCCACGCCCCTTTTTTCTAATAAATTGAATTTTTCATTATTTTTATGATCCCTCGGAAATAGTTAGCACTTTTTTCTTGCCAATGTGTATGCAAAATTACATGGCGATTGGTTGAGTAGTTAGTAATAAACAATTAAGCTACTTTTTGAAACGTTTACAAAAAAAAAACTCGCCGAAGAGGAACAATTTCCCGCGTGACGAAAATGTGACAAAATATCCCCGTTCTTTTTGTGTTATTGGACAATGAATTGTGATTGCACAAAAGGTAATTGCATACTTGTTCGTACATTTTGACATGATTAGATACATTAAAAACTACCTATCTTCTGTTCGCTAGTACTGAAATGGTCGAATTTGTACTTTATGTGTCTTTAATTAACGACTATTTTTCAGATCAATTTTATAAAGTGTTTTATGAATTTTATGATAGGTACTTAAAATGTCTATTTGCTGCAGCATGCCCTTACCTCACATTCTACTTTATTGCCGATATTTTCTTTGATGATTCAATTACTCTTCTCATAGTTATCTTTACATTAGCTGTTATGAATCTATGAGGAATGTTCGTTTATCTATATAAAAAAAATATATATCTAAATACAATTGCTAACTGGTAACACATTTTCAGGCTCTCTGTATCCACTGAATGACGTTTATGACTACGTATAATCATCGATGTATGTAAAACATGTATTGTTACATTACAATACCTAATTCTGGATTTGTGTGCAAATTGCAAACAATGCGTGGTCTGTTTACTTACACGGAAAACTACACGTAATGCACTTGAATGATAATATCACTGTGTTTAATAATTGTAATTTTATATTATAATGTTATTATGTTAGTTATTAAATAATCATTTGTGTAAGTATGTTTTGCGAAGGATGTTATTCTTTACTTTGAGTAAGCAAAGCAATAAGTATCTATAATACACTAGTGGCCAGCTCCCGGGTTCGCACGGTTTCAAAATAAAAACTATCCTATCTTTTAAGTTGGACCAAATTACACAGTTACGAAATTTTATCAAAATCGGTTCAGTAGTTTAGGAGTTCATCCCGGGGACACAACATGACACGCAATTTTATATTATATATGTTACGGCTAAAGATAGGTGTGAACATAAACTTAAGATTAGCCGGCTAAACTTAGGTTTATCTTCGAGGAGATGTTAATGTTAGTTTCATCTATCATTAGCCGGCTAAACTTAAGTTTAACTGCAGGCTCTTGGCTAAAAATGTAGAGGAAGCAAATGAAAAAGGAAACGGTATAAAAATGTTTACTATTTCGACACGAAAACTTTTATTAAAAAAAATAATCACTCTCATTACACATACTTATGTAGGTATACAAAATTACAAAATAAAACTTCTGCAGTGTTAATAACTTAAAACAATATCTAGTCATTAAAATAAAATAATAAGGAGCCCCATCCCTCCCTTATCGTTAATCCTTCTATGGTCGGCAGCGCACTTGTAGCACTCATGGCGTTGCTTATGTTATAGGCGACGGTAGCCACCTACCATCAAATGGACCGTCAGCCTGTCTGTCGACCTTATCTATATAAATAAAATCAGAGTGTCTGTCTGTGATTTGCGAAAAACTGCCTCAAACTAAGCTTAGAGAGTCATTCGCATGCTGTTAAAACGTAAATAACTTTTTTTAGAATTTTTGTCTGTCTGTCTCGGGGTAATCTCAGAAACGGCTGAAGCGATTTCGATGAAACTTTGCAGACATGAAGAGAGGGTCGTCAGGAGTAACATAGGCTACTGGGCCGATTTTAATTCTGTCTTCACTCATGGATAGAGGGATAATTAGGGAAGGTTTTTACATAAAAAAAATGCACCCGGGCGAAGCCGGGAACGAGTCGCTAGTCATAAATAAAGGAGCTATTTGTTGGAACATGATAAACTATAATGGCATTTCGAATTACAAAGATCATTATTATTCGATGAAATCCATCGAAACATTTTTAGCCGTTTCGTTTCGGTTAATGTGCACATTAACCGGCTAAAGATGGAAATTCACGACGCAAACTAACATGATTTCGAACTTTAGCCTCCTCTCGAAGATAAACTTAAGATTAGCCGGCTAAACTTAAGTTTATGTTCACACTGAACTTTAGCCGTAACATATATATACAACATAGAAAGAGATAATAGATTGTCAGTTCAAGTAAGGTGAATAAACTTTTGTATCTCACCAATTTGGCTCTACTATAGTCACGCACGACACTAGACTGAAATTGATATGATACTTCGTGTAAGAATTGCCTACCCATAAATAACATTTCATTATTTTGTATACAAGTATACACTTATATGTACATATAAACATGCCACACTTCGACAACGTGTGCGTGTGAAGCATCCGCCTTCTTTATATAGATAAATAAAATATTCATGAATTATTCACATAAACAATCTTCTTTCCATCGAATCTTTCCATAAATCAGGAACAAAATCCGTTCACAACTGTCATGTCAGAGATTAGCGTATACATACAGCCAGACAGAAAAATGGAGGACCTTTTACTATGTACTGATTCTTCTGAAACTGTTGTATGTAACTGAACTCTTCATAAATAGCACACGGATTTTGATGATTTTTTTAATGTGTTTGAGTGGGAGTGGGAAGTTTTTTTAATGTGTTTGAGTCGGTAGATTCATAATTGACCGCTAACAAAAGATCCGCTAATTATAATATGTTATGATTTGTTAGTATAACTATTAATGATATCAATTGGACTTTTTTAATGTAACATTCGTGGCTATTATCTGATGGAACTATATAGACGCCAGTTTAATCAAGTGACCCCACTGACTATTATGAACATGGTGCGTGAAATAAAATAATGTGTACGAATAAAAGACACATTATTCTGTTTTATTGCCAACGTTATTGCACAATTTTTTTTTGTAAAAAAGTAGAAATCTGTGATTACTATCTTCATCCATTGCCTAGATCTTGAATTGCTTGAAGTTTCTAAAGTTGACGACGCTGTGTTATTATGTCACATTTCCTACTAAACAACCGAGATGTTTTATTTACTAGATTTGTATACTAACATTTTTTCACAGCTTTGTTTAATATATTTCATTTACTAGTACCTAATGTCTTGACATGCGTTGTAGTAATGCATGCCTCTTTAATTTTTTTTAAGGTTCACATAATGCTTAGCATTAATTTTTGCAAACTAGATGTGGAAGTATAATTTATCAAAAACTAAATGAAAATATTTTCTTGATAATAAGACATTAATTTGTAAAATATTATGGCATAACTACCAAAAGTAGAGTCAACAGAGGAGAAAGTGCTTATGCGTTGTGACTGTTGTATTGACATAACCAAAACTAGATGCACACAATTTTAGTAAGTACCTACTTATATTATTATTATGTTACATAAACATCGCGAAAGTTAGTTAACCAATGACGCGATAAAATGTCGTCTCCATTCCCAAGTTTCGATTAACTGTACTTAGGTACTGGAGACGTAATATCTCCGAAACTATGTTCACTGTCGCTTTGGAAGTTGCATTTAAGCTCTGGGAATAACTAGGGATTTTGCATCAAAGTTAACGGCGATATACTAACTATCACTCATCTTCGGGAAAGGTTTGCCGAAGATTTCAAGATATACATTGTGATCGTGGCGAAGTCGATGAGACCTTAACGCGATGCTCGATGGCCTCAACCGAGATTCCCAAAGGGTAGCCTTTTAAATTTAGATATGGAAAGACGAAAGTTATATCTAATAATTTCCATGTTGTGCCTACCCAAAAAACAATTGGAAACTGAAATCTAAAACTGTTGATGTTGTTGATCTACCTGGGACAAACAGTCCAATTAGGTAGAGTCAGTTTTGAGAAGGTAATTTAAGTATCCTGCTTGCCCCGTCTCTGGTAGCCTTGCTATTTCTTTTTGCCAATTCCATTTTTAACAAAATGTAACTGACATCTGGCAAAGTTAAATAATTTTATGTGAATTAATATTAAATAAGCGTAGGAGCAATTATGGATCGTTAAGTAGATGTTAAGTCTACTGAAGGGGCAAAGAGAAAGGAAATATAAAATGAATACGCTCCGAAGCATAAAACCAAAGAGGAAGCAAAATGTGTGATCTCATTATTATCAAGATAATATCGGTATAATGTACAAGACTGCCTCAAATTACTATATCCACATAGTTTTCCGTGTTCGCGACCTTTGGCTAAGGTTAGCACTAATTGATTCAACAACCTAACTAATCAACCAATAAGTCTTCAGACAAACCTAAAAATTATGGAACTAACTGTTCCGGTTTTAACTGAATTAAACCCGCACGGCTAGTATTAAAATTACGTTTCTATTCAATTAGAATAATGGTTCAAGCTTGAGGGTGTGCCGTTTAAAGACTTTGTTACTTTAGCATCGCGATAAAATTACAAAATAAACACAGAATAAAGACTTAGAGGAAAAAGAAATGTCGGTGGTTTCACCGATGGTTTCACGTGTAAAAACCATCGGTTTTTCGTGATCCTCTAAAATCTACTTTTTTTTTAACAGTCGAAAAGGGCCCACACCTTTATTACTAGATCCGTCTACGCATATATTATTTATGAGTATACTCAGCTTTAAGTAGATTTCAAAGCAGCATTTTGATTATTTATTATCTACGAGTATTTTATTTTACATAAATTACACCTGTTCCCTACTTTGTATCTGTTTTTAATATTACCTTCAGAGGAGAACGATAAGAAGGCTATATAATAAGATAAAACACAGCCTCTGTTTAACGATAAACATGATTATTATTGCTGCGGATGGAAAACAGCTTTCCTGTTTACATGAGAATTAATGTTGCACCTGTACTGTCTGGGTAAGGGCGCGGCCTCATTAACGGCGGAGTCTTTTACTACATTATTGTTTTTATTGTGATATCCATTTCAATTGAATTGAAGTTAATTAAGTGAAAATTAGATGTTATGGCCAAAAAGGTGAAGGAAATGAATCTACACTCTTTCTGTGTATCTTGAGTAAATATAAAAACTCCGTTTCTCCTATTTTACCCATTGGGCATATATGTATATAATTGCAATCATCTTTTGTTCGTTGTGATTACCTTTATGTATTATTTTCAAATCTTAAAACGGATCATTTCATGGTGATCATAATTTGAGATTCAATCTTTATGCTGATTAAGTATAGATGTATATTAAGTCATTTTGCCGATCTAGTCATTATGATATTCTATTCCTGCTTTTTATAAAGTTTATTTTATTAAATAATCAAGACAATGGGGTAAAATTCCTGTTTTTTTTTAAATCTCGGAGACTATGGATTCCTGTTAGGGGGTAAGCCTACTTGTCTAGCATTTTACATACAATTCTGGCCAGCATTAATATTAATATGCCATCACGTTTCCGTTGTGCCCCCTTATATGTATTTTATCTATTTTTATCAAAATCTGTTTTCTGGTTAAGTGTATGGTTGGTCCGCCAGCAATAGTGTATAAATCACTGAAAGAGTTTGATGTTTAAATGTTACAAGTTAACATCCACCAAGTTGTTTGTTCCCTGTTTGAAATTTTACAATATAGCTCCAGCACTTGGAAGGCCATCTGTGGGGTGTCGTTAAGCGGTTTACAGCTCGGCTTGTATTAACGTAACTAACAACAAGGCACATACTTACTCGTACATCGTTCACGTAACTGAATACCTTACATAACGTAATACCCGACTAAATGGTCAATGGCCCTCTGGTGTAAGGTTAAAAGTGTTATTATCAGACAGCATGCATTTACTGTATACGTACGAAATTTCCTTTATTTTATATCTAGCTAACTATATTTACATTATATTTTACAGGAGAAATTTTGTCGTCGTAATTCTCTTCACTCGAGTGCAAAGGTAATGGCTTCTTGAACCGCTTTACTGTGATTTTATTATGCATAATGTGGTTTTAACGGCCCATCAACAAATAAAGAGAAAATCGGTAATAACGCTTTTACTTGATTTTACGGTAACTATAACTTGACACAACAATATTGATGGTATTTGTATATATACGTAATGTATTGCAAATACTAAGTAGTTACTTAAATATTAATGCGAAAGTGAGGATGTTTGTAATAGTCTTTCAAGAAAAAACTACTGAACGGATTTTGATGAAACTGTACAATTTTCGTCTCGCATAATTTTCGGGCAAAATCTTGTAAGATTAGCTGGACTAAAAAAGGAAATAACCTACGAAGTTAGATAGATTTTAAGTTTTTGTATTGCTAGTAAGCATTCTCCACACAATATTCCCTGGCCAATTGAAATGTCGTTAGTTCGTATTCAAAACGCGAGTTTACTACATCCTGAGTTTCTCTCACAATAATATTGAGCAGTGAGCGCGACACTTTCACCCGGCGCGCTTGGCTTGCTCAATCGAGAGTATCAGTCCTTAAGAAGTTGTGTGAATTATGGAAATTTGTTCATTTCTTTTACAAAACTTCATTTGATTTGCTGTGGCTGCAGCTTCCCTTTAAGCTTAAAAATAATTGCATCTGACAGCTAATACCCGAAACAGACTTTAAATAACGGTCCACTGGATGGTACTTGACTGCACTGGATGGTTCCTTTTTTATTTTATTTTTATCAATCCTTTGATATTGACGCGTTTGATATTTTTACGTTAATTGTTCTGTGCAAAATTAAACCAACCCACCATGCGTGTATTATTTTTTAATAAGAAAAAATAAGTTAATAAAATTAATCTCCAAGGACAAGCCCTTTTCCTTTATTCTATCAGGATAGGCATCATTCCTGGCGTCGCGTCGCTACCACAGACAGGCAATCTCACGGTCGCCAATTAAAACAAGAAACGCCATATTATTATCTGCTGCAAGTGCGCTGCCGATCTTATGAGGATCAAGGATAAGGGAACCCGAGACAGGGAATTTGATTCTGACAACGCTCACTCATTACTGACACAATAAGCACCAGTTCTGTTATTTCACTGTGGTCTTTAAGTGAGTGGCTATTGCCGCCAGAGGGTCTATTTATTACAGTTTTGACTGCGTGATGCAGTGTGCCTTGCCACTACTAAAAGTGATATTCATATAAATTTATAAACTACACGTTTTTCAATAAATTCAATGTCAATTTGCAGATATCCATACAGCATAATAATGAGCACGTGTTGCGGATAGTAAAAACACGTTTTCCGCTTCGCGACTATCGTGGCATGGAAAGTGCTGTTGGTCGCGCGCGAAATCGGAAGCTAAATAATTATAACCGTTTGCAATCTAGCCTTTATGAGCAGTTATAATATAGGAGTTGTTTAAACTTATTTGAATACAGCTCAATAAAGTTAGAAACTTCCCGGCCCGGTATATTTTATCTTTATCTTGAATTCAATCCGTAGTAGAAAATTTATATTATTTTATTCATATCATAATTATCTTCTCTCTTGTATAATGGCGGAAACTTATGCGGAAACATGCTTTTCTACACATTTTCATTTCCTATACATATAACTAGTTTAACAATTTTCTTTCTTTAAATAATTAACCTAAATTGTTAAAAAACTTGAAAATTAACTCATTTAGCTCAACTTAAAATATTATAAAAATATGTTACTATCTCTTTAAAAATATGTGTTGTATTAACCACAAAAAATAAAATAACACACATACTTAAATACACAGGATAAATATTGCCTAGAGGTAAAATCCTCGGACTATGTATCCTTGGAAAAAACGTTTGATTCCCGAGGTATCGTCTAAAAATACAAAAATTCATCTTTTATTTTCTTTTTCAACGCGGACGAAATCGCGGGCACCAGCTAGTTTCAAACACATCAACTATAGATAATATTTTCTGGCTACGCTAATGTTCATTAGAAAACATTAATAAATCATTGTGGCGATAATAAATCATTCACTGCTACTGATATTTATTAAAATAAATTATATAATTTTATTATGTGAAGGATGATATAATTATCTTTGTTGAGTTATATTAGTTGATTTCTGTAGTTGACGTTTTTAATTAACAGTATCTGAACCGATCCACGCATAAGAACTAGCACAACAAAGTTCATAAAGGAATAGCGATAAATACAGAAATTAGGCCAACAGCTATTCATCTAACTCTCGCTAAAGTACATCCACTCTTGCAGATTAAACCTGCAAAGACGATTTCTGCAACGAGTCGCTCTGGTTTCCCTGTTTCTTGTCATTCGCGTTGTATTTATGCACGTCCAGGCATTTTTTATTAGTTTTACAAAATAAAACTAATAAAAAAAAAACAAAAAAAAACAAACCATACAAAACAAAAGAATAATAGTATATATATATATATATATATATATATATATAATAGTACCATATAATTAACAAAATACAAACTCTAAAAACGACTATCAAGCAGTACCTCATGACAGAAACTTTCTGATTTCTCTTTTAAAGGATGCTGCGGAATATTGAAAAATATCTATGCCAGTATCCCTAACCAATCTGTTATAGTTAGGCGACGACTATTCTGCGCATAATATTAAAAAGACCATCAGGAAGGCTGACTGGGACTAACAGGGAAGACCATGCAAGAATTGACGACACGTTTGGTCTAGTGGCTAGTAACCCTAGCTGTTAACCAAACGGTCGCGGGTTCGAATCCCGCTAGGGGCAAATGTTTATGTTAACATTTACCTTTGTACCTGAGTCATGGATGTTTGTATTTATAATATGTATGTATTTACAAAAAAAAAAGTAATCTATGTATTATATCAACTGTCTGGTATCCATAATACAAGCATTAAGTTGCTTACTTTGGAACTAGATGGTGCTGTGTGGAATGTGTCAAGATATTTATTTATTTATATTTATTTATTTATTTATTTAAAACACTCGAATCACATATTTTTAAAGAATTTGTTCTTTAGTTGGCGTGAGATATAATTTCTATGTTTCACCCTTCAGTATAGGGATCATATTATAACTGAATGAAGGGACAATAAATGCCAACATAATATAAGTATATGCAATTTTAACTATACTTACCATAGTTCTTTCAAAAGGGGGTTTTGATTTTGTTATTTCTTTTCTCTATCTTTAGCTCACTTAGAGTTTCTAAGTCAGATTTCTTTTGATACCGCTTAATTTACAAAATAGCGACTCACAATGTCTTACCAATATAGCTTTCAGATTAGACCGCTATAAAAGATTAAAGACCTGGTTTTACTAAAACACACCACTGTCACTACCGTTTGACACTTTCTCTATTGTGTATTTACTTCTCATGTCTCAGTCTTTATTATTGTTAAACTATAGGTTAACAAACACACCGTTAGCAGCTTGTTTTCGTCATAGTCACAGAATTAACTGGTCATCATAACCGGATAATTTTGTGACTACATTTTTAAATGAGCTTAAAATTTCGAATACAAAACTAGTTGTAACTCATTCATAAAAATTCTAATTCGACACTTGTTTTGCCTAGGCAAGTGTCGAATTATAGGTCATACATTTAATTTAAAAAAATCCACCTGACTAGAAATAATTAAATTAATATTCTAAACTACATTTTTAGTTATAGATTGGCTAAAATTTGAGTATTGTGAATTGCTCTAAAATTTAAATCTTATGTAAATTGAACAAAAAGTAGGCCCTAATCTAGATTAAGGTTATTATAAAACATTTTTAATCGTTCTTTTGTAATTATGTCTTTGTGTATTAGTATTGTACTATTAGGATTATTTCGTCGTTTAGTTTCAGCAAGAAACCAAAAGAAACAAAATAAGCAAACCAATTATTCTGTCTTGTATAGCGACAAGACTTGCTTTCGGCTTTGCACGGATTAAATTTTCAAAAATCCTTTCTTTGCCTACGTTATTAAATAAACCTTTGTTCTAAATTCAAAGAGGTAAATAATCTGCGCTGTGAATCGAAACGTACAATCTGTTCACGGTCCACGGTCAGGACTAGCGAATTTAGATTGATTGACACACAAATTAATTTGGATTCAAAAAGGCTTAATAATTAATGTGAAACAAATGAAGGTTAAAAACCGTTAAACTAACCTTTGCGAAATTGAGGACATCAATTTAAAAAAAATTAACACCAATAAAATTCAGGATACTAATTAATCATGACAAATTGCATAAAGAGGTGGAAATCATTAAAGTATTTTGCTGTTTCTCCATCAGCATTTATATTATATATACTATACTAGCGACTAGCCCCCGGCGTCGCACGGAGTTATAATCAAATCAAAAATCACTTCTTAGCTGCTTACATTCTAAAATAAATCGATGTTGCAAATTTCAGCTTTCTATACTTTTTAGTTTTGGCTTAGCGTTTATAAAGTCATTGAGAACATTCGATTTCACAAGTATAGATAAAAAATTAAGCGCTGGTTGGCATTGATTTTAAAGGTCTTTCATCCTAGTGTCAGACATATTCGAATATCTTACATATAATTATTCTAATTCAATTCTAAGTGTATTGTGTTTTCAGTGGCCTTATTCGTGCGTGCATCACTGTTGAAAAGTACTCATGGAAAAAGCTGAAATGCAATATTAATTCTGTATAACGTGATGTACGTTCGTTAATGCCCAGATTAGTGTTCTTTATTCAATTAGCGAATCAGTTGGCACACGTGAGTCGACATGCCGAGTGCGTGACGTTGCGTGACCGTTGACTTTGTCGGATTTGTTTGTTGTAATAAAGGCGAGGTGTGTATAATATAAATATTACGACACAATTATGGCTTAAGCTTAAGTATATGGCCATTTATATTTTATTCTTAATATCTACTTATCAGATCTATCGCTCTAGCTGTAAAAGTTACACTGCACTTCCACTTCATTTGATAATATGTGCGTTATTTATATATGAAGTGTGGATTTTTTTTTTCACTCCTTATGGCTGCAATCGGCTCTCCAGCTATAATCAATTTGTGTGCCAAGTAGATGAGAGTTGTAGACGGCATTAAATGTCACCATTTCAGTTTCGCTTTTTATATTCTTTGGTCAAGGTTTAGTATAGTTATATGCTGTCTATTGAGGCGATTTATGTTCCCATCTGCTTGTAATAGTTCATAAGCCAATTTGTTTGAGTGAGTCTCATGTCTTTCTTTAGAAATGAATAAAAAATAGTATAACCAGAATAAGTCTCTGCAAAGAGAATAATTATGGTAATTTAATATTTACTTTAAAATAACATAATACTACGATGTATCTTGTAAACCATTTGACTACCAAACATTTAATTCACTTTTATGTTATCAGTTAATTGCACCCGCCCGACCCCTCTTATCTGTGATCATTTTCACCGTTCAAATGAGAGACTCAACTTAAAGACTTATTCATAATGGTTGTAAATTTTAATGTTGTTCGTTGAAAGATTGCTTTCATTTGAATTGTAAATTGTTGTGATGCTTATTTTAAAAGATAAATGTTGTGTTATTTTACTCATATAGCGATTTGTACTTCCAGTCTTCGCATAGATGCAATTTTTCTCTGTAAATTATTGGTGCAAACCGTGTCAAAATCCGTTAGGTGGTTTAGAAGTTAGCGGAGAAACAGACACAGATATCATATGTATAGAAGATATGATATCTTAAGAACAGTGGGAGTATTAGAATGAATATAGTAAACTTTACATAGGCGTGTTGGTTAGATATCATTATGTGAATGTTCAGAGATGGTATATTTAGAGTTTTTTTTAATTCATAGATCTGCATATCAACTCACAGTACACTTGATGACAGGTGGTATCACTTGATTACATGACCTACTTTGCAACACATTATCAGGGATTAAGGATCAATTATAAGGAAATAGGAAGGGATAGGGAAATGTGCTTTGGCATTCGTTACTCACTCACCCAACACACAACAGCACAATTCTGTTACTTCACGGTGGTCTTCAACCCGGCGGCTTATGTATATGTAGGTGCGGCTTTAGAGTGAAAAGTATTTATTTTCATGTATTCAAACATCCACTGCGACCCGGCTGTTGTTACATGGAAACACCCTATTTCGGAGAAGTTAGCAAAACCTTATCTAATGTCTGCCTCATTCTTCAAAAATATGTTCAGTTTGGTTTTGTAAATAAAACGCCACCAGTGTGTCGTAGCTTTTGTCAGGGGTCGTGAGAGGTAGACGACGTGCTCGAGTAAATGGCTGATACGCTCCCAAATGTGAAGACATATCCGAAATGGGGTATCTTTTACTCCCATTCTCTTGTGCGACGATAAGCTCCCGCGTGGTATCGCGTTCTTGTGGGCCATCTTATTTTTACTGTTTACTAAAGCGTTCCCATTTGTCCCTGTCAAGGAATAAATTGCTCGGTGGTAACGGGTTGGGAAAGAATCTTAATGTTGGGTGATTACGGATTAATGAGGCCGTGCCACTTTATATACTTTGTTCTTATCAGTTTAATACTGTCTTTAATTATCTCAATATAAGTATATATTTTTTTTACCTACGTAGGTAGGTCGACTAAGAATTTTTCATTGTTAGTCAAAAAATTATAGGTAGGTTACATTAGTATCTTTGGCTTGTTTCATGACTTTTTTCTATTATTTACTAGCGGCCCGCTCCCGGCTTCGCCCGGGGTGCATTTTTTTTACGTAAGAACCTTCCCTGATTATCCCTCTGTCCATGAGTGAAGACAGAAGTAAAATCGGCCCAGCCGTTCTCGAGTTTTGCGCTTAGCAACACATTTAGGGATTCATTTTTATATTATAAGATTATTATTAATAATTTAGTAGTCGCATGGCACACTGCGTCTTGCAGTCTGAAATTGTGTAGTAACCAACCCCTTATAGTGCAATAACAATATGTGCCGTTGTGTTTCTGTGAGCGAATGTAGGATGCCAGAGCCCATTTGCCCTATCCCTTCCTAATTAATACATCATCCTTAAACCTTAAGGTCGGCAGTGCACTTGGCACAACCAAATATCGTAAAGTGGGCTGTCATGTCAGCCTGTCTTGGTTTTTAACAATCCTTTTAGTACCGTAACCTAACTTACAATATTTTTAAAAAAATAATAATATCAAACGTGACACCAGAACCTAAGGTCGACACTGCAGATTGTCTGGTCAAGGTTATCAGCAATGTTATCATGTTTAGTGACATTCTTTATATAAAAATAAATAAAAAAAACATTGATTCGTTTGTATTCCTCGAGTGTTAACATTTACTGAGCGATCTTGTTTCAAACGTCAACAGAACAGATTGGCTTTGTTTTTAAACATAAAACAGACGCCATTCGTATCAATAATCCTCGCCATATGTTAGTGACTAGTGGCACTCACACATAGATTAGTGAAGTATCAGAGATGCGACATGTTGGGTAATTAACATACGCTATCATCCTTTTCAGTTTGATATTATAAATTCGAAAGTTTGTCGTGATAAATCTATAAATATTTGTTACTCTTTTAAGCAATAACTTCGGAACGGATTTTGATCAAACTTCACAGTAAAATAGTTCATACGTCAGAATAACACATAGCCTTTAATTTGTAAAGGTACGTGAACGTAGTCGTCGGAAAAAACTAGTATTAAATTACTTCTCTCAATAGTCTATTGATATTCTATTACGACTCGGAAAAAAAAACCACTCAGTTATCCTTGACTGTCCTTAATTAAGCATTGTCTTACTAAAATGTTGAGATTTATAACTGCCGAAATCTAATGTTATAAATACGAGTATTTATTGTAACTATAGTTGCCTCTACTATTTATTATAATAATATTTAATATAACTAATGTTCGCCTACCATTGCACTGGTCGAAATAAAACCTGTACGAGTATAAGAAACTCTCGACTCAATAGACTACATCAAAAAAGAAAATCATTTTACAAACAAAGATAAGGGAATCCGAAGTTCCGAAGACAGTGGATTAATTATTGTAAATTTTATTGTGTATAGCAAACTTTCACATATCTAAAACATTACACAACAAAATAATTATTCTCAAAAGTATATCAATTTTGAATAAATTTATCAGTAGCCTGGTGGTTTCTTTGAAATGCTTTCGAAGCTAAATAAAACATTTATTATAATTATCAAGGACAAGGAGTACTAACTACTGTGCAGAAATTTTTTGATTAGTAAGATGTAACGCATCTAATAATTTTTAGAACTATATTATCTATCTGTTGGTTCAGATGTTGTTAAATTTCGTTCCGATGTGGAATAATATTATTATTAAAAGGACATGTGCGAATTAGAATAATGTTAGATAGAACACACTACATATATTAGTGGTGATATATTGTAGTATATTTTTAAATTATAAGTATGACTGTAACTAACTTCCTCTGAATATTAAAATTAAATAAGGTAATAAAATAAAAAATTGGATATCTTAAAATATTAATTTCATTTTTAAATATCTAATAATATGATAGAAAAGCATGAATCATCGATGTAAAATTGCTTGTAATTTCTAGTTTTGATTTATAAATTTATAACTTATTTTTAAGGTTTTATTTTAGCCACTTTATTCCAGCCATTTCTTTAGGACTCCCACGTGTGGCATCTAGTTATTTATTATCAATGTTGTTTTTGCCTATAATTGGCCTATATAATTATGTTCAAGTTTTGAAAATTAATCAATGAAAATTATATATATATACTTAAATAACTATACAGTATGTAATCTAAGTATGTATTTTTTGAACTATTCCCTCAGATTTGTGACTAAGTCACATTGCAATTAGATTTGTACTGGTTACAAACCATATCATATGATTATATAATTATATATTAATTATTATTGCGTCTTTGTGATATTCTCACTTTACAATACAAATAAATTTATTCTTTTCACAGGTAATTCTTTCGAATTTTAATGCTGTAACATCAATCAAAGATAGTAATTTGGGTAAGATAATTTTTGATTTCTCAAACGACCTACTTCTCATGCAAATGTATTTGGTTATATTATGTACTGAACGTTACGTTATAACTCATTGTCTGGCTAATTAATTACAATTGTCAATAGTTTACTACTTTGCGATCATCTGCGTCATCTTTTTTTTACACTGTAATATGACGTGAGCCGTTCACTCTTCTTACTTCTAATTATCTCCCAATGAATATGAAATACGTTATAAAATAAATATTTAATAACAGTAATAATTTAATACATAAATATTAATTAACTATTCAATATTTATTTAAAATACTTTTAAAAAGTTTATATTCAATAAAAAACACTAATTTCTTTCCAAATTATTGAGTAATTTTTTGAATATTTGATGCACGAATATTACGTTTTTTTTACGAGCGAAGAAACTTTCAAAAAGTACCTACCTTATGACAAATGCCGCATGCAATGCAAATGGCATAAGGTTATGTGGGATTCTTACCGCACTAAAACTCCAACTCGAGATGGGTATGGTTCAGTCCTGAGGGGACTTTAGAACCGTCACCGGACGGATTCTATATAAACGTTGTCGACGTGTATTCTATGTAAACGTTGTCGACGTGACTCAGGAATTTGAAATACGCCCACATTTCCCTTAGATCCTGATTAAAAGTCAAAGCACGTTTCCGTTACGTCGGTAACGTAGCAACAAGTGATGGATTTCACTTTCGCGTAGCGAGGTTGTTAACCCGCCATGTTTGCCTGTTTGCCCATTAAAACAAAGCTAATAGTCCACGGAAGTGGCCGTCAAAAGTCGGTATTGCCGGGGAATACAGTTTGAAATTGAACTAATAAAACGGTCGCCCCCTTGCGCGGACGAGTCTGATGATTTGCCTAATCGCGGTGATAGTCTAACACCGATCGACAACGTTTACTTTAGGATTAAACTTGTTTGAAAATATTTTTCACGGTTACAGAGCGGGCTTCCTTTAAAAATTTAACTTCAAACGGAAATAAAATTCCACTAATTTTGTGTTTTAATTCAACAGATTTGTTTTAAGAAACTTGTATTCAAATGTATTCTTAGATAATAGATTTTATATTTATAAGCGACAATTCTCATTTATACTAGTATAATAATCATATAATTACGTAATATGGTATAGCTTTATTTATCTCTACTAAATAATAAAGAAGACAATTTTGTTAGTTTGTTTATATGTGGATGGATTGGAAGCATTGCACCAATTTGAATAAGTAATTGTTATTTATTTTATATTTTGTTCAATCACTCTTCGTATTAACTCTTGACATTAACAAAACTTTTCCTTAAGTTACGATACGTAAATTGTTTCTACCAATATTGTAAGCTGAAAACTTGTACACAACAAGTGGAGCCTAATATTGTTGATAGCAAACTACTACACGAACTTGGAAGTCTTACAAGTTACTATTGAATAACTTTTCCGTTGATGCTCAGGAATTGAAGGGATTATCCATGTTTATTGCCTCACGTAAGGAGCTGATCATAGACATAGAAAGTGATCTGGATTAAAAGCTGTTTGTTATAGTAAGAAATTTATATTTGTCTGTATTTCTTGTTTTTTTTATCTGTGAAAATTTCTTTAATTTTTTTTTAATTTATGGTCAGTGAATTTCATTCACAACGCTTTACTATTTTATGTCAACATCTATTTTATGATGTTTAATATTTATTTTTATTTTAAACTAATGAGGAAGCTTTATTTTAGTTTCTTTTTTATCACAGCCTATTTAGGTACATAGTATAAAATTACATAGAATATTATTTTATAGGTTTATTGTTATGTTATTTTCTAAGGCTCTATGGTTGTCCTAGTTGTTGGTACGAATATATCTTCTATAATATAAAAATGAATCTCTAAATGTGTTGCTAAGCGCAAAACTCGAGAACGGGTGGACCGATTTTAATTCTGTCTTCACTCATGGACAGAGGGATAACCAGGGAAGGTTTTTACGTAAAAAAATGCACCTCGGGCAAAGCCGGGAGCGGCCCGCTAGTTTGTTATAAAATTTTGATAGTTTTAATGAAAATGGTGTCGCACTGGAAATCTGATCGGCCGGGGTTACATTAACCTCGGAGGGAATAAAAGGTCGAGAGTCAATGCTCTAGTTGTACTTATACGAATAGATTTCCAATAAATTTATTTGTCATAAATTATCGGAGAAGATAAAATTTAGGATTTACAAAGAAAGATATGTCACTCATGTCATTTTGATAAAAGGTTTTTCTCTGAAACACTTAAACTTCTGCCTAGAGTATGTAATAATATCCCAGAAGTATTAAAATTTTATTTATTCTTTATTCCATCGGACCAAATTTTAATGTTTAATGTTTAATTTTAAGTCTTTTACCACCAGTTCTGAATGCAGATTCTGTTAGCAAGAAACCTCATTATACTTGCACATACATTCCAATACTTGCACATTACATTTAGATTGCAATTAATTCTTTTACATTTTAAGTATCTATATTTGTTTTAGCCTGAATTGAAGAAGGGTCGTACTCGTAGTGTCCTCTCGTTTTTGATTGGGATCATTTTGATAAAAATTGTCTTCCATTGCTATTTTGAACAATAAAACGAGTGTTTATCTATAGTTATTTCTATATTCTCATTTTACAAAATTTCTACGATTTTCTTATCATTTATCACAAGTGTTCCCTTTGCCTTCGAAATTCTTTTACTTCCTATCTTTATCTCGTCTCAATACCGTGCTTCTATAACATTTCAGATGCCATAGTTCACATTTATTATAGCGGAGGTCGTTTGCCTCTCGCGCCAGTTTCCGAATACCGGTCGCGTATTCGTCATCGCGCGTTGATCCTTGAACTTGTAACACACTTTTCGGTAAACCCACCAGGACTGGTGGTGTGTGATTCTTTTGCACTTAATGATCGCTACTTCTTTCGTGTGTTTTTTAAGTACAACTCGGCGGACAGGCTGACAGTCCACTATTAATGGTGCTGCAAGTTCGCTGTCGACCTTGCATGATAAGGGATTTGTAAGTGATAATGAAATGAGCTCCGGCATCCCGAAACACAATAACCATAGAATTAGAAAGTGCTAGAAATTGAACACATACTGTTTTTAAACGGTGGTCTTCCGTAAAGGGGTTACCTAGTTAAGTTACTAGGTAGGGTTGCCCATTATATAACCGCGAACAGCAGTAGTCCGCTACTACTTTATTTAAATAGCAATAATAATTTAAATATATCTATTAAACTATTCAAATAAATATGACTGTTTTTCTTATGTTCACTTTCCAGCCTTGACTCATAGTTCATGTGTGTTTGCTTATTGCATAATTTGAAGTTTAGTTTTTTTTTTACATTCTTAAATTAATTCATAACTATTAAATTCCATTCCGTAAACTATCCCTCGCAAGATGATCTATCGATGCAGTGAAACACTGGAATATAAATAGTGCGTTTAATGCTCCATGACAGTAAGACCTAACAAATTAGATATTGTGTTGGTATTTGTGCCATTTATTCCGAATTATTTTAATACCGTAAACCACGTTTGTGAATGGTACCTTAATATGCAAAATTATTCAAGAGTAAAAAAAAACTAATTTGTATTTTGAAGGAAGCAACAAAACTGATTTGAAAAATTTCTAATTGCGATTCTACATCATTAATCAATTTCAATACAATACAATTCAACCAATACAGCAGGGAGTCAAACTATAGCGCTTATTGTAAGTTTGCCAAAAAGTTAATTTGCCACACTTTTGTATATTCCATACATTGAAAGTAAATTCGCCAATCGCCACAATCGTTAAAAATAGATATAAATTCACAACAAGTAGATAAGAGTTGTTGTTAATTCGCCACCTCAATTTTATATTAATATTGCAGAAAGTAGTGTCAGTAAACATTCTACTTATTAGCATCTGAAAAGAATATTTTTTTCTTAAATATTATTATACAACAATATGTACAGGTCTATTTGATGGTGCAGGTACGCTACCAAATTACTAATAATATAACAATACATACTTATAACAACAAACTGTTACTGTGATCATTGCCATGATTACTATAAAAACTTTTTTTAACTGTTATCTTTTAATTGTTTTAACTTGCTTTTTTTTTATAATAACATGAAATTAGACAAATAGGGAATATGCGTATAATTCAAAAAATGGTTGAATATATTTTTTTATGAACATGTTTGCTTTATAATTAAGTCTATTGAAATATTTAAAAAAAATATTCCTTGTTCTTAAGAAAATTATTATTATAAAGTGCAAAAAAATAGCGGAAAATTGAAAACACTTGAAACGCAAAACTATTCACAAGATTGAATGTGAATCGAATAAAATACTATATAACGCTTGTTAACTAGATGATTATTGTTGTAGACTGTGACGTCACATTGCGCCAACATTTCGGGCGTTTTCTTTTGTAACTTAAGTTTTAGTTTTTCTGCACTGGATATTTTTTTCGGTTATATAACGATACATACAACCTATCGTATAAAACACAAAAAAAAAACGTGCATATTCCCTATTCGATAATTATGTATACATTTAAATAGTATTAAAGTGTAAATCGAACTAAGTCACATATTGGGCTTTCTATCATTCTTACACTCAAACTTATGTAAATTACAACATATTAAAATTGTAGCCTCGTGCGAGTAGGTTAAAAAAATTTTTTTTTTACATTTTTAAAAATTTATTTGATGATAATGGTACCTGCCGCGAGATGCCAGCCAGACCGGTGTTTTCTTAATTGACCGATAATAAAACATCAATTAAAAAATTCCTTGCTTTGTGCCAAACGGGTTAGTCGGATGGTTCACTAGCTCTTAGAATATTAGACCATTACTCACTCGGTCGACTGATTGATGTGTATAGTAGATAATAAGGGTCGATGCCTTATTTAGTACCACACATACTAATTACTGTCAGAATTCTGTATATTAAAGGCAGGGTGTTGCTTTGCGTGAGTTTAATAGCATTGATTAAGTGTATATAGTTCGTGATAGTTTAATTTAATAATTTTCAATTAATATATTTCGGTCCATTATCTCCTCCTTATCTAATTGACATTATCCTAACAAGGTTGGCAGGACACACTGGCAAGTGAATTGTCGGCTTTCCTGTTGACATATTAACAAAAAAATAAAATAAAACATTGCGTAGCAACTCATACTGGTTAAGAAGACGTTGCCTGACTAGACATTCACATGAAACTTAAATTTTGGTCAAATTTATAATCTTTTCTTTAATTCCCGAAAAGAAAAAAAAAAATACTTCAGTTCAACGTTCGTATATAATTTGTTTGTATCAATACTTGATTTAAGTAGTCTAGTACATATAAAATGTAACAGTCAACAGACGTCTAACGGACTACTCTTCAATCATGGGAGGCAGTAATTGGTTCCGTTTACACCGGAAAAAGCTCGTTGTCGGAGTAAATTTCTCTGTGACGAAAGAGTACCTACAATGTTGAAATTTAGGTTATTTTTTTAGGGATTACCGTATATTAAATAGAGTTTTTTACACATATTAAATCTCACCTATGACCAACTTATCGTAAGAATTTATTTTAATATAATTACTAGCTTTTGTTCGTGACTTCGTCTGCGAGTCTTAATAAATTATATCTTATCTTTCAAGCCGGAACCAACCATAAAGATTCACGAAATGTTATTGAAATCGGTTGGGCTGTTTTGGAGATTAGCGCTAATGACGAAATACCTTCGGCCCAGAGATGTTAGAAAATTACGAAGAAAGTTCTCCGTGGAATGAGTTCATTATGTGAGTCATACCTACTAACTACTCACACAAAGTAGCCCTAAAATAGCTGCTCAATTACAATTGCGAGCGGTCTCGTGAATAATCAGCGAAGTATGCGTAAACATATTGTACTTTTTATACTTTATTAAGACGCAACGTCCATATACTATACAGATATACATAGTCTCCGGTGCGTCGTACTATTTTTTTTTTTCACTTATAATTGGAACTTTCGTAAATATATTCATTTGGATAAGGTTAATTTATAGAAATACGTTTAAGTTGGAGGATAATATTTTTTTGGACTTTCAATCTGTCTTTTGAGAGTCATTTTAAGCTATAGTCAGGTTTATTTGACATCTTATTTTAGCGATCAGCGATCAGAGATATATTAAACAAGGACCCACTAACAGCGACCCAGTAAAAGCCCAATTTTAATCTATAAAGTTAATTAACGTTTTCTTTTAAGACCTTAATTACAAAACATCAACTTTTCTCTGTAGGGTCTTCTTTTCATTAGAATGTTTAAGGTCAGTTGAAAGAAATTCTCCATGCTTAATGATAAAATTTTATGAAGTTAATTAAAAGGCGATAAGTATCTGTATCAATTCACATTTATCAAAATGATAAGAATTCAACAACACGATGATACGTTCGAGGGGAATTTAAGTGCATAAGGGATAAGGAAATGAACTCTAAAAAACCTTAATCACACACCGTAGCACACGTGCTATTATTTTACTACATTATATCAATGATATTTTAAAAACCCCTATTTTTTTATCTTCTTTCAGAAGTATTACCGTCTATAGGACATTTCTTCAACACTCAGTTCCAAAGCATCCTTGGTATCTCTAGACTATATTATATTATACCTTCATATTACTCCTTATACCTGGTCCTCCTCTAGACTGTTTCTTTATCCTTAATTCCAACTCATAGTTGCGATAGAGGAATGAGTTCTTGTATCTATTACTCACCGAATCACAACATCACAAATGTGATATCTTATTTCACTTTGGTCTTCTATAAGCTGCCGGTATTACATATAAGCTAATAGATGTATACCTAAAACATGTTACATAATTTCACTAAGCACTTGTAATCGCAACTGAATAGCATAGTTTTTGTCGCGTTGGGTGTCAATAGTCTGTTTCCGCCCTAAATATTACCGGGCAGTCGACACGTGTCGAGTGACCTCGTTCCCACGATCTGTCGCTGCCGTGTACAAAAGAACAGCTCACCTCACCCATTTTGCACACCACACACAGGTATACCTACAGCTGGCGTCTCATGTCAATGGTCTTGATAACAAATTGATATCATGGACTTTCCTGAACATTTTGTATTTGTAATTAACCATAACAATTAAGTCTTGTTATTTTCTATTCATAGTAAATGAAAAATTTAACTTGTCCTCTGCGAATCTTAGTAAAAATCTTGTGCTCATTTTCAACCTCCGACGCCATACACAAAAACGGAAACAGAACAAAAACTGAATAATGTACTTATCCTAAACCTATTAAGTTTGTACCAAGTACAATTATATTTTCCCGAAACATTTCAGTAACGTTCAACTAGTTTACTTCGATATCAAAAGCACTCGGATCAATGTACTCGGATGTTATCAAGAAGATTTCCGTGTCAAACGATAAGATTAGATTTATTGATTCTTTGTATTAATTTTATTGTCCGAACATTTGTCTGCATGATTGGTAACAATAATTTATAGTCAGGGCCGGATTTAGGGGAGGGCAACCGGGGCTGCAGCCCCGGGGCCTCCACAAAAGAGGGGCGGGGGCTCCCACAAAAGAACTTCGAAAAAAAAAATTCAAATTCAGACTACTAAACAACTTTTCCTTTGATATTTTTTTTCGCGTTTTACCTTTACTTACAGTACTTTGTACAAACATGATTATATTAAATATTAACAGAAATCATCGATCTATATTTGTTCACTCCAATCAGGCAATCAGTAATCTCAAATGGGCCTTATAAGCACTTGCAATTTACTACCCATCTTGAGGGAGTATCCCAATGGCTCAATGGCTGAGTGGGGTTGTACTCGCCCGCAGCCTCGGAGGTTGAGTATTCGATTCCGTGTCTCGACTCTCTCTCTCTCTCTCTTTTTATTTTTTATTTTTTTTTTATTAGGTAAATATATATATATATATATATGTGTGTAATTTACATTAGCTTAAAATGAATTTCCGCAAAATAACGCCTGATTCAATTAATTACCAAACATATTTGATCAACAAATAAAAAATAATCGTTTTTTTCACAATATTCGTTTTTATTACCAAAATCATTATAGGTAGAACGCTAGCGCATTCGTTCCATGACGCGCTTGCACGTAGGTCGCGCGATGGAAAACTCGACTGAAAAAAATTGTCCATTTTATTTGAAAAATAATTTTGGGCCAGGGGGCCTCCACTCCTTTTTTGTCCCGAGGCCTCCAGATCTCTAAATCCGGCATTGTTTATAGTCATCATTAAAACATAGCATAGGCAACAGTAGTTATTCGTGAGTAACTAAATGAGACGTGCCTGAATGAGGGCGTTGAAAATGCGTGCATTTTATGGTGGCATTTAAGTGTATTACATAGATTTAAATTATTATGTATATTAATTCACTTACAAAAACATACATAGATACATATGTATTTATGAACGTGCATAGATATCTAATTCGCGGAATTTTGACAAGACATCATGAAATTATAACATACTCTATTTCAAACCTTCATAGAATAAAGCAAGTTTTAACAGTTTTCAACAGTTAAAACGTAAGAGTTCTTACTATTACTTACTACTAGGGGACCCTGGTGGACTCACCCCTAAAAACAATCCAAAAATGTAGAAAATAATAAATATTAAATAACGTCGGATTTATTTTCACTACGTATTATTTATTATCTGTTGACATCAATTGACACAAGTTTAACGGTACACTGGCATCGGCCCTATTCTATTCAATAATTGCATGACAGGCGACACAGCATTGATTGCGTCAAAGTACCATGGTACAATGAATTAGAAAAATGTTTTATTATTTTGACCTGAGTTACTATTGGGCTGCAGATATAGAATTAAAAACTGTTACTACTGGCTGCAGACTTAGAAATTGAGCGCCACAGCGATAAAGATGTCAGATATTTTTTCAGGTGTTAACTACGAGTATATTTGCTGCTGGCACCAGCTTGTAACTTAACTAATTATAGAAGGTAATAATAAATTAGAACGTAACCTCTGCATTTCTTTTTCAAAAATTTCTCAATCATTTGTGCCGACACTACGACTATTATGTTAATAATAAATACACAAACAGATATTTGATTCTGTCTAGTAGGAGATAATTATACTACGCCTCTGTTGACCACTTGGCCTACAATAACCTTCCACTAATAAGTTTATGATCAATCATTCCTTGTTCATGCTTCATGCTTCATTCAATGAATTGCCATAGGTCTCTATTTTGTACCACCAACATCCAGGTATAGTTTGCCGCCTTCGTGACGTCCTTTTCTATTAGATCCGAGATGTACTCACTCTCCTATAGGGCGTTCTACACAGTCTGTTAGTCTCTTAGCTATAAAATATTGTACGGTCAATTCTATGTGCGAACCTTAATTATTAAACGCAAAAGAGAGTTGGTCTAGTATTGATATTACTTTTATTATTAGTTATTATGCTCTGCGGTTTCACTCGCCTTTTAATTTAAAAGAAACGAACAACGGTTCGTTTTCGCTTATTCCGACCTTTTTTTTATTTTTGCTCGGCTCCTAAAGGTCGTAACATTATGTTAAATAGCCTACACCAACCTCTCTCTAGAATTGGACAGAAATTAGCGCGTTCTAACAAAAAAAAAAGAAAAGGTAGAAGAAATGTGTTAGAGGTATTCCAACGAATTTCAGTTGATAAAAGTTAGATGTCGGACTTTGCAGTAATTGGTAGGTTAAGATATTTTAATTACGATCAAGATTGAACGTTGTAACTATTATTTTTTGAAAAAGCATAACAAGGTTTTTAACTTGTTAACGTCATAACCGGTTTGTAAATTGTTAAGATTATGTAATTGATTAAAATCTCATGTCAACATAATATTATATTATAGTTAGTACTTTCATTTTTATATACTGACTATTATTAGTAAGTATTTTTCATCATTACAACATTACTTATTATAGCAAATGATAACAATTATACATCAGTATTCCCTACACGTGTATTTCATAGGAGTCCGCAAATGGTGATCCATAATAGTATAAGTACAAGTTCTGTGTAGTAGGTACCGTATTCTAGGAAGTTATTAATTTTAAAATAATTGCATTTAATTACAGTCGATATTAACAGATATGGTGAGTAAAACATATAGTTTGTTTAAACGTGTAAATACATGTTTAAACAAAGTATATGTTGAAGTCGAGTCGAAGTTTTCTTCAATAGCAATCAGTCACGTTTTGCTATTAACTAATGATTTACTTAAGGCTTATCCTTCCAAAAAATTAAATTTTTGCAACATTTTGTAACAGTATTATTCATTATATATACGCCTTTTCTTCAGCGAAAAAAATATATGTTTATCTACAAGATATGAGGAATGATTTGTTGGGATTAAAAATTTTATTTTATTGAAATTGATTCAGGAAAAAAATTCTAAACTCACCCCTTTTATTTTCAGTTATAACAATCTCACTTCTACAATATTTATCAAAAGATTATGAAATTTTGTACACTTATGAAGATAACAATGTAGCATGATTTGTTGAAAGCGCTTTTTGAAAATTCGTAAAATTGAATTTTATATAACGTTTTTATCAAAAATATTTCCCCACTTACTCAGCGCTAGCCCGTTCTCGTCCATAAAATCAGTGCGGGGCGAGTCGTGATGCTAGACGGACCTATGCCGCGTTGCGCTTCATCAAATTATTAATTTTTACGTAATAAATAAAGAATAAACATTTTAGTGGCAGAACAGACAGTGCATGATAGTGTATAATGTATATAATACTTTAATAGGTTTTCTTTTTGTCTTTTTAATTAAATCTTTAAAAAACTAAATATAAATTATGTTGTAATATAATATTCAATTTATTAATAATCTGAAATATTCAATTTGAATATTCAATTAATAATTCATCTGTATATATACTTGTTATCTAAATTTAATAAAGATAGGAAGTAAGCAAAGGAGGCAAAAGCGTAATATATCAAAAATAAACCAAACGAGGAAGAAAAGTTTTCATGAATTTTAATTAATTAATTAAATTAATTAATATTAATAATAATTATTAATTAATACATATAAATTAATAAGCCTAATAAATAAATAATAAAGCCACTATAAAGCCGGATTCCCACTCACGTATCTAGTGACTCATCGAATTGTTCTCTAGAAGGAGCGGTGGGGGGTTTCCCTATTGTAGGTGGTCGCGTAGGGGACGCCCCCGTGACCTCCAGAAAAATCCGATATCCTCGGTACACCGTTCTGGTAAAAAGTTGGTGAGCGGTTCTCGGAAACTATGAGGGATAGAAGGGTGGCGTTTGCAGAAGGTCATAGAGGGTGATCGGTAGTCACCAAGGAAAGTGTCATCCGGTCTACCGGGGCACCAAAAAAAAAGCCCCCTCCCTGGACCCCCCCCGACCATAACGACTCGGAAACGGCGCGTCACAGCCGTGTCGTGTTTGGGCTCATCGGGAACGTCTCGACGAGATAAAAAATTTGACGCCCCCCTCGGACCCCCCCCCGACCGTAACTCGGAAACGGCGCGTCACAGCCGGGTCGTGTTTGGGCTCATCGGGGACGTCTGGACAAGATAAAAAATTGACACCCCCCCCCCTTCGCGGACCCCCCGACTGTAACTCGGAAACGGCGCGTCACAGCCGTGTCGTGTTTAGGCTCATCGGGGACGTCTCGACGAGATAAAAAATTTGACACCCCCTCGGACCCCCCCGACCGTAACTCGGAAACGGCGCGTCACAGCCGGGTCGTGTTTGGGTTGATCGGGGACGTCTCGACGAGATAAAAAATTTGACGCCCCCCTCGGACCCCCCCCGGCCGGTACTCGGAAACGGCGCGTCACAGCCGGATCGTATTTGGGCTCATCGGGGACGTCTCGACGAGATAAAAAATTTGACGTAACCATGGTCAACGGTTACAAATAGACCCCCATGTTAGGTATCATTTGAAAGGATGAGGGTAATCTATCAACACCATCCTCCCAGCCCCCCTCCGCTCCCCCCTTACTCCCCCCCCTCCTTTAAAATTACACAATTAATAATAATAAGACCCAAAACCAAACCAAAACAATTAGACATGGCAAAAGACAAGACAAAATGAAAACGTCAATAAATTTTCTACAAGCATTTGTTTTTTTTTTTTTTAATTCTATTGACATGAATTTTAAAAATTATAAAAAAGGGCTTTTGATAGCTTTTAGAAAAATCAAGCGCTGAATCAAAAATATGGAGAAAATAATAAATGTTAAGTGTGCCTTTTACAGTTCAATATACCCTAAAAAGCCCCACAGAGTTTCCATTTAATCCACTCAGCCGCTTTTTTGTCCCACTCGATAGATTTTTTGAAAAAATTGAAGAAGCAAGATTCTCGCTCTAAAAAGTTCGTAATCTTTATCAAAATGAAAAAAAAAAAACACTTTTTGTCTCAATTTATTGTCACTTCACTCACTTGGTGAATTTAAAAAAAAAATATCAAAATTAAAAAAAAAATTATTACCGCCGGCATTAATAATAATAATAATAATAATAATAATAATAAAGCCTTTATTACTGTTAACATTTTTTCTTTTTTTTTTTTTTTTTTACACATCTACTTATATCTAATCTAATTTTCTTAACTAATTTCAATTCGCAGTAACGTCTTCCATTTTATTTATTTTTTTTGTTAACAATTTGTCTTTTGACATAGGCCTCCTCCAAGATTTTCCACTCTTTTCTGTTTGTTGCCACTTTTATCCATAGCTTTCCTGCCGTACGTTTCAGTTCATCGTCCCATCTCATATTTTGTCTTCCCTTGTTTCTTTTTTGGTCTCTGGGATACCATTCTGTGATATTTTTTGTCCATTTAGGTAGTTGTTCTCTGATAATGTGGCCCGCCCATCTCCATTTAAGAGTTCTTATAGTTTTTTCTACGTCTTTAAATTTTGTTTTATCTTTGATATCTTGCAACTTCACCTTATCTTTCAGTTTTATTCCAACAACACTTCGTTCCATTGAATTTTGGCATACTTTCAATTTTCTTAATAGATTCTCTGTAAGAGCCCATGTTTGACATCCATATGTTAAACATGGCAAAATACTAATATCAAATACTTTCTTTTTGTCCTTCAGCGGTAAATCATTGTTTTTCATCACTTCTCTCAGAGACCAATATCTTTTCCAAGAGTTGTTCACTCTCCTATCTATTTCTTTGCGCATGGCATCCTTCGTAGCAATTATTTGTCCTAAATATACGTATTCTTCGACATACTCTATTAATACTTCATTTACATATATATTATTTTTTTCTGAATTTGTCATTATTTTGGTCTTTTTGGCATTCATAGAGAGTCCAACCCTCATACTTGCATCTGCTAATTGTTGAAGCATTTTTTCTAAATCTTTACTGGTTTCGGAAAATAACACTAGATCATCAGCAAAGCGAAGATGGTTTAGAGCTTCTCCATTAATTTTCAGTCCATGTTTCTCCCAATCCAGGTTGCGGAATACCATCTCTAGCACAGCGGAAAATATTTTTGGGGAGATCGGATCCCCTTGTCTGACACCCCTTAGAATAGGAAATTCTTTGCTAACTTTATCTAATTTTATAACTGCAGTGCTATTTGAGTATATTTTCTGCAGAATTCGGGTGACTTTTCCTTGCACTCCTTGTTGTTCTAATGCTGTCCATATAGCTTTGTGATCTAAAGAGTCAAAAGCTTTGTTATAATCCACAAAAGCAATGTAGTACGTCATTTTGTATTCATTGTATTTTTGGAGTATTTGTTTTACAACATGAATGTGATCTAAGGTTGAGAATTTGCTTCTAAATCCGGCTTGTTCTTTAGGTTGGTTCTCGTCTAAAGTATTTGTTATTCTAAATAGCAGTATTTTTGCAAATACTTTATATAAGTTTGTCATTAAGCTTATTGGTCTATAATTTCCGATATCTGTTTTGTCTCCTTTTTTATGCAATAATATTATGGATGATTTCGTCCAATCTGTTGGTATAATCTCTGAATCTAGAATGTCATTGAATATCTCCGTTAATTTGGGAGCAGTTTCTTCTATTGTTGCTTTTAGCAATTCATTTGTGATCTGGTCTTCACCCGGTGCTTTACCCTCTTTTTGTGTTTTTATAGCCCTTACAGTTTCTGAAAGTAGTATTCTAGGTGTGTGTTCTTCTTTTACTCGTGTGTATAGCTTACTATTTTCCGTTTCTTCGTCCTTTCCTTCTATTCTTCCGTATAATTCTCTGTAATATGATGCTGCTATGTTTACTATTTCATGTCTATTTCCAGTTTCCCTGTTTTTGTTATCTTTTAATCTTGGCATCCATTCCTTCGAATCTAATAATTCTTTAAAAGCTTTCTTGACGCCTCCTGTTTTTTCTATATGATTTTTTTTTTTTTTCACCGCCGGCATTAGCGTTACCCAAACAAAACGTACCACGCGAAGTTTGCACAGTTGGTGCAAAAACTCAATTGTTTTTACAGAAAATTAAAAAATTTGTTAGTTTTGATAAAAACTTTTGTTTGGCTCTTTTACCATATATTTTATATTCGTATAAAGAAATATACATACATCTATACATATAAATAAAATTGGAGTGTCTGTTTGTAATATTGAAATAACCGTTTTTTACTACATGCATATGAATATATATACGTACATACACCATATATGAGTACATACACCAAAATAAACCAACCACATAACCAAACCAAATTTTTGTCTGTCTGGGTGTCTGTTTGTTCCGGCTAATCTCTGAAATGGCTGAACCGATTTTGATGGGACTTTTATTGGCAGGTAGCTGATTTAATAAGGAGTAACTTAGGCTACGTTTATTTTAGAAAAAATCCAAAATAACATCCAAAATAACATTTTTTACAATTTTTGTATGTCTGTCTGTTTGTTTGTTCCGGCTAATCTCTAAAATGGCTAGACCGATTTTGACGGGACTTTTATTGGCAGGTAGTTGATGTAATAAGGAGTAACTTAGGCTACGTTTATTTTAGAAAAAATACACCCCGGGCCAAGCCGGGAGCGCGCCGCTATACACTCTAAAAACATAACCCTCGTTGTGGCGCAGACGGGTAAAAATTTTTACTAGGTAACATAATTTACTACCTAAATAACAAAACACGCTTCATTGTTACTGAATTATCCCTCTACATTGTAAATAATTATAAATTTGTAGTATGTATTTGCAGTAAAGTAGGCTCAGTCGACTATGTCGTGCCTTTGTCGTCTAGTCTCCATACTACTCTTTGCCATCTCTGTGCGGTCGATCTCTTGTAGAGGGTGGCGCGGGGAAATTAGCCTAATAATTCAAGGCCAAATCGGCGTTATGCACCTTAACGTGCTCGAATATCCATTAGGCCCGACGGGCATTCGTTCAGAGCATCATTCGTCTAAATCAGTTCAATAACTAAAAGCAAGGTGAATTTGAAAAAATTATAATAATACACCACTCAACGAGGTGTTATTATATCATCTAGCTAAAGCGCACCAAGTTTTATCTTCGATCTTAATTTTTAATACAGAAAAACGACTAGTTAGATAAATCTTTCAACTATAATTATAAATTAAGTAGCTTTTGCCCGCGGCTCCGTCCGAGCCCCTTATTCTTAGGTGTTAAAACATTTGTTCAGTCTTTTTTGCTCGTATATTTTTGACATGCATTGATAAAATAAAAATTATTAGAAAAAATCTAATTTTGTATTAATCAAAATTACCAAAAAACCAAAAAATATATATATTAATTGTTTATCCGATCGCTACTAAACTTCGAAGGATCATCCGTTGGGCTAATCGGAAGATTGTCTGAAAATTTCATCAAAATCGGTTGAGCGGTTTTCAAGTCCAACATTTTGCGATTTAGTCATTTACAACAATTTAACATTTTAACAAAAGAGACTTCAGAATCTTAGAAACACCACTTATGAACAAAGAGAATCTTTTATGCATTATTTACCCATACTTATATTATTTGTAGACAACTTCATTTCAACAACTTGCAATGTTTAGTGGGCTTATGACATACATAATATACAGCTGTCCGTTGTTGACATAGTTTGGAAAATACCTTTGCGGTATTATGAATGTTCCTCTTATCTAGAAACAATGACCACTCTAATATTGAGGGTTTCTGAGAGCACTTGTTGCTGTTTTCACCTTTAGCTTTGTTTCTCTGAAAACGTTGGCTTGAATAGGCCAGTACTTCAACAAAGATTCACAGAAGATTCACAACAAAGTCACAATGGTTTACTAATGGTTTAGTTATTTTTTTATATAATTATATCATCAATAGTATAAGTTTTCCCGCGACTTCGTATGTATAGTATATAGTATTTCGTTTATCGAAAATACCAGAGGAACCTAACATTTTTCCAATTTAAAAAGCAAAAATGACATCAAAATATCTGATAGGCTCGCTTTGTCACGACATGCCGCCATAATTCAATCCAATCTCGACCCTTAATCTAATTACATATTTTCCCTCCATCTCTCTCGTGGCTTTAGATGGTTCGTTGTTTGTACTATTATATGTATTTATTTCTTGATATTAAGTAGATATTTTATAAACAGCAATTTAATAAAAGTTTGTATTCAACTAGAACTTCGCACTTGTGATCGTTTGCTTATCCTGAATTATTATGCAAAACTATATACAATTTACTAAAGAGAAATAAATAGTTATGTCTACTCGTAAGGCTTGTTTGTCGTAAGTAATATACATTTTTGCACTCATTTTTTAATTTTGTTTGTCGTAAGTACCTACATATTCGACAATCTTTGAAATTGGGGCCGGAAATTTAATTGAACCTCCGTCATCCCAAGTTGAAAGGTCAATTTACCGCTACTTCCGTGATTCGATTAATATAATTGTAACATTTGGAGTATCGCGGTGGCGAGAGAAAGGATTTCATAATAGTGTAGGGGAGCCCAAGAGGGGATTTTACTCGAGCGCGTCAGATATTGCCAATAATGGATATGTATTAATCTGCCGGTTTGGATGGTGGGGTTGAGGTAAAAATTTAAATACAACTCGAGCGCGTCAGATTTTCAGAGGGAGGATGTTAAATAAACCCAAACTAAGCTCCCATTTAAAATACAGACGATTCAGATGTAACGCAAGCTCCTGGCAGCTTTTTGAAAATGCAAAAAAGATTTTTGGTGATTGCCATTTTGTAATACTCGAGCGAGTCATATTTTCATACAGACGGTTCAGCCTGAATTCCTGATCGTGCTGATTCATAATCTGACGATTATTTAGAGGATTTTTTTAAAATTCAGCGTCAACAAACTTTTGAACGCCTGTAGACGCTTACCGTTGAAAAGAAAAACATCATATTATAACCTTTTTTTCTTCTTACCATCTAATCTTCAAAATCCAATAGGTCCCCACGACGCTCGAGTGACTCCACATTTAGCATCGTGGGCTCCCCTACCATAAAGAGGGACGAGTCGATATACCCAATATGAAGTTTGTTAGGTAGATATTGCGAACCAATATTAGTCACATGTGAAAGTAAATCTAATAACGGGATCCCAATAAATGTTGCTTATGTTGTGTAAGGCATAAGAACGTCTTATGTTGTGGATAACGTATTATTGAGTGTCCTTCACTAAAGTAAATAAGGTTATTTTTTGTTGTACAGTCTGGAATTGTGAGAAGTTGATGTCCTTTAATATTTAGGTCAAGCCCTTTATCATCCAAGTTAACACTAACTTCATAAGTGTTTAATTTATGTTTACATAAAGTTAAGATATTGATATGTGTATCACTTACGTATTTGTTTTAATAGCTTTTCTGTCCATACAAATAATATTAATGAGAAAGTTAAGCTGTCTGTCTATTACGTTTTCAATTCCAAGTCATGTCCATTTGATGATGTTTGGCATTACCATAAAAAACCCTAAAAAGCAACTTAAGTATTACAGCAAATTCTTCTCATATAAAACTAGCAGTTTTTTTTATATTAGGGTCGACAGTTGGTTCCTTCAGACAGGCTCGATGGTAGTTGGCTACCGCCAACCATAGTATAATTAAGGATAAGAGATTAGAAAAAGATATGTAACTAGTAGTTTTAGAATTATTCTTATGTAATGTTAAAAAGAATTATTATAACAGTAGGAATGTTATATAAAGCTAAATAAATTTTAAATAGCAAACTAGTCCAATACTATGCTCTTATCTTATATCGATGTGTGTCATTCGATTATCTTTTCTTATCGAGATTCACTTCGATGATGTTCGGTGTGTTCGGTGATGTTCGGAGCGCAGCTGGTAAAATAAATTCATACGAATTGAATACATTACTGAAAGAACGAGGAAAATTGAATTTCTAACAACGATTTGAATTTTAAATACGCATTGCGGTGAACTTGACTATAGGAGGTCACGTACAAATACTAGTGGTTGTGCACAGAATTTTTAGAATTGTATTCGAAGTATAATCGTACATAAATAAGCCTATAAAAATACAGATGTTTCGACTTTTTTATGACTTTATTAATTTAGTATAGTTATTTCTTTAATGAGACTTAATTTGTCTTTTATTTATTTATCTTTAATATATCTTTCATTTAAACCTTTCATCGGAATTTATTTAAGGCGGAATTTGAGACCGAATACTTATGTAGGTATTATATGTAATATGCAATGTTTAAAGGTAAATAAATATAGTTAGAATTGAAGCGAATCCTTCAATGGGGATTCGTCCGAAAACAAATACAATTTATACTTAAATTTGTAAAGGTTAAGTTATATTGCGTTGAATTTCTGTATAAAGATATCAAGAGAGGTAAGAGAGGTTTCTGCCGCCGCCGCTCTGGTTCGCTCCACCGAACGGTCTCTAGGGAGAGTTGCTTCGAACCTACTAAACTTAATAGTCCCCAGTACAAGGACCTTAAATTGTTTTGACACATACAAATGTAAAACTTTGTGAGTGCCTGGCTATCCTAATCAGATTATATTTAAAAAAATGACATATGATGACATATGACAGAATGACATTGTTATAAACTATAAAGTAATAAGAGCTAAGGAGCTTCACGCTCGCCCGAATATCCGTTGTCAATTTTAATTTTTTCGAACCAAACGCATTGTCAAATACGAAAAAAAAAATAAATCCATACTAACGTAGTAGTGATGAATTCCTCAAAGTCATTGGCGTATATGTAATTCCCCTTGACGTGATTTTTCAGCACACAACGTAAAATAATTTCACGAAAATGCTTTTACGTTTACTCTACATTTTTTTTTTTCGTTTTTCCACATGACCTCCATTCAACTTCATATAGCGTGTTACCCGAACGTAAACTTCAAGCCTTTGTACTACCGACCTCACTCCAAGTTCAAGAATAAATACCTACTTCTCTTTCGATTAAGGAAATAAACGCTAATTGCATTTCATTGTTGTATGTAGCATTTTTTTTAAGGTTTCCGTATAATGTTTTAAGATACAGAAGCTGAACACGTATTGAATTATCTCGAGGAAACTAAAGTGAGTAATTAACTATTTGAATTTAATATCTGAAGTTCCGATGGAAGCAATCCTAACCATGATTTTATTAATCTTTTATACTTAAATATAAAATGTTAGTTTTATCGTCGTATAAAACTAACAACGAACAGCCAAAACTATACTAAGTATTATACATATTGTTACGCGCAGGGTAAGATAAAATGCCGTTTAGGGGGGTATCAGAACACGATTTATTTCCGCAGACCAAGATGACTCCCAATATTACAGAGCTTCTTCAATCAAACCGTAAAACTTGCCAAAAGTCGTCGCTAATTCACTCTTCGTGTCAAGTATGCACTGTCGCAAAGATCTTCGTAAAAGCTCCCAAGTGTTGTTAACGTATCGCTAGTTATCGCAGAACTGTTCTCTCGAGCGACCGCACCCGTATTTATACTCGCGCAGAAAGTTGTGGAAATTACTGGAAACTTTAAAAGTCGTAAACAAGTTTATCAAAGCTTCTCGAAGGCTATTGGTGTTAATGTAATCTGAACCTTATGTCGCAAACATAAGGAACAATTTGCTTTGTCACGAATCAAAAAGGGGGCGTGGTCACCTATTCATTGTGGGGGCGAGCGCGACTAAGTGCGTGGAAATTTCCGCCGTCCAGATCTTACGCTATCGAGAATGTTCCATACTCTGATCGTAACAATATATATAAAGCTGAAATTTCGAACGCAGGTTTATTTTATAACGTAAACATCAGCTAAGAAAGAATTTTGAAAATTTAAACTCTGTGCGCAGCCGGGGGCGAGTCGCTAGTATATTTGCAGGCACTTTCATGACAGTCAGTACTGGCCTTAATCATGTCAAAGTAGATCTAACACACACACGGATAACCAATGTAAAAATATATTGCTATTGAATAAGCGGAACCTTAACGATCCTATGACGGATACCGCCACCCACAAAATTACTCATCTTATTTACAAGTTTTCAGACTGTAATTTGGAATGTTAATGACGTTGCCATAAATAAGACAAGAAGCAATTAGATATTTTTGGACGGTAGTGTGTCATTAAAGAAATGATGGACGAATTAGATTTTATCGATTCATACACGTGTATATGTTTACCAATTTAAATTATTTTATCGTTCCATTAAACTCACGACCAAGAAATGCTAATTTTAGGTGGCTACCATCGTCTATAACACAAGCAACGCTCACAGGTGCTCAAGTGCGCTGGCCACCATACAAGGATTGAGGATAAGGGTTTAGAAAAGGATAGGGAAATGGGCACTCTGGTATCCCTTTCTAACACGCTGAAACACAAGTGCACATGTGCTTATTTCACCGTGGTCTGTAAAGCGGTGGTTACTGCCGCCAGATGGACTGCCAAATGACTAGGAATGTAGCCTACAGTGTACTCGCAGTGTACCCTACACTGCGTTTCGCCACTATAAATAATATGTTATTGTCGTTATACATATATTATCTAATATCATTTAAGTTGGTGTTTTACAATTTGTAAATCTGATCGAATTGATTTCTTGGCATCAATAATCGATTCTCGTAAACGTAAGTCATAAAGTCTTCCGCTGTTTTAATATGTGTACTCTATAAACAAATGCGCTCAATGCAGAATCGACCACACTTGATTGCCAACAAATAAAGTACCACTTGCAGTGGCGTGTGGCCACGTGTGGCGTTGCTTGTGTTAATAGACGACGGTAGCCAAGTGAACCGTTGGGCCTGTCTGACATTAAAGCAAGTTAAGGGTAAAGCGCCTTCCTTATTTTATTTTCGTATTTTGTTTAATTTGTCATATTTTTTATGTAATAATTTTTTTATATCTTGTTTTATCATTGAATTTTACACGCTTATTTTACTATGCCTAATTTTACGGCAAAATGATATTATTGAAATAAATATTCCCATGACTAGTATTGAATTATCGTCATCACATTTCATTTGAAATCTATTTTTGTTCTCCTTGGTATTTGGTTTTAAAATCTCCTTCGGTCGTTAATTCTGACTGATGGTCGTAAAAATAGTTTTATTTGCTATTGTGTTTGATGAAGCGATTTCGGCGACCGCGTGCTGTGGCGAATGTAAACATTCGTCAACCCTGCAGTATGGTGCTTTTGTTTAAAACATGCCATATATAATTTCCACAAATCTTTCAAATAGATTTCTACATAACTCTTCCAGTTTGCGTAGCCGCTGCTTTTAAAAGCTTTTTTCAGCGAGATGTTCAACGAAGTTCGATTCAGCTGAATAAATAGAATAATTATTCGACCTGCAAATCCTAGACAATTCAGTCACTTTTGCTTTTTATTTTCAGTTTTCAAATAATCTGTTGAAACTTGGTTTAATTATGTTTAAAAATCACGAGCTTTTATTTTGGTATTTAATCGTTAAAAAAAAGTTAATTAGAAACTATTTTTATAAATCCAAAAAAATTTAAGCTATTTTTTTGAATATGTAAAGAATAAAATATGTAATAGCACCACAAATTGTATATATTCTATTTAACTATTTTAACGACTAGCTGTGTCTCGTGGTTTCGCAGTATATAGTAAACTAGCATTTGCTCGCGTCCCCTTTTCTAAAGCGTTTTTAGATGAAGTTTTTAAATGGTTTTTAGATGAAGTTTTTAAATGGTTTTTAGATGAAAGGTTACCGTATGTCCTTTTCTGTATCATTGACATTTAAGGTATATTATTTTGTATCCGTGACAAGAAATCTCTAAGCGGTTTACATATAAATATTGAATGGAGCAGTGCAACATTCTTGTTTACGTCCGTCGTCCACGCTCGTCGGTCTCTTAACTAAGACAAAAAATGCATAAACCTTAACGAATTATTATTACACACACGAGTTAGCTTGGCACGCGTTCTGGCGTTCTGCCGACGCGACACTCGAAATGTTTGCCACATTATCTGTATTGTACATTATATACACATACTGTAAAATATATATAAATAAATACCCACATATAGTATAGGTACATTTTTGTTACAATGTGCATCGTTCGTGTTGCACGTTTGACGCTTTTGTCATTAATGTCACTCTCTTGACATTTCCATTTCGTAAAAATACCACTGATTACCACACTGATTTTACCACTGATTGAAAATGAATCCTAACTAGCAAAGAATACTAATGATAACGAACAGAGTTGTTTGGTGTTTCAATTGATGACGTATTTTTGGCTATGGTTTACGACATTTTTTTTCGTAAACCATAGGAAAAAATAGCAAAAAACTGATGTTGAAAGCCGCAACAAAATCAGTTGCGTGGTTTAGGAAGAGTTTTTTCGCAGCCATACAGACAGACGGGGAAAGCTACTTCAAATTTTACTGTGTAAAGATGACTCAATTTCCAGTGATCATTGATGAAATAAATTTTCCTCGAGACCTTTTAAAGGAATAAAAAAAATTGTGTGTGTCAGCTCCGACGCGACGCGCGACTGGAGTTTACTCCTTACGAACGATAAATAATTAATTTAATAATTTAATAAATACGAACGAATGAATAAATACGATTCTTATTGATCACAAGAAATACAAGAGAAAATATATGACACTGACACACAATTTTGATTTTATAACATAAATTTATATAACATATCCCATAAATTTTCATAACACGGGCTTATGCAAATCGATTCTTAAGGTGTAAACTCCAAACAATCAATAAGAACATAAGACTTCGTCTTCAGATTTGAACACAGCAGCAGTCTGTGTTATACTTATTTGTTTTTGAGAGTAGAATACAAGAGAATAGTAATAAGACAGTATTTTATAATTTTAAACTATCGTATTTTTTTAATTGAATCATGTCCATTAAAGGTAATTTAGAGAAATTAAAACAATTGATTGAAAATTATACCTTATATCTTGTAAGCAGATTATGGACGTAAGGTAAATTAGTAAAGTAGCTTTTAATTATTTATTCTCTTCAGTATAAGTGAGTTCTAGTTTATTACTCCTTCATTATGTATTTTTCAAGTAAAGTGGAGTCGTTGTCCATCGTTGTTCGAATGTTATTTCGTTTAAATCCAAGTATAACCAACTAAAATTAGATTGTATATTGGATACGTGTCACTCGATCGATATCTAGCTCTGATATGGACAATTTGAAAGAAGCGAAATAATCTTTGTATTAATCCAATTTATATAGGCGATGCTATTAGGTATGTTTTATTGGTAAGAAGAAAAGATGATCCAGTTGTATAAACAGAAACAGAAATAAACCACCCATTTCTAAACATAACACCTACTAACATAAACAGATCAAAACTGAAACCGTGTCTGCATTTCAATTCGCCCTACAAGGAATGTTTACTTGTTTGCTGGCCGCAGTAATAGTTTACAAGTTTTGAAATAGTATTCCTTTTTCAGCTACACTCGCTTTATCACGTGTGTCTGTTTAACTTACTTTCAATATTCACACTGCAATATTTGCTACATAATGTTTTTTTGGCAGCTTACTTTGTTAAGAAGATAGACTATAAAACACTATACTATCTCAATAGTCAACAAAGTCAATAGTCTTTTTCGGTACTCAAAGAAATAGAAGCGTTAATACTTAATGTAACTTCATAATAGATTCACGACTTCACGCGTCAAGCCGGACTGCTTTAGAATTAGAACCATAGTAAATTACATGACAAATTTGTTAGACTTGTGGTACCTATTAGTTTGGTTTCGGCATTGGAATGTAAATGGAGTTTACCAGATCTATAATCTATATAAATAAAATCAGAGTGTCTGTCTGTGATTTGCGAAAAACTGCCTCAAACTAAGCTTAGAGAGTCATTCGCATGCTGTTAAAACGTAAATAACTTTTTTTAGAATTTTTGTCTGTCTGTCTGTCTGTCTGTCTGTCTGTCTGTCTGTCTGTCTGTCTGTCTGTCTGTCTGTCTGTCTGTCCGGGGTAATCTCAGAAACGGCTGAAGCGATTTCGATGAAACTTTGCAGACATGAAGAGGGGGTCGTCAGGAGTAACATAGGCTACTTTTTGTTTATGTAAATTGCGGTACATACACCAAAATAACATTTTTTACAATTTTTGTCTGTCTGTCTGTCTGTTTGTTCCGGCTAATCTCTGAAATAGCTAGACCGATTTTGACGGGACTTTTATTGGCAGGTAGCTGATGTAATAAGGAGTAACTTAGGCTACGTTTATTTTAGAAAAAATACACCCCGGACGAAGCCGGGAGCGGGCCGCTATAAACAATAAAAAACGGGATCTATGCAATATATTCGAGTTTTTCAAACGCGATATTTTTTCTTTTACTGAAAAAAAGTTACTAACCCTGTGACAATAAAAAAAAAGATTTTTTCGTTCATAACAATTGCATTTGTTGTTAACAACTGAAACGAAGGTTCATGCAATACGATGAGTTCTCCTTGCGGCATATCTTTTCTTTGGCTGAGTCGCTCATTATGTATTATTAATAGGAACGGATTTTTTTTCGCTAACATTCTAGAAAATTCTAGATGTTTATAGAAAATTCTAGAAGTTTTTAGAAAATTCTAGAAGTTTCTCGAAAATTCTAGAAGTTTCTCGAAAATTTCAGAAGTTTCTAGAAAATTCTATGAAAACTTTCTTCACTTTTTCAGATAATTTAAGAAGATTTTTTGAAATTTCGGAACATCGTCAAAATTTTTAGAAATTTAAAAATTTGTTAAACCTGATGGGTGATTTGTTATATTTATTTCGAAGGAAGTAGAGTGAGGCTATCTTAATGCATAAGCATCATTCTCATTAAACTCGAAAAGTCTATGTACACGAATAAGTTGAAACATTTATCTTTTCTGCCTAACGAAAAGCTGATCATCACTCAGCTTGATAGACAGCTTTAGTATTCATCATCGAAGTTTTGAGATAGAATATACCCATATTACGCCGAACTGCGTTCTCTTATCTCAGTTGAACTAATATACACAGGAAAAAGACAAAGTTACGCACAATTAAACAAAAATCAATTCGCTCACGCAGACAACATTATTAAATTTACGTTTTTTAATATTATAAAACAAAGTCCCCCCGCCGCGTCTGTCTGTCTGTATGTTTGCGATTCTCAAAAACTACCGAACGGATTTTTATACTGTTTTCATTAATGGGAAGAGCGTTAAACGAGGAAGGTTTCTACGTTTAATTTGCAGAAAAAAATTGCACCCGTGCGAAGCCGGGAACGGATCGCTAGTCTATATAAATAAAATCAGAGTGTCTGTCTGTGATTTGCGAAAAACTGCCTCAAACTAAGCTTAGAGAGTCATTCGCATGCTGTTAAAACGTAAATAACTTTTTTTAGAATTTTTGTCTGTCTGTCTGTCTGTCTGTCTGTCTGTCTGTCTGTCTGTCTGTCTGTCTGTCCGGGGTAATCTCAGAAACGGCTGAAGCGATTTCGATGAAACTTTGCAGACATGAAGAGGGGGTCGTCAGGAGTAACATAGGCTACTTTTTGTTTATGTAAATTGCGGTACATACACCAAAATAACATTTTTTACAATTTTTGTCTGTCTGTCTGTTTGTTCCGGCTAATCTCTGAAATAGCTAGACCGATTTTGACGGGACTTTTATTGGCAGGTAGCTGATGTAATAAGGAGTAACTTAGGATACGTTTATTTTAGAAAAAATACACCCCGGACGAAGCCGGGAGCGGGCCGCTATAAACAATAAAAAACGGGATCTATGCAATATATTCGAGTTTTTCAAACGCGATATTTTTTCTTTTACTGAAAAAAAGTTACAAACCCTGTGACAATAAAAAAAAAGATTTTTTCGTTCATAACAATTGCATTTGTTGTTAACAACTGAAACGAAGGTTCATGCAATACGATGAGTTCTCCTTGCGGCATATCTTTTCTTTGGCTGAGTCGCTCATTATGTATTATTAATAGGAACGGATTTTTTTTCGCTAACATTCTAGAAAATTCTAGATGTTTATAGACAATTCTAGAAGTTTTTAGAAAATTCTAGAAGTTTCTCGAAAATTTCAGAAGTTTCTAGAAAATTCTATGAAAACTTTCTTCACTTTTTCAGATAATTTAATAAGATTTTTTGAAATTTCAGAACATCGTCAAAATTTTTAGAAATTTAAAAATTTGTTAAACCTGATGGGTGATTTGTTATATTTATTTCGAAGGAAGTAGAGTGAGGCTATCTTAATGCATAAGCATCATTCTCATTAAACTGGAAAAGTCTATGTACACGTGTTAAAAAAGGTGTTCTAGAATTTGCTCGCACAGATTGTTTGTTTGCTTCCATTCTTCGCCCTTCCTTTAGTTTCCAGAGGGTTCTCCAAGCATCATAAACAATAAAAAACGGGATCTATGCAATATATTCGAGTTTTTCAAACGCGATATTTTTTCTTTTACTGAAAAAAAGTTACTAACCCTGTGACAATAAAAAAAAAGAATTTTTTCGTTCATAACAATTGCATTTGTTGTTAACAACTGAAACGAAGGTTCATGCAATACGATGAGTTCTCCTTGCGGCATATCTTTTCTTTGGCTGAGTCGCTCATTATGTATTATTAATAGGAACGGATTTTTTTTCGCTAACATTCTAGAAAATTCTAGATGTTTATAGAAAATTCTAGAAGTTTTTAGAAAATTCTAGAAGTTTCTCGAAAATTCTAGAAGTTTCTCGAAAATTTCAAAGTTTCTAGAAAATTCCAGAAGTTTCTAGAAAATTCTATGAAAACTTTCTTCACTTTTTCAGATAATTTAATAAGATTTTTTGAAATTTCAGAACCGTCAAAATTTTTAGAAATTTAAAAATGTGTTAAACCTGATGGGTGATTTGTTATATTTATTTCGAAGGAAGTAGAGTGAGGCTAACTTAATGCATAAGCATCATTCTCATTAAACTCGAAAAGTCTATGTACACGAATAAGTTGAAACATTTATCTTTTCTGCCTAACGATCATCACTCAGCTTGATAGACAGCTTTAGTATTCATCATCGAAGTTTTGAGATAGAATATACCCATATTTCGACGAACTACGTTCTCTTATCTCAGTTGAACTAATATACACAGGAAAAAGACAAAGTTACGCACAATTAAACAAAAATCAATTCGCTCACGCAGACATTATTAAATTTACGTTTTTTAATATTATAAAACAAAGTCCCCCCGCCGCGTCTGTTTGTCTGTATGTTTGCGATTCTCAAAAACTACCGAACGGATTTTTATACTGTTTTCATTAATGGGAAGAGCGTTAAACGAGGAAGGTTTCTACGTTTAATTTGCAGAAAAAAATTGCACCCGTGCGAAGCCGGGAACGGATCGCTAGTATATAATAAATAATTATAACTTTAATAAAATTCAAATGTTAGGTACCTATGCTTCGTCGCATATCGTTTATTTATTAATTCTTGATCTAAATGTTCAAGACCTCTCCATTTATTTGCGATAGTGTTATGGCAACCATGAACTTTTCACTCTCCACAATTTGTACCTTCACATTTCCCAGTTAATGTCCGCTTTGACATTGAAGTGTTATGAGGATGATACTGTATGATATGGAAATAGAACAGCAATTTTCATAATCAAGTTCTGAATAGCGTAGCATATACGACTAAAATTGTGATAAAACTTTACTTTTTATCTGTTTTAAACACCTAGGGGTGTTATATAAAAATGAGGGGGTCACATTTATTTTTATTTATAACTAGCGATCCGTTCCCGGCTTCGCACGGGTGCAATTTTTTTCTGCAAATTAAATGTAGAAAACCTTCCTCGTTTAACGCTCTTCCCATTAATGAAAACAGTATAAAAATCCGTTCGGTAGTTTTTGAGAATCGCAAACATACAGACAGACAGACGCGGCCGGGGGGACTTTGTTTTATAATATTAAAAAACGTAAATTTAATAATGTTGTCTGCGTGAGCGAATTGATTTTTGTTTAATTGTGCGTAACTTTGTCTTTTTCCTGTGTTCAACTGAGATAAGAGAACGCAGTTCGGCGAAATATGGGTATATTCTATCTCAAAACTTCGATGATGAATACTAAAGCTGTCTATCAAGCTGAGTGATGATCGTTAGGCAGAAAAGATAAATGTTTCAACTTATTCGTGTACATAGACTTTTCGAGTTTAATGAGAATGATGCTTATGCATTAAGATAGCCTCACTCTACTTCCTTCGAAATAAATACAACCCATCAGGTTTAACAAATTTTTAAATTTCTAAAAATTTTGACGATGTTCTGAAATTTCAAAAAATCTTATTAAATTATCTGAAAAAGTGAAGAAAGTTTTCATATATGCGAGAATTTTCTAGAAACTTCTGGAATTTTCTAGAAACTTCTGAAATTTTCGAGAAACTTCTAGAATTTTCGAGAAACTTCTAGAATTTTCTATAAACATCTAGAATTTTCTAGAATGTTAGCGAAAAAAAATCCGTTCCTATTATCTATATAAATAAAATCGGAGTGTCTGTCTGTGATTTGCGAAAAACTGCCTCAAACTAAGCTTAGAGAGTCATTCGCATGCTGTTAAAACGTAAATAACTTTTTTTAGAATTTTTGTCTGTCTGTCTGTCTGTCTGTCCGGGGTAATCTCAGAAATGGCTGAAGCGATTTCGATGAAACTTTGCAGACATGAAGAGGGGGTCGTCAGGAGTAACATAGGCTACTTTTTGTTTTTTAGAAAATTCTAGAAGTTTCTCGAAAATTCTAGAAGTTTCTCGAAAATTTCAGAAGTTTCTAGAAAATTCCAGAAGTTTCTAGAAAATTCTCGCATATATGAAAACTATCTTCACTTTTTCAGATAATTTAATAAGATTTTTTGAAATTTCAGAACATCGTCAAAACTTTTAGAAATTTAAAAATTTGTTAAACCTGATGGGTGATTTGTTATATTTATTTCGAAGGAAGTAGAGTGAGGCTATCTTAATGCATAAGCATCATTCTCATTAAACTCGAAAAGTCTATGTACACGAATGCACCCGGGCGAAGCCGGGAACGACTCGCTAGTCTAAAATAAACGTAGCCTAAGTTACTCCTTATTACATCAGCTACCTGCCAATAAAAGTCCCGTCAAAATCGGTCTAGCTATTTCAGAGATTAGCCGGAACAAACAGACAGATAGACAAAAATTGTAAAAAATGTTATTTTGGTGTATGTACCGCAATTTACATAAAAAAAAGTAGCCTATGTTACTCCTGACGACCCCCTCTTCATGTCTGCAAAGTTTCATCGAAATCGCTTCAGCCGTTTCTGAGATTACCCCGGACAGACAGACAGACAGACAGACAGACAGACAAAAATTCTAAAAAAAGTTATTTACGTTTTAACAGCATGCGAATGACTCTCTAAGCTTAGTTTGAGGCAGTTTTTCGCAAATCACAGACAGACACTCTGATTTTATTTATATAGATAGATTAATATCGCATAGGATGAATTTTTAATGAAGAAGCGGGTAGCGAATAAGGTAACGCACATCAATCACTCTGAACATCTTCGTTCTCAAATAAAAACAAAGGCGACCGTTTAAGGACTTGTGTGTGTGGAATGGAATGCGTGGTGCCCTTTTCAAGGTCGCGTCGTACGTGAGGCGCGTGTCGACTTCTGAAGCTTCATCAATATGCCATTAATATATATTGTTACTCTTCTTTTTCATGTTTTAGTTTGGATTGAACTTTGGAAAATACTTTCCATTCGAAGGTTACTTAAGACTGTGTATACTATGTGTACTTAGGTTATACTTAAGACAGTGTGTTTTTTTATGACAGACAGATAGACGCTATACTTGATTGTAGGACGCTATACTTGATTGTAGGTCGCTATTATCTTCGCCTAGAATGATTACGAACAAGAGCTGGGGCGATGCAAGTACGCAGGCAACTCTGATGATGGCAAGGTTAGGTTATGACAATATCACTTCAGCAAGTAAATGGCTGAATAGAGTTAACTCATATAAGTACTAAGCTCATACGAGCTAGACTAGTTTAATATGAGTGCGAAACGCAGTACGTTTTGCCACCACAACGAAATATCATAGCCGGAAGTGATTCTCGTCTAATTTGCGGCTGTTGTATGCAATGAAATACCGTCATAAAATATTATGTATGTAGGTACAGATAATAAAGTGCGCAGTTAGAGCAAACGATAATTATGCTGAGACACGTGTGTAGGCGTGGCTCGTACCGTGGAGTTAGTCATTCATTAGCCATCCCAAATGTGGATAAGTGTTCGTGAATTATATCGAAGTGTCCGCCTTCATCGATTAAATGTGGAATATGAATTCCTGTGGAAGAAAAGTGTTACTGCTAATGAAACAAAAATGCGATGTTTTCATTTGTTGGTGAAAATGTTTTTCCAATTCTATTGTCTTATCAATTCGCTTAATCTGATTGTAACCAGATATCTGTGATATCTTTTATACCTACATATCTGTATAACATATATGCTGTGTAACTTATGTGCTATAACACGATGAATGACAGCCTGGTTATACATAGCAAGATAAATATGACTATCGAATATTACCTTACGGTTTAAACTAGTTTAAAGGATCACTTGGCATGCATGAAGTTAAAAGCACTGTTAAAATGATTATTCAATGGTTGCTCAACAAACTTTACATTAAGAGCATAACGACTGTTTATACGAGATAAACAGTTGTAAATTTTGACCACTGATTATTTATTGTCTGTATGAGCTGAGTAAGTACTTGATTAACGTATAATTTTTAAACGAATAACACATCCGCTCTGGTTTAAAATACCTATTCGTATTTATAATTAGCTTAAGCCCGCGACTTCGTCCGCGTACCACATATCCAATCTTTAATACTCCTATATTTTTGTCAGGCGTTGAATTTTTTTATTTTTATTTGTAAATGATCCTTCGGGAACACTTTTGTACTTTTGTCTGGATGAAAAGTACCCTTTTAGAATATTCCTTTTCTGTATCGCTGACACTGTGTATGCAAAATTTCATAATGATCGGTTGAGTAGTTAAGGCGTGGAAGCATAACAAACTAACCCATTTTTGCAATTGCAATATTAGTTATGATTACTTACTAAAATTTGGTTTGGTCTAAATTAGACCATAGTCATTTCGAAGGTATGAAAAAAAAATCAATTTATTTGTTACAATGAAAGCACTAAAGCTCGTCAATAGCCTCTAAAAAAGAAAATCTATTCACAAACAGCAGAATAAGGTAATCTGAAGGTAATAAACTGTTCCATCTTTATATGTTTACTTAATATAGATTCTAAGTGAAGGCTTCGATAAAACATCCTCCATAACTAGATATAAACCGTACATCCTGCTTGGTATAGGTTTAATTTAAAGTAACATACCGTATCTTATTGCGTTAATACATAGAAGGGATCATTCCCGTGTTTCTAAATTATTACATTTACTGTCTGGAGAGCACACGAAGTCTTCAACATATAAAATCCCTCCATTTTCTCTAGGGTTTAAGAGGTAAGCCGACTTTAATGTAAATAAGATTCAACCCAAAGAAGATTTTGCTCTCACAAGCTTTCTACTACTAAGTAAATGTAGAGTATGACTGGTTTTATAGGAATTGTGTACAGAGAACCATTTTTTTTACGTTGTTTATGAAATAGGTATTTTATAACAATTTATCTGCACAAATGTTATAAAAAGGAATGATTTGATTTTTCTATCTTTGTATTTTTGTATTTTTTTTTCTGCAATGGATAAACTCAAAAACTACCTATACTTATTGATTTTAAAAATTCTTTCAGCTATATAAGGCTACAATATCACCGAGTAACATCGGCTGTATTTTATTTAAAAAAAAAAAAGAGCACTACGAAAATTACAATAATGTAGCCCAAGATATCAAAAAATTGCCTAAAAAGTCATTATTTGGCGTGAGCTGCGAAAAATTGCGAATGTTAGTAGTATCTTCTCATCATTACCCACAAAAAAGTTCGCGAGGTTATATGTCTACTATTATATTTGTCGCAATAGTCGTTTTATTGTTCAAATTAGTTAAACAAAACACAAGTACAATCGAAGGACATACGATATTCGTATCGTGATATTAATCCCTATCCAATTAAATAGTTTCATAATCAAGGTTGATTATGTACATGTTTAAGTTATTATTCCTCTAAGTTATTTGAATCGATTTGAAAGAGTTATTATGTTTAAACTAAAAACTTAACTGTAACATAAACAATGTAAGTATGTATCAACAACGGTACATATGTCGCGAATTATTTATTAGTAAGAAAATGAATCCAGTTTGTGGCGTAATGTCAATGGAGAAAGTAAATTATCCCTCAGGCAACTCATGGATCTGATCCGATGAGAGTGAACGGGTCTCGTACAGCCGACAACGTAAATAGGTTATAATCTTAGAGTATAAATTCCAACAAGTAGGTATGTTGGAATTTATACTCTAAGGTTATAATACTTAATCCAATTATGTTGATAACGTTTGCAAAGTTTTGATTGGATTGGATGACTTTTAAGGACAGCAAGGGAGCGTCTCTCCCAAGGACACGAGCGAAATGACACCTAAAAACGCCATCCATAAAAATGTTTACTTAATTCAAAATTGGATTCTAATTTCATCGCGTCTTGAACTTTTAAGCGGTTTGTAGGGATTTTAATAGAGTAAAACCTCTATTAAAGAATATACCAGTGGCAGTAACCACCTTCTTACAGCATTACAGTGAAATAACTGTGAAAGACTGAGTATAAGGGATCGCAGAGCCTATTAAAGGATTAAGTAGGCAGTGTACTTGGCGTTGTTTGTGATAATAGGCGAAGATAGACGAAGATGTGTCGTGAAAACTGTATGAATGGTGATATTTTTAAAAATTATCTGTATAATACCCGAGGCCCGTTCCGCTGAAGGGAATTTACAACATTGTACAAACATTAAAAGAGTAGGTATATTATTTTCCCAATAAAATACCTCTCATCCTTACATAACAGCTGTCTTCACGTGTCGCACGCGGGTCCCGAAACAAATAACTAAACATATTAATCACGCACAGTGGAGCCCTCAGTCCTTTCACGCTCCGTTCACTGTGAAAAGATCCTGCGTGATACGTGAATTGAAACATTTTCAAGTAAGGTTACTCTGTCGTACCCTTTACGGATCAAAACCCAGCGAAAATTTTATCTGTACATAATGTGGTAACTAGTGTATAGATAATAATAAATAATACTTCAGTTACTATATTATTTATTATTATCATGGTTAGCCTTGATAAAAATAATCTAAAAACTATTATTAGATTACAATTTACTGTAATAATTTATGAAGACGGTAAATTGAAGTCACACCTGTAATACATTTAAGTGATTGATCGCGAGTGAAATGAAACGCGTGCGGAAATGATTTTTCTTTATTGTCACGGAAACAATTGCGGCTCCAATTTCATGTATACCTTTGTATTTGTATGAAATACCCATTGTTCAATATATTCAATCATATCTTTTGTAATAAATGCAACATCACGTGTAAAACTAATTTTAATATTTTTTTGTCTACTTTTTTTCAGGTAATCAAGATTGCTTGTTAAAGTCTTCACGAGAGAAAGATCCCTATAAAATTAAAACACGTAAGTTCAACAAACGAGGAAAAACTGTTCGACCAAGCTTCTCTTGTATCCCAGAGGAGCTTGATAGAACATTTTTTGCTGTCTGGACTATTTTAAAAGTAATACTATGTCTTGATACAAAACCTTTATTTGACAAAAGATATCTCTTAATATGCTTGTTAATATTTGGACTATCATTGTCATTATTGTTCGCAGAAGATTTTAACTAAATAAAAATTATCTGCACTACACCTATTTGAAAAAATCTTGCTCTTTGAAAGGTACATTACTTCAGATGAACATCACACTAAATAACTTATTTAGTGTGTAGTGATGGGCCGAACTTCGGTTATTACAATAGACAAATATTTGAATCATGTTTTGCTGCCTAAAGACAATGACTATATGGCGTGTGGGCTAATAAATAACCCAAAATAACCCAATAGCACCCGGTATATTACATATATTCCGCTTCCTATTTGCCTTCTGACTAAATAATGAAACATAGAACTTCTACATTGTTTGAGTTCAGTCAGACACCAGTTATTCTGCTTTATTTAATCACAATTATTATGCATGATTGGTATTATGTTAACTAACTTAACTACGTAAATATATTATGTTCGAATGTTTTCTATTACCCGTAATACCTATTAGTATTTAGTATTGACATTTCGTGATTGACTGTTGTGTATCACGCATTTTTGTTTGTCTCGCTCTGGCGGAATGTACAATCAATACAAAAATATATTTTAAATGTTTGAACTGGGGCGAAATTACCAAATGATTATACTATAAAAAGATCACAAATAAACCTTTTGTAGTTTCAATTTACCACCTTGAAATAGAGCACATGTGCTGTTTAGTTCTCACCTCGTGCCGCACATTTATCACTGGCTGTCTTGTTGGATGGTGTGGTTAGTTAGGCAACTGTAGTCAACAAATGAACTGTCCACTACAGTCTTCAGCTTGGTTGTCACGCTTTATCATAAAAAATAATTGATTTTCATCGGCCGCGAACATCGAATTTCAGCGCTAGAATATTCGAAATCAACCTGTTTTGGTTCAATGGTAAACAATTAAAAATACTTGATTTTGCTCGGAAAAAATTACATGTTATAGTTAATAGATATCATTGATGATTTCACGATTCAAAACATGATAATTACAACTTCATCCGATAGTAAATTCTTGGAAAAAAAAGTTTTTGGACTCGTAATGAAAATATGTTATATCACACTTTTACTCGAGAATTTTTTTTTACTGCTAGGTACTATTATTAGAACACTTAATATTTAGAAGAACTTTTTACGGCTACTTTTTGTCTTATTTTTTATTTCGTCAACAGCACCAGGCGCACTCATCTCAGTTTGCTTCAGTGCCTTCAGTAGGCCGTCAGGCGTCTTCAAAGCAGGATCCGTGTCGGTTCACTGCGTTCAAAATTTTTATCCATTGATAATATCTCTTGTTTACATTATTGTTATTACATGTTCGCAAGCAATTATGAAAATGTATCAATAGCTGTAAATATTAGATTTTAGCGACTCAGGTGCGTGCGAGGTGAGGAAGAGCAAAATGTTTATTTATAAATAACCTGTTATTAAAGCTATTATGATTCAGCGGTTTCTAGATCAGATACTTAAAGATCTGATGTTTTTTACGTTGTTGAACAGTAAACCCTGCGCAGCTTATTCTTTTGCAAAGATTTGCAACAGGACTGTACATTACATATTTCTCTAGTGAACCCATACAAAGCTTTAATTTACAAACTCGTTTTCTGCTTATCGACTTCGGTTATGTCACGATTTCACGATTCACGCGCCGACATCGAGTTGCTTTTATACCAGAGTTATTTCAATGTATATAATGTACATAGATATTAAGTTCAAGGCGAAAACTGGGCTGCAAAAATGTCAGAGGCATTGTCGAATCCCAGTCGGGTGTGCATCTCTGAAGTGTTTTTTGATTTCTGGTCGAACCCAACCGCTCAGGCAGCGCTTGAGTTATCGGCTTCGATTGCCGGCACCCCGGCGCGGCGCCGCGCCGCCTCCTTTTGGAGCATTACTACCTCACAGAAGGAAACCGCGGCCCTCCAGCCATCCTCTCATCAGCCACGACCACTGCTGGCGGGGACAGATCACGCCCGATCTGAGCGACCAGGACTCAACGCTCGGACGCCCAAGCAGGGTTCTATGATGAACCTAGGATGTGTTTAGGCCGTTTGTTTTACAACATGCATAAACATGGTTTTGTGCCAAAACCTTATCGACTCTTAGCAATAGCAACCTGGACATCGTCCAAACATTGGTAAGTCGTTATGTTTTTTATGTAAAGATCGTTAGGCTGGTTATAAACTTGATCGTATAAATTTGATGGCACTTGATGGTAGCCTTCACCGCCTCTAAAGGCAAGCAGCACTTGTTATTATAGGAGTATTATGCTATTTTTGATACACAACACGAATACCGGACAATAATATACATATTGGATTTGTGGGTTTCCATAAATAAATAAATAAGACGATATGCAAGTGCGTTGTTCCTCTTAATACGATAAAGGATCAAATATTAGAAAATTCAATGTGGGATTCTGTGTGGAACGCATTGGGCCCTGCAACTACTAAACCTAAAATATAGTTTTAGATTTCATTTTATTGCCCTGATATGGGTAATAACAAGATGCTCTTGTGGGATACATACTCGTATGTACATAAACTGTTACTGTACCATTAATAAAATGTAGAAACTTGGGCTTTTAAAAACGACGGTTGTATTCGCTTCAAGATTAATGTTCACTGTTGGCTGTGAGATGATTAATTGATAGCTTTTATCTTTGCAGCACTCCGTAATGGATTTCAAGTGAAATCTCAAAGCTGCCATCCTTTCAATATTTCTCTTGTCTTTTTCTGTACACATTTTTCATTTCAGATAATATTCGTAAAATCTCTTCTGTTTTTACAGAAGCGTATTTTTGTAAATCTGCTGATATTAACTTGTAACGCTAAGTGCTACAGGGCCATTATATCTATACGAATTAATGGACAATTCTTAAACTATGAATTGTTGTCATTCATTTGTTAAGTAACAAATAAATAGATAATTTCAGGGTTATTGTTACTTGTAGAAAATATATCTGTAAATTTTCCTTTAAATAACTTATGTTACGCTGTTCCATAACAAAGTTTTGCCATAAAAAAGTTTTAGTCTAATTAAAGGGTATGTCTTCGTTGAATTGACTGGTTTGTGTGGTGGGACGTCTTAAATTATCAAACGGTGCAAATAAACGAAGTTTTGAAGTCCAATGAAGAACGCTTAGTACCTACTGCTCAACAAGAACATGTCTCAACGTCTACGCGTGTTGGACCGAAATTCGAAAATTCCTAAATATACTATTTTTCACATAGCACAGCATTTAAAAAAATACGGCAAATTACAATACATGAACCCGAATTGATAGATAAACAAGCGATACTTTTAAATTCGCTCTTAGTCACGTGACGACAGTAAAGAAAGATTAAGGGATACCTTAGTATTAGCAGCTTAAGATAAATTTTAAAAGTAGATAATTTTGTCGTGACATGTTAGGTAACGATAAACATAATATCCAAATTAATGGAATATCAGTGAATTGAATTCATTTATTATCATCACACAAAATGTCTGTGTAAATTTGTTCATCATTAGCACCAGAGATAGAAGGTGATAGCGTATCTATTTAATTAAATATGAATATTATGACCTAGACACTGCCCTCGAAAGTGCGTGGAGACGGCTCTATAAATAAACTAGTGTCTCAGCCGAACATTGCCCGTGTGGTTTATATTTAACTTGATAGGTCGGGTTAAGTGGGGGTTGCGTGTTACGCAAAAAGGAAATGTTCTTTGTTCGACGTCAGGGTTTGTATATTGGCCGCTAACGTTCAGGCGTTCTTTTTATAGTTCAGCTAAATGACATTTTAGTTTGCAGACAGTTTTTACACTCAGAAGAAATTTGCTGTAAAATAAACAAAAAATGAAGCGATCTTAATAATGAAATATTTTCTTGATAAGACAGCGACTGAAGACCTAATCTAGCAGTAGAGCCATGTGGACTGTCGATTATGTATGATATCAATTGACAAACAGTAACTTTGTATCTACATATTAAATTCGTCACAAATATCTAAATTTCTCAAATAAAGTTAAAAATTTGACCTTGTTTATTTATAATAGCTCTCTTATTAAGTATACTTTTATACAATTAGATATGTGTAAAGTGTGTAATTTAGTACTATAAAAGGTAAATAACGACTTGTAATTGTAGGTTTTCAGGAGTGAATTATTGTGAATTCACATTTACGACTCTGCCGCCTGCCGTGTTTACTGTTTCAGTAATTTTATTAACCGCTTTAATTACTAACAGTCTATAAAATATAACTCTGCTTAGAATATATTTTTATGTGTTCAAATATGCTTGAAAATTACATCATACGCCTGTACTTAATTATTATTATTCGCTGTTATGTAATTCGTCTTCATTATAGTATTATAGTTAAAACTTTTTCGATATCTTCAGCATTTGGTGTATTTGTTTTTTATAATGTAATATTTTATGAGTTTTCGTTTTTGTGAAATGTCTTGTAGTTCTTAACGCACTAAAAACATTACTTATTATGGCCTGACAGAACCACAAGACTACGAGGTTTGATACGTTCTGATAACTATGTTTTAGAATCTTCACATAGCATATTTGCCATATGACAATATTGTCGCAAAAGTATATTCTTGCGATTTTTTATTATTTGCTCAAATATTTTTGTAAGTTTTTATTTGCAGTCGTCAAAACCCTTTAAAAATAATGAAGATCAAGAGTAAAATTTTCACTGTTTAACTTTTCTGTTAATAAAATTAGCTCGGCAACGAAATTTAAAACATTAAATTATAACCAACCTTAAATTAATGATCCCACAGAAATCTTTAATTTCCAACGCACTTGTAGAACACTTTTGGCGTTGCTTGTGTTATAGGCGACGGTAGCCACCTACCATCAAGTGATACTTCAGCCTGTATGTGACTTTAACATAAAAGTTAAATAAAACCCACTACATTAAGTTGACACAAGTACATGCCTCATTTTATTAAAACAAACCAATGTACCTATTAAATAAAAAGCCTGGCGAAAAAAAATTATGTCTTTGGTGCATGTAAATAATACAGTTAGGTGATGATAAATGGAAAGTATTTTTTGTAAAAGTCAAACTTAAGATATACCTACTGCTAGCATGAAGTTTGAAATTTAATTATAGCTAAAATATCTTTGTTAATTAAATGCAGATCCCTCCGTTTCTCCAATTTGAATCGTTCGAACTTGTTCCGTCATTCTATCTCCGGAAACAAGAGACGATACAATTTAAACGTTTTGCGGAAGAACTTTAGTGTCGAGTAAATACTTGGGCACATTTCCAAGCAGTGATCAACATTGAAACGAGATATTTCTGTATCAACCGTATAGTAGATAATCCAAATCTATTTATAAGCAAAGTAATTAAACCATAAAATGCTACAATGTCTGTATTAAGGCCAGGCTCTATGAAACTAAGGGAACTTTAAATAAATGTGCTGAGTCAACCACATATCTGATCAATGTGGAATTTACATATATATATTTTGAGACCTTTATCTGTAGATTATCAAGTCAGAAACATAATTAGGTGATTTTCATTCGATACATTTTTTTATCGAAATCGACGCCTTTTCCGGAGAATATTACATTTTTCTACTAAACGGCTTGAGTTATATCGCCAAAAAACTTCTCGTAGCAAGGAAACATTGTTTACCAGTGATTGTCAAAATAAAATAAACTTAGGTTTATTTTTACTCCTATAATTAACGAAAACAATTTTGAGACTTAAGTTGTTTAGTTCCGAGCTAGTGCACACCAAATCATGCTTCAAATAATGTACGCAATATTCAACCTTACGTAAGCTGTATCTTGCGATATATTAAAAAAAATCCTAGAGAGCCGCCGAGCAACTTGTAACTCTCGGGTGGCGGGACGTGGGCGGAGCGAGCGTAGGAATTTTATTCGTGGAGCCTGCTCTTAATTAAGGCCTTCTGTCAGACTTTTTTTTTTAACGGGAAATCCTCTTGGATACCCGGCAGTGAAGGGGACACTGCGGGGTTATGCCGGATTCCTACCGGCTAAAACCCAACGACTTTCTTTCGATCGCGGCCGTTTATGGGCGGGGTCGTGGGGACGTTATTACACGACTTCGGCGCACCGCCACGGCTATTCAGCGCGGGGAGGCCTGTGCTCCCTAATTACTTCTGTCAGCCCTGTTTGTAGCAGCGTTTTGTAGTGGAATGCTCTATTGCGTTCCCCAGTTGTAAACTGGGCAGCCATAAGTCTTTGTGCAGTAATCATCTCCTTATAGATGACCACAAAACGTCACAGCCTTTATTATGTCATAAACTCTCATAAACTTCCATGCCATAAACTGTAACTCTCTCTTACAGTAGACAACTGTGAAATAACAGCGTGTGCGCTGTTGTGTATCAGTTACTTAGGAAGGTATTCAAATCTTCTCATTCTTTATTTGTATACCACCGAGTCGACCGTCAGCCACTAAAGTCAGCATAAATAGTATAAAGTACAAAAGGTAATCAATGAAAAGAATACGCGTTACTTACTACAAAATTTACAAATGGCGGTTAACGAATTTACGTCTTATATCGCGTGCGGCTCTTTATGTAACCCCTATTGCTATTTTTATAACAAAGAGCTATTTTAGCATTTGTATTATTCATATGTGTTGATAGCTGTATGGATTATTATGTAAATTACAATAAACTAACTAGGTCAGCAACCTCGTGTTGCTTTTTATATCATTGGTGTGGATTTAGTAATTCGATTGCAGTGGGAGGTGTAAAATGTTGCTATTCAAAAAAAGAACAGTGTCTTCAGCTTTACAGTTAGTTTATTAATCATTAAAATTTATATGTGGTTTTTTTTTTTTACTTTTAATGTGATGATGATTAAGTTTAAATAATTATTATGTAGCAATAACAAAATACTATAATAAAATCAAGAAATAGTTCACGTGTAAACCGCTGAACGATTAGGATGAAACTTAGGGCATAAATAACCTGTGTTTTGGATAAATTGTAGGGTTTTAATACCGTGAGAAAATATTTTATGTTTTACTTTTTGGACTAACATAGATGGCGGATTATTATTTACAACTTTTTTCTAACGTTTTTCTCGATGGCTTTATTAACTTATCACGCGGGTGAAGTCGTAGGAGAAAACGAATACATCATTATGTAAAATTTAACAAAAATGAGTGTCGATTGCTATATAATGAATAGTACAATATAATTATAGTAAATAATAAATATAAAATGTATAATATTTTAAAGCGTTGAAGAGCAATTTTATTGTTTATATTATTTATTTGTATAAATAAGAGGTTACTTTGTTTTTACTAATAAATAATAATTAACGGTGTTCTATTTTTCTCTAGTGAAAAAAGTCTCAATAAGTGGTTCACATACCTTGGCAATAGAAAATTGACTTTCCGCTATCTTGTACAATTACGGCCTTATACTCGCAGCTTGCCTTCTATGGCTTAACAATTAATGTTCATACGAATATAGAAGTAAATTTTCTCCCAGACAAGTACGGTAACATTAAAAGCGGTTGTTATGAAAGAGACAGGTGGATATAAGTTACAATGTAACAGAGTTGCGACTTGCGAAGGCGCCGCGCCTCGTTTGTGACTCACACCCACGTCACACCGTCTGGTCACCGTCTGTCTCGTGTTTCCGTGACCTTCGTCACAATTACCCTCGCTTATCTAATGTCTTCGCCCTAACTGGAAGCCTTGTCTTGTGCTGAATTACTCAGTCGTGTAAAATAGTCACGTCTTCAATAGGTCAATTTCTAAATTTGTCTAGTCAAATGAACAGTCAAGTGTAAATGAAGTTATAATTTAAATAAGAACGTCATAACTTTAATTTATCACCGATTCTAATACAAATTTTATGATTGAAGAAATCCTATAGGTGGCCTTTTGAGTAATATTTTTTTTATACGAGATACTTGCCCTAATAGCCGAGTGCCCTATGGCTGAAAAGCAGCGTAGTCACTGTCAATGTTTTTCCCTGTCAAACAAATGGAAATTTTGTACTCGTTGAAATAAAATTTAAATTCAATTAACTCATAAACATTCTCCTAAGCATCGAAGCTCTGCTGAAAAATTACTATTAAATCCATTATCCAAATGTGTGTGAAATGAGATCACTCGTTGCCGATCAATGGTTAATGAGGAAGCTAAGCTACGTATTTCTGCCTAGTAGCTACCTAGCTAAGTTAGGTAATTTCTGATTCTTCCACATAAAACGTTTGCTTTACTAACCACAATAAGACATTTCTTTTAATAATAGATACGTTCTTTTGTCGATAATTCTATATCAAGGTAAGCGATAATAATGGCTTATTAAGGCAGTTCAATTGATTGCCTTTAATCTTGTTTACTTTGAAATACTAAGACAGTTATAAGTAAAGTTGTTATTTTAAATAATGTAGATTTGTGTTCATATAATACTATACAAAGTCTTGATAATTGAATCCGTTTTATAATTGGGAATCTTTAGAATTGCTACACAGACAGATTTCTCTTTGACCTTAGGATTATGTTGAAAAATCTCTGTTGAATCTTTCAATGTCTCATTTGGTCGAGATTGTTGTGTTTTCTTGTTGACTCAATAGTGATCAACTCACAGTACGCAAATCAAGGACAAGACAGGTCTAATTCGACGCGTTATTTATCAACATCCCAAAGAAGATATGATTTCCTTAAGTTTGATCGCAATTCTGTCGCGTCTTTCACAAATTCGGTAAATATACGAGTAGATATGAAAGCTGATTGCTTGTGTAAAGTCAACATTTTGTAATTGCTCAAATTGAGCAAAGGCTTAGTCATCCTTTGTACCTATTTGATTTTTTTTTCATTGTTTAGAAACTATCCATATTATGTATACTACACGTGTAACACATATTATGTATATTATGTATTACCTTGATTAACACACTCATTTGCACTGTTAATTAAATTCAATTCATTTATTGCGAAACCATAATGTATATAGAAAGATGTTAAAAAATATATAAAAGACCAGTGTTATGGACCCTGTCGGGCATGCAAATTAAGGGACTGGGATTAGTATCTATTAAAAATAAATAATCTTCTTCCTAATCTAATCGCTTAGACCGCCTCAGCTCTATCCAATTTTTATGGTAAAGAAACTGTAATAGTAATGTGTGAAAATATTATTACAGTTGTTACGTTAGACAAACGCAATTGTTCTCCGCTAATTGCGAAAGATCGATGCAATAACATCCCGATTATGACTAGATCGTAATCGCGGGTGCGTTAACCGGCCGTGAATCGATTGTGCATTCGATTGCGCGCGTTCAATCAACAGTGAAAATTAATTATTGATATGTGCTTAACTAATTAATAATTAATACACAGTACGGTGTGGTTGACGGAGAAGTGAAAGTACTTATGCGTTTTATTGTTAATTAATAATTTGAGGCATTTTTTTTTAATCTTAAAGATGGTGAGAGATTTATTCAGTTAAACTAGACCAAGCACAGACCAGGCTTCAGAATGTACTTTTCAAAAAGTAGTGGTTCCGGAGATAAATGCACAATTTCTCTGGAGATTTTTCTTCACATACACACAAACAAAATTCGCATTCTCTCTCTTTATAATATTTTATATTATAGATTCAGTGCAAATTCTTGTAATTTACTGGAACTAGATATCTATTAATTTATTAATGCCTTGTGGCTTCTCTCATGATCTTTAAAAAAATATTTCAGCATAACTCTTATCCCACGTTACGCATTAGGTAGGTAACGCATTACACGGGGGGATATTAACTTTTGACATTTTTCTTATATGACGTTCAGTTGCCAATAAAATAAACGGTTATTCTTATGTGAAAATAGCAACAAGTAGCCGCAAAGAGAGAGCTAATTATTGTTTTTATTTAAGAATAAATTTAAGAATAGTACCTGTTATGTGCTGTAAAGTGCAACATTTTCATATTGTAAATTAATTTTTAATTATTGTAATTAAGAGCTGTATAAACAATAAAATAAATTACACATATTTTTTGTTGTCAACAGTTTTACCAACATCAAAATATTGTAAATAATGAAATCGACTATTCTATGAAAGGTGGTAAGTTATTAAAATTTCAATTATAAAATACTAAATTCATAACGATTAACAATAAAATGATGCTAAATTCACTAATACATTATGGTCTGATAAGTGCTTAAACGAGACAACCAAACGGCGAGTGGAACTAATGGTTCGAACGCTGTTTTATCGTCGCACCGAACCTCCGAACTCCTATAAAACACGACCTCATTGTTTAGTTATTCACAGGTCAACTTACACACGTATCCATCCCTTCGCTCGATTGTAATAAAGACTAGAATAGCGTGCGCTTTGACTAACCATAACCGATCAGTTAAAAAAGTAACCAAAGGTATAAATAATTTTACGACGAGCGTATTTGCTTTGAGAGTAGCTGTTGTTGTTCCAGTGCTGTAATTCGGTTTTATATTTCCTCAGTCACTTCTTTGAAGTTCTTAAAGGATCCAGAATACAAAACAAAAGTAAAGACTCATTCATTATAATTATATGTCATATGTAGTAATTGCGTGCTGTTTTTCCTAAAATTTTCCTGCATAACACGCATAAAATTATTAAGTGGAGGTGAAGTAAACATCTCAAGTTATTTAGTAAAAAATATGTTTATTGTGTACTGTGCTTCGGGTTATGTTGACAGTTTAAAAAAAAAGTGCGTTTGTCAGCTCCGACTGGAGTTTACTCCTTATATACGAACGATAAATAAATAATTTAATAAATATAATTTAAAAAATATAATATATTAATATATATTGACATGTGAAATTTGATTTTACTCCCATAAATTTTCATACCCCGGGCTTATATATGAAAGTCGTTTCACTCCAAAACTGGTTAAATTTTCAAGCTGTGACTTGTCTATGACACCCATAATATTGAAAAAAATACATATATTCATATATGTACTTTAAAAAATATCAAGATGTTTTAATAAATAAATAAACAAATCTTTATTTATTTGCATAAACACATGTCTAAAGGTTCTGAACTCATATACAGCAGTTATAGCGCAAAGTACAAGTATGGTCTACCCGGCAAGGCCATGCAAATATACGTTTTTAAATTATGTATAGTTTTGAAATGACTAGAGCAAGCATAGAAATGCCCATTATGTGTTTAAACGTTCGAATAAACGACACACGGACCTTATCGGAATGACATCGAATAATGGTGCAAGCTTGGATTCTCATAATGGAAAACACGTTATAGAGAAATTCAATACTTACTCATACCTTCAACTGTTATTAAAATGGAATGTTCAATTATTATATTTATTTGTTTTATTACAGGTATGAAACCATGCATTTGTGCAAACTTGCAGTAAGAACTTGTATAAGTACTTGGGTATAAATTATTTTTTGAACTGCATTTGAAGTTTAAATGCGACAAATGACGTCGCATCCACTGGACTTCAAGTAAAAATGGCGCAAAAATATTTCTCTTGCTACTTTCATATGCATTACTTTACATGAGCGAGCAGCCAAATTCTTATCATGCAACGATGAACTTTTCAGTTGGTTCCTGCAGTGCGTTTCGCAGTCTGGATTAAGAATAAGGCAGTCAATCCCTTATTCTTAATCCTACTATAGCACCTGTGGCGATGCTTTTGTTATAGGCGTCGGTAGCCACCCACCATCAAGTGGACCGTTCGGCCTGTCTGAAGACGCTCAAATTGTATTGTCATACAAAAGTTTGTTCATTATGTAAAACGCCGTCTTATCGTTTATAAAACTGGTGATTTGATTTTTCTCGTTGAAATTCCATGTGCGTAAATAAGTAGGTATATTAGTTAGACGGATGTAATGTAATCTGAAATAGTCTTACCTATAGTATAGTACAGCATCAATATTCAATAATAGACGGAGCACGTTTCTCGACGTGACCAGTCGTCTCGTGTGCGCATTACCACCTAGTTGTTTGATTTTGGACCAGTCAACAACGTTTATATATATGTATGTATAATTTGTTTATCTGGTGTTTTGTTAGCCTATCATTTTAATTGATGTTGAAGTTTTCGAAAATTATTCATTGGTAAAGCAATGTACGACTGTTCAGCTCGTCTGACGGCAATAATTTCATCTCATTATTCAATATCACCGTAAAATATCAGCTCGTATACTAACTCCCATCTTTCCCTAATATCGTGTCTCTCGTTGTATCCACATCCAATGATCTTTTTCTAAATAATGAATTCGACACAATTTAAAACTTACGATCAATGTATGTATGATATGATGACAACAGAAACATGGGTCTTTTCTAGCCCTTACGTTTTGTGAAAAAAACTTTTATAATAATTAATTTTCGGTTAATTAATTATATATTTGACCTAATAAAATGTTTGTTATTAATTATTGATGGTACTAATAAAATTAAGTGAAATTAAGTTCATTTCTTGATCGACAGTTTCAATTTCAGAAGAATTAACTTAAGAACTTAACAAACTTAAGAAGTTTTTACCATAACCATTTTCCCTTTCAAAAGATCAGTCTTTCAGACGGTCAGTTTTTCAAATCGTCATAATTACAAATGGCCAGATTTAGTACAGTCTACTAAAATTACAAGTGTAATTGATAACATACAACTCCTTCCTCAAATTTATTATCGCTCACTGGTAACTTCAAGTCAAACAAATATCTCAAATTACATTTATAATTTTTGAATGAGGATTGAATTTTGTGACAAAAAAAATCTAATGCGCTTGGGCATTAGATTTTTTTTTGGGCATTAGATACAGGGCTTCATTGTAAAGGACTTAAATAGACTTTGAATAGATTACTTAAGTTCAATACTAATTATTAACTATAAATAATTAATTCACGGCCGCAGCACCTAGATCATAGATCTTTAGAATTTTAAATTTTAGGTTTTTTTATTTTAATTTAAAAAAATATACCATTTGACTATTCATTCTGGATTTTACTTTGACCAGTTGTAATTTTGACGATTTGAAAAACTGACCATCTGAAAGTCTGACCTTTTGAAAGTAAAGGCTATTTTCTACCAGAATATATCACAATCTTTCTTCAATATGTGATTTATATTATACATATTCAGCCTTACCTATAAACGTTACTTAAATTTTAAGTAATACTTAGGAACCACTTAAGAAAAATTTTTACTTATAAACGTTGCTTAACTTTAATTTGTTGCTTAGCAATGTCTTAATGAACTGTCAAACACTACTTAAGAAGATAAGTAGTGATTAGTTAATACGATGCTAAGAAGATGATTAGTTGATTTTTATAAGTAAGACAGATAATGTATAAGTTACCAACATAGCAGCAATTTGTCAGTGTCAAATAGTTAGTCAAAGATTCAAATATAAAAAAACAACAGTCGGATTATGTAAAATTTATCATATAATCTTAGAAATCGTTTAAATATTTAAATTAAATACATTGAAATAACATAAGATTCGAACATATTATCGAAGAAGAAAAAAATAGGCTTAATGCCGATACCAAGTTTGAACAACTTTCATCCGTTTTACTTTCTTCTGTAGCTGAAGCATTGCGTACAATAATGCTTCAGCGGTCGGTGGACATCCGGGAACGTATATATCAACCTGTATGTAGAGATTCATATAAGTTTCTTTTTAAAATAATAGCCCTAAAATATTTAAAACTTTATACTGATCTCAACGAAGTTGAAACCTATTTAAAATGTATTTATATATTATTTGGTTATTGTAAACTTCTTAGATGTTAAATTTATTCAATGTTTATTGCTCATATGGTATATTTTTGTCAGACGTTGATTTGGTGATGATTCATTTGGTAGAGGATATTTATTATTTTGGGGCAGATCTATTACTCTAAATAACCATATAAAAAATATAGACTAGAAAATATTTGTCGCTTGAAAAATTTTCCTATCCACTAAATAATTTGGGAAAACGATATTAGGTATCATATTATAATATAATATTATATTATTGGTGATAATACCCGTTAAATAAAATAAAATAAATCAGACATCTATTTTGTGTAAACAACGCAATTAAATGCATTAACTAGCTTTTGCCCGCGACTTCGTCTGCGTATCTTTAAAAATTATAGTTTATGTGTTATTTTGATGATTAAACTGTAACACTGTCAAGTTTCATTAAAATCCTTTCAGTAAATTTTGCTTAAAACAGTAATAAAGATACGTACATCCACCCTCGCAAACTGTTGCATTGAAATTAGTAGAAAGTGCGATAGTTTAAAGGAAGTCCATTTTAATAATATTTACCGGGATGATTCTATCACATCCTCGAACCGTGGAATACGTGTAATGATAATATCCTCCGCCATTCGCACAACTGCCCATCGATACCACAAATCTGGGTTCCGTCATAAGGTCGTAGGTTTTACGCACAATGGGCGCCATCTTGTTAGTGACGGTGCCCGCAACGATCATCACGTCTATTTGCCGAGGGGTCCCCCTAAACACCATGCCGTAACGGTCCATGTCGTATCTGAAATAGTTGTACTAGGCATATGACTCTTTCTTGACCTTTTACTTTGACCTGCTAATTTGAATAGCTCCAAATATATTATGCACACGTGTTGTGTTATGCTAGAGCCTTTTACCTTATCTTCTTCTGAAGGGATCGTTTATAAGTGTGAACAGCTATTTACTATTAAGTAGACCGTCAGATGTTACTGCCGCTCGGCATTTTGTGCAAGAGTAATCATCGAAAAGATGATTTACCTACTAGATGTACTCGTACCCAAAGATTTCGCGCGCCTTAAATTTGGATCCTTCTCGTTTTGCGTTTAGTTCACCAAAGTAATTATTTGATGGCGCTTAAGCGATTTGTTTATGTTTACATGACTTCCATTAGTAAAATCATTAATAACCTGGGCGCAGCGTAATGCATCATCTCCAAAGCGCAGCACGCCAGGCCAAAGGTGAGAGGCCAGAGCGACCCTTTACGTCCCCAGTTGAGAATGTCATCCGCTCGGGCGACTACCCATTCAGCCGTTGACTGCAACATTAAAATGTTTTGTATATTTTAACTAAAAACTAATCATTGTGTCAAGATAGTTTATTGATTTATTTTGTCTTCAAAAGCCCACATATTTTATTCCCAAATATTTTTGACAATCCAGTGTTAACTAAAGGAAATTAGACTAAGGAAATTAAAAACACGGTCATAATTAGATACAGTAAAAAGTTTTTGATACTAATCAAATTTTTATATAGTTAGATACTTGTACTGGCAGGGCACAAGTATCTAATAATAAAAAAAAGGCACACTGCGTTTTGCAGTCGTTTGGGAAGCCATTATCCTTATACTTAATCCTTAAAAAAGGATGACTGATAAGCAGGTGAAAGGGAAATGGGTTTTCCTTTATCAGGTAAAATAAATAAACTGAAATTTTTTATCGCGCGCTCAATTTTTTCGAGTTTGATTAGTTTTCTTTGCAGAATGCATCACGGATGATCTCCAACTAAAGTTATTTGAAGTAGGTACTTACTTTGAATACAAACAGCACCCAAAGAGACTGTATTATCTTTACATTATAATCTAATAACGATACGAAGAAACATTGAAAGCGTTCATATGTGAGTCACCGCATAAACATCCTCCCAACATTCTCGGTCAGGAATATTAGTGTTAAGAATGTTCAACGAGAATACCTCACTGGCTGCTATATAGTGACGCAAAGGATTCCACAGTGATTTGTGGGCACTGGGCAGCAAGCGTAGGAGCAATGGGATCAATATTTTTGACCTATTTTGGTCTCTTTGCTTCAATCAAATTCTATACTTGTACTATATATTATGTTGTCCTACAGATATAACATTATAAATGCGAAATTTTGTGATGATGTTTCTTCGTACTCTTTCACTCAAAAACTGCTGTACGAATTTTGATGATCATGATAATATAGGTTTACACATTTAGAACGGCTAATAAATCTTCGAATTTCGAACTTTTTTATTGCTGCCCAGTAGATCTTTGATCTCACAGTGCATCTTGGAATTTACCATAGTTCTAGGTTTTTTAGTAAAGTAAACCATTTTTTAATTTACTGTATTTTAAAATTGTATTTTCATTATTTGGTCCCAGCAGGATCCCAGGAATTACTCAATTAATCTCGTTTGGTCAATTTGAAAGTTCTATGATTCCATTAAAATAAGAATCCCTTGAAAAATTCATTCATTTCGCAATTAACTGTGTATCTCTACCTAGATAATAGTGTATACTCTATGAACATGATACATAGTATTGGCAATGCATACTGAGGTTCGCAGTCATTTGGGCAGCCTTAACATAAAAAAATATATAATTCATTTTAATTTATAAAATAACGTTTACAGAGCTTATATTTTGTTATAAGCTCTGTAAACGTTATTTTGTTATTATGGTTTTAAGTATCTAGACAGCAAGTCCTCGCGCCTGCATTATTTACACCCACATTTCAGTTTCAAATGAGATTTCTTTATGTAAATTTTGTGTATATAGTGTACTTGTTTTTCATAGAGTGCCACGAGGAGCACATTCAACTCCGTAATTTTATTTCTCTTTCATTCCCGTGTGATTTATTCCGGGCTTGTTCAAATTCTCTCCTAGAATCTATTACCCGTATCAAATTGAATTTTCTACAACTACCAACACAACGTTCTTGCTGCTTCTAAAAATTCTAAATTCTAATAGTAACTATGAGTATGACTTGTGTATATTTTTTCTTTATAAACTCAATTCGGCGTGACTTCAAGTCAAATACCAGCTAAAGAATTTTGACGTCAATTGAAAAGTATTAAAATATACTTTTGGATCACGCTGTTGATAATGTTTGAAATAACCAACTGTGAAAGCAACGGGTATTACTTAAGATAAGGTCCAATAAATTTTTATATATACTAGACCCAAAAATTAAAGGATATTAAAAAAAAATCAAAGCTTTTAGGTGATTACAGGCTGTAGGTAACTTCGAGGAAAATGGTCGTACAGAGCTCATTAAAAAAGGAAATTGTAGCTTCAAGTCTCTATAGTTTTTGAATCTCTTGCTTCAAATATTTTTGTAGTTAGTGGTTTTGAGTAATCGTCAGAAAATCACCAAAGACTTTTTCAAAATTTTTTGCTCGTCTTGAAATTGGTCTACCAGCTGTAATATATTTTTTTTGTAATGGCACTATAAAGCTCTTTTAGAGAATTTAATTCCCTACAATTTGACTCCCTTATGAGCTCTGTACGATGATTTGTCACTGAGTTATCGTCAACCAAAGCGAAAAAGTTAGTTTTAACTTTGACAATCGATTACTCGGGCAATAATGGTTGTACAGAAAATTAAAGTAGGGTTTTGTAAACTGCAAAACAAGGTGCTTAAATTGGATTTTAATAAAAAAAAATTGTTCAAACTGAAAATGTTGGCCGATAAAAAAGGTAAACTACACATTTAAGGATATTTGGATTTATAGTGCCATTACAAAAAAAAAAAAAATACGACTCGTAGACCAATTTCAAGACGAGCAAAAATTTGAAAAAAAAAAAAAAAAAAATTCCTTTGTTTTCTGACGATTACTCATAAACCGCTAACGAGAAAAATATTTCAAACTCGGATTCAAAAACTAGAGACTTGGAGCTACAATTTCCTTTTTAATGAGCTCTGTACGACCATATTCTTCGAAGTTACAGTCTGTTGAAAATCACCAAAAATTTTGGTTTTTTTATATACCCTTTAATTTTTTGGTACATAAAAAAAACATAAATACCTGACCAGGATAGTGAAAAGGTGAATATTTTCGAACTTCGTCTTCCTTGAACGTTTTGTTTCCATGAGGCCAAACGGGTGGATACCTTCTGCTCTTGGACTCGTGTGTGCACGGTTTCTGTTTCGAGATAGCTTTGGACCCTTTGTTCCTTTTATCATTCACCCCCACACTTGGCTTAACGGCTTTCGTCATTAATGTCGTAAGTTCTATCTTAATTACATTGCCTTTGGCCACTAAGGAATGACCATTGATAGTCCTTAATTGGTTTCTGGAATGATAAGATGGGTTGTTAGCGCACAAAGGGATGCTTATGAAGTAAATAAATTTGATTAGGTGCTTCATTAAGATTAATAATTATTTAACTAAGCAGATATTAACGAATAGTGAGTTATGTCTTCAGGTTGGATTTTATCTTCTTTAATAACTTACTTTCGGAGAATAACTATATTTGTTTATTTGTTTCGTGAGAGGCCTACTTATAAAACGTGAATATAACTTGAACTAGTTGAAACCTCAGGTAAGTTATATAAATATTTTTAAAGGTTGGCATAGGTGCTTCATCTCGTGTTTTCGGAACAAAACAAACTGTTACTTAAAGAATCTCGATCACCAATTAATAAGTACATTTTTATTTGTTTATCGATGACACAATTTTTGTTTACTTATGAGAAATGCAAAGAAAAAACACTTCTTTTTAAAATACTCAAAAAAATACTTTTTAAAGTAAAAATTGATGAAGTTGCTGAAATAAATAAAAAAATAATCTGTGCACTTTTAAAACATTGTTGGTCTACAGCCACATTTGGCATAATGTTTGAGAATTATAATCCTACGATTTGATGATCGTCTAATTCTTAAGTTAATCTGAAAAGACAGATTTATAAGTTATTGTACAGATTTTTAGTTAGTTTGTTAGACATGTAGTTAGATGTTTGATAGTTGTGCGCTATTTGGGAAACAATAATCACCTTATGTCACCACCGGCTGACAATATATAGCGTGATAAAAATTAACTTATTTTTCTTTTGAAAATACCATTTGTAAGGCTGTACCCGCATTGCGAAATTCCACCGCGCGATTTTTTCCGCAAAATTCTGTGATATATAGAAATTGTATGGAGCTACACGCACTCGCGAATAAAAAAACTCCATACAATTTCTATATTGCGGAAAAAATCGCGCGGTGTAATTTCGCAATGCGGGTCCAGCCTAAGACAATCGAGCGACCATATATTGAGCTGGTAGAATCTGTCATTAGAGTAATAAGTATAGTAGCAGGGCACACTGCGTTTTGCACTAACAGCACGTTGCTGTCCCTTCTTATCCCTTCCCCAATCTCTTATCCTCAGCACATGTAGCGTTCCTTGTGTTATAGGCGACGGTAGTCACCTACCATCAAGTGGACCGTTGCGTTGGCCTGACTGTCGACTTTAACATTTAAAAAAAATCATGTGATGCAAACTCATTGGGTAAGCAACAAGTTTTAGATTTGATATATACTTTACATTACAAAATGAATGAAACCACTTTTATCCTTTGCAAAACGCACAGCTTGGAGGTAAAATTTTATGTCTACATAATATTTTCACTGGCTCGAACTCTCGTTAACGTTTTATTTGTGTAAGTAACACGTGCAAAGTAATTTACCTGCAAAGTAAATAGTGAGACACATTCGTATACACCCGAAACATCGTGGAATGTCGAAAAGAAATAGAATGAATTTAGATTCCAATATGTTTCTGATTACGTTTCGCCGAAAGCTCGCTGTTTGACAATCTGTCGGCGGCACGAATTGACAAGTGAGAGAACTCGTTTGGAATTCGAAGCGGCCATGTTAAAATATACTTTCAGTAAAAAGTTTTGATGCGTGGGCGTTGGCAAATTGGATTTCAGGCTTACACTGTTTGCTTATGCTGTGAGTGAACGTATAATGGTTACGTATACATTATCCATACTAATATTATTATAAATGTTAAAGTAACTGTCTGTCTGTTTCCTTTTCATGCCTTAACTACTCAATCGATCATAATGAAATTTTGAATACACATTGTCACAGATACAGAAAAAAACATATAAGGTAACCTTTCACCCAGAAAAAAGTGCAAGTTCAGTGAGATCATACAGCAATAAATATTAAATAAATTATTGTTGATATATTTTGTTAGGCGATATATTATTTATTTATCAACGCGGACGAAGTTGCGGACACCAGCTTGTTGTATAATAAATATTTTGTATGGTAAGAAAACTTTAGTAGTTTCGACAAGTTTAGTCTAGTTCACAAGTAAAAAATCATGTTCAATAGTGATAAATCTCTCCTAGTCCCTTAAGTTGCATGCCCGACAGGGTCCATAATACTGGTCTTTTATATATTTTTTAACATCTTTGTATATACATTATGGTTTAGCAATAAATGAATTGAATTGAAAAAAGCTCCTAAAAATATGAGCGAAATTTAGACGGAGGTCCAAAACGGATAAAAGTTGGAGTGAGTTTTTTACCGAATACATTTTTTTCTCTCTGTGCGATACAGTTACGATTTTTATAATATTTCCTTTCAGTGATCTTTTAGTAGAATATCTTTTGGGTAAAGATTTGGCGTATCCTTTTTTGTACTCTTTACTTTGCGCGTATTTAAGTTTATTACTAAATGTGAATTATTACCACAAATTTATTAAACTTTTGGGGATTTTTATGTATTGTAACAATTCTAATGAAAATTTAAGATTGTCGATGTAAAGGACTGTTAGAACTTTTATTATTTGTTCAAACCAAATTAGCTACTAACTGTAGTTTATGTAAGGGTATTGCTAGATATGAGGTTGTTTATTACACGTTGCCAACAAAAGGCACTTTTATTCTGTACCCACTTTCAACGCGTGTATTTTATTTTTCCGTTTGAAAGGATTTAACATCGCTCGACCAGGGAAACTCGTTTTGAATTCTATGCGGTCGTAAATAGTTGAAGCGGCGTTTGTCTGAAACGGGGTGCAACTACAAATTGCAATGCAAGTTGGACGTAAATTGTAGAGTACCGGTGTTTATTGCACATTGCACGTCGCAATTACACGGGCTTTCCCATGATGACGCGATATATTCCGGGAACTTTGCTTGGCTTTGTGAGTGACACTTAAGAGTTTAGTTGTTCTGTGGTGGTTCTTGGGAGTTAGTTACCTTTATTTATTTTTATACAACCTTTGACGCACTCAATTGTCTATGTGTACTTTGGATGGACTACATTATCTATTTGTTCGGAACGCATTTTGTATGAGGAAGAACTGGCAAGAAATCGCATAGTTATAGTGAACGCAAACGCTCCTGGCACACTGGGCCATAAATCATTCAAGCGTGTTCATGTTCCGAACGCATTGTAGATCCTACTTTGTGTGTTACTAAGATTTTTTTTTTCAATACGTGTAGATATTATTGAAAACATACACAAGTAAACGTACCGATGTAACCCTTTGATAAAGGTCACGTCAGTGGTAATTATGTTGTATTAAAGGGTTCACGCACAAAATACTCAAAAGGTTGAAGATAATGTGGGATAATAATGGGATAGGGGAGGTTTCCATTCCCTGCTAAGAGAGCTGCGTATATGCATTCGCGTCGATAAGTTTATTTTGAGAAATTTTAAAAACTCTACGATATAAGATTAGACTTAGACTGTGATACATTCTGAACCTAAGCAACAAAACTTGTATTCACTGCAGACTCGCTTTATTGAAGAAATGTTACAGAAACGAGTGATCATTATTCAGAACACGCCGGCCGCGAGGAAAGCCTCATTATTCGCAACAAGCGAAAAAGTTTCATCTTTTTTCCTCTGCGGGTGAAAAGTTGTTTTTATTAAAAAGTTCCCCTTTTGTGTCGGCCCTTTCATCTCGAAGCCGAAGCCTTCGGGAGACTTAAGTGTATTGTGGTGTGTTCGACATTTTTATTGGTTCAGTGCCCCGGGAAATTACAATAGAAGAGAGGTAAATTGTTTTGAATTTTTATGAATTGTATGTCCTCAGATAACATAAAGGGGTAACAATTATAGCTATTCTCAAACTAATTTCAAAAGTTAACCTCTATATTCGTTATTTCTGGTCCAAAAAATATTGACTTTAAGACTTCAACAATTTCAACTTTTAAGAAATATAGACTAATAACTATATAAAAAAATTGTGTAGAACACTGTTGAGGACAATATTTTTTAATTTCGTTAAAGCTTAAAAATACAAACATAGGCATGAAATTTAATATTTTCTATAGTCTATACGTTCCAAGGGAATACACTCATCAGTCGGTGTTCAGCCAACTAATATTCACTAAGTATCCAACTCACTACTTAACGGACGCTAAGTAAAAGAATGGTTAAAAGAGTTTAAAGACCATTTAACATATACTAAAGCTAAAACATACGCTGTTAAAGGATTTAGAGCTTTAGGTGCCAATTAAAATAGATGTAATGCCTTTTCAAGCTACCTTTTCAAATCCCTTTTATCAAGGGCGAATTTATTTTCAACAAATGCTCTGAACAAAAGCGCTTTGTTTTAAAGCCATTTTGATGTAGTGTTAACGACTTCAGCTGCGCACGGGTTCACAGCCGCATTAAGAGCAGGCCCCACGAAAAAAATTCCTACGCTCGCTCCGCCCTACGTCCCGCCACCCGAGAGTTACAAGTTGCTCGGCGGCTCTCTAGAATTTTTTTAATATATCGCAAGATACAGCTTACGTAAGGTTGAATATTGCGTACATTATTTGAAGCATGATTTGGTATGCACTAGCTCGGAACTAAACAACGTAAGTCTCAAAATTGTTTTCGTTAATTATAGGAGTAAAAATAAACCTAAGTTTATTTTATTTTGACAATCACTGGTAAACAATGTTTCCTTGCTACGAGCAGTTTTTTGGCGATATAACTCAAGCCGTTTAGTAGAAAAATGTAATATTCTCCGGAAAAGGCGCCGATTTCGATCAAAAAATGTATCGAATGAAAATCACCTAATTATGTTTCTGACTTGATAATCTACAGATAAAGGTCTCAAAATATATATATGTAAATTCCACATTGATCAGATATGTGGTTGACTCAGCACATTTATTTAAAGTTCCCTTAGTTTCACAGGGCCTGGCCTTAAAATGGAAAGATCCATCTGAAACTCTCGGATACTCTCCCTCTCATAGATTCATTTGGTCAACAATATAATTAATATAACATACTTTCCTTGTGTCTCATGTCGACTTTAGGTCATACTTCCAAAAGTTTGGATTTACTTCGACTGTTATTAGATAGGTACCTACTTAAATTTTATTATAAAAAATATTTATCGTCTCAAAATGAAAGGAGATTGTCTAATGAGTTGCAGATTTGTATAATGCAATTTAATTTGTTTTCAGGTTGTGCACGCTACGTGTGACACGCCTCCGCGTATGCGGAGCTCTAGGCGAGGCTGGCGGCGGAGCGGCAGGCGGAGCGGGCGCGGGTGCGGTTATCCTAGCGGCTCGCATGCACAGCAGCAAGCGGACGCTCCGCTCAAACGACATCGCCATTCCGCCTCTAGACGTTGAACTCGACTTGTGCTTCTCATTGCAGTATCCTCATTTCGTCAAACGAGATGGTAACAGGTCAGTAGGTACTTTTTTTCACAGCGCCCAAGTGTTATTGCTGTGTAATAAGGCTTATAATAGATAAGAAGAGCCTCTGTCAGACTAGAAAAACAGCAATACTTTTGAATCAAACCCAGACTAAAGGATTGAAACCAATCCTTTTTATCGTCACTATTTTTATCGTCAATCATGCTATAAAACTGGGTAGCTTTTTACTATATGTCTATAAAACAGTTTTATGGACATGAGAGTGGAAGACGAATTATTTTTATGAAAATTAATGGCTTTTTCGATTCCATGTATTCCTCACGAGATAAAGGAAAAAATATAGAAAAATATAATTATGTAATCTACAATGTTTTACGTTAATAAACTACTAGCTTTTAGTAGATTTAGAGAATACTTTGTCTTTTCCGAGGGTGTGCCAGAAAGAACTGTCTCTCACAACCAGTGCAATAAACTATCTGATTCAAATTTCAAGAACTAGGTTCTGACAAAATACAAGACATACAAGTCTTGTATGGTTCCATCTGGTCTGCAAACTGCATCTGAGATATTTTGCCATTGGAAATTACTACCTGGAAAAAAGTACCTTATTTATGTTTTAACCCAGGACGTGAACTTTCTGTTTGTCAAGTTTGATCCAGAACCATTTTGCGGTTTGCGCATAATTGAGTAACAATTATTCAAATGGTATGGCCGCCAACTCCTCCTAAATTACGCAACGGATTTTGATGCGGTTTTCACCATCAGTTAGATAATTTTTCACGGATTTTATTTCATATATAATAAAACATAATTAAGTTTTTCCCGGGCGAAGCCGGGAGCAAGTCGCTAGTAGTTGTTAAAATCCATCACCCGACTCATCATATTGAATACTTACATAATCCAAGACTCCTTTATGATCTTCTTTAAAAACTTATTTTTAATGTCTTTTCTTATGTACTCTATAATTAAACTTGAATTTGTATTCGTTAAGTCATGCAAGACTTAGATTACTTCTAGGGTTATTTAAGGAAGATACTCATCGTGATTTCTTGATTCACTTAAACAACAGAAACACCCTGACCTTATCCTTATAAGAATGTTAAATAAAATGTTTCATTGGACCAATAAAATTTGTGGTGGCATTGCCGGTCGTAGGTCGCGCTGTTTATTACCCGCTGACCTTTAGTAGATTTGATGTGTTAGCACAAAAATGAGGTCAACAATAATAACTTGAAATAATGGTTTGATTCTTTACTATACGAGAGTTTCTTAAGTTTGTTAAGTTTCTCTTTTTCCTATTAACACGAGCTCTCTTTCTTCCAGATTGCAAATTATGCTGCAGAGGCGTAAAAAATACAAGAATCGCACCATTCTCGGCTACAAAACGCTCGCTGAAGGCGTTATCAGAATGGATCAGGTAATTTGGAAGATAGGATAGTTTTTATCTCATTTATTGACCTAAATATAAAGTTGCACCCGTGCGAAGTCGGTAGCGGGTCGCTAGTACGTATATATGTTATTATATATTGTTATATATAAATACGATAGAGTATGTATATGGTATTTATATATATTATATCTAGTATATATAATATAAAGGCTGATGCAGATACAGTAAAATACTTTATTTCCATCTCTTTTTACAATTTGTCATGTTTTAATGAATGCCCTGAGTTTCATTGGAGTGTTAATTTTTCAAATTGATATCCTCAATTTCGCAAGGTTAGTTAAATGGTTTAAAACCTTCATTTGTTTCACGTCAATTATTTCCTCTCTTTTAAATCCAAATTAGTCGTAATTAATTTGTGTGTGTGCCAATCTAAATTCGTCGGTCCTGACCGTGGACTGTGAAAAGTTTCTTACAAATTCAGTTTACAGCGCATATTATTTTGTGTTGATATAGTTATTTGAACTATACTACTTAAGAAATATTAAACTAGATGCAAACGATCAATGATCTTTGTTTACATGCGTTTTGTTGTACAGAAATAACCACAAATGTGACTTTACAAAACTATATTTAGTGTTGGCTTGATTAAAATTAATGAATAGGTATAAACACTAAAAGCCACTACAAGCTGCAAGTATATCCAGCAATTAGCGTCAATATGAACGCGTCATATTAATTAATGTAAATATTACTGGAACACAAATGAATAAATTTATAAAATCTCTTTAAAATCATTAGGTATCTATATTTTACTAGCTTAAATTAAGTCATCTGTAAGTCGTTGGTTACTGCCGCCAGGCGGCTACTCAGTTTATGATTGCGGAATGCACTACTAATTAGGTTTAACAGGGCGTAATATTTCCAAATGTTACATGAAAAATTAAAGACGTTCATATGCTCATATGCCACAAATAAATAATTCTCAGGTGCTACAACGCTCCATGGACATGGAATTGGAATTGACCGGCGTCGGTGGTAAGGGAGGTGCCACCGCTGGACAACCGGTCGCGCGACTAAGCATCACGGGCCTCGCATCTACACCGGTCGATCATGACACTAAAAACAATAATACTCTGCTTATCACTGGTAAGTTTATTTTAGCACAAGTGAAAATCACAAGTGTCAACGTCTGCTATTTATGTCTGATGGGATTGTATTGCGATTGTAGTTCTGATGAATCGGTCGGTCAATAAAAGTATTGGGACTCAACATAAAGTGCCCTCAGGGTGACAACGACAACTTCCTAAAATAACAACTTCCGAAAACGAAAAGTTCCTAAAACGTCTTTTCCAAAAATAGACATTTTCCGAAAACGACAATTTTCGAAAATGACAATTTCTGAAAATGACAATTTCCGAAAATGACAACTTACTAAGGGGTGTCAATTTCGGCCCTCAGATGTGAAATGTCAAAAAGGTCAAAGTATAAAAATGACGACTTCTAAAATCGTACACTAAAAATATCGGCACAAAATAAATTTATCAAGTTAGATGAATGTCTAAGTATAAAAATGACGGTACTAGTTTTACCCCGGCGAACCGGGAAATTAATTTAAGAATTTGTTGATTTAAAAAGTTCTCGTTTTAGGAAGCTGTCGTTTTAGGACGCTGACATGCTAAAAAGTTGTTAAAAAGTCGTTTTATAATGTTGACATTTAAAAAAGGTGTCGTGTTAGGCCGATGACATTCTAAAAAGTTGTCGTTTTAGGAAGTTGTCATCCTGAGGGATAAAGTGGTTTAATTAATGTACCCGAAGTAGAGAGTGCTAACACAAGGAATCAAGTGAAAATCAAAAACATTGGTTTTTTTTTTTCAGAACGAGGATATTCCGACGAAGAGGAAGAGGGCGAATTCAGTTCAGTGGAGGAAGCCGACGAAATGGCGTCTTACGGTGCGCCCGCGCGCCGTCGCAACCATCGCCAACTGGCGTTCAACAAAGCTGATCTCTCTTATACTAAGGTAACAAATTGGTGATGATTTTCGTTCATAAATGATCCATGTCGCCACTGTGTAAGCCGCTTTAGGTGATGGACATAACGACAAGTCGTTAGAATTATTAAAACTATTTTAATTAAAAAAAAAATAACTGCTTGTCAAATAGACACACAGCCATCTTTATAGTTAGTACGAGCTATAAGTAGGGTTGCCACCTCTTTTTGATTCTTTCTGTTCCTCGTAAACTAATCAACTTACTTTTTAACTAAAGTAAAAGTATGTTAAAAATATCTTTATTTTATTTCTTAAGTATTAAAAAGGCGTGGATTTTAACATTTAATTAAAAATAAATTGTTTTGTTTTACGATGACTGATATCGATAGCAAATAATGAGGTGTCATCCCTAATTATAAGATGGTCTTATATTTGAAGGATTGTCGTCAAAGCGCTTTTGAATTTAAAATATCATTTGCATATCAATTAATAAGGTAAGGCTTGCTCGCACAGATATATAATATATAATTTTATTTAATTATAAGGCAGCTTTCTTAAAAATTTACTTTGTGCCACACACATAAATGACAATAGAAAGCTTTGCCTTTAGCTTTTTAAGAATTTTATTATATTAATTTACAATGATACTTGTTTTGAATAAAGTTTTGACTAGAATTATTTCTTTTTTACGAATAATACTTTAAACCTTTTTTTTTTAAAATGCATGATTTGATATAAATATGTAAGAAATGAAATTACTTCATTATTTTATGTATATTGTCAATAACAAAATCGAGGTTGGCAATTTTATTAATAAGACGTGCTGGTGATGCTTTATAGAATGAAAATTTGCTCACTTGATATTTAAAATTAAACTACAGGTCACGTGGTGAAGAGTTTTCTTCGAATATACCTAATTTATCGAAAATAGTTCGGAGAACATAAAGAGTTATATTACAAACAGTACTCCATCTAATCTTAATTCCGATGACTATGTAGCGAACGCAAAGAGCGTTTGATATAGATACGCGTTTGTTGTAAACTCTGCGCGCAGGTTTTGGAAATGATGATGTGTTATAATGAAGTTCACCTCATTGTGTTTTGCCATTAGTCGGTACGATAGATCAAGTGGGCAAAGTATGCTTGAGGCTTGTGCTTAATCTAGCATTGCATTGCACGCAGCTGTCGCGTTCTCGCGACATGAGCTTCATGGAGCGCGAACGGGAGAGACAGGGTTATATGAGCGGGAAGGCGAACGACAGGGACAGCGACAGTGAGCTGGAGCACGCCACCGCTAAGCGCAAGGGCAGCCGCGGCAAGCTCGCGGTGAGCTAGCAAGCGCGACAACCCTTACCTATTATTTCACCTCACCACGTGGGAATTGGAATTATCTTACATTACTTTAATGTGCAATTTGTATTGGTAAATTTAATTTACAATATGTATGAGTTTTACTATTCCGGCACTATGAAAAATTAGGTAGTGCTAAATTATTAAAATGTTCGGATTATAAAAAAAAAATCATAAAAAGAAAATATATAATATTCATAGTTTAGTTTTTTTATATATATTTTTATTTATAAACAGTGACATATCTTAGTATTAACTAATTAGTCTAATGCCGGAGGGTACCCGATTAGTGAGACTCTACTATACTTTTAACTGGCAAATACTAAAAAATAAACTTTTTTTTTTTAAATAATAGTATCTTAAATAACCTATGTTTTTTTAAGAAGACATAAATTGGTGGTACGATACAATTCCTATTCCCATTTCAATTAACATAATATGTAGCCTTCATTGATTCTTTGTACTTGTATGTCTTTGTGTCGTCTACTGTAGGTGTAATTACTAATTAGTTATAGATTACCAATTATTATATTCTTAATAAGAAATTGATGCAATTCTATATTATTTTAAATAACCTCGTTCGCTTTTGATATACAGTAAATAGTAATAATATGTAATACAGTTTGTGTTCCAAATGTAACTTTTAGCATATATCTAAATGTTATATAATTTTATTTTATATGTAATTAATGTAAAAGATAACTTGATTTTTTTAATATTGCATCTATTTACCAATTTGGTGACACTAGCAAGATAATCTATACAGTACTATTTATGTCTAGTTAATTTAATTCTTAGTTTCATTTAATGAAGGTTAGATGTAGTTATAGTTTTAATATAAATTTATTTTCACTGCTTTTCATGCTTTTTTGTAGACAGATTCTCTTTTGAAATAATAAATAAATAGAAACTCATCTTACTTAAAAATTACCTTTCTTTTGAGCTTTCAGTTTCAAGGATTTTTTAACCCTTCGATATATTAAAAGTAATGTTGAACTCAACCCGCTCCCAGTTTCGCCCAGGCAAAGCTTAATTAGGTTTTATTACACATATACATGACAAATCCGTGAAAAATTATCTAACTGATGATGAAAACCGTATCAAAATCCGTCACGTGATTTAGGATAAGTTACTATGTAAATTTGATGCATAAACAATTAACAGATAGAAAAATGGATACAGGAATAGTTGTAGCTAACATTTCTACGATCGTGTTGGAAAGTGACATAATATTTGTACAACCACTGCACAATGTTTATCGCATAGATAAGCTTATCTGACTAATGGGAGACATTTTTATATTAGTTTTTTACATGATTTCGATGGAGGTAATAGCATTTTTGTGCATTAAACTTCTGAGTTTATGTTTTTCTTAAAATAATAATGAGCCATATGGTTTATTCTATTCGTGTACAAACTAGTGAAGGAATATGCATTTTTCTGGAATATTATTTCCTCCACTGAAATTTCATTGTACATACTATAAACAAATGTAATAATCGTGTTTTACAGCAACGCAACCTGAAACAGAAATTCGCGGCGTTACTGCGTCGTTTTCGCGTTCCCGAAGAAATGGGAGAACGCGGTGCGGCCAGGGACACGCATCACGCGCAACGCGACATCGATGAACTATTTCAGGTTATTATTAGATACATTTTTTGTTCATTTGTTACTATCATTACATGTAATTTATTATTACAAAATTTGTAACTGTATTTCGAAGGCTACAAAAGGCCTCGTCAAGTCTTGTTTAGATAAAATTAGATAGTTATAAATGAGACCTCACTGATTAATTCGACTTGTTTGCAACTGAAACTTCTGATAATATATGCTCATTTCACTCATTTGCATGTAATTTCACTATTCTATTCTCAGACCTATCGAAAATACACAAAAAAAAAATCATAAGAATCGGTCAAGCTGTTTCGGAGGAGTTTGGTTACAAACACTGTGACACGAGAATTTCATATATTACTAGCTGACCCGGCAATCGTTGTTTTGCCATACAAAAAATATCACTTAGGGGGCATGGAAAATAGATGTTGGCCGATTCTCAGACCTACCCGATAAGCACAGAAAATTTCATCAAAACCCTATTACAGAAGACTACTGTGAAATCACAGATGTTGTGTTTCGGTGAATGAATAAGGAAATGCTAGCGCGTGCTATATTCTGCATCATTTTATCCATGTCATCTGCCAGTCGAACTGTACATAAAATAATCATGCGACAGCAAAACATCACAAATTTGTTAAAAGTTTGGTCATAATTGTCTATTGTGACACTTTAATGGGATTAGAATTGAAACGCCCTAAGTCACGTTTGAAACTTCGCTTTTCAAAGAACTTAGTTTTTCAAGAAAATGTTTATTTTGTAACCGTGAAACATTTTACTGTTGACATAATGTAAAGGCCATCAGGCTGTTAGGTCACTAATAAGACATAGTCGCCGTGTAAATGATGTAGGTATGGTAGCAACACTTAAATCGTTGTCATATAAGTTATAATTTCGTTCCAGGAGTTGGAGTCTTTGTCCTGTGGAGAAGGTGAAGACTCTGGACCGGATCAAATGGACACGATCAGTATCGGTTCTACACCAAAACCCTCTCTGCGACCGTTTTTCAGCAGCTCTCGGAGTCTCGCCAATCAGGAGCATCATAGACATTCCAACGGTGAGCAATTGATTAAATTTTAAAAATTAATCATCACTAATTTTTCCCAGAAAGAGTTCAGCTTAAAGTGGAGAAATACTATATTCATTCAATATGTTCCGTATCATGTTTTTTTTCCTTTAAACACAATCTAGTGAATATAGGATTTTTTATCTAGGATCAGAAGTTTGGTCTGGAGTTAAGGCATTATAATTTTTTTGGACCTTTTGAATAACAATGATACCGATAGAATATATTGAACGAATTGTCGGGATTCCTTTTTTTTATCGCCTGATTTTATTGTCGATATAGGAAGCTATATCGACAACCAACATCGTCAGTTAAAAACCATTCATATTATCTACATAAATACAGCTTTAAAGTTTACTTAGCTTTCTGTGTCGGCCGATAAATAATATGTTAACGAGGAGGATCCACACATATAAATTATTTTAATAACATTGGTTTGAAAATATCAAAATTATATATTGTTTTTATTGATTTGTAGCCAATTGAATATCGCAATATAGTTTAGTCAATGTGGCAACATATCAAGTGTTTATGAAACTTATATTGGCCCTTACAACTGTTACATTAAGGTGCTAATTACAACTTGATTTGTTGCATGTAAATACAGTATGTTTGGAAATATTGAGAGATTAAAATTGATTTGCTTTTAGCAAAGAACGTCAATTTGACAAATGACAGTGCATTTTGATTTGAGGCTTCTCATTTATTTTGCATCGTAAACGTTTTATGTACAGTCAGACAAACAATCACTTATTCACTCATTTTTTATTTAGTTCAAACTTAAGTTCAGCCATAATTGTCACTTTCGTTGCTGACTGTACGTAAATAGACATACAAAACAATGTCATAAGATAAACGCTTTCAAGTATCATACATGAATTAGGTATTATATTTTGTGTTTTTTTTTTTGTTACGTAACGCTGTGTGCATAGTGTTTTAGTGCACGCGTGTGTGTGATGTGGGGGGGATGATGAAATAGGGTCAGTTTATTCGAAGACATCGTTAGGAGATAATTTGATGGAATGCATGGTAATATTTATTTGTCGGACTCACCGGTGAAGAGAATAACATCATTCAAGGGGATATACAAAAAAAAAATTGGCAATCTACTTAAATCAGCGTTTTAAGTTTTGAGCATAAGTTTTTTGTAATGTTGTAATGTATAATCTTATTTATTATATCTATTCAGGACGCGACTAAATCTTTTCAATTTCTTGTTCTTACACAAAAATGTAGACGCTACCTATATTATTTTTTATCTTATGCTTAAATTGATTGGTTTATTAAAAGTGATTTTATTCTTAATGAAATACGTAAGTGAATATTTAATTTGTAGTTAATATTTATATTTTTTCACAAAACCGTTAGTCTAATGAAGCTCCGCTCCATATTTTTTATTTGTTGACCTTGTCCTATCATTTTCGATTGAAGATTTAAAGAAAATAACGAGAAAAGTCATATTTAGACAGCTCTTTACCGGGCAGACAATTTTTTTGTATATTCGCCTAATGTTATAGAGAGAGATAGAGAGAGTACTGAGAAATGAATAATAAAATAACAAAATCACCTCCGCATCGCACGCACATGAGCATAAGTCCCGCATGCGCAGTGACGCGACACGCGAGCCTTGTGAGCGCGGCCGAGCTCAGCGCCGTAAGGGAGAGACAGATTGCGACCGTCGGCCCCGCAGGTATGCCGCTTCACTCACCCCTCTCACCCACCCCCACCCACCCTCACCCAACTTTACAAACCCCTCACCCACCCTCACACACTCCAGACAGGACGCTTAAGGGACTCACTACATTTATTCAGCTCAATTTGGCTTTCGTCCATAAAAAATACCGGTTTTGTATAAAGATGCATATGCATCTGTTTCGCTCATAACATTACAACAATTATTATTTTAACTACACGGGTTTCAGTTATAATTTTCTCGTCTTGCCTATGACACTATCGAACAATAGCACCACTTGGATGTTCACTTTCACTTGGAAGCCAAGAAATCTAATTCATGTGAATTCTTCTTTTAATAAAATTTAAAAATGTGGTTAAATGAGTTTTTTTTTTTAAATAAAATTTGTTGTCAACATAGTCCAACACAATTTTACAAATCGCTGTGAAGATAACAAGCCCTAATGTAATTTCGTTTACTTTTAAAGGGTAATGGAATTCAAAGTTATATTAGTTGTCTTTTAAGTCGAGATTGCAATGTTTTGATTTTGAATAGGAGAGGCATTTTAAGATATACATATATTTGTGGAACACCTAATTCATCACAATCTCTATCTCGTCTGGGCACAAGATTCTATTAGCAAGCTTCTTGTATGTTTCATGTTTTTTTTTTATCACTATTTTCATAAGCTTATCTTTCTTTGTTTTGGCACGCACGCATGAAAGTATCGTGTGTTAATTTGTCATTAATTTCGATATGTTTTAAATATTTAATCTATCTCTATTTATAAATTTTACTATACTAGCCTTTTTCCAGCGACTCGCACGAGATTTTATTTCAGCTGATCAAATTGTATTAAATTTTCTCTTAATATCACTAATGAGTAACTGACATTAGTGCCTATATATTTTTTGATGTTCGTGTGTTTATCCACTTTATTTAAATAATTCTTCTATTCTCAGTTGTATCTGTAACACACGCCACATATTTTTACGGTTTTTATGGATAAATTCAAATCAAACCTATACCTTGCTGTACTTTTGGTCATTTCAACTTGCCATCCGCACTATCTAGCAACCGTCGACCGTTGGCCAATACTATTTTCAAATAGTTTTTTTAGCTTATGGCATTTTTTCTCAATTTGGTGGTCGAAAGTGGGTCCAAATAGATAAGACATAATAGACGAAACGATAAAAACACTTTTCAGAGAAAAACGAACACATTTTCAGGTAATAACAAAATAAAGTGAACATTTTTTTGAACTAATAAAACTTTGATAAATATCAGGCCATTGGTGATTGTATTAAAGAGATTATTACAATCATAATTAAATTAAAAATTATAATCACAATATTAAAGGGATCACAATTATTTAAAAAGGTTGAGAAACAACGGCTAGTGGCAATTACCTAATAACGTAAACTTACAATTTTAAATTAAGTCCAGTGAATGTTTGAATTTGAAGTTCTTTTATCAGATTAAGTGCACAACATCTTAATTTAAGGTAGCCATTGACATGCATAGCACAATTCAGAAGGAAAAGATCTTCTACCCTCGCAGCCGTAAAATATTTGTGGTACAGAGTGCACTTATTGATTGAAGAATGAATGTTTTATTAAAATTATATATATATATATATATATATATATATATATATATATATATGTATATGTATAATTTTGTGAACATATAATAGGAATTTAATGATATGGTTAATGGCGTAGAATCAGAGGCGGTGCGTAGTTCCGCTGGAGACGAGCGCGGCAGTGAGGGGAACAGCGATGGCGACGCGACAGCCGACGCTCCCGTCTCGGGTGCTTCCGTGTCCAGTTCGCCACCTAATGATGTCAAGGTGAATTGATTCTTCATGCGTATGTCGTAAGGTAGCTTTTGGTTTAGCTGCAACACTGTACTATACGTACAGCAATGGTTCACAAACAAGCGAGTTTATACTACACTTGATGGGAATTTTTTTTAATTTAATTTAAAAAAAATGGCGCCGAATGTGCGTGATATCAGTCGTAAAAGTTTACCCCTTCAGCATCATAACAACTACGCTAACGCTTCACTCAGTATTTCATAGAGGCACAGAGTGACAATGTAATGACGTCGTGTGGCAGGAAGACAAGCGGTCTCGGCTGTTCCGCAGCGCGACGAGCGGCGGTAACTTGACGCCCGCCTCTGCCGGCCGCAAGAAGAACTCACTCGTCATCGGCTCCGAGCGACCGCTCTCTGCGCACGAGTTGCCAGCGCAAAGCCCCACCACCCTCGAAGTAACAATACTGTGGCTCCTATAAACAATAGAAATGTACAATTGCGGTCTCTTTCACCCACTGATGTCGGCGTTTGGCCGTCGTAGGCGGCGTTCAAACACTACGCTGCGTCTAGTTATTTAGGACCATTGCAGCGTGAACGTCGTGTCCTGCGTCAGACAAGCAATATTTGTCGACTACTGTTGTGATCGAGACATTCGTCACATAATTATAGCATTTAATAGAAGACAGTAGCCTAAGCCTAGCGATACTTTTTCTTCCGAAATTTGTCTAGAAATTGTGCAAAAATATAAAGTTAGGTGTGCACACTCGCTCTGAATGAGACGAGATGTCTCTGCGAGTGTACAGAGGCATAAGAGTGTACGTTTGGAAAATCTCCCATCTGAGGTGTTTCCATCTAGTTACAGTATGCACTTCTTTAAGCGTGCAGTAAACAAATTCCTGCAGGATAGGAAGCGCACTTGTACCCTACTAGTGTTGTTTGTGTCCTTAGACGACGGTAGCCACCTACCATCAAAGTGAACAGTTAGACTGCCTGCCACCCTTAATAATATATTTAAAAAAAAACGTTTCCAGCCTCGTCGTACGATAATGGAGCAGATCAGCCGCGTGGTGGGCGAAGAGGGCCCGGTGCCGGAGTGCATGGCGGTGACGTGCTCGGGAGCGGCGGCCGCAGCGCTGCACGCGCTGGCCGTGCCCACCGTCGTCGTGCCCGCGCCGCACACGCCCGACGCGCGCCCCTTGATGCACGCCATTTACGCCAGAAGCGGGAAACAGTAAAATACATTACAATTTTATCTTATTGATAGATGAACAGTTCAATAATCCTTAGTTAACTTCCTTACTCTCGCTCGATGCAAATGTATTCTTCACGAATGTGGTCAAAATTTATCGATATTACATCGTTTATCGATAATTTTTTTTAGACAATCTATTTATAAAGTTATTATACCTTTTTAATGTTTAATTAATTCACATCAAAATTGTATTATTATTTTTTTATTAAAACCAGAGACAATATTTCTCTCGTCTTAAGGTCCCTCCAAATAAGCTATATTTATGAAATTGTCTCGATTGATTACTAACGCACAGAAAACTACTAAGCCTAGAAAGCTGAAATTTTGAAAATAGAATTATTTTATAACGTATGGTATGTAATGGTTCGCTAAGTATTTTTGAAAATTTCAACTCCGTGCTTGTCCTTTATTCCGTGCGTATTCCTTTATTGATAAAAGAATAAGAGATTGTCTGTGATTGCAGAGGCACTCGGCGGTCGTGCGTCCGCGTGGCGATCTGCGGCGGCGACGCTGCGACTGCGGCCGCGCTGCGTGCGCACGCTGACTTGGCCACGCGCCGCCCACACGACGCGCCACCCATACGGTTCTACATCATTCCTATTGGTAATTATCACAGCAAAATATTGCAAAAAAGGTTAAAAAGTGGTTACGCCCATCTCAAAAACGGGGTATCATGAGACTGTATGTCTATGTATCTGTCTGTGAAATCGTAGCTCCCAGGCGGATGGATATTTTGATCGTTTGTTTTTTTCTTTTCTTTAAAAACTGATGTGATCGGGATCGTTCCTTCTTAACTATAATTTATGAATAACTGTTCAAGCTTTTGACGAACATTCGGTGGTATTTCCATGACATGGTGACGTTGACCTGATGCTGCATCACAACTAGTCTGCAGGACACCGAACCTCAATAGAAAGACGGGGTGTAGTTTATAATTTTCAATTATAGCATGTTTATAATGTGCTTATTGTCATTGATGTTGGTTCAGGAGCGAACACCGTCTCGCGGTACCTGGCGGCGTCGGACGCCGGCTACGCGACGCTGTTCGGCAGCGAGTCGTGGGCGGCGGCTTGCGACCGCGCCACCGACTCCATGAGTGACATCGCAGAGATGTCCTCGCGGATGGCCAGGTATTGCAACTCATTCCCGACTCTTGCGAATCGTTACATGGGCCAATGAGGAAAACTTCTTCATTTTTTAGCAACAGTGAATTTTTTTTTAATATCTCAAAAAAACTAAAAAGTTACAAACTGTCAAAATGAGCGCGAGATAGACTAGCGAAAACACGCGTGACGTCACAAGTCGCCCGGTCACCGGCCGCCTCTCAGTCGCAGTGAAGTAACCTCGTGGCGGGCGGTAGCTGACGGGCGCCTCGTGACGCACGCTTAATATGTTGGCTGCGTGAAATATTGAAACTTTGACTGCTTGTAACTTTGGCAGGTTTTTGAAAAAATTGAATAAATTCAGTACTCAAAACGTTTACAGCAATATGCTTAGGGTAACAAAATGAAGAAATCATTTTGACTTCCTCGTTGCATTAACGTGTCGATTGCTCCAGGTATCTGAACAGCGTTGGGCCCGTAAACAACATGCCCATCGGCGAGGCGATGGTCGCCTACAGGGAGAAGTCCGGCGACGAGGACTCTAGTCAGACCTTCGTTCCTTTCGTCGCTGTAAGTTCAACATCACACTGTCTACTCCTTCTAACATGGTGTCAAAATATAGATTAGGAATTCCATAATAAACAGTGGTTTTTACTCAAAACTTTAGATTTGTCACTAAAAATATCAGATTCAGTAATTCTTGTAATTACTGACTAAAAGCCAATAAAGTTTTTTCATGAAAACATTCTAGCTATAATGTACATTTAAAATTGGATTGTCAATACACTTAGGTACCATCTAAGTATAAAGGTTTTTTAAAATTTTGGAATTGCTGCCATATATTTTATTATATTCGCGAGTTAAACATTTGCCGCGAATGCCTTGCGTTGCATTCTGTCTTCAGTTATTGTAAGTCGAGATGTGGCAATGGCAATGACATATAAGAGCAATGTGGCGTTTTCAGGAGGTGCGCGTGGGATGCAGCGAGGCGGGGGTGTCGTCGCTGGAGCTGGACGAGGGGGGCTCTCCCCCCGCACGCCCCTCACCCCCGGCCACGCCCGCACCCGTCCCCGCCCCCGCAGACCTCGCCCCGCCACAGCTGCTCGCGAGGGAGCCTCTAGAGCTGCAGTTAGACTACTGGCTGGTGCGTAAATCATCTATTACGCTTATTTTTTTCATGTTAAGGTCGGCAGCATCAATGTACTACAACTATGAATTTCGCACGCCATACAAAAAAACTAGGAATTTTATGGAACATTCAAAAGTGACACATGCGTAGATCATGAACTCTGTCATCTGTCGTTTAAAAACCAACCAAACATCTGTCATTTAAAGAAAATGTGACTTTACGTCAACACATTGGAGCTTAAAATCAATAGTAGAACTTGGTCGTTATTACTTTTTACAAATGACGCGCGAAGGCAAGACTCGCGTTTTAGGCGTACCTTTTATGTGCCGCTTTGGCATTTGTGACGCAAATTCCATAGTTGTAGTACTTCGATGGATGATGGTAGATGGCTACCGTCGCCTGTAACACAAGTAAACACCACCGGTGCTGGAAGGTTCTGCCGACTACAGTAAAATTAATAATGAGTGATAGGGAAATGGCCTCTGGCATCCCTTTATACCCACCGAAACACAATAGAATATCCGGAAAATGATTAAATATTGAAAATGAAAATGTATTCTGTCGGTAACAGATGCCGTCTCGGCAGGCGGAAGGCGCGGACGGTAAGGTGACGGTGAAGGCCTCCTTCCGTGCGTTACATGTGACACGCCACAACCATCACCTCTGCATCACCTACCTCACCAAGGAGAAGAAACAGAAAAGTTAGTATCAAACCAAAGCCAAAGCCAAGGACAAAGCCACATTCACAGATTATAGTGTTATTGCGATATAGGCCGGCCGCACATTGTAAGAAATTTCTGTTAGAAAAATTCTGACGCTCGCCGGACGCACCACGCATACTATCAGAAATTTTGATCCGGCAACTTTTGAGCCCAGTCGTGTTTCATCGTTTCATCTGTATACTTATGTAAACGCATATCGACCAACATGGATGAAGATACGTTATTGCTCTTAGCACTATTGTTTTGTTTAAATAAAAAATATTTTCTCCCAAGCTAAGTCTCGGTATATTTTATTTTGATAATTTGCATCATCAATCAATCAATCAATCATTTATTTGTAACTTAGTAACATACAATTACAAAGAAAAAGAAAAAAACAGTAACGGTAAGAAATAAATAAAATAAAAAAGTTACAAGTTACAAAAAGGTCCCCTACTCAGTATTTTGCTGGCATAGGCCAGCACTGATCTTCCGCAGGAACCCTTAGTTTAATACACACACACGGCAATACACCATGCATATGCCCCTTAAAATCTAATAAATACACATAAATTTAAATAAAATAAAATAAAATGTTTATTTGTTTTTGTCAGAAACAGAATTTATTTTTGCTTGCATGAATAATAACAACATGACTAAAAAGAACCAGTGCCATGCCGAGCATAAGTAATAAAATAAAAAAAAGATTCTATAAACATGGATATTTTTCCACCTCTGCAATGAAATCTTGAATTTCGCTCATTTTCAAATCAGAACGTACGAAACAACGAAAAACACGTGTGCAGCGTGCGGGCGATGTGTCTGAACTGATGCGAATATCTGATAGTGTGCGGGGCCTAATACAAAATCTATGGCAAATACGCCTTCCGCCATTCTTGTCAGAAAAATTTCTTACGTCCGGCTGAGGTGCTGTCCGGCGTGCATCAGAAGCGGACGACCGGTCAGAATTTTTCTAACAGTGTGCGGGTTCTAATACAAAATGTATGCACCAAGTGCCTTCCGGCGAGCGTCAGAATTTTTCTAACAGAAATTTCTTACAATGTGCGGCCGGCCTTATTTTTGTGGCAACAATGGTAGTAGCATGAAAAATATAAAAACATTTGGCGAACTTGTTTGTCGGTTCTGATCAAAATGATTAATTACATACTAAACACGACACACTTACTTCATATTTCTGTTTCCACTTTAAACCTATTAATTGTTATCTCAATTTTGTTATGGATAAACATAGTACTGTTTACTGAACAATTTTATTTCTTTTTAAAATAAATCTAAATGATTTAAACAACTCGCACTCTGTCGTTTAATCAAAATTTGTTACTACAGACGCTTAAATAATCAGAAGTAAAGAAATTGACCTTTAAACTAGCACTGTTTTCTTGGACACCACTTTTGATAGCAAATTTATATAAGGTCCCACAAATCGTTGCAGTTGTGACATTTTTACAAAATTGATTATTTTTTCGTGTATAGCAAAATTTTAGAGCTGCTACTCACAATATAAAGAACTGCTGTTTCACGCGACTTCGTCCGCGTAACTTTATAAAATATAGCCTATGTTGCTCGTTGATAATGTAGCTTTCTATAGATGAAAGAATTTCCAAAATCGATCCAGTATTTTATGAGTTTATTCATTACAAACACACAAATGTTCTCTCTTTATAATATTATTAATATATACAAGTTCATGAAATTCAGCAGTTTGTGTTTATAGGAGATTTTCTGTTTTTTTTAACCCTTGGACACCAATTGTCTTACTTTCTTTTTGGTAAATGAATGGATTTTTAAAGCTCTGAAAATGTGGTTACAGTAATGCGGCTGGGCAAGAAGAAGGAGAAAGGTGGAGAGTCTGAAACGGGACGCACGCAGACGGTGGAAGGAGTCGCCAGACTTATCTGCTCTGCCAAAGGCTCTCACAACGTTCCGCTCAAAGGTATTGCCTTATATAAACACAAACTCATCAATTCTGTTATTATTAAGGTGTAGGTCCCGTCCCTAACAATGCCTAACAATTCCTTAGGCGTGTTCTTATTGGATAAACGGATTTTAAGGACCAATAGCAATGCAGTGAAAATTTTTGGTACTCGTTTGTTAAAAAAAAACAGACTATAGAGATGTCGCTCAGTAATCCCTGTCCCCTTTCGCCCCTTCCCCTTCGACTGGCGCCGCGTTGAACTGTCTTGTCGTTGGTTGATTGTAAAATGGAAGCCATGTGTGATTACAATACAGTCGGAAGAACATATTTGGAACTACAAAATTAAGGAATACAGCGACAGAATAAATATTGCACTGGTAATTTTCCTGCTGCTCCGACAATTGGCAAATGTCTGCTAAAGCAGTTGACTATGACTGCTCGAGCTGCCCGTGTATGCCCGGCTTTAATTTTCTTCTTTTTTTATCTAAAATTTGGGACGTTCTACGCGAAGACGATGTTTGTGCTCAATTTCGTTTGGGAATGTGCATCCACATTCCACTAGCATATTTGTTAACAATTTTCGTTATAATTTCAGTGTACATTGACGGCACCGAATGGAACGGCGTGAAGTTCTTCCAGTTGTCGACCCAATGGCAGACCCACGTGAAGTCTTTCCCTGTGGCGACGTGCGGGGCTCCACTGGCGCCCCCAGAGACCTAAGCACCGTCCCACCTTGATTCACTGGTCTCAACTCGTAGGCCTGGTGCCATATTTTTTTTTAGTAACGGCACTCTAGGGCTCTATTTGACCGTAGACCGTGTCTACGCGTCACAGGAAAATGCGGCTGTAAGTCGTCGTGTAAAAGGCGCTTTAGTTTTTAGTTCAAGAGCGATTAGCGATTTTTTTGTATTTAGAACACACTGCGGCGTTTAATAGTCGCCCTCGGTGGTGACGAACAGAGGCTCTAAATTTTATTACTACTAGTAGTTGGTGTATTTGTATACAAATAATAATCAAATTTGAACCGTATAGATGTTGGCAAATAGTCGTTTGTTTCGTCGTAAATGTTTACGCAGTCGATCTGCCATTTAAGTATATATTCGCCTGTACTTCAAATAGTTTGTTCAAATATATGAAAACATAACAAAGTGGAGGGTATATATAAAATTGTCAAGTAGACATTTTAAAGTTGAGTGAAAAAATCACATACAGGTTTTTAATGCTATTTTTTTTTTTCGGAAAATATTTTTTGTGTGCTCTCCATTTTTTTTTTGTGTTTTTTAGTTAACCCGAAGTACTGGAAAGCTCAAGTAATCACTTATTATAACTTATCCATATTTGTAGTCATTTAGCGATGATCGTGTATTCTTATAAATGTAATAATTAAGTAAATGTTGGTGTATTCAATTATGTATAGATTAATGGTTCGTGACATTTCCATAGTACGTGTAATAAATGTATTGATCGTATTTATGTAAATTAGTTAAAACAAATAACCAAGGTGACAATAGACCAAGAGCCAGCCGCAATATTTGCATTGGCAAAAATTGATGTTTTATTATTGTACACATTCATTTATTTTCTTAATTTTATTTTTTCACAATATAAATACTTACATAAAAACAATATATATCTCATAAAATAAATTTATCTTTGTATTACTGTCTTGTTGCGTCTTGTATTGTACGCCTTAGTGATGAAATACCAAGAACGTTATAATATTTATTTTATTTAAGCAATTAAAAAGTTTTAAATATAATATATTCAAAAAATAGCCTTCAATATAAATACATATTAGGGACATAGTCATGTTTGTTTTTTTACCAGAAAATTCTAATGTAAAAAAATATATAGATTTTAGACACGTTATATACCTATATTTGTGAGATTCAAATGTTTTGCAATTCATATTTTGAATTAAAAATAATCAATTGACTAAATAAATTTATTCAATTGTAAATATCATTTATTTCGACATTTTGCTGTCGTATGTTTGACACAAAAGTTTCTGGCTCTCGGTCTATTTTATTAATGTGACTGAAAATAAATAAAATTAGCGTTATGAAGGTTTTGTATTTGAGTTCGCGTCGGCACATATCGAAATGTAGGTTCGTGCTGATTTTTAATTGTTTCAATGTCTGTGATTTAAAAAGCAGTTTTGTTTTTTTTTTTTTTTAATAAGAGAAAAACAAGTGTAAAATTTTTGTATTTTTTATAAACGCAGCTAATGTATGGAGCTACCTATTTTTAATTTTTGTACATTTTTTAATGAAGTAGGATAAAACTTAGCGGTGTAATTGTTGAGAAATCAATGGAACCTTAACTTCCCATAGAAAGGTTTAAACTCTATCTTCATTGTAATTAACACTCGGAGCCAATTTGGCAAAGAGATAATTAATTGACTTTATATCTTTCAATTATACTCGAAAATGTGACGATAATGAGCCACTTTTGTGGTATAATTTTTGTCATTGAGGCCAGTTTTTACTACATTTGAGCCATATTTCCACTACAATTTTTTTAATTTTATTTTAAAAATATGCTCTTGTAATTTTCTTGTTGCTTCAGAACACGTACAAAACATAATCTGGTATGAACATGAACATGTCGGATATGTATCCACTCGAAGCCGTAACTTATTTGGCGCAACATATTACCGACTAGCTGTTGCACTCGACTTCGCCTGCGTAACTATAAAATATAGTGTATGTTATTCGTTGATATAGTTGGATCGGTTCTAGTTGGATCGGTCGGCAAAAGTAGAAGGGGCTTGTGCAGTATTCAATTTCAATTCGAGAGCGCGTCTCGTGTCTCTTGGGTACTGTTGCGTACAGATTGTTTTATCGTATTAGTAATAAAGTGAAAAATGGTAGGAATATCACGATGATTTAATGGAAGGAATATCAACACTATGTACCGGATAATTAATTTTTTTATCCATTTCATTGAATATATTGATTAAAATTGAAATGACTAAAATTTACTTTTTTATTTTTCTGAATATACTAGCAAGATAAGTCACAAGGAAAAATCTAGTGTAATAATATGTTAAGTAAGTTATTTTATTTCATATTTTGTGTTGTTATATGTGCACAAAATACGAAATAATAAAAATAAAAAATTCATTTCCCTTAGCAATTTTATGCGCAATTGTACACATGCGCCGATTGCCCCCACTAGTTTCGCCGGGCGATCTAAATACAACGAGCGAACTATAATGTAGCTTTCTATAGGTGAGAGAATTTACAAAATCGGTCCGGTAGTTTTTGAGTTTATTCATTAAAAACATACAAATCTTCTCTCTTTATAAAATTAGTATACCTAGATAATTTTGGAAGATTACTTTTTCTTTGATATTTACAAACTTGTCTCCCTAACTGTATATATATAGTTGCATTGGAATATTAAAAAAATCCTCAATCTAAGAAGTTAAGCTGTTTAAGGATTATTTACTCGTATGTGAATGAAGAAATAATAATTTTAATTATTTGGCTGTGTGATATTGACAAGATTTATTAAGCTTGTGTGAGTTCTAGTGAGTATTGAAAAGTTACTGTTAGTTATTTTATTATATTATTATTGTTCATAAGTACGTTTTACGCGATATGAATTGGAATTATTTTTTAAAAAAAATTGGATCGATTGCAGTTTATTTGAGTCAGTTTTGTCTTTTTTTTTTCAGTAGCAAAGTTATGTTGATGTTCGATTTTTGAATACTCAGAAAACATCTTTCATTTCTATACTAGTATTGGCTATTTATTTTTTCGTCCGTTAAAAAGTAGCAAATTGTTTGCGAAAAAAAAAAATCATTCCAAATTATTTTTATATTCGATGAAATGAATTTTCAATTTTTAAAGTGTAATATTTAAGCTTCCAAATATTTTTATTAACTTTACAATGAATGAACAATTACAATTAATGAGTTTATTTTTTCGTGCCAAAAATGCCTCATGTTGGTTGTTTTTTTTTAAAGTTGTGCTAATATTCAGGGAAATCGATAATTTCTGAATGTATTTGAGTGCAATGTTTGTTTCAAGACAGTTTTTTTTATTATTTAAACTTTTATTTTGTAAATATTTGGAAGTTTTGATCAAATAAAATATCAAAGATAAATTCGACAATATCCGTGTGTGTAGGTATGTATTCGTAAAATACTTGATAAACTTCATATGTGAGTGTTTTTCGCGTTGAGAGTGGATGGCAAATATACAATAGAAGACCAGAAACTTATATAGAAATCAATTCTCACTCCAATGCCTCTAGTGTTATATTCCTCGTAAGAATTTCGATAGTTTAAAAATTGTATAAATGTTCGTAGAAATGAATTTCCAAAAGGACTGGCGTGCGTGTATTCGTGTAGTAATAAAAAATTATAAAATACATTAAAATCAATTTAACGTGTCCATTATTGTAAAAATAAGAATATACTTTGATTCGTTTGGTAAACATTAATAAATCTTCGTCAACGAATATTTCTATTGTTGTTTGAATTGACTTGAAATTGTTTTTAAAAAAACATTTTTTTTGGGGGGAAACAAAAATATCAAAAAAATTTAAGGTATATGTGTATTATTTTTAACGGTGTATGTCTATATATTACTTTTAGTCGCAGTTGACTTTTCCACTGTCAACTGGTTGAATTAAAAAAATTAAATTGTATGTTAGTAAAAGCGTACGGAATTTAAAAAAAAAGTTGGTATAGTGTTTAAATGTTTAAAAAAAATATCGATTTAGAACACTTGAGGCCAAATATTCATATCGTAGTCAAAAACTTTTTTCCAAGCCGTTAATTATTGTAATGTAGAATAAGTCGCGACAGCCCTACAATATTGAGTTGCACGAGGTTCTAATACAATGTTTAAAGAGTATAAGAGAAATGCGCTTTTCCAATATTTCAGAGCATTTTTTTTTTTGGACAACCCTAGCGTCCATTATACCGCCGTTTAAAAATTTATTCTATAAAACTACAATATAGATAGAGGAAACAATATAATGTAAAACATGTAATAGTTGATCGTTGTATTTATTTCACATGGAATTGAACTTGTTATAAAATAAATAATATAAAGATTGTAGTTTTATGAAATATATTAATTTTTCTCAAACATGCTCGGAAATGTAGGCATTCTTGTATTAAAAACAAGCCGCGAAGTTTGTAATTCTTGGCTCATGCATTTCTTTCTCGGCCTAGGTCAAGAATGTTGTATGAAAATTCATTACTGACCGCTGCTCAGCCCGATAAAATCTAGTAGGCCGCGACGAGCGCACGGTCATTTGATTACTGGGCTGTATGGCACTGTTTTCTTTGCACTAATTGTTTACTGGCCGCTGCTCAGCCCGATGAAATCTAGTAGGCCGCGGCGAGCGCATGCTCATTTGATGACTGGACTGTATGGCGCTGTTTTCTTTGCACTCATTAAAATAAAAAAAGTGGGAAAGCAGACTTTTTTTCAGTACCTACCTAAATTAATTTTTTAATATTATACTTTTTTTTTTATATCACGTGTTTGATTATTTCCTCACATTTATTAAGAAAATCACTATACCAGCCTCGACCGGAATGAGGATTGCCGGACTCAGTTCTTTGTCAAGGCCTCGCTAAAGCTCGGCCTTGAAACCACTTCGTCCGGCAATCCGTCACTTCCCGGACTCTGCAGTAATGTACTATTATTGAAATGAGCTATGTGATTCAGTCATTTTTGAAATGGAAACTTTTCTATGCGCGTTTTGCTGTAGAGTGAAAGTAAGTGAACCGTCACTATAGAGTCGGTGACGCTGAATCGTGCTCATTCGGCTCTACTCGATATCAACCACGTTTTGTTTTATTTTTTATAGTGGTAATTTTTTTTTAATTTATTTATAAGGTCTGCTAAGGGAGTTAATCGATTCGGTGGATTAGAATATTAGCAGTATAAACTCTTAAAATTTCTCCATCTAACATAGCAGAGTAAAAGTAAGTTCAATTGTTTCAGATAAACAGAGACAGAAACATGATATTTTAAAGATTACTTGCAGTAAAAGCCTTTTCACTATCATACACACACATAATTTATTTTAAACAATTTAAATATCTGCGAAGAAATGTACAAGTCTCCTATATTATGTATTCAAAGTATTTTTGTTTTCTAGATCATTACACTTAGATTGATCTGGATTATATTTTTTATCTAAAAGTCTGCATGACATAGCTCATCTAAGCAGTTTTAATATATCATGAATGTATATCAATTCTTCTTATTACTTATATATAAGTATGAAATATAATCGATCGAAATGTTTTAATGATGTAAAAACACGCGCTCTAGTCTATTCTAAGTGTGCTATCAATAATGGAGTCTTCTTTTTGTCTTAAACGCCATCAAACTTAATGATATTGATACAGATTGAGTTCAAATCGCACAAAACTTATAAATTGTAACTTTGTCTGTGTTAATAAGTTAAGTTTTCACTGTATAAGATCTAAATATAAAAGTTGAGATGTCTTGAAAAAATTAAATGCTATCTAAATTTGCCACAGATTAGTAATATCGTGTGGAAATCTCGATTTTTTGCTTCAGATCAAAGAAAGTTTTGCATAATATATGGACATGTCTTATGTAATTTCCAAAAAAATCTAAACCTACGCGATTAAAACACAAGGAAGCGAACTCCACAAATTATTGCCTAGAGGCCTAGCCAAACAGTATCCCTCAGGGTGGCAACGACAACTTCCTAAAAACGACAACTTTTTACAATTTCAACGTACTAAAACGACAATTTCCTAAAACGGCAACTTTTTAAATCGACAAATTCTTAAATTAATTCCCCGGTCCGCCGGGGTAAAACTAGTAGTCATTTTTATACTTAGACATTCATCTAACTTGACAAAATTATTTTTGTGCCGATATTTTTAGTGTACGATTTTAGAAGTCGTCATTTTTATACTTTGACCTTTTTGTCATTTCACAACAGAGGGCCGAAATTGACACCCCTTAGTAAGTTGTCATTTTCGGTATTTGTCGTTGTCACCCTGAGGGAAAAGTATGCATGTACACAATGTAACTCGTATTCTTCATGTAATAGTTAGTTATTGTACGTTTATTAATATTGTATTGTATTAAGATTTAAGAGGTAAATTTTCTTTCATAAAATTTGATCTCAACTGACTGACTAAGCGATTCTTCGACACTGGCTCCTTGACTTGGTTAAATTTATCATCAATCACATCAATCAATCAATTACCTAGTAGTGATAGATGTGGTAAATAAGAGGTGTTCTTCTTAGTTCGTATTGAGATTATTCTAAATACAAGTCGATCATCACAAGTAATGCTCTGTCCACAAGTCAAAATGGCCAAACGAACTTATGAATTTCATTTAGATTAGTAGGATTTACTTTTAAGTTAATAAATTAGTACAAAAAATGAATTATCTTTATTATTTCTTTCTTTGTATATTGTTATACATTATGTAAAAACGCAATAACTGTTGGTCAGTGTAATGATTTTATTAAATTTATCTAAGGTCAAGTGGGGTAAGGTCAACCTTACTTACCTACTAAAATAATGTGGAAGACAATACAAATTTTTAATACACAGTTGTCATTGGTGTCATGAGAAATACTTGAATATTCCTTTGCTCAGCAGTAGTTCAATCAAGTCTTCTAGTTTCAAAGGTAATTTAAAAAAAAAGTTTGTTGTGCCAATACCCCACTTAACCTATTATCGATTGTCGTCAGAATTAGAATTGTTTCTTTATGAATTGACTCAGTTCCGATTTCCTTTTGATATTCTTGTGAAGTGATGAGATTTTATTTTACGATAATTTGTCATGTATGAATTTGTATTTATTAACTACATAAATAAAATTTTGCAATGTAATAATTTACTTTTATTTAACAATTCCTTACAAACTGACTAAAAAAATAGTTTAATTTTTATTAAATTCTTTAATCTTACATAGAGTAGGTAATCTCAACAATAAAATATTATATAACTACACCATAAAAATTAACAACAGTACAACACAATTTTCGTTGTGTAAAAAATTTTATTAACAAACGAAATAACATTGGTTATTATAATAGCTAAGCAAGGTTTCGTTCATCAAAATCCATCAAAAATTATATACTGATCCCTTAAACCATTTTTGCCACCCACTCCCCCATCAGGCATAACATAGACCATCTTATCATTTTCTGCCCTACGGTAAAACTCCCATAAGTTTTTGTTACTTTTAGCTAGTTCATCCAATCTCCATATGGCCAAATATTTTGACTTGCCATGCTTACAAAGAACGTAAACATTACAAGGATCGCTGGTATAGTCTTCTCCCGGTTCCTTAGGTATGATAACTCCGCACACAATTGCCCAATGTGACTTGTGACCTTGTTTTAAACACGGCGAATGATTGCAGTCAGCGTCATATCTGGTTTTTAGTGTTAAGGCATTGCACTCTGAAAATACTTTTTTATCTCATAACCAAAACATTATTATTCATTTATGTTAAGGTCATCGGACAGGCTGACTGTCCTTTTGATGGTAGGTGGCTAATGTCACATAACCTAGAACACAAGCAATGCCACAGTAGCTGCAAGTGTGCTGCCTGCCATAGTAAGATTAAGCTCTGGTATCTCTTACTCATTCACCAAAACAACAGTATAAAATACATACTGTTATTTCACTGTAGTCTTCTGTAAGAAAGATGGGCTGCACAAATGACTGTAAAATACAGTGTGCTCTCCTCTTTATGAATGTTTTTTTTCTATTTCTTAAATATTATTATATTAAATACTTTTTTCGAGAGGTCATTCTGAATCTGATGAGCTATCGCTCATATTTATAGGAGCTTTATCACTATTTAACACGAATATGAGTTTGTTGACTAGCCTAAATTCCTATTATTTGCTATTGAAGCCAGAGCTTTTTCAGTTAAAGCTCTAAATATAGAATCAATAGCAGTACTTCATTAAAATAAAGAGTTTAATGAGGACAGACCATATAATTTAGTAATTTATGGATTAGGGTGATAAAAATAAATAGGCCACACTGGTGATAAATTAAATTGGGACTTAAGTACCATGCTGAAAGTAGAAACTTATGTCTAGAAACAAAGGTCATTGAGCTGCAATAATAACTTCTTTCTAGAAAACTTTAAATTGAATCTCAACAAAACGTATAAAAAGGATACGGAACTAACAGCGTAGATCCATTCAGTAATCTCTCAATTAATTCGTTGCTATACAATCCACCTTTACTTAAAGTACAATTTACATTTTTTAAATTTGCTAATCTCAACACCTTTAATGTCAATTGAAGCATATTTTTACAGCTAAACATTTCCCCGTTGTTACTGTACCCTGCCATTTTAGCTATATCTAGAATATCCGAAGCAGATATTTGTCCATTCACCAGCATTGATAGAGCGTATAAACCACAAGTGGGTCCAACTTGTAATATGGATTCGATATGTTTGTATTTGTACTTGTAAGGTGTTTGATGCAAACATAAGTTGTACTTAGCGCATGCTTCCCATAACTGTGGCTCTTGTGAAGCCCATTTGCAGACGTCTAGGAACTTGTTAGAAGTGTCCTGCCTGGGTGTCAGTGGTTGGAAGGAATCTGATTTTGGTAGTAATGATGGAGGTGGTGGGGGTGGTGGCACGGGTGGAGGTATTGTGCACATTTTTGAAAAAGAAATTTTGCATTTAAGTATTCCTACCTATTTGGTTTTAGTACCACACTGTGAGCACTTTATTTTGACTCATAATAATAACTGATATATAGCACTAAATAATTGTAAAAAAAATTATACACAAAATAAATACATAGTGCAAAGCTTAACTAAGTAGATCTAAGATATAATTATTAAAAATTATAAATTACATTAAACATCTTTGATGTAATACCTATTTTTTTAAATCATTCATTCTTTTTCTCCTACGCCTATGTCTGACGTCTCCCACTTGTTGATGTTTATTGCAAAGAGTATATAATCACTACCAAAGAGAATATAATCACTGATCACTACCTTATAGTTTATTTATTGGATGACTTCCTTGCGTTGCATGACAGATGTGGTTGATAGTTGGTTGATAGCACAGATTATTATGTTAGTTGATAGGCATGGAGAATCTCAGGACAATTATAAATTTACTTTGACGATTCTCTTTTTGTGTGATAGGCCATACTTCAGAGGTGGTCCCATATAAATTTTATCGAAATCGATTCAGTCAGCTCTCTTTTTTGAAAAATCAAAAACAATTTTGTATTTTTGTTACGCAAAAAAAAAATACGAAAACATCTGACCACATACTCTTTAAAAATATCCTAGAGTATACATAAGCTAAGCAAGCTATATTTTTTTGTAAAATTTCCATTTCACGTATACTAAGTTCGGAACTCTACGGTTCGGAAAGTCCGTATGCGTCTATGACCAAGTTTTATTTTGTCAGTGGTCGATATAAGAACTCATTTTATTAGTTCAATCATTTATGTCAGTTCGAGTGAATGAGTGAGTTGTCCGTCTGTCAAATTGACAACTAATCTACTGAGCTATGTATGGGCGATGTCGAGTCGAGCGAGTCATTAAAAAGTAATTATAATTGTACTTTCGCTGTGTGCATTCGAGAGAAGAAAGCCTTTCTCGGGATTGTAAAACCGGTTTAACAAGAAATATCTGCGATGTCAGAGTCACGCAAAAACCATCTTACTATAGATGGAGGGCAGGTGAAGGAAGACGAACACATTGCGTCCTATAAACCAATTCCGGAATCGGATACAGGTATGAATAAATTATTAGTTTGCAGGTTATTTCCTAGTTAAAAAATCTTAAAAATACCCCTGAAGTGATGTTCAATCAAATCTTTTTAATTTTCGTTTATCGATTGAGTTCACCAATAGTGACTGACTATTATTTACATTTTAAGTGTCTAGGAAAAAATTGCCCATTTCCTTTGCCGGTATCGAAACGTATGGTTGGTTTTTAAATTAATTATATTAAGTATGTTATTTATTACTACTGAATTAAAGAAATTATTAAAAAAGTGATTTTCTATGTCTATTCTACGTCAAATCAAATGTCAAAGTAAAAAAAGAATGACTGACGTCACCACAGAACACTATTATATATTCGCATTTCCAGCAAGATGGGATCATGGGACCGTAATCCTTATTATTACCCGACAAAATTTTGTGTATTGAAATTGTGTCCATTGCGGTTTATTTGCTTCTCTTAGTTTTAAATACCATGCTTTTATTTTTGGGAATTCGTAATAATAAATTTATAGACATTGTAATAAGATTTGTGTGTGTGTGTGTGATATGTTATTTTTAAATCAGCTGCGTTATAAAGCGCTTTACTCAACAACGCGCTCAGCGCCATTTTGACTGACTTATCTAATGTGATTTATTTTGTTGATATCTAATATTTCTTTATTTTGTATTTAAACTAAATAACTTTGAAGTATTGTGGTTATACTAGAAGTGTAGTATTCAAAGTGAGCTGAAGCTGAACTGAAATATTTTGTGTTTGCCTCTGAATTTGATGTGGTTACAGAAATTTGATATACAATTACTATTGGTCTATCCTTTTTATATCTTCTAGAGAGCAAAGGATAAAAAGTAAATGTTGACTGGACATTTTATTTTCAGCCTTTGAAATTGAGTATACTAAGGGCAGTAGTAACTGTGCCCAATTAAATCAAACTGATATAATGGATGCCGATGTATTAGACGATGGAGACGATCACTGGGACAGATCTAGTATAAATATACTTCTAAATCAATACTTGCAAAACATTGATAAATTCAGAGATCCAAAAGTGAGAAAGAAGAATGTTTGGACAATTATTTCTAACACCGTGGGCAATGGTCCAGATAGTTGCGATAAGAAATTTAGAAATTTAAAACTAACTTATATGAGATTATTGAAGAAGAAAATAAAAAATAGAGCATTTACAGTGAAATGGCCGTACTTTGATGTGTTTGAAGAGATATTCAGTGTGAACGGGGAATATCAGCCAGATATACAGAAGAAGATAGAGGACAACACTAGTGAGACCATTGCTAAAACACTTCTCTCGATGAACTCTCAGATGAATTTTGAACCGGAGAGGAGTGAATTAGGCGAGAGTTCCAGTGGTCATATTGAAGAGAATCAAAGAAAGCAGACCAAAAAACGATACAATGACTTTCGAAAGATGACATTGGAAATGAAAGAAAGGCAGAAATGTGTAGAGGAGAAATTAGATAGACTAATAAATATAGTAGAGGAATCAAATAGTATACAGAAAGAAAGAAACAGATTATTTGAGCAGTTTTTGGAGAAACTTAATAACACTTGACATTGCTTAAATTAAATACTTTAATTTAGTTTAATTTTACTATAGTTTAAGGGTGAATTTTAGCTTTAATCCTTTAATATACATTATTTATAGCGAAATGGATGGGAGTAGGCATACTCAGAAATTATCTTCTGCCAAAATAAGACCACAAGGGCAGACACAAGAATTACATAAGATACAATGAAATAGTAGGGTTTGTTTAATAGGTTTAAGGAAATGTTTAAGTAATGACAATACTTATAAAATAATGCACTAAAACAGAGCTGTAGGGCATTAATTTTATTGCTATTTTGGAATGGTCTGATATCCCTTTCATTATTAATCAGTGACACTGAGTAAATGATTTACTCAATTTGAAACTTAACAGATTAACCTCTGGCAAAAATTGGCAGATAATTCTGTGTTAAATGTACTTAGGTATATGCTATGCCCTCTCCCATCTTGGGCCATGTTGATTGATACTATGATAAATAATAATGCAGTAGAACGCCGATTATCTGAATTAATTGGGACCGGGGTCGATTGGGATAATCAGACATAGACTGGTAATGAAGAAAAACGAACTGTCACACATAGAATAAACACAGTTCTACAATAACGCTCACTTGAACATCTCGATCAAAGTAAGTTGCCTCGATGTTGAAGCTCGTTTCTGTGCTTCAAGGCTTGCATCCTTAGAGTTCAACAATTCACGGAAGTCGCGCGACGCAAAACATGTATGTACATAGTGTACGTATATGTGTTTGTATTCTTGCGTTCCCACAAAACTTGTTTTTATTGAAAAATTACTTAGTTTTAATTTTTTATATTACGCTTAGGACCGATTCGGATAATCGGTGTTCTACTGTAATAATAAAATATTTATTTCAAAACACTACTTACAAATAGGTTAGATTTTGACCCCTAAACTAAGCTCAGCTTGTATCGCTAATAAATGATAGGTAATTATTTTTCTATATTGTTATTTATGAGTTTAATATGAATTTAATAGGAAATTTGAAAAATTCCTTTGTATTAAAAAAATATTTTATTGTTTTATTTATGATTTAAATGTGAATCTTCACTTGTAAATATCAATTCTTTTTTGTTGAACACCTTAGCAGTATAGTAAAATATTAATAAATATATTTTAAAACAATACATTTTTGTTTCTAATTTAATTCCCAAGTTCTAAATTCAATACATTACTCACTGTTTACAATATACATACAGTGTGTCCAGTCATGAAGTAGCTATATTCTAGGTACATACATAAATTACAACTACATATTTTAATATACTACTTACATACTGAGGTCCAACCAATCTACTTCCCCTATATGTGAGCCATTTTTTTTTGATATTCTCTACATGTGTACAAAAAAAATCATATCTCAAAATTTTGGTCTTACTGAGATAAAAATAGGCTTATTCGAAGGGCAACAATATTATCTATCGTTTACATTACGAAACAATAAGTTCACATTTTAGTAACTAAAAAAATATTGAACTCCAAAAAATTACTGCAAAAGCAACCCCAAAATGAGAAAATAAATAAATTACTAGATTGACAGATTTTGAGCTGTAGGTATTTGTTGTCTAGTAAAATAGTTGTAATTTATGTACCTAGAATATCGCAAGTTCATGACTGGACACACTGTATACTGTGATACATATATACCGGTCAGAAATATGTACATTTGCCTCTAATTCAATTACCATTCAACTGTTGTGTATACCACTTCATACAATGCCATTCTACTTGTAACAATTTAAGTATAGTGTTCCTCAGCAAGACTAAAATTCCTTCTTGTTTTTGTGTCTCGTGAAATATTTCCACGAAAGTATTTAGTTTTTTTTTTTTTTGGTAGGTATAGTAACTAAGTATAGGTACAATTGTTGACAGATAAATTAGTAAATTTTGCTAACTGATCAGTTTCACATTGTGATTGTGATGTAAGTAAATAAAAAATGTAAATATGATTGGTGAACTTTTTGTTTAGTGTTAAATTTAAAAATAATCAGCTGTTGCACGCGGTTTCGCCCGCGTAAATTTATAAAATATAGCCTTTGTTACTCGCTGACAATGTAGCTTTCTATAGGTGATAGAATTTTCATAATTGATCCAGTAGTTTTTGAATACAAACATACAAATATTCTCTGTAATTTAATATTAATATAGATATAATTTTTTTTTTTCAACTTTCGAAATGTCATATCTAATCGCATTTCAACAATTTTATAATTACATTTCAATAAATAGGTTCAACCAGTGGGCGAAGGAAGACTTTATTAAAGAACAATGAATAATTAAATTTACTAACTGGAAATGTGAAAAAATAGTTTATTAAAAATATTCAAATTGGTTAGGTATTTTATTATTTTTCATAAAAATACAAAATTGCAAAATATGTATTTTCAAAATAGCTGTTTCAAATAAAATACGTTATTTCACTGATTTCAACAATATTATTTGTTGAGAGTTTATTCTTTCATGTTCTGTCCAAATAATGAAACATGAATTAATATATTTAACAAAACCTTTTATCTCTTGGTATCTGTTGGTCTGGTGTAGTGAGAATCTTAACCTAGCCACTGATAACACAACCTATGTAATGTTTAACCTAACGGCCATGAAATATCTATTTACCATGCTATTGTCACGTCCATGCCAACTATGATACCTATGTTTATTCTCGGCAAGGCACTTTCTTGTAGATCTAAAGTTCGCGGTGCGACGGACACCGACACACCTACTCGTCTATTGACTTTATTATGGGTGATGGTGTTCGGTTCGCGGGCGAGACCGAAACGCGCGATCCGAGAACGTCTTTCTGCTTTTGTTTTTTTTTTCTACAATATTATATCTTCATTTCTCGTATTCTCTAAAAATGACAAAACACGCGGTTCAACATCGCCGTTAGCTGCCATGGCGGTCAGCCGCTATTCCAACGGCCTCAGCCGGGCTGACCGCTTTAAACGAACCGCCTATTTTATAGGCGGCTAACGATCGATAGATATTGACATCCAAAAGACAGGCCTGCTGGTTATTAAGTCCAAGAATGTCTTTACAGCAAGTCGAGTTATAGTAAGCTACACATTCGACACACTTGTGCATGAACTTTAAAACTAATATTTATATACAACGAAGATAGGTTATTGTACCCTGACCTTTCTGTGTTTTAGAGATCAGTGGTATCGTACCGTGGCAGTAGATATTAGCATTGAAGCCGCGGCAGTCTCATTACATATTATATTTATTTATATAAGTGATGCAGATCGAGATAGAGGCCTAGGTTTTTTAAATAGACTTTTAAACTGTAATGTGATGCAGTCAAATAAACAAAATTGTCTTTAATTATCATGTCTTCGTCACAACCTGTCACAACTCTAATTTATTTCCACTTAAATAGTTACCTACCATTATTCGGAATGTGTTAAGTGATTCCACAAGTTTATAACGGACAAAGATAAATAAGTTTCTAATAAACGAGAATGCCCAATAAATTCCTTTTAAATAATATTGTATAGGTATCATGGATACTCCCTGTATTATAGTTTGAATTATTTTAGTCCTTGATTTATAAATCTTTATCGGTTCGTCCGTTTCCCGCGCATGTCAGGTAGACGTCTAACCTTTACGTAACACTTGCAGAATACAAGAAGCCCAATCTCACCAAGTCTAAGGAGAAGATTTCCTCGGACGGAGCTGACGAGAAGTTGCTAGAGAGCGAAAAGTCAGACGAGGCTAAGATTACGACGAGGGTTGACATGGCGGACGCCAAGTACGTAGTCGGAGATCATAGGAACGGTGACGCCAAGATCGAGTTGGACGCCAATAAACGGGTGAGTTTGATTTTGAATTAACAAATACCCCCTGTATATTGGTATTGTAACTTTGAGTGAATATGGGCACTTTGTGATTAGAAATTGTAGTGAAAATTACATAGTATTTAAACAATATTGAATAACTAAAGGGATAAGCAATCGTTTCATAAGAAACAATGATGAACAATAATGCCCTGGGTAGAATCGTAACTGGGTCTTTCGAGGAAGAATTAAAAAATTCAAAATCTGAGCGAAGCTTGGGCAAATATTACTGGGGGTAATTATTGTAAATTATAAATTTAATTTTACTCCTAAACCACGCAACAAATTGTGAAAAACATCATCAGATAGACAAATTTTGTACTCAAGGTTTATAAATACTTATAATTAAACCTCATTAAGTTTTTATGTAAGTAGAAAAAATTATAATTTGATAATAATAAATTATAATAATAATAAATTTAATTTTACTCCTCCTAAACCACGCAACAAATTGTGAAAAACATCATCAGATAGACAAATTTTGTACTCAAGGTTTATAAATACTTATAATTAAACCTCATTAAGTTTTTATGTAAGTAGAAAAAAATTATAATTTGCTACCAAGTCGCCGAAATTGTCCGCATCTGTCTGTTGATTTTGATACGGTTTTCACTAATGGAAAGAGGGATAAACGAGGAAGGTTTTTGTATATAAAAAAATGCATTTTTGTATATTAGAACAGTGGTATTTTATAATCTTTTCAAAGTTCGAGTGAATAGCCATCTTCTGGGTGAGCTCGCTCCATCATAGGCCTCATCTTCGCTACACACCTGGATTGGCCAAGAGCAAACCCATCTCCAATAAATAAATATAAATGTTAAGAACTTGTTATTTTGATTTAATACATAATATTGTACCTAGTAAAAATATATAAACTTTTTGTTGCGACTGTCAGTTTCATTAAAGACTCGTTGGAGATAAATAAATGTTAGTGACACGAGTGTAAGTACAAAGTAATACAATTATTTTGATATACATATAAATAATCAAATAAATAAAATGATTGATTCAACTTATGATACACCGTTATCCAGCGGAAGAGTTTGTTAAAAATTTATTATAATTTAATTCAATTTATTAATTTAAAGTAGCAACAAGGGTTAAAAATTTTCCGGCGATCCGGCGAACTCCGTATCCGTTCTCGAGATATAATAAAAAAGCCGTTTAATACAAAATGTATGAGAAAATGAGTTTTTGAAACAGATTCAATAAAAATCAAAGATCATAAAAAGCGCTCCAACCATTTTTGAGTTATAAATTGTATAACCCTACTTTATCTATATCTATACTAATAATATAAAGAGAGAAGATTTGTATCTATGTTTGTAATGAATAAACTCCAAAACTACTGGACCGATTTTGAAAATTCTTTCACCTATAGAAAGCTATATTATCCGCGAGTAACATAGGCTATATTTTACAAAGTTACGCGACCGAAGTCGCATGCAACAGCTAGTTTTATGCAACGAAAATTTGGCACACAATGTACAGCATGCAATTTCGATTGACCGTTCAGACTTTCTGTTCTTTTTTATTATCGTGTATTGACCATATAGCGTTTGTTGCTAATAAAAATAAATAGCTTTGACCTCGTTGAAGTGCATCCGTTGCCTGTTTGAATTGAAACGGAAGCCACTATAAATGTTAAATCTGCATTCTTATGTTCTTACAAGTTTATATGTACATATATACTTTCAATCACTTATTTTGCATTTGACAGCTCAAATACTAAATCTGAGTTCCTGGCTTCCTTTTACACATTGAAATATAACATCACATGTACTTCTGGGTTTTTACTTCTGCAGAAACACAGCATATGAGCACTGACAGCAGTGTGCTCTATCACTGCATATTTATTGAATACTTATCAGTTTCTGAACAGTAATTTTTATATATGAATTTTGGTCGATTCTTTTTTTTGTAAAAAAGCTGTTTACAGTCAAATCTTCAAATGCTACTTAAAAAATGGAAGCTTCCTTCTCGCACAGAAAGCAACCAAGTTTTAACTCGTTGATATATAGTCGCTGATTTTCAATCAGGGCCTGTAAAATGCCTCACGGAGCCTGACCTTGCATAATTAATAAAATAATTGAAATGTATGTATAATAATAACAATAAGCTTGGGCTTTGCCCCGCTACTTGCGGCACTCTAGGTTTGAGTTTTTTATAATATTTTTTGTTTTTTTATTTATATTGTAAAAAATTTAAATCTAAGAAAGAAAATAAATACTTGAATAATAATAATAATAATAAATCCTTTCCAAATCTCAAGTATTACAAAATAAACAAGTATTTAAATTTGTAGTTCGTTTAGTTTACAATATTACTATTTATTTATTTTTAATTTATTTATGTATTTATTTATTTATTTATTTTCATTACTTCAATAAATTAAGAGATAGATCCCTCTTTGGGTGAATGCCTCCTTCAACTTTTTCCATGACTCCTTTTTTCCTTTGCCCTTTTCATCCAATTCCTGTTATTATGATGTGGTCAGTTGTTCGCCGTGTGCCCGGTCTGCCAACACTCCTTTTCCCCAGTGGCCCCTTCCATTTAGTTGCTTCTATTATATCACGCTATAAAGACATGTATATGTTACAGCAATTCTCCGGCCTAACTAAGGAGGAGCTCCTCAAGTATGCGGATGATCCGTTCTGGATTCGACTTCGTTGGTTCATGTTTGTGCTGTTCTGGGCTCTGTGGTTGTGTATGCTGATCGGTGCTATTGTGATCATCGTTAAGGCACCGAAATGCGCAACTCCACCGCCTAAGTTGTGGTATGTATAACTTAGTACCTACATTAGAACTAAAGCTATGTGTTGAAAAAAAAAATGTTTCAATTATAGATATTTAAAAAAAAACAAATAGAAAAGTATTGAATCCTTGAGATTATATATTAATATTAAATAGCATTAATATTTTCTTTCTTCTAGGTTATTGACATAATTGTGCATGAATGTTATGAAATAATTTGTTGCTAAACTTTAATATGTGAAGATAATGCGTTCTCAAGTATGAAGCCACATGGTACTTCAGTTATTTCTTTTAATGTATAATAATAATCCTTAATTATACAGTTTCAGTAATTATAATTAACATTTATGATGTTTTCTTAAATTTGTTTTATTTGAAATTAGAAAAAAAAAATTTAAGCTCTATCTAATATTATTTATAGTGTATAGATAAATATTGACGAAGAAAAGAATTTGAAATGCTAATGATAAAACTGCGTTATAATATTTGTCTTTTAAATGTAAATTATGTAAAATTTCTTATTAGTCTAGCTAGACGATATCTATATTTCTCGATTGGTTGTTAGGAAGTATGGTTGTTTTTTTTTAAATCACTCTTAAAAGTCACAGGAAATAATTTAACTGTTACATATATAAAACGTGAATAATTTAAATAAATAAATTAATTGTAGAGAAAAATCTCATAGAACGAAAAGTTTTGTAATTAAATTTTACATAAGATATAGTTGGTTGCAAAAAATAATACTATTACAAAAATAGTAAAAAACGCAGAAAAATAATTGTAAAAATTGCACTTTTTTAAATACCTACTCCTATTAATCGTAGAATTTCCATACTTTCTTATATAAAGGTCGACAGACATATTAACGTATGACAAACAGATTCTCTATTGCCCTTTTTCGTTTAAAAATCTCATCGATATCACTATGTAGAAATGAAATTGTGATCATAGTCGCAAATGAAGTGAAAACGTGTTTGCAGGTTTGAAACTGGTCCCCTGGTGGACGCCAGTGATATTGAAGATTATAAGGTGATTGAAGAGAAACTTCCACTACTCGCCGAAAGCAAGACCCTCGGAATATTCACATATGTGTGCAAAGATACATATGAAGTACTCGACAGCCCAACTTGCATTGATCAGTTCAAAGAGTTCGTTGTCAAGGCCAAAATGCATAGTATCAAGTAAGTACTTTTACTGTCTCATCTGAAAGGTGGAGTGTGTTTGCCCTTTAGTAGACTATTGACTCTGTTCTTTGAAGTATTCTTATCTTGGCTATTAAATATATCATGTACAATGATTAAAAACATTATTGTCTCCCCTTATATTAGGAGCTTTTTTTATATATGTATGGGATATCTATTAAAATATACGCAGGCCCAACTTAACTCACCTAAGCTCTCGAAATACATTTATATAGATCTTATAGACTAAAACATTAACTGCACATCTAAATATATAGAAATTTTTACTTTAGTCAGGTCTATTTCTTTTTAAATTAACGAATAGTGTTAAGAGCAGGCCCCACGAAAAAAATTCCTACGCTCGCTCCGCCCACGTCCCGCCACCCGAGAGTTACAAGTTGCTCGGCGGCTCTCTAGGATTTTTTTTAATATATCGCAAGATACAGCTTACGTAAGGTTGAATATTGCGTACATTATTTGAAGCATGATTTGGTGTGCACTAGCTCGGAACTAAACAACGTAAGTCTCAAAATTGTTTTCGTTAATTATAGGAGTAAAAATAAACCTAAGTTTATTTTATTTTGACAATCACTGGTAAACAATGTTTCCTTGCTACGAGCAGTTTTCTGGCGATATAACTCAAGCCGTTTAGTAGAAAAATGTAATATTCTCCGGAAAAGGCGCCGATTTCGATCAAAAAATGTATCGAATGAAAATCACCTAATTATGTTTCTGACTTGATAATCTACAGATAAAGGTCTCAAAATATATATATGTAAATTCCACATTGATCAGATATGTGGTTGACTCAGCACATTTATTTAAAGTTCCCTTAGTTTCATAGGGCCTGGCCTTAACTCGCTGGTAAATTTTTTCATTCATAACCATTTTGAAGTAAGGAAATAACTGTTTCCAATTTGTTTTTATTTTTTGTCCTAATATTAAAGTTCGTCCATGGATACTAAATTAAAAAAAAAGGTTTATTATTTGTAAAATAATAAATCATAACAGTGTCTATTTGTAAAATCTCGTTTATAGTAGTTTTACAATTATTCCTATATCTATAAACTGGTTTTGTAGTTACATAACTCTTTTTTCTAAGTTTGTTTTTTAAAGAGTTACTGTTTTGAATAAATAGAATCATCTAAGAAATGGGCAAATTGTAAGGAAATTGTATTTTTACAGGGTTATAGTGGATTTGACAGCCAACTTTGTGTCAAAAACACACGAATGGTTCGCAAAGAGTGAGAATCGCACAGAGGGCTACGCTGACTACTTCATATGGGCCAAGAACAAGGGATTCAAAGAGGACAACGCACCAAACCCACCCAACAACTGGGTGAGTCATTTTAAAACTTATGGAAATACCACGGCAATACTTTTGCACAAAGTCAAGATACAGGTCATTATGGAGAAATAGCTACAACCTCTTTTATGGATGGATATCTTATATAGTTTTTGTTCACTCAATTTTTCTTTTCATAAGAACCTACCTCGGACTTCAAAGAATATTTAAAAATATTCATTCATGTTAGAAATAGCTAAATTGGTCCAGCCATTCTCGTGTTTTGTGAAGTCTTATTTTGTTATAATAATAACATAATTAAATAAATCTATACTTGTTATAAAATAAAGTTGTGGCCCACTTCGGTCTGCCTCTCCGCTAACTTTTTCTAAACAAATGGATTTTGATATAGTTTCGCCATGAAATTATATAAGTTCTTAGAAAGCAGGAGTTAAAAAAATCTAGAAAAATATTAATTTTGTTAAAAATTCACTCGGTTATAAACAAAACATGCAAGATCGTACTGCTCAGAAGTACGAACTTCTGAATAATAATAATTTTTGTATGTTCTGAGTATGTATTTATTTACGTACATTTCGAACAAATAATGTTTTGTCATATTGTTTCCATAAACTGTGTGTTTTCAAGGTTTCAACCCTGGACGGTTCGGCGTGGACGTGGAGCGAAACCCGCAAGGAGTTCTACCTCCACCAGTTTGGCGAGGAAACAGCCGACCTGAACTTCACCAACCCCCAAGTGGTGCAATTGTTCGATCGAGTCATTGGCAAGTGGTTGCAGGCCGGGGCTGATGGCATCAGGTAATAGAAAACTTCTTTAGGCGCGTTGGGCACTTTTAGTATGCGGAAAAAATATTGAACTCGCGTCGTTACGCTCAGTGAGCGACACACTCAGTGACGTTTAATTGTATGAAATAAGCGCCATCTACCCGAACTATTATAGTATGTACTTATTGGTTAATAATAAGCTTAACTTCGTCAATGGTACAGATGTTTACAGACATGCAGTTTATGATTGACAGTTTTTATTATTTTAACTAAACTTGACTTTATCGTTTTAATGTTGAAGAACTGTTTTAGTATGCCTTTGAGACATGTCGTAGCTTCGTTACAGTTATAGCGATTAGAATGTCGCATATTTTAAAATTTTATAACTAATTTTGCCCATTGACTGTGTACGAATTGTATCCTTATACTATTGGAGGTTTTACGCATGTTTCTATCTAACTAACGTATCGGATCATCAGGCTCCACAAAGCCCGTCACCTGGTGGTGGATCCTGCTCTGCCCGATGAGGTGGAGCGCAAGGGGCGCGGTAGTTCCCCGGGAGCTGACCATCTTCAGTACGCGTACTGGCAACACCGCCACACCACAGACCTCCCCGCGCTGGACTCCTTGTTCGCCCACTGGTCACACATTGTCGACCACAATGTCACCACAGCTCCTGGCACCGGTCAGTTTATTTATGTTCTTTTTTTAAATGTTAAAGTCGACAGACAGGCTGACGGTCCACTTGAAGTTAGGTCCAAGTTTGATGTCGAGCATAGTAGGACTAAGAATAAGGTATTAATTAGGAAGGGATAGGGCAATGGGCTCTGGCGTCCCTTACTCACTCGTCTTTCATGGTTGTCTTATTAACAAAAAAAAGGAGTGACAATGTAATATTTTTGACGTTAGTTTGTCACTACCTGGGACCCCTGAGCCAGAGCACTAGGGAAAACACCTAAATCAATGGGCTCGTCAATTTAATGTACCTACATTTAACGCGTACGCATCTCCATACAAAACCGGTATTATATAGTATTTTAGTATTTGAACTTGAACTAAACTTCTATAAAATTAAAAAAAAAAAACTGGCTAATGCGCGTAGCGTGATATTATCCAAATCATTACTTAACTAATGAGCTTCGTTTATTTTGTTCACTAGAAGTTCGATTCTAGTGTGTGGAATGAACATGTAGTATTCGCTGTTAGTCAATTTTTGTCAAATGCTGAATTGAACTAAATAAATGTCAAATGGCGAATTTCTCGGCACAAAACGTGAACTGTGCAGAAGCCAAATTTTATCTGGTGGTGGGGGTGCGGGCATTAGAATCACCTGTCAGTTGCTCCAACAGCGATTGGCTCGCCAATGTGCCTGCACGTGGCCTGCACAAACCGTTCCCCCACTTCGTCTAAATTATGCCAAGAATTTTGCCGGGATCTATACTCCCTATTGAGTATTAAGTAAGTGATGTGAGTATTTTCGGTCCAGGCGAGAGCGTGTTCACGTTGGCGGAGACGTCTAGGCCCGAGCTGTTTCTGCTGCAACATGACGTGAGCGCTCTGAGGCCTCGCGCGGCAGCTCCCTTGCAGATGGCCCCGCTCGACCCGCAGCGGGTCCGAGCTGTCGCTGCAGAACTCAACGACCGGTTGAAACATTGGCCTAGTATTCAGGTATGTGAACCACATTATTTAATCTTCATAAGTATCACGTACACTAAAGGTGAGGAAGTGTTCGACGAATACGCTCAATTGGGCGGCGCTATAGTAGAATTGGGGCGTGGCGCTCTAGTAGCATTTTATATACATTTTATTTACGGTGGTTTCATGAACTACGAAACCAACGAAATGATATCCATATCATATCAAACACCAATGCTACACTAGCGCCATTCTGGTCAGTTTATGAACCACTAATTAATGCTTTTAGCTTGCCACTTTTTCAGTTTAACACCCATGTAAGTTGGTCCTTACCTTCTAGTCTCCATGATAAGTATCAAACAAGTGTTAGTGTTATGTCGACTGAAGTTGATTGAAAAGTGCTCTGTGTCGTTTCAAAAAGAGTTGTTCATTCGTTTAGATTCATTCGGTGGTATGATATTAAAAGGGTATCAGTCAGTTGAACGAATGCGTTCGCGAAGAGAAGTTGTTGTTGTATGTCCGCACATCTTATAGTTGGAATTGTAGTTCTGATATATCGGTCGAACTATAAAAGTATTTGGACTAAACATAAGTAGTTTAAATAATGTACCCGAAGTAGAGGGTGCTAACACAAGATATTCCAAACAATTGAGTAGGCCTCTTTGAAGTTTGCGCTTTTTGAAGTGAAAATTAAGCGTGTTTTGCTGAGGAGTGAACGTAAGTAAGCCGTCACGTTCGGGTCGGTGACGCTGAATCGGGTTTACGCTAAATTTTAAAATTGGAAAATTAGATGTTTTCACTTCTATGTTGTGTTCATATAAGCTCACGCCGATTTTTTATATTTATGTAAAGGTAGTCGTACAAGCCGGGGCGACTAACACAATTAACGTCGCAGGTGTTGCAAGTGCGCTACCTATCTTAGTAGGATAAAGGATAAGAGATAGGGTGATTAGTGAAAATTATAGCTAATGGTTATTGCCACCAGACAAATGCAATCGTGCAACCTGCTGTGGTTTGATTGATAAAAAGTTTTTCATAAATAAGAAATCGAAATGGTTTACGCATTAAGTGTGCATATACTTTGCACCTATGAAGTTACCGGATTTTATGATATACAATAAAATTTCAGCTGACAGCGTCTACGGAAGAGGCTAGCAGGGAACTGCTGCCCTTCTCCGTGCTTCTGCCAGCCACGCCTGTGCTCAACTTGCAACAATTCGTACAGGACGACAACAACACGAGCGTGAGTTTTAACAATATAACTATGACGAGATTTTGACCCTTTTTGTTTTTTAGGTGTTAGAATATTTAACTAAATTCGATCTAAAGAAAAGCGGCCGTAATCCTTTAGGTCGTATTTTGTGACATCGTATCCTCAATATAAAAGATATTGGAAAATTCTAGACACACTTACCGAGGGTCCTTATATTGAGTCGTTATTCATAATTATTCCTTCTCAGTCACAAGATTTTTTTTTAAAGAAGTGGCACTAGTGTACCGTTGTACGCCCATTTCATAGCCTCAGCGATAATAAGCGTGGAAGTAATTGTTCCACGCTTATTACATGATGTATGGTTGCATTGTACAGGCTCTAGAGGCGCTGGTGTCGCTGCGTGTCGACGCGAGCGTGGAGCGCGGCGCGTGCAACGTGAGCGCCGTGGTCGCCAAGACGCCCGCCGGTGGCAGTGTGCCCCTGGTGGCCGTGGCCAGGTGGATGGCGGGCCACACGGGCTACGTGGCCGTGTGGAACCCGCACGAGACGGAGGCGCGCGCCTCTTTACCCCTGCCCTCCGTTCCGGCCTCGCTGCAGGTCCACTACATCACTGCAGCGGTCAAGGAGTACACCAAGTAAGTCTTGTGTCTTATGTTTAGCTCCGGCGGACCCTTAATGTTACACTTAATGTTAATGTGTGTGTAATATTTAATGTTCCAAAATAACCAGTCTATCAAAATGTCCAGTGTCTCAGAATGTTTATTGTACGAAAATGTCTAGTTTTTTTACATTTACAAGAAGTTCCAAAAAATAGAAATAAAATGGATTAATATATATTTTATTCCAATTTCCATTAAACGTTTGAATATTCAAGAGAAGACTTCACATTATTGAGGGTCTGAAATGTTGACAGTTTAACGAGTCACTCGTCGGTGTCCCGCGAGGATGTGCTGGTGCCTCCACAAAGCGCACTTCTGCTTTCCTATGTTCCGAGATCTGGCGAGGAGCAGTGAACCCTCTCCCTCGCACTGTATTGGCGGCATTTTCTCTGCATTTTCTTTAACTACTGTTTTCTCAAGTGAAATATAATCCATTATGAAGCATTACTTGGATTTTCATTTCTATATCTATTATTTTAAAGATGATGTCAATCCTTCTTTTGCATCTTGGATTTAGTACACATTCGTCAATTTCCACTTTCGTCATAAATCGAAATTTATGAAAATTTAGGTCGCTTTGGTCATGAATGACGAATGTGGAAAACGAATGACACTTTCGTCAGTTTCTCAGTAATAGGAGGATGGCCGTTTTTAACTTCGAGCTAGTTAAATAAATCTTTTGCTTTTAACAAAGACAATGCCATCGCCATCCCTTTTCACAAAAATAAATTTAGTTTTCAAAATGTAAAATGCATAGCCAAGCTTATTATTCAAGTATAGATACCTAGGTGTTTACAACAAAACGATTTAGGACAGGCATGGGGGCTGTTAAATGCGAGATTAGATATTATGAAAGGTTCGTCCAACTAGTGATCTGACGAAAGCGGAATCTGTCGAATGTTTAATTACCATAAGTACGGTTTTGTCATCAGTTTTAAAATTCTGACCTATATGGAAAAATAAAATAATCTGACGAAAGCGAAATCTGACGAATGTGTACTAAATCGCATTTTGTATATTTATAGCAAAATAAAACAACATTTACAAAATTATTATAATACATTTATTAAAATTCCAATAACTTTAGCAATGTTAACATGTTTAAAAAGCACAATCCATTTGTACAAATGTCAATAGAAATCTACTCTCACTTTTTAAGTCCAGTATTACATATTTTCAAAATGTCTTAGTTCGGTCCCAAAATTTCATTTGTATGGCAATTATTAATACTAACCTATTTAAGTGTTTTTGTCTCGATCAAAACATTTGTAATTTGTAATCAATTTTAAAAATACTCAATTAAATATTAAATATATTTATTTTAAATATTAAAATTTGAGTACCCAGTTAAGACAATTTAAGTAAGATACTACATACTTACAAAAATAAAATCACAATAAAATTTATCTCTTCCTTTGTCTACAAATAGAAACAATGGATTAAATGAATGGATAATATTTTATGATACTTTTTGCAAGTTGGACTTTTATGATGCATGACCACAAAATAATTAACAATACTAATTATTATCTAAATCTTAATGAACAGTAGGTATTAAAAAAGTTATTTTTTATAAGGCAATAGTATAGAAATTATAAATTAATACAGATAAAATTCAAAATGAAATTGTCAATAATCCAACGGATTACGATTTAAATTGTCAAAAAAAGATTTAACTAAATAAAAGAGGCAATAAGTAAAAAGAACTTGTATAAAAAAATCGATAGTCAAGCCTAACGCCGATTGCGATACTTCAGCGAGACTTTCAATTTTGATGTGAGACATTTTCGAGTGAGATCTAATTTAGGAACTGAGTAATTTTATTTCTGATTTTTTTATATTGTAATCACGACTTTAATTTATTAGTTTTTAATTATTTATACTAAATAACATATTCGTATTGAATAAACTCAAAAAGCTTTGTAAGTTTGTAAAGTGTATTAGCCAGTGAGTTTTTTTATAACATTACAATAGATTAAGTAAATACACCAGGGAATAAGTAAATAACTTCATATTTAAAAAAAAAATCATACAAGTCGACGGTCCCTACGTACATAAAGACATGTCAAAAATGGCTATTTTTTTTATTGCATAATTGTCTTCAGATTACCATTATAAAGTTCCTAAAGCTAATAAAATATTCTAGAAAAAACAAAATTTATAATTACCTATACATATAATTATTTCTAGAGCAGTTTGAACATAAATTACGCTCTCCTGTAAACCCCGGTTTTAGACATGTCTTTATGTACGTAGGGACCGTCGAAGTAATTACATATTTTTTTAAATTAAAAAAGTAATTTGGAGTCAAAACTGATGGTCTGGCATGAGATCCGCAAATAGACAAGTAAATTTTTTTTTTTACAAATTCGAATAAACTTTTAAATCTCGATAGTAGTCTGCGCTGCGCGTGAGCGTGGTCGGTTACCGTCGCTTGGCGTTGGGCTTAGGCTTGTTGAACTGGAAGTTGGCGCACTTGGGAATGTGACGTTCGGCGGCCGCTTGGTTGAAGCGTCGGTTGCAGTGCGGACACTGCACGTAGTCCGGGTTCTCCGACGGAGGAGGTGGCGGCAGGTCGCTTAATTTGCCTGAAACCACACCAAACACTAAATTAAAAAAAAAAAAACAGACCTGACAATGTTGTTATACTTTTTTTAAATTGAAGATACATACAGCATCATTCATTTTTTTTAAAATTATATTGGCAAATTGGCAATAAAGAATATTTTTATATTATTGAGAACGTAAGTTATTGCAGTATAGGTATCATACCTATTTAGTTTATGAAATTGTTTGCGTTAGGTAGGTATTCTGAGCACTAAACTAGTGCTTTGTGGCTTACCACCTGAGTATCACATATTTTTTTGTTTATAATAAGTAGGTATTGTGTGACGTTTATTTGTATTATGTAGGTATAGTAAATTCCTCATGCTCGGGATGACTTGGTGGACTTACTGTAAACCTACTGAACTGTCAGTACATAAATAAATAAATATGTTTGTTCCACTCACCACCTGCGTTAAGGTGAGCTTGAACCTGTTTGGCAGCGCGTATTGCTTGTATGAACTCGTTGTGTTTTTGTCTCCAGTTGTTATTGAGTGGTTTGGTCGCCTTCGTTGCGGACGCTGCGGCCGGACCACTCTTGCGCAGCTTACTTATAAACGGCTCTGCTTCCGTGCCCTGTATGTCAGTGTATTCAACATATTACATTCTAAACAACATAGGTACTGAAACTTTTCATATCAATCTGTATTCTGGGCGTTGTTATTGTGAACTTCATTTATTACTGCAAGTAATTTGTATTTATTGTATTTTTGTTCGTTACACTTATGCAAAAACGTTCAATGTATATATACTATGAAATTTCAGTTTACTTGCACCAAATAACGAACCGTTACTAACAGTGGTCCTTCGAGCCAGATTGAATCAGTCACAAATGGTTAAAGTTCACAAATGGTTAATACATTTTTTGCTTGGGCAAATGTTTCATTGGTAAAATGTGATTTAAGTAGGAATATGAGATTATTTATTGAAAATACTACTTTACTAAATTTTGCTCGCTATTTCGTATGCGCCACACGAGAACAGAGTACTTTTTCCGAATGAAGAGTAACCCATCCTTCACAACGATCGGTTGAGGAGTTAAGGCGTGAAACCGTTATAAACAAGCAAACAAATTTACTTTTGTATTTATATAGGTAATAATATTAGGATTAATTTGAACTTTATGTTAAAAAAATTTGAGGCTATGGCTAGTATTAAAAAAAATATATGCCTAATTTTAGCAAGTGCAGCATATGAAAAGTATGTGAAGTGATTTGAATGAAATGTATAAGTATTTATTGTTTTCTTGCCTTATAAGCAGCGGCATCGGTACCCTGGCATCAGTGGCGTGTAAAATAATTCATTAACTACTTAATACAAAGTTCTACTACTACTAACACAATCGAGCGCTGTCTTCGTGCCCACAATAACAATATCATTTGAAGTTGAATCTCTAAAATGTATTTATTGTTTTGTGTAATTAATAAGTAAGTAGGTATATTTGTATAACGCCATAATCTTTAAACGCTAAAATTGATAGCGTTCACTTGAATAAACGGACAAAATCCACAATAGTATAATTTGTTTCTATACACTAACCACTACTTCTCATCGAATGCAGTTTACTCCAGAAGTCCATAAATTTAATAGTTTGAAGCGCCTTAAAACGTTCAATGGTTAAGAAAACCAAGTACAGAAGGGCGAAAATCATTGCAGTAGTGAACTCTGTGAAATGCTTACCGCGAGTCTATGTTTGAGAACGTCGAAGGGCTTTCGTTTCTTGGCCTGAGTCTTCCTGCAAATGCTCTGATGCTTCTCAATGCGGTCGGGCGCGAAGCGACGCCCGCACACTGCGCACGCGTCGCCTTCGCCACCGACCGCCGTCTTGCTACTGCTACCGCCCACCGAAGCCGTCGCTTTGCGGGGGCTCGACGGGGCTGTCTGTAATTAAAAAGAAACGAAAATACAATCAAATATTAACCTGATTTTTCTTTTTAACACTTCCTAGGTGAAGTAACTAATATATACTTAGTATTGCTGGAAACAATTGTGTTGAAAATTTATTTTTTAATTATTTTATTGTTCGGACGAGTATTGGCTTTGTGTATGGATATTATTATTATTATAATAATTATTAAGTATTTATACATTATAATGTAAATATTATTTACCACTGTGTTCTTTTTCGGCACCTGAAAAAAAGAAAAAAAAAACAAGTAGGTAAAGTTGGTCAAAGTAACAAAACAAAATTTTTACTATTAAGAGACCGAAATAAAAATATGTCCAATTTCTTTTAATATTTATTTTAATAGATCTATTGCTCGTGGTTGATCGAAACTGATAAATGACTATATAAAAAAAACCTTTGTCGTTATTACTGTTGACAACCGTATCAAAATCCGTTGGGTTGTTTAGAAGAAGTAATAACAACGCTTTAATAATTATTAATTAATAATTTTATTTCAATTTTTTTTACCAGAGATGGAAGAATAGGTAGGTATGTGCTGAGAAAATATTTAGAATAGTAATGAAATATCGACGTATATAAATCACTTACAGGATTTGCTGCACGCTGCATGACCCCAGCTCGGGATTTATTGCTTTCTGAAACCTATAAGAAACATCACACGATTATTTTTGAACACTTGAATTTACTGAACACAAAAAAATTTTGAGCAATTCAAAGAAATTCCAATCTTAGCGAGACATTTTGATACGTGACATAATTCTTTGTGTCAAAATACACATTTTATAACAATTTTTCTTTTTATGTCATTGCGTATTCGACAACAAGAAGGTTTAATTAAACCTAAGTACAGGCAAATAAATAATTTGAATTTGAATTTTGAATTTTAGGATAGATATAGGTACCTACTCTATGTATACGATTTTAGATAGGTGTAAGCAGATACCTACCTAATGCGTGGAATTAGTACTAGTTATAGTGAGAAGTAGATAAATTAGTAATAGGTTACAAAGAGGAAGTCAACACGATACTTAATACAGTTAGGAAAGAAATTCAATCTCTGTTTTTTGTTATGTTAAGGTCGGCAGACAGGCTGACGGTCCACTTGATGGTGGGTGGCTACAGTCGCCTATATAACCGCAACGTCCAGCATTAAGGTTTAGGATTGGAAAGGGATGATGGGCTCTGGCGTCACTTACTCACTCACCGAAACACAATAGCATACTTATACGATGTTATTTCATGGTGGTCTTCTGTAAGTGGGTGATTACTGTCGCCAGACGGGCTGCCCAAATGACTACAAAAACTGCCACTATTAAACTTGGTTGCATGACACAGAAACAGGCTTGAAAACAATTCCAATCAACTTGTCGTAGACCTGATCACTCTGAACTAAGACTAATATACATATAGAAAAATAATTCATTAGCAGATTATTCTTCAAAGATTTAATTATTAAGACGGATCGCATATGTAATCAAAAAATAAAAGAAAGAAAACTTACAATTTTTTCACTGGTAACTCTCCGTGGTGGCGCCACTGGCGCTGGCTGAAGTTTCGGTTTAGCGGGACTACTGCTTTTTACTACTGGACTTCTGTAAGGTTTCGTTTATTTTATTTCTTTTACACTTTTATATTATGTAATTGTATAATCTCATTATAAACTCTTATACATTATCTTTGCCAAATATAAAAAAAGCCTACGTATATAAAGTACTAGCTTTTGCCGGCGACATTTATAGGTTGTTAAAATATTTATTATGTTTTTGCTGCTCATATATTTTTGTCAGGCATTGAATATTTTATTTTTATACAAAATAAAAATCGGAAAACATGACACAAAATTACCAAAAATTTCATCAAAATCGTTTGCGCGGTTTTGGAGTCCACAGGGAAAATACATACATCGATTTTTATATATATAAAGATATGTTTCTATATCTTTGCAAGCTGGTCAGTTGTCACTATAATTACTTTTTTAAATTAGCAACATTAGTATTATAATCAAAATCAATCACTTGTCTTTTTGTATGACTGGTTACCTTAATTGATTCATATAAACCCATATAGTATAGTTCGTATAAACACATCAAGTTTACATTTTGAAGAAAAAAAAGGGTTAAAAAAATTAAATTACTTCCTCGGCGGCTTCTTAGGTTCTGGCTCCGGCACTGGACTGCGAGGTGTGGTCGGTGCAAGCGAGTCCGGAAACGTTTCATTTTCAATTAAATAGTTATTGTCAACTCTATCAAATTCTTCCGTATCCAATACAAAATTTCCGTTACTTTGAGATAGCTGGAAATAACAATTAGTCTTGAGATTTTTTTCTACTACACTAAGTACTCATCATATAGTTTGACCAGAACCGCTGTACCATAAGGCTAAGTTCACATGACCGCGCGGTACGGATCAATTTGAATAGGTCGATACATGTCTGTAGAACTTGAACCGCGAGTCGCCGCGCGGTACCGCGCGCTTATGTAGCAAAGAAACACTGTTTAGTATAACGCAGTGATTACATACCCTTTGCTGTTTAGTTTGATCTTGTACCGCGCGGTCATGTGAACTTAGCCTTAAGACATTTAATAGTCGAATCTGTTTGCAATGACATCTACTATCAGCTGTTATTCGTTTACTTACCCTGTAACCCTGTCTATGTGATAGTGAAATATATTTAATAGTTTTATTTAAATATATTAAGTGTATTTAACTAACCTCGTGTTTGCTAGAATTCATATCTGACTCATGATTGTGATTTAGATCACCGGAACCATTTACTAAATCTGTTTTCTAAAAAAAAAATATCATGTATTAATTTACTGATATCTTGTTTTTAACATGCAAAAACTTGTAAGTTTACCACTTATGATAGATGGCTACCCTTCACCTATTAACCCAAACATCGCCACAGTGGTTGCTATTGCAGTACAGTACCCAGGGCCGTCTTTACCCGGGGGTGCAAGGGGTGCGGTGCACCCGGGCGCAGAGCGCCCGGGGGCGCCTTGCCGAACCCTGAATATTTAGATATTTCATTGAATTTAACGCCATTGCACAGTTTAATATACTTGTTACGACAAATACGTATGCCCAAAAGTAAATATAAAAAAAATAGTCATCAAAAATAATCATTGTTTTACTTTTATTACGCTTTCGGCGCTTGTCATACCGCTCATGATGTGCAAGCTAAAATGACTCTTATTACTACACAAATAAAAATTTTATTTAATACAACACGCGCGCGGCAAAATCTCTAATCCAAAGAGAGTGTATAAAACTTGGCACATTGCCGCCCGGTCGCCCGCACTTGAAGCAAAATGATCTCTAAGTCAATAAAGTGTGAGTTCATTTGAAATGGGCGCACGGCGGCGGAGCGGCACCTATGCGTCTGTCATAGGCGAGTAATTGCTCCCTTTGATATAGCCGCCCGGGCGCTCGCACTTGAAGCAAAATGATCTCTAAGTCAATAAAGTGTAAGTTCATTTGAAATGGGCGCACGGCGGCGGAGCGGCACCTGTGCGTCTTTCGTAGGCGAGTAATTGCTCCCTTTGATATAGCCGTCCGAGCGCTCGCACTTAAAGAGAAATGATCTCTAAATCACTACAATTAGGTGTAAGTTCATTTGAATTTACAGCGCGGCGCGCGGCGCCTATGTAGTGTCGGTCAGTGATTGATCTGATATCTTCTTTTTAAGTAATTAAATTCGTTAGCTCATTTCATTTGCGACAACCGCCGAATTAGCACAGAAGATCTTAGTGCAGAAATTATTGAGATTTTGTGTAAGTTCGCCATTACAATCACTGTTAATTGTAATTAACTCATAATTCTATTGATTTCTCAACTAACAGGTTCCTTCTTTTCTTTGTTTTTGCATCATGTTCTTTTTCATGTTAAAATAAAAGTATAATTCTTCACTTTTTTGAAAAAGTAGGTACCTTTTCTAGAGTGTTAATTCCAGAAACTGGACATAATGTCTCGAATGGAGAATAGTTTTGTTTTTTATTTGTATAATTGGGTTTAATTTGTATAATTTAAGTTTAATTTTAGTTTTGTATTTTAGAAAAATAAACAAATTATCAAAATTACGTGTATTGTGTTTTCTTGGTTGACTAGGACCCCTTTCATACTGCAGTGTGTCGTCGGTCGCGTGCCACGCTGCAGTGTAAAAGAAAACGAGGGCGCAGGCTGAGCCCCGCACCCCGGCGCCGAATAGACTTAAGACGGCACTGACAGTACCAATTTTAAAGAAGTGGATAACGGGCTCTAGCATCCCTTACTCACTCACAGAAAGACAAAAGCACAAATGATGTTATTTAACGACGGTTCCTGTAAGGGATTGTGGGTTACTGTTGCCAGACAGGCTGTCCAGTGAATTACGGCGCATCACAGTGCGCCCTACATAGTTTTATTTGATATAAACAAAAAATGATTGATTCTTGCTTTCGTACAGCTCAACATAGAATATAAATAAAATCTCATCGTACATACTTCGATACTTATTTTCTTACAGTATTTGAGTATGTCCAGTGCTTGTATTTGGAGTACGCTTCTTAATAGTTTAATAATAACCTCTGTAAGTGGTAAGTAGAGTTCTGCGCCGAATAAGATTACCTACCTACTTCTATTTTGTCGTTTCATCATCATGGATATCCAATTAAAGGAAGATTGTGATGTGGAGTATTTTATTTATTTAGTTAGCGTCATATATATTGGAAAATAGGCCAAATAGGCCACTCACTTGGGTTTTCTTAACACTGACTATAGTCGAAGACACAGATGTCTTGCTTGTCTTCTTTTCGACGCTAGTTCTAGAGTTGCTCGTCACCTTTGAATAACCATTGGGCAACACCTTGCGAGCAGCCGTCCTTTCAGTGTTGTGGATCGGTTGAAGGGGATAGCTCTTATCAATTCCAGCTTTCGTGCGACGCTCTTCAAACATTTGACGAACCTTAGAAAAAAATATTTATTAATTTACTGAAAGAGAACTTACAGCTTGAATAATAAAGTAATTATCCTAACCTGTGTATAAATAAACCAATATTCATTACCAATTTTTTCTTTCAAGGAGAAATTCTGGTAAAACACAAATCAATGTAAACCTTATGGTGATAATTTTAGAGTTGGGTTCGATTTCCGGCAGGGTCAACTTTGGAAATAAACTTTTCATAGTTGGCTCTGGTTTGGCTTTGGAAAGAGATATATATTTTTATTAATCAGTTTATAAGTATTATGAGTTATATAAATATAAAAGCTTTAATAGAAATAAATAACAAAAAGGAATTTATGTGGCATTTCACTAAATAGTTACCTTCCCAGGTTGTCTAGGTATTGGGGGTTCTGGAGGTGTGGTAGCTTCGCTAACTCCGTTGGTTGGCGAGAGTCGCACTCTGCCGAGAGCACGAGCCTGTTGGGCCTCGTACAAAGACGCTATCTTCATCTCGCGCTCTTGCATCTGTTTTTGCTGGAAACGAGCCTAAAAAAACAAATAAAATAATCAAACTTTAAAATAAAAAGACAAAATTTTCAATGTTTTCACATAAATTTCATTAGACCATGAGATTAGTGACTCCTGTGCGAGTCACCCACAGCGAAATATTTTCAAAGCTTTGTATTAAATCGCCAAGATTATCCTCAAAACAAATCGCTAACACAACACTAATAGACTTGTATTATAGATAACCATGCACCGCGGGACTGGCAGCGAAATCCTGCACACCCAGACCAGAATTACTTTTAAAAGTTTATTTCCAAAGTTGGCTCTGTCGGAAATCAAACCCGATAACCGAAACCTTAACCACTAGATCTTCACCTTAATGTTAAATCTTAAGTTATTTGTTCAATAATAAGTGAAACTTGTTATTATACATTATTGTGTGCTGATAACCCATTACTCAATTTTAAGTAAAATAAGTTTTACTGTCCATATATAGTACTGACATATCTGTCTACTTTTCTTTATTATGTGAATGCAATTACTATCGTTAGTTAGTGGCCTGTTGCGAATCAAAGCCACGAATAAGGTGAGGGCGTGAGGTCGTCTGCGCCCACGCACCGCTGCACATGGAGACAACCTGTCGATACAAGACTGACAGACACCTTTGTTGTTCTGCGCCAAGCACACTTCCGTCGGACCGATCACCGTGGTAAGGTCGACGACGAGACATAATACTATAAAGATCTATTTAGATTTTATTCTATTATATGTCAGTATCAAGGTTTATCAAGGTTTGTACGGTGAGCTCCAGAGCGAATTGAGCTTCCTTCATGGTTTTAATAAATACATTAATAAATAATAATAATAATGAACATATATTCCTAGATTTTGGGAAACTAGCATATGCTATTTTGTTGTAAGGTTTAAACAGAGAGGATACTTATGGGCAGCATGGCAGTGTTTCTTCGTCGAATAATAATTTAAACCATTGAATTCTGAAATATTTTTTTAACAAAGTTTTTACAAAACAATGATTAAAAAAATGCGTTTTCTTAATAAAAATTAATCGTCTACACTAAAATACAAGAAATCTATTGCTAAACAAAATAACGAAGTTAGTAAATCTTTAATATTTTTATTTTATTTCTTCAGCATAAGGTTTATGCTGATTTGAACTACTTATATGTTAAAAGTGAAAGGAAAGTGGAGTCACATTATCATAAAACAACATTGTTCAATGAGACAAGTGGGTGTAAAATAATCGATTGAATATATCAGATATAAGTGTTATACAAGTCATCTATCAAGGTCATCAGACAGACAAAAGATGTCTCGTAGCTACTAATTGTAAGATCGCGATCCATTTTACGATAGTAAATTGCCAGCCTAGTTCTTGGACTCTGCAGCTTTGTAAAAGTAAAAAGAAATTGGTTAGGTAACTAACCCCGAACGATGTTTTTTGCGTACGATTGCTAGTCATGTGGCAAGGATTAACATTAAAACCATTGTTAATAATATTTTTATTTATTTTACTACTCCACAATCAACAACCCACGTCTTTTTTGGCCCAATAAATGTAACCGGTATAAAATTTGTAATCGGTTAAGTGATCAATAATAATAAAAAAATTACACAGGAAGCGGAAACGGACAAGCACAATTTAAATATAGCTTTACATTTTAATCATACATTCTCAGAAATAAATTTTCGGAAATTGTAAATAAACCACTTGTAAATAAACCACTTTCGAATATCAGCAAAGTTATTTCAGTGATGATATGTGTCGCTGAAATGTGGTCTCTATCTATCTATGGGCATCGTAAGAAAGTTCATAGTCGCTCAACGAGCTGTGAACGAGGAGATCCGTATACAAATGAAAGTCACCGAAATTACCCGGATTTTCAACACCCGGTAAGTTGAAATGGCAATGGGCAGGATACATAATACGGACCTGGTACGAAGAGCCGACGACACTGGAACCAGAAAGATCTCGTGTAGGCGCATGGCCGGCAAATTGCAGTATTTTTTTTTAACGTTGGGAAATCCTCTTGGATACCCGGCCGTGTAGAGGACACTACAGGGTTATGCCGGATTCGTACCGGCTAAAACCCAACGACTTTCTAGCGCGGCCGTTCATGGGCGGGGTCGCGGGGACGTTATGACACGACTTCGGTGCCCCGCCACGGGGTATACGCCTAGTCTAAAGCACAGATAGAGTCAACGCTAAATTTAGGTTGCTTCTGCTTCTGACCAATTCTTTTGGAAAATTATGGGGAGGCCTATTTTTAGCCGTGGACGTGATGATGATGATGATGTCCCATTTTATTCACCTGTTTTGTATGAATAATTTTTTGGGGCTATTTGGAAGTCAAGTATGAAATATCATTTTAGGGCTGATTGGATCTGGGGCAATCAGGATCCACCTATCGTCACGAGTTTATATGACTGTACTGGTTGTTGATGAGTCAGCTATGATCTTTTATACATATAGTATATTTGATTCTTTTTTCTACATCTATTCTCGTTATTCACATAATATTGATGTTTTCCTTTTCATTAATTGTATCTCATTTGTTGACGTGGTCATACACGGTAGGAGTGAAGTTAGTAGTGGGCACTTTAATGTCTATAAACGGCGCGTGCGCAAGGCAATCGGTCGCCTTCTGACTCACCCGCTGCCATCGACCTCAATGGCGGCTGTCGAGGGGCATAAAGGGGATTGCACACCTACAATGTACGTTGTGTTATTTTTAAAATAACCTATGTTTTTTAATTACCTAATACTACTTGTGCCCGCGACTTCGTTCGCGTGGTATTCGGAACAACATCCAATCATGGTTCTATAAAGTAAAGTTAACAAAAGCTTCAACTAAATCGACCGAAGCTCATTTCTGGAATAGCACGTATTATTTCAATTACCTTAACTTTAGAACAGTAAATATTAGGGATAGCTTGCTACAATACATCAGTGGATACCGCATTCAAATCGGTTGACTGATGTTTGATGAAGCTGAAGTAATTCTTATGATAAAATGGCTGGCGGTAGTAAATATATTATATCAATACTAATAATAAATCTGTAAGGGTCGGTCATGGAGTAAGTTACTTTGTTTTCAGAGATATCGTGTTTATAGGCTCTATACATGATACTGAAACTAAATTGACGATTTTTAGAATTTTTTTTCTGTATGTATGTTCCTCAATAACTCTGAAACGAATTAACTGATTTTCATGAAACTTGGTAGATAAACATTTGGATGTACGGGACACAGGATAGGCTACTTAATATTTTTCAACGCGGACGAAGCCGTGGGCACCAGCTAGTATTATATAAAACTATATAAAATTTTACAATGTAATAGATTTAAAGAGTCTATTTTTTATTTGTATTTTATATTTTGGCTAAGCCTATAAAATTGACCGAGACCTTGTGTGTATTTGCGTGTGTTGTAATGATTACAGATGTCATTGCTAAATATACAAAAACATGAACTGAGAAACTTATTGTAATTTGTAAAAAAAAAGCCATGGTAGATACAGATTTATTTCATAGAGATAATGAAAATCAACGACAAAATAACCAAGGATTTATCATATATTAGATTTAGACAGACCTGTCGAGTAAGTGTATAAAATGTGTAAAGGAATTAGTAATAAAAATAAAGTAGTATACGAAAGTCCTTCTACTAACATTAAATTGACTTGAAATAAGAAACGCCTTTGAACGATTGTATTTATTTTTTTGCGTAACAGGAAACACTTGCCAACATCTTCTGACGTCATCAGCTGACAAGAAAACACGAAGAACCGAAAGGTTCGTTGCTTGATGGATTTCTATGATGTAAAGTTTATTTTCTTAAGTATTTGATTTGAGGTTTAATAAATACTATACTTATTTTAAAGAAAAACTATTTTTTATCATACATTATGTCATAATATTTATTTAGTATGGATGAATCAACCGTCATCAATAATATAAATAATTTTAAGTTCCATATTTTTTATATGTATGTATATTTTTCATAAAGGCCAGCAAATATGTTTGACTTTGTAGCTGATGGTACACTGTTGTAGATGGCGTTTGTGATAATCACTTTCGCTTAGGAATGGAAATAATACCAAGAGAAATGCGAAAACGCTGCCGACCCATTTAGACGTAACCCATGGTATCTTCTGTAACGGCACTTATAGGTGAGTTAACTAAAGTTGGCACGTTCACAGTACTCACACCAATGCATTTTTGATATACAGTATGTTGAAAAAATGGTTATATTTTAACTAATTTTGCAATGTTTATGAAATTTGTTGGATGGAGATCTGAAATCTGTAAAAATGAAAACAAGAGGTATATGCGCAACGTGTCAATGTGTTGCACGTGCCAACTCTCGCTAACTTGCCTAAGTATTACTATTACCGGCCAGTACTTATAGTACCAAAGTAAAAAATGAACTTAACGTGATAGTAGGTGCAGTAAAATTACCGGTAAAAATGTTAGTATTGTATTGCTCGGTTTGCTAGTATCGTGCGAATCAGTAACTTTTCACAATACTAAACCTTTTTTTTTTGGCGAACATCTTCGGACCAAAAATGGTATGAGTCACCGCGAGGTCTCATGTAAATTTTGCATGATGTAACTCAGTCACGGTGCTCGGCCTACGATATCGTGATTCGTGACTAATCCGATGTTTACTAAGCAACTTCGTTACTTATTAATGCATCAGGCTTCAATACTTAAATACTCGTTCGTACTATTGCTTGCAGAAGTGCATTTATTGATGCGAGACGCCAAAAAAAGTAGATTAACCAAATTACGTGACCAACTTTTTCTTTTTTTTTAGAAACTCGGGCATAATTAATTGTTGGTGTTTTTTATTTTTGAAATAAAACATTGATTAGCGTAAACATTTGCCCTAATTAATGTTTTATAGCAAGCAAGAGTTTGTTCCAATTTCAATATTGAGTTAAGTATCAACAAACAGACGTTACTTTTTAATACACATAAAAAAGGGTTATTTCTTTAATTATGTATTTAAGCCGCCACCGGTATATAAAACTATTACAGATTAAACAATAAGTCTATACTAATATTATAAAGAGAAAATAATTAAATCCAAATTGCTCATTCGTCTTACGGCTAGATTGTAATCTTAAAAGGATGTACTTTCCCAGGTACACTTTTAGTTTTTATATAAAAAAAGATGACATTAAATAAATTATCAGTAGATAAAATATCAGAGTGATAGTGTTACTTGTGTCCTCATTTAATTCTGATTATTCTCATTTCTGATGAATTTTCCCACGGTACCTTATTATATTTTTCACTGGACTAGTCCTCGAGTTCTGCGATAAATAAATACTTTTCCCACTGATAAATAATTAGCTACACACGTCATGTTCTCGACAGCTACTTGAGTGAGAACTTGTGAGGGAGCGAATACATAATATTACATAGAAACATTCGCGTTCCTACTTCATAAAACAACTACATTCACGCGCAATCTTAAACTAAAAATCATCAGACAAAATCTTTTACAGCCCATTTGGTTATCGTTGCCTAAGGACACAAGCCACGCAACACTGCAAGTGCGCTGGCGACCATACTAGGATTAAGGATAAGGGATTAGAAGGGGATAGGAAATTGATGGGCACTGGTAACCTTTACTTAATTACCGAAACACGAAGGCCGACAATTTTTGAAATAGAGAAAATATAAAAAACCCGATTTATTTCTAATTAAACGGCGAGTGAGACCGATTCTGACAACATTTAAATAAATAAAAATATATAACTATACTAATCATCCTATTTTTAATATATTTTCATATATATATTTATAATCACCACCTGTTCGGTTAATTACAATATGTGGAAGTAAGTAGGTATAGACTGTAAGATTCGCTATTTTTTTATCGATTTATATTAAACGAATAGTATATACAGTTATTAATCTCATGCGAATTTTTATGATTTAAATTAATCAATGATCACACGTGTAAGTAAAGGACATTATCTATATAAATAAAATCAGAGTGTCTGTCTGTGATTTGCGAAAAACTGCCTCAAACTAAGCTTAGAGAGTCATTCGCATGGTGTTAAAACGTAAATAACTTTTTTTAGAATTTTTGTCTGTCTGTCTGTCTGTCTGTCTGTCTGTCTGTCTGTCTGTCTGTCTGTCTGTCTGTCTGTCTGTCTGTCTGTCTGTCCGGGGTAATCTCAGAAACGGCTGAAGCGATTTCGATGAAACTTTGCAGACATGAAGAGGGGGTCGTCAGGAGTAACATAGGCTACTTTTTGTTTATGTAAATTGCGGTACATACACCAAAATAACATTTTTTACAATTTTTGTCTGTCTGTCTGTTTGTTCCGGCTAATCTCTGAAATAGCTAGACCGATTTTGACGGGACTTTCATTGGCAGGTAGCTGATGTAATAAGGAGTAACTTAGGCTACGTTTATTTTAGAAAAAATACACCCCGGACGAAGCCGGGAGCGGGCCGCTATAAACAATAAAAAACGGGATCTATGCAATATATTCGAGTTTTTCAAACGCGATATTTTTTCTTTTACTGAAAAAAAGTTACTAACCCTGTGACAATAAAAAAAAAGATTTTTTCGTTCATAACAATTGCATTTGTTGTTAACAACTGAAACGAAGGTTCATGCAATACGATGAGTTCTCCTTGCGGCATATCTTTTCTTTGGCTGAGTCGCTCATTATGTATTATTAATAGGAACGGATTTTTTTTTTCGCTAACATTCTAGAAAATTCTAGATGTTTATAGAAAATTCTAGAAGTTTCTCGAAAATTTCAGAAGTTTCTAGAAAATTCTATGAAAACTTTCTTCACTTTTTCATATAATTTAATAAGATTTTTTGAAATTTCAGAACATCGTCAAAATTTTTAGAAATTTAAAAATTTGTTAAACCTGATGGGTGATTTGTTATATTTATTTCGAAGGAAGTAGAGTGAGGCTATCTTAATGCATAAGCATCATTCTCATTAAACTCGAAAAGTCTATGTACACGAATAAGTTGAAACATTTATCTTTTCTGCCTAACGATCATCACTCAGCTTGATAGACAGCTTTAGTATTCATCATCGAAGTTTTGAGATAGAATATACCCATATTTCGCCGAACTGCGTTCTCTTATCTCAGTTGAACTAATATACACAGGAAAAAGACAAAGTTACGCACAATTAAACAAAAATCAATTCGTTCACGCAGACAACATTATTAAATTTACGTTTTTTAATATTATAAAACAAAGTCCCCCCGCCGCGTCTGTCTGTCTGTATGTTTGCGATTCTCAAAAACTACCGAACGGATTTTTATACTGTTTTCATTAATGGGAAGAGCGTTAAACGAGGAAGGTTTCTACGTTTAATTTGCAGAAAAAAATTGCACCCGTGCGAAGCCGGGAACGGATCGCTAGTATTTACATAAATTGCGCTGGTGACCGTTTTCGTTTCAGCTGATCGTTTCGCTTGATCGTACCGAAGCCTTATCGTAGGGATATTTAAGGAAGGGAGATTATTCAAAAGTTCGTGCGTACGCGGCGGCGGTAAAGTTTCTACTCAAACCTACTGCGCGCAACATCATTTTATCCAAATAATGCGTATAAACTCGGCATCTATGGCGCACAGTACGGTAGTAAAAACTTGAGGTAAGCATTAGGAACAACTCATCAGAGCACTAACCATTTTACAACCGGTAGAACACACGCAGAGATAGGCTACATAATTATCTCTTCAGATTCAGACCTTGGTATTCGAAAAAATCGTTATTGATTTCATTTTAAAGACATCTAATTATTCTAAATTTAAAACTTATGGCCAATTAAGTACGCACTTTCCGACATTTAAAATTTATAGCAAGGCTGTTCGACATATGTTTGACAAGCCTTAGTTAAATTTTCACTACAACTCTATGGGGTGACGAAGTCAAGGTCATTTGAAACAAACATTTCCATTTTGGAGACGTCAACCAATATCAATGACGTAAAATATAACAACGCGACTACATAATGTAGGTAATGTTAAATTTAGTGCCCTTTCAAATCCTATTGCGAATGACTTTGAACTTTATAAACTTATAGTCACAGCACAAATTTTAATGCAAATATTTATATGTAAAGTTGCCTAAAAAAGTCGAATGAGTTTCAAAATTATTATAAATATTTTAATTTGTTCATTTCATAAAGTAAGTATCTTAAGGCGCTTAGTGCCGTTAAATTGGTACTTTCAGAAGCCTACTTCTCGTTTATGGCTAGACCAAAAAGCTTAAATTTTTTTTTACATTAATTATAAAAATTTAGACAAAATTTGGAAAATGTTTTTCGTGTCACTTCTTTTTCGTATTAAAACTACTGTAAAAAAATGTTAATCAAACAGTGTTTTTTGGCTTTTACTGCTCCTAAGCGGGTATGGCGTTTGGAAATATTTACAAACTAAAAAATAAAGAATATGTTGTAATTTAAACACAAAATAGCATATGTAAATTAATCAACATTTTTATTCAAAACATCGAGATATACTAATTCCTAAACCCCGCCCAGACAGCCAATGTAAATGCTATTGACGACTCCAAGCTCCAAGCTCTTTAAGTTCACCAGTTCGCTAGTACTTACTTAAATATTTCTCTTAAATATCTTATATAATATTTTTAAGTATATATTAATATTCTTTTTTAAAATGCCTGTTTAAATATTCTATCCAATTAGATTTTCGATTCGATTATAGATATATTTAAGTAGGTACCTTTGGATCAGGTAGAGTGAGCCATCCATTCCTGATTTCTCCTATATCAGCGGCTTCCAAAGACACGGAAGACACGCTCCGAGGACCACGAGATTTCCAATGTTCGGGCTCCCACCAATTCACACGGTCTAAAGACTGGGAAAAGTTACGGGAAACCATCTTGAACTTAGTCGTTCAAGTATGTCATCTTTTTTTTAACTATTGCATTTTCCCCACATTTTCCCCTAAGTAAACACTTTAATAAACTTTTAAACCAGAAATTTTAGCTGGTAACATGTCTTCCTTGGCAATCACAAATGTTGAATGGTAGTTACGCTGTAAAGGAGAGTTTTATTTGTTGGTTTATGGTCGCTTAGCAACTATAAGCACGTGGCCTCCAATGTCATGAACCATGACCTGTGAACTACCGCTATGTAGTGGAGCCACGAGATAAGCGTTTACTTACAAAAATAGTTAGCTTTAATAAATAGTAATAATTGCAATTTGAAAATACTATTTTTTAACATTTGACAAGAATCACGTAAATTGCCTACAGAAGAGCTATTCGCATTCGCTCTGGCTATAATATGAGAATACCTAACTACGTCAAGCTCTTACCAAAATTTTGCCTAAATTTCAATATTTGAAATAGTATTTTTCTATGAACTTTCATCCATCAAAAGCTGCTATTAAGATGTTTTTATATTATACTAGCGGCCCGCTCCCGGCTTCGCCCGGGGTGCTTTTTTTTACGTAAAAACCTTCCCTGGTTATCCCTCTATCCATGAGTGAAAACAGAATTAAAATCGGTCCACCCGTTCTCGAGTTTTGCGCTTAGCAACACATTTAGGGATTCATTTTTATATTATAGAAGATTACAAATTTATTAACTTATTTAAAATATAATATTCATAAACAAATTTAAGTTATATCTTTATATCTACATATATAAATCTATAATACATTTATTCGATTATTCAGTTAGCAATAAATTTTACCCAATAATTTAATCAAGGAATTATTAAACAGTCGCCTGTTAATATGAGCAACACTACACCTACTTAGGTTTTGCAAGTGAGCACCTAATTTAGTGGGATAAAGGATAAGAAAATAGGTGATATACCTAATATGTACTCATAACGAAAATGTTAAATAAAAACAATTTTTAATCTCATTACCACTCTGACATAATGAATCCATTACGCTTTCTACTTTCCATTACATTGTATACCATAATTTGATAAGTCTTAAGAGATCGAGATAGCATAAGCATTGGAATAATATTGTCAAGCTAATTTGGGCTTTGTTGCGTGGGATCACAGTCCAGTTTCTTACACGAAGCCACCCACGTGTGGGGTTGCGGCTCAATGTACCAGGCCAGGGTTCCCCAAACTATTTTGGACAAGTGACCCCTTTTCAACAATGAACTGTTACCTCAGACCCCCATGGTCAAATTACCTACTTTTAAGACCAACCCCCTTATTCATAATGGTCCGCTAACTTAAAGCAGCTATCTATCTTAGTCTATCTTTAGTTTTTTCCTATTGGTACAAAATACCTAGGTACTAAGGTGCCAATTAGAAAACTTTGCACTTGGTTAAGTGAGTGAAGTTGATTTCATTTTCTCGTCAAAATTTAACAAAATAAAAAGACAATCCAATTCAGTAAATATCAAGTTTAATTTATAATTATTACAAATTAATACATAAAGCATCTTAAGTTGGTAGGAAATTATATTTTAAAAACTATTAATTCGCAAAGAGAAAATAAAACATTCAGTGCGATGGATGAACCTGGTGACTATCTACCAATCTAGCTACATCCGGTTCAATATTAGTGAGTTGCAGCCTTAAATCTCCACGTTCGTTGATTTTCAAACGGTTTCTTTGTTTTGTCAAAATGTTTGTTACCACACTGAAGCTTTTTTCAACTAGATATGATGATGGAAAAGCGATAAGGTATTTTTCAGCAATGTTCCACAATGTAGGATACTGTGTTTCAATTTTGCGTTGCAACCAGAACTTTTGATAGCCTTGGTTGAACTTTTGCTTAAGCTCTTCGTCTGTGCTGATGGTAATCAACTCTTCTTGCATTATCACATTGGCTTCTTCTATGGCTGTGGTGTTATACGGATTTATTATCCATTGAGGAATTTGTAAATTTAAAAGATCATCAAACCTCTCCGTAAAATCCTTGTGTAATGCGTCCAAGTGAGTAACATATAATAAAATGTCATCATCTTGAAGCATTTTTGGTAATTTTGACAAATGCGGAAACTGCGAATATTCTTTTCTGCCTAAATTTTGTTTATAAAGAACTAGTTTACCCACGAAGGCCGATATTATTGATTTTGTTTTAATCAAGTTAAGATCATCACCCTGTAGTTGCAAATTAACTTTGTTGAACATTCCAAAGATATCAGTCAAGTAATAAATATCTGTTTTACAATTGTTCAGATTTTCTTTCAAATTCGGATCTTTTTCTTGTAAAAACTCCAACACAGATTCAAAAAGGGCTGAAAATCTTTCTAAGCAAGAGCCTCTTGATAGCCAGCGAACTTCAGTGTGCAGAAGTAACCGAGTAAAGACTTCGTCGTTTTCGTCACATAGTTGAGCAAATAACCGAGAGTTCAAAGAATTGCTTCGAATCTTGTTGATAGCATTTATTACATATTGTAAAGACTTATGCAATCTAGGACTCAGCTTTTTTGCTGCTAAATGCTGCCTGTGAATCACACAGTGAATAACCAGTACATCAGGCAGTTGTCGCTTTAAGTGAGCTATAAAGCCACGATGACGACCAACCATAGACGGTGCACCATCAGTCGCAACAGAAACAATATTCTTCCATGGAATAGCTTTATCAGTAAAAAAATGTTCCACGGCCTGAAAAATCGATTCTCCTCTAGTATCAGTCTCTAAATATGCAGCAAAAATCAGTTCTTGGCACATATTTTCATCTTTGATAAATCGAACATATCCTAACAATAGAGCTTCATTGCCGGGTAATGTAGACTCGTCCAACTGGAGAGAGAATCTGCGGGTCTGTAAGAACTTGCATAAAATGTTTTCCACATCGCGTCCCATCTCATCTATGCGTCTCTGAACGGTGTTGTTGCTCAAAGGTATTCTCTTTAAAATATCATGTGCGGGTTTGTGCAATACATTGTTAAGGACCTCCGCAATGGCTGGTAAGATAAGCTGCTCTCCAATTGTATGGGGTTTCCCCGACTTCGCTATTAGTAAAGATATATTATAGGACGCTCGTAAACCATCATTGTCTCGAATAGATGATGACGCAAACATCGATCCTATGGATGGCCTTTTGTCTAGTTTTTCTTTCAGTGCTTGAAAATATGACAAGGGCTTACTTTTTTTGTTAGCATGTACTCTTGATAAGTGGTCATCCATTTTTGAAGGCTTCATGGCATCGTTACTAAATACTTTTTCACATATGAGACACATCGGGAAGTGTTGATTTGATGGAGATGCAATAAATCCGAACTTCAAGTAGTCCAAACTGTATTGTCTGCATTTTTTTTTCGTGTCCGCCATCATAAAACTTTCAGTAATTCTGCAAACAAAAAAATAAGGAACCTAAATAAAAAACAATAATAAACTGTTAAATTTGCACACTATCTTATTTTTATCACACTCAGTTAATGGATTCTTGTTAAGTATTACTGACTTACTCTTTGATAAACTTTGATACCTATATTGGGAAGTAACTACAGTAGGTAATTAGGTATAGAAACTTCGTATTAGGTAATTAGGTAGAATAAGAACGAAAACCAAAGACTTAAGTGTTAGTAATTTTTACAAATACAATTATACATACCTATTTAAAATATGTTGTATGTTGTGTTTAACACTTTTTCAGTCACTTTACTTCACTTAATTTAGCTTTGTAATAAGTTTGTAATCTCTTGAAATAAATGAGTACTTAGCTATATGAGTTTTTATCGTTCAAGCTCCAACGAATTTCAAAACGCAAATGAACTTTCAACCTAAATGCAAGCTCGTTAAATAGTAAAATATCAGGAACATGTTTGGACTTGATCATGAATTCGTTCGTCTTAATTCGCGTAAAGCCGCTATCACACTATTCAATTTGAACGATTCCAATTTAGGAAATCGGAAGGTGTGATCGCAGTTAGAACAGATTGGATTCAATTAAGAGTTTATCCATTTTCAACTCTATATCTTCGATTTAGAAATCAATTTAGCGTAGTGTGATCACGAGCTCACTACTTAGATTCCTAAATAGGAATCGTTCAAATTGAATAGTGTGATAAGCACTTTATCGTCAAATAGAGAGCAAGTCAAAACGCCGCTGAAAGACGTACGCTCCAACTCAATCTTGCACAAACTTGTCCACATAGACTTGCCGAGTTTTTCATCTTGTACGAACTTGAAACTTTACATTCCTGGAACATTATTTCCTACAAAAATATTAATTATTCTTAGTACACGTAACACAACATAAACAATACAGTAACTACCTACTTACCTATCTTGAAAGTTTTAAATAAGAACTTGTGTTAATATAATAGGGGTCGATTTTTAGACCTCGTCGACCCCCAAAATCACTTTTCGTTTATGTCGACCCCTAGGAAACCGATATCGACCCCAAGGGGTCGATATCGACCACTTTGGGAATCCCTGTACCAGGCCATAAATGTGTGTACTCGATTCGTCAACAGTCACCTTTTATGGCGACCACTGTACGTGATAACGTCATATAATTACTGTTGGTTTGTTATTGAAAGTAATAGTGATTGAATCTGTAGGTATGTATATCTTTATAGGGAAGTTGGCACCAGGATAGGCGAAAAAGGACAAAATTTTTGTTATGATTGAGTTATTTCTTCTTTACATTACACTAGAGATCCGTCTCTGGGTTCGCACGCATGAATTTTTTTCTTCATAAACAAGGAAGTTTTGTATAATATATATAAAACATATCTTTAAAAAAATCCTCCTCGTTTATTGCTCTTTCCACTAGTGAAAACCGTATCTAAATCCGTTGGGTGGTTTAAGAGAAGTTGCGGAGAAGCAGACAGACACAAACAACGACTTTATTTTATGTATGTATAGTACCTATAGATTAAATACTTCATTGTCTGTATCACTAAACCTTTTCACGAAATCTTTACTCTTAAAAGTATATGCTTAAAATTAAAATACTGATTTGGCTCCTACAAGCTCCTAAGCTTTTTAAAATGTTTTTTTAGTTATAATTTAACAAAAAAATTGCATTAGAAATTTTTTGCTATTAAATGCCACCGCTTTTGTAAAAATGTATATTTAAAATAATATATTTCTGCTAATAGCCGAGGCTGTATTTAGTGTAGCGAGGCCAAAACACCAGTATTTTGCGACCTTCTCAACGTCAACCTTTGCGGCCCACAAAGTATGACCAATCTGTAGTTTGGGAGATTGTAAGAGCTCTTTGTAAAATGGCCAGCGGATTCATAAATCATTTTTAGAGCACATCGTTCAGGCAGTTTAGATACTAAAATGGCAATGACCTTATACAAAAACGACGATTAGACACTTCGTGGGAACTCATTTGACAAATTACCTATTTGGTGTTGTTGGTAATAAAAAATTTACCCCGAAAAGCCCGCAAAACTGTAGAGTGGTCGACTTAAATGAAAATAAATCTTTATTATTATATTTTTATTTAAAAAAAGGATATTTTTCTTAATTGTCGTTTTATTTTGTCCCCTTCTAGTTTATTGTTCGTTCTATTTTGATTCTTTTCATTTATTCTATTGTTGTCGGCATTGCATCCCTCCTAACACACCAAAGAGATACACTTTGCTGCATTTTAGACGTCGCTAGCTCACCAGCCACTGTTAAAATGTTTAATAACATGTACACTCTGTACAGCTTAAACAAATGAAAGGAAACGACGAAACAAAATAAATGAACAAATATTTCAATTAAATAAATTAAATGTTACGTTATAATGTGTCCCAGATGAATCCAATCTAATCAGTTGATCGGCTTATACACCAAATTACATGAAAGGAACTTAGATTTGAATTCTGGTATCATATTTTATGAAATAAAAATATTACATAAATTGCGTGGAAAAATAACGAGCAAAGCTCACGATACAAATAAAAAACAGTGTGCCGACAGAAGTGAAAACTTGAACAATTACGTATTTTTTGAATCTTCAGAAAAGTACTCGGTTACACGGTTACATTAGATAACAAGTCGCGAGTTCAATGGTTTTTCCCATCTCAAAAATTGTTCTTTTTTTAAACTGTCAGCGCTCAGTATAGTATAGTATAGCTACTATATACTGAAAATGTTGACGACCCTTTTAGAATATCACTGGCCGTTTTCTATTTTTATTTTAAATTACTGTGTTCTTTTATAATTGTCAATTGTTTACACAATTAATTGTTTACACGTTTTTGCGGTTACATTACATAACTGGTCGCGAGTTCAATGGCTTTTTCCCATCTCAAAAATGTTGAACGCGCCTAAAGAGGTTTTTACTTCAAATATAATTGAAATATATAAATTGATAAATAAATAGATCTACCTAGCATAATGCAATTGCAATCAACAAAAAGAAAAAACTATTCAATAGATTTATCGTCCATTTACATATTTTGTGGTCTTTCTTTTAGCCGGGCCGTTATTAAGACATTTACCTACGTACTATAATACCTTTTCTGTGCCTACGTAGTAAACAGAAGACAGATATAAACACTCTCTTTTGCATCTATATCTATCTATTCTATATATTCTATATCTATATTTATCTATACATATTAAAAAAATAAAATCGCTGTCCGCCTCTGTTTCTCCGCTAACTTCTTCTAAACTTTCCAACGGATTTTAATACGATTTTCACTAATGGAAAGAACAATAAACGAAAAGGTTCTTTGTATAATTTGCAGAAAAACATTATCCGTGGGCGGGTCGTCAGTTTAAAGTATTAGTAAGAATAGTTGATATACGCGCCTACATTTGACGTAAATCAATCGATTACATTTAAGTCCGTGAATCGATTTATCGAACGCGTTTCGATGCCGATTCATTTAAGATTGAATAAACACTCCAACAGTTTAAGAGCAACGCACCTAATTGGCTAACTTGTCCCCGAATTGGCGTCGCTAAAGTGGTAAATGCCTTTTAAGAAAACATGTCAACTTGAACGGTTTTAATGGAATTAATACACGAGATACAATAATTCAAGTGTTGTAGACTTGTAGGTAATCGCCAAATAACGATAATAATAGGGGTTAAAGTATGAAATTGCCGTTTTATTGTAATAGGTACTTCGAATTGACATAGAACTTTCATGGTTTGAGATTTTTGAGTGAAACTTTTTTCATACGGTATCTATGTAGTTCTTCTTTTAAAAAATGTGCAACATTCGATTATCAACTTTCAGTTGTTTTTTTTATTCAGGTTAGACAATAAAGATGGATACTTCGAAAATTCGTGTGATTTTTGAATACGAGTTCCGACGCGGAACTAACGCGGCAGAAACAGCTCGCAATATTAATGTTGCTTTTGGAGAGGGGACTGCTAATGAACGCACTGTGCGATTTTGGTTTAAACGCTTTCGTGATGGAAACTTCGATTTGAAGAACGAACCACGTGGAAGACCGCCCACACAGGTGAATAACAATGATTTGAAAGAGATGGTGGAAGCCGATCCGAGCCAAACTACCCAGGAATTAGCGGCATGGTTTAACGTTACCTTACCAACTATATTGACTCATTTGCGTCAAATCAATAAAATAAAAAAATATGAAAGAAACGCGTGTTGAAACTTGCGTTGCCTTGTTGAATCGATACAGAAATGAAGGAATATTGGATCGAATTGTGACATGTGATGAAAAATGGATTCTTTACGATAATCGTAAGCGGAAAATGCAATGGCTGACCCCAGGTCAAACGCCGCAACAGTGTCCTAAAGCAAAGCTTACCAATAAAAAGGTAATGGTAACTGTTTGGTGGTCTCAGCGTGGTGTTATTCACTATAGCTTTCTCCGATCTGGTCAAGCAATAACGGCAGATGTCTACTGCGCCGAACTCCGAACAATGATAGCGAAACTAGCAGTGAAACAGCCCCGACTTATGAATCGATCTTCACCATTATTGCTCCATGATAACGCGAGACCTCATACAGCACGAGAAACCGTTTTAACTCTACAGGAACTGCAATTAGAAACCATTCGTCACCCTCCGTATTCGCCAGACCTTGCTCCAACGGACTACCATTTTTTTCGTGATTTGGACAATTTTCTGCGTGATATAAAGTTTTCTTCTCAGGAGGCAGTGCAAAATGCTTTCACACAGTTTGTCGAATCTAGATCACCAGAGTTCTATCGCAAAGGCATAAATGAGCTTCCTATTAGATGGCAGCAATGTATAGATAATAATGGTAATTATTTTGATTAAATAAATATGTTAAATTAAAAAAAAACGAATTTTTATTTTTCAGTACAAATCGGCAATTTCATACTTTAACCCCTAATACATATACTGCAAAGCATACTTTTACATTTTCAACCCAAATAGACAGACATAATTATGAAGTCATAATTAGATTGACATTGATTCATCTATATAGCGAAAAAGTGATATTTGCGAACGCTACATTTTGCGAAAGAGACATTGTGCATACATGACATTATGCGAAAGTGACATTGTGCATACATGACTTTTGCGAAAGTGACATTGTGCGCAGGGAGAGAATAACTTGTCGGTCATTTAATTTTTGACATTTGAATTTACAGTCTGGTAGATTTATATTGTACATTGCAAAATATTTCCATTGAATTAACAATAGGATTAAGGATAAGGGATAAGGATAGGGGGAAATTCCCTTGATAGGGATACGGGCTATGATATCCATTATAGGTATTAAAATACAACAGCACACATACATGCTATCATTTCACGGTGGTCTTCTGTAAGGGGATGATTATTATTGTTATTCATAATAATTAGAAGTATGCAATGTTGTGTAGGAAATCAATCAAACAACTAAAGGTAAATTATGAGTGCCACGGTTCTTGAGCAGACAAATAGGTTTGCAAAACATTTTAATGACACACGCGACTGTCCGCGCGATTATTTGTTGCGTCAGATGTCGCGTCGCATTGCATAGAATATCTGTTGTGGATGACAATGGGTACAATAGAGCATACGTTAGTTTAATGAAGGAAAATTGTGTGTTGACTTTATCATTATGTTAAATATGTTTGTTTAGGAGACAAAACTTTAAATAATAACTTTGCGGTGTACTTTTATAGGAAATTATTTCACTATATTCATATGTTTATATTATATAACTAGCTGGTACCCACGACTTCGTCCGCGTTGAAAAATATTAAGTAGCCTATCCTGTGTCCCGTACGTCCAAATGTTTATCTACCAAGTTTCATGAAAATCGATTACTTCGTTTCAGAGTTATGGAGGAACATACATACATACAATACATACAGAATTTTTTTTTTAAAATCTTCAATTTAGTTTCAGTATTATGTATAGAGCCTATAAACACGATATCTCTGAAAACAAAGTAACTTACTTCATGACCGACCCTTACAGATTTATTATTAGTATTGATGATTGATATAATATATATTGAAATCATAAATACAGCCCAGCAGTACAGTACGTTTAGAGATTCCTTAGAGATTCCTGAAATTCCGTTAATTGTTTTTTGATACCGCTCAGATCCTCAGAGAAAAGTTCAGTAAAAGTGTCCCTAATAAGCCCTCTAAGATTTGCATTCAAGTGACACTCATAATCTTCCAATCTTTCTTGTACAACTGCCTTCTTCGCCGTTTCGCATTTGGCGACGTTAGAAAATTTCGCACTCAGAAACATTATGTCTGTGTCATCCTTATGCTGATCCTCAGTACAGCGCAAAGGAGTGTTTGAATTATTAGACTTAGGCTGTTTACAAATGCATTCGGTACATTTTGAATTACACTTGGTATCCTGTGTCATTGAGCTAAATTTGTTCGATGATATACAGCAATAACATATTTTTGTTTACAGGTTGGACAGGTTAGATAGTTTTTTTCCATGAATGGCCATATTACATCCAGCACAAGTAGTCATTAATAATATTTCATTAATATTTGTATAAAGTTTATTTGATAATTTATATTTTTACTTTTTAATATTTGCAAATGAATATATAGGTAGATTGGTTTTTATAAATCACGTAGTGAACAAGCCAGAAAAATAACTGATAATTAGGTATTCACGCGGCAAGTAAATTCCAGACTTGATAACAACGCACTACGATGTCGAAATGTCGAATGTCGAATGATATATCATTCACAATGATATCATTAATTTTACTCATTACTTTTGAATTTTTACTAATTTATTTTATTTGTTTGGTACACTAGTGACGTGCTGTGATACATATATCGTCAGCGGTTATTACTTATGTAAGGTTTCAATGATGTTTGATTAAACGAAATGCATTCTACCGATTGCCTTTCAAGTGTCTGCTTCTTCATTGATTTATAGAGTAATTACGAACGTATTGGCTAACTGCTTTGAATTACTGCACGTATATAGTTTTATCAGTCAGTTATCGTAAGTGGAATATCGGTACACTTTCTGTATCGTTTGCTTTGATGTTTATTTTTGTGTTTAAGAAAAAAACCAATTCATTATAAAGTTCCAGAGATAACAGAGTAGTTATTTCGAATAACAATAGCAAAGTTTTTTTTTGCAATTTGCAATGCAATTTTTTTCTGCATATTATGCATGTTATACTACAGTTATACACATACCTTCTCCGTTTGTCGCTCTGTCTATGAGTGAAAACTATATCAAAACCCGTTGTGTGAAAAAAAGGCATGGAACTGGCAAATATGTACAAAAAGGGGATTTCAATATATTTAGAAGCGCTCTTTCTACACTTTATTGTACCTCGGTTAATATAAATAGGCCTCGGTTATCAGTTCCATGTACTGGCTAACTCAACATGGTTGAAGCTTTCAAGCGCGATAATATGCCTTATCAGTTATCTCCAATGTGTCCCCATTTTAACCCGTATGTTAACATACTGACAAAAGTGCCTTTTAGAAAGAAAAATGTTGACTCGACTAAAGTATTATTAACTACTGTTAACTATCTAACAGGTCAACTCTACTGTTGAAGTTAATAACGACCAGTTTTTCTTCACACTGAATAGCCCAGGCAGTATACGTGCTTAAAAATCATATTGTTAAGTAAATTCGAAAAATTTTGGATTTTTGTTGAACTAACATGACATGTTAATTTCACTAAGAATTTCGCATGAACCCATAGACCTAATTTTTTATTACCTACGTAAAATGTGAAAAATTTGCTAAAAAATTTCTTTTGTTATATTTTCTCATATATTTCAGTAAATCTGAATTGTAGAGAAAAAAGTTTTGTAGTTAAATTTTACATATGAGATACAATTGATTGAAAAACAAATAAAAAACATTTTTTTTACTATTGCAAAATTGTATGTCAAAATATTTGCGAATTCTTTTCAAAATACTCATGTTAATCGCAGAGCTTCCATACTAGACTAAAAGAACTAATTGTTGATATAATAAAATGTACCCACCGAATTTTATTTAAATTTGTGCAAAAAAAAATTGATCGCATTAAAAATTGGCGAGCACATAAAAAGTGCCCAAATTTTTATCAGAATTAGAAATTAGAATCTGCTTGATTGAAATGTTTAATATTTTTGCGGATATAAAAGTGGATGTACCTATATGATATTTGTAATAGGGGTTAAAGTATGAAATTGCCGTTTTATTGTAATAGGTACTTCGAATTGACATAGAACCTTCATGGTTTGAGATTTTTGAGTGAAACTTTTTTCATACGGTACCTATGTAGTTCTTCTTTTAAAAAATGTGCAACATTCGATTATCAACTTTCAGTTGTTTTTTTTATTCAGCTTAGACAATAAAGATGGATAATTCGAAAATTCGTGTGATTTTTGAATACGAGTTCCGACGCGGAACTAACGCGGCAGAAACAGCTCGCAATATTAATGTTGCGTTTGGAGAGGGGACTGCTAATGAACGCACTGTGCGATTTTGGTTTAAACGCTTTCGTGATGGAAACTTCGATTTGAAGAACGAACCACGTGGAAGACCGCCCACACAGGTGAATAACAATGATTTGAAAGAGATGGTGGAAGCCGATCCGAGCCAAACTACCCAGGAATTAGCGGCATGGTTTAACGTTACCTTACCAACAATATTGACTCATTTGCGTCAAATCAATAAAATAAAAAAATATGAAAAATGGGTGCCTCATGATTTGACTGATCTGCAGAAAGAAACGCGTGTTGAAACTTGCGTTGCCTTGTTGAATCGATACAGAAATGAAGGAATATTGGATCGAATTGTGACATGTGATGAAAAATGGATTCTTTACGATAATTGTAAGCGGAAAATGCAATGGCTGACCCCAGGTCAAACGCCGCAACAGTGTCTTAAAGCAAAGCTTACCAATAAAAAGGTAATGGTAACTGTTTGGTGGTCTCAGCGTGGTGTTATTCACTATAGCTTTCTCCGATCTGGTCAAGCAATAACGGCAGATGTCTACTGCGCCGAACTCCGAACAATGATAGCGAAACTAGCAGTGAAACAGCCCCGACTTATGAATCGATCTTCACCATTATTGCTCCATGATAACGCGAGACCTCATACAGCACGAGAAACCGTTTTAACTCTACAGGAACTGCAATTAGAAACCATTCGTCACCCTCCGTATTCGCCAGACCTTGCTCCAACGGACTACAATTTTTTTCGTGATTTGGACAATTTTCTGCGTGATAAAAAGTTTTCTTCTCAGGAGGCAGTGCAATTTAATGCTTTCACACAGTTTGTCGAATCTAGATCACCAGAGTTCTATCGCAAAGGCATAAATGAGCTTCCTATTAGATGGCAGCAATGTATAGATAATAATGGTAATTATTTTGATTAAATAAATATGTTAAATTTAAAAAAAACGAATTTTTATTTTTCAGTACAAATCGGCAATTTCATACTTTAACCCCTAATATTATAGGACTATTGCAGGGCGTGTATCCTGACGAGCGGGCGAGGCCTCCATTATTATCGATCAGAGGGTGCAGACAGAAAGTGCCAGGCCTAACCCATAAACATATCTGTGAATATCACGCTATACTAACAATATTTAACTTAGGCGCGTCACTTGCGTTATATTTTGTAATTAACTGCGTTTTTATTTTTTGTTAATTATTCTCTAGTAAATATGAAAGCAGACAGGCTGTCATTCTGTCAAGAATACCAATGTACCATACTATAGCTGTTGCATTCGACTCCGTCCGCCTAACTTAATAAAATATAGCTCTATGTTACTCGATGATAATGTAGATTTCTATAGGTGAAAGAATTTAATTAGGTTTCTTCTACCTATTTATTTACACACAGACTAGTAGCTTAGTATATTTATATTTTTATATTAGTATGAGGTATATAATTATTAGTATAATATTTATATTTTCTTTTCCATTTCGGGGGGTTCAGGTCAGAAGCTTATATCTGCGTTCACATTGCTATGTTCATTAGGGAATATATTACCGTGATAAAATAGTAAAATAGTTTAGTAAACTTTTAACATAATATTGTTTTCCTATTAATAATAACATGTAAAATAATATAAACGAAGGCGCAGGCGAAGTTTAGATTAAAAAAATCTTAAATTATATCTTATCTTAAAATTTCAATATTTGTATGTATGTATGTTCCTCCATAACTCTAAAACGAATTAACTGATTTTCATGAAACTTGGTAGATAAACATTTGGACGTACGGGACACAGGATAGGCTACTTAATATTTTTCAACGCGGCCGAAGTCGTGGGCACCAGCTAGTACTTTATAAATTTAATTATATGATTAAAAAAATATTTATGCATTGTAAAAATCAAACTTTTTTGTGGTTTTTGTGGACTATAAAATAACAGTAAGCCAAAAACGTCCGTGAACGTGCCATTTAAAACAATATAGTTCGCTACAAGTGGGTGGTTAATTTATTCCAAGATCGGGTGCAGATTCGAATCTAGCCTGCCTCCACCCACAAACTTTTGTGCACATTATCCGTTGTAAACAATAACACAACACGTTGATAATTGATTGTTGTCATTGTGTACCTATTGTTTCGAGTGTGGGAAGACTATTAGACACGGGGAGGAACTATTGCATTATACAATATCTATAATTTAATTGCAGACAACTGTTTTGAGCGTTTTGCTTACAGGGGCCCTAGCCAAGATGCAAACGCAGTGCTTTCTACAGCCGTAAACGCTACGCTACACTGGGACAAAGCTTTGTGATTGGTCAAAATTTTATGTGGGCGTTACAACAACCAATCACCGGGCTTTATTTTGTTCGCTTCGTAAAGTTCGCTAGGGAGCGTTTTTTTAATGTACATCTTGGCTAGGCCCCCAGATGTGTTCTATTTGTGAAAATAATACAAAATTAACTAATGTGAACATTAGGAAATACACCTCATAGATTACCTATAAGTTACTCAACATAGTCAATAGAATTAGCAAGTTTAAGTGGCAATGGGCTGGTCACATCTGTTGCATCCGATGGGTTGAAAAAGTTCTCGAATGGAGGCTATAAAGGGCTTCGCGGTAAAAACAGAAGACAGTGCGTGGTGGCGAGCCTTGGGATGGGAGAGCCTTACATCCAACAGGCTGATGATGATGATTATTGCCTAGGTATACTAAGATTATTTATTTATCACAAATTATATTTCCTGTTGTCCCACAGTTATTAGCTTTAGTGTGATTGGAATCGCGTTATATAAATTACTTTAAAGACTTTATGACTTTTAAATTTATTTTAAACTCGATGACAGCAAAACCAATAAACATCTCCTAATTAAATTCTGGAAAAAGTAATTGTTAATTTCCGTGAATTTATTTTATTTATTTAATATCTAACTTTAGCCACTGCAATCTAGGTAAATAAGTGTTATTTATAGACATTACTACAATTTATAAGGAAAATTAAATTTTATTTATTTATCAGAGTGCCTAATGGTTAAAACAAATATACACGACGTTGGTACGTTTACCAATAAATACTTATTATTACGTGTTTTTACGTAATATATATTCGATAATAGTGTGTGATGTAGGTCGCCCATTCGATGTTTTGTGTGTTAACGACACGAATTGACCCGGACTAGACACTTTTGTCATGAGACCAATCGAAGCCAGTAAATTGGGACAAGCTTTATTAACGATGAGGTTTCGTGCCGGTTACAAAAGTTTCTTAAAAAAAACTAATATAATGGTCACATGGATTTTTTTACCTATTTTGTGAGATTAAAACTATCTGTGAGAACCTTATGGAACTCACAGATAAATAATTGCTGTATTGAATAAGTATCAACAAATGGCGCTATGTTAATAATATTATATAATTTGCAAAAAAATAATAAACAAAATGAGATATAAACTATCCTATCTTTTAAGTTGGACCAAATAACAGATACTTATGAAGTTTGATCAAAGTCGGTTCAGTAGTTTCAGAGTTTATCGCGAACATACATCGTGACACGAGATTTTTATATATAATAAGATAAGGATATTTTAATTTCCTAATATTTAATGTAGATTTTATTCCAATATTATATTAATTTAATTTTAATTATAAAATATTTTTTATATAGAAAAAGAATATTTCATATTTGTATCACAAGGTTCCGGTGTACCACAAGGTTCTATACTGGGGCCTCTTATTTTATAATCTGCTGAATAATATTCATCTGCTATTTAAGCAACAAAAATAGTATACAGTAGAAAGCTATTATAGTAAAAAATAAAGAAAATTGACTTATTCTTTGGAGATAGACAATATGTTGCGAATGACTGAGTAAATGTTACAAGCAACTTTAACTCGGAGGTCAAGGTTCATTTCTCACAGACGAGACGCGTTCAAATAAAACGGTCAACGCGATATGACTCATTCTATTTAAAACAATGTCACCATATTGTTAAACTTTTTAACTGTTAAAATTTTTACCAATAACAACAATATTTTATAACGAGAACTTGCTTTTGACCGCGATTTCGTCCGTGTAACTTTATAACTTATAGATTAAGTATATGTTATTTTATTTTGATGTGTAAACTATATCTACATAATTAATAAAACGTAAAGCGAAAACTTTGGATCCCGTTATATGTACACTGTGTTTCGCAGTCATTTGGGCAGCCCGTCTGGCGGCAGTAACCACCCACTTACAGAGGACCACCGTGAAATAACAGCAATAAGTATGTACTGTTGTGTATCGGTGAGTGAGTAAGGAAGCCAGAGCCAATAACCCCATCCCTTCCTTATCCCTTATGCCTATTCCTTCTATGGTCGGCAGCGCAATTGCGTTGCTTGTTTAGCAACGGTAGCAACGGTAGCCACCTACCATCAGGCACCTACCAATAGGCGAAGCTCCACTTGGTGAGCTACCTTGGCCTATTAACACAAGTAACGCAACATGTGCAGCAAGTGAGCTGCCGACGACAGTATAGGATTAAGGATACGAGGGGAGGGGTAATCTGTAAAGCGGCGGTTACTGCCGCCAGGCCGGTTACCCAATTTATAACTGCGAAATGCACACTGCGTTTCAGCAGGATTTTCAGTTCTGATTCAGTAAAATCTTTATTTTGTAATTTCATATCTGTTAATTTAATATTTACTAGTAATTAGGTAATTTTCAATATTTTGAATTCAATATTTTTTAAAACATATTTATCAATGTTTGTTTACACAACAGTATGATAATAAAAGCAGTAAAGGCCCTTATCATCTCTCAAGAGTTAATAATAGTTTATATACGCACTATAACTCTACCAAGAGTATAGTTGAGTACAAAGAATTGTTAATATTTAACAACGTATTATGCTTACGAAAAAGTGTCTTAAAGAGTCCTTGAACCCTACATTCCTACGAGCAAATCTGGCGGATATGACGTCATGTAAAATACAGAATAATCTTCTAATAAGCAACTTTTTTTATTTAATTCTTAATATGTATTGAAAGTACATATATCCTTTATACATATGTGAAATTTTTTATAATAGATTTAGTATAATAACTCAATGGAAATTATTATACCTACTAAATGAAAATTTTAACTCACTTTCATCTGCAAAAGCCTGGATCCGTTTGTCTTCTCCATGGTGTGTTCGGTTTGACTCGAAGGATATTTTTTTTAAAAATGAACTGTTATTTAATTCAATTATGAGTTAAAACTTAACTTGGAAGGCGGTAAATTTTATGAACAGTCAGGCAATAATAATTGAAAAATCCACCGAAATAAAATCGGATAAATTAACACATAAATACACACTGTTTCACAAAATTTGACACTAAACTCTTGATGCGACAGTTAATTTAAATTGGCAAACGTTTTGACAAATAATTCTGATTAAGGTGCGTTCAAAAAACTGTATAAGAAAGAGCTATACTTTAATTTAATTTTATTCCATTTTTCATATGGACGTGCACATTGTTTATTTTTAAATTTTAAGTTATCAGCCGGCGTATTTTAGTTAAGTTTCTGTTATGAATAACGATCAAACGAGTCAGCGGTCGCCAAGCTCGCTGTAGTTCGTCGCTTAGCTGTTTCGAGTTCCGACGCCTCGCGAATAATGTGGCAGGAGGGGCGCTAGCTATCGTCAGCATGACTGTACGCTGACTAACTACCTACACGCCCTATAAAACTCGACAAACTTTGATAACCGTCGTTCCATAATCATTTTGAACCTTAACGACTGAGACATAAGGAATTATTTCCAATATATATACATTTGAGGACTGAAAGTTGCATACCAAACTTGTGCGTTTAAAAATGAATTTTATATATAACTAAATAAAAGCAATTGTCGAAAAAGCGACGAGAGAGAGTTTAAAAATTGCAAGCCTGCAGCCGAATTCAAGTGAAAGTTTTTTTATCTTAATACGAGTCTGTCGTTAATAAATGTTTATAGGATAAAATTGAACGGAGTATCAAAGGCAGTTTACCTTCGTTGATTTATTGTAATTGCTTGCAACTTTATTTTGCATAATTCAGACGAGTTGTGTTGCGAACTAAAACATCTGTTATTACTAGTATTGCTCACCGCAAAAGTGTTTTATTGATTTGATAATAATGTGTGTGGAGCGTTGTTAATAAAGTTTATTTTTATTAGCTTATATTACCTTTTTAAACTGTTACAGAATTTAGTATGACCAGTTTATGTGGGTTAAAAGGGTCATAGGGCTTGTTTTTGCAGTAATTTTTTGAAGTTTAATATTTTAAAAATGTGAACCCACTTTAAAAAAATTTACAATTTTTTTAAAAAGAACCATTTAAATAGCAACTTATTCGCAACATCGTGTCGCCTTATGTAGTATTAGATAAATATTTTATTCTACAGCCAGAGAAAGTCCACTACTAGGCCTACTCTATAACAAGATGAATCTACCATCTAGGCATGGCCTCAAGATCGTCTGTCCATATTGTGGGTTGACGTCCTACGGCTGCCCTTGCCCATGAAAACATGAAAAGATAATAGTACAAGTAATACTTACTAATCCGCATTTCCTAATTTATGATTCGATTTAGCAAATTAAGCCCGAGCATGGTCCTCTCCATAGATCGTTGAGCGACACTGAACACTCGTACAAGGCCTAATCAGACACTTAACTAAAATAACTAGAGTTTCTCCAATAAGTGACGGATGTTTGCCACTAGCAAATGAAACACATGAGTTAAGCCTCGAGGGCATTTATTAAAAAAATTACATGTACAAACATTCATAATGTGAACATCACTATTAATAATTCTGTGTATGTCTAAAGAACATACTCAAACACACAACGTTGATCTATGTAACTAAAACTACGCAATCTTATTTGTCCACGCTTCTCTCGACGCTGTCTCTAATTACTAGGCATTATTTAATTACTTGTATCGTCTGTATTTCTTAGGGAACTCATTTCTGGTGTCAAACGAACTAAAGATAGAGAGAGCCCTTTGTACGGCAGAGTGAAAAGGGGCTGCTAAATTTTTTCATTCTCAAAATTTTCCCGGCTGGGAATCTAACCTGGGACCCTTATGACAGAACGCTAAGGCAAACAAGAACTTCAACCACTCAACCAATGGGTTCGTCAAATTACCTACCATTTTATGCACATATACATCTGTCTATTTGTTTCCTATATTTTCGTCAAAGAATATGTGACGAAAATAATTATCAAAATAATAAAAAAATAAAAAATATTTATTAGTTATTATAGATAAAATTATTACATAAAAATACTGTTTTAGCACTAGGTAAAAAATAAAATTTGCATGGGGCACTGATTTATTTTTCATTCGAGAGCTTCAACTGCAAAGTTGACTAAAAAATCTGAGGCAAAAATTGACGAGAGAAATATGTATCTGGAGGCGAATATGTATCAGAACGTTATAAACTTTTTTTGGAGTGCGAATTCCACTGGCATCTTCGGTTTTATTCTAGATTCTGACAAATCTTTTTTTTATTTTTATTTAATATTAATTTCAATTAGACGATAAAAGTAATTAATAATTCTCACATTAAATTTCACATGCGCGGCTTTTTTTTATTAAAACTGTTTGTTTGAATCAAGAAATCCGTAAGTATTGAAAAGTTTTTTGTAACTTCGTTTACACTGTAGACTTTGTATACCCTTTTGAAATTTTAAATGTAAAATTTTGTGACTTATATAAGATTTTTTTTTAATAAAAATACTAGCTTTTGTCTGTTAGTCACTGTCTTTTTTTAGGTTTTCCGTAAGTGCACAAAAATAAAATAAAATTTTACGTTCGTTTGTTCAAAAGCCCAAAAATCCTAAAGTAAGTACTTTATCGATCGACAAGTAAATTTAGATACACATTGGCAGGTGTACAGGAAAAGCTGTCCTTTTACTAAAAGCGCTTCATATCCACTAAAAGTGCAGTTCGTGTTCTGTTTAAAAATAAAAATAAAAATTTCAACGCTTGACAAAAATATATGCCCAATAAAGATTGAATAAAATTTATCAAGAAAATACCTAAGAAAAAAGTACACCGACAAAGCTAGTTTTAAAATTAAACGATTGTTTGACATTATGTAGGTACTTACATTAACTAAAAATTTTATACGAAAGTGTTGTCAATATTCAGCCGCGCGTGTTCATCTAAAGTACCTATCATATTTATCATCATCATCATCATAACCAAGCATCTTTAATCATCATAAAAAATACGGACCGAACACATTGAGAATTCATCAAAAATTGTTACCAAAAATGAGGATAACATGCAAGCATCCCATACAAAAATATGTATTGACTACCAGCGTCGAAACATTATTGCTGTATATATTTTTATTAATTATTTTTATGCAATAAAATATTATAATATTTATGACATTGAATCGGATTTAGAATTATATCATACAAGCAAGCCTCCGTCCTCGCACAGATGCAAAAAAAAATTCTGCGAATTACACAATTCTGAAAATCACGTTTTGAAGTCGTATCAAAATCTTTAGTGATTTAGGAGAAGTTAGCGGAGAAATAGACAGAGACGGATGGCGACATTATAACGCCTGTATATAAATTAATATTACTCAATAAAAAAATATTTTAACGTTTTTTTAATACGACTTTAGGCGCATTTTGAGAGCGATATAAGAATTTCGGGCTATTTTTGACACAAAACTTTCATTTACTTTCCGATTCAATATCACAATTTGAAACATAACCTACACAATTCCACAATAGTTTTCATATAAACAATAATTGAAAATTAACCTTTAACACAATAACGTATAATACGTTAATAGATCGATTTTGGATACTTGTTCGTCACAGCAAACAAAATGTTTAAAAAATATAAACTGTTATTTCATTATGTATGTAATCTGGGTACTTAGGTAATAATATATAATTTATTCTTCTTACGACGTCTAGATAAACTCTAATATCGCATTATACACATACATATCTACAACATCTATGGCTACATAGCGAGATTTTTATTTTTCATTGTAAATTGAAAGCAAATAAAATTAGAAAAAATACAAAAATCAAAGGGGTTACATAGAGAAATACAATAGTACCTCTATTCCGAGTGAAAATTTATGAAAACAATGAGGAAATGTTCTAAACAAATCATAATATTCATAATAAAGCCTTCGGATATCCTGTATTATGTTCGAAGAAAAGTTTTTTGATATTTGAAGTTTTTAAATACTGTTGATAATATTTTGGAATATTCGAACAATATTTGAAGTAAAGTGGCGCATAAAAAAATCCCTGAAACCGCCAGGTACGATTGCTTCGGATCGGACGACGCGGACTTTTTTTCTGTTCATCCGATTGATCGGATGACGCAAAATGCATCTGAGTCAAAATGCTTTTAAGTAAATATGAGTATGTATGAGTATGTACATTATTAAAGATTCAAATGTAAAAATTTACGTAAGTTAAAATGACCATTGGTATAGATTTATACGGAATTAAAATACACATTGTGTAAAACGCACATGAGTAAAATTGCTCATGTATTCCAATTTGCCGAAATGGACACATTTTTTGTTAAAAAAAAATGCCTGTTTAAAATTTGCACCGTAAAAGAAAAAAAAAATCTTATGTTACGGAAGTTTTTTTCGTATACAATACTTATAGTTTTTAGGATAAAACCTGGAAGTTGACAGTGCTAAGAAAATCTCGCTATGTAGCATTAATCGCGGGATCAGGGACACCATCGACATTACATGTCATTACCATGCCTGGGGTAACACACAAACACATCAGGTAGGTAATATAATTTTAGGCAGTCTTTGGGTAGGTCGGAAGATTTCATAGCGACTAATATAATCTCTATAAATTTTTATTTAATATTTTTCAACACTATGACACACAAAAATCGATTTTAAACTTTTGACCCTCAGAACAATTTGATTTGTATCATCGATAGAAAAGAAATGTTGTGTTGTTCCTTGAAATCAAACAGCAAATTTTAGTGTCTAATAGAGTTATTTAAAATTATTTTTCACTAGCGATGCACCTCTGGCTTCGCACGGATGCAGTTTTTGCTGCAAATTATATACACAAACATTTCTCGCTATAACTCTTTGCATTAGTGAAAACCGTATCAAAATCACTTGGGTAGTTTAGAAGAAGTTAGCGGACAAACAGACAAAGAGGAAAAGGGACTTTATTTTATAATGTGGACAGATATAGATATATACGCTGACATCTAAAAGCGCCAACGTTTGCGGTAACTGAAAAATTTATTATTTTTCAGTGTTTAATAGTTGAGATAAGAAGTTACCGTTTGACACAAATAAAATTGCTCTAGTAAATTTATTAGTTTATGTGTCAATAAAATATTTTCTACCGACCATTATTCTACAGCTAACATCAATTTATCTTAACACTATCGTTACAGAATTCACCAATTCATTATAATTCTCTATAATTGGTGTCATGGATAAGCGGTTGGTTACTTAAGCCTAAGGTTTTTTTAACTAAAAATAAAAATATTTTTCGACAAATGGTATTGTGCGATTCTCTCGTAAGTACGTTGAAAAAATTTCAAATTTCTGAAGATTTCCGAAGACAGAAAGTTGTTGAAATTACCCTGCTGGTTCATAAAACTTTCTAAAAGTTGATGTGAGGATTTAAGTCCATAAATTTCTTTCAAGAGTTTTTAAATCACAAAAGTGTGACGTACAATGTACAATTTTTGATTGAAAAAACACTTCGTCAAAAGGTGTAACGTAACATCAAAGATTAGTTTTCTATTGGAGGTCATAATATTACTATTTAACACTAAATTGTTGAACATTTTCATAGTTAGGTATCCGTAGGCCATAAAATTGAAAATCGACATGGCTCGTCTTCTACACACGTATCTATTTCAAACACTCGTTACGGCTAGGGCATGCAACTATCGAGTAAAGTTGAATTAGACAATGATTTGGCTTTTGGCCTTTGACTTTTGGCACACAACGCACAAATTAGCCGATACATTGAATTCCATTTCACGACAAATGTAGCGCATGTTTCAGTATAATTAAAAACTCAACTTCCAACCACTGAAAAAGAATCCATTTCATTAAACTACAGATAAAATTCATAAGACAGTATTTGTTTTACAAAAGACCGTTCCTTAATTGGCACATTAGTATAAGTTCTTGTATGAGAAAGAGATTTGCGACCAGCACATTATACTTCTCTAACTTTGAGCAATGAACCATTATATTCGTTATCAAAGTTGTAATTTAAAAGTGGATTTTAACATTTCGTCTTTTGTTAACAAAAAAACTAACCAAATTTCTTTTATCAAAAACTTTTCTCTTAATAATGTGTACGCTTAATAAATTTTCCAATTCGTAAAATATTGCGACTTGAAACGTGTTTTGAATGATCACCAATATGTAGTTTAGGATCACTGCCTTCTAGTATATGATCGCCATCATGTAGTATATGATCACAACTATGTAATACATGATTACTATCATATAGTGCATAAACACCAACATTTCACGTTCGGATTACTATCATGTGGAGCATGATAACAAGCATTTATTATGCTTTCAATATAAGTAAATATTTTCGAATTTGATATTTAGCTGTTATTGCAATTTCGTCATAACAATTGACGCATATTAATGGAGTAAGCACCCTCTTGTACTTTCTAAACACGTCAATCGACATTACATTAACCGAGATGATCGAATCTCATCTACGATCGACAAAAAGCGCAACTTTTGGACTCTTCTCTTATTTTTGTATACATTTATTGTGCGGCTTGGTAATACTTCTGTGCTGTATCAAAATTGCATTGCGGATGGTTCCAAGTTACATCATGAAATCCCCACAGTCTACTCCGAAGTCCCAATCGTCGGAAGTGGTGGCCGCATCGTCATACTCGGCGAGGGCTTGTTCGTAGGCCGCTGCTTCGTAAGCTGTTACTCCATCCAGCATGGAGCACGCTTGAGACACGTTTGTATGATGCATGATTGGCATTGCGTGCAAAGCAAAGTCATCGCCTTCTTGAGACCAGGTTAAACCTGGAAGTGACAAATACCGTCTATTTCAAAAATATTCTTCAATTAAGAAGATAACAGTATCTCCTTTTCGATAATCTCTAAAAGTGATAATCTTTAAAATGTATAGAGGCGTGATTTTGTTGATGTTGATGAACATTAGACCACGTGGCACACTTCGTTTCATCATCTTAAATTGAGCCGTCTTGCGGCAGTAACCAAAAGACCATGCTGAAATAACAGGATGTGTGCTGCTATGTTTCGGCGAGCGAGTAAGGGATGCCAGAGCTCACTTCACTATCCCCTCCCAATCGCTTATCTTTTATCATATTAAGGTCAGCGGCGCATTTGCAACACTATGGAGTCTGCTTTTGTTAATAGGCGACGATAGCCACCTACCATCAAGCGAACCACTCTGCTGTACATACAAAATATTACACAAAAAGTATACTTACGCCCGCTCCATACTCCGTTTGGTAGTGTCACCCAGCCCCATCCCTGTCCCCAGGCGAGCTCGTGACCTAGTTGACCTGCCAGCGGTACCTGCCGCTTGATGACTGCAACTAGACCACGTCCGTCCAGCGCTCCCACAGTGTTGCAATTGCTTCGTGAATACATTTCCGATGACGTTGCTGCTGAAACCAGAAAAGCTAGTCTTTAGAAAATGTTTTTACTACATAGGTAGGGGACTGCAGCCAAGTGTGTAGTGCCTATACACGTTCGGTCAGATTAAGATTAAAGTCAGGTCAGATTCGGTCAAGTACAAAAGAGTAGTCGAGAGAAATAGAATAGTTTGATTACGACACTAAAACGATTTTAATGTAGAAAATAAAAGTTGAGAAATTAGAATTTCATAATTTAGAATTGAGTAATTGGCACACTGCGTTCCATTCCATGGTATTAAACTCTGTCTAATCGAAATAACCACCTCATTGCAAAAGATCATTCTGAAATAACTACATGTGTGCTGCCGCGCTTCAGTGAGTGAGTAGTGTACATTTGTAACTCCGGTGTTGTTGCTTGAGATAATATGCGACGGTGGCCATTTACCATCAAGTGGACTGGGGTCAGCCTGTCGATAATTATATAAAAAAAACACTAATGCAATAGAATACCCTTGTTATAAATCATTCTTGCCCTTATCGCGCTCGTCTCAAAGGTGACTTTAATTTACAATCAACGCATCCATGATTCACATTTATTTATGTAAAAAATTTATTTCCGTGATTCTTCTTATGAGGTTGATGTTTGAGGGATATTTATCCATTAATAATACTTACTGTTTATATCGGAATAAATTGACTTGTGGAATGTTTTTTTAAACATGTCACTTTTATTTGGCGAAACATTTTTATCACAATTTCTTATTGTAGATAACACAAATAAACAAGCAACGCCATGGATTATCCATACAAATGTGCAAGTACCTACATTAGCAGCACATTTGCTTTTACATATTATTAGCTGGTGCCCGCGACTTCATCCGCGTTGAAAAAGAAAATATATGAGTGAGTAATAACGCCTGACATCGTTATAGCTATGACGACTCTCGGGAACAGTACTTTTTTTCTGGATGAGAGGTACCCTATGTCCTTTCTTGTATCCCTAACAACGTGTATGCAAAATTTCATGACGATTGGTTGAGTAGTTAAGGCGTTAAAAGGTAAGAGACAGACAGACAGAGTTACTTTTACATTTATAATATTAGTGTGAATAATTAATTTAGCTTAATGAAATGTAAGTGCAGCTCTCAAGCACTACCAAATATATGTAAACAAAATATCTTCAAAATTGTTACATCAATCAATCAGTCACGAGCCGCAACAAACTTGTATTATTGTGTTGTTATTAATAATGTACCAAATTAATTGCTCATCCGAGTTAAGATAATTAATGGAGGACTTTTGTGGCAGCCGAGCGGAGCCATCCCATGTGGCAGCCCCTAATTAATTATTTGCTAAATGTGATGTCGATGGCCTTCTTGTTGACTCATTGAATAAAATTCTGTAGTTACAATTTCAATTGAGTAAATTGATCACATAATATACAGTTTTTTTGTTTATGTATATTAGAAAAACAAGGTTGCTTATAGTAACAAACCTTATTGCCTTGAAGAATAAATACTTATTTAACATTGTTTACAATTTATTTAGAAAACAAATACAAATAGGGACGAGACTGCGAAAATATTATGTTATTGTCTGTAAACACAAATTAGAAAACAAATTGGTTTTAATTTAAACGCCTGAACAATTTCTTTTAAGCATTTCGTCGTCGTAATTACGGCGTTGCTCTAAGAATTTTATTAGGCGTTAAATGTTGTAATTAATCTTGAACACGCGTATTTTGAGCTATGCTTTTTTATTTTTTAACACAGAGAAAAAATAAGCCGTCCGTGTGAAATATGTCGATGCGTTAACAAGGACGTAAGGACGAACAAGGCAAAAAAAAGGATGCCTGGAAAAACGAAATTAACAGTAAGTGGGTAAATAGGTAATTCTTTTTGGTAATTTGGTAATATGAACTTTATCTTCTAGGCCAAAATGACTTATCACCACCTCACGCCAATGACGTCATGATTTTTATTCATGATCACAAAAAGGACAAACCAAATAGCAATTGGAATACTTAACAGTTCCCGAGTCCATTATTATACGCATGTGTGTACGTGCTAATCGCTTCTTGTCTCATATCAAGAACATTAAAATGGGCTGTGTAGCACTTTTAATATTATTGTTTATATATACGTATATAATAAAGAATACATTTAATAGATTGTCTATTATTTTATCAGATTATTTACAAGAATATTTATTTATTTTTTCTAAAAATACATAGATTCACTGTATCTATAGGTATGCATATCTTTGGTTAGGGCCTTAGGGTTAGAGTTAAGCTTACTAAGTTAGATAGAAGACCACCTGCACTTTAATATCAAAATTAAAACAAAATTATCTTCTTATTAAACTCTATTTGAAACCCAAAATACCGTGGCAATATATAGGTATAGTCAAATACAATATAGTGAAGTTGTGAAATAAGGCATTGTTTGAGGCGCGGCGACACGGCTTACGCATTACAACTTCGCAAAGTTTAAACCCGAAGAGAGGGGAGGATTACCAGTACCTTCGAACCTTTTTCAGTTTTTTTTTTAAATGATAAAAGGCTTCACCGGCAGCCTTGACATTGTTTAAGTGCGATGTCATTATAAATTAAAATTTTCCGCGGTCGAATAAACAATGGAGGGTCTAAAAAGATTTTCCGCAAACTAAAGAGACTACAAAATGGAATATGAAATGACACTTATAAAAATACTGCTGTGACACCGTTTTTAAATAATTTCAGCGCACTGTATGGTCATTGATTTTTTATTGGTTTTTATTGGTACAAATATGCAACTGTATATCCGAGAAAATCATAGTAGCACAATTCCTGTATTGTGCAACGTTTTCTGATTTCTTTATTTATACTAATATTAAAAAAAGGTAAAGTTTGTTTGTATGTAGGAGGTATTCTTCGAAACTATTCGAAACGTTTTGTGTAGTTGGCCCAAATTTTTATATAACTTGCAGTGTCTAAGTTAAAGGAGGATTCTTGTCTAATCTACGATTTTAACGCGGGTTTCTTGATGCCCAATGAAAATATTGAATCTCGACTTTGGATTAAATGAATACCTAGCAGTTTTGATAATTAAATAAGTGTTCGCATTTAGACGTAACATGGGAAGCATAATACAAAATAATATAATAAATGTATACTTACTTGAATCCAATAACCAACAAGAAAATTCTCTGAGACTTGCTTTTAAGACGTTCTCGGATAATAAGGGTATTACGACGGTATAAAACAACGTTGGTTTTACGTTAATTATCATTTAAGTTAAGAGAATAAGCTGGGAGAGGAGTGAAGTCGGAGCATTATTAATGGCACTCTGTGAGTACAATGCGAATGGTCATTACGCACCGTACAAACTGCCTTACTGAATGCGACAACAGACTTTCTAAGAGAAGCATAACTGCAGGCAAACAGGGCCTACACTTTGGAACTTCTAATAAGCGACCTGGTGAGTGTACAATTTGTAGCGTACGCTGATAACAAGAAAGAATTAGAGAGATTGTGGCAAAAACCATGCCTGTAGTGAAAACTACGGCAGCAAACGTTCTACACGATGTTAATGATAGGGGAAGTGGAAATAGATTGACTGATGACTATTCGAAGAAAATTTCAGCCTGCTTCGACCTTAAAATGTAGTGCATCTGCTATCCTTTTAGGTATGAGATAATTATAGGACTGTCATTTACTCAACACGCAATAAGTTAGGCACCGTCAGAGTCATTCAACAGGATTTCGCCGGTCTCTGTGTCAGGCTATATGGCCTGTGAAATGTCCTCCTTAGGACTCATAGACCATAAAAACATTATTAACAAAGGCGCACTGAACAGTACTCTCAGTCTATTAGGTATCCAGCCGGCTTAAGAACTATTTGGACCGTATTTAGCACGAAAATATGCCACGAAAATAGACTGAACTGCAAAAACTAAGAGAGAATGCGTGAGAAAGATAGCAAACTCTGTCAATTTATCCAGAAAATGTCGATTTGACGCAAATTTTCCTGGATTCCGGAATTAAAACGGATAACAAAACCTCTGAAATTTTAACTGTACATAAATGTGTGAGTTCAGAATATACAACTAAGATGAAATGCGCCTCTATTTAAAATGTATAGTGACCCTTCGTATGAAGGGAAGGAAAGAGTATAAAGTTTTTTTGTCGTATATATGTAAGTGGGGTTTGGGTTGAACATGCATCACGAAACCCAAATTTAAGACGGGCGAAACTTAGTCGAAGGCAAAAAAGAAAATCTATTTAGTAGACCCAATGTTGCTTCGAGTTAAAAGTGAATTAACAAGATTATCGAAACTGGAGCCCTGAGTAACTAAGTGACAACGGGACAAAGGTAAGCTTAACTGATACCAACTAGATTTGGTTGATGTTATATTACTGGTTATTATTATTTCTCATCCTTGTCTCTTGTCTCATCCATAACAAGAGGAACAAAGTGCCATTGTGGTTTAGAGGCGTTGCTACGGTCAATTAAACTGTAATACTATCCTTTAACAGATACCCAAATCACAGTACCAAATGGTGCAATCGGCTTATAGTGGATCCACTACTTATGTCAGCGCTCTGGTATAGTATTTATATTTGTACAGTCAGCGTCACAATTGGGTAGTCTCGTCGCCAGTTCTGATGTACCGAAATAAAAAAGTTATAAAGTTTGCTATTGCATTGCATTTGGATTGGAAAATGACCAGCCAATTATGCGCTCGACTGTACATCGGAAATGCCTGAATCGGAATTACGCGGAGCGATCTTTACACAATTATGTCTTTTGTAAATACTCATATAAATTTTATTATCATAATAATAAGGTTTTAGAAGGGTTATTATTTCTGAATTTTATTGCAAATATTCCTACAAAATATGATTTATTCTGAATTACGTCATTAATATAGGTTATAAAATTAAACAAGTTCCAGTTATGCTAAGGGCAAAAAGGACCTTACTGAGTTCGGGAAAGATTTGTTTTTGAACTTTTTTTGAAACTTCCAACTAGCTGGTGTTAGTTGTAGTTGTAAATATGTAAAGCAATATAACGCCTGACATACACTGACGCCTGAGATTATACTTTTACGAAGCGTTTGATATTTATTAGATCACAGACCATCATTGGATAGTTGGTGCCTGGTGGAATATTTAACCTATGTCCATCCTGAAATTCTATTCTAACTATTGTTGAAACATTTTTAAATCGGATTAGTAGTTTCAGATTACTTCCTATATACAAACAAACAAACATACAAATTACCTCTGTATAATATTAGTTAGATGACAGAAGGGCAGTAAGTAAGTTAACTAAAGTAAGCAGTATCTGTTGAGAGTATGAGGAAATTACACAGGTTTCTTACTGTAAGGGAGATTTATCCTTGAATACAGCTACATATGACATTGTCGAGGATATTTTATTCACTCGTAAATTGCGAATTTTAGTTAACATACCTTTGAAAAGAAGTGGGTATTGAAAGGTGGACCTAATAGGAAACAGTCGATGTTTCGTGAAAATAAAATCAGTTGAAAAGCCCCTTTCAAGTGTCCGTAAATATGTGTATATAGTGTGTGTAAGATTGACGGATCGTAATTTTATTATCTTAAAATTTTATATTCTGACAACTATCAACATTACTAGCGAACCGCTCCCGGCTTTGTACGGTTGCAATTTTTTCTTAAAAAAAAACCCCAATCAGTCATATTTTTAATAGGATCGAGTTAAGGTAGGACTCTAGAAAAAATATTTTATTGCAAATAATCACCTCTACGTCCCTGTCCACGATTTTTGATTTTCAACCGACGAAAAAAAAATGGAGGTTCTGTAGTAGACGCGTGTATATTTTTTTATGTATGACCACGCATAACTTTTTAAAGAGTAGTCCGATTTTGATAATTCTTTTTTTATTAGATAGGGTATACCACGAAGTTGGTCCCATATAAATTTGGAAAAAATCATACACTAAGGGCGGAAAAATAGGGGTGATTTATTGTTCGCTCACAGATTTTAATGCTTAAGAGATTTAAGAGTTGTGTATTACAACTATATTAAAGTAATCAAAAATTAAGCATGTAGTAATTAGTAGATTATAGCCACAAAAAATTATAAAATAAAAACTTTTTAACAAAAAAATTAAACGCCGAAAAATATGAAAGCAATTCTTAATTAAAAACTCAAAATAATTACAAAAGTATTTACTTAGGTACACTTATATTAGTTTAAGAACTTATTTATTACGGTTAAATAAAAAAGGTTTATTACTTTTTGCTTTTTGGTTTTTCGGCGGTTTAATTTCCTTGTTAAAAAGTTTACAGTTTTTACAGATGTTCCTCGTTTATCGCTCTTTCCACTAGTGAAAACCGTATGAAAATCTCCACGATCTCCTAGGTCTTTTCGTGGTAGGTTTATAACTTAATATATTTTATTTTAATAAGATACCCAACGAACACTAAACTTTATGTCGAGTTGCTTACAAATCTTTCATTTATTAACAAATCTATCGCACTAAGTATTGCTTTCTAGTCTATAAAAACATTTACAGCTTGGCAAAATAGTTAATTATTTAAAAGGTGACAATACTGTAGTGTGGTCCCGTTTCAATCATCATGTTGATAAGAAAGGGACGACACTAAAGTATTCCCACTTTTTAATTTCTTAACTATTGTGCCAAGTTATACTTAATGATTATTAATGTCCCGAAAATGTCGTCCAGCATTATGAACGATGAAAAAAACGCCAACAAAACTTCATTTCTATTATGGCTGACGAATTATTCGGCAATAACAAAAGATTAAAACATATTTTAAGAAATGGTTTGGGGACATTATTTATGTAATAATATTGGCACTCTATGAGATTAGCTGCGGTTGTGAACGCCGAATATGGATTCTATCGTTGCCCAACAGTTTATTATGTCACTAACTTGCTCGAGGATTAATTTCGTTCATGCCGTTAAATTGGGTTTATGAAGCTGTGATTCGTATTTACAATTACATCATGGCATTATATTGAGACTATGTCGATACTATATATAGGTACCTACTACTATGCCAAGAAAGTACCGGGAAGCGGTAAATAAAACATAAAATCGACGGTCCCTACGTACATAAAGACATGTCAAAAATGGCTATATTTTTTTTATTGCATAATTGACTTTAGATTACCATTATAAAGTTCCTAAAGCTAATAAAATATTCTAGAAAAAACAAAATTTATAATTACCTATACATATAATTATTTCTAGAGCAGTTTGAACATAAATTACGCTCTCCTGTAAACCCCGGTTTAAAACATGTCTTTATGTACGTAGGGACCGTCGAAATATGTATTAAGTATTTATCCAAATTGGGTGGGTTGCACCATCTAACTTTAACGGTAACCATATCCAAACCAGTCGTTAAATCTTCGGTTAAGCATAATATGCGTTGCACCATTTTTACAACGGTAAAAATGACGTCATAACTTAACGATAACCGTAACCGCTCGATATTGGCCGGTCAATGTTATTGTTACGGTTAAGTCAACTTCAGTAGTTTTTGTCTGAAAATTTTGATATCATGTCTTTAGTCCGTGATATACTATGGGAATCTAGTTCTTCTGATGATGACAGTGAATACAATATAGTGGCCGAAATGCGAAAGAAAAAAGTTTATCAACCTCGAATTGATCGATTCCGAAAATGTATACATTTTTGTGTTTATCCAATGTCCACAATTATTTGAAGTCTATTAACTTCTTCCTTGCGTTCTCTAAAACCCAATAATGTAAAACAATGAGTAGAGTAGATGTACCGGATTATGAAGGTACGTAATATGTCTGTGTGCAATATAGTATATTAATGTGTTTTATTGTAAATTAAATACAGCTGGTGTATTAAGATCAATTTATAATTAAGCTTATAATAAAGCTACAACTTAATACGCGTGGCGTTTATTGCACTCATATCTAAAGTAAGTAAATAAATCTAGTTAATCAAGGTTTAACACATTAGAAAAATGTAGGTAAATGTAGGAAAACGGTGCTCGATCCGGCACGGTCCATTATTTTGATGTACAAAATAAAATGCTTTATTTACTCCTTCAACACGTTAAAAACACAAAACCTCAAATATTCGAATTTGTTTTGTGACAGGTGACTGAATGTTGCCATAATAAAAAAATTATTACCACAACAACTTACGAAAATTATATGTTTTTATAATGGCAACCCCTTTAACTTTGACAGTGACGAACAATATCATGGTACAACATGCGATTGTTAATTTCGACTGTCACCGTTAAAGTCACCGCTAAAGTTAGTTTTGACTTTAACAATAACCAAGCCTACGGTGCAATCCACCCTATTGTATCGTCTTCAAAATATGCTCCATTCGAAACTATACACTTCGCCAACGAATAACTCAATCATCAAAACATTTTTTAAACATTTTTTTTGGAATCGACTTCACTGCTCGCTGCGAATTCAATTTTATGTCTTTTATTGAAAACGGGTGCCTCGAAGTGGTAATTTGAGCTTTTGAAAAAGAAAAAAGGTCGCTTGGAGCCATATCAGGGAATACGGTGGAAAAGTATTGTTGAGGTTTTGGACAGAAATGCGTTCACAATGATATCCAAATCCATGAGTTTTCTTTCCACAAATCTGGTCTTTTTCGATGAATTTGCTGTCTCAAACGTCGAATAACGCCCAGATAATATTCCTTATTTACTGTCTCACCTTCTTGCAAGAATTTCGAGTGCACGACACCCCGATAATTAAAAAAAAAAACTGTCATCACCTTCACTTTTGATTAAAGACTTTGATGGTCGTCCAGTCTCTTGAATTCACTGTACCACTCATACACGCGTGTTTTTAATAAAGTGGATTCACTATAAGGCTTGTGTAACATTTTCAGCGCTTCGGCACACGAAATTCCATTCGCAATGCAAAATTTAAAACAGATCCTTTGTTCGATCCATTGTAAAAATCGCAAAACAAACTTGACATGAACTGACAAAATAGCGCTCTGTAGTAAATAAACTAAATGAACTACTCGTGAATATAGAGGACAGTTGTGCCGACATAGCGACAAAAATAATTTCGACGATCACTTTAAGTGGGCTTTTTAAATAATCAATTCCCGGTACTTATTTGACAGAATGTATAATGTATGTTATATATATATAGCCCAAGTATATTTACGGTCGGCAAACACTAACAATAAAAATAGGCATTTAATTCCTAAAAGACCTAATATAATTATGTAGTTTGGCTATACACAGAATAAGACTAATTAAAGTTAATTAATTTCTTATTATGTCAGTTATATATGTCAATGTATCACTTCATTGTGGAGGACGTGTACCATGTATTGAAGGAACGAGAGGGTTCGTATGCTGGGCTTCAGTGGCCAATTTAGGTTGCAAGTAGGTGACAGTAAGAACACCTAATAATAAAAGAAGTAAATTTCAGTTTAATTCCATTCCAAAATGCCAGTTTTAAGCTTCTGTTCAGTATGAGATAAAGCAAAAGGCTAAGAATTTTAGTAGTTGTAATCCGAGTATTACTATTCCTTTTTCTATTCTTTTAATCTGAACTTTGTTGAATATTTAAAAAATTACACGAATCTACTCTCAGCGAATTGGCAGGCGTCAGGCGATGCGGGCTTGCGGTCACTAGATTAATAACAACATTGTCTCAACAATGTTGTCAAACATTGATGCCATCAGAACTTTCAATAGATATTATGACCCCGACGTTTACCCTCAATTCATATAACGAAAATCACATTCAAACATAATATAAAGAATTGGGTTTGGGTCTTACTATTTGACTATTGTATATTGACTATAACTATACTTATGAAATTATTTGTAGCTAAAATTTGGAACATAGGTTTAGTTTATAAGTTAAGCATCCGCAAAGAAAATAATTTTGAAATATTTAACTGCATGCGAAGCTGGGGTTGGGTCGCTTAGTGATCTGTATAAGACCTGTTTCGCAGACTAAAGTTTCAAGTAAGAGCTACCAGTAAACTTATCCCTACAAGTAGGAATATTCTTTGTAGGGACCTAGATCATGTCATAACGTCCCTGCGACTCCTCCTAGAACGGCCGCGCTAGAAAGTCGTTGGGTTTTAGCCGGTTGGAATCCGGCATAACCCCGCAGTGGCTCCTATACTGCCGGGTATCCAAGAGATTTCCACCTTGTTTCCCCGACGTTTTGGAAGGATTTATAAAAAAAATCTATCAAATGAGAAAGTATTACTGCATTGCATACAGTAAGTAGGTAACACTTGGGAGCTTAACTCTCGAAGTTTTTTATGAGTACGTCTACTTGGTTAGAAACAGTCCTATTAAGTAGATCTAACTTTCAGAAGGAATAGTCCCCAGTACAAGGACCTTAAATTGTTTTGACACATACAAATGTAAAACTTTGTGAGTGCCTTTTTTGCGATGAGTCCGACAAACTTTTCTAATGCGAAAAGTTTCGGCGCTGCTGCGTTTTCGAATGCTCGATTCCTGGAATTGTCAATATGTCAATACATACAGAAAAAAATTGTAAAAATCTTCAATTTAGTTTCAGTATCATGTATAGAGCCTATAAACACGATATCTCTGAAAACAAAGTAACTTACTCCATGACCGACCCTTACAGATTTATTATTAGTATTGATTTATAAGACGTATGTCATTGTAATTTGATTGTTTTAAATTTGTTAGATGATATTCATATAATCAATATAATGTAATTTTGTACGCCATCCAGCTAGGCCATACACGGTAGCAATAAAATTTAATTTCATCAAATTACCTGTGGTTATAAAATATAAATAAATAAATAAATAAATAAATACGGTACAGCAAATTAATATTAATCCTATAGACACAGTCAAATTAATTACCTTTTCTATTTAGGCGTTTTTTTTCTTAGCAATCGAATTTTTAATCAAACCTTTTATTTTCGTACATTATTGAGATTCGCTCCGGCGTTAATAAAATACAAAGGCCCCTTAATCCGAAAACAATTCATGCTTATTCAGGCAGAAATATTATCTATAATTTGAATTTTGATATCGTCCAGCAGTGCCCGCTTCCACGAGAGGGTTCCACCAAATTAATATGTCAAAACGAATCAATAACCATTCAGTCCAATCCAATTTCGTTTCCCGGCTTTTTAAATCTCTTAAGTCGTAAATAATGGTGAAAACAGCTGGCTGTAGCAGCCGTTCTCTTCGATTATGGAAGATAATAATAAGAGGTCTTCCGTTTCAACAATGAAATTAATTTATTGACTCGACACTGGCATTTCTCTAAAATTTTTATGCTGTCAAAGTTTAGGCTTACGAACCGGTGGGACGCAGCTACAATATATAGTTTATAAATTGTAAATTGTTATTCTAAATAGTTCAATGTTAAGAACTCTGGTCCGCTTCTCTTTGTTTTATTAATTTCATGTCTAGTTTAAAAATAATGATTATTTACTCCAACGATGACGGAAAACTTTGTGAAGAAATCTTCGTATAAGTCGTTATGTACGTTGACGGTCCACTTGGTGGTGTTAAGCGATACTGCGTCACATCATTATTATTGGTAAAGGAAAAAGAACAAGGAATGAGCCCCGAAACTCATTACTCAATCTTGTGATAAAAAAGCGGTTATTACCGTCAGATCGACTAATCAGTTGACTGCGAAACGCAGTTTGCACTGTCACAACTAGCTTCGATATTTACTTGCTGCAGAAAATTATTGGTTTAGTATAATTCTCGCTTTGAGCTTAAATCCATACTAATTTATATATATATTGAAAATGTGAAAGTAAGTTTGTCTGTTACCTTTTCACGCCTTTACTTCTCAAACGATCATGATGAAATTTTTGCATACACGTTGTCAGATACAATAAAGGTTATCTAAAATAAAATAAAAATAAAGTGCTTATATATTTAAGCGATATTATTTTTCAACGTGGATGAAGTCACGAGCACCAGCTAGTTTATTATTAAAAAAAAATATTACTCACGTCGCACTCTGACCGTTGGCCTTTTAAACGCTGTACGAAGATAAGGCATCGACATCACTAACTCGATGTACGGAGGTGGTGGAAGCTAAAACATAAAAAAGTTTATTACATAACGTATCACATATTAGTGCTCCAGCAACACTTCTTACATTTGCCAAATGTTTTCATATTCTACATATGTATACATATTATAGCTTCAATAATAAACTAGTCGCTTTCAGATTCTTTCTGTTTGTGCGTTAACTTCTTTTAAACCACCAATCGGGATTTTGATATTATTTTTACTAATGGAAAGAGCAACAAATTTATTTCTGCAAATATTATTTGCAGAAAAAAGTTGGATCCGTGCGAAGCTAGATTTAGATTAGAAACTAGATCGCTAGATTTAAACAAATTCATATAGGTAACCCAAATCTTTTCAAAGTTCGAGTGAATGGGCATCTTCTGGGTGAGCCCGCTCCATCATAGGCCTCATCTTCGCTACACGGCTAGATGCTGGCCAAGACCAAACCCATCTCTAATAAAAAAAAATATAATGAAAATATACTTACCGTTTTTGATATAGCTGCCAGCCACTCCCTTTGGAAGCATTCAGAAAGTAATATATAAATCAATACTTGTAATGAGGACTGTACATTCTCAACCACGTGATTCTGCTCGAGACATCTCGAGAGATCTCTCCGATTGTAACGACTCGGGTCACATACTAATGCATTCGCAAATCTGACTCATGTTGGACGCAGAGCTAATATACATTCTAGGAGTGTCTCGGTGAGAGTATACAATTACAACAGCGTCACTTAATAGATTATTAATAAACATTTTATGTAAAGCGGACCAATAATAATAATAAATAAATATCTTCACACATTCCACACAGCACCATCTAGTTCCAAAGTAAGCAACTAATGCTTGTATTATGGATACCAGACAGTTGATATACTAAATAGATTACTTTTTTTTTTGTAAATACATACATATAAATACAAAACATCCATGACTCGGGTACAAAGGTGAAATGTTAACACATAAACATTTGCCCCTAGCGGGATTCGAACCCGCGACCGTTTGGTTTTCAGCTAGGTTTACTAGCCACTAGACCAAACGTGTCGTCAAAAGTACTTTATCAGTTTCGACAACAAATTCCATTCATTTCAAATTTCGCTAAGGCTTAGATTTGAAATAGGTATTAATTACTGCTGATTGACATAATTGATCATGGCTAAGCCAATCATATATATATAATATATAGGTTAAATATGAATGACATTTTAACCTTTGTTATATGTATATCACTTTGGAATTATTATGTTCTACCAGTAATCTACAGACTTTGTAACAAGAGTGGTATTAACCTCTTTAGTTTTAAAAGATTTTCTTATTTAAAATTTAGACGATAAGCAAAAGTCATATCAATTTGCCAAGTAAACATGTCACGAAATTTAACTATTGCCGAAAGGGCAAAAATTATTTGTTTACACCGTTTGGGTCACACGAGAAGGCGAGGAAGGAAATCTTCAAGATCGCAGACGGAGTGGTCGTTCTTCTGCGATATGGAAAATATCTGAACATAACTATGAACTTATGGTGAAAATGGTTGATGTCTGTTGCGGGCCACTAGATAATATATATATAGATAAGACAACGAAATACATTCATAAATTACTTGTTGACCTGACAAGTATACTATTTCAATTATCTGTCAATGTGTGTAGTGCCTACTCATAACAGACAAAAAGTTAGTGATAGGGTCCGCAAATTCCTTTTCATAAATTATTAGGTACTACCTTTTTTATTAATCGGTTATTCAATATCAGAAAATTGGCCGCAAGTATCAGTTACCCGGCGTCCTTGCCGTAGGAACGAGATCTTATCTCATTATTTATAATAATTGGGTGAAAACGGATAAAGGAATAGGAGACGAGTTCTTGAAAAGTGTACGCGATGAGACGGAGTCATAAAAAACGCAATTCATCTCCGTTCGCAGACGGCTTCGGAGCAACGTGACGTTATTACAATATAGGTATATCTCAACGTCGCCACTGCTAACAAAAAATTCATGAAATCATATCATCGAGGCCAATTGTGCATATAAAACTTATAAGCATTATACATTAATGTTATATTGACCAGATGTCTGTCGTTACCAAAAAGCAACGCGGTTGTCACGTGGCAACGCGTCGCACATGACGACCGCTTTACTTTTTGGTCGTTACCGCTATTATCGTAATCATAATTAACGTCTACAGCTGTTGAAAACTGGTCATCTAAATTGTATTTTATTTTTTTATTTTGTGACAATGTCTGTTTGTCCCAGTCTGGGTATATTTATTAATTTTGTCTAGCACCCCTAGTACAAGCTCTGCTTAATTTGCGGTTAGATAGCGCTGTGTGAAGTGTCCCAACATAAATAAAAAAAAAAGATCATTTAAAAAAATTTGACTGCCACAGTTCGTAATATATATATAAATAAAGATAGTTTTCCCTCCAGTATCTCAATTCTGCAAAACAACGTCATTGAATATCAAAAGGAGAAAATACTGCGAGAAATGAATGCTCTGCCGACAATAAATATAGGTCGTAATCCTTCGGGAGCTATTTGTTGGCGGTTACGTTCCGGCGCGGCGTGGCAGCCGATTCCAACCACTTTCTATAGGATCCAGTCAGCACCTACCTTTCCTACTTATGACATTTTAGTCGTTTCTATTTTAGTAGGAGAGCCCGAGGCGATTTTGGGATTTACTGGAGCGTGTCAGATATTACCAATATAGATGCCCCACGTGTATCCGATAACGGATATGTGTTAATCTGCCGGTTTGGATAGTGGGGTTGGCGGGGGTTGGGGTAAAAATTTAAATACTACTGGAGCGCGTCAGATTTTCAGAGGGGATGTTAAGTGAACCCAAACTAAGCTCCTATTTAAAATACAGACGATTCGGATGTAACGCAAGCTCGTGGCAGCTTTTTGAAAATGCAAAAAAGATTTTTGACCAATGCCCGTTTGAAATACTCGAACGCGTCAGATTTTCATACAGACGGTTCAGTCTGAATTCCTGATCGTGAGGATACTTAATCTGACGATTATTTGGAGGATTTTTCTTAATACAGCGTCTACAAACTTTTGAACGCCTGTAGACACACCCCACCGTTAAAGAAGAAAAACATTATATAACCTTTTTTTCTTCCTACAATCGAATCTTCAAAATCCAATAGGTCCCCACGACGCTCGAGTGACTCCACATTTAGCATCGTGAGCTCCCCTACCATATGGCATCTCTATTATTTCTATGTGACAGTTGGCAATTCGTAACTTGTGCGAGGTTCATTACTCGAACGTTTCTCAAACTTTTTGTGTCGCCACCCAACTAGATATTATTAATATTAAGTCGACTTAGGCGAAACCGGGGCGCATCTTGTCTTGTTTCCTTGTACAAAATTCTCGTGTAGCTTCTACCCATCTTGCATAATTGATTAGGAGTTCTCGGAACGATTTTGTAGCTCTCAGAACTGTAGCCTCGTCTCGTAGGCATTAAAATTATATTACGTAACACTGCACCGTGTCTCAGTACTACGATGTTAAGTATCATTTAGGTAGAACTCGTTGTCGGCTCTGTCTGTTTCGCCGGTAAATCTTCTAAACTACCCAACAGATTTGGATACGGTTTCACTAATGGAAAGAGCCATAAACAGAAAAGAGCAAAAAAATTGCATTCGTGCGAGGCCGGTGGCGGATTTCTAGTAAATTATAAAACCATTCAAGTATTAGTACGATCGCTGCAAAATTTGGCTGATAGATTTAAAATTTTACGAGATTTGGTCACTCGAAAATGATAGTTATGTTTTTACATGAAAGTTATGTTTTTATGATAAGTCGAGAGACTGACTTTAAAAAAACGATCCCATAAAATTTTAATATATGATTCAGGTATCAACTCACTTCAACTCAGCGTCGGATTTTGCAAGCATCCACACGACATATCCAGGGTTTCTGCGGGACCCCAGTGCCATCAGTTGGGAAAGTTTTGCGCCAAGTGGGAGTGGAGGTCTTCGAGGGACTTGACCAGTCCACGTTGAGATTGCCAGCATCTCGGGACACTCCTTCACGAGGTGTTTCTGTGACGCTATGCATTTGCCCGTGGCATCCTGCAAACAAATATGAATGAATCAAACAATTAGTAGGTAATTCGCACACGAGACGACTGGTCACTGGACTGGAAACGTGCTCCTTCTATTATTAAATATTGATGCTGTACTATATGAGACAATTTCAGATTAAGTCCGTCTTACTAACATACATACTATTTACTCATTAGCGCATATTGTGGAATTCCAATGAGGAGAATCAAATCAACAGTTTTATAAATAACTAGCTGTTGCATGCGATTTCGTCCGCGTAAGTATATAAAATATAGCTTACTATGTTACTCGCTTATAATGTAATTTATTATAGGTGAAAGAATTTTTAAAATCGGTCCAGTAGTTTTTGAGTTCATTACATAGGGTTGCAAAATTAAAATAAATGCGTTATTTTGATGTGCAAACATTAATAGATTGATTACAAACTTAAACTTTCGCATTCGTATTTGTATTAAGACTAATTGCCGTTATTATCTATATATATATTACTAGCGAAACGCCTTCGGCTTCGTGCGGATGCAATTTTTTCTGCAAAATTATATACTACAGAAACCTACCTCGTTTATAGCTGTTTCCTTTAGTGAAACCATTCCAAATTCGTTAGGTCGTTTAGAAGAAGTTCGCGGAGTAACACATAAAAGAGACGGCGACTTTATTTTATAATAAGTAAGGATAAATGTAGATATATATCTAGATATAGAAGATATAAATATACCCACAAGCAGAGATATCATAGCAGGAGCCCTTGAGTCACATATTTTTGATATTATCACTCGATATTATTTTAAAACTTCGGGTAATTCAACAATATATTATCTAGATAATTAATTAATGAAATAAATAAATAAAGTTTTTAATATTTGTTTTAAGACCAATTCGGACTATATTGTAATGTAAAAAAAAGGCAAGAAACACGATATTTATTTATCACTTCCAATTTCATTTGCACGCCTGTATCCATAAAGTAATAAGACACAAATGCCTCATTGCAAAGGCTACCATATTTCAAAGGGCTAAGTGTCATATTCTCATGTAACGCCATTTACGCTAATGAGAGCCCCATAAATTACTCGCACAATTTCCACTTATAAGATTACAAGGCGCGTTCAGTAGGTATAAGACAGAGGATCATTCCTTATAATTTCGCTTGTTTAGACGCTTATTTGAAATTGTAATTTATTTTGATAATTTTTAACAATAAATCAAATCAGTTGATTTATGAAAATGAATTAACAAGATGACGATGATATTCTGTTCAAATTGCAATATAATTTTTCTAATGTCGCTTTGTCGACGTCTCCAGGATTGACTTAATTATCTCTGTCAGCAAATTATTATTGGTATGCCATTAGCCTCCGCTCCGTTAGGAACTATATATGCCTAGGAAACTTAAGTCAGTCTGCATATGCATTTTGTTAATCTAATCTGCAAATTAGGTACTTTGTATTCTTGTAATAACTTTTTCATGTCGCCTATTTACACGAACATATCATAAAAATGAAAATCCAATAATATAATATATAAACATTAAATATTGAATAAATGATTGCTCATATATATTTTCAGCCTTTATATATATATATTTAACAATATAGTTAAAAAACGGTAAAAATAGAAAATAATGTTCGTGCAGCTAACCTGGACCATCCAAAATAATATCCATAAGTTTCTTACACGGGTCTCAAAAGCGCTCTCTTATTGATGGGCATAGATCCACAAATACATTTATTTAGTTTTTATATTCAACTGTACAAAATCACCTATTGTGAACGAGTTGTCTAGTAAAATAATAGGTAAAAAACAAAAAATGATAACACGAAATGGGCTCACATTTTGGCGCGCGCGCGTTTTAATAGGACGAAGACAATAGAATGAATACAATACTATACACAATTTCTTCAAAGAATATCTAACACATGCATATAAATGTAATATTTGTGATACGATTATGTAACTTTCATATAATATAATAAATAACCGGAAATTGTACAAAGCGAAGGATTACCCGCGACAGTTACCTACGTGGCACAGTATTATAAGTAATTCACCGTGAAAATTACCTCACAAGACTCGCGCAGAATAAGGTAAATTTCACACGCGTTCCCCGTGTTTTTACATACGAAATTTTATAGCGCTACGGAATTTTTTTATTGCGGTTAATGTGTCGATTAATGGCAACATTTTCCATTTGATAGAATCGACAGGCGATTCGTTCGTTTCAACGTAGACCAATCATTTTAAAAGTTTTCAATCAGCTATCGAACTCGCCGAACTGCAAGAGGGAATGACAATAAAACCGTATTATTATTAATAATAATACGGTTTTATTATTAAGCCGACCCGTCTCGGCTTCGCACGCATGCAATTTTTACATGAATACGTCTTTAAATTTGCTTCAGTTCAGAAAAGCAAAATCGGGACAGAGCATCAGGACATATTGTGTGTCTTTGTGCTCCTATCAGTAGAAGAATTTAGTAGTAGCACTAGCACGATAACTAAAGGAACCAAGAATTTTTTGGTACATATGGTATATTCGAATTCTATGGATGCATACAATACATACAATGCGCTGAAAGAAACTATCACTAGTAACGTACACGTATATTCACATAAAACACGTCCGTTCTGTTTTTCTGTAAATTTATCAAATTTATATAATTCTTCCTAGTTTATCGCTCTTTTTAATAATGAAAACCTCAAAACCTCTTGGGTGGTTTAGTAGATATTAGCGGAGAAACAGACAGAGACTGGGAGCGACTTTAATTTGTAATATGTAGATATGTTTAGATATATTTAGATTTTAACATTATCTAAAATTTAACTGCATTTATTAATTGTAAAGCTAATGTTTGAATAGAATAGAATAAGTTTTATTTGTAGTTAAGACATATAAAAACATACATACGCATTGTATGTTGTCTATGTATGTCTTTGCTACAAATAAAATTTATTCTTAATCTTTATATTGATAACATATAGAAAGACAAACACCAATGTCCCCATAAAACCGGCTCCAACTCAGCATAATGCAGGTTGTAACAATCTGTAGAGTTGTGGAGTCAATAGTTTGTCTTAAGTTTACCTTAATTCTTGAATCTGAGATTCAAGAATTAAGACCTCCGTTCAAGTATACAGTTATTGAACAAAGTTTACTCTTGCATCGCATACTAGTGCGTGATGTTATATAGCCTAGAGCCTTCCTCGATAAATGGACTATCCAATACAAAAATAATTTTTCAATTCGAACTAGTAGTTCTTGAGATTAACGCGGTCAACCAACCAAACAAACAAACCCTTCAGCTTTATAATATTAGTATAGATTTGTTCACTACGTTTAAAGTGGCCTGGTCTCGCTCGTGGAGAAGTTTGTGCCGAATCGTGAATAACAATACCTAGAGACGTCTCCTACTATTCTAACGACCCTACGACATGGAGCGGCAAATATTGTATGTGCAATGACTATACTTTATTTACTAAACTAGCTGGTGCCCACGACTTCGTCCGCGTTGAAAAATATTAAGTAGCCTATCCTGTGTCCCGTAGGTCCAAATGTTTATCTACCAAGTTTCATGAAAATCAGTTAATTCGTTTCAGAGTTATGAAGGAACATACATACATACATAAATACAGAAAAAAATTCTAAAAATCGTCAATTTAGTTTCAGTATCATGTATAGATCCTATAAACACGATATCTCTGAAAACAAAGTAACTTACTCCATGACCGACCCTTACAGATTTATTATTATAGTATTGATTGATGACTACTAACTTAAAAAACTAACTATGACTATACTAAATATATACTAGCCGACTTCATCTGCGTTGTAAAATCAAAAAAATATATATAACACCATCTAATAAATGGAGTTATATAGGTTTCGTCACATTAATATTAATTATTTATAAATGGTTTAGTTCCAATATGACTAAATAGTATTCCTTTTTTTAAAAATAATAAAAGGCGTTAGTTAGGCTGACAGTACACTTGATGGTGGCTAACGTCGCCTGATGGGTCCAGTTACACTAGAGGGGGGATTATAGTTATTGCAAAATAACTGCAGTTCTTGCAATTATTTTTTACAGCTCCTTTGAAGAACTTCATATTTTTAAAGGACGTAAAACATAATAACATCGTGGTGTCCAGTACTATATTTTTTCTTAAAAGTTGTAACGTAATACGGGACCCAACATCATCAATACTAATAATAAATCTGTAAGTGTAGGTATTGTATGTATGTTCCTCCATAACTCTGAAACGAATTAACTGATTTTCATGAAACTTGGTAGATAAACATTTGGACCTACGGGACACAGGATAGGCTACTTAATATTTTTCAACGCGGACGAAGTTGTGGGCACCAGCTAGTTTAGTATAAAAGTTATATCTATTCATTCCCGTGTAAACAAAAAATAGGGATGAAAAGACTCGATTGAGACAATGTACAACCAAACACGCATAATATCTGAAGTCTCAGCAAGTTCCCGAAGGAGAATAAACTATAAAAACCCGTTTTTGTGCCCGAGCAATCAAGTTTCTTTTCAACAATATCGAAGTTAATGTGTTTAGAAAGTTCCATAACACTCTTTCGACAAATACCGAGTGATGTAGAGGGTAAAGTATCGAGTAATAAAGTAGGGTTGATGGAAAATATCGTTTGTCGCGACTAACGGCAAGCCGGAGGTTATATAGGCGGCGGCCGTCTATATAACCTCCGGCTTGCTGAGAATGAAATCTTTCGCTTACTTAATAAAAATACATTTACTAAATTTATATAGTATCTCTTCATTATTCCACTTTTTTGATGCAAATTAAAGAGGTGCTTGCTTTAACGCTGTCAGCAGTCTCGGGTTCGATTCCAGCCAGGGTCAATTTTAAAAATGAGTTGCTCTGGTATGTATCTGGCAAGTAGTGGAAGGGCAAACTGCGTTTCGCAATCATATTGACCCCCTTACAGAAGACCATTAAAAAATAACTGCATGTATGATGTTGTTTTTCCATAAGTCAACCAACCAAATTTATTTTAGTTGGTTTTTTCCCCACACACGAAATGATTTAGACTACGAATACATTAATATTTTATACACATTTTTTTTTATGAAATCCTTCTTTCTCTAGATAGTAAACACTCAGTTATATAATAAATGTTAAGTATATAAATGCAACATCTTTAATAAAGAAACGAAGTTGTTTGCAACGAAAAAGCCATGAAAGAAAGAATAAGATTACTGTGCAAGAAGTGAGCGAACCGTGTAAACAGATTTACTGATTGTTTGGTCCAAGGTTTCTGGAATATTAAAATCGGATGTAATCACAAGAATAAACTTCAAGAATAATAAAACTAAGACCAAATATATATTTCTATCTTAAAGTAATTATAAGATATTTTACTTTTAGATAAATAAATAAAGAAATAATATAATAAATAAATAACCTCAGACCTTCAAGAAGTCCCAATGCAATATATTAATAATATTATTTAGCAATAAATTCACGCAGTGAGTCCAAAGAGCGAAGTGAAGAAACTAGAATGAATAATAAAATTGTTAAGTTATGGTATTATTACATATTTTTATTTATATGTTTTTTTTTTGTTTAAATGAGAGTAGGAAAATCTTCTAGTTCTAGAAGACATCGGTCAAGTGACCAATAGTGTGAGGTTTTTACTCACAAAAACCTCCCCTCTCTACTACCTAGTACCATAGAACCGCGTTAGCATTCCTTCGCAGTACTAGGCCTTCCTAGCTTGCTGTCCGCAGCTACACCTCCGTGTTTTCTTCCTCTTTCCTTTTCAATAGGACTTCCCTCACGAAACCCATAATTGAAATCCAGTTATCAGTCTTCGCCAATATTCAAGCAACGACTTCGTCCGGCCTCCGAGGCACTTCCTTCTCCTCCTACCAACGTAAACGTAGCCGTATTTCAGACCAACGACATTTATATAAGTAACGCAAAGTTTTTTCAAGTCTACTTGACTTTAAACATTGAGTTCTTAAAATCTTGAAATGTTGTAGATTTGAGTTCTTGAAGCGTATAATAAATAATAAAGTACTGAGTGAAAATATGTTTATGAATTCTGTAGACATAAATAAAATTGTATTGTAATTGTGATGTAACTAAAAATAAAATATATTATATATAAAACTTTCCTAATGGAAAGTTACTGAGATCTATAAATCACCACTGGCTTCTCAGGAAAGAGACGAATAAATATTTATGTATACAAAAAATAATTGATATAATTTTCATTTCGACTGTGACTTGGACCACACGATAACCGGAAGTTGTTATAACTTTTTGTCGCAATAATCTTTCTCAATGTTCCAAGCGCCTCTAGAGCAAGTGGACGTAGCTTTGGTGGAGGGGAGAGTTTGAGTGTCTGAGCTCCTAAGTATTTTGATTACCAAAACATCTACACTTCTGCCAAAGTTTAAGAAAGTCACTATTTCCTGTTTCCTTTCCTAAATCTGTTACCTTATCCGCTAAGTTCCTTTTAATTAAAAATTAGTTGTTCATACGGCTAGTAAGAATTTGATACCGCTAAACAAAATGATCCTACTAATATTATAAATGCGAAATTTTGTTAGGATACATCCTCACAAAATTTCGCATTTATAATATCATGTTTGTTACTCTTTCACGTAAAAACTACTGAAAAGATTTGGATGAAATTTGTCATTTATTACCTAAATTTATTATTATGGTATCTATTCTTGGTAAGTTAATAAACTAGAATACCATAATGGGAATTTTTATTCTTGAAAAATGTTGAGTTCCCGAAGGATCGTCTAAAAATATTTTAAAAAAAAGCGCCAATATCGCCGTAGCGGCTCAAGCGTCGTCTGTTAAAAATCTGATATGGATCATATAAAAACAGTCCCTTAAATCAAATCTGTGTGAGCGAACGAGTAAGTTTCTCAACATTTCAAACCGCACTCAAGTGCAACTTTCCTCCGTTATCTAATTTCGTGGCAGGCGTCTGCGAAATATCGTAACGCGAGTAGTGCTACGAGCACTCAAACATCGTAGCAATGTACTTAATATTATGCATCTCCTTTCTCATCTAATTTCCGCCAGTGTAAACATGGTTTGCAGCCGCTGAAGCATAATTTCTAATAAATGAACTTGTATTTGGTTTTGATATTGAAAGCTTTTGAACGCATTTTCGGCCACTTTAAATTATCGCCTGTGTTCACCTCAAACACTTATCCTAACCTTTATATATAAAAATTTAGCTCTCATATGTTAATGTCCACAAAACTCGAAAATTTTTAAACAATATTTTATTTTAACAGAAGTGTTTTTAACTTTATTCCGAAGTTACAACGGAAACGCAAAAAAATGAGCCACAGCGAAGCATGGCCAGGTTCAACTAGTAATGTTTGGTTGTTTGTTACTCAATCACGCAAAAAGTCTAAATTTGATGTGTTTCCTTAATGATTAATAAAATAATTCAATGGATAAAATCATTCACTCAGCGGTATGAAATGTTCCGTGGGCCAAAACAAAACAAGATTTGCTACGAAACATCTTTTATGACAGTTTTCAAATAACAAACACAACGTTTTATCAGGTAAACAATAAATCAAGGGAGAAACGGAAAGACTTTCTGGGCAGATCCGAAAGAAAGTTAGTTTTGATATGTATCAAAACTAATCCGAAACCTTCGGTTTTTCTAAAAAATATTGAACAATACTTTTAATGAAAAAATTTTTTAGAAAAGCTGCTGTTTTAGTAATATATAGTTTAATTTAAATAAATGTTACTTGGAGAGTTAAATTAATTATTTAAGAAATATAAAGTAAGTTTGACGTAATATAAAAAGAGGCGACTGACATTAACTTACTTAATGATGACAAGAAAAATAGTATATTGCACCCATAGAAATACTACACCCAAAAAGTAACACAAAAAGACAAAGAGTCGATTCCAGGCGCAGCAATAAAACCCCGGTTAATGATCACACATTAATTATTATAGAAAATAAAAGATAATTAATGACGACTGTTTTAATAATACAATAGGTTGATTTAGATTTATAACCTTACATTATCAATGAATATTGAGAAAGTCTCTTACAGTTATTTCTCCAAAACGTTGTAAAAATATAACAACTGACAAAATATATGAGCGTTGGATTTTTATTTTTATATGATCGCTCGGGAACAGTACTATTTTTCTTAATGAAAGGTACCTTATGTCCTTTTCTGTATCCCAGACATGTTCATGCAAAATTTCATGTTAATCGGTTGTGTAGTTTTGGCGTGAAAGCGTAACAGACAGACAGAACTACTTATTAGTATTAGTTCTTACATACGAGTATTTTCACGTTTTTAAGCTTTATAGCAATTTATAAAAAAGAAAAAAGAAAGATGTTTTTAGTGTGTGGCTAAAAATAAAAATATCTCTGCTTGGAATAAATACAGAAAGGAAATCTATACAAACAATTGGAAAATGTTATCGCAACAAAAAGCTATTGAAGCTAATCCTTACCTAACTCAAGTGAACGCCACCCTTTGCTAAAGTTTTACATCGCACCATCATTTGAGTTTTAAGAGAAAGCGGAAACATCATATTTCACCTGTTATGACGAATCCGATGAGAAGGGCTGAGGACAAGGTGATGGTTGATGCCACCAAGGCATTTCAGAGCGGGCACGAATTTCAGCAATGAAGAAACCGACTCTATCTATCTATCTATGACGAATAGTAAAAGACAACTTAATTATCTTATCTATATAAATAAAAAATAATTTGCTATAACTAGGGCCATTGAGAAGCGATACCAAATGTAAACAAAGTTACCGCAAGGTCATTTTTTTTATGCAGGGCTTTAGCGCGGCGATGTCCGGGTTGTCCTTGAATATTATTATCAAACGGAAGCTCGTATGCTACATTGTCTCTTTCTATCTTGTGTCAAATAGATACAACATAGAAAGAGATAATAGATTGTCAGTTCAAGTAAGGTGAATAAACTTTTGTATCTCACCAATTTGGCTCTATAAATGTGTTGCTAAACTAAACTCGTGAACGGCTTCGTCCGCGTTAAAAAATGAAAAATACCTGGTCCGTAGCGTCTAACGTTGGCGCCGATTTTTTTTATAATTTTAGAAAATCTCTAGGAAACTGAACATTTTTCCACTATAAAAAGTATCCTATATGTTATTCTTGGTAATAAACTAACTGTGTGCCAAATTTCATGTAAACCAGTTCCTCTGTCCGATATAAAAAATAAAACTCCACATAAAATATCGATTTCATGTACCTTCATTAGAATGTATAGGATTATAAACAATTATACAACATAATAAATAAATGTATATAATAGTCGATTGGACTGTTCGAGTGTCAGTTTCAAAAAAGAGGTTAAAACCTCTGAGGTGTCGATTGTGAGAGACACACAATGGTCGTTTTAATACTCTGGACATTACTGTCTTGAGATCTTCATCACGAGATTCATCTTCGAGTGTTATTAACACTTTCTTTATCGGCGAAACGCTCCTAGTTTTTAACATATACCATACAACTGTGATATATATAATATATAATGCGCATATAAGAAAGTTTTGTAGTGGAAGGAGTGGCCGTATATTATTTGCTCCGCCAAAGATATCGCGCCGGCTCACTGGACCCAGTGGCAACTTTCTTAATCAACAAATCGAAACTTGTCATAACTTCACTGTGTCCAATGGAATGATTGCAGATGTTTTGTTCATTCAGAGACAAATTTTAAGTAAAATGAACTTATTGTTTTATTTTAGATTTTAGTTTAGAATTATTTGTTAGTTTAACTGTATATTTGTTTTTGTATTTAAATTGTGAATTTGGAAACTAAGAAAACTTTTGATTAAAAACTTGCATTACAATTTACTCTTTTTGAAAAACTGAACCTAAGCCTGAAAATTTTTAAAATCCATTTGAACCTTTCGAATAGATTTTTGTTTTGATTACATTTTAAAAATTTTTATATTCACAAGAAGTGTAGTAGCTAAGATTCCCGAATCTTAACTCTGAAAAGACACCATGTACAGTACATTGAGTTAAGTTTTAGAAATACCTAAAGTATTGAAAATATAATTTTCTTATAATATTTTTCTCTTGCAAATGAGAAAATATTAAATAAAAGTGACGTGAGTCCTTTATATAATCCCGCTATAATGAAATCACGTAACAAACGTCTTCTCCGGCAAATAAAGCCGGTTTACACTGTGGGCGATAATATAAATACAATTATTTTATAATAAAATATGTATTTATATGGCAGTTGTGGTCTGGATATTAATATTTATACAGATTTAATTATAGCTATACTTATGTCACAGTAAAATATACGACTACCATGACTAAACAAGGGCAATGAATGAAGTGATCATCAGAAGCTCATGTCATGATGACATCTCATTTGGAAAGCTAAATATATCTAATACGATTTGACAGGCTAGATTATAGCATTTCATAGCTCAGAAATTTCGGTGGACGAATATATTATTCAGCGATTTTCCTTCCACTTTCCTTTACTTTGGTTCATTAAAAATAAAAAAGAGGACTTATTGAAATCTCCTTGGCGTGCTCGTTACAAGGGAACGTGTATCATTTTTAATGGCTCTTTTATACCTTGTAAATATATCCGGTTATGGCCGCCATTTTGTTCGGATAGGTACATCTAAAGTTCGTTTGAAATATTACCAACATAATCATTGTCTAAATTATTGTTAACTTTTTTAACACTTTTTAAATGGGGATCATCGGGAATAGTTCTTTATTTTCTGTATAAAATACCTACCCTATGTTCTTTTCTCTATCCCTGACGATGTGTGTAAAAATTTCACGATAAGGCGTGAAGGCGTGAAGGCGTAACAATGAGCGTTAAACAAACAAACATAATACATTCTGCCGGAAAGATTGGAAAAAGTTGTCGTTAGCGATGTGCAATATTTTGAATGATTTATTTGTAACCATTTTTTCACAATAAAGTAGCATTTTCATCAAAAAAACAGCACCCAATATAACCCATATTGACCAATTCGATGCTATGTGACACAACTGACTACAGGTGCAAGTACATATTTACAACAACCTTACTCGACTCGACACATGTAACGTTCAGGACTAATTCGATTAATAACTAATCGAATCGATAATGGGTTAATCGAGAACGGAAGTCGACGGAATGGCTGGAAACTATTTTAATTAGTTTGTGTTAGGCAGAAAGTTATAATTGTTCCGATTGAAACGGTGGACCCGGTTCGAAGTCAACGCTTTGTGAAAATTATATATCCATAGTACAATAATAAGAGCTGTTTTTTTTAAAATATTTCGTACTTAAGTTACCGTTGGCTGGCAGGCTGATGATTCCTTTGAAGGTAGGTACTGCAAGTTCGTAGCCGACCTTTTTTACTTACATAGTATAATTTGAAGTCGTTTTCCGCGTCTGTCTGTATGACCGCTAACTCCTTCTAAACCACGCAACGGATTGTGATTCGGTTTTCACCATCAGTTAGATAATTTTTCACGGAAGTTTTATATAGAAGGAAATAAATAGAAAGAGGGATAAACGGGGATAATTTTTATATATAAAAATTGGCTTCCGGTCCATTACAACCAAATCCCAAATTGCCTGTTTCCCATTTTGACTGAAATGCAAATTACCTTTCCCAAATCAACCAAATATTAAAATGTCTTAGTCCCAGAATGACTGATTTGAAGATTTATTATGCATATTTATTGTTTATCAGAGTCAACTTTGTTATTTGCAAAGTTGCAATTGCAAAAAAGTTTATTAGCAAAGTTGACCCTTCTTTTTTATTTTTATTTTTTTGCGCGGGAAAATCTGCGAACCAGATCCCCAAAGACCATGTAACCCTTGCTCGTGTGGCCGCTCATCTCCATTAAAGATAAAGATAAAAGATACGGCAAAATATTAAAGGAATGCAGTTATTTTCACTTACTTTAAACCATGCCATGGTGGAATCATCGTACAGCACAACCCATTCTTCTGACCACGAGTTCCATAAGTATTTACCTGTGAACAAGATATGTAGTGAAAAATCATGTTATAACTATGACAAATATACATTCCATTTATTATAGTATAATAAAATATAATTTAATAAGTAAAAGTTAGTTTGTACGTATATATTTCTGTTTTAAATAATAATTTCTTTTGTACTGTGAATTCGTAGTCGCAATTCATAAATATTAATAGCACGTAAGTAAAGCAAAAATTGTAGATAAGTGTCATGAAAATAAAACCATAATAAAAAACGAACTGGAGGCGAAACCCAGTACACAGAAACAGGCCAATTTGAAAAAAAGCGTTTATTTAGACATTTCGTTATATAAATGTCAATTCAGACGCAACAACAGGAGATTTGTCAATATTTCATGATGATTCCATGCATCTGAATAAAAACGATGAGTTCATTTCATTTCATGTCTAAATCTTCATTCATCAGACATTTAAAAAAAACAGCAGAATTTATTTTCTTTACAAAGTTTTGACTCCCATCTAGCTAGGCAAAGACACAGGGGCGTAGCTACCACCGCGCCGTATCAGCCGTATCAATGATACGGAGCCCCCGGGCTACAGGGGCCCCTAACGTGTGTAAGCAAAAATTAGTAAAATGTTATCCACAATGTCACTTAATGGAAAAAAACATATAAAAAAACTTCAGTTAATGATGATTTAATAAATCAATTTGCTGAAAAAAAAGCAAGAAAAGTGTATATTTAATTTGAATTGTTTGGCTAGCTCAATTTCTGGGAGGAAGTGATAACTTATAATCAATAAATATTTATTTTAATTTAATGCAAGCATTTTTGTTTCTTTTATGAGAAATGTTTACCCTTCATTTGGGCCCCCAACTAATTTTGATATAGGGCCCCACCAAGGCACGCTACGCCACTGCAAAGAGATACTAGACCAATCTCGCTTTCATTCATTTCATTCATCAAAAATTCATCAAATAATTTTTGATGAAACCTTACAGTATTTAAGTTTATTGATCACTAGCTGGTGCCCACGACTTCGTTCGCGTTGAAAAATATTAAGTCCCGTACGTCCAAATGTTTATCTACCAAGTTTTATGAAAATCAGTTAATTCGTTTCAGAGTTATGGAGGAACATACATACAGAAAAAAATTCTAAAAATCGTCAATTTAGTTTCAGTATCATGAATAGAGCCTATAAACACGATATCTTTGAAAACAAAGTAACTTACTCCATGACCGACCCTTACAGATTTATTATTAGTATTGATAACAACTTATATGTTATAACGTATATAGATTCTCGGACGATAACGCGAGCAAAAGTATATACAAACTTTTCTTCAAATATCTATAATTATAGTTACTACGTATTTCTTTAAACATTGATTCGACGTTATATGCATTTCTGTACAACACTCAAGAAGAGTCCAACATGTAAAAAAGCCATTTAAAAGCAGCTTACGAGCTGTCGATCGAGTGTTATACTCCGGCCCTTTTATTTCAACGATATGAGAGCCACGACGACCCTTCACATTCACTGTAGCTGAACTTCATGACATACATTCAAAGTATCTACAATACACTTTCCTTTTGCATCCAAGTACCACTTATACAAATGGTATAGGCTCTCTCGCGTAATCTAAAATAAGCAGCGGAATAATGAAAATCTTTACATATACGACAGTCGCCTGAATGCTCTTGAAATTCCAGAAACCCAAGTGTACTAATTAAAAAACAAAACAACTAATTTAATTTAGATTAAATTAGATTCTGGCTAATGCTGCAATGTAGGATTATGAATGCGAAAATGAATTTGTGTTTTTTGGGCTTTTACGCCTTTACTACCCAACCGATCCTCATAAAATTTTGCATACACGTTGTTAGGGATACAGAAAAGGACACAGGTTATCTTTAATCCAGAAAAAAGTACTGTTTCCGAGGGATGAATTAAAAATAAAAAATAAAAATGAACGCTTGACAAAAAAATATGAGAAATAATGATTGAATACCTAAAAATGGATACGGAAGAAGTCACAGGCAAAAGCTAGTAAATGTACCTATATTTATTGAGAATAGGTAAAGTCGCGGTATGAAAAGGTTCGTCACCTTGAAGTCGACATTTGCTTGCACCAGGGCAATTAAATACCAAAATTTCATTTCAAACAAAACAGAATATCATATTGACGTTTGTAATAGACTAGTTGACGGACAGGTTAACTAATAAGGATGTATAACTAATAAGATGTAGTGAATTTTTTGCCATCGGAAACTATTACGACTAATCCCGAAATCAATTTTGATATTAAATTATTGACGTGTTTATGGACAATAATAATTTAATGTTGATAAACATAAACAAAGAAATAAAATGGATAGTACTAATTATGGTAAAATTTATTTAAATAAACAAAACTTAATGAAAAACGAGTATTTATTCGCCATACCCATCAATCACAAATTGTACTCGCTCTCGCATTGAACCAACAAGGCGAGAGCATATATTATGATACAGAACATATACAGAACCTTATATTATGTTTTCAAGATGATCTGCACTAATTGCAGGTCTTTGATGGATACTCAAATTCCTTGGCATTATCGAATTAGGTAAATACGATTATTATTGATTGCAAGAAATACAAGAGAATATATATGACACTGACACACAATGACAATTAAATAGAACATTTTGACATGAACTACGTAATAACAGACCATTAAAAAGGTTTGATGTTGATATGAAACTAGATTATTGGTCAGAGGCGTATACCATATGGATCCTTGTTAACATATCTAGTAAGTTTACTTTCATGTGCAATTGTCTGCTTAGTGCTTTAGTTTCAAAGGGTACTAAGAGTATACTACTTAATAAAGGGAATGAATTTGAAAACTGACGACGAAGGTATTCGTACCCCCACTGTACAAGGATATTCGTATTTACATTGCATTTTACATATTATTAAATGCTTTCAATATGTTCGGTTTTAACATTTGCTTTTAAGCGCGTTTATAAATTAATTATTAATTATTTCTACATATGTTCCTTATCTGAGTTTCCTTATGAGATACGTACATGAAAATAACTCACAGGTGAAGTTATAATTCCCGAGTTAAGCATCGTAACTCTTACACGTGTGACAAAATTTTACATATCTTGCATATTTTAAGGAGGACGGTTCAAGAATCAAGCTCACAACAAGCTGACGCTTTCGAAGAGTTTACTAAAGAGTCAATATTCTTATGTACCGTAATATATAATTTTGGTCGATCACCAATATTGCTTTGAGGGTGAAGGATTTTTATAAATAGAGAATAGTGCAAATTATTCATACGAGTATTTATAGCAAGTTAATCAATATTAGTGTTGTCAACACTTGTACTAATACTAAGCACATGTGCTTAAACAACAAACATTTGTCTAAAATAGAACTTTAAACCATTCGCGCTGTTTGCACATAAGTCGTTAAATATACTAAGAAGCACGTTTATTCTCAAGAGAAAGAGATTTACAAATTTACATTACAGATTCAGAATATATCTACTAAGAAATCCATCCTACTTTGTTCGTACATGTAAGAGAAAAAATATATTAATATGCTTCTTACGGAGCATTCAGCTCAGTCATAAAAGTCTTTGACTACTTTGGATGAAATTATATAGAGCACTAGCCGATGCCAGCGAGTTCGTTTGCGTGGACTTCAACTTAAGACATTAATGTATTTTCTAAAGAACTAATATTATAAACAAAAAATAAAATGTGTAGCCAATTAAATGTAACTTAAAATAACTTACGTTTATACCGAAGCATGTATCCTCCTTTAATTTGGGTAGCGCCATGTTCTGCAAATAAAAGAAATACATTTTAAATAACCCTAACTCTCGTAAGTCTAAAATATTAGATGGTTATAAGAACTTTTATAATATTTTGTTACTCGTATGTATTATAATTATGTTGAATTACTTTGTACACATTATGATAATGCTAGTGAATACTTGGAATTATAGACATTGAAAAACTTTTTTCATGATTAATTTATATATTTTAAGACACATAATACCATCTTAGAGAGAAAAGTAAACTGTCAGGAATCCCAAAAACTATGGGTACTCCGCCTAACCATTTATTTTACTTTGGTCAGTTCGAGGTAGCAGATTTTTTTATTATTATTATTAATTAAAATTAAAGATTCTATTGTATTCTATTGTTATGGATAATTGCAGTAAGTAACTATTTTAAGTACAAAAAAATGGGTTTATATTTTCCTTCACAGAATATTCAGGATTAGAAAGGTGCTCGCATTAGATCGAGTCAGTACGCGAATGCTAATCGAATCCACAGACAAAATGTAGTATACCTACTAACATCTATTAAGAGAAGAGGGAAAAGTGGCTTAGGAATGTTAACCAGTTATTTCAGTGGTAAACAGGAAATTTGCCGCCAAAAAGTGTGGGGGAACTGAGCCGCGCGTGCCTCGAATGGGCAATAACATTCTGTGCTTCTTTTTCCCGTTGGTTTTAGAAGTCATTTCACCAAAAATAAATACCTATTCGTGTTTTAAGTAATGTTAGAAAGAAGTAGGTGTAGTTTGTAACATTTTAAGAGTAAGGAAAACACTTCAACAGGATGCTATTATAAAAAATAAAAGGTTGGATAATTTCCTATCTGAATGCCATTGTATTGTAGACTGAGACATTTATTACACCTAATATATGTACATAATATGTTGTTTACAATATTCAATGATTTGAAGTAAGTAGGGTTTCAAGTGTTTTCGTTACTTTTAAAATGTTATACATAATATTGTTCTTAAGTGTTTTCCCAAACTCTTAAAATATTACAAAAAACATTTTATGAGTAAGAAACCACTTGAAACTACTTTAAGTCAATGAATATTGTAAACAACATATTTATTATCTATGCTACTGGTAGTAGGCTTGCATTAAAGTACATAATACCTGGTTAAGTACTATTTACTCTATGATAATACTTAGGTACTAAATATTAAGCGCAAGTCAGTGATATCCTCAGTAAGATATGAAGCAGAATGGAAACCCAACCGGGATCAAGCCTGCACCCCAGGGTCTTGAGTATTTTCGTTTTCGACTGTTTATTATAAATTTGTGTCAGTTATGTAATATGAATTATGTAGTGGTAAGGACGCTGCGATAAACTAAACTTGTTCGGCAGTTGTATCCACCCACCCCTTTATAGAAGAAAACCGTAAAATAATATCACTTCTGCTATTGTGTTTCGGTGCGCGAGTTAAAGTATGCCACAGCTCGTTTTCCTACCTTTTTCTTTTGCGGGGCCGAAGCGCACTTGCATTCAGACTCGTTATTTCTTGGGTTTCAAGGCGACAATAGTCACTAAATGTACAGGAAAACGTAAGAAACATTGCTACTGATATTGTAAATATGTGAAAGTAACTGCCTGTCTGTTACCTTTTCACGCCTTAACTACTCAACCGATCATCATGAAATATTGCGTACACATTGTCAGGTATACAGAAAAGGACATGAGGTACCTTCAATCAAGAAAAAAAGTACTATTCCCGAGGGATCATCTAAAAATCGTAAGTTTGTGTATTTGTTACTTAATCACGCAAAAACGGCTCAAACGGATTTAGATTAAATTTGGCACACACATCGTTTATTACCTGGATTTATATATAGGATAAATTTTATCTTGAAAAAATATTATGTTCCCGAAGTGTCGTCTAAAAATATGAAAAAGTTGGCGCCACTGTCGATACCGATAAAGATGTCAGGCGTTATATTTGCAGCTAGTTGCTTATATGGTTTATATATACAAATTTATGGTACAAATATACAAGTCAATATAAAGTAAACAAAATAATTTGTCTCACCCAGAACGGTGGCGCAGTTGATGTCTCAGAGGAAATCATGTGAAGTGGTCAGTCGCTTCACTTAACTATACACCTCTCGCTAAAAGGGAGCTCAATCGATATACATACAACCAAACCCACATTGAATGTATGTGGTATATATTCATTGTTCAACTTATTAAATTACCTGTGGTGGCCATCTTATAGAAAACCACCGTGAAATAAAAGTATGGGAGCTGTACCTCTACCATAAGTTATTGACGGCACTCGCTAGCGAGAGCGTAAAAAACATTTATATGAAAACTGTCAACTGTCAATGTCAAATTTTCAATTTTCCATATAAATATTTTACGCTCTCGATAGCGAGTGCGGTCATTGTAAACTTATGGTAAAGGTACTGTAGTCTTTTGGTGGGTGAGTAAGGCACGCCAGAGCCCACTTCCTTATCACTTAATTTGTGAATATATTTTTTAAGCTATCACCTTATTAACAAGCGTTGAAAACTAATATATTCATCAACAAACAAACAATAGACGACCCTTATGCTAGTACTAGTACTACTTGTAGTACTACTACTTACTCAGTGCTTATACTTGCTTCATTGTAGTTCGTCTAGTAACCGCGCGCGTTATCAGATTCCCGATGCGATCCCGTTCGGTTAGTTATGACGCTTACAGCGAACAATTTTATTTCATGCTTTACGACTTTTTTATAGGACTGACGAAACAGGCGACTCTACGAGTATGTAGGCAAGCATTGAAGGAAGGATATATTTATATCAGTATATTTGTTAGATTGGTAATCACACACTCAAAGACTTGGTTGTAAGTATAACCACAGCATTCATATACACAAACGCTCACTCATGTTTAGAATTGTTTTCTCTCTTTTAGTCAACTTATTATTTTTACGAAAAAATAATATAGAAAATAAGTAAAAAAATATATGTAAAAATAGAACCGAATGTCCCTTACTATAATGAATAATGGAATAGAAATCCATTTGAAAGTTAAATAATTATTTACTAGTTAACCCGAAAGACGTTCTTCTGTCAAAAGCTGTGGCTATTTATGTGTAATTTAAACAAAAAATAAATAAATAAAAAGTATTGTATTTGATTCAGTAAGTATTTGATTAAAATGAATCATCAGCTAGGACCTTTGAATGGAAAAAGAAAAATAAGAGTCGACCATTTTTCCGGGTTTTTTTTATTATTTCCCTTTGTTATGGTCCAGCACTTCACGATTTTATTTTATTTTAATTATTTTATTGAATATATACTTTTAAGATAATTTCTTTTAAGTATACACGATAAAACTGTAAAACAATTTTATTGTAAGTGATCAGCTCAGTAAATGAAAACTTTATGTATGTCAATACTGTTACAAAATGATTAGATGAACGGCCACCAGGTGTCCCAAGTGGAGGCATTTGGTGCCGATATTGGATTTATGCTAATGTCGATCGACTCTGTCAAGACGAGTCGGGCCGAATGTTGCCCCGCACGAAAATATTCCAACTGGGCTATTTTAAAAGTTCATTTCTACTTTTAACGCTTGCAATATATTCGTTGGACCATATAGGTATTCAATATTTGATCTAGACACTATGTTTGGCATTCTTTTTTTATTTGAGCACACATACTTTTTCTCAACATTCAATTTTGATCAATCTTTTTTTTTGTAACTCGGTTTTTCTCGCGGTTTCCCTTGCGTAAAATATAAAGTAACCCATGCTTTTTCCAAGATTAAAACAAAGTGACTTCCGTATACAATATGATAGCACGGATCCAATTTTTTTTTGCAAAATTATGTACACAAAACTACTTCGCTTATCGCTCTTTCCATTAATGAAAACAATATCAAAATCCGTAGGGTGGTTTAGAAGAAGTTAGCGGAGAAACAGACAGAGGCGTAAAGCGATTATTTTTTATATTTTGTGTAGCGGTCCCAGCAAACGAAATGGGTCCAATGATGAATTCAGGGGCCTACCCAAATTACACAGAGAAATATTGATAAAAATCGGTACAACCGTTTAGGAGTTCAGTCACATACACACGGTCAGAAGAAGCTTATATAATAATTAGAGAAATATGACTCTACCTAAGTCAATGCAGCATTTTTTCTCGCGGCTCCGATTGTTTGAAATTACCTAATGGTAGTAATTAGCTTATGTTTAAGCCTATTATTTTAGGCATTAAATGCATTTTCCATTCAAACTTCGGCATTCAGCGTCAAAAATTCAACGTATTTCAAGTTTTAGTAAGTATATTTTATGATCAAAGGACCCTTTACCCTCGGATATTTTATATGCATAACTTTGTACAAAATTTGCATAGAAATTATAATGTCATATATCTGTCCATATATGTGTAGGTTAATACTTTATGAGATAATAAACCAACGCGTCCGGGTTCCGCCCGGGTGCAATTGTGAGATTTAAGTATATATAATTTACAGCCTATATCCATCTGGAATTGGTCTATTCTGGTACCTAATGTTTTTTCATAACCAGCTACGGAAGAAGATTTTTTATTCCCTATTTCATTACCATTCATAACCTTTCATAACCATTAATAACCTTTCATAGCCAACTATGAAAGAAAATAAAAAAACCTTTTGTTCATCGAATTTATCATCGAGAATATGAAATCCATGTTTGTACAGTTTTACCTCTCACTTTTAAGAGAGACTTGAACCCTATGTTAGGATATAATATATTATAGAGATAAGGTAATATGTAGTGTTTATCCAACAATTATGTCTAACTTAATTAAACAAACGAATCCAAATAATTGGAAATTACGAAATCTTCTGCGAAAGCTCTCTTCTCCGAACATTTAGGAATTTACGAATCCATTTATAAAAACAATAGCCCGACAGTCGTATTCATTAAACCCAACTCCTAATACACAGTGACACGAAGACAACGTCCATTGCTCTTTATTAACTGAGTTTTCTTTCGCTTTATAAATTGAACGGGCAATGGATAATGTTTAGCCGGAGGGAGTAATTTCAGTTGACATTTCATGGTAGACAGGAAGCTTCATATCGATCGAGCTTAGTTTTATGAATGGCCGCGTTCACCCGTCCCGACCTCCCCCCGAGCTACGGCCACCCCGCACCCCTGCGACGCCCTCCCTACACCTGGACTCATTAATAAGGGTGCGATCCTAATTTCCCTCAGCTGATTTCTGATGTGACCGGTTAAACCGAAGATTAACTTAAAATACTGTGTCAACCCATATTGTTCGATGATATTTCGTAATACGCTACGGTTAATATTTAAAATACTAAATGTACTAGCAATTATTAAAAAAATTAAAACATAATTAGGTACCCCTAAACTAAGGACAAAACATTGAGAATCTATGGATCTCTGTCTCTGTCCCAAACATGATAACTCGCCGATTCGAGCGAGTTAATTCCAGCGAGTAGTCTACTAACTCCATTATGGTCGCAAGCGCACTTGCAGCACCTGTGGCGTTGCTTGTCTTATAGTCGTCGGTAGTCGCCTACCATCAAATCAATTAAGTCTACATCAAATATTTCTCGCTAATATTAGCATCTTTTTAAATTGTATACACATCTATATAAAAAAATATTATGTCATTAATGAAGCCCAATAATTGCCATTAGAGATTAAATGAGACTGCTCTAGAAAATCTACCTACAAACAACCTTATGAAAATGGTTTTTCACATACACTAACATAAATGAAAGAAAAGAATAAGACGCCAGCATAATGTAAATAAGGTGGAGCCTCTTCCAATCGCTATATTTCCTTGTCAAACACTGAATAATATATAGGAAGACCCTTGTCATGCGTACGCATGGGTGGTATGTGTGTGGCGTTCGAACGCAATTTTAATGATTTAGGATAAACAGTTGTGATTTATTATTAAGCCAAAAGTTCGTTAAAGAAAAGTTGCCATAAAATTACAGATTTTTTTTTGTGTAAACGTCGGTACGGTAGGCAGACTGACAGTGCACTTTATTTCACTTCACAACCATACAATGCTCAACTCACTACTCCTAGCGATGTTTGCCTTACCTTTTTTAATTTTTATATTTTTGCTTCGCCTAGGATGCTTTTTTTTATTTACACAAACCTTCCTCGTTTATTCCTCTTTCCATAAGTGAAAGCCGAATTAAAACCCCTTGGGTGATTTAGAAGTAGTTATCGCAAAAACAGACATGCGGATTTATATATAATTTTTTGTTTTTAAATTAAGGTCGACAGACAGGCTGGCGGTTCACTTGAAGCTACCGTCGCCTATAAAAGTTTGTTTATACACATGTGAATCACAGCACGTACTTGAACAATTCTTTCTCTAATTCAAATGTAAAGTCGGGGCACGAAAACCTTCGTCAGTTTTCAAATTCATTCGTGTATCAAGTCGTAGACTCTTAGTACCTTTTGAAACGAAAGCACTAAGAAGACAATTGCCAGACGTTTGAAACGAAATTTTGGCATGACTGACAAAATTATTGCCCGGATGCAACCAAATGTCGACTTTAAGGTGATGAACATTTTCTTACCCCCACTGTACATTATTCCAGATGGACACCCAATTGCGCCCGGGCGTGGCCGAGGCTCGTCGGTCTAGTTTAGATTATAATTAGTCTTTCATTACATTTAATTGGATGGTTCCAATTACAAGTTAGATGGACACTATGAGTACGTCTACGACACATATATACTTTTAAAGATAAGTACTAGCTTTTCCCGAACCATCGTCTGCGTCCCTAGGGAATAGTACTTTTATGATAAAAGGTACCATAATATGTCATTTTTTTGCACCCCTGACAACGTGTATACAAAATTTGATGATCATTACTTAGTTGAGAAGTTAAGTAATGAAATCGAAACAAACATAATAACATTCGCATTAATAATATTAGTTACGACAAGTAACTATTATACCTATATATGTTGAAAACATAAAAATGGCTGCTAATTTTTTTTTTATTTGAATATTATTGATGTTTTTTTTTCTAGAGTATGAAATTTTTTTTAATGTAGACTGTTATAACAGGTAAAAAAATACTTAAAACAAAGTTATATTTGCTTTTTTATGTTGGTTTCCAAGGATTATATATCGCAAATATTTAATTGAACTAACGTGTAAATGTTATAAAATAAATATAAAAGTTATTTGGGCGGTCTCAGTCGTTAAATCTTTGTCGCGTAGGTGGGCTCAAACTATCGTGTCGCGAATCAACTGAATAATTTTGTAACCGACTCAACCGCAACTCACAAGTTATGATTGCTTTATCTATAAAAGTACTCTATTTCTATTTCGTTTTTTGTTCAAAAAGCGACGGAACCATCAAGTTAACAGTCAGCTTGCCTATTACCGTTCGATTTTAGAGGTGTGAGATTAAAATAAAATTTACACACGTTGCATTGAGAAAGAAGTCTTAGAATTCCATGTCTAAATGGGTGGTCAAAAAGTCTTAAATAAGGGGAGGTGAAAATTAGTGTCAAAAAAAACTAAAATAATCCGAATATATGAAAATGGATGTTCATATAGGTATATGAAATCGCTAGAATATATATTTTTAAGATGAAATATCTAAGTTTATTATGGAGAAATTTCTTCATTGTCGAATTCTAAGGCGGACGAAACCGCGGGCAAAGCAATTACTTAAGTAATAACAATATAAATATTATTTAGCATATTATGATAAATATTATTTTAGTGAATTCATATCCTAGAGTAACAATGGGACATTTCTAGTTGAATTACAAAGTAACTTCAACTTATGAATGACTTCTTAACTTACCGTGTTCATCTTTATAACGCCGGCATAAGGAAAACATTCTGTGATTCGCCCTTCGCGGAAAATCTGAAAGCAAATGAAAAATATATAGTCTCACACCCATTCATAATAATATTACAACAGTCTATGATGTCATAGATTTTTAAAAATCCATTGATAAATTTTCATTTTCATCGAAATTCCGGAATTTATTAAGCACTAGCTGGTGAAGGCGACTTCGTCCTCGTTGAAAAATGAAAAATATAACACATGAGAAAATATATGAGTTATAACACCTAACAACTTTAAGTAGTGACGACGGTGGCGCCGCCACAATTTTTACATTTTAGTAGAATTAATGATAGTAAGGGAAAATGGGAAGTAGACTTTGAAATAAGGCAATATTATTTTTGATGTGAATCATCTTTTGCGGCGGGCGAGACCGTGGTGACGCCAACATTTGGCCAAACCTTGGGCCAACACTGACGGAACTTGTAACTACCACTACTCTCTACTCGACTCGGCGATTCTCCCTCCACCGTAACTGAGTTCGTATACCTATAGCGTATGTGATATGGAGACTACTGTGTAGCTGGAAATTTCAATGTAAAGGTTGATTGTTAAATTAAATTGTCTTAATGCATATCTTCTACACAAAATAATTTCGATGTTTCACATCTACTTTTTCAAGTAAAGGCTGGCACGAAAGGTGACGCTTACTGGACGGTAGGTGGCTACCACCACCTATTAACACAAACATTATAGGTGCTGCAAGAATGCTGACGGCCTTAATGGGGTAAGGGATTAGAAGGGGCTAGGATAATAAGGGACAAGGGATTAGGATGGAGAGGGGAAGGAATAGGAAAAAAATAGGCTCTTAAAAAAGTTCCGAATAGTGTCTAATACCTATACACCTTCAAGTGTAAATAAATTATTCTTTTTCAACTTTCAAGGCAGTTGTCAACTTAACCCGGACACCAGGTCCATATTTACTTCAGTTTTGACAGCCTTATTTGACAAACAATTTGCGGTCCGTCTAGAACTCAACAAAGCTCTCATTTCATTTAAATTAAATAAATGTCCAGCTTTTAAATTTATTTTTAACGCTGTACAAATGATAACTGTGAAACTCACCGGGTTAAAAAATCTTTCACCAATAGCCAGTTAGAATTTCAGGATGAACATTTGGACATAGCCTACCACGCGGGCGCGGCTGGCTGCGGCCTTCAGATGTCTAAAAATTAAGGTCCTACGCGTGGCAAAAGTCAAAAAAAGTCAAAAGTAAGGTCAGGCGTTAACGTATGTCAGGCGCTATATTGCTTTACACAATCTCGATCTCGATCGAAATATCTTTTTTATAACCCAGACCAAGTCGCGGGCACTAGCTAGTATAAAATAAAGACGCTGTCCACCTCTAACTGTTTTTCTGGCTGTTACACATTCATCCTATTCTTCTAAGTAGTTTTTATTTATACTCTTTTTATATGACTTTTTGTATATATATTTTAAAATTGTATTCCTTTGTCAGTCGGAAAAATATAGTTGTCACTGAACCTGATCCTGTCTCTAATTTCCTTGATTTCCTATAAATTCCATCATCAATCTCCAGCTATCGATAATACTGGCATATATAATTTGAGCTTTAAAGTAATAACATCGCACTATTTTGTAATGCAAAATGGCTTTATACAATAAAATATAAACTTTTTTTGCATATATTTTATTGAGCGGAATGAAAAGTGTTAAAGATAAAGTTATATATTTTTTTGCACAAGGTGTGTCCCGGGAGACATGGCGTCTAGAGTGTAAAGCAATACTGTAGTAACTCACTTGAAAAGCGTAAAATAGGCGTAGGCGATGCGTAGCTCCAATCGTAGCACGCCTACGCACGTTATCTAAACACCGTCGTAGCATTTCTTATATTTGTCCACGATTTCATTCATCTACGTGAATTAGCCAATTCACAATTTAGGGCGATCATATTCCCCAAATATTGAGCAATATTCTTTTTTATATAGTTTATATTATCTACTACATCTTTGAAAAAAATACAAATACATTTTTAAAAGTCTTAAATCAGGAAATATGGGCCGCCGCAAGGTAAACTATCAATCATCAAAATTTTATGGTTTTGTAATTTTTTTATTGTTATTTGGGTTATATATACTAATATGATGTGTGAAAGTAACGTTGTCTGTCCGTCTGTCTGTTATATTTTCACGCCTTAACTACTCACCCGATTATCATGAAATCGTGCATACTCGTTGTCCGGAACACAAAAAGGACATAGGGTGATCACCTAAAAAAATCTTTCATCCAAAAAAATGTAATGTTCCCTATGGATCATTTAAAATTAAAATAAAAACTACGCCTGGCAAAAGTATAATAGTAATAAAGATGTCAGGCGTTATATTGCATTTTGTTTTCAAAACTGAAAATTTTGAAAATATTACTAGCATAAATTCAAGTGTAAAGATTACAATTAAAAAAAAAACGTATCTTATTCTTGTCAAAGTTGTCCGTCAAGACAAAACTCGAATGTTGGGCGGGCTGGCCGCCCACGAAACAATTTACAGTTCCCATTATTTTATTACCCAATTAATTAAGTAATTAATTAACTATCTGTCCATTTTATTAACTTCTACACAGTATTTAATCCCGCTATTCAAATTAATTGACTCTTTTACAATTAAAGTAGCCTATTATTTCATTGTTTTCACAGATATCTGCGGTCCCTTTAAGTACTTAAAAATATATCTACTAAGTCTCTGGAGAAACAATTACCAGGTGTGTCGGTAATTCCATTCCGGTTTTCTTTGCTAAAACACGTTACTTACAATGGATGGTTAAAATTTATTTATTCAAAGTATTGGCCATTTGATTCTATACATTTAGCCCATCTCTCAGACAATTTATAAGCTAAACCATTCATCAAGCCACTTTTTAACTTCTTTGAAATCGGACGTTTTTCGATCAGTGCACACTTCAAATATATCATTTGTTATCGGTAGCGATCAGTATTAACTGTTTTTCTAGGTTTCAACAGTTCATGAAAAACAAGAAAAGTAATGCGTCCCCCGAATTCACAAAACTCGACATTTTCAAAAAATTATAAATCTATAACGCTGTTATTTTGGAGAAACGTGTGTAGTTTTGAGGTTAATAGTAGAATAAAATGACATAATAAAAATCATAACATTTCATACTTATACCTAGTGACATCAGTTACAAAAACCGGAAAGGAATTACCGATATACCTAAGTAGATGGGTCATTAGGCTTGTTATAACCAGCTCTTTGGTTGTAAATTGTATTCTATTGAAAAAAAATCACTTACTTTTGGGCGGTTATTAATTAGTGGGTTCGAATATTTGAACTTATAATACGAAAAGTGAAATCAGTGTATGAGTCTGATTCTGAGTTAAACCATAAAATGAATAATCAGACTGTCATAAATTACCTCTGTGATATAACTTGCTGCACGGATAAAAATTTAAATAAGTTTATTGTAGTTTAGAATTTTTAGAAATTTTCATTTATTCAATGTTTTTTTTATCTTTACTCTTCAAAGACGTTGAAATAAATCTTTATTGTTTTTATACTTTTCTGGATGAAAGGTACCCTATGTCCTTTTGACATCATTCAAAACCATTGAGTTGAAGTTGAGTTGAGCCGTTTCTGAGATTAGCATGCACAAACGCACAGACAAACAGACAAAAAATTCTAAAAACTATTTTTTTGACCTCGGTAACATAAGCAACGTTTACAATTTTTTTTTTATATTTAATGTACAGGGTCGTTTATGATTTTATTATATGTATAAAATTTACAATATTAAATAGATGTTTAATCCTTATTCCAGTTAAGAATAAATCGTAATACATTTACACGGAGATTTTAATTATATTGTCATAATAAAATATAATGTACGTTATTAAAGCAAATACGAGTACTTGATACAGATGCAGATACTTTAATAGAACTTAATTAAAATAATAATATTTAATTAAAAATTAAAAAACATATTATTTATATTTATTAAGAGAATTTTTACTTTAACTTTAAAATTTAAATATATCGACGATAGTAATTACCTATATTTTTTAATATTTATATCTAAGAAATTATTTATTAAAAAAACTAGGAATTCTTTTCGAGTCACCTTGAAATCGCTCGTACATTTTTCAGTAAAGATAAAAACGCGACTAACGTAAGAAATAGTAGAGGTTGTAGTAAAACTAACCTTATACGGAGGGCTTAAAGTCGCCGTCTGTTCAATGGGTAGCTGAAACTCATTGTTCTATGTGTTAAAATAAAAATAATTTAACTGTTATTGTCAAAATGTTCATGCACTGCACTGTTAAAAATAAGTTCAACACATGTGATACTGGAAGTTAGAGAGAATAAAGTCTCTCGTCAACGGCAGTCGAGCGGTGACTGCCTGCCTGGCTGGATGGTGAAAATTTATGAAAATTTCTTCGCTTTCGTTCGGGTATTGTCGGAAGGGTTCGGCTCGCGTCTAGCTCCACACAGCCCTTTCGGGACTAATGAAGACTTCATAAAAGAAGTATTGTAACGACGAATTTCACTCGTAAAATATTGAATTTTGACGCAACAAACGTGCAATGTGACCCACAACTCTGATACAAATGTACTGTTTATTTAATTTTATTTATACTCGAGGAAATAACAGAAGTTATATATAAAAACACTAGCATAGCACCCAACCAGGCTTCGTACGGATATAGTTTTTTTTTTGCAAATTATACAGACAAACTTTCTTCGTTTATCGCTCTTTCTAATTGCGAAAAAAAGGCAGATTCGGACAGCGACTTTATTTATTCTTTCTTTTAGTTATAGAAAGTAACTAGAAGACTGTCTGTCTCTCTTTTCACGCTTGGACTAGGATCATAAAATTTTGCATACATAATATATTACCAGGAGTACAGAAAATTACATAGGGTAACTTTATGGTAACTTTAATCCAGAAAAAAGGTGTAGTTCCTTAGAAGATTGCTCATCAAATCAACTATACCTAAACCTTGATAAATGTTCTGTTATATCTTATACCCGCAGACATAACCTTCTTATTTTTGATTATAAAATTATTAATATATCCCCCTGAGAAGTTACATCGGTACGTGATTTAGGTATAACCATGGATTGTAACTTATCTTTTAACTTACGAGTACATATTGATAATATAGTTAAAAAGAGCTTTTCGCCAACTTGGATTCATTCTTAGGATTTCTAAACCATTTAAGCAACCCCATACTCTAAAATTACTATATTACAGCTTCGTTCGATCACTTTTGGATCGTATTGCTCGCATCGAGAGAATCCAAAAGAAATTTATCAAATCTTTAGATTATTTAACTTTTTTAGACGTAGCGTTAACGCATACAATAGCGAATTTGTGGATGTGGATGTATTCCGTGGCAGTTTGACTAATTATAGGATTCAGATACGTAATAGGCTTTTGATGGCTCCTTGAATATATTTCTTAGTTTAAATTTTAAAATTTTGATCATCTATTAATTGTATTTTGTATTATGTGTAGGATTTTGTTTTAGTACTGTACCTATGTATCTTTTTTGTTTAATATTTATTTTGTGTATGGAACTCAAAGTCTTTAAATTTTTATGTATATTGTAAAAAATTATGTATAATGACATGACTGACTGTTTGATTCCTGAATAAAGAGAGAAAAAAAAAGATAAAGAATGCCGCCGCTCTGAATGTCTTAGTAGCATCAACCACCAGCTGTTTCTACTCCACCCTGTCCTCAGCCTTTCTCATAGTCTTCACATCACACTTAACTTTACAGTAATGCAGTTTATGCATCAAAATAAGTATGTCGCGAAAGTTCGTATGTCTTAAGTATTAAGTGATAAGTAATATATAATATGTAGTTTTTTTTAATTAGATTCGACGTCTTACACTAGTATATAAAAAATAATTTTTAATGGGAACAAGAAAATATTGCTTCCATTTCATATGCCCAAACTAGCTTTTTATTGTATACATATTAAAAACAAGTAAGAAAAACGGTAGAGGTAACGCTCCGACATATTGCCCAATCAGTCACATGTCAAGACCGGCTGCTGAATTTCCCTCACCCTTTTTTATGTATGACGAGTTGCTATTTATTATCACCTACAGATACAAAACAAGACAAGTCATGTAACGATTTCTTTCAAATGTGATCCTTATTGCATTATGATTAAGGTTTATATTGGATTTTATCGATTGAAATTAAAGATTAAATTTACGATTGGAAACATATCTGTATAGATTCGTTATGAATGCCACAATTAGGATGCCTTTCAATATTTTAATTTTTTAGATAAATAAATACATAGCTTTGTTCTAATTTTCTTTGATTTTCATGATGACGGTCTACTTGACAGTAGAAGGAAGGGAAAGGGTAATGGGCTCTGGCATCCCTCACTCACTCACCGAAACTCATCAGCACATAACTATTTCACATAGTTATTTCACGGCGGCTTCTGTAAGGGGGTGGTTACTGCCGCCAGGTGGGCTACCCAAATGACTAAAAATTATTTAAAAAGGTTTTCTTCGCGTACTTTTTTGCAGCTGTGAGCTGACGCAGCTTGGCCAACCATGACACTATTAAAAACGAATTCTATTACAAATTTTTTTTTTTAATATAATACCATCAAAAATGATATCAAATTATCTGATATTGATTGAATTAACAGCGTTGTATGCACTTGAGAGATATCTCATAAATATTAGTCACATTATATTAGAAGAGACATAAGTTAATCGGATTCGAAGCGGGTGTGTCGTATCCCGGGTAACGGGTGACCTGTACAGGAACCGGGTAACCGGGCCGCCACGTGACCCGGTCACAAGCATAACCCGGTTACATTGCACCCGGCTGTGCAGGACCGCTTGCATCTAGCGATTGATTCCCGATTTCTAGCTTGAGGTTTTAACATGGTCCGGTTTCAATTTTAAGCATGAAGATTTATTCTGTTTACAAAAGAATGAAAAAATATTTTGTATAACCTTACTGTCCTGCCTTACTACGATATAATATTATAAATGTGAAAGTAACTCTCTATGTCTGTCTGTCTGTTACCTTTTCACGCCTTAACTACTCGACCAATCATCGCGGTCACCTGTCAATTAATTTTAAAAAGTTAATGCTAATTTGAATGAATTTTAGATATATTATATATTTCTAAAACAGATTTAAGTAGATGCTTATTGCGCGAAATTCTGGAAAACGTATCTATTGAAACGTAAAGGGCAGGATTCAAAACAAAGTCTAAAAGTTGAAGATTTTTTTAGTTAGCACAATTTTATATAAACTTCTTTAACCTGTTCGAAAACTAATACGTATACAATACAAATTTATTTTTATTTTTTGGTGGTACTCTGTGCACAAATTAAGTAAAATATCCATTACTCAAATGATTGCGTATTTAAATCCTTCAAAATTGTACTATCATTAATAGTTTTTTCATCAAACATGAAAAGTGAAAATGTTCCACCGGAAATATTTCTCAAGTCTTTTTCAAACTCTTTATATTCGATTTCAGAAGTGATTGAATTTTGGGTTAATGCAGGAGTAAAATTTAAACCTTTAGTAACAAATTTTAGAACATTCTTTATATTAATCAGTTCTCTTCTTAATTTACGAACTAAAGAAGACTTAGATTCAAGTAAGCCCTTCAATTTCTCATTCTCTAACTGTAAATTCATAATTTTCATTTGACTCTCCAAATCTCTGTTGCTAACAACCTGTAAGTGTTTTGTCATTTCATTTATAACTTTTCTAAAAGTTGTCTTCGTAGTTTCCAATTCATTATTGGCATCATTTAGTTCGGTTTTCAATGCAATAACTTCATCAGTCATTTTTCTTGATGTATCATTTATTTGTACAGAATCTTCTGTCTTTCTTCTGCGTTTTCCATGTACGTCTTTGATTACAACCTCTACAGCTGTTGTGTTGTTTCGAAATACTTCGTAAGATGTTCCCGACTCACTATTAGTTTTGAAATCTACTTCATTATTACGCAAGTCGTGTGAATTGAACATATCCTTTGATCAACGAATATGTTTAAAGACGCTTGCTAAACTATACAATCAAATTATTACAAAACATTTTTATAAAATTTTTATAAGTGTAACAAAAAGTGACAGACATGAAAGAGGTGTACACAGTTTTTGCAAAGCTTCTATAGAGTTTGTATAGAATATCATAACTTTACAGTTGCAAACTTTTTAGTAAGGTTGAGTTTACAATTGCATCTATTTTATATCTATTTATTATCAAATAAAGTCGGTCCACCTCTGTCTGCTTCTCATTTAATTTCTAATAAGCCCCCCAACAGATTTTGATAGGGTTTTCACTAATGGAAAGAGCGATAAATGATAGTTTCTGTATATTATTTGCAAAAAAGAAATTGCCAGGGGTGGGTTGCTGGTTTATTATAATAATTTTCCTACACCTGAGTACAGACGGAAACGGAATTTCTCTGCATCTACGAGTAAGATTAAGAAGTTTTTTCCGGATAAGTGAGCAGGTCATGCAAACTGAAGCGTGTTATTGAGGATATAAAAAAGCATTCCGTACTTAGGTAGTTCTTCCGTACTTCCGTACGTAGTTCAATGCCTACAACATTCAAAAAATATATATTTTATTGCAAACCGGACGGTGGATATATTTTTTCAAAGAAAAATTCTGAATCACCCGCCTTTTTTCAGGTACATTTTCATTTTCACTCGCCATTTTTAACTTTGCAAAATTTTGTGTAAATGTGATCGAAAGTATATAATATTTCAAATTCACTTAAATTAAAAAAAACATTTAAAAGCGAACACTTTCTGTGATATAAAATAAACAATTACAGAGTGTTGTTTATTTAACCCAGTTAAAAGTTCATTCAACGTCCCAGTTTCATGACCTAGCCGTTGCAACAAACCTATACATAGGTACCTACTCTTCCCGTTATAGTGATCCTAGAGAAAGAGCTTCTATGCAACGTGAAAGCTTTTACTGCGCTCGTGATACGGCCTTAACTCCGAAGTAATAAGTATCAGAATGGAATTTGTTATGATCTGTTACATTATTGATTTGAAAGTAAGAAGTACATAGAGAACAATTATAGTATGATGAAACTGTTATATATTATATCAATCTTACAATTAAAAAATACACAAAAAATCATAAAATATCTTCACACATACACTTAGTCCTTAATTATTTGTGAACTTTTTGATTTTAGATTTTTATAAGTTATTGTTATAATATTTAAGTTATAATAAATAAGATGTACTGCATTTTATTATTATGAACAGCGGATCTTCCTGACACAGACTTTTCAAGCTTAAAAGGAAGCTCTCTTAAAATTATATATATAAGATTTGGTTTCTTCTCTAATTTCTGATGTTCTTTTACGACTTTTTCCACAGGACCCATTAGATAATTAAATACACTTTCTTATTCTAATTCTAATTAACTAACCAGTATTTAAAATTCAAACCTCTAACAAGCTCCAGCTAATGTATATAACATATAATGTAAATTATGAAATAAATATATTATTAAATTAGGTATATTTCCTCTTTACTTTAACATACAATTTCTCGAACTTGTTAAATTATATAGGTAACACTGCGATGCGAGGAAATAAGGTTGTAATCACCTCAGTTTCTTTTAAATATGCGGCTAATTCTCTATAAGACCCAGCTCTATACGCTATACGTGAAGTCCTGGGGGCCTAGCCAAGATGTACATTAAAGAAACGCTCCCTAGCGAACTTTACGAAGCGAACAAAATAAAGCCCGGTGATTGGTTGTTGTAACGCCCACATAAAATTTTGACCAGTCACAAAGCTTTGTCCCAGTGTAGCGTAGCGTTTACGGCTGTAGAAAGCACTGCGTTTGCATCTTGGCTAGGGCCCCAGCTCTCACCCCTGGAATGGCGCTCCAAACCAAAATACCAGGAACACACTTAGGTACACTTTTGTAAATTTTGTACATAACACTATAATAAATAAATAATTAAATAATAACTGAGTAATTTTTATATTAAAAAATTACTCAGGCAAAGTAGTAAGCCTGGCCCCTACTTAGGTACGTGTAAACTAGTTTAAAAAAAAATGGGGTGTGACTGTGTCGTGGACACGGTCGTGTGTTGTACGTCGATACACGAAGGTTACGAATTATATAATAGGTTACGAAAATATATATATAACGAGTTCGAATATACCAAATAAAATATTTCATCCTTTAGCTATCGAGTAAATTTTGCATGCATCAAACTGTATCCCCTATTTTGTTTTCATCAGTTTTCTAAATTGCCTCCCGACATGGAAGCCAATTTAAAGACTACAAAAAATTTATGGCTTCATGCTGAAAACGTCGAGGAATGGGAAGGTTACCTTAACGAGGTGCCGCGCCAGGCGATGGGCGGCCGATACCAAAATATGTGCCATATGTGCATCGCGTAACCCGGCAACGGATGGGTGGAACCTTAATATTTTATACCCGGTTTTATATTCTCCATTTAAATTTTATACTCCTTCTAAAAAAAAATTGTGTGTGTCAGCTCTGACACACGACTGGAGTTTACTCTTTACGAACGATTATAAAATTTAAGTTTTCACAATTCGAACACGCCGAAAGAACAACATTGTTCTTTTTAAATAATATTGTGTAGATGGCGCAATATCTCTCAAACTTCAGAGATATTAAAAAAAAATAGAACGTAACTGTAACGCATAACATAACGCATTCGTGTGACAATTTTGATTTTACTCCCATAAATTTTCATACCACGGGTGAAAATATTGCATATTTGCATATATTGCAAAAATATATATGCAAATCGATTCTTAAGGAGTAAACTCCCAAAATATTAGCTGGTTTTTATGCAAAGTTTTTTTATATGCCGCAAAGAGATAGTACGCCACGGAACTACTTCAACGGAACTAGTGGGAATAATCCAAATATTCCTAATACTCCGATTACTTAACGGTTGCAGAATAATTTACACATGCAGAGCCTTTTGTATTTGTCATGTCAATATAACGAGCAAGAACAAGGACAGCAATAACATGAGACCTCGCTCGAGTCTGTTTGTGATCCTCTCACAAACAGACTAGCGTTTGTGAAGAGAGGTCACGTTATAGCCATGCGCCGCCACCCGTAGTGCAACAAAATACCTCTAACATCTTGTCTGTTATGAAGAGGCATTGGATTTTACTTTTTTTACAATGGAATTATACATATTCTAGAACAAAAAGAAAACTATATGTAGGGCACAATTAAATTGATGATTTCCAATCGCATTTAACAGCACCACATGTTTTTACATTACCCTGTAACTGGTCCGACTGATCGACTTAGGCGCGATTTCACCATACTCTGTTAGTATTTAACATAGCTGTTAAGTCATTTAACAGACGTTTACAGTATGGGGGTGACAGCGCTAAATGACTTAACAGCGATGTTAAATACTAACAGAGTATGGTGAAAACGCGCCTTAACGTCAGAGTTTAAATCACGTTATAAGAAAATTATAACATTCCAAGTTATTATAGGTAAAAGTTAGTAGAACTAATGAAGCTTTTAAAATGGCATAATATTATACCTACTCTAGTTAAGCATAAAAAATCTCATATTTTCTGAACAAGAACTAAACATTAATAAATAATGAAATGAAAATAGTAATTGGAGAATTGATTTGCCGTGGTATGAAAATTTATGGGAGTAAAATCAAAATTGTCACACGGAATGCGAGCACGAATGCGTTACGTTCTATTCATAGATATTGCGCCATCTACACAATATTATTTGAAAAAAGAACAATGTTGTTCTTTCGACGTGTTCGAATTGTGAAAATTTAAATTTTGTAAATGTTTTAATTTTATAATTATAACGTTTAATATATTCAAAATTGGCAAACATATATTATAGGATACTTTAAAATTAGTTGTGCGAAGGGTATAAATGGGCAAACAATATTATGTTTTTCTCATTTGGTTTTAAATTCTTTTTGTTTGGTAACTATGTTTAGTTCAAAAATTCGAAGTAGTTTTATCAGTGGCCGGACTTACTGCGTGTTGCACTCATAAATTTGGCAGCTCGTCTAGCGGCACTACTGTAAGGAAAAACCACCGTTAAGTCACAGCACGTATGCTGTTGTGTTTCGGAGAGTAAGGAGACTTAAGGTCTTATGATATTATGGTCGGCAACGCACTTGCAAAGGCACTTGCACACACCTACCATCAAGTAGACCGTCAACTTATCTGAGAACCTTAATTATAATAATTATTTATTATAATTACTGTATTTAATGTAATACTGTTTGTATGTGAATGTGAAAAGCACAGTGCCCTCGCACGCTAAGTCGGTTGACTTTTGCGATACTCTTCACATTAGAGACAGCTACTGACTATACATTTAAATGAAAAGTAAGTAAAACTAAATGAAAACACAGTTAAGAATAATATAAATGTTTATTTAAAAATATCAAAATTAGCACATATTTAATAACAATTAATTATATTCGAGTTATAATAGATAGGTAATAATAAAGATGAAGTATCACTAACTAGCGTCGTTAACATCTTCTGTTTAAACTATTTAGTTTAATATTTTAACTGTACCATAAAAATCGGTCGTGGAAAATTTATAGAACTTTTAAACTAAAGTAAGTTTCAAAAATTCTATATTTGCAGATTTGAATAGGTTTGCATAAAACCTATCGCACTTTAACTTATCGCAAGTTATTTGCTTCAAACAAAATATAGCTTTGTCATTAAGTTACTTAGTAGATTTCATTTGCAAAGCTTGAATAGAATAGTTTCGTAGGAAAATCAATTGTGAATATACTTTTATATATATATATATATTTGACACGAAATATAAAGCAGTTTTATTGCTTCAACATTAAAATAACTGGTGCCATGTTAGCATAAGTTTTGACTTTTGAAAAATGTAACAAGACCTCATCAAATGTGAAAAAAGATCAAATAGCAACAAAATTATTGGTTTCTTTACTGATTTAGAAACAATGTTATAATTAGAAATAATTACGGCACTATGAAGTTAAACTTGTTAGTAAAAGAAGCCTTAGACATATTGATTGCAATGCTTACAACACTAGCTAGTATATATTTAAATAAGAATCAGGCTAGTTATCGACGGTTACTTTAAAAACCCAACATTAAGAAGTGCTTAGCGAATTTAGATAACTATACCTATCCTTAAGTATTGTAATATGTTTCATATAACAAATATGCAATCACATTATATTAATAATAGGATCGGATTCAAAAAATGCATAAGGCGCCTAAGAGAGATTCCCAAACTAGAGTAGCCAATTTAAGCAAAAATTAGACTAGACTTCAGACTTTTACAAAATAATCATAATTTGGCTTTTGGGGCTGTCTTGAATAACACGATTCATGGTTTATCTGTCTAAATCCAAATCTAAACTTATAACATTAATTAATCTCTTTACTTATTCTAATTAATTTCACTGGTTAATAAGTAAATAAGTAACAATAAAACTACCCCTTTCCAATAGAATCATAATATGTAGCAACCGAAATATTATGTAGCTTGATTTACTTAAAGATGGCGAAAAGCTGTGACATATGTTGAAGTACTATTACAATTTAATTAATTTTAGTCCCGGATTTAATATAATATTTAATTGAATTTATTGTATTGTCACATTATTCTAAACATTAATAATTTCGAAAGGAATCAGAAGTAATATGGAAACACTAAAATATATTTAATATGTATACTTATTAAGAAATATAAAATATTAAAATCAATAACATATCTTTCAGCCAACTATAAATAAATCAGCCCCACCTATACGAACAAGACAATTTGGGCCCTAAGTGAGATTTATATAATTGTTATGTTATATTGCAAGATAATTATTATATAAGTATTATATACACAAGTGTAAATTTATGTATTTTTTTACAATGTAATTGAAAGTATGGTATATCTCTTGTATATATGTGAAATTACATAAACATTGCACAATATTACACATAAAAACATGTGACTTATGACTTATGTGACTCATAAAGAGTAAAGAATTCATTTCAGGAAGCATAATATATTTTATGAATGACATTTATACCATTTGTGACGTTTTTTAAAGGTTTTTTTTTTTTGAGTTTACATGGTATGAAAATTTATGGGAGTAACATCAAAATTGTCACACGAATGCGTTATAGTTACGTTCTATTTTTTTAAATATATTATTTAAAAAAAGAACAAGGTTTTTCTTTCGGCGTATTCCAATTGTGAAAGTTTAAATTTTATAATCGTTCGTAAGGAGTAAACTCCAGTCGTGTGTCGGAGCTGACACACAATTTTTTTTTAAAAGTGTGATTCGATTAAGGCTAAAACCATTTTATTTTATCGATGGAACAACTCTTTGATAAGATAATATAAAAGTTATGAACAACATTGTAGAAATAAATAATTTCATTATTGATTGTGTTTAATTTGATTGCCTATTGGCTTTACTATAAATATAAACATACAGTAATTACAAGCTAGACTTAAAATATATTTTTACCAATAAAACTTTCCCCATTACAACCATATTTTTTACAATTACAATATTTATACAAATAGCAAAAGCGTTTTCAGATCATCACAGGTACAATGTTGATAAGCTATTGATTGACAATATAATTTTGGAGAAATCTAATATGTTGGAATGAAAAGGAGGGAATTAATAAGCAAAAGTTGTTTATAAAAAAATATAGATTAGGATCGTGAATTGTTTTTAATCCGGTAATCTACTTTTACCAGTAAGTTGTTTCGTATTAATTTTTTTTAATTATATTATTCGTTGTAGCTTGCTTATATGTGACGAATATAATTTTAATTAATTACATACGTCAACCAGTCGTAATCAACTTGAGTCAAATGTGACTTGATTGCTTTACTTAATCTATCACTTTAATGTATTATAAGATAAATTTAAAGCGTTTTTATATATTTATACATAAATTATACGTAAAACGATTTTTTTATATATATTAAAAAATTCCAATTATGTATTAATAATTTCCAGGTAATACTCTTTATACGACAATTATCATATTTCCAGTCAAAATTGATTCCGTGTTACAGTGGATTGAAATTCAAAATATTCGAGGAAGACATATTCATTCATTATACACAACGCTTTTTTTATATGTATTAAAAACTTCCAACATAGGTACCTACTGTTTATACAGTAAACAATTTACCTACTGTTTATACGACAATTATCATATTTTGGGTCAAAATAGATTCTATATTACAATGGATTAAAGTTGAAAGGATATTCATCTGAGAAAGGTCAAAGGGGGGAAATGGGGAAAATGGGGAAAAGGGATATGGGCTAGCGCGAATGGTCGATGACCGCGCTACTGGCCATGAGGTTGAGGCCGCAAGTGCCGTCGCCGCGGTACACGCGATAATACCCCTGCTCACCCCACGACGGCCCCCAAGAGTTCTTCACTATCCAGTATGGAAGACTTTTCTTGAACAGCGGATATTCTGTGTACAGATCGTTTCACATTAACCATCAACTCCCTTCTATTCATCTTACCTCAATAACGACTGACAATTTTATTCAAAAACTAAATTATAATATTGTTCAACTAGTGGTCTAAGATCCGAAGACAGATCGTCCTTCACCCATTTGTTCACTAGACGAAAAGCATATTTTATCAGTTGTTATCTATGAGAAAATAAATCGCGATTGATATGCTCATGGATAGCCTTAATTTAAAAAAAAAATTAGCTGCTATGCTGCACCCTTAATGCTTCTCTGTCACACATTTTTGCTTGTTCCGTTTAAAATTAAAAAAATATAGCGCTATATTATTATTATAGTTGCTTGCGAAAACCCGTTTATGAATTACTATAGCAAGGCTTTGAAAAATATGAAATTTAACTTTAACATACCCTTAATGCCGTAGCCGACGATAAGCACACCGTGGTCCAAGTTATTGGGATTGCATAGTACCTTCCAAGGATGAGATACACCGCCCATGTAAAATTGCATAGCATTAGCGTTTATACCTGAAAAAAAAAAATGCAACATTAATAAACGCCCAATAGCAAAATTTAAAATAATGACACTAAGTGGTGGTATTTGCGTTTTGCAGCTCAAGTGCACCGTCAGCCTGCCTGCCCTTTACATAAAAAAAATAAGCCATCGCAAGACGCCTGGCAGATGTGAAACATCAATTACATCTTGTTTAAAAAATTCTTTATTTAAGAAATACATATTATGAATATGTAATTCTTTAAAACTTCCCACACTCACCAATGGAAATGGGCCCTTTTTTTACCAGCCACTTGGCCATGTCAGTCTCGTTGGAAGAAATATTGACGGCGCTACTTATTTGAACCTTCGCCAGGGTTTTGTTGAAGATACACTTCTCCCCGTCACCCTGGTACGGGTATTCAGTTTCAGTCTCGAGACCACCGAGCTGTTCTATTGCTCTGTAAAAAAATTAAATAATACTGTGCCATAACAACAATATTATATAATATTCCGTGCTGAGCTATAACAAGGCAAGGAATAGCAATTTATAGCCAGTTGAAAAGTATATGGTTAATAAAATATTATAAGGTTTTATACGAAGGAAACACAGTTGATGAGAAAATATTACAAAATGATATACATATGAGTACATATGTAGTAGCGATTTTTTTTCCTGATATCAACCTTCTAGTCTATTTAAATAAATTTAAGACTAGTTGGGAAGCTAAGGAATATCCGAATGTGCTGAAAATCTTCAAGTAAATTTTAATTTTTTTTTTGCTTAGAAACCAACAGCAAATGACATTGCCATTGCTATTTTAAGCTGTTAATTAATTTAGCGACAAAGTTCTAATCAGCATCAAACATTTCGACAAAATGTACGTATACAATCAAATCTAAAACAGATGAACGACCCAAAAATAGGCATAAGAATTAAAAACCCTATTTTATAACTATTTTTCATATAAAAAAAAATTTAAAAAAGAGTTTACATTCAATTAAATATACTAATATGACAATGTAAAAGTTACTTTAAAAAATCTTATCGATTCATAAGAAAAAGTAGTGACTTTATTTTATGTTCCCTAGCTAAACCCAAAAATCATGTGCACGTTTTGTTGATTTTTAAATTATTTTTTTAAATTACATCAATCAATCTATACTAATAATAAATCTGTAAGTGTAGGTATTGTATGTATGTATGTATGTTCCTCCATAACTCTGAAACGAATTAACTGATTTTCATGAAACTTGGTAGATAAACATTTGGACGTACGGGACACAATACTACTTAATATTTTTCAACGCGGACGAAGTCGTGGGCACCAGCTAGTTATATTATAAAATAATATATCCATTACCTGTAAGCGTTGTCAGGTAGACCACCATTGCAACCTTGGTCCAAGTTATCGCAGTCCACTAATTCTTGTTCTGATAGAGATACTAGCTGGCCAGAGTGTATCTTCCACTGGCCCTCAATGTTTCCTGTAAAATTATGAAAACCTTTTACATTTTACATAAACAATTAATAACATACTTCATAGGAAACATAAAAAATAATATTTTGTTGAATTGCTTGAATTGTTTATTTTGTTAATTTTAAATTCCCGAATATATTATTCTACCAAAAATAAGCTACTTTACTATAACGAAACAAACGTCTTCTTTCAAAAAAATGTCTGCCCCTTTTTTATTTTTAACACTTCCTCCGTAAAACCTTGCTCGAATACAATCCTACTTTTATTATATATGCCAAAATTTGTGAGGAGGAATGGATGCTTTCTACTCTTTCACACAAAAACGGCTAAACGGAATTAGATGAAATTTGACACACAGATAGTTTATTAACTATATTAACACATATCCCGGCAAAATGTTAGGTTCTCGAGGGATCGCCTAAAAATATAAAAAGTTAGGCGCCACTGTCGCCGTGGTGGCGCCAGTCACAGCGACAAAGATGTCAGATATTTTCCCGGGTATTATATTTCTAATTTTTCAACGCGGACGAAGTCGCGAGCACCAGCTACCCATACTAATATTACAAATGCGAAAGTAACTCTGTCTGCTTGAGTTGACTATATGAAAAGACTAAGTGCATAGACAGGCATATCGACTTTATACTTTTAGGGGACAAAAGATAAACTAAAATCTATACATACCAGTGACACTAAAGGCCCAACAACTTCCACAGCTACCTTGATTTTTAACTTCGGTAACTGCATTGAAATCCCTCCAGTCAAAATTCTGCGGTAGATTAATATTCGGTATTTCTGCTTTTCCCATAGGAACATTGTTGGCATGTCTTAAATTGGGTTTTAGTCCGGTAAAGAATGTAGCAAACTCTTCGTAAGTCAAATCAGCAAATCTAGTAATGCCATATGTGGCCGTTCCACGCTCGTGGGTGTTCAAATCGTGAATATTTTTAATGTTTTCTTTAAATATTAAAAACCTTTTCGCCATTTCTGTTGAATCCTCCGCGTAACTAGGACTGAACTGTTTGACAAAATTGTAAAATAATATTTGCGCTTGTATGTTGTGATACAGTTCACCAGTCAGGTTCTCCTCGTGGTCACAAGTGACGCGATAAGCTGGAGGATTTTCAGTCCAAGGACGCAACCAAACATTCACGCGACAGAACCTATTCGGTATAACATAATCTTTAAGTAACGTGCAATTTTCTTTTGTACTCAAAGCCCAACAATCGGTAAAGCCAACTTCAATTTTTATTTTGTAACGTACTCCGGCAATGTTTTGTTTTTCTATTGAAATTATCCTGACAAGTTTTTGTTTCCGATAAGTTGGATATTTTGCTTCAATATGTGCAATTGCTTTGTTAGCTAGGTGAAGTGCGATCTTCGAGCTGTCGTCATCTATATCTTCATCTACTTGTCTCTTTAACCTATTAAAAATGTGGTCACCTTTAGTAAACCTTTTACGATGAAACGATCCCATATGAGAATTATTGTCATCAATATTCTCTTCGTGACACTGAACTGCAATTTTCTTCTTTGACCTTCCTACGTGATCTACAATTTCAGTGTGGCAATTAAAAACGACTTTGCTATCAAGTGGGTGACATTTGGATACATCGGAAATCTGAGTGGAACAATTAGTCGGTGTTGCCGTATAATCTATTTTATATATGAATCCAGACACTACCTGCTCAACAACGTGCTTTATGTCGACTACCAGATAATGTTGTTTACTTTTATGCTTATGCTCGAATTTTCGCAGCGATTGTTCAGCCAGTCGTTTATACATTGGTTTCGTGACATCTTTGTTTTGAGGACCACCAACTAGAGCACGTTTTTTTCTTTTAAAATTATTTGATGACGTATCATCATTGCCACAGTTCACTGTAATTTCCTTTTTGTTAAGCCACGGTTGCTCCCAAATTTCTGAATGGCAACTTATCGCGGCAGCGTTGCTCTGTTCGTCACAATTCGAAGACGTCGGCTGTGAACTACTGTTTAAATAACAATTTGTCGGAATAATCGTAAAATCAATTCTTGTAAGGCTACCGGCAACAACTTGAACTGTCACCTTTTCTACCTTTATGACTTTGTGATTTTGTGTACTACCAGACAACAACAAATATTTCTGAAGGGACTCTTCGGCTAAAATGTGATACTTTGACTCTTCGGGATTTTTCTCTTCATAACCACCAGCTAATCCTCTTTTTCTTCTGGTTTTCGATTCATCTGTGTTACAATTTACAGTAATTTCCTTCTTGTTGAGCCAAGGTTGTTCCCAAATTTCCGAATGGCAACTTATGGTATCGGCATCAACCTTTGCTTCGCAGTTTGCAGAAGACGAACAACTTGTGGGAATAATTTTAAAATCGATTCTTGTTAAGCTACCGGATACAACTTGAACTGTGACTTTGTCGACTTTTACGACTTTATGAGATTGAGTATTTCCTGAAGACAGCAAATACTTTTGAAGCGACTCTTCAGCTAAAACGTGATATTGTGGCTCACTAGGATTTTTCTCCTGTAGGCCTCCAGGTATGCCCCTTTTTCTTCTGGATCTTGATTCGTCTATGTTACAATTTACAGTAATTTCCTTCTTTTTGAGCCAAGGTTGTTCCCAAATTTCCGAATGGCAACTTATGGTATCGGCATCAACCTTTGCTTCGCAGTTTGCAGAAGACGGACAACTTGTGGGAATAATTTTAAAATCGATTCTTGTTAAGCTACCGGATACAACTTGAACTGTGACTTTGTCGACTTTTACAACTTTATGAGATTGAGTATTTCCTGAAGATAGCAAATACTTTTGAAGCGACTCTTCCGCTAAAGCGTGATATTGTGGATCACTAGGATTTTTCTCCTGTAGGCCTCCGTATTGCCTTTTCACTCTAGTTTTCGATTCATCTATATTACAATTTACAGTAATTTCCTTCTTGTTAAGCCACGGTTGTTCCCAAACTTCCGAATGGCAACTTATCGTATCGGCATCAACCTTTGCTTCGCAGTTTGCAGAAGGCGGACAACTTATGGGAATAATTTTAAAATCGATTCTTGTTAAACTACCGGACACAACTTGAACTGTGACTTTGTCGACTTTTACAACTTTATGAGATCGAGTATTTCCTGAAGATAGCAAATACTTTTGAAGCGACTCTTCAGCTAAAGCGTGATATTGTGGATCACTGGGATTTTTCTCCTGTAGGCCTCCGTATTGCCTTTTCACTCTAGTTTTCGATTCATCTATCTTACAATTTACAGTAATTTCCTTCTTTTTGAGCCAAGGTTGTTCCCAAATTTCCGAATGGCAACTTATAGTATCGGCATCAACTTTTGCTTCGCAGTTTGCAGAAGACGAGCAACTTATGGGAATAATTTTAAAATCGATCCTTGTTAAGCTACCGGACACAACCTGAACTGTGACTTTGTAGACTTTTACAACTTTATGAGATTGAGTATTTCCTGAAGATAGCAAATACTTTTGAAGAGACTCTTCAGCTAAAGCGTGATATTGTGGTTCACTTGGATTTTTCTCCTGTAGGCCTCCAGGTATGCCCCTTTTTCTTCTGGATCTTGATTCGTCTATGTTACAATTTACAGTAATTTCCTTCTTTTTGAGCCAAGGTTGTTCCCAAATTTCCGAATGGCAACTTATGGTATCGGCATCAACCTTTGCTTCACAGTTTGCAGAAGACGGACAACTTGTGGGAATAATTTTAAAATCAATTCTTGTTAAACTACCAGACACAACTTGAACTGTGACTTTGTCGACTTTTACAACTTTATGAGATTGAGTATTTCCTGAAGATAGCAAATACTTTTGAAGCGACTCTTCCGCTAAAGCGTGATATTGTGGATCACTTGGATTTTTCTCCTGTAGGCCTCCAGGTATGCTCCTTTTTCTTCTGGATTTTGATTCGTCTATGTTACAATTTACAGTAATTTCCTTCTTGTTGAGCCAAGGTTGTTCCCAAATTTCCGAATGGCAACTTATGATATCGGCATCAACTTTTGCTTCGCAGTTTGCAGAAGACGGACAGCTTATGGGAATAATTTTAAAATCGATCCTTGTTAAGCTACCGGACACAACCTGAACTGTGACTTTGTCGACTTTTACAACTTTATGAGATTGAGTATTTCCTGAAGATAGCAAATACTTTTGAAGCGACTCTTCCGCTAAAGCGTGATATTGTGGATCACTAGGATTTTTCTCCTGTAGGCCTCCGTATTGCCTTTTCACTCTAGTTTTCGATTCATCTATATTACAATTTACAGTAATTTCCTTCTTGTTAAGCCACGGTTGTTCCCAAACTTCCGAATGGCAACTTATCGTATCGGCGTCATTTTCTGGTTCGCAGTTTTCAGAAGATGGTTGCCCATAACTATCCAGCTGACAATTTGTGGGAATTATTTTAAAATCTATTCTTGTTAAGCTTCCGGACACTACCTGAACGGTAACTTTATCGACATTAACGACTTTGTGGTGTTGTGTACTTCCTGATGATAGCATATATTTTTGTAGCGACTCTGCAGCTAAGGCATGGTATTGTGGATCACTAGGATTTTTCTCTTGTTGACCCCCCACAAGCTGTCGTGTATTTCGCGATTTCAAACCACCTATTTCACTTGGTATACCTGGTTTCCTTTCTTTCATATAACGATTATTAAAATTCTCATCCATAGCCATTACTTGCAAGTCTTTGTTGAAACTTCTTCTTACTCTAATATATTGTGGACTCTGGGCGAATGCATTATTATTAAAGCCAGCGAAGTTAAATAGATTCGTTAACTCCTCTATTGCTTTTTTCTTATCATCAGTTAAAGTAGTCGCTGAATTGTCCTCTTTTGCTGAATTTTTAAATGGTGTTGCATTTTCGCTGAAATATTTTGCAGTTTCATCTTGAGTAACTTGCTGTTTGTAATCAACGGATGGACCACCATAGTTTTGGAAATCATTAGTTATAGAAGTTTGTTGAAACTCACTATATGGAATTATTTGCTCCTGAACATCCTTGATTTGTTCGTCAGTTAAGGATTTTTCTGAGAGTGGTTGAGCTTGCAGTTCTGTATTGTGTATTACCTTGACTTCTTCATTACCTTGAGAGTCTTTGTTGGATGTTTTGTCATCCTTCGCATCAGTTATTACTTCACCGTCGTCACCATATTGCCATTGTTCTGTACAGTTATTAGCTAGTATTGCTCTGTATTTCGACCCAGTAGGTAGTTTTACCCAGGGTTTTTCTAAAATAGAAATCTTACAAGCTACCTGTTCATTGCACTCATTTAATTCATTTTTACACTTATCAACTATAAGTGTAAGAATGTATCGGATGCCGTTAACTACCTGAAACAATAGTGTTTTTTTTTAATACACACAAAGAAAATAATCTTTAATGCAAAATATCAATTGTATTCTAGAATTCCAGAAAATTATGTCATTACAATACATGTCACTGAAAATATATACAAATTATTACTTTCTTTGATAAAATTAAATGAATTATAATCTCTAACTACTTACTTGGACTTGCCTTGTAACTTCTACAACAGAATCTAGTTTATGTTTTATTTCCGATTCATGTTTGTCTAAGTGCTTGATACCTAATGCTGCAAGTTCTTCAACCCCCTGTGCTTGAGGGTCCACCTGACTCGAACATCCTATACAAGGCATACTAGGCTTAGGTCGAGGTATTGGTACATCATCCGATGTTCCCTGAAACAATGTCAATTAACGTTACTGTTAAAAAGTCAAATTACTCCATCACAACGTATTAAAAGATATGGGTGTGGAGTTTTCAAATATATATCCAACGTATTCAAATATGTATATTCAAATATAAATATTATACATATCCATTACAGGTATATCTTTTGAGATATACAAGTCGGAGACAAGGCGGAAGGATAAATCAATGACAATTGTTAAGTGAATGAAATACATAAAGTGGTGAGTGTTTGGACAGTAATTGAGATAAGGAGCAGTTATTAACTGATTGAAATTAAGGTAGGTACCAAGATTTAAAGGTTAAACAGCTATGAAAGATGCTCACTGTCTCAACGAAAGTAAGAGTGAGTTTTGTTGGCTTATATCATAAGGCTAAAGTGAAGGTCTATTCTTCAGTGCCCTCACTAATATTTGAGGGCACTCTAATCAAAATAGTCTCAGGTTCCAAATAACTGGGGCAGTGAGTCATCAACTAGCAAGAGAATGACACAGATATGGAGAAGGAGAGTGGGCAATGACGTTAATCATGTTGATTTCTAGGTTTGCAATATGTACTTTCGGAGTATTATAATATATTAATTTAATTATATGACACGCAAAAAAGTCATGGTGATAATGAAGAACAATTATCACCATGACATATTTAAATATGACATAAAACATAGCCTATGTTACTCGCTGATAATATAGCTTCCCAACAGTGAAAGAATTTTTCAAATTGGTCCAGTAGTTTCGGAGCCTATTCAATGCATACAAACAAACAATCAAATGGTTCCTCTTTATAATATTAGTATAGATTAAATTTATTTAATGTTTTATACATAGAAAATTAAATTATTTTTAATTTTTATACAACAAAGTGTGCAATATGATGTATTGCAATTATTGCAAACCAATGGAGAGATTAAAATTTAGCATGCTTATGTCACTCATAGGCGTTTTCCTTAAAGACTAGTAATAACAAAATACAAATATACTTCAGCATAAAATATGTACTTCACCGTCAGAGTGTGAATTATTTTAATGTGTCATCTTTTGTGTACGTCAGTTTAACGATGAGACCTTGATATTAATTTATTATTATAATGAAATACACTGACAATATCATACGAAGTAGGTACCTACTCATATAATTTAACTAGAGAACCATCTCCAAGTTCGCATGGACGCATTTTTTTCGTGCAAATTATATAATACACAAAACTTCTTTTATTGTCGCTCTTTCCTTTACTAAAAACCGTATCAAAGTCCGTTAGGGTAGTTTATAGCAGAAATTAGCAAAAAAAACAGACAGAGGCGGGCTGCAACTTCATTTTTGAATATCATAAACAAAACTTTGTTTCATTATAATATGAAATAACGAAGAAAGTTCAAGGAAAGTGCAGTATTATTACCTACATCCTGCTGCTCAATGTGAGCAGGAGACCCACTTGTGAGATTACGATCACTCACACAGCCATTTATGAATGATTTGTATTGGCAAAATAATATGTGTCTTCAAAGATTACATATTTCCAGATATGAATAAGATATAACTTAAAGGTGCAGTCTCAATCGGGATGCAAGCCAGTCTCTGCCATATCTAAACGTTTAAGTCATGCAAAGTAGAAGGTATTTCAAACTAAACATTTTATTTTATTAAAATATAACAGGGAAAAGTTAATTAAGATGATCGATAAATCATAAATGCATTCCATATTTACAGTAAAAATATTACATACATAATTAAAATAAAAATTCATTATTCAAGGAAGTTTTTATTGCTGCATTGTTTCGTAATAATGGTATTGTTCTAATTCCAACTATTTACAGCTATAAAATTTAATACAGTTATGCAAAAAATATATTTCACTGCAGTGGTTAAATACCTACATATGTAGTTTCAAAGGAAATAATGTATTGTTTTATTTAATTAAAATAAAAACAAACAGTAATTCATTCATTTTTAGTTTTAATTTTTTGATAAATGCCAATATTCAATTCAATTCAATTATTTATTGTGAAACCATAATGTATAAAGATGTTACAAAATTTATAAAGACCAGTGTTATATTGGTTTGGCATTTATATATATTGGCTTTTAGGCAGATTCTTTTACGCATTAAATTATTATTTTAGTAATATTATCAAGGAGTAAAATTTGTTTGTTATTATTTGTTATCTCTGCACCTAGGTACCGAACATATTCTGAACTTACATTACTGCGTAGTTTATTTTGTTAATTTTAGTAGGTAGAAAAAGTTCAGTATAGTTTGCATTATTGATGTGCACTGAATAAAGCTTTGGAGCAATTAATGAAAAATATATAATATATACAATAAATAGATACTGAAAAAATATATGGAAAAAGAAACGCCAAGGACGCGAATCTTGTAACAATGTAACGAACTAAAAACTAAACTAAAAAAAATGAACTATTAGTAATTACATATGTATCAACCCCCTTAATTGCATGAATAATATCTCATTAAATAAATTAAATTGAAATTTGAAGACTACACAGACGAAGTCGCAGGAAAAACTAGTCATATAAAAAAGATACATAAACATACATTTTGTTTACAAAAAAGAATTTTCATTGAAACTCACTTGTGGGACAACCTTTTATCACAACATGTGAACAACTTCTATAAGGTCAAATGTCAGAATGATAAATTAACAAAGATAAAAGAGTATGTGTATATTATACTCTACAAATTTTATTTAAAGTTTGTGAAGAGCTTGTCCATTTACAATATGTTTATATTCAATGATTTTATTATCAATATAATTATGTTATTTCAATAGGATAATAATAATAAAATAATACTCTCTTAATGTTCTTAATTTATTCCATATACAATGTACAAATATTATAAAATAAAGTCGCTGTCCTTTATCTGTCTCTCATTAACTTCTTATAAACCATTCAATGGATTTTGATTTGGTTTTTAGCAATGGAAGAACAAGAGCGATAGAAAAGGAAGGAATTGTGTTTGTATTTTGCGTTTGCAGAAATGCAAAAAATTGCATCTGTGCCAAGCCGGGACTGAGTCGAGAGTGACTTAGGAGATTTATCACTTCATTGAATTTGATCAAGGAATACACAATTATAATGGCAAAAATTTATTGTCTTTTAAACAATAGATATTTTGTCATTATAAATATTGCATAGTCTACAAATAAGCTTTTCATTCCTTGAGACATAACTAGGTACTAGATATGAGCGCCGCGCCGACGCGCCGCCGTCGTCGTGAATTCGTGTCAGCGCGCCGCCGTCGAGTAAAGCACGCGGCGCGCCGCCACCGCGCCGTCACGACAAGTCACGACAAAACGTAGTGATTATATTCTCTTTCGCCGTCCCGCCCGCGCGCGAGTACGCCCTCCCCTCGCTCGCACAGCAGTCGAGTCGAGTATTTCACCGAGTGAACGTGTTTTCGTGTGTTCGTTCGTTGTTACGTGGCGTCGAAAATGGCGGCGGCAGGTACTTCAACTCATATTGATGTTTATAAAACAAAAATAAAAGATATTTATATAACGCCAATGAAAAATATTTCCACAAAACAAACACATAGTTTTTGCTGGACAGAATTCGGCCAATTATCAGTGGAATTTAATGGAAGACGAAGAACTGTTCTAGGTGAACAAGTATTTTGTGCCGCTTGTCTACGAAACGCAAAAAATGAAGACGAGGAGTGTTTGTTTTCAAAGTAAGTTTCTTTTATGTAATATTCTTGGTAGACTAGAATTTATGTGGTTTCCAATACTAGGAATTATAGTCGATTCGCTGGATAGACTTAATCAGTCCTATTCTGTATCATTCACTTTATAAATAACGCAACCGTTATAGACAATAGACATATTAACCTCTAAAATCAAATATTTACTTCTAAAATCAAATTCATATGTAAATGTAATGAATGATTATAATCATTAACGTAACGATAAGTGTTTATTAATTTATAATTTATTTAACTTTTCAGGGCTCAAGTGAAAGCTTACGGCAAAAGCATAGCCACAAGTAATTTTCTTAGACATTTGAAAGATGCACATAGTTTAGAAGATACTCAAAAATCTCAACCGTTGAGCATCAAAGAGTTTTTTTTACCGAGAAATCCGAAAACGAGTGACAAATACGGAAGCAGCAAGAAGAGCGATAAGTGGTCTCTGTCTCGAGATGTAGCTCTTTGGTTTGCAAGATCATTGATGCCTTTTGACACCGTGGACAACGATGCAATGATTGACTTTTTAAAAAAATACAGCGTCATTGTATCCGACGCAGACTTACCAACAAGACACAATATAGCAAGAGAAGGGCTGGAAGATGTGTATAAAAGTATGCTGGCACATATAAACGCTTTCATTTCAAAACAAAGTCCTCGTTTTGGTGCCTTGACAGCCGATATGTGGACCGATAAGTATAGACGGCGCAATTATATCACTTGTACTTATCACTTTATTTCTGAAGACATGACCCTCATTAAATTTACACTAATTACAAAAGAAATCTCCAAGAAACACACTGGTGATACAATTCGTGACGAAATTCTGGAGGTTTTGCGTAGTTTTAGAATAGAAGAAAAAAATATTTATTTAGTTACGGATGCAGGTGCTAACATGAAAAGAGCTGCGAACTTATTGGGATTTGATAACCACCTCTGTCTTGGTCATGCTTTACATAATCTGGTCAACGTAAATGGTATCGGAAACACCAGAGAAATATTCAGACTTTTAAAAAAATGCAAAAAGATTGTAAAGCATGTTCGATACAGGGCACCACGTATTGAAGCTGCTGCATCTGTTGAACAAAACGAATTGCTTTCTTCTGTTGAAGAATTCGCCGAACATTTGGAAGATAGCGACTCAACTGATTCTGAATCAGAAGCAACTGAGATAACTGAACGGGCTTCAAGTTCCAGACAGCATTTACAGCCTCCTCCCACAATTAAAACGAGCACAAATACAAGGTGGCACAGCATTTTGATGATGCTTAAAAGTATTAATAACTACGCAAATCGTCAGCCTATTAACACAATTCTCAATGAAATCGGTCGAGGTAGTCTCGTATTACAAGATGTAGACTATGAAAACATTGAGGCACTGATAAAATTTCTTGAGAATTTTAAAAAAATTGTGGAAGTTCTAAGCTCAGAAACGCAACCTACCATGAATTTGGTTCTCTTATTTCGCTCGGAAATAAAAAGATTGCTTGAAGAGGTGAGCGATGATGAGCCTCTCCTCATAAGTAGGCTCAAAAATAATATGTTAGAGGGTCTGGAATTACGATTTCCTTTAACCGATGTTGTCGTTGCTGCAACATTACTTGATTGTCGATTCCACGCCATTAACGAGATTGATGAATACATGCAATCAAAAAGAGTTACTAAGGTTTCTTTTCTATCATCATTGCTCAGAAGTCGATTGGTATCAGAAGATATTCCTCAAAATAAAGTTGCGGATCCCGCTGTAGCTGGGCCGAGTTCAACCTTTCTACTGGATTTGGCAAAAAAGCACACTTCTACTCAACGCGATTCTGAAAGTGCAATAGAAAATGAATGCTGGAGATATTTCAGTACAGCAAGTCCTGAGGACTTAGAGCCTTACGGCGGAGACATTCTAAAGTACTGGAAAGACAGGAAAACTTCTTTGCCATCATTATATGCTCTTGCACGCTCGATCTTAAATATACCTGCCACCAGCACGCCGAGCGAGAGAGTTTTTTCCACAGCTGGATTAGTACTAACTGCGAAACGATCACGATTAAATCCTTTAAGATTAAATAGGATAGTATTTATCCATGATAATTATGAATTCTGCAAAGAATCCATAAATATGTAATTTTTTTAATTACCAAAGAAATTGTAATAAATACCAAGAAATTGTAATAATAGGCCTAAGCCTTTATTTTTTATTTATACTGAAACGATTATTTTTCAGTTAACTGATCACGTATTTGTTTCTCTTGTATGTCAAATTGCCATTAACAAGTAATATTTGCTATTTTATTTTAATACCTTGTAATATTTAACTTTGTAAATAACCTTTAGAAGAAATAACTATATATTATGTTACTTTATTGAAGAGATTTTGATTTATATTTAAGTAAGTAATTTTGAACTTCAAGTCAGATTGAAATTAAGCGCTGGGATTTAAAAAAAAAATGTTATAAGCAGGGGAATATAGAGATGGCAGAAATGATAGTGTATGTAATAATTTTAACTTAGAATGTGATTTATTGTTGTTAAAAATTGTGTAAAATGTAAGAATTAAGCAATTAAGACTGTTAATATCCTCTGTTTCTTTTGTTGTTTTGTTTCTTTTGTTTCTCTGTTTCTTTAATAAAAATATGAATCTTTCTTTGGTAGTAACAGTGTTGTTTTCCTGAATATTTGATTTAAAAAAAAATCCCTAATAAAAAATGTAACGCCCACGGCCACGCCGCCGCGACGCCGCCGCCGCCGTGGAAAATTTTAGACCACGCCGCCGCCGTGGAATAGACCATCGGCGCTCATATCTACTAGGTACAATCTTTAGTGCATTTAACACATACATATCAATAATCCAAAATTCATATACAGTAGAAACTCGTTTAACCGGACTAATTGTTGTCCTTAGGCATTCGAATAATTGAAAATCCAGATAATCGAATGTATGAAGAAAAGCAGGTTTTGTGCATATGTAGTACATAATGTTATGTGTTTATTAAAAACAACAAATACATATCAACGAAAATCCTTAATTAACTATTAAGCGATCCCACAGGGTCCGGGTGGGGTATTACCAGTTCCGACGCGTTCATGCTTGCATAAATTCGATTTGTAGGTATTTAATCGGATAATCGCGAATCCGTATAACTGAGGGCCGGGAAGAGACAGGGAGACACATTCTTTCCTATTCTCTATTCTGGCTGTGCTAGAAAATGCTTTAATTGAGACCTTTTAGGAATAAACATGAACGGCAACAAAGTGACACACTTAAGGTTTTTAGATGACCTGGGTCCCCCTATTAGCCAAAGTAACATTTTAAAAACCATAACGAAGTTCGAAAGAATAAAATGTATGGGATGTCACATGTGATTTAGCGACGGCATGTGTCAACCACATACATTTTATTGTTTTCAAACTTCGTTATCATTTTTACATTGTTACTTTGACAATTTAACATGCTTTGCTTACAAAAGTCATTATCTGGTGGCTAGTTAAATAAGTATAATATAGAAGAAGAAAAAAAAACTCACAACTGGATTATATACGACTTCATTATTATTAAGCTTCACAGAGTCTTGTATTAGAGTTGGCTCGTTAGAATCAGGAATTACAGATTGCTGTGGACTATTGCCATCCTGACTTCCTTCCCCTGTGGTTTCAGGTTTAGACTGATAGTCCTCACATTCCAATGTATTGTTCTCAATAACAATTCCATTCTGCTTTAGATCACAGATGGTGGCTCTGCAGTGGAGATGCTTTTTTGAGTCCAAATTACTAAGTTCTGTTGCTTTCAGATATGCAGTAATTTTGTAATGATTTTCATCCTAAAATAAAGAATATACTTAGAGTTCACATTTGACTAAAAAAAAGTGACAATTTTTTTTTTGTTGTTACTTGACATTCTAGTGACAAAAGCACACTTAATGACTTCTAACAGTAATATTTAGGTATAGCTACTCAATATAGCAACTAATTTATTTAAGTTATTTAAGTGACTAAACCCATCCAAAAATAAAAACCCATCGCCTGGCAAAGCTATAACAACAATAAATATTTCAGGTATTAAGTATATTGCTCATATATTTTGTCAAGCTTTATATATTTTTATTTTTCAATAGTCAGATCGCGATTCACGCACATCAGCTAGTTACTCTAGTTATTATAAAGTTGTGAAACCACCAATATACTTCCATTTTTATATCTGACATTGAATTTAATTACTTACCACTTTCTGCACATCTTTTATAGTTCCGTCTTCATAAATGAAAAGTTGATTTGGTAAGTTATTCAGACTATCAAGAAATCCATTATACAGTCTATGTTTTTCCTCAACATTGATTTCACAAAGTCCGTTACGCAGTAAAAGAAAATTTATTATAATAAATGTTACAGCGTTCGCCATTCTGCATATAAAAAATTAATTAAAATTATGCAAGATCATAACTAAAGTGATCATAATTAAGTTAAAAGTCTAACTAAAGTGAGTAGGTTCGGTTTTTTTTTTATATCTAAGATTTATCACAAATAACAAACAGGAAAATCTAATGACTAATTACTATCGATTCACACAAGTCTTATTCGAACTAAATAATTGAAAAGAACCACCCATCAACAATGAACAAAATTAACTGAATGAAAGAAAAGGATTTGTATTTTATTTATATCACTATTGTTATGTTATGACAAATAACTTGTGTTTTATTGTTTAAATTAAATGTTTAGTTTGATTGATTGAATATGGATTGAATAATGTCAGCAAATTATCCATAGAAATTATCAGTTTCAGTATTCTGTTATTCTGTATATAGTAACATGTACAAGTTGCAGAGCGAGAGGCGAGAACAAAGAATATATATTACTCTTACTACTTACTTTACGTAGGTTTTTCCCCCATAATTTTCCATAGGAAAATTAGTTAGTAATTTGTAGTATTTCGTAGTTGCTTTCCAAAATGTTCAAGCACTAATAAAATAAATAATAATCTTATATAATAACACTCTTATTTATACTCTATGTTATTACGTAGTAATTTCTTTCTTTCTGTGTCAATACGCAATACCCAAGCAATACCGTTAGGCATGATATATTTTTTAATGACAGGTTTATTTATAATATTTATATTTGACCAAAGTACATAAAATATAGAATATATGCATTTATTTATTTTGTAAAAGTATGACAAAATAAAAATATAACAAAACTGAAACATGTCACGAAAAGATACAAATAGTTCGGCTTTATCACGTCACCAATTGTAGGTGCACTTTCCTTTATTTTTTCATTCTCGATTTTATTACGAATTTAAATGTTTTATTTAAGTGAAATAATTACTTGTTATTTAGGTGGTGGCTCACCTTCGGTGTACTTTGCGGTGCTACTTTCCTGACTAGATTTTACAAAGTATTAGAACCTGATCATGTGTGGTATGTTTTGTTTTTAACTCTGTTTTGTTTAAATTTATTATTCTATACAGAATCAATCATCCGACTTCATTAAGCACTCAATTTATATTCATTAGTTTATTCCTAGATTTGCACATTTTAATGTTTCCGACATATTTTTTTGTATTTTAGTTGGGATGAAACACATTTTGGTAAAATGGCTAGTTGGTACATCAACCGAACATTCTTCTTTGATGTTCATCCACCACTTGGCAAGGTACTTATTTATTAAAAATATAAATTTAAGTATTTGTATAGGTTGCTTGGAAACTATTGCATATTAATTCTAGGTTTTATATCATTAATACTAGAGAGCTGGCTGTTCAAACAACTTCCGAGCTGTGTGTAAATATAATTATAAATATATATTATATATTTATAATTATAAATATATATTCTATACTGTTATAACAGCTTATTATTCAAGCTTCTACTGGGACTCATACCATAACCCTACAGAAACTTACATAATTAATTTTTAATAAACATTTGATGTGCAATGTAAGTTGTACTTTTTACAGAGGCATATTTAAAAATAGAAAAAAAAACTACCTATGTGAAGGCTAGTGTGCCTTCATAATTGGGAAGTCATTCGAGGGAATTGCCTAAATAAATAAACAAACACAACTTATAGAAAAGACAATTAAATATTATATTTTCAGGGCACAATGTAAATGTATTAATTAAAATTCCATTTAATTTAGTTTATTACCTGTAGGTACCTATTTTAATTTCTATTTCTAGATGCTAATTGCACTATCAGGCAAGCTAACTGGGTATGATGGAACATTCCCATTTGAAAAACCTGGAGACAAGTATGAGGGAGCAAGATATGAAGGAATGAGAATTGTAAGATTATTTATTTATTTATTTATTCCTCCTAATTTAATGTAACATTTTTTACACCCATAGGTATGTAAATATAAGTATAACTGAACATTTTATGTGTACTACTGTTACACTAATTATATACTCGGCATCAACTCGTGCCCATCACTAGGGATACCATGTGGTGACATCTTTTATAAAAATTTACATTTACGTTATGTAAACATTTACGTTTCAAACTCCTTAATCTATACTAATATTATAAAAAGAGAAGAAGATTTGTATTTTTATTTGTGATGAATAAAATCAAAAACAACTAGATCAATTTTAAAAATTCTTTTACCTATATAATAGGAAGCTATATTATCAACGAGTAACACAGGCTATATTTTATAATGTTACACATGCAACAGCTAGTTAATAATTTATAAAAAAACACTGCTATTTATTTCTATTTTCATAATTATACTTTTTTTTGTTTTCTATCCAAACTATTCTATGAAACTACTGGATCGTATTTGACAATTTCTAAATAAAACAAACTAGATTAGGTTCAAATTAGGTTTAATTAAAATGAGATGGATTTTTAATATTATTTTGTTTTCTAATTAATAATGTTATCTATAATTTAATGTTTTATGTCCAATTCTGAAACAGAACAAGAATTTTTGCACTTAATTTTCTATTTGATTTTTAATATATTTGTATGATATACTACTTTGTCCTAATATTATGCAGATATTCACAGTATTATGTTTTAATTATTTAATTGTAATAATGATTTGTTTCAGTTTTGCACAACCTTAGGAGCACTAATAATACCATTGACATTTTTAACAATATGGGAAATGACAAAGTCTTTAGACTCCACATTTATTGGAACTATATTTTTATTATTTGGTAAGTATTTTTTTATGTAGGTTATTTTGTATTTTTTCATATGTGGTAGCATTTTTTTTGTAACTCGTAGTAGGTAATTATAAGGAACTAGCGACCCGCTCCTGCTTTGCTCAGAATGTAAAGTTTTATATCCACAAACCGTCCTCGTTTAGCCCTCTTTCCGTTAATGAAAGCCATTAGCTAGGAGGAGTTAGCAGATATACGGACAACGTCGAAAGCGACTTAAATTTATACTATAATACATACATTACATAGTACATACATACATGATACATTAAGTACTCTTTTCGTTTATTGCCTAATAACTACCTAATATTGTCTAGTGCAACTGTAGTTTATTTCAAACTAATCATAAAGTTTGTTGGTGTAAAATTTCAAAAATATTGTTTAAAACTCTTAACACTCTTAATGAATGTATCTTGACCAAAGAATTTGTTCCATAACTGTTTGTAAACATGTGATTTCACAGAAAATTTTATATTTGTATTGAGAATTGAAAACAACAACAAATAAATTCAAGTCAGCAGAAGGCAATTACCAGTATCAAAATTTTTTTTTAGTTTACATGATCCATTTTATGTAGCATGTTGGTAGCAGGGAATTTTTTTTTACTTTGCGGATTCAATCTTCAATCTAAAACGGAATGGGTGAATTACCTTCACAATGTTTTGTTATAATGACATCACTTTGTTTTCAGATGTTGGGCTGTTAACACTAAATAGATATATTCTACTTGATCCCATATTGTTGTTTTTCATGAGTTGTTCAATCTACGGTGCTTTTAAGGTTAGATCAATACGTGTTATGTTATTATTATGAAAACTATATTAAGTATTTGTCCATCATACTAAGACACTTTTTATGAATTCATTAGTCTTATAGATTTGATTGTCCTTTTAGTAAAATGTTAGTTCACTGAATCATACGCAGGTTCGAATTTTGGTCGGACTTGCATCTCAGATCGATTTCAAAATGACATGTGAATTGAATACGATGGTAAATTTCTCATATAATGAAAAAAAAAACTGCATTGAGATAAAACCGGCTTGTCTGAGACTAGCTTAGTGGTTTATTTGCACAGATAAGAGCGCTATGCCTCGCCAGTCTGATAAATTAGCTGTAAACTTATAATATTGCCGTTTTGTATGGGAATATTGAAATAAAAAGTTGTTTTAAAAAAAGGTTTAACTAATCAAATTATTTTTCTGACCGCTGGGGCCGGAAGTTTCTCCACTCACAAGGTTTTAACACATTTAACTGTCGTCATTATCAACGTTCTTATCAGCGCGGGCACGAGGTTAATTCATTTGTGAAGTCAAAATTTCCAAAACGAAAGTAATTGAACCAATAATTAACGTGCATTTTCTTCATTAATTATGCTCAATCGGTGTTATTTTGAGTATGTATGTTTGTTACGCTTTCACGCCTCAACGTCAAAATAATAAAAAAATTGAGCGCAGACGAAGTTGCGGGCAAAAGCTAGTTATAATAATACATATGTGTTAGGGTTTATTTTATATTCAAACGTAGAACTCAAAGTTAAATGTTAGCTATATACAGCTTAGTATTATTATATTATTAGCGTTTTGGTAGTGTCAGAGCACATTACATTCTGGCGGCAGTAACCACCCTCTACAGAAGATCAGTGTTAAATAAATTGCATGTGAGCTGTAGTGTTTCAGTGAGTATTACAGACAGGCTGACGGTCCACTTTATGGTAGGTGGCTACCGTTGCCTATAACACAAGCAACGCCATAGGTGTTAAGGATAAGGGATAAGGAAGATATGGGGTAACGGGCTCTGGCATCCCTCACTCACTCACCGAAACACAACAGCACATATGCTGTTATTTCACGGTTATTTACTGGTTATATCAGTTATATCAGTTAAGTGTACAGTACTACTATACACTTAACTTCCTAATTATTATCAGGTCCGAACACTAACTGATGATGGTCTGCCACCGTTGTGTGGGCGCATGTTGCGATGGCAACTTTTCCTGGGGGCATCGCTCGCGTGCACTGTGTCGGTCAAGTTCGTTGGTTTATTTGTGGTAATATTTGTTGGACTGCGAACTATAGCCGACTTGTGGAACATACTTGGAGACTTAAATAAACCAGTGGTAAATAAAAATTACATTATATTTTGTACTGTACATCTGACACATTTTATTTGACTTGATTTCATGAATTCATAGAATGAATCTTCTTGAAATCACATGACAATAATAAAACGCCAGCGCAGTTCTTAGTAGAAGTCATTTTAAACAGATTTGACTATTAAATGCCTTAAAAAAAATCACCGTGATGCAAATATTTATTTCTTATTCAAGCCTATTGTTTTGCTCTCCTACCCTCTATTATAAATTTTGTATTTATTCCAGAGTTTAACTGTGAAACATCTCACAGTTAGAAGTGTAACTTTAATATTGTGGCCGACAGTCCTCTATATATTTTTCTTTTGGATCCATTTGACTGTACTTAGTAAAAGGTATTTATTTATCTATAATATTATTTAATTATATATTATTATTGAAGTTTGAGCTGTAGAAAGTCTGCCATTTCTGCAATCTTGACTAATTTGCACAAAAAAAAACAGTTATTGTGACTTAACTATAATGGTTAGACATATAAGCACCATCGCTAACTTTTTGTGGACAATATTGTGTGGTATGACATGTACTAAGTATATTATTATTAAATAGTTTTCGCAGGGCCATGCCAAATAATGAATTTTAAAAGCAAATTTTTGATACCTTGGATTCCATTATTATAGTTTTCTTAGAGATCTCTAATAATGTTTCGTTTATAATGTAGCTTTCTATAGGTGAAAGAAATTTTAAAATCGTTTGAGTAGTTTTTGAGCTTATTCATTACAAACATACAAAAATTCAAATATTTAATTGCAATTGCATGGTAACTCAATAAAAATACAATTTTAGCGGTAACGGAGACGGTTTCTACTCTTCCGGATTTCAAGCTCGCTTGGAGGGGAATAGCTTGCACAACGCTAGCGCTCCAAGAGTAGTGGCTTACGGAGCCATCATTACGCTCAAGAATCACAGAACTGGAGGAGGATATTTGCATTCCCATCACCATCTTTATCCTGCAGGTGTTGGGGCCAAGCAACAGCAAGTGAGTGCTGACACCTCTTAAAACAAACAAAACTTCTCTTTTGTAATAAAAGTATTCTAGCGAAAATAGGTTTAGCAAGACACGTTCATTTTCTTTGACGTTCAACGGTCAGCGGCTGTCATAGCAACGGTCAATGTATGAAAAGTTAGTTTTTTTTTAATAAACAAAATCGGTTTCCGTTGGGATTCCGAGGAAAAGTGTATGATTATTCCTCTGTTTAAGTGCAATGTTCGGTAAAAATTTCGTCAACCCGTCGGCTATTTTTCGAGTTTTTGAACCAAACCAACATAACATTTTCATATATATAGATTTCTAGTTTCTAACGTTGTTGAATACAACAAGGATTGAAATGTTCAACATTATTTACACATAATAATAATAATAATTATTATTATTTTAGATCACAACATACACCCACAAAGACGAGAACAACCGTTGGATAATAAAGCCATACGATCGCGAGCGAGTAGAGGGTACGGTTGTGGTGCGGAGTGGGGATTTGGTGCGACTGACCCACGGCCACACCGCGAGGAACCTTCATTCGCACCGCGAGAGGGCGCCTCTTACCCACAAGTACATGCAGGTCACCGGATACGGAGAGGTTAGTGTCAAATTTCCTATTATATTATATCACTGCTGTGTGTTCACTGTTCACTATTAACCTGTAATATATATATCACCAGGCTGCTGTCAAATTATTTTTGTGCCTGTTTGAAAAACGCCATTTTGGCGCTGTAGGCTATAGAACGAGTGTTCAAGAAACTAAAATTAGTTATGTCCGCATGACACTATTATACAATATATATTATATGGAATAAAAATATGCAAACATCAAAATTAGTTCTCGGGAGGGCGACGTTCCAAAATGGCACAAAAAATTAGCTGTCATTTGTATGGGACAGTCTGTCCAGTGGTATATATTACAAGTCAGTGTGTGTGTGTTGGATCAATGCATATTGGCAGTACTTGTCAAGTATTCAAAGATTGCTATTACTTCTTAAAACACACATCCTTCCTTGTGATGTTTTCATTCGTCGTTAAATAATCTGTGCACATTCATTCTGCAGCCTATACTGGATTTGTACTTGTAGTATGGCTAATCCGATCAGTCAAGATCAGTTCCCACCACGACACGGTCTTGGTCCACCTAGGGAAAACTGTGGTATTCTGTAAGGGGATGGTTACTGCCGCCAGACGAGCTGTCCAAATGACTGCGAAATATATATATGCCCTGTGACTACTTCCAAATCCAGACCGGAGCAAACTTTCAAAAGTATATTTCCAAAGTTGATCCTGAAGGGAATTGAACCCGGGGGAACCCTTGAACAGAGCGTTAAGGCGAGCATCCTAACCACTCATCCAACGAGCTCGTCAAAAAATGAAAAATGTTACATAGTTTGATTTATTCTAGGATGGTGTTGGAGATGCAAACGATGTATGGAAAATAATAATATCAGGCGGTAGAGACGGTGACGAAGTTCAAACGGTCAGGAGTAAACTCATGTTGGTACATTACTTACAGGTAAGATTGTTTTTTTGCCTCCTAAAGAAATAAGTGACTCATGCCCATTTTCACCAACAACGGACATACTCACTTTTTTTGCTTGTAGTACTTACATAATTTAATTGGTTACTTATGTATTTGTGAATATTTCAGTCGTGCGCGCTAACAACCACCGGCAAGCAACTGCCGAAGTGGGGCTACGAACAGCAAGAGGTGGCTTGCAACCCTAACTTGAGGGACAAGAATGCTCTTTGGAACGTCGAGGACAACGTCTTTGATGATTGTAATCACTTCTTTCATTATTATTTATTACACCAAATAAATTAAATTATGGTTTTTGAAACATTTAATACCTCCAAAAATTAAGACATTGCAGCCATGGATTACTTTTTTATTACATAACATATGCTTTTAAAAATAAATAACTTAAACCTTGTGCGTGATGTGTGCGCTAAAAATAAGTGCAACTTTACATAATTTAACATAATTAAATTATTAATGGTACTAATCTACAAGTAAGCGCGAAGGCATAGTAGTTAAAGTGGGAAATCATAGATTAGTTAGGGTTGCATTGCGTCTTGGCCGTAATTGACTGCATCCATAAAATGGATTTTATGCTACGACACGTAGACATAATATTGCCAATATTAAATGTATTTTACGCTTGTGACGTAAGCATATTGCCACTTAGTTTAGCCTAGAGGCTTTGTCTAGACCAGGGTTCCCCAAACTATTTTGGACAAGTGACCCCTTTTCAACAATGAACTGTTACCTCAGACCCCCATGGTCAAATTACCTACTTTTAAGACCAACCCCCTTATTCATAATGGTCCGCTAACTTAAAGCAGCTATCTATCTTAGTCTATCTTTAGTTTTTTCCTATTGGTACAAAATACCTAGGTACTAAGGTGCCAATTAGAAAACTTTGCACTTGGTTAAGTGAGTGAAGTTGATTTCATTTTCTCGTCAAAATTTAACAAAATAAAAAGACAATCCAATTCAGTAAATATCAAGTTTAATTTATAATTATTACAAATTAATACATAAAGCATCTTAAGTTGGTAGGAAATTATATTTTAAAAACTATTAATTCGCAAAGAGAAAATAAAACATTCAGTGCGATGGATGAACCTGGTGACTATCTACCAATCTAGCTACATCCGGTTCAATATTAGTGAGTTGCAGCCTTAAATCTCCACGTTCGTTGATTTTCAAACGGTTTCTTTGTTTTGTCAAAATGTTTGTTACCACACTGAAGCTTTTTTCAACTAGATATGATGATGGAAAAGCGATAAGGTATTTTTCAGCAATGTTCCACAATGTAGGATACTGTGTTTCAATTTTGCGTTGCAACCAGAACTTCTGATAGCCTTGGTTGAACTTTTGCTTAAGCTCTTCGTCTGTGCTGATGGTAATCAACTCTTCTTGCATTATCACATTGGCTTCTTCTATGGCTGTGGTGTTATACGGATTTATTATCCATTGAGGAATTTGTAAATTTAAAAGATCATCAAACCTCTCCGTAAAATCCTTGTGTAATGCGTCCAAGTGAGTAACATATAATAAAATGTCATCATCTTGAAGCATTTTTGGTAATTTTGACAAATGCGGAAACTGCGAATATTCTTTTCTGCCTAAATTTTGTTTATAAAGAACTAGTTTACCCACGAAGGCCGATATTATAGATTTTGTTTTAATCAAGTTAAGATCATCACCCTGTAGTTGCAAATTAACTTTGTTGAACATTCCAAAGATATCAGTCAAGTAATAAATATCTGTTTTACAATTGTTCAGATTTTCTTTCAAATTCGGATCTTTTTCTTGTAAAAACTCCAACACAGATTCAAAAAGGGCTGAAAATCTTTCTAAGCAAGAGCCTCTTGATAGCCAGCGAACTTCAGTGTGCAGAAGTAACCGAGTAAAGACTTCGTCGTTTTCGTCACATAGTTGAGCAAATAACCGAGAGTTCAAAGAATTGCTTCGAATCTTGTTGATAGCATTTATTACATATTGTAAAGACTTATGCAATCTAGGACTCAGCTTTTTTGCTGCTAAATGCTGCCTGTGAATCACACAGTGAATAACCAGTACATCAGGCAGTTGTCGCTTTAAGTGAGCTATAAAGCCACGATGACGACCAACCATAGACGGTGCACCATCAGTCGCAACAGAAACAATATTCTTCCATGGAATAGCTTTATCAGTAAAAAAATGTTCCACGGCCTGAAAAATCGATTCTCCTCTAGTATCAGTCTCTAAATATGCAGCAAAAATCAGTTCTTGGCACATATTTTCATCTTTGATAAATCGAACATATCCTAACAATAGAGCTTCATTGCCGGGTAATGTAGACTCGTCCAACTGGAGAGAGAATCTGCGGGTCTGTAAGAACTTGCATAAAATGTTTTCCACATCGCGTCCCATCTCATCTATGCGTCTCTGAACGGTGTTGTTGCTCAAAGGTATTCTCTTTAAAATATCATGTGCGGGTTTGTGCAATACATTGTTAAGGACCTCCGCAATGGCTGGTAAGATAAGCTGCTCTCCAATTGTATGGGGTTTCCCCGACTTCGCTATTAGTAAAGATATATTATAGGACGCTCGTAAACCATCATTGTCTCGAATAGATGATGACGCAAACATCGATCCTATGGATGGCCTTTTGTCTAGTTTTTCTTTCAGTGCTTGAAAATATGACAAGGGCTTACTTTTTTTGTTAGCATGTACTCTTGATAAGTGGTCATCCATTTTTGAAGGCTTCATGGCATCGTTACTAAATACTTTTTCACATATGAGACACATCGGGAAGTGTTGATTTGATGGAGATGCAATAAATCCGAACTTCAAGTAGTCCAAACTGTATTGTCTGCATTTTTTTTTCGTGTCCGCCATCATAAAACTTTCAGTAATTCTGCAAACAAAAAAATAAGGAACCTAAATAAAAAACAATAATAAACTGTTAAATTTGCACACTATCTTATTTTTATCACACTCAGTTAATGGATTCTTGTTAAGTATTACTGACTTACTCTTTGATAAACTTTGATACCTATATTGGGAAGTAACTACAGTAGGTAATTAGGTATAGAAACTTCGTATTAGGTAATTAGGTAGAATAAGAACGAAAACCAAAGACTTAAGTGTTAGTAATTTTTACAAATACAATTATACATACCTATTTAAAATATGTTGTATGTTGTGTTTAACACTTTTTCAGTCACTTTACTTCACTTAATTTAGCTTTGTAATAAGTTTGTAATCTCTTGAAATAAATGAGTACTTAGCTATATGAGTTTTTATCGTTCAAGCTCCAACGAATTTCAAAACGCAAATGAACTTTCAACCTAAATGCAAGCTCGTTAAATAGTAAAATATCAGGAACATGTTTGGACTTGATCATGAATTCGTTCGTCTTAATTCGCGTAAAGCCGCTATCACACTATTCAATTTGAACGATTCCAATTTAGGAAATCGGAAGGTGTGATCGCAGTTAGAACAGATTGGATTCAATTAAGAGTTTATCCATTTTCAACTCTATATCTTCGATTTAGAAATCAATTTAGCGTAGTGTGATCACGAGCTCACTACTTAGATTCCTAAATAGGAATCGTTCAAATTGAATAGTGTGATAAGCACTTTATCGTCAAATAGAGAGCAAGTCAAAACGCCGCTGAAAGACGTACGCTCCAACTCAATCTTGCACAAACTTGTCCACATAGACTTGCCGAGTTTTTCATCTTGTACGAACTTGAAACTTTACATTCCTGGAACATTATTTCCTACAAAAATATTAATTATTCTTAGTACACGTAACACAACATAAACAATACAGTAACTACCTACTTACCTATCTTGAAAGTTTTAAATAAGAACTTGTGTTAATATAATAGGGGTCGATTTTTAGACCTCGTCGACCCCCAAAATCACTTTTCGTTTATGTCGACCCCTAGGAAACCGATATCGACCCCAAGGGGTCGATATCGACCACTTTGGGAATCCCTGGTCTAGACTTTATATAAACTAACATCGTAAAGGATTTCAGCACGCAGATATGTTTAACTACGGCAGTAAGAGATGCCAGAACCTATATTCCATGTCCCCCACCTTGTCCCAAGGTGTTTTACGTGTTCCAAGTTGACGGTAAACATATCCTATCAAATGAACTGTCACATCGATGACTGTCACCATGTCAGACATGTCATCACAACACCATGTCGTTTTTCAATAAAAAAAAAAACATGTTAGTACTTGGACTGCATGTCAGAAGTGAAAACTTAGTCAAAAAAAGTTTATATAGTTTACTTTCCGATGACAGATGTCACTGCGCAGGCAGGTTATAGTGCGCTATCGTTTCGTTCCGCGACACTTTGGTCTTGTATGAAAAGTTATCTATCTCCTATGCGAAATGTTCACTGAACGTCATCGCATGTATGTGATTATATGTGATATTGTATCGCATGTCAGTCTAAATTCACTACACTACTGTTTTACCCCCAACCAAATTCTCCATACAAACATCTGCCCAAGCACCGCCTAAGGAAGTTTTCACTTCGAATATAAGGTGTCGAAATTGGTGATTTAATTGGAATGTATTTGTGTTTGCATACTTTGGTTGCAGTGCCAAAAATGAGTTTCGAAGCTTATGCGTCGGGCTTTGTGGAGCGTTTTCTGGAGTCCCACGCGGTAATGTTCCAGGGCAACTCTGGTCTCAAACCCAAGGAGGGGGAGGTCACCTCTCAGCCCTGGCAGTGGCCCATCAACTACCGGGTGACTATTGATTTTATTATCTAGTCTTGGTCGTTGTTTAATGTTAAGGAAAATTTAAAATTAAAAGAAAGTTCCCAAAATTTTTCAATAGTTGCTTTTAATTCTGACGGCGCGTTCATGAAATTGCTAGTGACAAATAAATTAATTGCTATTGAAATTAATATTGAAATTGCTAATGACAAACAAATAAATTCACCAAAGCAACTTTTTACAATAAAAGAAAATTGAACTAAAGCTCGTCAATAGCTACTAAACAATATATACGAATCGGCTCGTTGACAAATTATAACATTTCTCTTATTAAAAAAAAAAAAATGTTTCTTTCAAATTATGCTCAATTCTATTGTTATGGAGATTGGACAGAATAAATCAATTTCATCGAATAGCATAAATTATTACCAAAACTATTCCACAGGGTCAGTTCTTCTCAGGCAGCGGTCACAGGATTTACCTGTTGGGCAACCCAGTGGTCTGGTGGACTAATCTGGTGTTCTTGGCCATCTTCTTCGTTGTATATACGATCAATGCCATCCGATCGAAAAGAGCAGAAGCGACCGGAAAGCCTTTACCGGGTGAGTTACTTCCATAGACAGAGAGAGAACAGTAACCGCTCTCCAGAAAGAGGGGAAGCTATCTTGCGTCTATTTGCTATCTCTTTCCTCTCTTTGCTGCTCTTTAGATTTACTGTTACTTCGGTGGTAACCTTGATCTGATGCTGTAGCGCCAAGCAGTCTGCGGTGCAACCGACTCCTCAGCAACTTACAGCAAATATGGCGTGTTTTGGCATTGAGAAAGTCAGGGTTTAGTTTATAATTTTAATTTTGCATTTCCTTCCCTTTTTTCTGCATTGCTTTCGTGCGGTCTATGGAGGACTGTCACAAATTCGTATAAAAAATATATGGTGATGATGATTTGTTTGAATAGGTGGCGAGGAGAGGGTCCTGTTGAACGCCGCCGGATGGACATGCACTGGATGGGCACTGCACTATGTGCCCTTTTGGGCGATGGGCCGTGTCCTCTACTTCCATCACTACTTTCCGGCATTAGTCTTCAGCTCAATGCTCACGGGTAATACATCATTAAATTACTTTTAATGCCAATTTATGCTAGTAAATTGACATCCCTTAGCCCATCCAAAAACAACAGCACTTGCTGTTATTTTTTAACTGACTTGTTAAATATTACTGATTTTTAAAATGTTGTAATTATTTATAAACAGTTATTTCAGGAAGAAAAATAATGTGTTCTAACTCAGCATTTAAAAAAAACCATTCGATTCCAGGTATTTTAACAGAATATCTTCTGAAGAGCATCAAGAGCTATCTCGGCGAAGTGTTGGGTAACACCTTGTATCAATGCACCATTGGAATCGTCATTTCGACGACCGTTTACAGTTTCTATTTATTCTCTCCTCTCGCCTATGGTATGAATGGGCCTTTAGCTAACGAAGCTAACTCCACCATGTCTGGCTTGAAGTGGCTCGAATCGTGGGAATTCTAATGATGCATTAAAATTCAGAAAACTGCATTGTTTAAGTTCTCTCAAAAACAAAATAATGTGAAAATGAAGATGAAAAATACTCAAAAGTTGCATTTATTTTATTTAAATGAATTAATACAAAAGTTTTAAAAAAAAGATAGTATTTAATACAAAAAATGTTTCCCAAGTGGTAGCTGTAAGCTATGTAAAAAAAAGGTATTATTGTAATTTCCGTCCATTTAAATTATTTTTATACAAATGATAATATTTTGTTAAGATATTCAATAAATTTTATTATATTTTTTCTTTGGCCTTTCTTTACCGGTCCACCATCCGAAAATATATTTTAAAGACAAAATGTGCTGAGTAAAGGACATGTTATACTTTTTCGATATACATATACCTACTCGCAAGGGGGCAGATAGGGGCAGCTGAAACCTAGAGATTAAAAAATATTGCCAAATGCAAAACAACCACACTTTAGTCAATTACAAATAGCGGCAGCCGAAGGTTCAAAAAAAATCCAAAAGACTATTAATTAAAATTAAATTATAACAAAAGAAGGTAATGAAATATAAAACTAAGTAGTGGTCCGTTTCGCGATTGAAATCAAAGTGGGCGGGCAGCGTTGCCTCGTCAGCTTGCGCGCGGCACTACGATGATGCAATTTCTGATGCAATGTGGGTTGCACATTGCATCATCGGCACTTGACAATGCAAAATGCCTTGCTGGCGAATCGTGGACAACTATGGCGCGTAACAAATCCACCTAATTGAGTTACTTAACCGATCATTCTGGACTTAAATGTTTTAGACAATTAAGTGTGAAATTCCTTTTATTATATTTTTTTAATAAAAGTAATAAATTCGTTTACAAATATATTAAAATTATCACTAGTCACCTCTCAACTCACCCACGGAGTCGCAGATAACATTCACAAGGCTTCATAAACTCTGAAGTTAGGGACTTGGTGATAAAAATCTGGTGCTGGCTCGCGGACCCAACGCGGACCATACTAGTTATAATATCCATTTGTTTGACAGCTTGCAAACGTCAATTGCAACGTCGAATTGTTCAATTTGTTTATTAGTTTATTATTAATTATTATTAGATTTATTACGATTTAGAACCACTTAGTGTAGCCTCTCTTTGTGTGATCTACAGCATATCTACAGGTTGTATGACTGCTCTGTTTTTTTTTGCTCTGAACGAACCGCCACGCGCTCTAAGGCTGGAATTACACTTGTAACTTTTACTCATACAAAGAATTTACTAATGTAAACAACTGTAAGCTGGTTTGGTTACAACGTAAGTTTCTAATATACATAAGCTGTAAGTCGCGAAAGTAAGTAAACATAAGTAAGTTCGTTCAGGTGTAAATGTATTTAAAAGCCACTTATGTAATGCTTACATAAGCCCATAAGTATATTCTAGCCTAAAACTCGGTGGGAAATTCCCACATAAGATCAATTGTTTACATGGGCATGCATTGGATATTTTGGTAGGTATGATTAATGGCCGGGAATTCCCCCGTTTATCCTACGTCTGTAACATGATCGGTGGACGCTATACGAGATGAATAACTACAAAAGAACTTATCATAAATTATAATGATTTACATCACACGCGTGCAAAGTATAAAGGACTCTTTCAATTTTCCACGTCAGTTTTCTAAGAAATTTAACCTTGTCGAGGCTTGTTATTATTTCCACGTCCGATAAACCAACAAATCCAGCCACAATATTCTTCAAATATTTCAGTGCTAATTAATGGGCGCAACATATTTTATTTGCTTGATGGTTAGTTTAGTTATCTAAATGCTATTGTTGTTTCGTCACTTGTATTTAGCACAGTGGTGTCCAAGGTAATGAGCCTTATAGACGTGGAGATTTATATTCAGATTAATTAAAGCACATATATTTTCAATTCGATCTTTTATTTTTGCGACTTTACAATACCTACTATATTTGACAACTCGTTTTTCTATATAACATCAAAACATACAGTATGGAATACAATACAATACAAGAGGTTGTATATCTCCAACACTTTCCCTTATTCAACGCTCTTGTATTCCGAGGGCATGACGAAGTGAAGAGAATCTTGGTCTCGGTAATTCTTTCGTAAAAATATCAGCTAATTGATCCGTTGTGCCGATTCTCTTTACTTCTATTGCACCTTCTGCAACTTGCTCTCGAACATAAAAATGTCGAATACGAATGTGCTTTGTTCGCTTGTGGAACTCCGGATTATGAGCCAAACGAACAGCAGCTTCGTTATCGACAAACAACTTAGGAGTATTCTCGAGCTTAGTCAAATCCTGCATTATTCGGGTTAGCCAAACCAATTCTCTAGCTGCCTCACTAGCTGCTACCAACTCGGCTTCGCTGGTAGAAATAGCAACCGATGTTTGCCGTTGACTGAGCCACGATATAATTCCTCCTGCATAGCGGCAGGCCACGCCTGTAGTAGATCGGCTAGTCTCTCGATCACCTCCATGGTCAGCATCGCTGAATCCCTCAAACGTTTCTGGGTTACGCTGTTCATATTTAATTCCATAAGTATATGTGCCTTTGACGTAACGCAGAATCCTTTTGACGTCAAGCCAATCTTCTACAGAAGGCGATTCTAATTTCCGTGAAGCAACGCCCACAGCATACGCAATGTCCGGACGTGTCCCGACCATTAAGTATGCTAAAGCACCGACAGCTTCTCTGTACGGATACTTTTCGTTCTTTTCGGAATTTTCAGTTTCGACTTTCCCTGAATAAGAACCTTCTTTAACTATGGGCGTCGTGACAGGATTGCAGTCTGCCATCCCAAAACGCTCCAGGACTTTTCTTGCGTAGGCTTCTTGATTTATGAAGACAGAGCCATTCTCTCCTCTTACGATTTGTAATCCGAGATAATACGACGCGGGTTTCGTCGTAATGTTCAGTCTTTTACGTAAATCGTTAAGAAAAGAGTTTGCCAACTCTTCATCAGTTGCGGCTACTAATCCATCGTCTATGTATAATGTGATTAATAGCTTTCTGCCATTTATTTCTTTTGTGTATAGACAGCATTCTGCCTCGCATTGTTTAAAGCCCAACTCTAGTAAAATTCCTTCAAAACAAGAGTTCCAACATCTTGGAGCTTGCTTTAAGCCGTATAAGCTTCGATTAAGTTTCCAGACTCTAGGCGTTCCATCACTAAAGCCTTCAGGCTGCTGCATATAAATTTCCTCTTCAAGTTTTCCGTTGAGAAACGCTGTAGCAACATCGAATTGAACCAGGTGCATATTCTCTTGAGCGCTGACACTCAATAGTGCTCTGACAGTTGCTAGGCGTGTGACAGGACTAAAGGTCTGATCGTAATCGATTCCTTTTCTCTGTTTAAAACCCTTCACGACGAGCCGTGCTTTGTACTTGTCGATTGTGCCGTCTGGATTCCTTTTTGTTCGAAGAACCCATTTACAAGGAAGCGCTTTTCTTCCTTTCGGTAAATCACAAACCGTCCCAACGTTGTGGTCTCTTAGTGATTTCATTTCGCTATGCATCGCTTTTCGCCATTCTTCACAATCATGCCGATTCATCGTATCAGCAAAATTCGCCGGGTATGTCTCGGTACAGTTCACATAATCTTCGAATCTTTCAGGCTTTCGAATTTCGTTGCGATTTCGCAAATTGTAACGCGGCGGTTCAGCGTCATAGAATTCGTCTTGTGGTTCGGGTTCATGAACGTGGTCTTCTTGGATTGGTTCGAGATCCAAATTCTCTCCCTCAAGGCCAGGTTTAAGATCGTCGGAGACAGATGGTTGTTGATCATCTTCGTGGTCTCCCTCGTGTTCTATAGGTAATGGCAATGTGTACTCTCTCGTACAAGCTGGGTGAACATCGCTGTTTGGAATCGGCTTCTCATCGAACGTTACATCACGCGAACGAACGAGGCTCTTATTTATTCCGTCAGTGATCCAAATACGGTAGCCATCTTCATCGTAGCCGATAAGTCTCCCTTTTATGGCTTTTTTGTTCATCTTCTTCCGTTTTTCTTTTGGAACGTGGACGTAGGCATTGCATCCTATTATTCGGAGATGTTTGATTTCCGGTTTCTTTCCACTCCAAAGTTCATACGGTGACTTGTCTTTCTTGCTTGTGGGACCTGTTCTATTGAGAATATATGCAGCAGTACTTATTAATTCTGCCCAGAGTTCTTGTGGCATTGTTTCGTGCGCATACATAATAGATCTTGCGGTTTCAACCAGAGTTCGATTTTCTCTCTCGCTCACACCATTTTGCTCTGGCGTGTAGGGCATTACCAGTCTTTGTTGAATTCCATGGGAGTCTAGTAGTGCTCGAATGGACTTGTTATCAAACTCACCACCGTTGTCACTGAGCAGGCATTTTACGGTATGTCCTTCCGTCTTAGTCTGAGCTAGCATTAAGGCGAGTTTATCCTTGACCTCTGACTTGTGTCTCAAGAAGTATACCATACGGTAGCCTGTGTAGTCGTCTTTGAACAACACGTAATACTGGAACTTGGAGTAACTGGGTTGAAATGGTCCACAAACGTCCGTGTGTACAAGTTCTCCTGGTGCAGTAGCTCGTGTCCTCGTACCGAATTTAAGTCTGTGAGCTTTCCCATATATGCAGCCTTCACACAATTCCTTATCAAGAGGAAGATCTAAGTCCAGTTCGCGTTTAACTGTAGCTTTCACATGCCTCTTGTTTTGGTGTGCAAACCTCTCGTGGTATAGTTGCATAGTGTCGGATGTCGCATAGACTTGTGCGGGATTCTCAGGTTGTACGACTCTTAAGTCCAGTCTGTACAATCCACCTTCTTTCTGACGTTTTCCTATTAAGCACGCTTCTCCGTTGACATAGACGGTGCATTCTTTTGTCGTCGATGAAAATTTGCTGGTCGGAATCTTGTCGTGTACTGCTAATACCGAGAATAAATTTTTCGTTATGGTCGGAACATACCAAACGTCTTGTAGGGTCACACGTTGTAGTTTCCCTTTTGTACATGCTTCGATTATTACTGAACCTTTGACTTTTGCACGAATCGAATTGCCATTAGCAGTCGTTACAGTACGGATCTCGTCAAAGCATTTGAAGTTTTGGAATAAATCAGCTCGGTTTGTCACGTGGTTCGTAGCGCCGTTATCTACGTACCAGTTTTCGGTATCAAGATTGATTGAAAATATTTCTGTGTTCTCTATAGACATAAGAATCATGTTCGCGGATTTTGAGGTCGTAGGTGTTGCTTGCGGATTACTGCTTTTCGGGGGTTTGCCGTCTTTGATCCACTTCTGACAGTTTCTCACTCGATGGCCGATAGCTTGGCAGTAGTTGCATTTCAACTTTCTATCCTTAGTAGACGTCTTGCCGTAATTTAAAACTAGAGCTTCCTGTTTAAGTACGTTGTTACTCTGCAGTGCTCGTTCAAATGCACATAAGTGGCTTGTGAGGCTTTCGATAGTTCGTTCAGATTTCGGCAGCAGTAGCCAGCTGCTTCTGAAGGAGAAGTAGGCTTCATCGAGGGTATCGAGAATCTTGCAAAGAAGTAGCAGTTCTGGAAGCTCGCTAGTTTGGTCCTTACTTAACTCCTGATTAAGCTGCGTCCAAATGTTTTTCAATTTCGACATGTGTGTGGCTATGTCATCTGCCGGATCCTTTTTAAAACCAAAGAAACTCATGCATAGATTGTAAGACTTATCCTCGTCAGTACCGTCGAAAAGTCTATGCAGCTCAAGCCATACGTTTCTTGCATTTGTGTATCTCATGACCTTTCTCAATGTCTCTTCTTGCATATTGGTTGTAATAATGAGAAGAGCAGTCGCATCAGATTTTACAAACCGTTCTAAATTGGTTTTGTACGTAGCAACTGCGGCATCTCCTGCTTGAGGAACGGGGTCTGCGGGTTTCAGGAACGAGCCTTCTACTACTTCCAGCGCGTGCGGGACGGTTCGTAGCAGACTTATAACTTTGTATTTCCAGGTATCCCAATTTGATTTTCCTTCTAATAAACCAATTTGTAATTTTGTAAAATTCTCCATTTCGATGGTGGGACCGATAACCTGTTGTTGTTTCGTCACTTGTATTTAGCACAGTGGTGTCCAAGGTAATGAGCCTTATAGACGTGGAGATTTATATTCAGATTAATTAAAGCACATATATTTTCAATTCGATCTTTTATTTTTGCGACTTTACAATACCTACTATATTTGACAACTCGTTTTTCTATATAACATCAAAACATACAGTATGGAATACAATACAATACAAGAGGTTGTATATCTCCAACAAATGCGACCTAATGATCTTTGGATCCTTCCTATGCCACAGCTCATATGGTAGATACTTTAGATTCCTATTTGTGAGCTGCTGTATCATTTTCGAATTCGCCGCCATTGTCACAGTAGAGTTTTAATAGTATCTATGCCCAACATTTGTTGCTTCTTGAATCATTTGCAACAGATTATCTTTGACCTCTGATTTTTCGATAACTCGAATAATCGTTCTTAAAGAGTTCATAGTATCGGTATATCGACATGCTTTTAACAAAGATACCTTAAAACATATGTGCACGCAAAGGTCTCCAATAGCTTTTGCTTTATATCTCGTCCCAAGAGGCTTTCGATAAGACTATGTAAATACAGCCTTTACTCTTCACTTAATCTTGACTTAGCTATACGGCTAAGGCGGTGAAACCTTAAAGGTGGTAAAGGTTTAGGGGGATTACCACCCGAATGATAATCATGTCTTTCATCCTGATGTGCTGTCCGTTCATGATGTCATCGCCCCGATAGTAGTCTCGGCGAACGGTCTCATAGCGAAGTCTGGACCAAAACCTCAAGAGGCTCTCACTAGATGGCTGGGTCAAGGGACAAATACAGAAGGCGGTACTTCTTGACACGGCAGCTATTGTTAGGATATATTATTTCGATGTTACGTAACCAGTACCGGTTAAGTTCTATTTTATCTATGGTATTACCTCGTAGACATGACTAACTTTTATTTTATTAAAATTTGTTGTTAAGCCAGATAACAGTAGTTAAATCATAAGGGATCAAGAGGTACCTGAAACAAAATCGCTCGCTATATGAGCAAAAACTACTGCCAATAAGTTTGTTCCAGTTTTATAAGCCAGCGAGTAATTTACTTGGTATTTCAAATCTGAAATATATGTATAGTTAGCTTACAACCACAGTTTACATTTATATTATGGATTGTTCTGTGTTCTGTGTCCTCACTGTGCAAGAGCCCAATATTCTTGGTTTCAAACAGTGTTACCACCTTAGCGATTTTCTCACTAGATCTGGTGATTTTTCAGAGCTCTTGGAGATTTTTTTGCGACATTTGGTGACTTTTTATTTTTTAGCGATTTTTAGCGATTTTTTAGAAGTGGAATCTGGCAACACTTTTTTCACAAAATGAACAACACTTTTTGTTTTTAGTCTTTTATCAGGGAATCCCCAACACTCATTCATTACTACGCAACCAATATAAACGTTTTTTCATGAAAGGGAGGGCGCTATACGTACTATATGAGATTAACGAGTGCCCCATGATGCTCTTTTTTTGGACGTAGGAATTAGTTATTATATTATCATGTCATGCATGCCCTTTAGTTATTCGAATACCTACTGTTTGATTCGGCCTTCGGGTTCGTACGTGGTCTTTGAAACAATTAATTATAGAATAAGTGAAATAATTAGTTATATGGTGTTTCCGTTGTATGTCGAACCTAAGTCAAAGAAGTAGTTGAATTCTGTCCTAGAATGGAACTTCCGCCAAATGATGTCATTTCAGCTATTGGTAAAAACACAAAATATTTATTTAAAGACCAACCATAACCAACAACATCTTCAGCATCATTGGTACCTATGTATGATGAAGATGTGATGGAAGATTTTTCTTTTGAAAATTTTGAATTTTAATTGTTTACTGTCGTTACCTAGTATACAATATAAATATATATTTCCTGTTTGTGTGTGTATCATGTATATGCAAATAAACGTGCAACCTATCTATCTATTGTAATACAAAATTTTAACGAAATCTGGTGGTTTTTTTTCTATCCAAATTTTCATAATCTAGCGACATTTCACACTGGACCTAGTGACAAAACAATTTTCGAGGTGGCAACACTGGTTTCAAATATTTTAAACTGTAGTTAATGTTGCCAGATTACATAAGGTAGAGAAGAATTAATTCTATATTAAAATTACTTACAAGTAAATTTTAATACAAATAGACTCTTGAATCGTCTTTTTATTAATTTAATTTATTAAACAAAAAGAATCAACGACATATGTATATTTTATTACAACATATCGATTAGGTACTGACTCATTCTGCTTTTCATCAACACCTTTTTTTGTAACTGGCCACTTTGTCTACAAGTATTTGACTCAATTTGACTTGACATAAAAAAAATAATTACAAATGGCGTTTACGTAGAATAGACAGATGTGTTCACGGCCACGATGGGCGATGTTTCTTTATTATTACGAGAAGATGGTTATATTCGTATGAACTTTCAAGTTGTTTCGTTAATATACCACAGTAACTTAAATATTATTTTGGTGCAAACTTATAAACGTGTACACGTTTTGGACGTTAACTCTGGTGTGATACTTCAATCGTACCATATAATAGGGGGTAAGTTTACGATTTTCTGTTCCTACTTACTAACAGTAACGAAATTTTTCAAAATTCGGTATATAATTTTCTTATTATTCATATAAGACCATACATGGTCAATAAAAATCATGGTAGATCATCTTTCCGACCCGTGTGCCCTACATTGTTTAGAGTATGACAGTTCTTGATAAACAATTCCAATTCCGGTGTCATATTCGATAACTTTCGGTGCAGATACTGAACGGGCTGGATATTTTGGTGTCGAGTACGCATCGGGCGCCGATCGTGTATTTGTTTGGGATGACCACGCTATTGGCGCCCGCACTGACTACAATGGAGTCCTTCTCTTACACACGGCGCTTCAGCGTCCGCTCCCATCATCAAACTCTGACAAACCAATAGGAATAGAACTAGTTCTCTCCGAGGTAAGTAAACAATAAATTATAGTAACACTAGCAACCCGCTCCCGGCTTCGCCTGGGTTGGATTTTTTTCCCTTTCCATTAGCAAAATCTGTTGACTGGTTTAGAAGTAGTCAGCGAAAAAACAGACGCTTGTAAAGTGACTTCAATTTTTACTATGTAACCATTATGGTTAACTTTATTGATGACTAAACTTATTGTACTGTGTTACAATATAAAGTTATTGTTAGTTAAATTTAAAATAAGCTTTTGTGACATCTATATGTAGTTAGTATTCTCTTGCAAGGTGTGCATTTATTTTGAATGAGTAATACTTCCTCTTGTGCAATCGCAGAAATATTTTCAATATGATTACACAAAGCAGCATAAAAAGAAATTTTATCATTACATAACCAAATATCTTTTTTGGTCAAAAAAATTTTTTTTTTTTTTTCATGATCAAATTTTGATAACTATCAAATTGATATGATGATTCAGCAATTATACAAAAAAATCGTGTGAATGATTTCCTATCATTTCTAACCATAATATCTTCAGTTTCCATAGAGAATTCTTTTGTATATTGGATTCTTATAATACTAATTATTTTTGTTTAAATGAAACAAAGGCTATGAAAATTAATTTATCTGGATGATGAATCAAGTTGATATCTATGGATGTTATTTTGTCTTCCTTTGTATAGTGCTATATGTAAAACTATAAGAGATATTTTTGGTAATTTATCACAAATGTTTACGGAAGTTATTGACCTTAAATAAATATATAATAATATATAACAGAAGTTATATGGTTTTATTTCCTGGAGTTTTGTTAACTATAAGGTTTGTTTATAGTCTGTAGCACTGGACATTATTTAATGACACATCAACAAATATAAGTTGTCTATGTGCTGTCAGTTCTGTAACAAGATTAAGTTGATTGTAATGTAATGTTATCAGAAGAAGTAAAATAAAGAAAATTGAACATTATAACCAAGAATCGCATTATTATTGCTAAAAGGTTTTGGGCACTGAAAGCGCCCTAGAAGAAGAAGCATTTAGTAAAGGCAGTGGCTTCCAAGAAATTATGCGAACAAGAAAAAGTCATGGCGGAAGCTATGAATAAATATGGAGTTCCACAAATTACAGCAACTGGGAATTCAAAATAAAAGCTGTGCTGGCAGAACATGTCCTGTTGGATCTTCTAAAAACAGATGAAAAGAAACAAGAAAGATGAGAAAGAATATAAGAAACGCAATCATGAAGCAGTTTCCATGTTAGTGCCATGAGTAGCTGATAGCCATTTAGACGGGGTAGTTGGTCTGAGCATTTAGAATACCTAACAGGGCGAAGAACATCGAAGTGTCAAGAAAAAATTGGGCAGAAAGAGAATAGCGGCGCAATTATTTACAAGGAAGAGGTTGTTAAATTTAAAATTCACTTAGAACGCTTTTGTCTATTGCAAATAAGAATAATTGAGTTGTAGTATAATAAGATTCAGTAACAGGTTATTGTTTCTTTGTATTTGGTAATTTGGTATCATGCTCAACTAGAAAACAAAAATCAGTTTCTTTGCCGTTAACTGAAACTGAGTATAAAGCTCTCTGTGAAGCTGTTTTTGTGTCTATATTTTTAAAAAGGAATTATTTGTGATTTAGGTCTTCACATAGAATTGATTTGTTGTTGTTGATTTGTTTGTATATGTTACGGCTAAAGGTAGGTGTGAACATAAATTTAAGTTTAGCTGGCTAATCTTAAGTTTATCTTCGAGAGGCAGCTAAAGTTCGATATCATGTTAGTTTGTGTTGTGAATTTCCATCTTTAGCCAGATTAACCGAAACGAAATGGTTAAAAATGTTTCGATGGATGCGCCGGACGAACATGTCGCTTGAGGGGGCGGAGGAGAGATGATGCGCGCAGACAGACAGGCCGACGGTCCACTTGAAGTTAAGTGGCAACCGTCGCCTATAATACAAGCAATGCTATAAGTACTACAAGTGCGCTGCCGACCACAGGATTAAGGATAAGGGAGGGATCCTTATTATTTTATTTTAATGACTAGATATTGTTTTAACTTATTAACACTGCAGAAGTTTTATTTTGTAATTTTTGTATACCTACATAAGTACGTGTAATAAGAGTGATTATTTTATTAATAAAAGTTTTCGTGTCGAAATAGTAAACATTATTATACCGTTTCCTTTTTTATATGCTCCTACATTTTTAGCCAAGGGCCTGCAGTTACACTTAATTTTAGCCAGATAATGATAGAAGAAACTAACATTAACGTCTCCTCGAAGATCCGGCTAATCTTAAGTTTATGTTCACACCTATCTTTAGCCGTAACATATACACTTTGTAATTATTAGGGCAAACAAAAAACTTAAACATGTAGAAATAAAATATCACTTTATTAAGAAAAATACAAGATAATAGTGTTGTGTTAGAATATGTCCTGACTAACTTGCAGGTTGCAGAAAGTGTTTCAGAAGTAGGATGAATTGTTAATCTCGATTAAGAAGTTTAATTATTGTTCCAGTGAGGCAGGGTGTAAACTATTAGGTTTGCTTAGTCTGTAGCACTGGATACATTAATTAAAAATAAGTTGTCCATGTGCTCTGTGTCTTCTGTAACAAGGTTAAGTTGATTGTAATGAAAAGGTTGTTGTAACGATTTAAATCTTTGGTTGTAATGTTATCAGAAGAAGTAAAATAAAGAATTTAACATTATAACCAAGAATCGATAAAAGGTTTATCTGCATTTATTAACAAAAGGCAAATATTTAATACTGTAAATTACTGAGGAGGACAGTTGATTCTCCCGAACTCTTGTCGCGCATAAACTTTAGTGTTCCTCGACGAGTGCCTCGGCCGGGCAGATATACACCTTTCCAGCTGAACCATTTCAGATCAAACTTGGGCCGTTTTTCGCCACTAAATCGTATTATGGGTCATGCGAACTCTAAGACATGAGATAGACCCTTGCATCGATGCGCCGTCGAAAATTAAGAGGGTCATCCTCGCCCGAGGTTCCGACACCTGACATTCTGATTTTAATTTGATTTTAATTTTATTTATTTGTTTTGTTGCATTGGATTGTATTTGAATATTTAGTTGTTGGTCATGACATGTAATGTAACATTTTTATTATTATTATTTCAATTTTTTATTTTTTTTTATTTTTTATTATTATCATTAGTATTATAGTTTAGATTAGATTTAGGTTTAGTATCTACATGGGATGTTGCTTGGAGCTCTCACTGGTGCATGCTGAGCCTCCTATAATTGCGGCAGCATCCGCCTAGTGAAAATTATTTTGAACAACGTATTTTAATTTGATGCCTGCCTCTTTGGGGGCCTTGTTTAATAAATAAATAAATAAATAAATACATCATTTTAAATATTTATAATAATAAAACATTTAATTATTTTTAATTAATTAACCCTTGGTGGTTGAGCTTACTTGAGCTATATTACAGATACAGATAATGTTTGGAAAAATCCATATTATTGCACAGTGAAATAGCATCATTATCATATAGATTACTATACAATGATGATATTATTGTATAGTATCTGAATAGCTGAACCGTTAAGTTCAGCTATGGTATAAAGTAAAATGTGCATCTTATAATATGCTGATTCTGCAAACATTGCAACATTTAAGTAGATAATGCATTTTATAACTTGTAAATCAAAATCTACATTTCAAGTTACAGGCTAAGTTAAAATTATAAAATATCAAATATCTAGGATTAATGCTAGAAAAAAATTCTAATTTGGAGGTATCATGTCGGTTTAAATTGACTGTGTCTAAAAACAGCAATCAGTGCTTGTCATGGTTACATTTCTTTGGTTTTGACTTATGGTTTATTATTCTGGGGTAACTCAGTCAAGATAATAAAACTTTATAGTCCAAAACAAAAAGTATCAGAACAATATGTGGCATAGACTTTATGGAGAGTTAAAAAGTTACTTATACTTGCTTGTATGATATAAAGACATTGTGTGTATTTGTTAGAAAATGTCAAAATTATTTTAGTTAAATAGCAAAATAGGGTAGGTCTAAAATAATAAATTTATGCAGAGACCAAAATGTATACTTTAACTATATATATTCAAGTTCAAGTAGGCAAGTTTTTAATAAACCATATAAATGTAATAATGTATACTTGTGGGCAAAGTAATACATATTGTGGGCGCGCTCGCTTAACTCACATTGTTATACATTCGAGAGCCTAATTTAACTTAAGTTTGAAAGAAAAAATAAGCCTTTTTCTATAAATTAAATATTAATAAAGTATCTGAAGTAACAATAATTAGTTTTAACATAGAAAATTAAAATTATTATGACATGAAAAGTTTATGAATTAAAAAGATCTGCACAGTTTAACTGCCACAATTCTATATCTATTCATCATAGCTATTCACAAAAAAGAGGGCCTTAACACTTTAAACCAGATTTAATAGATAGATATAAGAAAGTGCTGAGGCGCTTATTCCGATATACATGAGAATTTACATTGGGTACTAGCACAGTATATTACGGACAGCACATGTGCTGTTTTTCAGGGTGGTCTTCTTTAAGTCATAGGCTGTGCCCTGTCACTAGTTAACTGTCATCTTTTCTTTTTCAGGCTGTACTTCTTTATCAGTGCTTGCAGAGTTTAGATCCCCACTCCATTGAGGGTCTTAGCGATGTTATTAAGGAACTTAAGAATGCTATTGAAGACCAACCAGTTCGAAGGGGTGTAAAGACACAAAAGGTATAAATTACCATTAGACAAGCTTCTATTCCTTATTGCTGTCATCTGACACTAATAAAGTATAATTAATTTCATAATTTAATGTGGCATCTATAAATTTATTATTTGTTGTCTATTTATTACTTATTTATTAGTTTGTGGTTATTATTATAGCTATGAAGATACAATTTTTATATTTAAACTAGCTGGTGGCCACGACTTCGTCCGCGTTGAAAAATATTAAGTAGCCTATCCTGTGTCCCGTACGTCCAAATGTTTATCTACCAAGTTTCATGAAAATCAGTTAATTCGTTTCAGAGTTATGAAGGAACATACCTACATGCATACATACCTACAGACAAAAATTCTAAAAATCGTCAATTTAGTTTCAGTATCATGTATAGAGCCTATAAACACGATATCTGAAAACAAAATAATTACTCCATTACCGACCCTTACAGATTTATTATTAGTATTGATTAATAACAAAATGTGGATTATTTTGCATTGTCATTAATTTTATATTTATATGAAAAGAAAAATTGTGATCTTTTCGTTATGGTTTTAAATAATATCGAGGTTCTTCTTATAATACGTTATTTAAATCTTATAGATAGATTGTCTTGTCTTTGTATGTCTATTTTGTACAGTCATTGTCACAGTGTATCTTATATAAGAACCACAGTCTACTTTAAACTTGTCATATGTACTACATGACACTTATTGTAGCCACATGAAAATTGATAATAAATAAATATGGATCTTTGAATCACAATGAGCAACATATTAAACTAAATTGAAGATAAGACTTCTATTTGATTTTCAACTTAGCACGAGTTAAGTTTAAAATACTGAAATGTAAATAATAAAGTAATTTAAATCAATGCTAAGTTTATTTACAAATTAACTATAGGAAATATTAACCACAATTTATCCAATGGGGAAGAAAACGCAATGCTGTAAGTAGGTGGCGCTGTAATCATTTGACTCATAACAACAAATAAATACGCCAATTGGGATTGTTTTTTTTTTTTTTTGCAAGTATTGAGATTATTGTAACATAATCTGTTTATTTACGAACAAAATGTATGCAGTGTAGTCAGTCTCACAGCTTAAAGCTGAATTAAGGAAAAGAGGAGCCTCTTTACGGGGTATAAAAGCGGATCTTGTTAGCAGCTAAAACTCATGATTTCTCATCCCTGGTTACTAAAGACATTTTAAAAGGTGACTAGTTTAACTCCTAAGGAGTGTTCGTTATCAAAATCCTAGTAACTCACCATAAACATTTAAATATTTATAACTAAAGAAATATATGTTATTTTTCATAATTGTGAACATAAATATTGTAATTTTATTTGTTATTATGTGGCCAATTTAAACAATATTTAAGACTTACGAGTTAGTAAATCAAGTTATTTGTATTTCTTTACCCACCTGTGGAAGAACTTATGCTTAGAAACTCGGATTCCTTGAAATGCCGAAAACATAACCTCGAATTTTTCAAAGATTTGAAATTTTTAATTTCCCACAATTTTCTCATACGAGGATCGCTCGGGAGAGAATGATTTCCATTTTTATTACATCCAACGCAACGAGGCATTTTTGCGGTTATCATAAGGTAACCAGAAATTTAACAACTTTGTATTGTGATTGACACTTTGATTGAGTCAAACGATTCCAAAGACATCTTTAGTGATAATTGGCAGTTTTCTTCCCCATTAATATCATTTGTCAGGATGAATATTTGTTAGACTTTTGATAAAATTTTATAGTAATTTTATTGTCGTTTATACTTTAGAAGAATAACTTAACTATACTAAAATATATATGTTGACCAGAAGTAGCAAAAACATAAATTAAATATCTATATGTTTCTTTTTACTAATAAAACTATACACTCAGTAACTCTCCTTGAAGTAAATATGTTTTCTGGACATAATACCATGCACGTATATTGCTTAGTGAATTAAATATTACTAGTTCACATACCTATGTACATTTTGTCCGTGTCTGTTTTAGTGGAGCACCGTATTGTTCCATCTACCTCAGTCAACCCTCCGACTGGTGACAGCGGGAGTGGTTCAGGAACTGAAAGGTCAGAATCGCCGGATTCCAGCCCTCGCTATTGCTTCCGCTGTCGGTCAGAGAGCAAACGAACTGACGCCGTACTCTCGCGATGAGGAGTCGAGGGTGTTGATGTACTCGGAGGCGGAACGTAAGGAGACATTCAAGCGATGGCCTCATATGGATTATAAGTAAGTGATCGTTTGTAATTGTATTTTTCTTTGTCTTATTGATAGCTATTTGTTTGTGATAAGATTGACAAAGAGGCTGACCGTCCACATGATGGTGGGTGGCTACCGTCGCCACAGGAACTGGGGAAGGCCTTTACACGAGAGGAGTGTCCTTTTGTGGACTACTGTTAAAATGTTCTGACTAAAAAATTTCTTTTTATTATTTTGGTGAAGGTATAAATAAATGAGCTTTTTATTTTATTTAAAACAGATGGGCGTTGCCAGCTCGAATGGCGCAGGCGGGTTTCTACCACCAGCCGTCCCCCAGTGGGGACGACCGGGCGATGTGTTTCACTTGTCTAGTGTGCTTAGTTTGTTGGGAAAAGTCTGACGAGCCTTGGGTTGAACACGAGCGACATTCGCCCAACTGCCCCTTTGTGCGGGGCGAGTATACGCACAACGTGCCTATTTCTGTAAGTATTGTACAACCACAAAACACTGGTCATTTTTTATATTGTTTCTGACAGGGTTCACTGATGTGTTTATGTACCCTCCCCTAGTCTTTTGAGCTAGAAATTTAACAAACTGATGTTTACTGGCAACACTTTACCAAAAAACTTTATACATTTTCATAAGACTATATACATTATTTTAAAAGTATATTTTTAAAGTATAATGAAAATCATTAGGCATATTAAAGGAAATTGTTAGTGATTACATTCAAATGTCAGTGACGGCTTTATATCTATTAAGTAACGCCATCGTACGAAGAACTGGTGAAATATCTATGTGGATTTTACGTTTCTCCATGTGAATCCATGTTTGATTGATATTATATTGATCTATTGATTGTGTGTTAATACTCTAAATTCTAAAAAATACTTCATTTTGCGTTACTTAAATAAACGTCAAATAATCAAGCTCAAGTTTTATTATTTCACCTTACCATTACAGATTAAAATGCTTACGGAAAGAAAATTTATACTTTTTATTATCTTTGAAATTGTTTAATAGTTTATTTACTATTTTACAGGTCACAAATGCAACCGCGTGTGCAGTTCCTAGTCCGAATGTGAGTGTCGTGTCCAGGGGTAATACAGGGGATCTCATCGCCACTGGTACTGAAGAGGGCAAGGTCAACATTTGGAAATTCGACTGTGGCCTCAAGTTGGTCAAGGTCATACAAGTTTCGCCCTACGACTCAATTTTTAGTGGAATACTCGCATCAGACACCAACAAAGTCTGGTCTACTAGTTTAGAAAAGGATACCTGTAAGTTTTCCATTTAGTGAGTTATTATTAATCGGAAATTAGAAAAGATTATAATCACGTGTCATTTTTTATTTCAGCTACTTATGAATTACAACTCACGGCTATGGCATTTGTCAGTTTGACATCACAGAAAGAGGCTCATTCTCAAGCACAAAACGCCGAGGGAATAGACAAGGAAATTCACACAAGAAAGACTAAGCCATCGCTCGTATGCGGTGTCGTCATAACCAGGACAAATTCCGCACAGACAGACGCACCCATAAAAGAAGAGGACACTAGCAAAGCGTTGTTTGATTCAGGGAATCCGGGTCAAACGAATGAAATGATAAAAGCAATGAACGATCAGAATGAAGCAAAAAATAATGTCTCTTCAACGAACAGAATGCTGTTTCTTCTGACATATGATATACAAGGTTGTTTAGGCGGTTCCGTTCCAACCGTGGTACATACAGCAAACAATAGCGGAAATTCAAAGCCCGGTGGCAGCAAGAAAGTTTGCGCCGTGCCCAGAACCGATGACGCGAGCATATATGACGAAATATACTTCCAATATTCAGATGAGGACACAGAGCTTCCACAATGCACAAACAATATAATCGATGAACAACTCAGCAACGTGTTCAACTTGAATGCATCTTCGAGCAAAGATGATTCCAAGATGTGGGAACCAAAGAAGATAATATTTACGAAGCATTTCGCTACGACCACGCCACCGCCACTGTCCGCTTTGCTGCCCGAATTGCCGCCGACCGGACAAGCCAGTGCGCTAGATTTTGTCGGCAAGATATCGCAACTCAAGAGTTGGAAGAGTGGGAATATAGGGTCTATAGGTACCAAGCTGGCGGATCAAACTGATGCGATTTTGCAACAGGCCGACCATATAACGCAATATCTCAATATGACAGGGCAAGCGGAGATAGCTGATCAGTATGACCTCAAATGGTATGAAGGTGGAGATGGTACGGAGAAGGTTAAAGATTCTACATCTACTGCGAGCAAAGGGGGGACGCAAACGGCAGTCGGTAATAGCAACAACGACGGATTCGACAGTGATCCACCTCAAAATGACGAAATAGTTGCTCAGAGTGTAGCGTTCCAGTGCCTGATTATTCCTAAATTGGATTACACTGAGGATTGTAAAGTGACCCATCTTTATCCCACCGAGGACAAAGAACATTTACTAGTTGTTCTATCCAGACTCAATCTGGATGCGATTAAGAGAGTAAAACAAACTAACGCGGACGCAATGGACGAGGACTGTGTCACCCCAGACCAGGCCGACAAGTCCGATTGTAAAGCTTATTTTATTCTATACAAATTGAATACTAAAACATTATACACTCTCGAAGATAATCCCGTGTCTATTAAGGAGCTATCGTATCACGAGAGTCCAGTAGATTTATGTTTGCTACCGGCCGATAAGCACAATCAATATTCCTTTGCGGTTGCGGGTATAGACGGCGCTTTAAGGTTGTATTCGTTACCGGATTTTAATGTGTTATCAGAGAAAAGAGTGCCGAAAGGTCACTTCACATCTGTCGCATATTGTACCTCGGTGGAGCGTCTTAGCGCATCCACAAAACAAGGCACGATCTACTTCTACGCACTAAACAGTGGCGACACAGACACCGTAGGAGACATCGACGAGGACGACCTAGCAAATTTAGACTTTAATATGCTTCAGCGAGGTCCACGCGATGAAGTTTGCGGCCACACCACCGGCTCGGTTATTATAGCCAACAAAAGTGAATTGGATTTGTGTGATTTAGAATCATTAATCTCATTGACGGGCTCTCAAGGCACCAATAACACGGTGCCTTACAGCGCAGTGGTACCGGGATTCTGGTGTGAGGTATCTCCCGCACAAAGACCTCGATCCGACCACCAAAATAATAGAACTTGGCGATTGCAGAATACTTCGTCGACCTGGGACGAACATGTTTTGGAACTGACACTGCCTTTTACCGCGTCGTTAGCTCACATAGAATTCGGGTTTACTTTGCACAAAGGCTATTGCGAAAACTTGCCAATAATTCAAGTGACGCTTTTAAAACAGAACCTTCACGGCGTAGGGTACAAGAAGGACCATTGCTTGCGATCCGACTCTCCAGTTTATCATACAGATTGTGAAAACTCAGCTACTATGGAGAATCCTGTTAACAGTGAAGAGTATCTTCAAGCACACAACGCTGAAATATTAGCGGGTCCACTTTTGCTCTCATCCGGCCTTGATCTCTCGGGACAATCGGGAACATTGATATTGACCAGTCCGCGCTTGTATAGGGCACGAGGAAGAACTTTCTTGATTCACATTAAGACACTATTCGATCCGGCTAATGATATGGCTAAGGGTTCGATCAAAGGCGAAAGCGCCAGCGCTAAAAGGTCGACGTTTATCGGCTGTGACTGGTTACAGCAGATATCGTTAACAGTCAGATCGAGTCCCCATACAGACGTGCCGATGGAGAGACAGCAAAGAATAGCCATGCTAGAGTCGAATAGTTTTCTCAACACACTGTGTGAAATAGTCGTCAACAAGGGCGATTCTGAAATGAGAAATATGGCGTTAGATATACTCAATTGGGTTATTTCAATAAGATTGCAGAGGATACGATTGTCGAAGACGGATAAGGGAAAAGATAAAGACTCCCAGAACCCAGTGGAAGCACAACAGACGGAGTGTATCAAGATTGTGGAGTCACACTGTGATGCACTTATCAAGACGTGTCTACTGTGCGCAAATAGAAGCATAGCCAAGAAATGCATTAAAATTCTGATGATTACAAGCGAGTGAGTATTTCAAGTACTTTGTCCGATTTCATTTGTTAACTGAAATTCTTAATTTTTAACTCTTGACGCCCGACGCAAAAATTGTGGTGTTATATGTTTGATGCGTGTGTTGTTAACTAGATTAATTTTAGTTTAAATTTTCAACATTGTTTATGCCTTTTTCCTTTATTAATTGTGAATTTTGAAGTCCACATTGGTAAAATTTATAAATTGATATATATAATGTCTTCAAACAGGGGTGTGGTCCAAATGCCAAAACCTTGGAAGTTATCGTTCGAGAAAACACTCAGGGAATGTATTTGCAACTGTATTCCGTACATGGCCGCCTGTGACTCTCCCGGAGCTTTGCGGTGGCTGGTGGCGCTCGCCCAGCACACCTGTACCAGGGACTCTGCGGGCGAATTGGTCTCGAGGTGTTTGGTGCTCCTGGGAAAGATGGCCAGGGCGCTTAGAGATCGCTCCAATGTTTTTCATCATCTGTTGCGAGCGAGGTATGTACTCTGTGGATATTACTAACTATAATCGGGAAATAAAATGCAAAAGAGAACTGGCCGTCTCAGGTCGTGGTTCAGCGAAATCGATACAAGGAAGGCTATGTAATTCCAAAACACACGCGGATTGTATTTAAAGATTCTAGTCACTAACTAAGCTAGATACACTTATCGGGTTATTTCTAATATTAGGCCTAAATGAGATATAGTTTTTCGTACACGATAAATTAAAGTTCTCACAGATTAATCTACAACATGTAAATAATAGTGACATTACTCTAGCTCTATTGATGTATCGTGTTCGACGCGCTTAATGAGGTCGACAACAGTTCTAGTTAATAGCGACGGTAGATAACTACCAGTAAGAAGGCAGGCCTTCTGCCTATACAGCTTTTAAAGAAAAACTTGAAACATAATATTTGAACGATTGTGTTGTTTTGTTTGACAAAATATCAAATTGGACATTTTGTTTGATTCCAGATTCGGTTTGTACGGTTTGCCGCTAGAGCGCAGCATATTCACAGTGGAGGTGCCAGAGCTGGGCAAGAGTAGCTCCACGCCAGTGTCGTACGCGAGTGTGCTCGCTGGCGACACAGCCACGCCACCAGTCGACAAGGTGGAATACCAGCTGAAAGATTTATTGAACCTGTCATACGACTCTGGTATGTCTTATTCATCTATTTTTCAGTTACAGGTTAATCTAGGTAATAGACTATCTGTTTGCCAAATTTCACCCAAATTCGTTAAGCCGTTTTTGCGTGAGAGTAAAAAAATTAAAAAACAAAATCTATTTATCCAATCGCTACTAAACTTGACAAGAACTTGACAAGACTCGCTACTAACTTGAAGTTGGGCTAATATGAAGTATGCTTGAAAAAGTCTCACGTTGGTGGAGTCCGGGTCTAACTAGAGTATGCGTTTCTACTAAGTGAATGCTTCGTATGTGCAACAGAGGGAAAAGCCGGTTTGAGCAGTGGCGCGTGGTGGTGCCAGAACATGAGCGTGCAAGTGGTGGGCGCGGGGCTGAGCGAGGCGATGCCGCTGCACGTGGTCTGCCACGCCACCTCCGAAGGCACCAAGCTCGAATCGGTGGCCACTCGCCACCACCACCCGGTCGTCTCCTCGCTGCCTGCAGACGCGCATCAGGTATACCTATCCCCATTCACATCTACTCTCATATTATGTCACCTGCGTTTCACATAGAGAGGTGACCTGCTTAAAAATTGCCTCCTTTTATCATTATTACAATAAGTAATTTTAACTGATTTTAACCGTTATTTGAATATTAAAAATATTATTTATTATTTAAAATAAATTATATTCAGTGCCTTCCGTTACAAGGTTACGTTGTTGAATTTTGTTGGTGTCAAAATGTTATATACTAAATTGGCCGTTTTTTTTAGCTATGGACATACGTAAAAGAGGCACAGACAAAGCAGGATTCTCAGGACCCGGACACCTTTGTGGACGTGGAGACACCTATGGAGTGTGATCCTCAAGACAAGGTCGAATTTACCGAAGAGAAGTTCTTCAAGGTAAATCACCGTTTAGCTCTTTCGAACTCGTTTCTAACTTATATCAAGCGACAGAAAATATTTTACTTAAATTATTTTTATTATCGCAATTAATTTCGTAATTTAAAACAAATAAAAAAATAATTTGATGATAAAATTGATATAAATAAATAAAAAGACAGTTATTTTGTTTCTTTTGCACACCGAATGACGTCACAGATGCTATGAACCACTGACGAGGCGTTACGTTTTATTATAGTGATTTCACAAGTAAACACTACTAAAAAAAAGACTTTATATTTATTTTAGTTATTATAATATACATATTCTCTATTAGATAATGCTGTGAATGTTTGTAGGAACAGGAACAGTGCAATATCCCGTGGGCGCAACTGCTGACTCGGCCTCCACAGCACACTCTGGTCGTTGAAAGAAATCACTCGGGAGCCAGACGATACATCATCTTGGACTTTGGACACACTGTTCTACTCTCGGATGTGGTGAGTTTTATTTGTCATCTGTTACTTCCATTTTATTCTCATATCTCAATCTTTTTGTTCCATTAAAAGCGTTGAAGCTACCGGCTATTGACGCTTTTGCGGTTAAGATTAGCCATAATACGCGCCAATTTTAGGGGTGAGCTAGGAGCTACGAATGTATACAAGATACAAGTTGTCATAACAAGCCGCTTAGCCTGCTGACAAAAAATTTACTTTTGCGCTGTTTTTTGGTGTCAAATTAATTTCAATACACCAGCAATTACAACTAGCATTGTAAATTGTAATAAAGTCACTAGACGACATTATCAACACGTTCGTTCGCTACGCAACTCGCTTAGCTTGCAATGTGGCATATAATGCCGACTTATATATAGTCAGAAAAAATACAATTCGGTCTCAAAAAAAGCTTGACGTAAATCTAGGTGATACCGTCGTGCTCCGACTTGGCGACGCTGAGCATCGACACCTGGCTGACTAGCGAAGATAAGGACAGCGTGAAGCTCGCCTTCGCTACCGACATTGCCACAAAACACCTCGTGCTCACCGACATTCAGCCGCCGCCTCTCTGCCGATACATCAAGGTAAACATCCTCTATTATTCGAAAGATCCTGCCTACATTCTCAGACGAAGTTCAGTTTCGTAGAAAATTAAGGCGGCAATGACCACTAATATGAAAGACCGCCGTGAAGTGACACCATGTGTGTTCCGTTTTATTTTATTGCGTGGTTAAAGGATGTCAGAGTACATTCCTCTATTCTTGCCCTTTATTCGTTAATACGCATTAGTCGCCTATCATCAGACTTGCCCGTTTTATGTCACAAAAAATATATGTAAATATTACTAAATTATTCTTTCAGATCACCGGTATCGGCAGATATGGAATGTCTGCTATGAAATGTAAGATACCACTTGGCTGGTTCTTTGGGGAGATTGCAGATATAAGCAACGTTTCAGCTTCCATCAACGTTCTAGAGTCTTTGCGCCAGGATCTGACTTGTCGATTTAGGTAAGCCTATCCAATTATTTATTTTTTCCACACAATATAGGTTTTACATGTTATAATAATTGTATTAAAAAATTATAAATAGGTGACTTACTGTTACTGTTTTTTAAATAATTATGACTAATTATGGTAGTCCTGTAATGATAGCGTGACCATCAAAGACGATAGTCATGAAATAAATAAATAAAAAAGTTCATTGGAGTGATATTTATCGATATTTTTTTACATACAGGTTGGCTACAGGTAAATTGATGGATCTTTTAAATCCGTACCTAGAATTGTTCAACGGAAATGCTGCTCATATGCTGGCCTACCTCAACTTAACCACCAATACGGACACGAAGGTCATGACTTCTTATAACGAGTGCATAGAACTGCAACAGCAATTGCACACATGCAATATAATATTGAAGAAAATTCAATCCAACACGGATTGCAACGAGCCAGTCCTGGACATGATCAATAAGGGTCAGGTGACATCAGTTATGTTACTGGAAAGGGCCTCCACGGATAAGTTGAGAGTTATGTGCGAGAGTATAGTGGATATGCTCCTGTACATTTGCTGCAAGAGGAACATCGATGTGGTGAGTGTACACATTTCTTTTATGAAAAGTTTTTCTGTTAATTTGTCTTAGGGTAGAGAGAGTGATCTATATTCAAATTGAGCGCTCTTCCATGCAGTTGATATACGTTTTCAATTTTAAGTACAAAATAGAAAGCAATTTAACAAGTGGTTGATTACATTGATCATACTTACAGCATTAGGGTTCTAAGTTTGTAAATTAAAAGTAGCTTCTTGTAAGCCAATAAGTCACTTATCCAGTTAATATGTGTTTTAATTTGTATATAGCACTATTTAAAAATAAAGATCCAAAACTTGGAAAAAGTATAATGTTACGTGTCCATGTATGTTATGCCTTTTATTTTTCAACGTGCACGAAGTCGCGGGCACCAGCTAGTTTTACATATCTTTACAGTATAAAACAAAGTCGCTTCCCACTGCCTGTCACTGTATTGTACGCTTAGATATTTTAAACTACGCTAATGCATTTAAAACGGTTTTTTCTTAATGGAAAGAGCTTTAAAGGGGGAAGGTTTTTATATATAATTTGCAGAAAAAAACTTTATCAAATTTGTCATTTGAGTTATATTAGTAAAAAAAAAATGAAATGTTATGAAAAGTGGTTGTATATATGAGAGTGGTGGTGTGATGCAGCGCTTCGAGGAGCTATCGCAGCAGTGGTGCAGCAACGTGTCGCCGCTGGTGTGGGAGTGGGGCGGTCGGGCGGCGGCCGCGATGGCGACGCTGCTGCCCCGGCTGTGCGGCGCGGCGCCTTGGTGGGGCACTCATCTCGCCGACACTCTCACCGATGCCTTCCAGGCAGTTGACGGGCCTCCTCTTGCACTCGATAGGTATGACCTCATCAATCGTGCTTTTATTAAACTAAAATAATCGTAACATTTTCTGCTATACAAATCTTCACTTAAATCAAATAAACTTAACAATAACTCTTAGATGTGTCCTTTGTTTGGATATGACATTGTATTATTAGGTGGCTCCAATATTCACAATTGTCTTGTGACGATAATAAAGTTACGTGTACACAGATGCTTGGTGGTGACGATGTACATGTGCCGCAAGAGCATGCTGATGCACAGTGGCGTGGACGGCGCGTGCGGAGTGGCGCAGGCGCTGGCGACGCGCGTTCTGACGCTCGTGCGTTCGCCGCAACCGCACCCCGCGCTCGCCGCCGCGCTGCTCACCGCACTCGCCGCACTACTCGACGCGGCGCCCCCCGCCCACGCCTCCTCCTCCTCCACCAGGAATACGAGGTACTGAAGCGAGGCCAACGAGACAACGCAAACAATATAAACAAACTTTCAAGGGTTATCCATACGAAGCCGGCCGCTTCGTGTGAGGGAAAGGGACAGATCGTTTTTGTTTACATTGTTTGCGTTGTCTCCTTGGCTTTACTGTACGTGATATTTTCTTGAAATGATGATTTCTTGAATTAATATCTTTGCATTGTATAAATTAATATCGCTTCCCGCCGTCTGTCCTACTCGGTATGTACATTTAGATCTTTTAAACAACACAACGGATTTTAATGCGGTTTTTATTAATGGGAAGACTGTTAAATGAGGAAGATTTTCTACAATTTTTTATTTATGGTCTAGTCGAGAAGTGAGTTTCCTGCGAATAATAGTTAGAATAAATTTAAAAATATGGGGTTTGGTTTATCAGATTCAGAATTAAATTCTGAGAATGGGGAATTTTTGAATTTTTTTGCCATTAAAAATTTCAATTGTTATTAACAAAAAACTAAGAGAAAAAAAGATGATCTCCGTTTTTAGCAATAACTATGAAACTATTAAAGATAGCGCCAATATTAAAAAAGATCCTAAAAGAGGAGAAAATTTCACAAAAAAAAGTTTAATATTGGCGCTTCAAAAATTCCCCATTCTCAGAATTTAATTCTGAACGATAAACCAAACCCCATATTTTTAAATTTATTCTAACTATTATTCGCAAGAAACTCACTTCTCGACTAGATTATTAATGCATAAAATAAACCTTACACCATATTTTATAATTACTTAACATCCATAATCCTTAATATTCACAGATGGGATTGGGTGACTGGAGGCCGGCCCGGTAGCGCCAGTGATGCTTCCATTAGTCGGTCGGCCGAGTGCAAGTTGCAACGGCGCAAACTGAATAAGAAACTGTATCAGATGCAGGAGATCGAAGCGACAAGAACAGTAAAGGACGCCACGCCTTTCGTAGCATGCGCGGTGAGTGTAAATTTGTATCTATGTGGAGGTGACCAGAGTGTTTGTAGAGCTACCTCAATAGTTTCCGTGATACATGTGTTTTGATGTATGTAGCGCGGTCGTGGGCTCAGCGTCCTGCGAGCGCAACGCATGGCGTTGGCGGAGGAGATTCGCACAGCAGCGGAAAGCGAAGCGACGGGCAGCGCAGGCAGCGCACGCGCTGTCCCCTCACCGCGACTGCTGCCTCCTCATCTGGCCGCTCGGCTCGCTCAGGCGCTAGTCACCTACATGCTCGGCATGGACAGTAACACCAGTGAGGATATGATGCTGCTCGCTGCCAAAGTAAGACTATGACACACATACATCTCCTAATTGGCTTGGCCTTGGCCAGAACGAAAAGGATCAATTTTACCAACCGTCACTTTATACAGACGAAAGAAACCAATGAGGAAATTGTATTTTTTATAATAAAATAAAATTGTATTTAAAAATTTATTAGCATAAATGTAAAAACATTTTGAGTATCTCAAAAAATTAAATAGTTACAAGCTGTCAGAGTGTAGCGGTGGCGGGGCGGGCGGTAGCTGACGAGCGGCTTTCACGAGGCGGTAATTAATATGTTGGCTGTGTGAAATATTGACTGTTCGTAATTTCGTAAATATTAGGTATTTTGAAATAATTGAAAAAGTGCTGTACTCAATATATGCTAAGGGTGGCAAAATGAAGGAATCATTTTGAAATACACTTTTTCCTTGAGCAGGCATTGATGTCTATCCAAAGTTTTTTTTTCGCAAATAATCACGGATGCTATTGACGTTGTGCAGGTGGTGGGCCGGTTGTGCGCGTTGTCTGGGGGCGCAGAGTTACTGGAGCCATCGTGCATCCTGGGACTGGCGAGGCTCGCGGTTACGCTTCCTTCGTGGCCCCGGCACGCTATCACCACCCTCTTACAGGTAAGAGGACACTTTGACTTTATATTATATTACACGGATATTGAACGACTAATCAAAACCCGTCTTATATTAGTCGTCAACCTGCGAAGTTTTCCTTTGGAACAATTTTTACACGTTGAGCAATTTTGTACAGTAAACGTTGGAAAGCAATAAGTTATTGATTGGTAACACGACATTTGCAGGAGCTCGTTGAGCATGAGCTCGGCGAGGCAAGTAGTCCACCGGCAGCGGGCGTTAGCGATACAGTGATCGGCAGCCTCGGTGGCAACATGGATGACCTCGGTTACGGCAAGGCGCCCAGGAGGGTTAAAACCTCAGGTTAGTTTACATTGGATAACTGTCATTGTAAATGGGATATATGCTTCTAGTTTTTTTCCAAGGTAATTCTCGCCAATTAGGCTATCCTCGTGTGTAGTGCCAACCGGTTATTAGTTTAATAGAACGTAACGTGTCTTCGAAGAATGCTAGTCTTGTTGGTTTACATATAAAAAAGAATCTATGGTCTAATTCTGAGCCGAGAAAGGACCATGTCAGTTGAATTGTCACAAGTACACTTTTAAGTATGTAGTCTAAGAAACTGGGAATTTAAATCTAATCGTAACATAATCTATATAAACAATGTTTAAAATGTTCACCATTTTATAGGCTCTCAACATGCTTGTCAGAATAGCTAAAATAATTGTGAAATAAATAGAACATTTAATTCTTTTTTATTTATTTTTTGCATATTATAATGTAGTTTAAAATAACTAAAGAAAGATGAAGTTTTTTATTCTATTTTTTTAAATTTTAAAATTTAAGGATACCTGGCTCACCCAGGAGGCTCGGGTTCGATTTCCGGTATCGATATTATCAATATCGATGTCTTCTTTTTAAATTGAATTAATTTGTAGATTAGATTTTTTTGAACATTAAAATTCTTAACTAGTATTAATGTTGAAAATAATTAATGATTATTATAATTTAATTTGTATGCTTCAGAACTCACACCTCAAGGTTTTATACTAACCAAGAACGTTGTCAACAAACACAAACTGATGAATATGCCGGGAGTTTTTCTCAATACAAGTAAGAGAAAATTGTCTTCTTTCATAAGTATTTTGAAATCTCGCTGACTGTAATGAAATTGGATAAATGATAGTGTGGTATAAATTTGCAGAGGCACTTAAGAATTTAGAAATGGATTACCAATTAACGCAAGTGGCTGAATCGGATGACTCCGAATCGGAAGATAAGTTGGAGCAGTACTTCATGGACATGGTCAGGAGGGCCGCTCGACCCAAATCTGTCGAAGACATCAGTCCTAGGCAAGTTCACTACATAATATATAATGTACGGACAATATGAACATATAAACAGTATGAGATCTACCTCTCTGTTTATATTTTGGCGTAAATCTCTGGAGCGGGCAGAGGTGTGGAACTGCTAAGGAGTGGAACTCAATCTCGGGGTCTTTAAGTCTAGGGTAAATGGGCACTTACTGGGTAAGCATCTGCACCTTACATCAAGTGAGATCGCGGCCAAGCGCTGGCTTGACAAAAAAAAGGCCAGCTGGTAAACAGTCCGTCCCGCTGTCTATACCTTGGCCATCTATCTGCTTAGTCAGTTTCAGTAATCGTATGAAACAGTGAACAATTTATTAGGTTTCAAAGAAACACGTTTAAACGTTTTCTATTTTTACCAATTTTTATAAACTAATTGCTGATGGTGGGTGCCGATTTTCAGTTTGAGCAACATATCGACGTGCGTGGACGCTCGGCTGGAGAGCGGGCCGGCGGTGGCGAGCGAAGCGGGCGCGCGCCGCCTGCTGTTGGCCGGCAGCGGGGCGCTTGCGGCCGCAGTGCGCGCCCCGCCCAAGCCGCCGGCGCCCCCCACCTCCCCGCCGCCCGCATCGCCGCCTCCCTTCGTCAAGCACCATCCACCACTCGCGCACACACTCTACGACGTCTTCCGACACTTGGCACTCGAATTCCACTATCAGGTTTGTCATATATGGCTAATTTATACAATGTTCACCTAAATTGTCACAAGCTATTGTTCAAATTGTGCAAGAGGTGCCCGTGAAAGGTATTGAAAAATACCTGTATTGCAGGTCACCGGATCTCACTCGGCAGATTGCTCAAAGCCGATCGTTCACAATCCTTCTACTAATATTATAAATGTGAAAATTTGATGTATAGGATGTTTGTTATTCTCACGTAAAATGAAATTTGGCACACGGCACCAGCCTAGTATTACATACTAAGATCAATAGCGTGGATGAATATTTTATTTTCTGTTTCTTCATAGTCTATACTTTTAAACCATTTTGTGACTATTGTACCATTTTTTTTGACTATTTTGACATTTTGTACGATGGTAACAACTTGCCAGTAACATATCTTCAACCTACAGCTTAAGTAGAAAAATTATAATTTTTAATAATGGAAGTTGTATGAATTTCTGTAGAAAATTTTAAAGAACCACCCATACGTTTCTCATTAGAGATTAGCGCGCTCATTGTTTGAACCGTGACTAATACAGTACAACATTGTTTTATTGCTGGGTTAGTGTAGAAACTGGTTTCAAGTAGTAATACAGTACACTTAACTTCGGGGCTCAACTTTCCGGTTCACACCTGGTCTACATGTGCTAATATAGCCGATCGGTGTGTGAGCAGATGGAGTGCACGATGATGGAGAACGTGGTGTCCCTGTGGTTGACGTTGAACGGGTCAGCGTGGGGCAGTGGGGGTCCGTGGTCGCTGGCGTCGCTGGCCGTACCGGCCGACACGCCGCGCATTCGCCTAGCGTGCGATACTGTTACCGCGCTGCTTAAATCGCTCGCCACGTATGTGAACATCATCTTACCCTTTTATAATTTATATTATCTACATCCAATTCAATTTATAAGCCATGGATGGGGTTTCTTATTCAAATGGTCTTCAGTATGTTTATTCTACTGATGAGTCAAGAAATAGTTCGTTGTACCTGTTTTATAATAATCATTTATCATTGGGTATATTTAGTTCAATTTAGTGTTGGTATAAGGTTACCTGCTTTTTACAATGTATGGATTATAAAATATAAATATAGGGGAAAACAAGCATTTGAATATTTTAAATTATGTAAATAGAATTAGAACTCCAAAATCAACAAAAAAAAATTCATAAGTGGACCAAAATATAACTTAAAAAACAAAAACAAACTTGTTTTATTTCAGTCTGGAGAATGTTTCACTAAGGTGTTGGGTACTATCATTGCAAGCTCTGGCCTGGATAGCCAGCCTACCGTTGCAGGTAACAATCACTTTAATTTTATTTATTTATTTTCAAAAGGTACAACAACAGCACAAACAATAAACTTACAGTTACAACTTACAAATTTACAAATTACAAACTTACAAATTTTAAATGAAGTATAGGCCTAAATATTTACACTAAAATTATGAGTTATATTTACTCATTTACTTGACTGTCAATGTATATTACAGACCGAAGGCAGTAATCAAACAATGGGACGTATGATATTGGATTGCGAGCACTTCGTGCCCGCTATCGTCAAGTTTATAACTTCTAACGTGGCGACAGATGGCGCTGTGACTACATCGGAACCATACCTCGTAAGTTTCAAAACAGTGATTGTATGAAGTTGTATATTTTTCAACAATAAAAATAAATTTTATTTAAAAAATATTACCAACAGTGAATTTATTTTTAATAAATAAAAAAGTTACAAGCTGTCAAAAAGAGCGCGCGATAGACGAACGCTCAAAACACGCATGACGTCACCAGTTGCTCGACCGCCGGCTGCTTCTGGAGCGGGCGATAACTGACTGGAACCTTTAATACGCACGCACTCGTTAATATGTCGGCTACGTGAAATATTAAAACTTAACTAGTTAATTTGACTACTCTGCGTGGTTTTGTGTTAAGATGAGATTGAGAGCGGAGTGACTTGTGCAGGGCGGCTCAAGCATCGGCGGTGGCGCTGGCGCAGCGAGTGCGCTGCAGTCTTTGCTGTCGCGTGTGGTATGCGCGCGCGGGGCCGCTGGCGCCCTGGCGTCGCTGCGAGTGGTGGCTGGCGTGTGGCGGCGCGTGCACGATGCGCCTTCTGCCCCTCTGGCGCTCGACTTGCACTCTACGCTCTTGCGCGTCGCGCATCCGCTGCTGCACGTGCTCTCCGGCCGACATACACAGCACGCCATAGCGCTCATCGACACAGTCGGTATGCATATTTCTTATTATCCTCTCGATTCAATAGTGCTTAGTCGTGACGCCTATGGTGTCCGAAGTTTGAAACATGATATACTTATTATCTGTAGACCAAATAAGTGACCCTCGTGCATGGAGACTAGAGGTAAGGAGGCCGAACCCTATGAGAAAGTGTCCGTCGAATATGCTTAATTGGGCGGCGCTGTAGTAAAATTGGGGCGTGGCGGTCTAGTAGCATTTTATTTACGGTGGTTTCATGAACTACGAAACCAACCAATCATATCCACATATATCAAACACCAATGCTACACTAGCGCCATTCTGGTCAGTTTATGAACCACTATTTAATGCTTTTAGCTTGCCACTTTTTCAGTTTATCACCATGTAAGTTGGTCCTCCTTATCTCTAGTTTCCATGCCCTCGTGGGTACGTTTCAAATCACTTACTATGAAACGTAAACATGTTTACTGTACACTCTCGGGCGAGAGCTCTCGCTGTCTCCTCTGAGATATCTCGGCCGAGAGGTCTGCGCACGTGCGACCGTGTACACTCGATAGATAAAGTGGGGCATTCGCAGGCGAAACATAAAAAATTAGAACAGAATGGACTTGAAATCCTTTCTGTTCTAATCTTTATACCAGCATTGTGCGTATCTATAGAATTTACAGTTTTGCATACTTTGTTGAGTTGAGTACATTTTGTTTGAGCTACGAAGTGACCTTTGACTGCACGAACGAATAGTTTAAAAGTGTGTTGTGTGTGCAGCTCACCTGTCGTCGAGTTGGGTGCGCGAGTGCGGCAACGCGCGCGGTGAGTGCGCGTCGGACGCGCGGCTGTCGGGTCTGCTGGCGGACGTGCTGGCGGGCAGTGGCAGCGGCGCGGGTGTCTCCGCCTCCGCCGGAGCGAGCTCGAGCGGATCGCGGCGCGCTCCCCTGCGCCGCACTGTGCTCGTGCAACTGTTGCACTACTGCCGACAGCTGCTCACCATACCGTTACCCGCATTCACCAATGTCAGTATACACTGAACTTGTACTGTGCTTATTTTATATTTGTCATATTTTGTGTCATTTTTTATTATATAGATTATTTGTGAGCTCAAAGGACTTTATTATGTTACAGTTTATGATGTTGTAAGTGCAGTTTTTGCAAGAAAAGGCAGGCGGAGGTTCTGTATGAACCTAATCGTTGATCTGTTGACACTTTCTGAACTTTTAAAATATGCACTTACTTGTACGTAACAATCAACATAATATGTTAATCTTGTGCCTACTCAATTAGACATGGATTGACCTACATACCTATATTGTGCGGTTGCCAGTAAAGTAAAAGTCGATTACAATTTTTTTGTGATAATTTACTTTTTTAAATTAATTTTTATCTAAGCTACGCTGTCCATTGTAACATTTGCGATGAATTCGTTCCTTTTACACAAGTATATATTATATATCAACTAGCTGACCCGGCAAACGTTGTTTTGCCAAAAAATAAAAATAAAATTTTGGGGTGGACCACCCTTAACATTTAGGGGTATGGAGAATAGATGTTGGCCGATTCTCAAACCTACCCGATAAGCACACAAAATTTCATCAAAATCGGTACAGCCGTTTCGGAGGAGTTAGGCAACAAACACCGCCACGAGAATTTTATGTATTAGATGTAACTTCAGGAGAGTGTATTATTTTATATGTATTAAGATGTGTTGCTTACAGGCGTCGCTCAGTCCTAGCATGCTGTCGGCAAGCGGGTCTTCCGATGCCGGCCTGTCGTCTAGTGCTGCCGGGTCTTCAAGTGCCGGTGCGTCGTCCGGCGCTGGCGGATCGTCAAGTGGTCAAGAGGCCCAAACGGACGAAAGCAAAGCGCAAGCTCAGCCCGAGACCACCAACATTGAGGATGAACGGAAGCAGTATGCCGCTAAGACGCCTCGCATCGCCGATGCCAGTAAATATTATTTTTATTTATTTATTTATTTATTTTTCATCTTACATCTTTTTCTGCAGGACTTTTTATACGTTATAGTGTTAAGCACTAGTAAATATTTACTCGCTTTTAATTTGTTTTCTAAAATTAACCACTACAAATATTAATATTACATTTTTATAGCATTATATACATAATAATTTTATTAAATTCACCCAGAGAACAAGTGAATTCAGTCATTTATATTTTGCGTAACAACAATGGAATTTCAAACTCGAAACGCAATCTCTCTTAACACGGCATTTGAATTTGATACTTAAATTTTTTGGTAGATTTCATGTAAAGGATATCCATTTGTTTGTCTCCAGTCATTCAACAACAACTGATTATGCAGAAGTTCTACAAAACATTGACCATGTGTGACGGATTGAACATGGTACTGCTGAATTCAGGTATTTTATTTTCAGTTTCAATTTGGTAAGAAATGTTATTTTCTAAGATACGGTTAATTAGATCGCTACTTTCTTTTATTAAAACTGACGTGTTATATTCTCATTAACCCAAAATTATAAAAACCCAAAACCCAAAAGTTTGGAAGCTGACTTGATCGGGATGGTTCTTGGCTATAATTTATGAACATCTGTTGAAGCGTTTCAAGACCATCAGCCCATTTCCCAGTTGACGAAGGAATTTCACTAATTTCCACAGGTTCGATTGATTTGAAATTTGCTATGTAACTTCGGTAGTATTTACCATGAGGTGGTAACCTTAACCTGATGCTGTAACATCAGGTGAGTCTGTGGAATACCCAATTCCTCAGCAACCTACAACAGATACTCAGAACTTATAGCGTGCTTTGGTTTATAATTTTTAATTATAATTTGTATATTATTAATACACAGTAATGAACTCGGAGCCCACAACCGAGTACACGTCGGTAAAGGAAGAGATATTCTGGCTGGTGGCTCGCATGGCAACCATCTCCTCCAACCCCACCTTGATGGTCCACAGCCTTATGGAATTTCTCAGTAAGTTAATGTTTCAACACTTTTAAGTGTACAATGAAAGCAATAGTGGACACGAAGTAAGCAGTAGTTAATTATAACAAATGTTCTTGTTAAACAGGGAAGGAAGAAATAGTTCACTTGTCGCTTGGCCTGCAGCAACTTCTGCTACGATTGTTCGACATGCCCGAACCTCTGGCTGCCTTCATAGATGGCAACGGCCTCGAGCTCTCCATGGAGAAACTCGCCGCTTACCACCAGGTATTCAATTCGTAAATATTTAGTCTTTTAGTTTTTTCAAACTTTCACTGCAATAATTTCACTTTGTAATGAGAGAATTGATCGGCCCCATTTCGGTCGGGGTTTTCTTGGACTATTCTTGACAAGCAATGACGTAAGTGTTTTTTGTACAGTCTGGTCCAAACAGTAGCCACGGATTGGTGTCGGCCCTGATGAATTACCTGAAGCAGCCTCCGCAAATTGTCAATATGTCGACGTCGGCCTCCGGCAATAAAAAGAATCAACCGCCCGTCATCGAGACCACCAATGGACTCATCAACATAGCACCTTTTTGTGAGTACACTTCTGTATATATTACTATACCTATTCTATTTTCTTTTACTCTTTAAATCCGGAAATAAATTAGAGATTAAAAATGTAAATAAAGGTGTCGCCAATAAAAAATAATAATCTCAATTGTGGTTTCTCGAAAAGAACTAATATCGTATAATTATAATATGGTCGACAGGCTGATACCATTGCCTATAACACTAGCAACGTAAAGATGGTACAAGTGTGCTGCCGACCATAGAAGGATTAAGGACAAGAGATAAGGAAAGGTCTTCTGTAAGGGGGTGGTTACCGCCGCCAGACGGGCTGCCCTAATGACTGCGAAACGTAGTGTGACCTGCCACTACTTTAAAATAAACGAATTTTCGGCAGGCACCGTGACTTGCGGCAACCCGACGGCGCAAGCGGCCGACATCCTATTGGCAGGGTGCTCGGGCAGCACTGGAGCCGTGGGCCCAGGCAACGCGTGCGGTGCGCGACGCGTGCGCGCGGCCGCCTGGAGTTACCACTTCTTCAGCGCCGACGACGCGAGCCTCGCGCTCACTCTGCGTCTGCCCTACTCCGCGCAGCTGCACGAGATTCAGCTGCAGCCACACTGCACCAGTCTAGCCAGTAAGTAACTTACTCTATCCACCGCTTCAATGCTCTGACCTCCTAGTGAAATCTCTGTACATCTATACAAATAAGTAAAACGCATTGGGATGTAAACAAACTGAACGGCTCATAACATTTTTTTAATAAATAGTCGTATTAAAAACGTAAATAGGCCTTTTTTAAATATTTTCTTTCCCCGAAACGCCCCCAACTATTGGTGAATTGAGGATTATTCAGATAAAAATTTAATTTAATCTATAATATAAAAATGAATCCCTAAATGTGTTGCTAAGCGCAAAACTCGAGAACGCCTGGGCCGATTTTAATTCTATGTTCACTCATGGATAGAGGGATAATCAGGGAAGGTTTTTACGTAAAAAAAAATGCACCCCGGGCGAAGCCGGGAGCGGACCGCTAGTAAATAATAAATATTTAATGAATATTAATAAATTTAATAAATATTTAATATGGTTCTACACCTGGAATATCTAAAACTTTATCCAACTGAGATTGCGTGTTTTCGTTTGCAAGAATAGCAAGAAATAAAAAGTGGTCTCTATATTTATCAGCTTGCCCCGGCGCGGTGGCCGTTGAGGCGGGATGCGGGGGCACCCTGGCACCGCTGGGCCCCCCGCAGAACACGGCCGGCATGACGTTCATCCGGCTCGTGGTGACCCGCCCGATCGTCTGCAACACGGTGCAAATCAGACTGTACAAGCCACGCGACAGCTTCAACATGGGCCTGCTGCAGTTGCGCTTGCTCGCCGCTCCGGCCTTCTCCCCTCATTCCACGTCGCACAGTGTCAAGTAAGTTTATTACTTCCTACTTCGAATTTACTAATATATATTTATAAAATACATACTCGTTGCAACAAGAATAACTGTTAATCGTTGGTTAATCATTTTCCAATTTTATATTTTATTTATTTAAGAATTTTACTGTATTTTTTATATTGAAATTAATATTCTTAAGGTAAAGTCAGGTGCTGACTTCATTATAGAAGAACTTATGTACGGAATATCCGCTCAAAGCCATATACTTGTATTGTAAGTTCACACCATGGATCTATTATAATAAGCAGGATCGATTACTTGCAGCTAAAAAGCGAGCCGAGCAGGTTGTTGTAGAGGCCGTGTGTCCCTTTCTAATAGGGCGACAGTAAGGTTTTTGTTATGTGAGACAAATTAAATGTAATATACCTACGTATAGTAGTAGTTTCTTATAAATATTTTTTTAAATTGAAATATGAATTAACCAACACATCTACCAGCTGTAATTTTTGCATTGTTCATTTTGTTGCTTATACTTTAAAGTGATACAGTAGAAAATAAAATATGAAATAGTCTTGAAACAATAAACTATTATATTTTGGTAATTTAGGAATATATAACGAAATTAATGTGATTATAATATGTTGACTTAAAATTTATTAAAATAATTGAAGTACAATAGGCTTGTTTCCATTACGAATAAATCGGATGGCTTAGAGTTTCTAATGATTAACCATGATAATTAGTAAACAAAAAAACAACTTTTCTATTAAAATAATAAAAGATTAATAATATTTTTGGAAAATAAAATCGACAAAATGAGGCGTTTAATCACGTGACATTAAACACCAATCAGAGAAGCGTGACGTCACACCTCTCAAAACACCATGTTGTAGCTGTCATTTTCGAATAAAGTGAACAGGTTATTTCGAGTTTTCAGCTATTATTGTTAAATTAATACAGTTCGTTTTTAGTTTAATCTTGAAAGACAAGTATAATTTGCCATGGAATCAGGATTTAACAAAGCAAACAGCAGTAATTTGCCCAAAATTGACGCCGTTATGCTTGGCAATTTTTTTGCAATGAATTCAGATTTTTTTTATATTAACTTTTGGTATTTTGGGGCTTATACCTTAAAAAGGCATGTCAGCCCCATCATCCCCTAAACTAATTAATATAAACTTAAACATAATTAACCTAACATAACCTATTAAAAGCTTCATTGATGCATTAACATATTACATAAGTCATTTGCCGCATCACGGCTCTGCTAGCACAGCACTGAGTGCGCCTATGTTTTTTCTACATATACACCGACTTTTGTTCATCGGGATTCCGCAATGTTAAAACTTCTATGTAAGTATTATGTGAAGAACAACCAAAGTCTTATTTAATTAGCAATTACCAGTCAGAGTCGCATTTACCTACTGTGGAATGTAAATACTTAACCGATTTTGAGGTTAGCGAATATAAAGTTTTAATAACTTTAACTTAACTAATTTTTAATTTCAGGTCATTTATAAATAGATACATCAAGTTGTGTTTAATACTTACATCAAAATGATTTTCACAGAAATAAATTGTGGAATCAGTTGATAAAGTAAGAGCATCTTGCCATTTTTAACCACTTTCTTCGTATTTGTTTATTGTTTGGAACGTATATGAATAATTTCTTTGGCGTTTTATTGTTGTACTTTTACATTGGGGCACTATACAGTGTTTATAATACGAGGAATTCATTATTTATTAAAAAAAACAATTGACTATCATAAACAAACACGGCTGTTTATCGAGGTGTGACGTCATTCAAGACGCCATGACAGTCTTGGCCTTTTTCGCGGTCAATTTCAAGTTCATTTCTAAAAATTCAAAATACTAATGTAAAAGACCTATTTTTCTTAAAATAATATATTTTTGGGGTGAAATAGATGCTAAGCTATAGTTTTAAACTAATTTCCAAATTTTGTCAACTAGCCTATTAACATACAAATATTACAACTAAGATTTTTGAATCTTAAGATGAAAGAAAGAGAAACATGGCCTCCATTTGGCTCTCTTTCTCGGCTCAGATTAGCCTCGTATAGGGCGCAATGAAAATATACTTTAACTATTGGTAATACAGTTTATTTTCGTAAATGCAATTTTTTCAAGCAATCAGTCCTGCTTATATCCTATGTCCATGGTTTCCACATAGGTCAGTCGCACAAGGTCGTATTGCGACATCGTGAGATTTATCGCGACTCAAAAGCCGCCGACACCACTTTACGTACTCACTGAACTCCAAAAAGTAATGTCATGGCTTAAAAATGTCTATTGAATGTTTATTAACACACATTTACGTCGATTGGAGTTTAACGCAGCGCTGTAGCATCGTTTTCCCTCTTTAGGTTCTGCGGTAAACTATAGTCGAAATGTTTGTTGAAAAACGAAAATAAACTTTCTTACTTGCGTTTAGATGATTTTTTTATGAAGAGTGTATTAAAGAGGTCCCTGTATTTGTTAGCAACAACTGGGCGGCAGTGGTCTCGTGGTGTCTGCGCACCCGGCTGCCGCCGTCGCGCTGGATTTGCGTGACGGGTGCGGGAGCCATGTCTGCGCTGGCGGCGACCGTAGCTGGCGGCGGCCCGGCGGCTGGCCATGCGCACCATGCTCTGCTCGCCACCGCCAGAACCCGTCCGGAGATGCGCGCGCCATTACTGGCCACGTTGCTCGCCATGGACGTGCAGGCGCACGCGCACGGTAACCACACACCATACAACACACTGCACCAGTAGTACAATATCCGCCAAAAATATTAGGATAATAATAATACGTCTAACTAACAAGACGTCCTTGCAATATCAAAGTATAAATTTTGTCTCAGCGTGTAAAACTAGTCTAATTAAACATTTATTTATTGACACACCAACAGTTTGACTGGGTAAGCTCATCATTAAGCTACAAATACTTAACACTAAACCATGATATCAAACCATCAAATTATCTGTATTGTCTGTATTTTATGTCCTACTAAAATAAAATACATAAATAAATAAAATTCAAATATTAAAGTATTTGTGTGTATGTAGCGTTCGAGGGCGGCCTAAAACCGCCTCGCGGCAATGGCAGCCTAAACGCAATCTGCGCCCTAGTGCGCCAGCTGTGCCGGTATTGCACTGAGGGCACGGTGCCCGCCTACGTGCAGTGGCTGGTGAGTCGCGCCGAGGCCTGGCTGCGCGACCGCACTGCGCCCAAGGCCACTCCGGCAGCCGCGCTCGTGCACACCTTCGCTGCGGTACACTCACTCAATTTTATTCATGCATTGAATTAGTATCTAACTTGATCGTGAATTTTTGAAATGAAAATTCTTTTGAAAATTTTGAAAAAAAAAGTGAAAAAAGCGTTGGGCACTTTTTGTATGGAGAAAAACTCGCACCGTTCCGCTCTGTGAGCGACACCCTCAGTGTCGTTTAATTGTATGAGCGCCATCAACCCGAATTTTTACGTACTTGGTCCATAATAAGCCTAGTTTTGTCAAAAATTTGTTCAGATGACAGATGGTCTAGTTTTCACTCCGACGTGCAGTCCTATGAATGACAGTATTTTTAGGGTCCGTAGGAAGGCTTACGATCTACAGGATGGCAGTACCTTCCCCTGCTATACATGCAATGCTAGGTACTGCCAGTTTCCTGCTGACTTTTATTAGTAATATAGGCGATAGGGGATAAGGAGAAGATAAAAAATGTTCTCTGGCATCCCTTACCTCTCAAAAAGCAAAAGCACGCATGTTCTTGTTTCATGGTTGTGGTTTCTGCTACCAGACGTGCTGCCTAATTCATGACTGCGAAAAGCAGTGCAGCGTCAACCATAAGAAAATTATTGTTATCACAAATAACAGCTAACTCAAATCACATTCTATTTTGTATAAAATTAGTATTAAAAAAACAAGTAAAAAAAACCTTACTAATTTCGTTCAATAACAATATAAAAGAAAATTTTATTACATATTTAGAAGTGGCATAAGAATTTTCTCTAATACATTTCTGATATTGCACCATATTGTTTACAATTACATTTAATTAAGTCTCATGTCGTCTATTACGCCTCTAATATTCACTTTTTGATCGACAGGTATTGTGGACCTTAAAAGAAGAGAATGTAATAGAAAATTTGGAGGAACTAATCACGGATGATTTATTTGAACTTGTCTACACATGGGTAAAGGAAGTGCCGGAAAAAAGTTTGTTGAAGAATTCCCTCGATGCTGGTGAGTTCTTAAAGCATGCCACAGTGATGAGACTATACATTGTCTAAGTTACTCATAATCACTAAATGTATTTTCTTTGTTTCAGTGTTGTGTTCAATGTGCTATATTAGACCAGAACTGTTTACAATGTTACTGGAACACATGGATATACCGTTCGATAGAGACGATAGGTATGTACATATGTGTTCAAATTGATATTTAATCGATTTATTCTCGCAATCTATGTAAACTCGGATTGCGGAAAGTGGAAATATCATTTTATTTTTTCATAATAACAACTGGTTTTTATAATTAGTATAAAATCAAAAAACTAGTTATCAAAAATACAAGCTCTTTATCTTACTAGCTCAAAACTAGATAGAAAATGTCTAATTATTAAAGAAAAGAAGTATTTTGATACTACATACTACTTGGAAATTGTCTCTTCAGAGTGATCTACAGAGGAAATTTTAAAGAAAGAACAGTTGTGGGCTTAATTTATTTTTATTTTTTTATGTTAAGATCCGGATTCTACTGGATTCTGTATGTTTAATGAAATTAATAATGGAGATTTCATAAATGTATATGGCCTGCTAGGCTACGGCCACACGACAGAGGGCCTCGCTTAATGCTAATAGCCAAGCCGCTTGCTTAGTGAGTTATCCTAGTGAACAGACGTATTGCATACTATCTCGTTGGCCACACTGCAAACGACGTGCCTAGTTATCAAGCGATCACGTAGCGAACGAACTTGTCGGAACATCGCCTTACAATTTACAATGGAAGAAGTTCTAATTGCTGCGTTTAGATTTTGAATTGTATTAAACTGAAGCATTGAGTTTTCAAATGAAATATCAAAATTAATGTTTTATTCGAAGTATTGTCCATCGCTTGCATCTACTTTTTCCCATCTTTCTGGTAGCATACGGATACCGCAAAGAATGCTTCATATTTTGAGGCTATCAACGAATCGACCCAATTTTTGGTATCTTCATTGAAGTGTTGCTCACACAGATCATGCACCATCGATCAAAACAAATGAAAATCAGAACATGTGGCCATGTGGACGAGCATTATCATGCAGGAGAATAACTTTGTCGTGTCTGGAGTAGTAGTGGGCCGCTTTTCCTTGAGTGCTCGATTCAATCTCAATTATTTTCGGTAGACAGCTCCAATAATGGTTTCGTTCGGTTTGAGCAACTCATAATACACGACACCAAACTGATCCCACCAAATACACAACAAGAGTTTTATTCCATGAATATTTGGCTTAGCTGTAGATGTTCAAGCATGGCCAGGTGGTCCCCATGATTTGTTCCTTTTTGGATTATCATAGTGGATCCATTTTTCATCACCAGTGACTATACGGTGCAGAAAACCCATTAGTTTATGTCTGGCAATTAGCATTTCACATGTGGAAAATCGGCGTTCAACGTTTCTCGGCGTCAGTTCATATGGAACCCAATTTTCTTGTTTTTGAATCATTCCGAATGATTTCAACCGATGTAAAGTTGCTTGTTGAGACACTTCTAATGTAAGTGCAAGTTCTTCTTGCGTTTGGCACGAATCTTGATCCAATAATGCTTCCAATTCCGCGTCTTCGTACACTTTCGGCCTTCCGCTACGTTCTTTGTCTTGTTCACCGTCAAATTCACCGTTCTTAAACTTGAAACCACTCACGACTACTTCTCTCAGTTAAGGCAGCCTCACCATATGCTTTACAAGATACGCCTCAGCTGCAGATTTCTTCAAATGAAGAAGTAAATCAAAAGTTCCCCAAATGACGCGAAATTGGCTCAAAAGACACAAGAATATATTATACTGATAGAAAATCACTTATATTTTAAGGTTATGTTATTGCCTGATGTCCAGCCTTACGATAATGACGTTTACATATGATAATTTTAACCATAACTTACTGGTGGCACCAACTTTTGTCAAACGGCGAAAACTTTTGTACACCTAATAATTTCTTAGAGTTTGAAATATTACCAATCCAAGCGCCTTGTATGCGCCCATTTGTATCCTGTACACATAGCTAAGTGAAGCGTGGTGATGATTTCAGTATGGAAGGGTTGACGGACGACCGCAAGGTGCACGGGGCGGGATCGCTGGGCGGATCGGGGGCGGGAGGTGCGGGCAGCGCGGCGGCCGCTTGGCGCGCGCGCGGTTGGCAGCTGCGCACCGTCGCCGCCGCCGCCATGTCGCCTGCCGCCACATTGGCGCTCTTGCACTCTCATCTGCCCACCGCCGTTGTCACCGCCATCGCAGGTCACTGTCTTATCTCTTCTGTATAAGTGTATATTCTGTATAAGTAACATTTGGAGAACTTCCTTCAAAACCTTTATAAATGGCAAAATTATCTTTTTTACCACTTATTTTCTTTTTCAACATAGTCACCTTTTAAGTTAATACAATTTATATCTTTTTTTTAGACTTAAGATTCCCTTAGTAATAAACTCTTTATTCTGAGCCTCTAAAAAACCGTGCACTGCGGCGGCCTCATCGTCTTCAAATTTTTGACGTCTGAGGTACTTTCAACCGCGTAAAAAGATAGAAATCACTAGGGCCGAGGTCCGGTGAATGTGGAGGATGTTCCATCAGTTCAAAGCCAGCATCTTCAGCTTATCTTGTGTAAAAATTGGTAATTGGTAAAAATCGGGCGTTATCTTGGTAAAACAAAACAACTTTAGTCAGTTTTCCACGCCGTTTCTCGCGTATTTCGTTCCGCAATTTTTTTATTTGTCCTGCATAAAAATTCCCCGTAATGGTGGCTCCATGATTGAGGTATTCGATCATTACCACCCCAGCGCGCGGACACTTTTTTCGTGCCCAGGTGGTTGTGCATAATATTATAGACGCCCCGAGCGTGGGTCATCGTTGGTGGAATATCTTTCTCGTTTAAACTCAGCAAACCAAAGAGCAACTGTAAGAGTATGGAGGAGCATGAACCCCTAATGTTTCTTGCAAGTCTTGATTTACCTGCTCCATAGTAAAAAAAAAATAAGCAGAAATATTTAATTACCACGCGAATTTAAATTTTCTCCATTTTCGAAAACACGATCCGAAATGTAGAAAACAAAGGACTAAAACAAAGAATTTTTAAAATACAAATGAAAATCGAAAACTTTTTAAATTATTGTTTTAACAAATGTCCTAAGTTTTGCCTGCCAGTATCAATTTTTTTTCTTACCAAGGAGTATCTATTTCATTCTCACTTTTTATTGAACACCCCCTGGACACATAATACCTGTTATATCTAATTAAAAATAACAATATGAATTAACAAATTCATTTTGTTAGCTCAATGTTATTAATGTTCTAATAAATGTGAAATTACAGATTACAGCGAAGCGAAGCTTCAAATGATGAAGCAGCAAATGGAAGCGCGAGGCGACGTTGAAATGTTTGACATAAATATGCAGTCTACTAGTCAACAAAAGACAAGTATGTTTATGTTTGAAATATTAAATCACAATACCTATAAGTGTTACAACCAAATAATAATACGAACTTGAAATAGCCATATATAGCTCATTGTGCCACCGAGACGCTGGTTTAAATAATCAGCAGTTAAGATCATATTTATTTGTGGGTTCTCCTAAGGGGTACAGGTATCATAAGGCCCAGGAATACTTGAAAACATGTAATAACTCTCGAAGCTTGTAGTGTTTTGTGTTTTGCAATAATTATTAAAGTTACAATTGAAATGTGAACTATTGTACAGATGCAAATGGATTTAACTGAAACTAGGCTCTACATCTCACTTCAGACGCTTGTCCATAGTCCATTTCTTACTCGATGGAAAGGCCGCCTCTTACTATTCGCGAGCCTCACACTTCCGCCTCGTACCGATAGCTAACATTGCGATTGCTAGTTCCGCGACGACCGCACCTAAGCTTCTTATCTAACGTTTCCAAAGAAAATTGATAGATGGCGTTGGGTGCTATTGGGAACCGATTCTTAAACCTTCCCGATTGTGGCGCCACTTCAGGACTCCTTTATTATTTTTAATAATTAAACTATATCCAAATTATCTGTAGTTTCTAAAAACAAGCCGCAAAACGAAATACTTATTTGTTGACACGAAATGTGTTGCAGGTATAAGCTGCGAGCTACCGTCCATGAAGAGTATGTGCGAGCTTGTCGATTGGACAGTCCAGCTGTGCCAGGAACGCAAGCTCAAGGACTGGCTAGGTGGCGCCGGCTCCGTCTTCTGGAAGCCTCTACTGACGCTGCTTTGTTACCCACGGATTCCCGAAAAGTACGTCGTAAACGAATCCTCTCTAATATACATTTCTTTCCCACTTACTCGGAAATGGCTTCATTATTTAAAAAAAAAAAAGAATACACCAATCGATTCTTTTCTGTTCGCACGCCGGCAATTTCCAAGAGGACAATAATAAAGATTGCTGGACAGTTTTAAAGCGCGACCAACTAGATCAGAAGAAGACACCGCCATTTTGTTCTATTCACTGTCATTTCTATTCTGAATTAACAAATATTTTGAGCATTTTATCGGAAGAAAAGGATTTTCTTGCATTTTTTTGCCTATTATTTACTTTCAAAGAAAAGTACTGTACAAGTCATGACCGAAGTAGCAGTTGATCGAAGTAAACTCCTTGGTTTAAAGGAATCTATGCCTTTTAAATTCACTTGGAATACTTCAATACTACTCAGCCGACAATTGCTGTATTTCAGGCCTCGGCACTAATGTACTATTATTGGTGCTTTGGTTGTGGTGTCCCAATTACCCGAAAGCAATGGTTTTAATAAATGTATTGTTGTGCAGTACCTGGCAAGAGATGAGCTTGCACGCTCAACTCGAGGAGAGCACGATCCGCTTATTCGCCGAGCTGACCGTGTGTCACTCTGCCAATCAGAAGTTGTTCGCCTCAACGCTGCACAACATTCTGGAAACGTTGTATTCCACAGGTACGATTTTCTTTAGTCTGTTATTACAAGTTTATAGTATATATTATTTAAAAAAAAAACCGGTCATATGTAGTAACCTTCAATGAAGGGAGTTCAATGTTACACAAGCGCCTTCATGGTTGTCGTGTTGATGTCGACAGAGACGACCTTGGGCGGCGGCATCTCTGGGTTCAGTCGCGCGCTCATCCTGCGGCTGGTGCTGTCGTCGGAGCGCGGCACGGTGGCTCTGCGCTGGGCTTCGGGGGCGGCGTGGTGCTCCGGCGCACCGTCTCATCCCGCTGCGCACGACCACGCCCTCTACACGCTGCCGCTGCACACCACCGTGCGCGCGCTGCTGCTCGACCACAGGCCGCCTCGTACGTACCACTTGTAGTACCACCACATCTTTACGATACGTAAAGATTGCTTAAAAATAAGGAGGTTTACATTTATTATTATTATTATTCACATATTCATTTTATTTCTTAATATTTTTTTTTTACAATATATATAAAAAAACAATTAATATTATAAAATTATCTGTCCTCTGGTAGCGGGGCAAGGCCCAAGCTACCGGTGGTTAGGGCTGCAGTGAGGAATCTCCAGACCAAAATATGCTATGTGCAAAAAATATACTCTAGATATTTACAAAAACAAACCATATATAATTAAAAAGTCGTAGTTCGATAAATAAAGGCAGTGAACTACACTGGACCGCAACGAAAAAGGGTCGGTTAGAAAATTTTCAATATCTTCAAAAGTACCTGACCTAGCTATAAATAAAATATAGACTAAATTAAAGAATATTTTAATGTGCTTAAATAAAAATAAAATTTATTTAGTTTAGCTTTAATTTAGTCTTTATTTATTTCATAAAGCTAGGTCAGGTACCTACTTTTGAAGATATTGAAGATTTTCTAACCGACCCTTTTTCTTTGTGGTCCAATGTATTTACTAAGGTGAAAAAGTTCTGCAATCTCAAAAAAGTGCACGTATTGAAAACAACGATATTTTATACTTTACACAACTCATTTGTACGGAATTACTATAAATGTGCAACGGTATTATTAACAAAAGAGTAACTGAAGGACTCGTTGTGAACCAGTACCGCTCATGGAAGAGACGACCAAGGCGCCGCTTAGCACCGTGTGGTCGCCGGCCGGAGCGAGCGTGCCGCGCAGCGCGTCCGACACGGCCATCACGGTGGCCGAGGCGTGGGGGCTCAGTCTGGCCGCCGGCAGCGCCTCCAAGGACAAGCGCGTCAAGGACGTCAAGAACACTACGCTCAAGCAGCACGGCTCCAAGAAGAAGACCAAGTCAGCCAACGACACCTCGGTCTTGTCCGTCACGGACGGTCAGTACTCTCGTAAAACTATCGTCATTTCATACTAAAAACCAATTCATAATGAACCCAACAGCGATGTGAATGTATTGTGCTTTATTATTTGCCATTACTTTTGTAATGTTTGAATCTTGTCTATATTTTTGGATATTTGAACCTACGAATTTTAATAGAATAATACTAATGCTAACACAGATTTTATTTTTAATAACAAAAATCTAAATTATTATTTTGTATTTTAACTTGGAAACAAAATTATAATAAACCACTGACGTTATTTTTTTCAAAAAGGAGGCAATATCAAAAGTGTAACTTATACATGCGTATTTTTACTTATATAACTAAATTCGTATAAAAAGTTTCAGTTTAACGAGTGTCCGTATTGGTCAATGGCAATTCGCTGTAATACATAAATGTTATTGTGAAGGAAAACATACAAGTTGAAACTTTCTTTTGTAGATTTGATAGAGATGACGATTCGCGTGCAAGTTCCCGGTATTGAAGGCTACATTCCGCCGAGCACGACGCTCGGGCAGTTGATCGCCGCTGCACCGCACGTCTTCGGGTCTCATCTCACTCTCACTCTCCACCTCAACAGCGACACTGGTCAGTACTCTTTTTATGATAAAACTTATCGAAATCAAAACTCGTCAACAAGTTGGTTAAAAATTTTCAAAGTTGGCTCAGATCTGGATTCGGGAAGTAGTGGCGGGGCATACATAGTTTCGCATTTATTTGGGCAGCCCGCGTCTGGCGTCAGTAAGCATGTGTGCTGTTGTGTTTCGGTGAGTGAGTAAAGAATGCCAAAGCTTTTTTCCCTATCACTTTCTAGAAGAACCTACTCTCCTATCCTCGCCCTAGTCTGCTTTCACTTCTGTATATGGACGACAGTAAAACACTTAATCTTCAAGTGCACCAGCAGTTTGTTTACCGTATGTGACGAACCTTTTCTTACCCCTATTGTACCGTATAATAAGGAATATGTGACAATATTTTTCAGCAACGTTGACGAGCTCTTGTGTTCCGGCCGTGTTAGAGACGAGCGGCGGCGAAGACGCGTCGTTGGGCTCGTTCGGCGCCATCTTGCGTGAGTTCGGCGCCTGCGGCGGGTTGGCGCTAGTGGCGTCGCGTCTGCCCCGCCCTAACGCCGCGCCGCCGCCGCCCCTCCCTCATCAACACCACGTTCACCACGACTTGGACTGGGTCAAACTGGACGACCCTTACGAGGTTATACATTTTAGACAACACTAGTTTCTTTAAAATCAGTTTGGTAGTTTTTGCGTAAAAGAGTAATAAAAATTCATAGCACCCTGTACCACAGTAATATTAGCATGTTTATTATGAATATATGCGAATTATCCTATTGTTTTTTAAAAATTAGGAAATTTCAAAATATTTACCTGTTACAGTCCACCAACGAATATTTATTTTTTGAGACAAAATTTAGGTACAATTAAACATAATTCTTAGGTTTGAAATCGACACCATGAAAATGTGGAATATAAGAAAAAATAGTTACAAAAAACCTTAGTAAATTTCAATTATAAATAATTTTTCTCATATATTTAATGCAAATTTTTTCTTCTTCATTTCAAGAAAGTATTATAGACATAGAGAATGGACTGAGATTGCTCAGTCGACTCTCTAGAAACAGTCGGCGTTTTGTATGAAACAGGAGGCGGTGGAGGTGGGCGCGGCGAACGGCGCCTCGTCGGGCGAGGAGGGCGGCGGGTCGGTGCCGGCGCACGCGCTGGTGGCGCTAGGGCTGCTACTGAAGCTGCAGGGTTACGCGCAGGCGCTGCTGGACGAGGGCCCGCGCGCCGTGCACCTGCTGCGGCTGCTGCTGGGTGTGACGCACGACGAGGACGGGCGCAGCATCGTGGTGGGCGGCGCTTGGTCGCTGGGCACGCTGCCCTTCCGCGTGGTGTCGCGCCTGCTGGAGGCGGCGCCCACCGGCTCGCCCGAGGGCAAGCAGCTGAGGCTCGCGCTGCTTCAGCTGGGCGCCGTGCGGCTCGTGCTCACCTGTCTCGCCGTCTTCACGCACCACAAGCCCACCTCCAACGATGTAAGGACTAATTATCACTTGGTATTGGGGTTACAACTATTCGAGCTATCGTGGACTGCAAGCTAAACGTTGGCCTATAGTTTGGTAGGGCTGCTAGGGCGCGCACTGTTCAAACTGAACGACCCACTTACTACATATATACATCTTCGTACTAATTAACAGACCGACTAAACTATCGGACGACTGTATTTTCACTATCGGTTAACTATGGGTAACTAGTTTGCAACTGCTCTTAATTTAACGGCATCTTAACAGAAAATCTCAATCATTCTATTATAATAGTAACTAGAATTTTACAGCAGGCTAATAATATAATATAAATTAAACATAGATTTTGGGGTCACTCTACTACATATTTAAAAAATATATAATTGTTCTCAGGAATCTTGATTTGACTTTTGATTGCCAGGGAGGAATTTCTGATTTTGACCTATTCTTAATACTCATAATTAGATATTGTCCAAGCTTCATCTACAAATACATTATGTCAATTATATCACATAAATAACAAAATTTCTACTGCTTTTAAATTTAGAAGCTTGTAATTTATTACCTGTTCTTGGAGGGATTGTTAGACTCTTCATATCTATACATTTAACGTTATGCGTAAACAGAACAGCCAAGCGTCCAACGGCTCATCGGGAGGCAAGACTGAAGACAAGAGCCAGCTGTACTGGGCCAAGGGCACTGGCTTCGGCACTGGGTCCACGCAGCAGTCGTGGAACGTGGAGCAGGCTCTCGTGCGTCAACGCACGGAGGAAGAGCATGTAACCGTCTTGCTGCAGGTACATTTTATATTATATCTGATCATTTTTATGATGAAAGGACCATAGACACTTTAAGACAAAGCGTTAAAGGCAAGCGCTCTAACCAGTCATCTAACGGTCTCGTCAACGACATTATAAATTTCTAATGGTTACAAATACATTAATACTGTCCCTTATTTTGCAGGTATTAGCTTCATACATGAATCCTGGAGAGAAATGGCCACCGGAGGAAGGTTCGCAGGAGGAATGTACGACAGAGCAAAGCAAAGATGCGGATCAGGAAGCGCATGACCTCCCCCCGGAGTTTATAGAACTTTTAGCCAATAGCTCTTTGGTACCAGCCATATCATCGTATCTTAGGAATGATTCAGGTGAGTTTTTAGTTACCATTGATTATAGAGACCATGTTAATATCTTCTATTGTGTCTAATCCATAATTGCCATTTAGCACATATGTTCACTTGCAAGGTCATCAACGTAGCAAAGGATTGGTGTAGAGTATTTAAAAAGATCGATAAAATTTTATTGCCTTAGATGCCTACTTTCTCCGGAGCCATTGGCCTCCTGCATACAAATAAAAGCGCCTTGCGCGTATAACAAAATAAATTTGAAATGAAATGCCATGTTTACTGTACAATGCATCACTGTACTAAACTAGAGCTGTGTTTAAAAAAGTTCTTGCAATAACCCAAAATTAATATGCACCTTTTAATCCTTAACTAGCGGTGCATTTTTTTACGTTAAAACCTTCCCTGATTATCCCTCCATCCATGAGTGAAGACAGAATTAAAATCGGCCCAGCCGTTCTCGAGTTTTGCGCTTAGCAACACATTTAGGGATTCATTTTTATATTATAGATAAGCAGGCATGCATAATAAGCATCCAATGGTGGATGTATTTTATAATTTCCGGTTATATAAAGTGAACGACTTAATTGTTTACAATTTTTATGGCTATTGTAATATATAAATTCATATAAATAAGTGGTTATGGTTGCGACAGTGTTGGACATGTCGCGCCACATCCCGCTGTACGTATGCGTGCTGAGATGCGCGCGAGCTCTGCACGCGCTGCGCTGCACGCGACTCGCGCCCTCGCTGCGCACGATTCCGCGCCTGCTTTACACGATGAGTCGCACTACCAACTCTTACGCTACCAAGCTCAGGTACCAACTCCTTCACTATTATCTTATCTGTTCTAAAGGCGCCACTGGCTGTTGGGTATAACACTTCTATGTCGCCCGAATGGCAACTGTCAGCCGCGGCTAATTTACGCCCGCGATAGTTCTTCACCGGGTGTATCAAACGATTAATGTATGCTTTATATTGTTTCAGGATGAGCAAAAAGAATATTTTCGGTAAAATGATGTTTAGCCAAAGATTTAGTACACCCGTATCGAGTAACTCGGAGTTCTCAGAAGAGGACGAGGGACTCGCTTCGCTCATTGCAGATATACAGGTAAGTGTGAGGAAAATCCCATCAAAAGCGGATCAATATAATTTGATTGTACACCTAGTGTAAGTAGAGTTAATATTGAATTGAATGTTGATGCCCAGGCGACGTCTGCGCTGATGTGCACGGGGGAAGAGGAGACGGACGCGAGCGGAGGCGGAGTGCAGCGCGCGCTGCAACTCGCCTCCGGAGGCGTGGGGCGCGAGGCGCGCTACATCGAGCTGATGCGAACCATGCAGTTCGAGACGTTCGAGATGCTGGCCGAGTGCAGCGACACGGGTGTGGGCTCGGCGGTGGCGGGCGGCGGGAGCGGAGGCGGAGGCGGGTTCCGCTTCGCCGTGCCGTACCACTTCGAGGGCACCGTGCGCGCGGCCGGCGAGCGCACGCACCCGGCGCGCATGAAGCGCCTCGCGCAAGAGGCCGCCACGCTCGCCACCAGTCTGCCCCTCTCCTATAGCTCCTCGGTCTTCGTGCGCACCGACACCGATCGACTCGACGTCATGAAGGTAGACTATTTATCGTTTCGTAGTCATTTAAGCAGCCCTTCTGGCAACAGTAAAACCCCCTCATAGAAGAGCACAGCATGTGTGCTGTTGTATTCCAGGGATACCAGAGCCCATCCCTTCATAATCCCTTATCCTTAATCCTACTATGGTCAGCTGCGTACTTGCGCAGAACCTGTAGTGTTGCCTGTTATAGGTGAAGATAGCCACCTACCATCAAATAGACGGTCAGACATATTTCACAAGTTAAATTAATCGTGATGTAAACACATGTTCCAATTACCGTATGATATCGCCGCGCGTTTGCGTAGGTGCTGATCACGGGCCCGTCGGACACGCCGTACGCGAACGGCTGCTTCGTGCTAGACGTGTACTTCCCGGTGGAGTACCCGTCGGTGCCCATGCTGATCAACCTGGAGACGACGGGCCGCCACTCGGTGCGCTTCAACCCGAACCTGTACAACGACGGCAAGGTGTGCCTGTCCGTGCTGAACACGTGGCACGGCCGGCCCGAGGAGAAATGGAACGCACACACGTCCAGTTTCCTGCAGGTGCTGGTGTCCATCCAGTCGCTGATCCTCGTACCCGAGCCGTATTTCAACGAGCCGGGCTACGAGCGCAGCCGCGGTACGCGCGCCGGTAACGCCGCCTCGCTCGAGTACAACTCCAACATCTACCAGGCGTGCGTGCGCTGGGCGATGCTCGACCACCTGCGCAACCCCACGCCCTGCTTCAAGCAGGTGATCCAGACGCACTTCTGGATCAAGCGCAACGAGATCATGCGCACCGTCGCCGGTTGGATCGACGAGCTCCAGTGCCACAGCGCCGACGAGCGCACGCAGCGCAGTATACACCTCAACCTCATGGCGCTGAAGGTGAGTGCATTTATTTTATTATAAAGAAAAAAGTGAAATAATAAATTAAAAATAGTGTCAGTTTGTAAAAGTAAAAGATAAAATTAGTCCAATTTGTAAGAGTGGTGTTTTTTTGTTGCAGCGTCACTACGTGAAGCTGCAGGAGGAGCTGGCCAAGCTGCCAGTGCCCCCAGGCTTGGAGGACTTGGACGAGCCCTTCCAGTATCCCACGGCGCCCTCTCCCTCACCGCCACCCCAACACCCGGCCCCCACCAACGACGAGATCGACCACGACATGGAGAAGATCGTCTCGCAGGTCCTCGACTGATCGCCATCTGTGTGCGGGTGTGCTCGTGTGCTTGTGTGTGTCACAACCAACAGTGACATCATCGGCAGACTACGCGGACGCTTATTTTAACTGACGACGATCGTGTATTCAATTATCTATACGTATTACCCCCTCAATATTATAAATAACTGTGGCTCACTTTATTATCGTTCACGTGTTTTGATTTCTATTTAAAAAGTTTATTTTTTAATTTTTAATTTGATAGCGTTTTTAATTAGGATGTAGATAGTAGTGGTCCTGTTTAGTTAACACTTATTGTGATACTAATATGGGCCCGCGAGGCGCCCGATAAGCTATTTAAGAATGTACGGGCCGACGTGATACTTAATTATATTTGTACAGTATAAACGTTAAACTTCACGTTAATATGCATCAGCTCACTACCACGGTTTCGAGTTATTGTCTCGACAGGCGTAAAGGATCAACTTGTTCGGTGAAAGTAAGTCAGCGAAAAGTAGAAAACGATGCTTCAGTTTACTTGCAAAAATGTAATTTTTCCTGGCTCAGTTTAAACTAAAGGGTAGAGGTTTAGTAGGACGAACTCGATACGCGAGAAAGTGTCAGTTGGCCACTATTAAATAGGAAGGCGCTGAAGTAGCATTGGGGTGTGGTGCTGTAGTAGCATTTTATTTTCGGTGGTTTCATGAATTCTGTTTTTGTGACCGGTTATCATACGAGAAAAAGAAATATTGGCAGCTGGTTATGAAAATCCAGCTGTGAACTTGGTCTGAAGGCTTTCATGTACTAAGTACGCAACAAATACTTAATATTTCCACTCAGCACACTTCACTTCACTTTATTTAAAGTGGCTAATTTCATACCAAACCCCAATGCTACAAAGAGACGCCATTCTGGTCAATTTAAGAACCATTATTTGACGGTTGTGGCTTGCTTGTTTTTCAGTTTAACAACCACATAATTCTTCCTTCCCTCCATCCTCCGTGGTTTAAACTTTGTGGCGTGACATAGAAACGTGTTTGCACAAAATAGGATCTTCTCCGATTGATAGTTATGTTTGCGATGAAGTCCTTTGCGCCCTCCCTCAGGGGTTGACGTGGTTGGACAGGACCCTTAGGTGAGGGGAGAGAGTGGGGTTAGGTGCCAGTTCAGATGATGCCACGCTGGCGCGACGCGTCTTGCTTGAAGCTACCGCGACCGGCAGTACGTTTAAGCGCGTCCTGTATTTTGTTGATTTTTCCGCGCGTTCAAAATGCAAAATACTAATACAGTCTTTTATGAGTCATATGCCTTGATAATGGTGCAGTAAAAATGAAAACCCAAAAATGGGATCTATTTGACTAATGGATCTGTGCAAAAAAACTGCTTCCTTCTAAATATAAAAGTTCTAATTTAAAAAAAAAAATCATTTTTAACTAACAGCTAGACAAGCGTGTAAGGGCCGGCGCTGACTGACCATATGGCATAGCACAGCAAAGAACTTTTTCCTTATTATTTTTGATTTTATTCCAATGATCTTAGCGCTCACACTCACCTCCGCTCCCCGCAATCGTCCCAGCGTGGTCATAGTATCACAGTTACCAAATATAAAAACTGGCTGGCGGTTGCAATTTCAATTTGTTATTTTAAAATATTACTAATTTTGCTAGTAGTTTTTGATGTGTACCATCTTACCGATCGGTAGATTGTGGGAGTAAAATCGTGTAATGCAACGGAATCTTTGTGTTACTGGATTGTCGGCATTTACAGAACGCGCTGTTTGATATCATTGTGACATTGACCAAGTGTTACAGATCATAAACGACTACTGTAAGGATGGCTTTTTTTTAAAATTTGCTTTTAGAAAATCTCAATGAATAAAAGCAGACTCTAGTATGAGTTTAATGCCCGCATTTGCTAGCGAGAGCGTACGTATGGAAAAATGTCAAATTGACAATGTTTCATATAAATGTTTTACGCTCTAATATTTCTTAGGTTGCAACCGCTCGCTTATTTGAACACCAACAGTGATTGCAGTCTATTTAAACAATTATTATACATGTAGAATAAAAAGCGCATATATTCTGAAGTCTTAAGTTCAATATTTGCATAGTTGCACAATTAAATGTTAAAAAATAGGTTTACACGCTATCAATGTGGTTTTAACGAATGAATGATTTAATGAATCCGCGGTTCGCCTATGAGCGCTCATATTTTAAAAATGGTTAAAATTATAATTTTGATTGTATATAAAAAAAAAACTGTTATTTTATTTTTTAATTTCGTGTATAAATAACATATTGCCGCGGTTCCACTCTTTAAGAGTTAAGCTGTGTTCAGATAATATATTAATGTTTAGGATGAATACTTATTATAAATTTTAATGCGCGTGTTGTAGTGATTTTTATATAGGCCTAGCCGCCACAACACGAGTATGTATGCTTTTATTGTGAATTGTACGATGGGTGTGACAATAAATTTGTTTGTGTTAAAATTGCGAATCCGTTCGATATCGGATTGAGCGATTTGTGAGTCGCGCGATTATCGGACTGAGGGAGTTGTGTATCGCGTTTTACGTTGGAATCCAATCGCATAAACTTATGACCGCGCGAATCCAAACCACTTGTCATTTAGATCGCGCTACTTATAAATCGTGCAATCAATCTTAAAGTAGTAGATTTGTGGGAAGCACTCCTCAGAACCACCCAATTAGCGAAAAAATGTGTGAATGTAAAACGATGGTACCGTACCTACTCTCGGCTCGCTCTGAAGTTTCTCTTTGTACTTTAAATGCAGGTACTTGTACGTAGGAAACTGTTCCATTTGACTGTGAAATTCTTAATGTAAATAAATTTATGTTATCACGATATATTTTGTTTATTTTTCTATCTTATCCTTGGTAATATTATCCTTATTAACGTAGATGTCGATGAGAAATTTTAAAATATTTATATAAAGAATCCCGAGCCTATTGGATAAGCAAACTCTGTCTCAGGGACCCGGGTTCGATTCCCGGGAAATAACTTTTCAAAGTGGGCTCTGGGCCCGCATCTGGAAAGTAATGACTCCGTTTCGCAGTCATTTGGGCAGCTCGTTTGGCGTCTGGCGGCAGTGACCACCCCCTTAGGGCCAATTCACACAGCGCACACGTCGAATTCGTGGTTTGCTCCCATAACGTCAGAGTTTCAAGAGTATGGCTTGCGTGCGTTTTCGATTTTTATTATTGTCGTCCTCATGATGAAATTGCGAATTTCGGTGTGTATTGACCCTTACAGAAGAAATTATGTGTGATCAATTTCACACATGCCTTATCTAAGAATCCTTAACTTTATTCTTTATTTAATAATCAACACTACCTCAAAACCGACACCACTCAAAAGGTTTTCTGCTCCTAAGTGTCTGATTCACTTCCCTAGTCTTGTTTAGTTTTACTGAACATCCTATTGTTTGCTCGACAAACTATTATTTTTTTAAATAAAATGTCAGGAGCCACTAGTATTTTCCTAAATATTCCCACAACTTGTAAAGAAAAAAGTAATAAAATTAAAAGCAAGCATTATTTTAATATTTTACTATTTACATTGTCACAATATAAAATTTTACTTACTAATTATTATGACTTCACAATAAGCTTAGCCTCTTAACTACAATACTACTATTGTTCCGTCAACTTATATATAATAAATAATTAATTTCCTACCATTGGATTTCTTTGTTTCTTACTTGCTTTGAGACGTTTCAGATTTTATGGAATTAAAAAACAACGCGTCGTTGATGGATTTCACATACATTTAAGCTACATATTTATTTACATTATAGGTACAACACTTTATATTTTATATGCATGCATTATCTGAGTTCCATATAGTCACACTTAATTTCACTATTTGCAATATTTTTTAATATTTTAATCCGCTAAGGAGAAATAGTAATCAATTAAATAATCTAATGAAGTCATTAATATTAAAATAATTAATAATGAGTACGTAATAGTGTACATATAAAATATCAATACATATAAATATCAGTTTTGAAAAAGTAAAAGCATTTTTGTACCAATAAAAACAAAAAAAAACTATTAAATTTGACTTATAACAATTTAAATAATATTAAAATTCTTACAAAAAAATTCACAAGGGCGAGTTTGCAACTTAATTACTGCAAACAGAATACGTGTTTCATACAATTTTATTGACTTTGTAATTTTGCTAGGTGACTTCATTAAAAAAAATCATTTACACTTACAATACAATATTATATTTTAAATTCACAAATTTGAATATCATTTACAAGATTGTACAGGACTACCATCCGCTATTTGAACACAAACAATTACTATTATATTCATATGTAAATAAGTAAAGTACTTAATGTAATAGACAGAGTCGGCGTATGGTCATTTAGAATAGGCATTTTTGAGATTTATTTTTAAAATGTCGATTAAAATGATGGAAATTCAATTTTTAAGTATAATATCAACATTTACTGAGTTTTAACCATAAGAATTTCGTTATTTGTTGGCTATTGATTACAATGTGCATGATCTTAAATAAGGAAACATTTAATATAGGTAGTAAAGTTTTCAGACACAATTAAATAATTAAAAATAAATACATAACAACTAAAAGACTTGAATATTTTCTATTCAAATTAAAATTTATATTTCATTTTGAGAAATTTGTTATAGATTTCATTGGGAGAAAATGTTACCTATAAACCCCTGAAAGTTAGTTTACACTTTGGCTTACTAAACTAAATATACCGCGCGGTAGTCCTGTGCTGTGGCAGTGCATTGAACATACATCAAGTGACAAATACAAATACAAATACAATTTATGGCACTTTGTGACAACATAATATTGCGGTTCCTAACGACTGTGGTTCATGACCGATTACAAAACTGATAATATTATCGTTTTGTTTTTACACTTTGATTTGTAAACATACGCTTTTTAGAAATGTAATTAATGATGCTTTACTTAAAGAAATTATCCAGGGATTTTTTTTCCATTTTTACAAAGATCCTCAGGCAGGCTGACCGTCCACTTGATGGTTTGGTAAATGGCTATCGACGCCATCGATGTTAATAACAGAACCAACGATATGAAGGTTGCCAGAATAAGACGGGCAATGAGTTCTGTTTTGGAATTTCTTAATCGCTCACCGAAACACATTTGCTGTTATTTCAGTCCTGGTAAGTTGGAAACTGCCGCCAGAAGGGCTTCGCAATTTATTATTGCGAAATGTAGCATGCTCGTCCTGCTAAGTACTTAGGTATTGTTTTTAATTTATGCATAATTATATTCCTATACTTATTTATGTAACTTCTATCAAGTTAAATATCGGTCATGAACCCTTCGCAAACGTTTTAAATATCCTAAAAGTGTTTACGTAAACTATTTCTTCTTCTTCCACGATTGGTCTGACAGCATCTGCAGGTCAACTGGGCTGAGCTGGCCAGCTTCCACGCATGATTTACAGCACAGTCTGAGAAAACACATATATAGTAACGTAAGCACGGTGTCCACAAGCCATAAAAACTTCTCTTATTCATTAGTTGAACGTTTACTTAGTTCGGAAAAGAAAAAAGAATTTATTCTCTAGACTAATTAGTAAGCTCAGCGATGCTTAATAATGTTTTTTTGCTACGAATTCACACACGTTCCTCTTTCGGCACTGTTCAAAAAACTACAAACCTGAGCTCGTAATCGTATTTTAATAGGGCGTGAAATAGAGTGTACCTACTTATATGTGTAATTCTGCATTGTAGATTAAAATACGATAGTAAATAGCACTCGTACGAAATGGGTCGACAGTTAATCATTGAAAGACGAACTCACCTAGAGTAGTAGTTGTGCCGACAGAATTTACTGCGTACGATGAGGGTGCAGTTAGCGAAGAACGGATTGTCAGTGCACAACGCTGGAATCTGTGCGGCTGTGAATAGATAACATTCAATTCATATTAATTGCATATTCACACACACACTGTTAATAGGACAATAATTATTAAAATATATAAGTTTCAATTTATAAATATAATTCAATACTTTAATGCATACAATTTACAAAATTTAAACTTAATTCCTTTAAAAATATTCTTAAACACACCCTTTTGTTTCAATATTGTTATATAAAAAGACGAAATTGCAGGATCTCTACAGAACGTTCAAATAGCAATTTAGATTTTACTTAGTGCTAAATGAAAAATGACTGTGTATTATTAAAAAAAAAGCCGAGGTAGGTACTATAGTACCTACCTCGGATTTTTATTTGGAAATTCGAATCGGTTGAAACTTAGGTACACAGTACACACGAAAAAAAAAGCATTCTCCGGTTATACGGTATTAGCTTTTTCCCGCCACTTCGCCGGCGTTCCTTTTTTTAGAATTTATAATAGAATAATTGAGAAATAAACATTTATTTCATTCTCATTTATTTCTCTTAAGTTTTTATTTATTTATCTTTTTTTTAGATGATCCCCCGGGAACTGTATTTTTTCCCTAGATGAAACCCCGTGTCCTTTTCTATACCCCTGACAACGTGAACACCTATACAAAATTTCATTGTAATCGATTGAGTAGTTAAGGCGCGGTATTCTTACCCTTACTTTTCTTGTTTAAACTGTTATTGATGACATTTTAAATTTGTCATTTTTTATTATTATTAATCTAACACGTATTTACACACAGGATGATAACAATGTCTGTAAACCATTATTGGTTTGTCTAGACATTTTATTTGATGAATTCTATTGCTGAAGCGGAAGTTGTTGAATGTTTATTTACCGTTTCTATAATTTACTTTGAAAGAGAGTATAAATGTTACCTCGAACGGTGAGTCGAGTGGTGGAATAATGCTCGCTGATGCTGTTGACGGCATGGCATCCATACTCGCCGCTGTCGTCCACCGTCACGCCGCCAATATGCAGCTGGTTCTCTGTAGCCGAAGTGGCTGGAACGTATAGATAATACATAATATCAAATTTTATAATTGACTATATTCTCAAGTATTTCTCAAAGTAAATGATTTTACGAACCGATTAGTTGAGGGGTTAAGATAAAAATGCATTCGTGCGAAGCCGGAGGCGGGTTGTTAGTAAATTATTACGTCAAAGTAATATAAGTAAGTATTCTGTTACTGTTATTTTGTTTTGGTCTGAATCTAAATGATAAATTTTCGATAGATTTCATGTTTTCTGCTTAGTCCTTTGCCAAAAACTATGCAACCAAACACCAACCAACCAAAAATTGCATAATACAACTAAATATGTACTTATTTATTAAAAAAAAAGACAAGGCTTACCAATTGTCTGTATTCGTCTGTCGCCAATGATTCTCACTCTATCCTTTGTCCAGTAGACATCAGGTAGAGGGTCACCATCAGTTTTGCAGTACAAATTCAGGTCGGAACCAGTATCGAGTACCGATGGAGAAGCCGCCAGTTTCGTCGAGGCAGGAACTGAGAATATTAAAAATTCAAATGGAATTCCGTTTTTTTTCGCAATGAAGCATGCGTTACTTTTCAATAATTCACTATACATACATCACAATAATTTACATCATAAACATATCATAAACATTGATGAAATAGTGAAAAACGTTGTGTAAAAATATCTTAATTGAAAATAATCGTAACACTTAGTTTTTTATAGTTCAACATTAACTCGTTGGAGAGTAATATTAAGAATCGAGTGCAATATTACCGAATTTAGTTTATACTATTTTTGTTCGTATAAAAATTTCATATTATCTTGCGATTTCCTGTAAAGCATGTACAAAAGTTATTCGTTTGATTCTTGGAAATCACACCCGATTATCGCAACATGGTTTTATTAACTACACAAAATGTGTTATCTTTATTATGTAAAGTATTTTTAAGAAATTTCAAACATAAATGAACTGTTTTAATAAGCCGACAAAACGGTAGATAAGACCATGAGTTCTTAGAATTTAAACCATCTTTGTCTTGATTATATTTTTAATATTTTTAAGCTGTCTATTTTCTAAATATTTTCTTTAATGGAATTGAAATTAGGAATAATTGTAAAAAAAATATGAGAGTATTTCGAAATATCCGTTTGCGCTAAGAAGGAAAAATGTCTTAGAAGAGTATTATAAACATTTAACACAAGCAACATATATAGAACATGCAACGTGCAAGAAAATGTTCGCTCCCTGATCTTACCGTAAATCGGTGGAACATACGGAACAGTAGCTGGTATCTCTACCTCACGATCCACGAAGTAAGGACTGTCTACGCTAGTTCCAACTGGTTTGTACGCTTTCACTAGGACCGACCAAGACGCCGGCTTGCCAATCGCGTTGTAAGCCTGGCACACATATTCTCCGAGGGTAGTTAGGACCAGCGATCTGATCAAGAGCACATTGCCTCTAGCTTCGTATATCTCGTTGGAGTAAGGCACCATCGGTCCCGTGGTTCCCCTGTACCAAGCGATGGAAGGAGACGGATGGCCGTAAGCGAGGCATCTGATGTTGAGACTTTCCCCAAATTCTCCAACGACCACTGCGTTGTTTTCGCCAGCGATTTGTGCCGGTTCCTCCTCAGGATCTAACCATTCCCATTTTGTTATTTCCACACCTATCTAACTTTGTGAACGCTTATCGATCGCTTTGACAAAATTAAGATATCGATGAAACGTTCACAATTATTAATTTGACTACAAAAGCGAAATGAACAGACAAAACAGATGGTGGTTAATTAGAGATTTCAATTCTTCTGATTTTTAATTTTTTTTATAGTAATTAATTTGAATGCCCAACAAGTGTCTTATAACTCAAATATGTTAGACACTACTTTAGAAAAGTCTAATTTTATTTCTCACAGACGTATTAGGTACACACTGAGCTTGATTAATAATTAAAAAAAAAACGATAACTTTATATCATCTTATTTTCATTAAAAATTAAAAATCAGAATGTCTTCTTTAAAAATCAGAAGTATTAAATGGATTGGATGTTCACCACAAAAGAACTTGTAGATGTCAATAACCTTGCGGAGAGGCGCGCGATAGCGTCGAACACAGAATTGCGGCAATAATCGTCACCGAGAAACGTGTGAGACTCTTCATTCTTACAGATCGACTGGCCTTATCGTTATTTATTTAATTAACGTCTGCTATTGTACTTTGTTATTTTATTTAATATTCAAAGCACTAATGATTTTACGATAAAAGCTATGTTTTATCACGTTACTTCTGTGAAGAAATCACTCCATATTTGACGATATAAGTAACTATCAACTTATGGTACTAAATAGTATTTTATTAGGCGGTGCTAGCCAACATACCAACAAGTCGACCGTAAGTCTGCTAGTCAACTTTTACATAAAAAAGAGGGATGGATTCCATAAAGGTGATCCACAAGGTGAAAGGGAATTATTATTTTTTTATTTGACTATGATCTGAGTGGCCCTTAAGTGTTTGTGTGTTGTGGCCTTAATACCCACAAGACTAGTATTTAGAATCTAAATTTTAGATGCTTAACTCTTACTAAACTTGTACGTTTTTACTGCAAATTAATCTTTCTAAAAATACTATAAAAATAATAATTTGTAACACTATTTTTAATCTTATCTAAATATTCGCTAATATTGAATTATAGGAAGAGATAAGTAATGGATATGAATGAACAAATGGGTATGATGCATCCGTTACTTACGCCTGGCAAAAATTAACAAAGTTATCTATTTCCGAACCTTGACCCGACTTTATTAAATGAATTCTTTCTTTAACGATTTGAACAATATTGAAACCAACATATTCTTTGAATAATGGAACCCGTTTTTCCATTAATCGCTGTTTACCAAGCCCGCGGGTGAAGAGGTCGAACAGTGTCGGGGCGATTGGTTTTATCGTTAGAATTACGAGTAGGTATGTTCTAATAAAGCTGGGCAACATATATTTATTTGTGCGTAAGGTTAAAGTTATCGTATTTAATTAAATCGATTGATAAAATATTCGCAGCATTATCAATTGATTTTTAATAACAAAAAAATAGCTATTTTTTCATACTTTATAGTCTATTTCAATTACCGTCAAGGGTCGAGGTTTTGATGATTGTACCCTCAAAAACCCAAATAAAATTATTAAGATTTCGCTAATTTTAATCAAATCACTGGTATTTTTTATTTAAAGATTGTAGACAATCCGATCATAATAGGATTAAGGATAAGAGTTTAGGAAGGAATCACCGCCAAAACATATACTCGTAAAATGCTGTTATTTCACTGTAATCTTCTATGAGGGGGTAGTTACTGCCGCTAGATAAACTGCCCAATTTAGGATGTGAAAGGCCACTACCAAAAATTACAATAATAAAAAAATATGGCGTCATATGTGCCTCATAAAATAATCTTCGTTATTATATAATTAAATAATAATATTTGTAATTAAAAGTTATTTATTAGTATGTTATCTTCTGGAGAAAAAAATAAATAAATTTGATTTGCTTTATATAATCGTAACGTTAATAAATTGTCCGTTATATACTTCAGTATATGTAATAGTATAAACTAATTATAGACAAGTCGCGGGCAAACGCTAGTCATACAATATTTAATTTTTACTTTTTGTTATCAACCATTTCACTTAAATTATAGAACAATTATTCAGTCGACTGCAAAAATGTAAGAGTATAGTAAAAAAAACTTTTGAAAAGGAACCAGTATAGCTTTTATTGTGTGGTCCATCTGTGGTCAGACCTTTACTGTAAGTTCCATAGAAGTCACACAAACAGTTTTAGGGGCAAAACTGTCGCTAAGTAGGTACTAGTGTAGATAGGAGAAAACTATTTAGGTATGATTTGTCGTATGTTTTTTTATTTACGAGATTTATATATAAGTAATTCAAGGTTATTTGACAACTACACTTGGTTTAGAGGAGAGAGAAAATGTTACAGAAAAGAGTACAAAGAAAAATTCACAATCAAATTAATCTAAGAGAGGTAAATCGATAAACACATTCTCTAAAGTGCTTTAAGTAAAATATTCTACTTGGATAGCATTTGCTATATCACTAACATATACAATTAAATGCAAGAGTTTATAAACAAACCAGATTATCAAACAACTATTGTATATTAACAAGAAACGCATGAATAAAATAGCAAATACTATCAGTTTCAATCAAATGCAGCTAACTACTTTTCAATGCAAAATAAAAAGTCATCTAAATTTAATTCTTATGGCGAAGAATATTTTTAGTAAAATTAATTCCAAAACCGCTTATACCCATCTCAGGTTGCTGTTAGATAATTTCTTTGAATATATTCCAATGGAAACGTTTAGGTTAGCCAAAGTATTGTCATGTCTGACGCAAAGATAGAAAGAAAGCAATAAAAATACCTCATTGATCACTTACCGTTGACTTGCAAGTGTATCTCTTGCTGTGCAGTTCCAAGATCATTGTCTGCGACACAAATGTATACTCCGGAGTCGTTACGATACAAGGAGACTATCTCAAGAGCACCGTCCGCATGCAACTGGTAACGACCGGCATCACCATCGATCTAATAATCAAATTAATTTGTATATAAATGTAATTTATACCTGTCTGAATATTTTTATTTTTCAATGTTCTACAAAGGCACGTATTAAAAAAAGTAAGTCCAGAAGATATTAAATATCTTCTGAAGAAGAATCGTTTTTCAATAAAAAACACAAAAACATTAAAAGTGTCGTCGCCTTAATAGAATCGTGTTAATGAACATTTCTTAGTCATTAATCAATTAAGTAATGTAGGTTAATTTAATTAATTTAATTGGTTAAGTCTTACGACTAGATTGAAAATTTAAAAATAATTATTTTTCAGTTACATCCTCAGTTTAAAAAATCGTAGTTAGTACGAAAGAAACTGACGAGGCTTAAGAGGTGAGTGATATTATCTTGAATAATAATTTTATTCGCCTTGGTTAATTAATTAGCGATTGCTACTTCTTCAAAATTCAACTCAAATTTAACAGCCATATTTAAATAGTAAATGTTTTTAAAGAAATTGAAAGAAAAAGAAGGCAAAAGACTGTCGAAGTAGAGAGGCATATGGCACTTCTTAGATAAGTGATTAAGAGGAATGAGTCTCTTACCGTAATTTCTCCTCGTCTCCAAGTTATTTTGGGTGGTGGGTTTCCATGGAAGAGGCAACGCAGCACCGCATGTCCACTCTCGGAAGCTGTCACTTCCAGCTCCGTTTCCGTGTTAGCTTGTGGTTTCTGTGGAATTTCGGGACCTGCACAGAGGCGCGTGTGAGTGAAAAGTTCTAAAATTATTACCGACTAGCTGTTGCACGCGATTTCGCGGGCGTAACTTCATTAAATATAGCCTATTTTACTCGCTGATAACGTAGCTTTCTAGATAGGTGAAATTTTTAAAATTAGCTCAGTAGTTTTTTGAGTTTATTCATTACAAACATACAAATCTACTATCTTTAAAATATTACTATAGTTTTTTTTTATATCAGTGTACCTGGAATATATGTGGTGGTATATGGCGCAGGGCTAGTAAGAGAGATCGGTTCAAGGCACAGTTGTTGGCAGCCTCTGGAGCAGCACTTGTGGTTGCCTCTACAGTCCACGTCGTCAATACACTCTCGTCGGCAAGCTGTGTTCGCAGGGAACTCGTTCTCCGACGGACAAAGACCGGCTTTAAATTCTGGAATAGATTTTCATAATCAATTTCCATCATTCGAATAATGTATAAATTTAAAATGAATTTGGAAATCTGTCTTTAAGAAAAACTAGGTAGAGTCTAAATTCAGAAATCTGATGTGATGTTCCGAATCTATGCACGTAATTAAAAATGAAATAAACTTTTGTTTGACATAAAAATTGGACCAATACTATTAAAACCCTTCATAAGTGCAAATGATCATCTCATTAGTATATGATTATTTTTTAAATATCATTCTATAATGTATATTAATTATAAGTAAATCAGTATAAACTCGTAAACTTGCGAGAGTAAGTTAAAGTAACTGAGAGTTTACGAGTATAAACTCGTATTTAAAAAAGGATATAAAAAGAAATACAATTTCCTATGGCTTTGCCTGTACTATGAGGGAAGTAATAAAAGAAAATACTTACTGATTTTACATTCAGAGATGTAGCGTACGTCTGAGGTGCTGGGGTCTCTGTATGCTACGCACTTTTCTTGTTCACCGCATCTCTTGCCAGCACATGGATGATCGAGACATTTACATCTGCAAGGCAATGTCAATCAAGATATTACGAGTGTTAGCTTTAAATGTATGGAAGCGTAAAGTTAACTTAGTGTCGTATAGACTACCTCTGACATCCATCAGTTCCGGTGGTCGTTTCCATTCCATAGTTACACTTGAGCCTTTCGCATTCTTGCTCGAGCAGCGAACAGTTAGTCTCCACTTGGACACACGAACATCTTTCGCAGGTCTCGTCTGCAGTTCGAGTTCTTTGTATTCCATACTCACACTGGAGTCGAGAGCATTCTTCGATGAATGCGTCGCAATCCACTTCGTTGTCGCTCGTATCTGTAGATATTCTTACTGGAGTAAATGATGATTACGATATTGGGCTTGGTAACAATTATGGACAACATATACTTAATGACAAAGCACAGACACATTAATTTACATCACAACACAAATTTAGCTATCCTCAAAAATATTTTCTTTAGAGTTGGAGCATTCATATCTTTTTGGGGAGCCTGTTCGTGCGCTTCAAGGAAATATAAGGAAATCGATTATTTTATGTAAAATATAAGATATATTTTACATAAAATCATGGCTAAATATAATTTATTATTTGCTCAAAATGCCAACGGTGCACTTCTTCAGGTCTTTCGTGTTTTTTTTTACATATACCATCTCTAATAAGCCTGTAACATCAAAAAATAGGTCATGCAAGCGTCGGAGCAGTGCAGTGTTAGGGGCAGAAAATGCATTACAGGCGTGAGCGATACTGGACAATTAGGAGACAACGACACGTGAGAACTGACAATTTGAAAGCAGATGTCAAAGTCGCGTGTACCAGTGTCGTAAGTGAGACAGAGTTGTGCGCAGTGAGTGTAACTGGGGAAGTTGTTGGCGTTGCCATCGCAGCCGGTGTAGATGAAGGCGAGACAGTCGCCGCGCTCCTCGCTGTAGTACCAGCGCACTGCCGCCTCCTCACTGCAAGCCGCGCCCGGCGCCAGGGGCTGCGCACACGCCGGCTCCACGCCACTACCCACCTCTACCCACCCTCCATGTTAGTACACACGACCCGAGGGTACGAGCGCAAGCAATCAAAATCAAGCGAATGCAGCCGCCACCAAGCCCGTAGGCGCCTAATTATGGCTGAGTAGTCTGAGTAAGAATCTTCCAATCTTACATGAAATCTCCATCGATTCCATCAGATTCGAACAAACGGATTGTAGTTATGTTACACAATGTGGTACCCTGTTTCGTCATACTATAAGATATATTATAATAATTTCCATATTCAACATTAGGCATCTACAGGGTCAAGTCGTAGCTGAGCTGATGCGACTAAAAAAAGGTCAGCACGCTGTTAATAATCTTTTCAATTTGTCTAGAATGATCTTCAACTACGGTGAACTATTAGGAGAGTGGAAAAAGAATAGAAATAGCAAATCTAATCTACGGGTTTATGGATAGTGAAGAAGCAACTGTGTACCGAAACAGGCCAAAACTTCATATTTTATACCTGGTCGTCTCGATCCACATATTTCTTCGCACTCTTCGACTGTGGAGAATCGGTTGGGTCCACCGTAACATCCGCTGTAAGTAAACGGTTCGCAACGTCCAGTTCTTTCGTTCCAGTAGAACTTGGCTACTGATTCCTGACATGACCCGGCGTCCAATGGGTACCGGCAAACGTCTGTTACAAATCGGCAAATATTTGTTAGAAGATGCTTTGGAATAAATGTAGTCTTTTACAAGAGCTTCTGACAACTTAACGTACCAACGCCTCGGAATTGCCCACACCTTCTCAAACATTCTTCTTCACTGCGATAATTATTCCGATATCTGCAGCCTCCTATACTGGACTGCACGCAGGTCCCGTAATGTGGGTCATAATAGAACGCCGTGATGTTCCTCTGACAAGGCTCTAAAGATGGCGGCTCTTGACATTCTTCATCTTCTGTACGAGTGACCTGAAAAATTAAGCTTATATTGTTAGTAATACCTGTAGAACGGTATTATTGTAACTCAATGTGTAAATACTATTTATTGTTTTTTAAAATTCATATTTCATTATATTGATATCAAAGGTTGCTAGATGGCGCCAGAAGTTTGTTACGACCACCTAGAACGCAAAGTGCATCTAGATGTCGCTTTGCATTGTGTGAGCTCGGTATATAATTATGTTTTATGTGTTTCACAAATATGTATGTAAAGGAGTTAATTAAATAAATTGAGGTCCGTCACAAGATGTAAAATTGACGAGTTTTATTTGTGACAGTTTATATATAGTTTTATATCATTCACTGCAAGTACACGCGCAATTATACATACCGACACCAAACTTTTAAAATATACAAGATTATTTTTTACTTGTAGGTATTGATTAAAAAATTATAAAGTAATTTATTTTACCGTGACTGGAGTTGTGGCAACAGGTGTAACTCGTTGACATCTTCTCTCGCAATCATCTCTCGTTTCAAATCTAAAGAATAACAACGATAATAATTGATATTTATGATTTTTTGTCAAAAATTACTATAACATATTCTAAAATACGTATGGAAAATATATTATACCTGTTATCGTTTCCTTCGCAGCCACTATACATGAATAAGTTGCATGAATCGGTCTCCTGATTGTAGAACCATCGTTGTAAAGAGTCTTCACAGGGGCCTGATGACATTGGCAACTGACAGACATCCACAGGAGCTACCGGTGCTGAGGAATATAATGAAAGGTTTTAGAGATTTCTCATATGTCTTTTATGTATGTAATGGGTTTAATTTAAAATTTAATTTTCAGTCAAATTTGACTATCATCCCCCCAGTGAAAGTCATTGCTTATATAAACCATTATACCTTTTAAATATAATTAAATAAATAAATACTAGTAAATATGTACTTCCAATAAGTTTACGAAAATATTTCCCGAAACTAAACAATAACTTTAAGGTTAATTCTCAATTTCTTTAGCATGGGACAATATCATTCCTTATCTGACCTTGACTGCAATAGTACTCGCAGTGCTCCTGTGTGGGGAAGTTGTTTTCGTTGCCTCCGCAACCACCGAATTGGAAGGGAACACATTTAGCAAGATTCCTATCGAAGGCCCACTGCGTCGTCATGTCATTGCATGGTCCCGCATCCATAGGAAGTATACAGCTTGCTAAAACAAAATATTATTGTTTTGTATAAAATTAAGAGAACAATGGTACCTACTATAGAAACGGTTAGAATATGAACAATCTCAACCTCAATACTCTGAGCTTATTTAACACTCTGAGCTTTAAAATTTGATTAGTTTGCAACGCGATGATCACTTTACAACGAAACCATCACACTTTCGAACGAACATTTTAAGTACACCATCACTTAAACTCGAAAACCGAGCTCAAACTGTAAATATTAGAATTTTTAATTTACAGTTTAAATAGTTTTGAAGAAGACAATAAAATATCTACAAATACATAATTATTTTTTCTTGAAATGTGTGACGGAACTTGCAACCTTCCTGAATGAGCTAACAGAAAAATTCCGATCTTAAAATAAAAATGTTACTATTTTTTACATTTACCTGGGTCGAACACTGCAGCCGGCGCCGGCGCAGCAGTTGTCGTAGTAACTGGAGTTGGGGCCCTTGCAATGCAATGTCCCTCGCATTCCTGTTGGGTCTGGAAATTGTTGGTGTTACCACCGCAACCGCCGTAGTAGAACTGAAGACACCTGCAATATTTAAGGACTTATACAATAAAATATTATTCTATTACATTAATAATGTGATATTTATTAGACCGAGGCGCGTAGAAAAACCTTCAAGTTTTATGTATAGCCATTTCAAACAATAATAAAGTATCGGAAAGATAAAAGGAAAGAAAATTTCCATTGATACAATACATAAAATTGTATCAATTTAAACTATATTTCGTTATATTGAATTTGAATTAAAGAATACAACGTAATATACTAACATTTGCAATGTCGTGTTGTGATACCATCTTAGAGTGTAGTCCGCACATTCGCCAGTTTCGTATGGCAACGTGCAAGTGTCGCCTGTAAGAATTTTATGTTTTCATTAAAATACTTATAGTCTATCACTGTGTAAGAAAAAAAGAAATTAATTTTTATGGAATGGCAACATTTGTATACCCAATGGTGCAGCCACAGGAGACTGAGGTGTTGTGGTTGTGGAAAGTTGTTCACTGCATCTGTTCTCGCATTCCAGCTCAGAGTCGAAGTTGTTACCGTTGCCACCGCATCCACCGTAATAGAACTGACGACATCTGACACAAATTTGTATAGTTAACAGAGAAGATAAACATTTAAAATGCTGAACGAATACCCGTGTCCTGAATCGAAGTAGTTTCTGATACAATGAAGAAACATTTTATATTATATAAAGGTCTGCAGACAAGCTTACCGTCCACTTGATGGCAAGTGGCTACCGTCGCCTATTACTCCAAGCAAATAAGAAGCGTCTAGGCACCTCGTATTCACAGAAACATAAGTGCTGTCATTTTACAGTGATCTGTGATTACTATCACCAGACCAGCTAGCTACCTAGACTGTGGCTGCGGAACCTATGACCTATGACGGCTACCTATGATTGAGGAATGTTATATTGCCTTTGCCACTACTATATAATATTGTAACTAATACTATATAAATAACAAAATAAAATTACTAAATCAAAAAAGATGCTCACCGCTTTACTGCGGTGTCGTAGTACCATTTTTCTCTGTAGTTGGCGCAATCTCCAGTCAGCGCTGGCAGTGTACACACCTCTCGAACTGCCGACATTTGAAATTTTGGAATACTTTAGATAAAGTATAATTACTGATAGATACACTTTCTCCTCTCTAAGTGTGACATGGTGAAAATAAGGCATAAAACGACTTCACTTCAGTCATCTTTTTAATTATACTCTTAACTAAGTGTTTATTTGTAAGGATAAGTCAAAGATAGATTTACCAACCATTAGCATAGCATTAAATTCACATGCAAAACAAACAGAAAAAACATGCAACACGTAGACTGAATATTTTACCTAATTTTATTATACAGTCATAATAAAATCATTATACAGTCAATGTACTTACCAAATGCACTTGGACAAGAGTCCACACAACTCTGCTCAGAGTCAAACTGATTCTCGTTCCCACCACATCCAGTAAAGTAGAAGGGTACACATCTGTTTTCTGTCTGACTAAAGGACCACAACGCTCGCTTCTCCGAACATTCACCCGCCGCTTGGGGTTTTGTGCATTTTGCTGTTAGTTGAAAAATGTTAGTAACAATTCATTCCAACACCATCTTAGAGAACAGTTAAATTACGCTAAAATTTGGAAAAAGTGCATAAATCCCAAAACCAAAGAATACCAAGAAGAATAAATGGAAAAGATTTTAAAAGGGGTTTAAGAGTTAAAATAGTTTAAAAAGAGGAAGAAGTATACAAAGAGCGTGCATTTTTGTTACATACTACTTCTAACACCGTATCAAACCAGTATTAAATTCCCATAAGTATTAGAACTACATCAAACATCTACTCGAGCTCTTATCCAAAACGATACCACAATTTATAATCTTACGTTTAAGTCCTCCAGGCGGATCGCAGCGTTGTATGCAGGCGGCTTCGGAGTCAAATCTGTTGGCAGTTCCTCCACAGCCTCCCCATACAAACTGCTCACATTTTCCACTATCAGAGTTGAAGCCCCAACGGTAAAAAGAGCCGGCACATTGACCATTATCTATCGGCTGGTAGCATTGGTCTAGAAACAACAAAAAAATAGACGTTTCAAACTCTGAATTCTATATTTTAAAAAGATACCTGAATTTTTTTTAAATAGTGATCAGATGTCGTACTTACTCTCAATCTTAGCAGGTTCACATTGAGCTTGACACAGTTCTCTAGATTCGAAGTTGTTGGCGTTGCCCAAACATCCACCGAAAATAAATTGTCCACACTGTTGGCGTTCAGTGTCGAAGTACCAACGAGGATGATAGCCCAAACAAGCGCCTTTGACTTTGGGTAAGTTGCAGGCATCTGCAATATCACACGTGAATTATATTTTCAAAGCGATAAGTCGTAGAAAGAAATAGTTAAATAACCGACTGAAGAAAAATATTACGATAAATATTTGCAATATAATCCAAAATATTCCAATGACTAAAGAATTTTCATTAGTTTTTGAAGTAATATTTCTCAACTTTAACTATATCGAGCCTATTGATTAGCAGATTTAACTTTTACCTTTAGGTGATGGTTGAACGCAGATGTCCTCGCACTCCTCCTTGCTGGAGAATCGGTTGCCATTGCCGTCGCAGCCTCCGTACCAGAATCGCGAGCAGCCGCCGTAGTCGGTGTCGTAGAACCAATAAACGGAGTAGTTGCGGCATGGACCGCGATCAGTTTTGAGACTGCAGGCCGCTGAAAAAGTTGTCAATATCAAAGTTGTGGGCTTTAAATATTCGACGACACACAGTCATTTGATATTTGATGTTAATTTAAGCTAAGAATAGGTACCTAATGTACCTAAGTCCGCTAAGTCTCACTGCAATAATAACTAAATGGTTACGCCAGCAAGTAATTACATATAAAAAATTCCCCATATCGGTTGTTGAAAGCTGATTTACGGGATTCAGTCGTTTTTCTTCCAGTTGGCAATATGCTTAGCTCTTACCAAAAAATTAGCAATGTTGTATTTTTAAAATACCTTGTCTATTCTCAGGTTTGTCTGTGCATCCCAAAAATTTATCTCCTTGGGCTTCAGTTTGTCCATCAGGACAGCAGCCGTATTTGCTGTTTGAGCAATCACAGCCTTGTCGGTCTGGACCTGTAGCCGCAGTCTTTTCGTCTCCACAACATCCATAAGTTGATTCTTGACAGCGGCAACCTTGGAAGTTGGGTCCCTTGGCGGTCGTTACGCCGTCAGCGCAGCAACCGAATTGATAAGTGTGGCAGCCGCAGCCTTCGAAGTTGGCACCTGTAGCTTCAGTGTGCCTGGAGTATAAATAAATACAAAACATCGTTATGTAGTAGCAAATACAAGGTTATTTTGACCGCATAATGTTAATAACTTACCTGTCTGGACAGCAGCCGAATTCGGTATGTTGACATCCACAACCTTCCTTATTGGGCCCTCGTGCAATTGTAACATTATCTGGACAACAACCGTAGTGGGCGTACTGGCAACCGCAACCTGGAAGATATTTTTAAAAGTTATTAAATATTATTTGTGTTCTTTCGGTTTTTTTTAAAAAAAACGAATGATTAAGAATTGTGACCTTCCAAATGTGGACCTTCAGCTGGTTTGAAATTATCAGGACAACAACCATATGGATATAACAGACAACATCCTTCATCTTCAGGTCCATGTGCAGGCGTTTTTCCATCAGCACAACAGCCATAGGCAGTATCATTGCAAGACTGTATGCAATCTTCTTTATTCGTACTTCGAGCTGCAAAGAGAAATATTTAAAAAAATATCAATATTTAGTTATCTATTAGATTACGATATTTAGCGAAACGAGATTTCACATTTAAAAAAATTATGAATCAAATTGTCTTACGTAAGATGCGGATTTTTTTTTATTTTTATTTTTATTTACACACAAAAAATACAATTGGTGGTACACAGTTTAGGTGTACTATAAACTATATAATTGTAAATATTAATTTAAGTCACCTGGTGTGATACCATCAGGGCAGCAGCCAAATTGAGTAGCATTGCACGGACAGCCCGCGCCATCTGCACCCGTGGCCTCTGTTTTATTGTCGGAGCAGCATCCAAATTTGGAAGAAGAACATTCAGGACTTTTTCCCTTGCGAGCTAACAAAGTAAAATAAAACAATGTCTTGTACCTACTTCAAAACGATAACAATAAAATATAACACCATTAACGTAACTTAACAATTCGTAGATAGTATATTAATGTTACGGTGTGTGGTAGAGTTTAGGTGAATATTCTTTTACCATTTATTCTTTTTTGCATAATAGACAAAGCCTCTGTAATCACCTAGTAGGTATATAGCAGAAATAATATCTGATGGACTATTTGCTTAGGTAAATATATATAATTAGTAATATAATATACTATATACAGCGACAAATATAACAAAAAATATATTTTGGGTATCTACCTTAAAATCGACTCTAATCAAAAAGTTATTTGTAAAAATAGAAGGCCTTTGACAACATTAAAAAAATTGCATTGCTTGAAAAATTATTACCTGTTTCCGGACAACCTTTCTTCTTAGGACCTTGGGCTTCAGTTTTATTGTCTTTACAGCATCCAAATCTGCAAGAAATTAAAGTAAATTAATTATATTGAATAGAGTAAATAACTATCGGAATATACTGATTAATGTTTTTAATGAGATAACATGTCATAAAAAATGGTACCCAAACACTTACTTGGAAGACATGCAAGCTGGAGGCGGCGGTGGACAACCCTCTTGGTCATTGCCTTGAGCGGCGGTTTTCTTATCCGACTTACAACAACCGAACAAAGTTTCATTGCATGGTGCCGTTGGACATTCTTTATGTGGTCCGGCTGGAGAGACACCATCGGAACAACAGCCGTACTTAGTCTCTTTGCAAGTTTTCGGATTGGGACAACCTAAAAATGATTTATCATGTTATGTAGGTCTTTATCGATTAGATTTGAATGACTTTATTGACTTGTTGTGAAGCCAAGACATTAAAAACTACTCATGTACCTTCATCAAAGGGTCCAGCCGCAGCTGTTTTCTTATCTGGACAGCAACCAAATTTACTTCTTGTGCATTTAGCCGGTCTTCTTGGTTTGCAATGAGGTTTCTTCGTAGTTGTCCAATCCCAAAAAGCTGAAATGAAATTGAATGTAATTTAAATACAATTTTCTTATTACCAAAAATAATATTTTCTTATTTCTATTATTATTAATTATTTAAAAATATTATTATTACTATAATAAACAATATTTCAAAAAAAAAATCCTGTTACCTGGTGTGCTTGTTGATTCTTCCGTAGTTTCAGTTGTACCTGAAACATAACATTTTGTGGAATGAGTAAATTATTTCAATAAATTAATTTAAAATAATTACAAGGTTGTGTACATTGAGTACTAGCTATGTCCCTTTACGTCGCCTGTCTTTTCAGGTTGTTAAATCTCAATTCCCTTAATAATCGATAAAACTGCAGCTTTACAAAAACTACTATAAAAAAATAAAGATAGCATATTGATTTTTTTTTGTGAAAAAATACTTAGATTTGTACCAACTTCTATTGATCTTTGATCTGATTGAACTGTTATTGATAAAATGGAGTCAAAGAGTTCATCTATATGAAACGTATTTTCATCCATTTTTTATGTAAAAAAGCATAAAACTAATCACCTTCTGTGGTAGAAGATTCGGTTAGACCAGTCTCTGTTGTTTCAGTTGCTCCCGATTCGGTTGTTTCAGTAGCTCCAGATTCAGTTGTACCAGTTGAAGCAGTTTCCGTAGTGACTGTTTCATCAGAACCGGTAGTTACTGAATCCGTTATACCTGTCGTTTCACTTCCAGTAGTTTCCGTTACACCTGTTTCTGTTGTCTCTGTAACCCCAGTTTCTGTTGTGCCTTCTGTTGTTGAAACTTCCGTAGAACCTGTACCTTCAGTACCGGTTTCCGTTGTTGACCCAGAAGCACCCGTTTCCGTAGTTTCAGTTCCACCTGTTTCTGTCGTTCCTTCTGTTGATGAACCTTCTGTAGCATCTGTGTCTTCAGTTACACTTTCCGTTGTGGACTCTGAAAATTCGTTATTCATTTAATTTTTCGCTCCTCTAGTAGTAATTATAATACATAATAATAATCCATAAAGAAAAATTTGAAATAAGCTACGAATAAGACTTTACAGTAACGCATCTTGGTTATGTTTTAAATTGATATTTTTTAAGAAAATGAGTACTGTGGCAGTTGTATGTGAGTGGCATGTGATAAACTTATATGTGTAGGTATATTGTATGTGTATATATGTATTGTATTTACATGTAATATGTGAAGGTAGACTTAATTGTATAGTTTGTTTTAATTTTTTCTTCTTATTTTTTATTATTCCTATAGTACAAATGTAAAATCCTTAATTGGCTGTTAGGTATGTATTTGATTTTGTCTGTAAATTGTATGTTTAGAGTTGTGGATTTTGAGTAAATGTAAAATAAATCTCACCTCCACCCGTAGAACCGCTTTCAGTAGTACCAGTTTCAGTTGTGTCTGTTCCTTCTGTTGTACTTCCCGTGCTTTCTGTTTCCGTTGATCCAGTTTCTGTACTTTCGGTTACACTTGTTTCCGTTGTTGCAGTAACCGTGGTTTCCGTTTCTGTAGTGATGCTTTCTGTTGTCGAGGTGTCTGTTGAGCTTGTATCTTCCGTGACTGTTGTGTCAGTTTCAGTACTATCCGTACCCGTTTCAGTAGTTCCAGTTTCAGTTGTACTATCGACAGTAGTGTCTGCATAAAGGGGATCATGACATTAAAATAAATTTACAAAACGCTGAAATTGTTTTTTTTTTCTGATGTACAAGGTAAGCTTTATTTTAAGTATAATTAATTTAATGACAGTAATAATCATTAATTATAATATCAAAGAGGTCTTGATATATCATTTGAATGCTTGGTCATATTTAATATTAAAAAGTCTCTCACTTCAGTTGTACTAAAACTCCTGATGGAGCAATCGCGGTTATGAAATGTCTGAATCAGACAAAGTTGGTAGCGGCCTCTATTAATGGTACTACAAGTAAACTCAGTGAGGTAGCACTTTGTAAGTATTATAAAGTATATATATAAGATAAGAGTTGTAAGTAATAAGAGCAATAAATGAAAATATAGACCCTTTAACGAATCAGTAATTGATTCCAAATGGTTTCAATTAATTAAAATGAAAAACAAATTTACTTTTATATTCTAAAAAACAAAATTAATCGAGCCAGTAATGTACTACTACAGACATAATGTGTCCAGTCGGAGTACTTGACATTGACATTTACGATCTTTCTCGCCCCAGTGCCCTGTACCAAGACATCCAACGACTGATAACCGACAATTTAGCGATACATGAAATTCGTTGATTATGTATTGTAACTTTGGATTGCTATATCTCTGAGTATGAGCACTGGAGCATTATGATTAGGTTAAGGTAACTGTGTATACTCTATAGAATCATCGTTTGAATTTATTGTACCTTTTAAAGGCCACACCCTGTATATATATAAATTTCGTTATTGCAAAAAATATTTTACCAGTTTCAGTGCTTTCAGTGCTTTCCGTCTTAGTAACATCAGTTTCGTCTGTCGTCGATGATTCTGTAGCTTCAGATTCTTCTGTACCCGTAGATTCAGTCGCACCACTGCTTTCCGTTTCCGTTGTCCCCGTTGCATCAGTTTCCGTTAATTCGGTTACAGTTGTAGCGGTCTCAGTACTATCGCTGGAGACCGTTGAACTTGCTGTCGATTCAGTACCTTCTGTTCCTGTGGTCTCAGTAATTGTACTCTCCGTGGGTTCTGTACCTGATCCTTCTGTTATTAACGTATCAGTAGTTCCTGTAACATTTTATATAAAAACAACAATATTAAAAACTTATTTGTATTACAAATTTTGTAATTAGGTATTATACAAATACAATTGTTTTACCTGTTCCAGATCCAGTTTCAAGTGTTAAGTCTGTTTCCATATCGAACGGTGTCGTTCCTGTACCTGATCCTTCATCTAAAATGAATGATCAGAATCTTTATTAGTTGGACTATGATTAATCAATTTTGATATACAAAAAAATGTAAGTTGCTTTGTATACGCTTTAAAAACTCATGAATGGCTAGATCGGTTTTAATTAGGTTTTCACTTAAATAAATTTTATTGTACGCCGGGCGAAGACGAGACCGGGTCGTTAGTTAAATATAAACTTTTATTACTCACCCGTTGTAGATGGTGAATCGCTAAACATCATTTCTGTATCGGTGAAGTAAGTTCCCGTAGCAGTAGCCTCTTCGACACCTACTTCGGGATAGGCATCTTCTTCTCCTTCTTCTTCGCATTCCTCATAATCATAATCTTCGTCCATGATTGGAGTAGACTTGGAATCAACAGGAAGTGTTTCATCTGAAATAATATAATTGAAACCATATTTGTTATAAAATAGAAGTCATTATAATTTACAGATTAACAGAATTTTAAAAAATAATAATAATTAAAAACAACTTTATTACCCTTGTCACAAGGTCCAGTGTTGCAGGTTTGTGTGGAGTCCAATATCGTTTTAGGGTCGCAGGCGCTAGATTCTACTCCATGATTGAGACACATCACTCGTCTGAACTGTTCTCCACCTCCACATTTCTTTGTGCACTATAAATCAAATAATATTTGAGTAATAACTACCCGAAATTATTATTCTTTATACATTTATTTTAAACATTAGAATTGATAAAATATAAAAATTATCATTAAAATTACCTCGGACCACGGTCCAGCAAACCATTTAGCGGGGCATTTTTCTTCGCTAACTTCACAAGGAACTGTTTCATTGTATTTATCTTCGGGATCACATCGGTCATCACCCACCTTTTGCACAACGGCGCCATCGAAAAGACCACAGAACACTCTGCGACTTTTTACACCTTTACCGCATTGTACTGAACACTGTAAGAAGTCGTTAATTAATTATTTACTTCAAAAATAATTTTTATTTAAAAAAAAATATGGTACCTACCCACCACACGAGATGGATTTTTTCTCAAGAAAAAATACATTTTGCGAGTGATGTTAGTCGCTCAAGTATCAAAATAGTTATTTTGAGAACATAAAATTGATAAAAAAAAATCTAAGTGTAAAATGTTATGAACTGCATAACATTTTTATACATTTAAATTTATATTTGAACTTACATTGCTCCATTGAGTAGCATACCACTGCACTGTGCACGGGGGTAACTTGGTACGATCACAAGGCTGTTCCAAATCTGGTAGAGGGTGGTACTCGCAGAATTTTGAATCCACAACTTTGTGGTCTTTCGTGGCGCATTGCGCTACACGAGAACGTATAGACGACAGACACGTATCACACTGAAAGTATTCAACGAAGTCAGTATATGCAAAGGATCCACTATAAACATTTACCTACTCATTAAAAAAAAATCTACAAATTACTGTGTACTGAAAAGTTTCAAAAAAATCCATACGAACAAACATTCACATTAATAATTATCTAGTTATTTTTAATGTGAATTTAGAACATTTATAGGTACACAATTTTCTTTAAATGAAACTACTTCCCAAGCAAAATAATTTTACATTAACTAAATATATTTTAGATTTCTGGGTAAAATAGTAGATGAAATTCTAAAATAGCAGCTAACTTTAGCAGTGATTAGAACTCAACACTCGACTGTCAAAGCAATAGATTCATATTGAATAGGATGATATAATACAAAAAAAAAGAAAATATACTCACCCCTGACCAATCCGAAAGAACCCAATCGACGCCATCGCAAGGTCGTATTGTGCACGATTGCTCTTCACTCGGCTTCTCCTCAGAACATTCTTCATCAGCAAGCAATTCTACTCGACCAGAAGTTTTCTGATAGCACACTACTTGCCTAGATTGTTTGCCTTCGCCGCATAATTTGTCACACTAAGAGGAAATAGAAGTTTACATATGTGGATGACTCGTATAAAAATAAATAAATAAATAAATAAATAAATATCTTCACACATTCCACACAGCACCATCTAGTTCCACACTAAGCAACAATAATGCTTGTATTATAGATACCAGACAGTTGACTACATAGATTGTTTTTTTTTTGTAAATACATACATATAAATACAAACATCCATGACTGGTAAAAATGTAAATGTTAACACATAAACATTTGCCCCTAGCGGGATTCGAACCCGCGATCTTTTGGTTAGCAGCTACTAAACCAAACGTGTCGTCAATATAATAGGAATAAGAATCATATGTTAAGTTTTGTACTTACTGGTATCCAGGGGCCAGTAAACCATGTTGGACAATCTCCGTCTTTGTTACATTCTTCGTGAAGTGGAGGCTTAGGGCCGAGGGTGTTCAGACATTCTTCATCGGCTACTATTGACGGGAACCTGTAAGACGCTCTACCACATTGCACGCCGGTTACTTATTAATATCAGTATGAAGGCGAAAAAAGCAATACAAGCTGTGATTTCCTAAAACCATTGCATTTTCTTATACCAAGTTCTGTTATAGAGGTAACACCAAATTATTTTCTTTGGGAAAAGTAAATGAAGTAGGTAAGGAAAAATTGATAAGGGTGGCGAGATAAATCTTGGGTTTTACACTCTGGTAATGATAATATAAATGTACTCTAAAGTTTATAGTCCTAACTTTTTTTTTCTATATATAATTCATATTATAATAAATAATCTATAATATAAAAATTATGCTAAGCGCAAAACTCAAGAACGGGTGGACCGATTTTAATTCTGTCTTCACTCATGGATAGAGGGATAATCAGGGAAGGTTTTTACGTAAAAAAAATGCACCCCGGGCGAAGCCGGGAGCGTTCCGCTGGTGTAATATATATTTATAATGATAGTATATTATAATGTTATATCCCTAATTTTTTACCTTTTTGAGTGTTAACTAAATAGATAATATTAAATATAATATTGTATATATATATATATTTAAATACAACAAAAACGTTTTGGGAGACAATTCTCGCTATTTTAAATAATAAGAAGCAACAAAGTATTATAAGCACAGTGCATAAGTGCTCGCAGAGGCGTCAAGTGAGGGTGAAGTGTTAATAGATTTTAGAATAAGAACTCGACTTACCCATTGGTGAAGATCTTCTGGCATTGCACTTGTCGTGACCTGGTGCCTCCCTCTCCGCAGCGCTTGGAGCAAGGACTCCACGGTCCTTCTATCCACTGCGCTTGGCACGGTTCGGTGTTGCAAGTCTGGTTCGCAGCCGGTTTCACTATCTGATTGCACAGGTCTTCGTCTACTTGTTCACGAGTTTCGCTCGAACGGCACACAACGTTACGTATTTTATAACCTTAAAAAAGAATCGTAGAAGTGGAGTAAATATTTTCATACAAAAAGTTATAAATAAATGTGTTTGGTCATTAAATATTGGTCTCTTCAAATTACTGTAATCCACCACAAAAGTAAATTCAATTCATAGAAGTCGTCATAAGCACGCGGTGTTCGGTGGTCATAAATTAGGTAGTAGGTATGTCTAGCGACAGTAATCAACCCCTAATTAGAAGAGCCCCGTAAAATAACAGCTATTATCATGAATAGATGAAACACCTTAATAAACCTATATACATTGTAGGTAATCCCTTATCTATAGGCTATAGGTATACTACTATTAAAGTAGGTAGAGCACTTGCAGCACCTGTATGGCTTGTGTTAATAGGCAACGGCAGTCAAAACAAAAAAATATATATAGGACATTTGTTGAATATTCGAATACATTATGAAGCAGTATCAATTATATGGGGCATCGGGGTTACAGAGACCCTGACGTTTTTAGTAAAAATGTTATTCACTATTTCAATTAAATTGTTTGGGCTACGGCCACGCTAATCTAAAGTTTAAAATTTAGTGCACAACCTACGAGTTTAGAGTCTAAATGAAATGCGTTTAAGAAAAAACACATCATTTGGGCTTCATTCAGGTAAAAGGGTTGTTGAAAAAATTTCATACAAAGCCTAGCTAACTTATCGACAAATTCGATTATAGAGTCTCAAGCCTTGAAACTCAAATTTTTATGATATTTTTATAAAAATTTTACTCATGTTTGAAGAAATAACGTAATTTCTTGTTGTACTTACCTCCGCCACACGACGCTGTGCACTCTGAGAACTCTTCGGGCTCCCAATTATATTGCTGGTCACGAGGAGGTGCTTCAGATGACGGAATACTGTATTCATATTTCACTCCTACGTTCTCTTGGGTTTGTAGAAGCTAGAAAATTACAATTAAAAATAAGCACTTGAGTTGTCTAAACTCATTTCCATCAAAAATCTATAGATGAACTCTTACAGAAATATATAGAGGTTCATTAATAGGTCCCATGCACCGAAGTTTGTCGGGAGATTTAAAGCCGGCTATACGATCATAGTGCCATGGACTACCCGCAATTATCACAGTCCTCGGATTGCCGTTGATTAGGTATCCACCGTGCATATAGAATTCATTTTTCTCCGCGGACCGTATTGCTGAAAAATATTTTTACAGTATTTAATGGAATCTGGATATACATATTCTTTGTCATTTTTTGGCCTCATATTTCTACAAAAATACTTGTTCCGTATACGAATTGTCAGAATCAATCAAATAAAATTAAAATTATTATTAAATTATGTATTTACATACCAAAATAGTTATCTGATGGTCCCAATTCTACAATCAAAATATTCATAGCGCCACGAGGTAGGTATAATATGTCATTGTAACCTGAAAATTAATATTATAAGTATATAATATATATCATTAGTTCTATGAACTTGTAACTTAGTACCTATGTACTTACCGTTTATCTAAATAAATGTCCAAAAAGGAATTTGTTATGTATGCATGCTGTGAAAACTTTTAAATGTAATCTGTACAAGATGAACTAAAATATGCAAATTGTTTTCATTACTTTTATAGTCATTTTAATGTGAATAACATAAATAAATAACAATAATATAATAACAATACAATATAATAATAATGTAATAATATAATATAATATAATATAATATAATATAATATAATATAATATAATATAATATAATATAATATAATATAATATAATATAATATAATATAATATAATACTTTATATTGAAAACTCTTTTACCATTTTTGAAGTCTGTAGAATCGATAACACCCTCAATAGTGTCACAGTTGGTGCCGTTTCCGCGACACTGACGACACTTGTCCTCCCTAGCGTTGGAACCCAACATCCTATCGCAACCTACGGGCTGAAAAAAGTAGGTCGATTCAGCTGTTAAGTATAGCAGTTCTGAGAGATAATGCAGCCAGTATCCTGAGTATCCTTATACCTTATGAACCGAGTTTTAATAATATTCATAATTTATAAGTAACTAGCTGACCCGGCGAACTCCGTTTCGCCACCAGATGGCTGTTCTGTTGACCCGCTTTTCTGTTGAAATTTTTCCTGAATTTTCTTTGCTATAAACCTCACGGAGCCCGAGACCTTTCCAACGAATGCAAAACCGTGGAAATCGGTTCGTGCGTTCTGGAGTTATAGCGTCAGGAAGGAAAACCCGACTTATTTTTATATAGTAGATAAATTTTTTTTCTATTTTTAATTATGAAAATTATTTATAAGCTAGTTTTAAGTTTCTATGTTATGAATATTATAATTTAATTCTAGTCTCTGTTTCACAAATAAATTCATTTTACAAGGTATATAAATTATATAATTTTTATTGTTAATTATGACAACACAAGTGAGTTAATTTTTTTAAACACAATTTTCCAATAAGGTAATCCATTATTACTGAGCATTTATTACTGAACATTCAGGTAGCCAAAACAAACAATAGTGTACCTCAACATATTTCTCGCAATTATGTAATTATAGGTTTAATTTTAAGAAAAAGGCTAAAGGTAAAGTGATGTCTAAGAATAATACCTGGCAAGTGCCTTCGACGCAAACATCAAACGAGTCACTATTGCAAAGAGTACCATCGGTGACCTTTTCACTGAATTTCTGGTGGTACCGATCTCCTTTCGGCATACAGTTCAGTTCGCAAGGATTGGGTCCATTTAAATATGGCACCCAATTGCTAGAAGAAAACATATAGCGGATTGCAGATTGTACTGGGAATGAAGAAAAATAATAAACAATAACCGTGTAAGGTCGACATAACCGGCGATTCTAGAGCTGGCTATTACCTCGGGCACAGATTAACATTGCCATACAACGAGGTAATGCAGCCAGCATGCTTGGACCCTGCCTAGGGGACCGAAGCTTTATATTATATAATATGTAAATATATATAACTTAGAAATAAATGAAACATTATATTGTATTAAAATTTAGATAAAGAATTAATCTTCTAAAATTAACTATGTAATTTTAGAAGATTAATTTATTTATCAACTCACAAAGAATAAATATTGGCAACTTACTCGTCGGGTCGTCTATTGAACACAGCGCATTGTTCTTCCCTAAAGTCTCGAGATCCCGGTGGACAGTCTTGTGTGTTACATGATGAGTATCTCGTGTCTCCACCCGAACACAGGGGCTGGCCATCTGACCTGGAATTATTAACTAATTTAATAATTAATTTAAAGTGTTTTTTTTTTTTTCGCAGATAAATTAGGCAGCCTGTCTAGCTGCAATAACCACCCTCTTACAGAAATCCACCGTGAAACAATAGCAAGTGTGTTGTATTTCGGTGAGTGAATGTCAAAGCCCTTTACGCTTTCTTCTACATTTACAGCGTTACTAGGCGACAGTATAGCCACCTATAATCAAGTAGGCTTTCAATCTTTTTTTTAACAATGGGAAATCCTCTTGGATTCCCGGCAGTGTAGGGGACACTGCGGGGCTATGTAACCAATGCGGGGTTAAAACCTAACGACTTTCTAGCGCGGCCGTTGATGGCGGGGTCGCAGGGACGTTATGACACGACTTCGGTGCAAGTAGGCTCTTAACCTGCCTTAAAACTTTTACATAAAAATAAAGAAAAAGCCCTCATCCATCTAATTTAATTTTAATATAGGTTTCATTGTTATGAAATTGTTAAATACTGAAGTATTTTTTTAAATTATCTCACGCTTTTTTGGTTAGTGCTATTTTGGTTATATATTTTTTATTTTATAGATATTTATAACCTTTCACAGTATATACATATTTAATGTTTATTTAAGTTATAACGTACATTTGGAAAACTAAAATTAGGTGAAATTCCTTTTATTAAAGCATATATGACAATCCATATCTATGTAAGATGTCAGAAAGATGTTTAGTGCTTAGTTATCCCAAGCATTTGGATTTGACATACAAGACGTCCTAGTAACTATGACATTTTATTTCAGATAATCCCGTACTGTAAATCATCCTAAATTGTAAATTGTTGTAAACATACCCTATTTGTAAACATATCCTCTTTTGACTTGCAACACCACCGCCGCAAGTTCTGGAGCATGGTGACACTTCTCCCCATTCTCCCCATGCACCGCCACCTTCCCCTTGTAGTATCACGTACGTGGCAGGATTGTATGGGCCAGAGCCTTGTCTTCTGTGGCGACTGCGGTGACCATGAATCTGTAAATAAAAACCAAAAATTTTAAAAATTTACTCATTTTATTGAGTGTGTAGTAATACTGGCAAATACCAGAAAACTAGTCTTAGGTTAGGAGAAAGCAGTAGGTATTTATAAAAAGTACGGATTTTTTTTATTTAAAACAGTTTTTAAAATAAATGGCATTAAATAATTTGATAAATTAAATTTTAGATATGACGACATTTAAATAACAAATTAATATGTATTTGAAAATGAATATATTGTAAGATTGTATGTACCTCTAGCATGTCTGACTGAGTAGATTTTCCGTTGTCACTTATTAAATAGAAGTAAGGTCTCGACCATACTTTAGAAATTTATTTAAATTAAAGATAAAATATTTTTAATTAAAAATTTAGGTATGGAAAATTATCTAGATTTAGTGTTTATTATAACACTTCTCACCTTCTCATCAATTTTTATGTTAAAAATTGATGAGAAGGTGAGTCCTGTTGATTGGTCTTTTTTTGTTCGTAATAAAACTATTCAAGTTGCATTCCAAGATTTTCATTGGTTATATTTATTGGAAATATTGGTATAAAGTGAAACCCAGCATTTTATATGCTGTTTACATATTCATGATATTTTATGCATTGGGATGAGTAAGGAACACAATTAGGTTAAGTTAAAAGTTAAAAAAATAATTAAAAGTATTGTAATCGGTTCAGTTAGGAATATAGTTAAAAATGAACGAAGAGTGTTACACCTGATAAGATGAAATATCGTGGGATGAATACGGAACAACCCAATTGAAATAATATTACAATTACATAGACGACACGTTTGGTCTAGTGGCTAGTAACCTTAGCTGTTAACCAAACGGTCGCGGGTTCGAATCCCGCTAGGGGCAAATGTTTATGTGTTAACATTTACCTTTGTACCTGAGTCATGGATGTTTTATATTTATAATATGTATGTATTTACAAAAAAAAGTAATCTATGTATTATATCAACTGTCTGGTATCCATAATACAAGCATTAAGTTGCTTACTGTGGAACTAGATGGTGCTGTGTGGAATGTGTGAAGATATATAGAAAAACGAAATGAAAAGTGTGGACGTAGTATAGTTGCATCCAGGGTAAGTCAGGTGGCCATATAATATAAGCAGGCTTTCTAAACACAAATTTTATTTACACGATCATTAAATCTTCTGTGCATTCAAATAAGACTAATAAATTTGTAATACATTAAATAAACAAACATATTTTTAATTAACATTTATGTTACCAACATGAACAAAATATCTACCTACATTAATTAAATATAGAGTTTATGGACGAACCTTTATTTGAAAATGGCGGACACCGCGGGAAGCGTCCGTGGTCCGCTTCGACAAACGAGCGAGATGTTATGACAGTAAACAAGTAGATAATTGAATATGGGAACATAAAAGAGAATGTTGCAACAAAATGGACGCACTTCGGAGTAAGTGCATACACTCGTATGATTATTTATTGTTAATCGAGTGCGATTTGTTTGCTTTGCCTCCACGCTGCCACACCTGTCGCGTGCGTGGGGAAAATTATAAGTAATCAATAATGATCAGAGAAGGCAGAGAGCGATTTTGTATTCATCTAATGCGAGCTATTTCCTTTTTTCCGAATAAGGATCTAAATACGCTCAAGTTTTATTGCCTTTCTTCTTTATCAGCCTTATCCCTTTTTTATCCTGGCAGCACCTGTTGTCATTTTTACCGTGTCATATTTACCGGTACTATCAATACTAAGTACCGGTAAATGTGCGCGTAGATATCTATACTAATCTATATCTATACTAATATAATAAAGAGAGAACATTTGTATGTTTGTAATGAATAAACTCAAAAACTACTGGACCTATTTTAAAATTTCTTTCACCTATAGAAAGTTACATTATCAGCCAATAACACAGGTTATATTTTATAAAGTTACGCTGACAAAGTCGCGTGCAACAGCTAGTTATATTATATAATAGAAAAAGCGTAGCAGGACTTAAAAATATAAGTAGTTTATAATGCAAGTGAACATCGAAATAGGTTCGTGGCGAGATGTTAACGCACCCATCAATTGTAGCGCCATCTTTCACTCGATTTATGATCTTACATGGGCATTTCTAACACTCACATAGGGTTGGAGATCATTTCTAATTTTATCCTAATATTCTAATACTTGTAAATAAAAATATGCCAACTTATTAAATACTCTAAAACTTATAAATACTTGTAAGTTGAGTGAACTTTTTCATGCATTTTAAGCTTATCAAATATTACTAAAATAATTAATAAAAATAAATTAATTAATGACATCCTTCACTATTTTTTAAAATAAATATATGGTTTAAATATATATCATTTTAATAAAAAAATTTTTTATAATTTTCATAAAAAAATTATAATAGAAAACTGAAACATTTTATTTCCAATATGCACAAAACATAATTCAACATGACTGGAAAATTTAAAAAAGTTTTATATATTAATTATAAATGTAATTGTTATAATGAAACGTTTATTTTGATATGTGTATGTGTGTAGAAGTAATTTTGAATTAATTAACTATTATTTAACTTGTTTATTATTCAATTTTATACTGAACTTATCTGAACTTATCAACGCGATAAGCGACATTCACTGCAACACACTTTAAACATTCTTATTGCTGAGTACCTTATTATAAATAGGTAACAATAAAATAATACAACCTATTTCTCATTTGTTAATTAACTGTTTTTTTTATTAGCGGCTATTTAAAGGCTTTAGTGTTATTAGTAATAACAAAAATGGAAACAGTTGATTTCTTTTTGCTATTTAAATTATTATGATCTATATTTACCAGATCTAATTTTATTGTTTTTGTGTATAAAACATGTAAAAAACATGTAGATGTACCTACGTACGATAACATGTGTAACATAGAGACAATCTTGCACTAAATATAGAAATATCTATGTATCAATAAATAAATGAAATTAATTATTTAATTAAATAAAACTTATAATATTTATTTGTACAGCCCTAACATAATCTAAATGAATTTAATGAAATAGTCAAAGGCAGGTTGATCTCACGCTGCGACTACCAATATACTGGAGTGTTTCGATTCTCGTCGACGTGATGAAATTGAAAGTCATTTCACGTATATGACTGCCTTTAGTGCTATCGTGTTATTAAAGTTAGTAAAATTAATGACTATATTATTTTATGGTCGAATAAAGCAGAAGAGTCGATGTGATGCAAGGGCAAACTGACGATTCCGAAATAGTATTTATAAAATGTATATAGAACTCTCTTGTACGATATAGACTAGCGATTCGCTTCCTGCTTCACAAAAAAAAATTTTTTTTCTGTAAAACCCTTCTTTGTATAACGCTCTTTCTATTAGTGAAAACCGCATTAAAATCCGTCGCGTACTTTCAAAGATCTAAGCATACTTACAAACAGAGGGTCAAAAAGTATATCTGCTGTAAGTTCTGATCTGAGGAGTTGGGTATCCCGATCCGATCTATCCGACTATTCGATCGACCGGTATCCTGGTATCCGACTACTTGACCCTGTAGCATCAGGCAGAGGTTACCATGTCATGGAAACACCACTGTAGTAACAGTACACGAAATTTCAAGTTAGTGAGATCCATTGTCAACTGGGAAATGAGAATAGAAATCTTCAAACGCCTGAAAAGATCTCCATAAATTTTAGTTGAGAACCATCTCTATCAAGACAGCTTTCAAACGAAATCGAAGCCTCCGTTTGGGCTCTATGATTTTACGGACAAATACAGATATACATATATACATAGAAATAACTCTTTTGCGTCGGGCGTAGGAGGTATAAAAGAACAAAGTGCAACGAAAACACCCCTTTTACACGTATATAAATCTCTGGCAAATAGAAATGTTATATTAATAAAATTGATTGAATGCACATGAAATAATCAATATATCGTTACCTACTAGATGATGAACAATAATGAATGGAATCCAATACAATAACATGTCCGGTAAAATTTTATCAAAACAAATTGCTGGCATCGTCCGACACAGTGTCAAGGCTGCGCGGTCAACGCTCGGCCGGTTTATGGGTGTAGTTTTATTACTATTGTAAATTCTTGTCTAAACAGTATTAAATTTTCATTAAATTTTTCAGTGCGTGTTACGTCACGAGACTCATGAGTGACGTCACGAGGTTCGAAAAAGTCTTCCTGGCCTCAAGAGTCAATAACCCAAAACTTCATTACGCATCGCGTCCATCAGTTTCTTTTTTTATTATAAGATCTCCTGTTGTTATTACTTTTTTTTGGGTTCCGCAATGTCCTTACATAATTACCTACTTCTGTCTGTAAATTCGGTATGCTAAGTATTTTTCTGAATAAATAATGTCAAAAGCTTTCAATGTTCCTTGAAGATCAGATGATACGGTATGGTATACGTTTAAGTCATAACTCCATAAACGTCTACCGTTGCGTTTTTTGGAGTGAATCGATTTGCATATATGTATATATAAAATAAAAACAAAAAATATAACGTAACTATAATTGTTACACGAATGCGTTATGTTATATAACGCATTCGTGTAACAATTTTGATTTTACTCCCATAAATTTTCATACCACGGGCTATAGTTACGTTCTATTTTTTGTTTTTTTATTTTTTTTATTTTGAATATTTTAGAATATCCGAAGTTTCAGATATATTGCGCCATTTACACAATATTATTTAAATTCGGCGTTCGAATTGTAAAAATTTAAATTTTATAATCGTTCGTAAAGAGTCTCCAGTCGTGTGTCGGAGTTGACACACACAATTTTTTTTACCATCATTTGCAATCTGAATTGCAGATATGAGAGGCGTCTTGGCTATGATAGCAGGTAGGCTTGACTCTCTTTACATGGGTAAATAGGTACCTAATTAATTTGTGTAAATAATCCTATATAAATAAAAATGTAAGTATTGCTAAAACTATTGCCACGGGTAAAACTCGAAAACGGCTGAACTAATTAATATATATAAGAAGAGAAGTGGAAAATTTTTTTAAAAATTGGACATCCGTTAAATAATATAAAAAAATATTATCTTTCAATAATCTTTTACCGAAGTTAGGCAGATTAGAGCGGCGGAATCCTCAACCAAAAAATCCTACATTTGTCGACTTTTTAAAGGAAATTAAAAATAGCATTTACAAAACGATCATAATTTTAAGTTTTTATCTCAGCCGTCTGTTAATATGACATGTTATCTACTTGTATAGATATTAACAAACTCGTCTGTACAATATCGTTGCCGTCAAGTTATGATTGGCAAATAAGTAAGTAATATGCAATATTGTATCATATATTCATACTGTCGTTTTATATTATTATAACTGGTCAATTAGAGAGGATTAGAATTTTTTTTTTTTCAGAAATGTCTATCCATGCACAACCAAAATTACTAAGTTTAGAAAGAGAACAATAGTTTATGAAAGTAGTACGATATTCATTATGCGATTGTGCACATATAGATGTTTTTTTTAATAACCATACTAGGTACCATAATGATACCTACATAACCGCTAAGCTAACAAAAATGGTTAATATATAATATACTAGCTACCCGCTCCCGGCTTCGCACGGGTACAATTTTTTACTCAACCCAGCTGATAAAATTACCTTACATTGCCATCTGTTAGAATCTTTTGGAACTCACAGATAAATAATTGCTGGATTGAATAGTTATCAACAGATGGCGCTATGTTAAAAATATTATATAATTTGCAAAAAAATAATAAACAAAATGGGATATAAACTATCCTATCTTTTAAGTTAGACCAAATTACATATAGTTACGAAATTTTATCAAAATCGGTTCAGTAGTTTGGGAGTTCATCGCGGACAAACAACGTGACACGAAATTTTTATATATATAAGGATTTTAATAGTTTAGTAGATCACAACATTTAAAAGATTTTTAGAGCATATGCAAACAGAAAATAGAAGCCATGTTTAATTCAAACGTATGAGAAATGTAAACACCCATTTTAGGTTATGTTAAGTAAAAGTTAAATGATTTGTTTGTATAAATGCTCTTTTTATGAAATAAATAAACAGTGTAATGTACTTAGGCTACCAATATAACAATATTAAGCTGAATATTGTTAAAACATTTTAAAATTAGGTATTACTAAGCATTTTAGATTTCTTAAAATTATTTTGGAAAAAAACTTTCAATAAAACTCTAATTTGAAAAGCAAAAAAGCACATAAACTTTTTTAATTTTGAAAAAATTTCTAAATGAAAATTACAATAAGTCTATGGTTGACAATCACAGACAAATATTGTAATTGTAAAAAATCTATGGTGATAATTAAAAAAAAAAAGTTCGTGATTGTCATGTGACGTCACCTGTGTTGCAACTTGCAACCATCCATCCATAGGGCATTTTCATTTACGTGAAAATCCTAACGTAATTTTTTTAATTTTATTTTTTTACATAATCGTCGTCAGATTACATAAAAACTATCATAACATCTAAGACAGAGACGGTCAACTTGATGGTAGGTGACATGCTAAAACAACCAGACCTGAGGTAACTTGAAAAAAAAGGAATACATTTCTAAAGTTAGCCTTGCCAGACATCGTCAAAGTAAAAAATAATATCCGATTAAATTTTTAGCTAAGGATTACCTTATATTAGCTAACATTCATTAGTAGAACAGCTAGATTTACCACATCAATGAATTGACTCTCATAGTTCTTATAATTATGAAACATCTGATTAATATGTACTTACTTTATGTGTAAAGTGATGTCTAGATGCAGTCCATGTTATACAATTGCTTAATATGATGGCTGCTACAAGCAGCGATCTGAAACAAGAACAAAAGAAACGGTTAAAAAAAGTTAAAAATATCGTATGTGTTATCCAAGTCCAATTGTCGACTTATTACAGAGAAAATTTATTGAGAAAAGTTAGTTTGGATTTCCAAATATAAATTATAAATTATATATTCAAGTTTTATTTAATCCACTGTGCAATTAAATATGAAAACTAAACGAATATCAATATTCAATATTTGGTCTGATTTGGTAAGATTTTTATTTCGCTCTCCGCCTATGTCTCTGTTTCTCCGCTAACTTCTTTTACATTGATTTTGAATCGTTTTTATTATTAGAAAGAGCGAAAAGCTAGATTTAGTAAATAAATTTCCCATCTTTTCATTTTATCAATATGTAGTAGTTTATTAAATACTTTATAACACATTCACCACTATCGTTTATTATACAGATCCCTTTACAACAGCGTTACTTACCACTATCAGTAGTTTTAAGTAGTCCGGCGTAATTTAGAAGCGGGTAAATCTACTTTAAAAGGAACATTTTTATTTACTTACTTGAATAAGTTAATAGAGTCAATAATAAACAGATTTATCTCCGCGAGACGGTGCGATGAACACTTAAAAGCCCAATTACAAGCGGTCGTGACGTGAGTAAAATATTCGGCGTCAGTTATTGAACACCGAAACACTGATAAATCTGGCTGATAAAGGACTCGGGCGCAACTAACCTAACTGTAAACCCGGCTTGATAATATCTGTATTAGGGGACGGTCTAAATTTATATTAAATTTTTAACAAAATTTAAACTAAGAAAAGTCACAAATGATAACTATTGTATATAGCCATCGCCAAATTTATATGTTGTTACTTTAACTTCCGCTCACGGCTTCGCACGGATGCTTTAGTAAAATATCATTGGATAATACAAAATATGATTGTATACAGGGAAAAAATAATAATTAGTTCTTGTTTCTGCTCCGGACAACTAGTTAGTCCGTATGGTAGAAACTTGATAAAACTGTCCTAATAAACTGTCCTAAAAGAAAAATCTAATATAAGTCTTATACACGAATTAAATATGTCAATCGGCACATATAGTATCTTTGCGTCGATGCCACACTTACAGCTTAGTTCTTAGTTTAATTTTCATTTTAAATTCAACGGCTTCGCACGAATGCATTTTTTTCGGCAAATTAAATACAAAAAAACTTCCTCGTTTATGGCTCTTTCCATTAGTGAAAACCGTATCAAAATCTGTTGGGTGATTTAGAAGAAGTTAGCGAAGAAACAGACAGAAGCGAACAGCTATTTCATTTTATAATAATATGTAGAGGTAATAAAAAAATTCTGGTCTAAATATTCAAAATTTATTTAGATCTACACAGTTTATAAATTGATTATTTTAAGTGTGACGAAATATCTTCCAATTAACTTTGCAGTTATATTTCCAAACATTTTTTTAAATCTGGCTTAGTATTCCTATCGCTTGTACCAACTTCAGAATTATTTTTAAACCCGTCCCTCGGGACACGAGCCCATTTATAAAAAAGAAACGCGAGAAATACATAATTATTGAGCGTGACTTGCTCGTAGTATGATTTAAAAACATTAACATATGTTACGGAGCTTTAATATTGTTAATAGTTCCACCGATAATTAATTAGCCACCCAAAATGGGAAATAAAAGCTTTTTTATATTGTATTTTGAATTGCACCCAAATTTATATTGAAAAATATTTTTCGTAGTTTACTCATAAATATTTTTTTCATAAAAGATAAGCATTAAAAAGCTTGCAAGTTAAAAGGTTTGTAAATTTAGAACCACACGCGCGCGCACACGCACACACGCACGCACGCACGCACGCACGCACGCACGCACGCACGCATGTAAACAGTATTGTTTTTAATGTGCTTGTTAAATTACATGTAATACTGTTAGGTGCTAATCTTCTATATACTTATTCAAAAGAAAGTCGCGTTAGTTACACCATTTATAATTTAAGAAAGGCTGGATTGATTTTTATGATCTTTTATTTGTTTTTTGTCTCCTTCTCGATTAGTAAAATAACTATTAAAAATTTAAAACATCTAAAATATTAACAATAAAAAACAAATTTGAATAAGATTTATTCTCATACATTTTAAGGCGGTACAAATTTCGCCGGGTCGGCTAGTATCATCAAATTAATAATTCAAGTATAAAATTAAATTAAATAAATTAATAAATAATTATCTATAGGTACTTAAGTTATTGTTTTTTGTTTTTCTAATACTTACCTAGTACATTTTTCCTGCTATGGTATAGAGAACGTCATTAATATAAAAATTCCACAAAAGCATAAAATCTTCGGCGGTTTGCGGTTTTTCGCCACCAACTTTTTACCTAAGGTCCATAAATTTATTTTTGTTTGTCTATTTTTTTACAAAGAAAATTATAGGTAGTTGAATTGTTAGTCTGTAATTAATTAACACAGTCTAATATTAATAAACCCAAAAATTGAATACATTTATTTATCATTTTGTTTATATTTCTGCTGAACAGAAATTGACGCAACTTTATCGGTATAGACAGGTATAAAGTGATTGCTTAATACACAGCCACTCGCAAAGATGTAAATTACATCTAGGTATAATATAATTTAATAAAATTATAATAATTATCTAAGAAATAAGCACTTAATAATAACATTTTAAACTGGTTATTCCATTTAAATAGTAGTTTAGGTTTAACCCGTGGGTTGAATGTTTTAATTTAATACTATAAAATTATAAATGCGAAAGTTCATTTTGATGTATGGATGGATGTTTGTTACTCCTTCACGCAAAAACTACTGAACCGATCACCATGAAATTTTGCATACACGTTGTCTGGGACACCAGAAAGGACATAGGGTTACCTTTCATCCAGAAAAAAGGATTATTCCCGAGGAATCATCTAAAATTAAGAAAACTAACTCCTGGCTAAGTGTAATAGCAATAACGATGTCAGGTAAAGTTTGTATGTTTGTTTATTTGTATATAGCAGGTAATCTTTGAAACTACTTATTCAATTTAAAAATATCTTTCACTAATAGGTATCATCAATCAATACTAATCAATACTAATAATAAATCTGTAAGTGTAGGTATTGTATGTATGTATGTTAAATCGGATTTAACAAGTAGCGACCACGACTTGTAACTAGATGGCGCCTATGTATTCCTCCATAACTCTGAAACGAATTAACTGATTTTCATGAAACTTGGTAGATAAACATTTGGACGTACGGGACACAGGATAGGCTACTTAATATTTTTCAACGCGGACGAAGTCGTGGGCACCAGCTAGTATGTAATAGAATTTCAGGATGCACATAGGCTAAATATTCCACGCGGGCGAAGCCGCGGCCACAAGCTATCTTACAATAAAGATCCAGGGCTTGGCAAAATTATAATGTCAGATGTCAATGTTGTTCTTTTATATATGTACTTTAATTTTCAACGCGCAAAAAGTCGCTGGCACCAACTAGTAAATAAATAAATTATAATAGAAAAAAATATTTAAAAAATTGTGTATAAGTTAAATAATGTATATTTAGGTATTAGTATTGAAAAAATGTATCATATTCAGAGAATCTTTCCGAATCACTGGTAAATTAATACACTTATATTCGCAATCTATAAATATCTACTTGTAAAAGTTTATGTATATAAAAAATAAATAAATAAGTCAGACATAGTTAGCATGTAGTACGGTTAACGTACGTCACTGGAAACTGGCTACAAATCTTCTTTATAGTGGAAGCAAGCTCATTAAAATGAAGGCTAACCTCCACTATTAGGTGTCGAGTAATTAACCTAACAACTTCACCATTTCCCTTTTAGAAATTGATTTCAGTCTTTATTGTTACAGAGTCATTGGCGAAGCGTCTAGCCAAATTAGCGCCGCAGTTAGGCAGCATGTAAAACACTTCCGCACTATAATTTAAGGACCTAAGCCTTAATGCGAGACCACCAAGGTAAGACTTATATTGTAGTCTGAATTATAATTTTAAGATGAGTCATATTAATAATTAGACGTGACAAGGAAGAATTTATATAAAATATATTTTTTTATATACGCTAGCGACTTAGCGATATAATGTGAAAATAAATGTCAAAAGGTTTTCATCTAAATCCATAAAAAACAATCTTCCCGCAATTTAGACTTCAGCCAAAATTACTATTGTATGTTATCTCCAAATAATATATCAAACGCATTTATTATAATCCAAATAGGTATATAATAAATGCGAATGTAATTCTGTCTGTCTTTCTATCTGCTACCTTTTCACACCTTGACTACTCCACCGATCATTATCAAATTTTGCATACACGTTGTCAGGGATACAAGAAAGGACATAAGGTACCTTTCATCCAGAAAAAAAGTACTGTTCCCGAGTGATCGTCTAAAAATACAAAGAATTGGGCGCCACTGTCCCTTGGCGGCGCCACCGTCGTCACAGCGATAACGATGTCAGGCGTTATTACGCATGTGCGATATTTTCTTTTTCAACGCGGACAAAGTGGCGGGCATCAGCTTGTATTTAAATAAAAGTATGCTGTTGATTGACAGACACATCCGAAGGCCAGCAGGCATCATCCATTACCGCGGTGTTGGGTTGCCATCCTGCGGAACTGCGACGCGTCAAGTTCACGTACTGCACTGTCAATTGTTGACATTGACAAGTGCCATTGATGCTTATTGGACGATAAAACGATTTCCATGATAAACGATAATATATTTGGAAATATGTCTGGTTTTTTTATTATTATTGGCAGCATGTTGGCAGCACTAACATTCCTAGCAGTCAAATTTTAGACCAGGGAGTGTGCAATGGCGGTTACGATGACGATTCTTAGAATTATTGATTGAAATGTAATAGGGGTTAAAGTATGAAATTGCCGTTTTATTGTAATAGGTACTTCGAATTGACATAGAACCTTCATGGTTTGAGATTTTTGAGTGAAACTTTTTTCATACGGTACCTATGTAGTTCTTCTTTTAAAAAATGTGCAACATTCGATTATCAACTTTCAGTTGTTTTTTTTATTCAGCTTAGACAATAAAGATGGATACTTCGAAAATTCGTGTGATTTTTGAATACGAGTTCCGACGCGGAACTAACGCGGCAGAAATAGCTCGCAATATTAATGTTGCGTTTGGAGAGGGGACTGCTAATGAACGCACTGTGCGATTTTGGTTTAAACGCTTTCGTGATGGAAACTTCGATTTGAAGAACGAACCACGTGGAAGACCGCCCACACAGGTGAATAACAATGATTTGAAAGAGATGGTGGAAGCCGATCCGAGCCAAACTACCCAGGAATTAGCGGCATGGTTTAACGTTACCTTACCAACAATATTGACTCATTTGCGTCAAATCAATAAAATAAAAAAATATGAAAAATGGGTGCCTCATGATTTGACTGATCTGCAGAAAGAAACGCGTGTTGAAACTTGCGTTGCCTTGTTGAATCGATACAGAAATGAAGGAATATTGGATCGAATTGTGACATGTGATGAAAAATGGATTCTTTACGATAATCGTAAGCGGAAAATGCAATGGCTGACCCCAGGTCAAACGCCGCAACAGTGTCCTAAAGCAAAGCTTACCAATAAAAAGGTAATGGTAACTGTTTGGTGGTCTCAGCGTGGTGTTATTCGCTATAGCTTTCTCCGATCTGGTCAAGCAATAACGGCAGATGTCTACTGCGCCGAACTCCGAACAATGATAGCGAAACTAGCAGTGAAACAGCCCCGACTTATGAATCGATCTTCACCATTATTGCTCCATGATAACGCGAGACCTCATACAGCACGAGAAACCGTTTTAACTCTACAGGAACTGCAATTAGAAACCATTCGTCACCCTCCGTATTCGCCAGACCTTGCTCCAACGGACTACCATTTTTTTCGTGATTTGGACAATTTTCTGCGTGATAAAAAGTTTTCTTCTCAGGAGGCAGTGCAAAATGCTTTCACACAGTTTGTCGAATCTAGATCACCAGAGTTCTATCGCAAAGGCATAAATGAGCTTCCTATTAGATGGCAGCAATGTATAGATAATAATGGTAATTATTTTGATTAAATAAATATGTTAAATTAAAAAAAAAACGAATTTTTATTTTTCAGTACAAATCGGAAATTTCATACTTTAACCCCTAATACTTACCTACTGTATGTCACGGTCACGAGATAAATTCAAGTGGAATAAGTCGATTGACACGTTGCGTTAACCGACAAGTTTGTACGAAATTTAAATCTCGCTTTGAGTCTGAGAAAATACAATATAACGCGGTTTGATGTTCTACGTAGCCACATTTTAATATTCTAAACAAATTGTAAACGTTAAAGAGAATCCAATGTTTTTAGACATAGTGTTTATAAATGGACACTTATTACTAAATATTATGTATATTTAATAAATTACAAAAATAACGATGAACAATATGATGAAATATAAGCGAATTCACAATAATAAGGAAAAAAAAATTTCAAGCTTCAAGTTCGTTTGTGTGTAAACAATTTCAGACCATATTGTAAACGCATTAAAGCGTTTTCTTTTAAAATTGCTTTGCATCGAGTCACGAAAACAAACATTTCATGTCTTGCACTATTTTACGACAGATTTGCAATGCAACTCCCATGTTGCACTGAGTTTAGACTTAATAATATTTTTTTTTATTAAAAGCTGAAATCATCATCATCAACGTCCACTGCTAGGTGATGATGATGATGTTGTGAGTCGCCTGCCAATCAGTGTCGCAACTTTATAAGAATGGTTATACGACAGTGGTGATTCCCAATTCTCCTAACTTCCAAAGACTGACATTAATATTAGATTTCCTACGTATTTCTTCATTGTGAATGTTGTCACGTAGATAAAAGCCTGTAACCCTAAACTACATCTCATTATCTTTCAAATAAAAAAAACGTTTAAAACCGTTCATACGTCTTTATCTTCATTTGTAGACTTTATCCAGAATAAATAAATATTTCTTGTTTTTATTAGCATTTTTTATATTTTGTTTGTAAGTACATTTTTACTCAAACTCTCTTGCAACACTAAATTCAACAATAGAGAGATTGCACAACGAAATGCATTCACAAATGTTCCTTGTAAATTTTACGTTTACGAGTCGAACAACCATTTTGTAGTTAATGACTGTAAACTACTGTTCACAAATGTTTACGTTTTCTAAATTTATGCTATTAGGGTTAGACTTATTACTCATAACAGCTAGGCCACAAACAGGAGAAACGGCGTCTCCTGTAACGCAAAACATTGACAATCTTGTCCAATCTTTGACAGTGCGTATTATAGAGGATGTTTTAAAGTACGTCTTAATATCCGACGGAAGAAAAGATTTACTTAGTTCTTAAACCGCTGAATGCGAAAGGCAGCGGTTCAAGTTTGCTGGCAAGCCTTTAGTTAGGTTAACTAGATGATACTTAGTGCTTGTATTAGAAAATTATAGCATTTTTTTTCCTGCTGGAATAAAAATGTGTTGGTCTTCCTCGTAGATCTTGCTGGAGGAATCGTGTGGTAATAGATCTTAGTAAGCTGTAAATTGACGATTGTAAGTGGCTGAAATCTTGTCCTATGCCATAAAGAATGTTTTTATTTTTATTTTCATAAAAAAAAAAAAAAATTAATCTATGTATTATATCAACTGTCTGGTATCCATAATACAAGCATTAAGTTGCTTAGTGTGGAACTAGATGGTGCTGTGTGGAATGTGTAAAGATATTTATTTATTATTATTATTATTATTTATTTATTTATGAGTGCAATTATATGTTCGAATACAAATCCGCGTTTCTTAAAGAAAAGTAAAAAGCTTTATAGGAACACCTAAAATCAAACGCGCCATAAATCTTTTACGATTCGCTATTTTTCGTCGGTTTCCTTAGTGATTTATTGAATCGCCTCCGCCTGTTTCTTCACCTCGCATTTGTTTACAATCGATGAGTCAACATTTCCCTTAGCAACGAGTGCACAATTCAGTGCTAAACTCAAGGCTAATTCAAAATACCCTGCTCATTCAAATACCGACTTTACCAAAATAGTTTTTTATTAATACTTTAGTTTCAGATAGGCTTTATGCTCTGTTGGCACGTGTAAAACTAATATTTTTTAGATACATACAAATAATTCCAGTTAAAGATAAATATGCAATACCTGTTGCGAAGAAACTTATAAACCAGGTAACACATAAAAGTACAGATAGCAAAATATCAGCAAATATTAACCAATATTTTTTAATAAAAAAGTAATATAGATTTGGTACGATACATGTGGATGTTTATTTGAAAAAATTTAGGGACATTATTAATTACAGTTAGTAAATGTTTTAAGAAACATATTGATCCTAAATTTTTTTTATAAAAATTTGACTTATTAATTTGATCGTTGATATTTAAGTGATACTTAATGTCGTTAAAATTAAACACATAGTATAAACATTCAATGTTTACTAGATTTTACATGTTTTTACGTTATAGCTTTTCAAAAAAAGCCTACCATCAATTTAAATATTCAGTGAATCATTTCTAATATGACATCAGTATGAGGCTATGGTCTAATAATAGCGTATCATTAAATTTCATCGGACGACAAAATGATGTGTATTGAATGCAAATATTGATACATAAATGTATTATGACAAATGAATAAACATATTAATAAATTAGACATATTAAACAAATAAAAATATATTACGTTGTTTTCGAATGTTTATGACAGTCAATTTCCTTTATTTTTCTTTTTTTTAACCAACTTAAATACAACTTAAGTTATAAAAAAGTTCGCAACATCGATTAAAAAATAACTTAATAATAAAGAAGTTAAGATTTACATGTTAAATATTTCACTAAAATATCATTTTTTTTAAACAATGTATGAAAGTACATATATGTATTTTTAAGTAGATGGTTTATATGCTATCAAAATGCAAGACGGGTGAAGCCGCGTGACACACCTAGTACATGGTATAATATATATATTAGAAATGAGAGGCTTCAGTACTTAGATATTATCTTGAACATGAAACTAACAGTAACTAATGCGATGTTTACGAAGTATGGCCGCCTCTCGACTTTCAACTGTCACCATTCAATAAAAACAATTGCGACTAATTAGTTAAGACGAGTTCCGTACACATTAATCCCGACTTAATCATTATTTAACTAGACTTGTAATAATTACTTTCATTGTATCGTTAATTATTGTAAATTTGTTTGAGCCGTGGGTGGCATTTTTCTGGTCAAATATAATTATCAGGAAGTCTGTTAAGCCTGGACTAATTCAATGTTTCTCAACCTGTTTTTTGTTGTTTAATAAAAAAAATTAAATAGCGACCTCGCCCTCGGCTTTGCACGAATGCAGTTTTTTTTTTACGAATTATATACACAAACATGGCAGTATTTGTTTTTTCATTTGATTGCACTTAACAAACGGCTATTTTATAATTTTCATTCATCTGTTGTCACCTATTCAAATCTTCACTTTTTTACGTCACGAGTGCTTACTGCTCACCTTTGTAGGATTAAGGCCAAGGGATAAAGAAGGGACAGACCAAAGTGTTCGATTTATTAATAGACTAGCTGGTGCCCACGACTTCGTCCGTGTTGACAAATATTAAGTAGCCTATCCTGTGCCCCGTACGTTCAAATGTTTATCTACCAAGTTTCATGAAAATCAGTTAATTCGTTTCAGAGTTATGGAGGAACATACATACATACATACATACAAAAAAAATCTAAAAAATCGTCAATTTAGTTTCAGTATCATGTATAGAGCCTATAAACACGATATCTCTGAAAACAAAGTAAATTACTCCATGACCGACCCTTACAGATTTATTATTAGTATTGATTGTTGAATATTTTTTTGTTGTTTTGTTTGTTTTGTTTTGTTTTGTTATTTAAATTTTGTTTTGTTTTTTAAATATCAACAATTGTTGAATTGTTGATATCTTCAATCGTAACTACAAGTATTATTATTTTTTCAAGCTTAAACAGTTATTTCTGTTCGCAATGTGAATGTTAAATCGTTTCCCATGCAGACGCGCAGGCGTCGGAAGCCGAACGCACGCGCATGGCATGGTCATCGATCCTGTGCATAATGTGCTATATTAACATACAATCACTACTATAATACAATATGTTACATTGCTGCAGAAGTCTTGCAAGACCATTTATACTAAATATTAGTGAGCTTTTAATGAAAAGCTCACTAATATTTAGTATTAAATCGGTAAATACTTGATAAATGGGACATATCTGACTAACTTGAGCATTGATGTGCATTTTTAAAATGACATGAAATGAAACACTAGCTTTTGCCCGCGACTTTAATTGCTTTAATCTTAATCTTATTTAATCTTTATGGCTTTCATACATTTTTGTCATGCATTGATTTTTTAAATTTTTGAAGTGAAAACTTCTTTAGGCGCGTTGGGCATTTAGATTGGAAAAAACCACTGAACACGCGACCTGTTATTGTAAAGTAACCGTGTAACCGTGTAACCAAGACCTCTGTATATTTTCAGATATTGCGCCATCTAGACAATACCTACCACTGAAACATGAATATGTGACGTAATAATACATCTTTGCGAAAACTAATTGAATTGAAATATTACATCAATGCGAATAGACCGTGTAACCGTGTGACTGATACCTCTGTTTTTGTATAAGTATGTACTTTCCTGGCGATTCAAAAATACACACGTAATTGTTCAAGTTTTCACTTCTGTCGGCACTCCCGGAGTGCAACTGTTTTTTTTTAGCTGATCCTGTAACAGTACTTTTTTCTTGATGAAAAGTAACCTATGTGCTTTTATGTATCCCTGACAACTGATGCAAAATATTATGCAAAACATTATTGGTAAATTATTAAAATCTAATTTCTCTTAAGAATAACTAAATAATTTATTAAAATGCTTTTCTGTGTGCATAGGTACTTTAATAACAGCACTTATGGATAATTATTTTTCTGTAATTTCGTGTTGCGCACAGTCATTGGTGTTGCGGTAATGTCTTGTGAAGTGTGAACTTATTGATAACGCATCCCATACATAATGTTCCTACGCAATCGCCCACAGCGAGGTTAATGTTTTGCTTTAACATTTTAAACAAATATTTCATTACTAACTGTGTCCGCGACTTCTTAACACGCTGTAGTTATTTTACTATTTTTTTTTGAAAATCCCATAGGGACCTAACATTTTTACAGGATAAAAAGTACGTTCAGTTAATAAACTATCTGTGTGGGAAATTTCATCCAAATCCGTTTAGGCGTTATTGCATGATTGAGTTTTAACTTAAGAAATAATGACCGTAACAGATAGAAATCGCCATTACAGTTTTCTTTAGGATTTTAGAAGAACTAAAAGGCTCTAGTAACTAGTATAACATTTTTATGTAACTCTTAAGACTTAGTTATGTCTAGACTTGGTTGCAAAATATTGTTTTTTTTATTCACATAAAAACTGAATTTATATGAAAACTTAACTTTCGTGAAACATTATCTAACTGATGGTGAAAACCGCATCAAAATCCATTGAGTGGTTTAAGAGGGGTTAGCGGCCATATGGACAGATAAATGCAGAAAGCGACTTCAAATTATACTAGGTATGTAAAGATTCATTCATATTCGCATATATTTTCTTAACTACCTTCTGGTTAGTTACATTATAAGCACTACAAGTTAAGTTAGGTGTAATTGAATTTAACAAAACACGTAGTGACTAGTTCAATGAACTAATTAGTCACGCGTTTTGCACTAAAACATTTATTCAAAATAAATAAAAAGAACCTCTAACGTATCTGTTAATGACATCATAAAAAGATACGCATAGCTAAGATGGTGTTTACATCAGATATAAAAATTTTCTTTTTACTCCTTATAAAATGTTCGAAAATATTGTGCGTTTTCAAATGATGCCTAGGTTAGGTTCTATATTTTTAATTTTTAAACTAACTTACAATTTCCATATTCCTAATTTTCTATTTTTTTTAATTTTTAATTTTTTTTTTTTACTTTTTTCACATTCGCATGTATACTGTATCTGCTAGTAAGATATTTTGAGATTCCTAATTTTTAAATTCGGACAGTTGAGTTTATAGAGAAAATTCAATTAGCTGTTAATTTAATCATAGTACGTTCACATATCTTGGGATATTTTAGCGTAATAGCATAAGCCTTAAAAGTCTTATAGCATTGGGCAGTGAGTTATTGCCCTTAGTATAGTGTAGGCACAGTTAGCAACACCGTAGTTAAAAAGTAAAAAGAATAAAAAAACTAATGATGTTTATGCAATTCGTTTCCAAAGATTCCCTTCCAGTAACTCTTTGAGTGACGTAAACGACTCATAGAGTAAAATAGCCAGTTTACGTGCGTTAATAACATTTAAAAATAACTGTTACCAACACGCTTTGTACCTTTAGGTTCCTTTGAAGATTTCAGCGCGAAATTGCCGCGTTTATGACTTATGTGTGTTTAGTTAGGGAAAGTAATAACACGTGCTGTTCACGATGTGTTTACTTAAAGAGACTTAAAATCTTTCTTATGGTTTTTCCTCAAAGATTTGCTAGGTGAGATCGCTAATTTCGTCGACTTATTTCGCATGGTTTATTGACTGGCAAAAATAGTGTATGTTTCGTGAGAATATAATATAAAACAGGTTGTAGAGAATCGTTGTACTTTGTTTAAGTAAGTATGTGAGGTGTGATCAGGTATCATGGGTTACATACACTATTTGTAACCTGGCTCGTTACGAATCAATTATAAATGAAGAGAAAAATTATGATCAAGGAAAAAAATTACATAAGAATTGAATCCGCCATTTTTCAAGCAATGAATGAATATTTTTTTCAAGCAACATTTTAGTTCAGACTAAAGACTGAAGAATAGGGATATCGCGAAATATGGTGATGACTAATATTGGGATTGGAAGGGCTTTTTTAATGGTGAACTTTTTACCTAGGGGCAAAGCTTACAAGACAAAACGACAGAAATCGATAAAAGGAATTGTTTTTCATCATGATAATGCCAGACCACACACATCTTTGGCCGCTCTGCAATATAGTGATCTTAGCTACTAAGAAGTGGTAATGCATCTTTCATATAGACGTAACATTATACCTATTCAATATACAGGCTGTGGCCTGTAATAAGAGCAATAAATATTAACGATGATCTACAGAGTATATGCAGTTACCTTAATCTAATCATTACAATACATAGTCAATGAATTTCATGATCGTTAAATTGTCGCTTAACAGTCGTTAGATGTCTTGGTACAGGGTACTGGGGCGAGAACGATCGTAAAAGTCAATGTCAAGTACTCCGACTGGACACATTATGTCTGTAGTAGTACATTGCTGGCTCGATTAATTTTGTTAGAAAATAACAGTAAATTTGTTTTTCATTTTAATTAATTGAAACCATTTGGAATTAATTACTGATTCGTTAAAGGGTCTATATTTTAATTTATTGCTCTTATTACAGGCCACAACCGGTATGTGGTCCATGGTACTATAAACAGCGACATATCAAAATTACATCTTACCTAAAAAATTTTTTATCAAAAATTAACAAAAAAAATCTAAAATTTAATTTATATTAAATTATAATTAAAATTTTCCGTTCGTACAAAGAATTAGTAAATCCCAAAACAATTAAACAGTATACTGATGTGAACATTTTGTAATGAAGGCGTGGGTGCAAACTGTCCAAACGACATCGACCTTGTGTCTAGAAGCCTCGTTTAGGTGTCTACGTTGCTCACTAAATTTGTAATGATAGTAATGGTTAATTAATATATTTACTTATTATTATTATTATTGGTACTCCATGAAGTTTTATAAATAACTTCGGAATTATGTTACTGATACATTTTGAATTAATTAACACTTTTTTTTTAAGTTATATGCAAAACAAATAGGGAGTGCTTCCCTGTTCCCCCCAAATATTTTATCCTAAGTTTGGTGGCGAACTTGCAGTACGTAATTATGGGGTTGCTTGTGTTAATAGGCGACAGTAGTCACCTACTATCAATAAAAAAAAAACTGAAAGTTTTCTTCTTTATTTAAGGCCTATATAACTTTATTTGTGGCCTATAACAAGGCAATTTCACGTAGAAAATAAACAATAATTTCAGCATCAGTATTAAGATTGAAACAAAAATACTTTAATTATAATAATCATAATGTCACACAGATTGGGAGTTTGTATTTTTTTTTAAAAAACCCCAAAGATGTATTTATAATAAATTATAATTAAATAATTAATTATTTAGTTATTTTTATAATTAACCATATAGAGCTATTTATAAATGCTAAACATGCTAAGCTTGTATAAGTATTGAACGAGGCACAGATCTCAAAAGCAAATCTTAATCGCAACGTAAGACATGTGGGTGCGAACTTTTGTAAAGTGTCACAGGACTAACATGACATTAATATTTCAACATTTGATTTTAATGGACCGAGAAATTGTACGTATCATCACATATGCCTTATGTGATATACGGCTTAAAAAATACAATAAGAGATTTATGGCGCTAGATAAACTCCACATTTGATTGTGAGTCATATTTTTAATATGACAATAGTAAACTTATCTTTTCATTGTCATACTGAAATGTAAAAGTTTATGTTGTGAGGTAAGTATGACAATGAAACTTATTTCAATCAGAAATTAGTCTCATGTAACGCGGCTATGTAAATAAAATTGGAAAGTCAAATGATTCTTACATTATAAATGTAAAAGTGAATTTGTTTGTTTGTTTGTAACGCTGCACGCCTTAACTATTCAACCGATCATAGTGAAATTTGGCATAGACGTTGTCAGGTATATAGAAATGAACATGTACCTTTCATCTATAAATAAAAATACTGTTCCTGAGGTATCATCTAAAATTAAAAACTAAAAATTCAACGCCTGAGAAAAATCATATTATGAATAATAAACTTTGAATAAATTTGTAACAACCAAAGAAAAAATCGGGAACGAACGAAGTCGTGGGCAAAATATGTATTATTATTATATAAGTTATTTTAGTGTTCAGAACTCAGAAATATAATTGATAAAGATAGTTTCCATTTGCCACCACCATGCTGTCTTAATAAACGATCGTTTTTAAAGATTTTCAAATTTAAAAATGATTGAGGCCGATGACATCAACTTTATTAAAAATTGCACACTATTCTTAAAATAGTGTTATGTGTAAGACCTTAATTCGCTATGAGAACTAGGTCTCCATTAACTGTCGCATGAATAACTAGACTGATTAAGCCAGTAAAAGCAATTGATTTATGAGTGTAAGTTTTCTTTAAACATTTTAAACTTGCGGCGTTGTTTTATGTTTTAGGACGTAAATGAGACTTATTAGTGAATTCGTCATTTCTTATTTGCCGAATTGCCGACTTTAATTAATACGTGTGACTTCATTGATTGGCGTCTATTGGGTGACCATAGGTCTTCTCCTACGACTTTTTTCGAGAGTGAATAATTTTAAATGAATTGCATAGAAGTTTTCATTAAAAATAAACTGTTCAATCTTAGTTAAAAAAGCATTTTGCTGACTCACATTTCTGTCATTAAAGTAACGTTTTGTCTATGTTCTAAATAGCATTTTTTCTAGATTAGATTTGGTTCCAGAAGCTGAACTAATTAGAACTTGTCTAGATCGGTCACGGGCGGACCCTGTTCAGACAAGATTCATCCCACAAATCAATTAACAGAGTTCGTCTCACTTGGCCAATTCGGACATTGAACTCTGGAGGATTCTCAAACTTTTATATAAGGACTAGCCTTTACACGCGATTTCGTCCGCTCCACTTTTCCTCAATATTTTGTTAAATATATGTTTTTATCAAACGTTTATTTGTTTATTTTATTTTTAAATGAATCTTCACCCTCGGGAACAGTATCCACATTTTTTCTTAATAAAAGGTCTCCTATGTTCTTTTCTGCATCGCTGACAACGTGTATGCAAAATTTCATGATGATCAGTTAAGTAATTGAGGCGTGAAAGTGTAACAAGCAAATCAACAAACTCACTTTCGCATTTATTTATTACTAGCAGCAGTATGTATATTATATATTATAGTATGTATGTATATTTTAATGTTTATTAATTAACGTTACATTCGTTTTTCTAGTAGGTATATTTTTCCTGGTCTCTCTTATATATATTTTTTAGTTTTTATATAATTTTTTTTGTTATTTTGTTGCTCTTTTTACCTGGTTCTCCATATTAACAATTTGATTAGCGTTAACACTGTCGAAATTAAAATATATGTTTTCTAATTAAAAATATTTTAGATTGTGGCTTAGAAAACTTCTAAACGAATTGATAAATTTACCAACAAACATGGCCTAATAACTCGAAAACTAGTTGCAGGAACATAATATAGTTTTTAGTTTTTCGAGTTTTTTCTTCAGGGAAATTAGTTAGTTAGTTTAAATTAATTATTATTAATTTAAACTAATTATTATTATTATTATTATTAATAATTATTATAAATTATTATTAATAATTAATTATTTAATAAATTAAATACAGTTAGCAATAATTTACTTTTATTGCTGAGGTAAAAATGCTATGTAAACGAAAGTGTCTCTAAATGTAGTGAAAAAGAAATTTTAAATAAGTACTTACATATACATATTTTCTCTTAGGCTTGTAGAATGTGATCAATCCATTGGGATGAACGGTTGTAATATATTATGCCATACTTTGACTGAAATTTATCTTCTATTCTATTATAATTAAGAGGCATAAATAAGTCAAAAACATGGAACAGTTTCTGGCATGTCATACTTTAGCAATGATACAAATAGATTTATTATTCTTTAGTTACAGTTACTTTAGCTAAAGAATATAAATAAAGAGTTGCTAATATGGAAAAGTTATCCTTTTTATCAAGTTTACCTGAATTTCGTTTTGGTTCAATTCTTTAAATCAATCCAATGATTTATTATTGATTTAAACTAATAAACACTTTATTATTATTTATGGTAAGTTTATACGTAAAATATTTTTTGATAAATTTTAACATGTCAATAAATAGTTAAAGGGTTATTACCTGCTCACATAAGTTTAATTCTTTAATTCAAAATTGTTAGCGTGATGATATTCAAAATTATTTTTCTATTTTAGATTTAAAAATAAATGTGTCAATTTCCTGTCACGTATATTTACAGAATAAAGACTGTATATTATAATAAATGCGCAATAATTTAGGCGGATCACGCTACCGCCTAAAATGATTGTTTTACAGACAATGACGTAATCCTCTTATATAACAATATAAAATACATTGCAATAAACATAAATTTTGGTAACTCTAATGGTCTGGTGGTCTAACTCACTCACCGAAACACAAAACATATTACGGTTGTGTTCTATAGTGGTTACTGAAGTCAGACGGGCCAATTTATGACTGCGAAACGCAGTGTGCTATGTAATTACTAAAAACCATAGCTAACTTTTAAAAAAAAACCAAAATTGGCACTGCCAGGAATCGAACCCGGTATTCCCGAGAAGGAACCCCTAAATTGAACCCGGGATCAACTTGGGGCATTTTGAACACCACCATTCGACGAATATTTTGGACGAGTTTTATGGTTAAAATCGTCGTGGCCAGAGGTGTCTATTTTATTAGACATAGGATAACCAATTTCCACTACATATAAAGACAAAGTAAGTAAAAAAAAATTGAATACAAGTAATTGTGTCTTTTACTTGTGTAAAATAATTAAATATCTTAAGGCAGTGTAATAAGATTTAAATTACAATGTCAGTTAATGTTAACAATGTCAAGGGTCATCAGCTCCGTGAGAGTTGAGCCCACCTGTCTGGGAGCTTACCTGTGGCAAGATGCCAGTCTAGTACTAGGGTACCAGGAATCGCACGGAGGTCGGAAACACCTGACGCATGCGTCCCACCTGAATACCTGTCCCATTCAGGAATACGTCCGTTTTAACTTGACCTCTCAGGTAGTATTGCAAAGGGACCGTGACGTTTCAAAGGTAGACGCATTGCAAGCGAGGGTGGATCAGTTTATAATGGCTGTTCGAATACCTCACGCATGCGTTCTGGTTTTTACCTGTGGATTGTGGACACGTGCTATTGAATTTATCACTTGACACGCGACCGGCTGCGAGTGCAGTGCAGGCGGTATATTTTAATGTTTTTTGCTCACATTTATTTTGCTGACTATTTTACAGATCTATATAAATATTTGTTTTCTGCAAATTATATACACGAATATTCCTCGTTTATCGCCCTTTCCATTAGTGAAAACCGTATCAAATTCCGTTGAGTGGTATTCGAAAGAAATTAGGTATAGAGAAATGTGTAGAAGAAGGCGGACAGCGACTTTGTTTTATATGAGTTTATATAGATAGATAGATATAGACTGCCAATAAATAATTATCAACTGATACAAATTTTGTGAGATAGCGCTATATGAATATGTTAACTAACATCACATTGTGACGATCTTAAGTCCACGTAAACAATAAAATATTCAATGACCACAGCTTGGTCGACCAGGTACTAAATTATAAAGCAAGGAATTAAATTCAATATATTAAAGTAAAATTTCAAAAGCCTTGAGAATCTAACAAAAAATTTTGTTAAGTAGGTAAACGATGATTATTTAAGTATCGTTAACTTTTAGATGATTTAGATGACCAGAAATTGACTATTTAAAGTGTTTAAGTAACCATATCCGCTTAGACAATTGGCCGCCAAAGGAGTCGCAAGAGATCTTTATTAGCACAGAACACCAACGTCACGCTTTACGCATATCACCGGCGACATTTTTCTTATGTAAATTTATAAGAAAATCTAATTTATAATTTAAGAAAAAAAAAAACCAAATCACCTGCATAAGGTGATTAAAGATCATTCATCAATTTTCGACAATCTCCCTTCGGAACGGTGACCCCGGAGGCTGTGCCGCGTTATTCCTGTAATAAAGTAATTACGGACCAGGCTATACGTCCCTTTTATAAAATTGATGTCGGTAACAAAGTGAATTTTAATTAAATGCCCATCAAAACATTGTTAGTAGCTTTTTTAAATATATATATATTAAAATTGCAATATTAAAATAGACTAGCTGTTGCACGCGACTTCGTTCGCATGACTTTATAAAATATTATAGCATATCTTACAGGCTGATAATGTAGCTTTCTATAGGTGAAAGAATTTTTAAAATAAGTCGAGCTAATTTGTATAGAACAATTTAATATTTAGACATTTTATTAACAGTTTTAATCTTGATAACATCTTTAACTTTTTTAAATAATTAGTATTCAAATTGAATAGAATTCTTGATTATCTTCCAAAGAGCTTTATGTAATTATTGAGTTTGCTTATAGCAAACGCAATACGTACAAATTCGTTTGTTTGGTCGCAGTCGCGTTACTAGTTTGTTCATGCATAACATCTATTTGTTTAGCTAATATTTCTCTTCTCATTAATTTTTTGAAATACAATGAATATTCATGCAGCATTTTAGAAAAAAACACAAAATTATATTCAACAATAGGCACTTTGTCACGTATTTCCGTTATATACGAGTACAAGGCTATTATGCTCCTCGGGTATATTTCGGATTGCCAATATTAACAAAACGATTACCATTGTACAAAGTCTGTGTCAGACATAGAAACAATATATCTAGACATTCAAGTTCGCTGGTGTACCGCTAGCGTTGTCTTTGCCCACGCTGCTCTTCGATATCAGAACCCTCCAAGTGGTCCTGAATCGATTTATGCGGAGAGCAGTTTGATGCCACATTCTCCACCATTACCTCAATAATTGTCAAGTGCATGAAGGACTTTGTCCTGAAGTACTATGACAAACTCCCTCGCCAAACCAACTGGTGGTTAGCTCCTTGATCTATACGGCCGATCCTAACGACGCGCTTTCTCGTTTGAGAAGAAGACCTCGACACATCCTGACGGGCCAGGAGGCCCCTTCACAGCAGCAAATGCGGCGCTGGCTGGTGATGAACATAACGTCCTGCTCCCGTGCCACCGAGTTAAGAAGAAGAATACCGCTGCGCTCCTTTTCTAGGCGCTATCCATGTACCCATGTATTCCATGTAAGAACCACTTGTAGCTCACGTCGTCGCCACGATGCTAGAGACCCTCCAGGGTTTGCTGGTATCTCATAGTTAAGTAGTTTTAATACCTTTTTGTGTGTAAGCGTCAGATGCGTCTCGCGCCTCCAAAAACCAATGACAGTTTCATAGTCCATTTAGGACTAGAACCACGCCCATCCCTAGGGAAGTGTTTGGGAAGACGCAAATTGAAGAACGGCACGACAAAGTATTATTTATTTATTCATAGTATCGGGGAAATCGGCAACAATTTGTCAAGCGTTGATTATTTATTTTTATTTCAAGATGAACTCTCGGGAACAGTATTTTTTTAGATGACCCTATGTCATTTTGTGCATACCTGAAAACGTGTATGCAATATTTCGTAATTATCGGTTGAATAGTTTGATTTGGATTGATACCGTAAAAAACAAACAAACAAACAAACAAACTTACTTTCCCATTTATAATATTAGGATAGTACGGCAACCTAACGGTGAAGGTGAGTTTTTTTTAACATCTATTTTTTGATATAGAAAGGGGTTGAGGCATAAGTCGTTCATCCGTCTTAACACTAAAATTAACTATATTGTAAATGTATACGCGTAAGCATTTCCTTCTCAGAAGCCCTTCGTATCGGACAGGATAAAAATGATCAAAGATTTCTTTTTGTTCACCGCTTCATAATGTTTCGTCGCTCGATGAGTTAGTACTTCCGCAGTTGACAGAATTTATAGTAAAAATATTTATTTAACTATTAGCCTACAATCATAACGTGAGTAATCTATTATAATAAACTATGTAATATTTATTTTTTATGTAATAATGGGAACAGCGACTTTATTTCACAATATGTATAGATGTAGAAGAGATATAGACATAGAATATATCTAACTTGAGTGACTTTATAAGGATTCCTACTGGGTTCCTATGGCTTCCTATCAAGAAAACGGTTAGGCTGTCAACATCACAAACATGTTAACTTGACATGACATGACATTGTCCCAGGTTCAAATATCGGTCGAACCATCTATTGGTAATAAAAAATCAACAAAATCCGTCTAGGTTGAGTTCAATGAAATACACCCTTACAAACAAATTATAATGTAAAGAAAAAGAAAAGAAATGTTTCCCCGAAGTTTTTAACTGTTATTGCAAATGGTAATAAATACTTCAATAACTTTAAATTCCTGTTCCAATAAACATCGTTCTAAGAGAAATATTTATAATCAAATTATTTCATATGAAAGTATTTTTCTTTTAAGTTCTAAAGAAATCAGTGTATACTTGTGGTCATATTGCATCCGTCTTCGTAAATCATGCAGATAAAACTTAGCGTATTGCGACTTCAGAAAGCTATTAAAAGCTTTGAATGCAAATGTATCATTGCGCAAGATATCGCAAGTGCGATAATAGAGCTGTTAAAGTTTTATCGCTTTTGACGCGCAGACTGTAGTAGCAAAAAGATTCACAATGCTGATAGTAAAACTACACATAAGAAATACCAAAAAAATTAAAAAAGCATAGTCTAAAAATTTTTTTCTAACGTCTAATACACATTTCTAAGCCGAATAAAGCGAAGCTGAGAATCAAGTCAAAAAAATCATAGTCTTTCCAGTAGTAACTAATTAAGTGCTTAATGTACTAAATAATTTGTTGAGTAAAAAATGCTGTAAGGGAGTGGTTACTGTGGCCAGACGTGCTGCACAATTTATGATTACAAAATGCAGTGTGCCCTGCTACTACTCACACTCTGTACAAACGTATACAAACATTACGATAACGTTGTACTCATTGTATTATCAGATAAGGTTCGCTAATATATTTTTTTGTAATATTCGTAATAATTGAATGATTAAAAATGAGAATACATAACACAATGTCCCTGACACTTTGTGCGGACAACGTGGGCAGCGGATGGGCTATCAAGAGCACACATGCTCGTGCTGGAAGTCCGTCCCTTATCGTCGAGTGTAAGTAGACTATTGGAAAACATAACAGTCATAAGGTTATATCTTTGAGTTTGCTATTTATAATGTGGAATTTGCTCGTCACGTGTCCATTTGATTAGTTCAGTAGAAAATTTATATGTGAAAAAAAACACTAGAAATAACATTTAAGTAACAGAACTTTTAGGGCAAATTTTGAAAATTAAGTTTTCAAAGAAGGCTCTGGTCTGAGGATCTGGCAAGTAGTGGAAAGGCATACTGAGTTTCGCAGTCATTTGGGCAGCTCGTCTGGTAGCAGTGACCATTTATTATACTTAGATAACCACCGTGAAATAACAGCATGTGTGCTGATGCCACATAAAAAAGTTAAATATGGCGACTCGAGAGCTGGCCATTACCTCGGTCAGCTAATTAGTCTTGCTATACAATGAGGTTATGCAGCCAGCATGCATGGAACAGTATATGTACATAGAAATCTTTGCTTGGAACACTGATTTGATAAAAATTATATTAAAAACTAGCGACTCATTCTCGGCATTTTTTTACGTAAAAACCTTCCCTGATTATCCCTCTATCCATAAGTGAAGACAGAATTAAAATCGGCCCAGCCGTTCTCGAGTTTTGCGCTTAGCAACACATTTAGGGATTCATTTTTATATTATAGATGTAGGGAGGGGGAGGCGGAAATATCACTCGGGGATTTGACCCGGTATTTATGGGTGAAATATTTTTTATAGTGATTAAATAAAAAAGCAAAAAACGTCAAAAATAACATCAATTAATCTGTTTAACATGATAATAATAGGATACCACAGAAACCTTATCGAGAAAAAGTAAAAAAAAACCGACAATAAGACGTTACCTTTACCCCACACGTTGCTCGCTTCCTAAATAAGATTTACGCCTCTAAGCCGCGGGAACTCCTATCTTATTAGGATAGAATTCATAATCTCCAATGCGAGCCTGGATATTACCTGGAAAGAACAACGTATTGGTGAGTTATTTATAATATCTTGACCAGTTTTTAAGATCGTGGCTCATAAGAGCCTTGATATGGTTCTGTTTTGTTTTTATGACCTCTTATTTTTTTCTCATGGGTCATTATTATAGTATTGAGGAGGCATTAATTATATTACGTTTTTTCCTATTCATTCATCTCGTATTCATCATCATGAAATTTTGCATATACGTTCTCAGGGATGCAGGAAAGAATTAATGTTCCCGTTGGACGAACTCACGAGCATCAGCTAGTATATTATAAAATCTTGATCTTGTTAAGGTACCTAGCAAAACAAAAATTAGTGTTTACCCTGGTGACTATATAAAAAACATTTTCCTAAATTGTGGTAGATTTTTTTAAAAATATTTTTGACGATATTATAAATACTTGTAAAAGTTTATTTACTTACTCGAGTAAATAAATAAATGAAATTATTTTCTGAAGGCATTTAACGCGTCTTTATTAAAACGGTAAAAAGAAAGTACGAACCGGTCCGCTACGAAGAAAGGTGACCTTCGGCAAATATTGTGTTTGCCTAGTTGCTCTATGAACTAACATACACATCTGTTAACCACACAGTAGTCACAACATTTTAATAGACATGACACGCAGAGGTTTGTCATTAGTCTGTGAGGTTAGTAAAAAAAGCTAGTTTATTTAGTTGACGACACGTTTGGTCTAGTGGCTAGTAACCCTAGCTGTTAACCAAACGGTCGCGGGTTCGAATCCCGCTAGGGGCAAATGTTTGTGTTAACATTTATCTTTGTACCTGAGTCATGGGTGTTTGTATTTATAATATGTATTTATTTACAAAAAAAAATGTAATCTATGTATTATATCAACTGTCTGGTATCCATAATACAAGCATTAAGTTGCTTAGTGTGGAACTAGATGGTGCTGTGTGGAATGTGTAAAGATATTAAAAAAGAAGATATATCCATACTAATATTATAAATGTGAAAGTAACTCTGTCTGTCTGTCGGTTACCTTTTACGCCTTAACTACTCAACCGATCATCAGAAAATTTTGCATACAGGAAATGACATAGACTTTTACGTTTCATACAGAAAAAACAAATACTGTTCCCGAGGGATCATTTAAAATTAAGATAACTAACGCCTGGCAAAAGTGTAAAGACAGAATAATAAATTTTACGAGTATAATATAAATAATTGCATGAAAAAAACTTAACTAAAAGGATGTACAATATATTAAACTAATGAAGTTAGTTAACATTTGCGATACCCACCCCCGGTTTCTGACGGATGCAATTTTTTCCTTGTTCATTGTTATTTTTATTAGTGAAAAGCGTATCAAAATCCGTTGGGTGGATTAGAAGAAAAGTTAAGAAATAAGAACAAATATAAAAGGTACAACGCAGCTGACTTGTCCGTTCTAATACATTTGTATACCAACGCCTAGTCTAGAAACCAAACAAATGAACCGCTATCCCTTAACCAGACATACTTACGTTTTAATATATACGATGATTGGATAAATTTAGTTAAATTTTAATAGTGATTTGGGAAGTTAAACTGTATGTTTCAATTATGTCTAATAGATTGGACGCCAATTGGACGATCCGCTATTGGAGATTCTTTCTTTCTACACTATTAAACGCCTGTGGCGTCGCACGTGTAATAAGGGACGGTGATACCTAACATTAAGTCAGACTTCTGACGTCATTTGCATAAAATGTCGAAGAGTAACAAAGATTTATAATATTAGTAGGATTTTGATTAATCTTGACATTTTAGTTAGGTACTAGATCTCAGTCGGTAATTTGTAGTTTTTAGCACCCTTTCTCGTAAAGGTTACTGGGTCGTTTAACGTACATAAAATCTCTACTTCGTTTAATGCCTCTTCTTGACACATACTTACCTAATAGGTACCTAAATGAAAGGCAGTTTACATAAACTATCATTGTGTAGTTCGGTGCAACAATGTTACTAAAAAACTTCCGTCATATTCTGGTAAATGTTTTAGCGTTTCTGTTTATTCCAGTGTTTCTTGTAACTGACAGTTATATTGCTACTTTGAGTAATATTTATATTCGATTTAAATCTTTGCATAATATAACAGACGCGAAGTAAATTTAAATTTGGGACGATGCCTGCAAGTCGATATTTTAAATTTCTATGAATTTTTTTTATAAAGAAACAAAGCTAATGAAAAATACTCAGTCGCAAAATCCCAGTAATATTATAAATGCGAAATTTTGTGAAGTGAGGAGTTAAGATTTCATTAAAATTTAAGTTTTGTGAGACCCTATTTTGGTTTGAGTAGTTTATTAAATTACTCTTAGATATAAAAATACAAAACTAGTTTAAAAAGTTCTAATTTAGAAGCCTATCGAGGTATGTCAATGGTGGTTCTGAGTCAGAAAGCGTAAATAACGCAATTAATAGGATTAAGTATTAATAGGATTAAGTTCTCATGTAAGTAGCTGTAATGTTTAATGAGAATGTAGAAATAGATATTAACATAAACTTAACATAAAAAAAATATGGAATTTTATTTGTATATTAAGTTAATTCTGAATGAATTGGTGTTTTCTTTATATCTACGTGTGAGTTCCCCTTAAATCTGTATGCGTGAAAGAGATAAAATATCGCCCATCCCGTTTCCTCCCTAAGCAACCGTGAGAAATATTTGTCACTAAAACTTCGAGTAGGAATTAGAAATTTGTGTGTGGATTTTGTTTTACTGGACTTGTTATGGGGGAAGCCTACATTAGCCCATATGAGAATGTGTGTTAGAAAAACCAGCGTTTGCTTAGCAAATTCTAATCTCTTCACATACTCGCATACTAGGACAACAGGATTTGTTAGGAAGTCACTAACACGTATGACTCCGTGTGAATATAACACACGCCATAGCCACATACGCATCACACGCCAAAGGGGTTGCTAGCCCCTAACCTAAATTCCACCCACTTCGGTCAGACTACAAATACCGCCTTAGTAGAAACGGAGGAAAAGAGATCGCTTGTTAGTGACCGATGTTAGAAAGAGTTAGACACGAGGGGTTGGGGTTATGGAGAAGTCAAGAAAGTTCGAGTTTGCGCATTCTTAAAGTTTAAGGGTGAAAGTCCAGTTACTGTTGGGGTTCTCTACAATCCTGGTAGTTGTTTTCCATTTTAGGACAAAACTCGATAAAAAAGGGCGCTTGGGTTGATGAATAGGGGCTGTAATAATTTATCAAACTGGGGTTGAAAGTGCGTAGGGCAGTTACGTAGAAACTGAACTTGTGGTTGTCAATAGTTAAGCATGTGTGCGTAAGACGACTACTTTATTCAAGTTCATTGCTATTTCAATGTTTTATAGAGTTAAAAATATTTAGGCAACTAACTAATATCCTACAAAGTAATTTGCATATTTCCTTAATAATATGTAGATACATAAATAATAATAATATTAGTACATATAAGCAACAATATTAGTATATCATGTAAGGAAAAAAACCTATTTCTTAGTAACTAGTATCGTAAAAAGTAGATTTTTTCTTCTTTCGCAATTGGTTACGAAACTGGTTTCGTACGCGGCCGAAGGGATAATTTAAGACTTGGGTAGAAAAATAGATTCATTCATTAAGTATATTAAGGAGTACAAATTGTGGATTGTAGTGTACAAACAAAAAGCTACCATTAGTCATTTCTTAATTTCTTAAGATATATTGGTACATACTACAAGGATTTTAAAATTGTGAAAATCGCAATGGGTAGCTCTGTATTTGTTTTTCTTCTCATAACAATGAAGGCAAAGGGAATTATCTCAGTTATTCTTGGATGGATCAAAATGAATGGGTTCTGGAGCTAATTACGCGACAACAAAATAAAATACTGAAATTTTATAGTATATTTCACCCGAGGTTATAAAGTGATTACAGATTATTGGGAATAATAATTTATTGATCTATTTTAAGTAGAATTTAGGACAATAATTGATTATTTCCGTCTATTTCAGGCATTTTATAGGCAACTTCCTCTATGCACATGTGGTATAGTTATAGTAACACCTATGTATGCTTTTGGCTATAATTGGTATTAGTTTGTAGGAGAAATTCAGCTTAAAAAGTAATATTTATTAAGTAATTTACTTCTTTATTTCCAATTTTAATAAATTTACTTAATAAGGGCTTGTCAGATACATTTCTTGATGAAGATAATTAGCTATTCTTTTAAGTAGGTACCTTTCAGGTTTATAGTTAATTCAAAAATACCTTAATTAAGTAACCTACGGTTCATTGAACACAGTTACTGTAACGAGACCCAGTTGTTAAACCGTCCAACCATGAAATACACCCATCATCAATCCCATCCGATTTGAGAGTAAATAAATTTTCAAATGCTCCATTTGAATTGTATGAGAAATTATGCGTTAACTCTGTCTCGTTTGAAACATTATTATTTAAAACTAGCGACCAGCCTTCGGCTTCGCAAGTCGTATTTTTTTCCATTTTTTCTGTTAATAAGAATATTCCTCAGATTTCAATGATTATTTGAAAAAATAAAATAAAATAAATAATGGCATATTGGTAAAGCCGTTCTCGAGTTTTACGCTTAGCAAAACATTTTAGCGATTCATTTTTATTTATAGTTGTATGTTATCCATTTGTTAAATATAAAAGCTTATTATTCAAGTATTTATTTTCTTACTTAGATTTATTTTTTTTACAATATAAATAAAAAATAACAATAAATATTATAAAAAAACTTAAACTTAGAGTGCCGCAAGTAGCAGGACAAGGCCCAAAAGTTACTTTATTTAACTTTATTTAACTTAACTCTGCAACTACTAAGATCAACCAATTATGATCTTAGTACTTAGGATCAACCTTGGTTAGTGTTTGTCGATAGTTCGAACATGCAACCATTATTATAAATTCAACATTTTTATTGAGGCCTTGAACATTTTTGGAAACCCCTTCAGAAGTATCAGGACAAAAACTAATTTCTTTGGTTAATGCCTACAGACAGCATTAAGTCGTAGCAGGTATTACTGCGTATCGCAGTTATTTGGGCAACCCTTAGGCGGAAGTAACCACCCCGTAGTAAGGCGGTCGTGAAAATGCTGTTATTTCACGGTGGAACGGTATGCTGTTATTGCACTTGCAAGCACCTGTGGCGTTGCTTATGTCTTAAAGGCGACGGACGGTAGATGGACGGTAGCCACCTACTATTAAGTGGACCGTTAGCCTTTCTGTCAAACTTAACATAAAAAAAACACTTAAACTTAAACATATTATAATTTACTCGTAGTTTATTACATTTTTCTAAGTTATACTATTGCATAACACTGTGTTTAATTAGCTACTGTATGTTCATTGTGATTTAAAACTGCTACACTGAACTACGCCAGCTGGCGCATTCAATACAAATTGACAATGAAATTAAACGCGTTCACACTAAAAAGCAAAGTAAACAAAACAAACGCATAATTAACACATTTCTTGCGCTTCCGCGGTCTCATTTGGCTTTTAAATTTTTGTGCTACTACATTACCAGTTAATACTTGCTACTTTGGAATAGCGTTGCGTAAACCATACTGGCAAACTTGTCTGCTCATGATGTGCCCTTTCATCAAGTCACTTGACGTTATCACCAAGCAGATATATTATTTGGACGGTTATCACTTAAACAGAGATTTGTCATCTACGGCAGAATCAATGTCAAATATGTCTATACCTACACATTTAAAGAAATTGGCATTGAAATCGTTCAAAATTAGAGTCAATCAAAACGTATCATGAAAACAAAAAACTTCGCCAAGGAAAACTTAATTCTAAACTCCTCCAATTGGGTTTCTTCGCCTTATTCAAGTAAAAGAACCACTCGACTAAATTTGATACAGGACTCGTCTAGGGCCTGTTACGCCAAGAATTTTGGTATTTCATATACTTAGGTAGATATATCTCTATCACAATGAAATACAAAATAGCAATTCAGTTAAAATTTTAATTATTCCAGTTGTCTGTGAGGCCCTTAACTTGAACCGAACACACATGCGGTCGCCATGTTTGGATAACTGTCAAAAAGACAAGTTGACATGACTTTCATGTTGCAAGCAATTACAGAGTCGGTGACATTGTGAGGTTTGTTTTGTTTTGATTGAATCTAATTAACTCCTATTACGGCTTCCTCCATTCGTTGCATCTATCAATCATACAATCTCTCCATCTTCATCGGACGTCACATTGATGAATCAAGGCTTGTACAAGACATCGACAATATTATATAGTATTAGAAAAGATTAGAAATAGTATTTCATTTGCTCAAAGAACTGAACTCCGCAATTACTAATTGGTTATTAATCAATTCAATACTGTGATATATTATATATGTCCATGTCACAGCAATAACCAGAGCCCTATGTTAGGGGGCCTATGGTGTTATACCATAGTGTCTATGGTATTGCGCTGGTCCTAACAAAAAAAATATATACTTGACATAAAATGATATGCCTCTGTGAATCTGACTGTCACCAGTATTTAGTCAATAATTAAATTAGTTATTATAAATTATAATAAAAAAAATCAATTATGCGCTCTACACAGATCGATACAAAGCAAGTTTGGTTGGTTGGTTTCGTTGGTTTGATTGATCGTTGATTGGTTTCGTACAATTTTGTTATTACCTATTGTAATAAAAAGAAATGTCAATGTAAACTTCTATAATTATGTAATATATAAATATCTACAATCAATAATCATTCAAAACAAATTATTATAGAATAAACCAAAAATGTTTAGACTTTTTAAAAAACTTTTTTTTGCTGAAAACACCGCGAATTTCGCATAATTAAATATAAGGTCTTGAGTGTTAGAATCCCTTTAAATCAGTTTCATATGTCAAATAAACAATACATATAAATAAGTGTTTGGGATACGAAGAATCGCTTATAGCGTGTCTAACTTTGTTAACTCACTTTTCATTAACAAACAAAAAGTTAAAAAAAAAAAAAAAGTATTAACAATTCAAAAAACCCTTCAAAGATTCCTGCAACACTTTTTGTTGCGCTATCAATACGAAAAAACTCAAGTTAAAAATTAGCTTCATAGACATTTTTAATAAGGGGTTTTAAAGTTGTAATTTCCCTTTCGACAGCAACGTGAAGTTCAAATCCCATAGGAATGTAGCGTTGTCCCTTTCCGACTTGCATGTTGGCGTCTCACTCTTCACCCCTTTTTATTAAAACACGTGCCAGACTTGAAACTGGTTAGCATTGATAAATTATCTACTTTTACTTTTTTATTTTATTTTTTATTTATTTATTCTTCCCGGGGTTAAATTTTTAATGTAATTAACGTTGAACAACGCGTCTAACGAAGCAAATAAAAATGTGTGGCTCATACGAGTAGTACTTACAGTAGAATTCCTTTATAGTGTGATACTATACAGATTTGTTTTGCTTGTTGAGGTATCCTTCGTATATTTCTTTGATCTTATGCTCGCCTAGTACTTTGATACGAATATTACGTCACCGAATTTACTTTTGTTTTAAGGCTTTTAAAGGTTTTTTTTTACATTATGATATAGCGACCCGCGCCCGGCTACGCACAGTTGTAATTTTTCTTCCGCGTTTATCGCTCTTTCCGTTAGTGAAATCCATATAATCCGGGTGGTATATATAACAAGTAAGTGGATAAACAGGTCGGACGGGGTGCAAGGTCAGGGCTATAAATTAAATATAGTATATTAGTAATTATGATAAGGTTTTGCCTCGGGAACAGTACTTATTTTCTGGATAAAAGGTTATATTATGTCCTTTTCTGTATCCCTGACAACGTGTATGCAAAAGTTCATGGTGATCGGTTGAGTAGTTAAGACGTCGATAGAGTATAGGCGTTAAAAAGTAACAAACAAACAATCTACTTTTGAATTTATAATATCAAGATTACAATACAACCATTATGCTATCAAATTACTCTGAAGTTGTGTCTAGTAAGACGTAAGACTGGTTAAATTTCTGATCCAATTTTAAAATAGACAGGAATGTCTATCGATACATGAAAGTGTTAAAAGAAGTGGGGAAGGCAAAGATCATTGAAATACTTTGTAGTGTTTACGCGATAGCTTCCGTTGTTCACTATGTTATTGGATAAGCTTGCGAATTGGGAACTCGTATAAGCAAACTATCTGCAAAGATTCATTGGATCGACTGATGCGCGTTCCTCGTTCCAAATTCTAAATCGTTCTACCGGAATAATGTATGTTGCGAGGGAACTAAATGAGCTTCTGATTACCTATAATATGCAAAATTTTTAAAAAAAGTATTGTAAATAAGTTCTCGAAATTATTCCACTTAATTGACTCAAAAAGCGTCTGCTGTACTCGTACAGAAAAGTAAAAGAAGATTTTTTTTTATTCAAATGAGTTTCCTTCGCGATTTTTTCTCAGGATAGTCATTATCTATTTTTATCGAAACCCTAGTAAAAATAGAAGGATTTATATTATTAAGTGTTATGCGTTCTATTTTTTATATTTTAGAATATCTGAAGTTTCAGATCTATTGTGTAACGCCATCTATACAATATTATTTAAAAAAGAACAATGTTGTTCTTTCGGCGTGTTCGAACTGTGAAAATTTAAATTTTATAATCTTTCGTAATCGTATCATAAGGAATAAATTCCAGTCGTGTATCGGAGCTGACAGAATTTTTTTAATTGTTTTTTTTTTGTGACTAGTCGGTGCTCGCGACTTCGTCCGCGTCGTAGATTAGCTATCTCATTTCTAGATACTTAAATGAGATTTCAGATTTTCTCATCCCTCTGGAACAATACTTTTTTCTGTATGAAAGGTCCTTTACGATTAGGTAAAATTTACTTTACAATCCGCACGAACTAAATTTAATTCGATCTCTCAAACAAATATCTGCTTTAAAGTTAAACAGACGATACCATTTAGCCCAGTTCTAGACGCGTTTACATTAGACTGCGTGGAGCCTGTGTATTGTATCTATATTTAATGTAATGTTGCATACAAGATATACTTTGGAATTTAGCGAACTCCATTGTATAAACACTTCACAGTTTTATTACCTGTGTCTTGAACATTCAATAATTTAGACTAGAATTTGAACGGAATTTTATAATGAAGAAAAAATAAACTTCGCATAGAATTTCGCATACATTATTAAGAGTAATCTAACAGCTCTCTGGAGTTGTTAGTAGCAGTAGCTATCTTCCATCCTGCGATTTATCAGCCTGACTAACGCATTTTACCATAAAAAAAATTAAACTAAGAAGAAATTCCCAACTTAATTCCCCCCTTAACTACTTAACCGATCATCATGATATTTTGTCAAGGATTTGTCAAAGGTACACATTGTCAAGGGTACCTTTTATCCAGAAAAATACTACCGTTCTCAAGGGATTCATCCAAAAATAAAAACAAAAATATAAACGCCTGGAAAAATTATAACAGCAATAAAGATTGAATAAATTATTGCTTACTTTTATACTCGTACTTTGTCAGCCGTAATATGTTTTATTTTTCAAAGACTTGAAGGCGGACGAAGTCGCCTAAAATTGGTATTTTTTATATATTTAGTCAATGTTATTATAAGTATAGGTATTGTGAAGTAAATCATTTTAATTTGTCCTCAAATAAGAATAAGATATAATCGTAGTAGCTATCTACAAATATAAATTTATCACTTATTTAATAGTTATGCAAATTTAGCGAATAAAATACCATTCTCCAGATTATACCTAGAAACATGCATTCGTATAAGAATTAGTCCGCTTTGAAAGTGCACCAATCACGACCTTACGTGAAATTTCTCCCACAGTCGCTATACGCTTGTTGCGCAATAATGTTGCCCTGGACCCAATACTAATTATATCGACAAAGTTTGTATTTCTTATGGCCCCTTAATACGTTTTTAGACACATGTACTATTCGATCGATATTTTATTTTGGTAAGAACAATTACCATATTTATTTAGTATTTTAATATTACTGTACTTATTTTTTACCATGTTTAATTAGAAACATGGAATAAGAAATAATATTAATATTAAGAAGAAAAAACTAATGACTTTCTCATATCGCACCTCTGGCAAGACAAGGGCATAACTGCACTTTTTGTAATTTTACAGGAGAGCCATTTAAAGTTTATTTCTTTGCATTCAATATCGTATTCCTCTGCTTATATTGCTTTGAAACAATTCATTTTTTGCATCAAATACACCCCATACTCTTGTGAATATTTTTTTGTTCATTTAATAATGTATTTAAGACACTTTTGCATATTTAACGGATTTTACAAATTTTGTAAGTTATGCCCTTGTCTTACCGAAGGTACGATATTTTGAAGAAATTATTGAATGTATGTATAGCCTTTTTTTTTCGTAACTTATAATGATTGTAAGCCTTAATGTTATAAGATCGTTCAACCTAATTCAATTTTGGTTGATTTAAAACTCATTATAAGGGTTTAAGGACTTAGTCCCAAACAAAAAAGTCTTTAATTTACCGACTGCTTAAGTAAAGTATACCGTAATAGTATTTGCAAAAGGTTTCTCGTTTGGAAGATGAGGATTGAAATTTTGAGGCTGTTTTTGTATTCGTATAAAAAATGGAACACTTCAAGGGTCGTTAGGGAAGGGGAAAATAGTATCTACATGAATATATATTTTTATATAAACAATTCAAGAATTACGTAGGAACAGGTAGTACTTTATGTGCAGAATGTAACAATTATTATAAATAAGATAAATTAATGTTTTTAAAGTTTTTAAGTTTTTTAATGTTTCAAATGCTTTATTTACTTTTTTAATAATCAATGATTGAATCCAACTTAGCACGAGTTCAATAAAATAGAACACAATTTAATTATTTGTTTATTTTTTTCAAAAGGTTGGTGCACCTTTTGAAAAAAAAAAATACCAATTTTCTAAATAACTATGTGAACCGCATCAAAATTGACTACGTTGTATGGAAAGTATAGAAGTGAATTTACACTTTTAAAATTAAATTACTGAATTACAATTTTAAAAATAAAATTTTAGCACAATGCAAATTCAGAGAATATTTTGCGAATATTAATAGCGAAACTACATAATAAAAACTTGTGATATTATATGGGTTATCTATGCCAACAATCTATGCCCTCACTTACCTTTGTTTATATAACTGCTATTTTAACTGGATAAAGCCAATTACGTATTAACAATGACCAATTGTCTATTATTAAAAAAATATTAAAAAGAACTTTCACCAAATATTAGTGCAAAAAGTAAAAACTTATAAAAACATTGCATACGCACTTTAAGTGCTTGTAAGTAACTATGTTTAAGTTAAGTGTAAAACAATTATTTCTATACTATTGATGAATGACATTAGATTAATTTTATTTTGTCGTAAACTACGTGTCCCCGCACTATTAAAGCTCCAATGCATACCGAGAACGCGTTATCTCGAAGGATATTTAACTAAGTAATTTAATTTGTTAAATATTCTAGGAATTTAATGGATTAGTTTACTGTTCCACGTGAAATCAAATAAAATGAGGAAGATTACAATTTAAAAAGAGATTTCTTTGAGAATTTTTCATTTGTGCAAACGCAATGGAAAGAGACGGTTATCAAAAATCGCAAGTTAAATGGCCACTTTTCAACTCGAGAAGCTTGCCAATTCCACATTAAGTAATTCCAAGATTACTTATTAGTTATTGGTCGTAGCATTAAAAAATTTAAAAAATTACTTCGTAATTAACGTAATAAATTCGTAATACTTATTAGTTACATTAAAAAAATGAAATGGTTTTAATCAAGAATCATATTTCAATCTTACAACGACACGTCGACTCATCCTTACGAACGATTATAAAATACATAGATTAGTAAATGAGGGTAAATGAATACATTTAGTTAGTTTTATTACTCGTAGTTTCTTAGATAATTTTCTTAATTCACAAATAAATATCAATGGATATAAATATATTATAAGTATTACATAATATTAATATGTATTGCAGCATATTGTAGCCTGTAACGCGTAACGTGTGACATGTGACATTTGATTTTACTCCCATAAATTTTCATACCCCGGGTATGAAAATCGATTCTTAAGCAGTAAACTCCAAAACTAATTAAAATTTGAAATAAACGACTGGTTTACTGTTACTCGATAACGATAAAACAGAGAAACTGGACACGAACTGACTTATTCAAAATCATGTTAGCACTAAATAGAAATGCCAATACTTAAATATTATTATTACGTTACGGTTCTTAAACTTGGACCATAAAATAGCTGTTTAAGTCATCTTCATAAACTTGAAAAAAAAAACATTATTATAGTGTTACAAAATTACTGCTATGAGCATGCGCCGTGCTTGTTATGACGTTAAAGAGAGGTTATTATGGCAATGTTATAAAATTAATAGACTATGTAAGCTTCAAGTAAATGCAAAAATCTTACGTTTATTGCCAGCTAACAGCACCATGGAACATGTTATGATTAAGATCAGTTTAGTTAAGTGTAATGTATGACTGGTTAGTATTAATTTTATCTAAATTATTACACTACCTATGTGAAATAGGTATTTTTGGTAGCTCATTTGCAGTTAGTCGAGAAGACTGTAAGCAAATTGTTGGGTGAGGTTCGCGTTTATAGATCACTAGCTGACCCCGGCAAACGTTGTTTTGCCAAAAAATTAAAAAAAAATTGGGGTGGACCACCCTTAACATTTAGAGGTTTGGAAAATAGATGTTGGCCGATTCTCAGACCTACCCGATAAGCACACAAAATTTCATCAAAATTGGTCCAGCCGTTTCGGAGGAGTTTGGCAACAAACACCGCGACACGAGAATTTTATATATTAGATAGAGATGCTTAGTAATTACATATATCTACATGTACAAAATACATTTCTCATATTGCTAATTAAGACTTATATAAGTATCAAGGCATTAAACTTAGATTATTCGCACCACAGCAGGTGGTAGCTTGCTGCTATGCAAAAGAGCCTTTTGATCATAAGATAAGGGATTAGAAATCGAATGGGGAGATCTAAGATTATTTACATAAACACTATTGCACAAATAATATTATTTCACTGTTTCCGTGGAGTGAGCAAGTTATACCTATGTAGTTGCGATTTGTCTATAAGCAAGATATGTTTTCTATTTTCTATGATAAAAGGCATTTTATCAACCTAATTTTGTAATTGCATTCTTATTTTATAATATGTATAAGTACCTATAGTTATACCTAGATAAAGTAGATTTAAAAAACCACTAACTTGCTTGATGGAGGACCTATCTTATCTGGCCCCCTATTTTTTGCACCATTCCCATGGTGTGCCCATGAGTTATCAGATTGCACATACTTAACCATTTTAAAAAAAGAAAATCTTTTCTATTAAGTATTTAACTTTTTTGATTTAATAAACATTTTAACAAATTATAATAAATAATATTAAAAAACTTTTACACAAAACCAAAAATCGACGTTATTTAAGAAAAAAAAGAGTTGTTTAAGTGTTGAAGATTAGCCATAAAGCTATAACTTAATATCGCGTAAGTTAAAAATCTTGTCCCGGAAATTTTCTAATCCCAGTTCACATAGTTTGCGCGTCTTTTATTTCGACATTAGCCGTATTAAAAGACTTATTTCTTCCATCTCTATAAGGCTGATAAGGTATAAAGTGATATAATAACAGCTTGGCGACCGTGGGAGCAACCATTAGTTCATAGCTCTCGGTTAAAAGCGCATCAGGCTCATGCGCCCGCGCAGCGCGTCTAACGAAGAGATATATGCCGCGTCAACGTCACTGATCATTAAGATAGGAGGGACTTGAAAAAATGTTTGTACACGAATGTGGTAGGTTTAATGATTAAGATTGTGAACGTAGATTTTGTGACAGCTGTTTTATTAAAACAAGTTTGGACTTTAGACTCGAACAGGAATAAACTTAGTTATTTCTAAATTTAAAAGCCGATAGGGATGCTATAATAGAACTATCTGGTGTCCGCGTTAAAAAAAATAACGCCTAAGAAAATATAATATGTCAATAATTTATTCGATCTATATTGTTGTTATTTTAGGCTTAGATAGCCGTTTGATTTTTATATTTTATATAATATAAATTGTTACTTGTTTCTGGATGAAAGGCATCCTTTGTCTTTTTCTGTATCCCTGACAATGTTTATGGATGATTTCATTATATAAATTTTTAAAATTCATATATACTTAATTATCTATGCAATGTAAATAATTTGAATAATGTTTTAATAAATAGATTAGGAACATATACATCAAATTAGGGTTACTCCTGTAATGATGCATAATGTATGTTATTGTAAATAAATAAATAAATAAATTATTATTGGTTATAGGTAGTTAAGGAGTGAAAAGATAACAGAGAGACAGATGAATATTAGTATCGATTTCAGCGTATATTATAACATTTGTACTTTATAATATATTTGAATCATTCAGAAAAAGAAATGTTCCCTGAGGAATAATCTAAATATGTATAATAAATAAAATTAACGCCTGACATAAATATATAAGCAATAAAGAATGAATAAGTGTTTCAACGCCTAAGAAAAATGGGCGCGGACGTTGTTGCGGGCAAGAGCTAGTCTATATATAGACAAAAATATACCTAAGTCTCAGATTAACGCATCTATCTGATTATAGTATAATCGTTACAGCTCATTTTTATACGAATAATAGTGAGGTTAGAATTAATTCTAAAACACTCTTCTTCTTTCTCTATAGAAAGTACAGTTAAGTACAGATTTTTGAACTAACTAACTTCGGCTCTCTCAAAGCAAATCGACATTGACTCATTCCATTAGCTTTGTAGCATTGATTAATGATGGAATGATACAAAATGTGGTAATTGCACGCGATGCATCAAATTTCTTCTTATGGATGTGTGATGAAACATTGCGTCTATCTTAATAGAAATGCGGGGGCTGATGAATGAATAACCAATTTTTTTTTTATTTTGCGTAACGTTTTTTTTAATACACACTCATCCTATAAATACATTAGATTTATAGGATTATGATTAATCACGAAGTTTAAATCCAAAGTTACTTTAGAGAACAAACTGTGAAATATTTTACAACTTTTTTTCTGACCTTACTGATCAATTGTTGTTTATTTAAGAGCAACATAAATTTAAAACTGTATTTTCAAAGCCAATAATTGTTCCACTGTATAACTTACTAACAAAATTAAGTTAATGTAACAAGAACCTGGTATTTCTCTGTAACAATTGAGACTACTTTCGACATTTTAACATTTAGTCAGATTCTTAATCTGACAGTGTATGGAAAATGATCGCAGTCTCATTTTCGCGGAGATTAATTGAACGAACAAAAGACAATTGTGATGACAGCCGTTAAATTCGAAATCATTTCTCGCTTGTCCGTTTTATGAGAAATTCTTTTTTAGTCCCAGACGTCATTCACCATTGAATTATCGGCATTAGCTGTGCACAATATACTTTGTATATCGGATTTCCAACCGTTATATTTATGGCAAGACCACCGACACTGATTTTCCGAGCGAATGAATATTCAGGCGACTAATATGCTTCCATCACGTATGGAAGTCGCGATTGATATGCTTACAAATAATGTTATCACTAACTGGGCCCCGCGGCTTCGTCCGCCTTGAAATCGGACAACTTAAAATATACATGCCGATCCAACGATGTTGTAGTTTAGCTAATATAACGATAACTTCTATATCTATGTATACACATATTATAAAATAAAGTCACTGTCCGCCCTCTTTGTTTTCCCGCGTCTTCTAATCAACCCAACAGATTTTAATACAATTTTTACTAATGTAAAGAGCGATAAACAAGGAAGGTTTATGTGTAGAATTTGCAGAAACAATGTTCTGCACAAGACAGCGATTATAATTTCTTTATTTAAATGTTCTGTATTTCATGTACGTGTACCATGTTTGTTCTAATTTAACTGGACGAACCTCAAATTAAAATTTTAAGTACTATCATAATAATTTATTCGAACGCATAAATGTATAAAAAACATTTATAAGGATAACTATAAAACCATTTTTTTATTGAACTTTTAAAACTCAGTGAATCGTAAAATATGCCGGCGGCGCCTACGCATGAAGGATTATGTCAATGTTTTTTTTAAATTCCCAGTTGCTAGGCCACTTAATAAAAGTTGTAAAGAAAATAAACATATATGTCACGTACGAACCGCTCACATATGCAGCCATATGGAGTATGGAGTCATCTGATACACGTTCTTGAGACACAAATGTTCTTTTTCTAGATGAATTTTATATTTACTTAAATTCTTAAGTTTAAAAATTAGATTAAAATTATCTATATAAATAAAATCAGAGTGTCTGTCTGTGATTTGCGAAAAACTGCCTCAAACTAAGCTTAGAGAGTCATTCGCATGCTGTTAAAACGTAAATAACTTTTTTTAGAATTTTTGTCTGTCTGTCTGTCTGTCTGTCTGTCTGTCTGTCTGTCCGGGGTAATCTCAGAAACGGCTGAAGCGATTTCGATGAAACTTTGCAGACATGAAGAGGGGGTCGTCAGGAGTAACAGAGGCTACTTTTTGTTTATGTAAATTGCGGTACATACACCAAAATAACATTTTTTACAATTTTTGTCTGTCTGTCTGTTTGTTCCGGCTAATCTCTGAAATAGCTAGACCGATTTTGACGGGACTTTTATTGGCAGGTAGCTGATGTAATAAGGAGTAACTTAGGCTACGTTTGATTTAGAAAAAATACACCCTAAGCGCAAAACTCGAGAACGGGTGGACCGATTTTAATTCTGTCTTCACTCATGGACAGAGGGATAGTTTTTAGGGAAGGTTTTTACGTTAAAAAAAATGCACCTCGGGCGAAGCCGGGAGCGGACCGCTAGTCATAAATAAAATTGTGGACAATTTCTGCTTTCTTGTTACAAAAGGTAGCACGAACGTTTTCTTACAATAAAACCTTTTATTAATTTAACCACTTATTGAGTCCTGTTTTGTTTAGCCTTCAGCATTTGTACTTTCATGATAAGACTGTCCTCCAACCATGGACATAGGATATGCCTACAACATACAAGTCTCTTTTAGATCTTTTCACGATTCATGCATCCTCGTTACCAGCATTCCTTCTACATTCTTATAGAGAACCATCTACATCTTCCTACTACTTGTAGTACTACTACTTATTCTGTGCCCTCTCCGTTTTATATTTTCAGTAGATTTTTCTGTTTTATCATGTGTCCAATTCCATATCCACTTAAGTTTGTTTACTATCTAATCTTATTGTTTTCTATTTAATTTTAATATCAAACATATCAACAACATAGGGGAGTTTGTTTATGGTATATAATTACCACCACATACCTACGTATAAATCTTAGTTTTATTAAACACTAGCTGGTGCCCACGACTTCGTCCGCGTTGAAAAATATTAAGTAGCCTATCCTGTGTCCCGTACGTCCAAATATTTATCTACTAAGTTTCATGAAAATCAGTTAATTCGTTTCAGAGTTATGGAGTAACATACATACATACAGAAAAAAATTCTAAAAATCGTCAATTTAGTTTCAGTATCATGTATAGAGCCTATAAACACGATATCTGAAAACAAAGTAACTTACTCCATGACCGACCCTTACAGATTTATTATTAGTATTGATATCGTAATAAGTTTTGGAGTGGAGTCCATAGTTGACCCAACCACCAGCTCGCTGGATTGAAGTCCTCAAAAGAGCGGCTATGGCTCTAGCTAGGGCGCTCTATCACAGATTAATAAGTAGTTACTACCGTAGCTCTATTAAAAATGCATATGTCCACGACTGGCCGTTACAAGATAACGACACGTAATATCTAAAATCGGCAGTGCATTATTTATCCTGACATCATCATGTAACGATACGAGTAACAGAAGGATTGTGATTATGACTCATTGGTCTAGCTAGACTTAATGCTGGCAAGGTTAACATTTGGTCTAACTAAATGTAAACAATTAACATAAACAATTCTGCAACATGTTCGAGATAACGCCTTTAAAAACTCATTGTTCTTAAAATGTGTGACGTCACTATTTAAATAGTTTTTTTGTGTGTAAATTATAGTCTCTTTAAATTGGGAATTCAAAATATGTCCATTTATTTTAAGCCAATTTTATTAGCTTATTTTATTTTATTTTTTTAGTAAGAGACCAATGAATCATTTATTGCATTATGTCACAATTTTTCTTAAACATGTTTACAGTTACAGTTTTTTTTTATGAAAAAGGACAACCATCAAATAGATATATGTTTGATGGTAGGTGGCCACCGTCGTCCAGGAATAAATATTTAAGCAACTTTCGACTATGATCAAAGTTGAACTTTGATTAAATATAACCAACAAGATGAAAACAAATCTAAATATTATTTGTTTTAAAGAATAAGTTTAAATAAGTTAAAAACAATAATTTTTAAAGAATAAGTTTAAATAAGTTAAAAAGAATAATTATTAAAGCATAAGTTTGTAAGTTACGCAAGATCTCACTTAACTACATGAAAATCTATATCTTCTGTCCGTCTGCCTCCGCTAACTTCTTCTCAGCCACTTAACGGAATTCGATACGGTTTTCACTAATAGAAAGAATATAAATGAGGAATATTTGTGTGTATAATTTGCAAAAAAATGCACAGGTGCTAAGCGGGGGCCGGTTGCTAGTATAAATGCAAAATTTGTATATAATTTGCTGAAAAAAAAAAGAATATTAGGTACTAACTTACAAAAATGACGATTTTTCTTTAATTGATCATTTAATATAAGTAAAATGCATGCAAACTGTCCAGTAACTGTGCCAGTAGTCTGAATGATGTGACTAGCTGTTATGTGTAACCTTTTTTGTAGTTCAGTCGGAGTTTGTCTATTGCTTATTAAAAAAAGAAATAGTTATGACTGTTAAATGTAATAAAATACATGAATTTTTTTGTTACTATTATGACAACGTTTTATTTTTCGTTTAATTATTTGGGTGAAGACATTATAGTCTTAACACTAGCGAACCAAAATCTTCAGCGCTCAAAATGTCCCAACTTCAGCATTTAGCAAACAGTTTGCAACGTGACAATGCAAACATGAAAATAAATCAGATTTCCTAGAATTACACCTACGACAAATTGTATTATTGATTAAAATTATTAGGTTTGAATTAATATATTACTTGTTTTGTGACAAACGAAGTAGAATTTTATTAAACAAATCTAGGTGACCAGTTAAAACAATTTATAAATAAACTAGGACACATCATTTATTACTTGCAGCATTCGTGTACAATAAAGAAAAACTATCCTATCTAATATTATTAATGCGAAATTGAGTTTCTTTCGCGCAGTAACTACTCAACTGATATTTTAATGAAATTTTGCATACACGTTGTCAAGGATACAGAAAAGGGCAAAGGTATTACCTTTCTGTTCTCGAGGGACTCAGATGAAGTTTCGGACAAAGGCTACCACTTCTAAAAATATAAAAAACTAGCTGGTGCCAGTTAAACAAAAATATATAGAGCAACATAACGCTTGACCTCTTGTTGCTATAACACTTTGGCCAGGCGTTAATTTTTTATTTTATTTTAGATGATCCCTTGGGAACAGTACTTTTTTCTGGATGAAAATTTCATAAGATTTCATGATGAGCAAAATTTCATGATGAGCGGTTGAGTATAGTTAAGACGTGAAAAGGTAACAGACAAACAAAGAGACAGACAGTTACTTTCACATTTATAACATATAAATAAAACAAATATAGATAACAAGTATAGTGTCTTTCACATAGTAATATAAAAATAAAGGGGCTTTAATTAAACGATTCGACAGCCGTTTTGTCGTCCATAATGGAACAAGTCCCTTAGAGGGTCGTTTGTTAGTGAAAGTATGACCTACGAAAGCTACCAATACATTAATCTTGTATGGAAGACACTTAATAACTAACATGAGACACGTTACAGCCGTGTTCTCAGAATGCAGTTTAAGCGCTTGCAACACAACTAGCGATAATAACACGAACGTTGGAAATACTATTATATTGATATTCTATTTTTGTATATTTGTAAAAAATTATTTACATTAAAATACTATAAATGTACGCATTCACTTCAAAATTCGTCTAACAAAATGCCCCCAAAATTCTACTTTAGCTTGCTGATTCTTTAGTTTATTATTTAAGAATATTTAATATATTTTTTTTTAGTTTACTTTAGTGAGAATTTATATAGTTTAATTATTTAGTTTAGTATTATCATTGCTACACAAACCGCCGAGTGACTCAAAATTTAAGGATGGAACACTTCGGCAGTGGCCACATCTCAGCACTGTAGATACGCACCAATAATATAGATTGTCTCAATTTCAAGATATTTACCTACTTTTAACATTAAATAATTTTCTTTCAATCAGTTATCATTTTTTTTTATTATGTTGTAGATATGTATCGCGGCCGAACGTCACCGGTGTGACGAGAACTTTATTTTCTGTATGACTATAGAATAATACATAATTAAAATATTGTCAAACACTAAATGTTATCGTCGATATCATCTTCACTTTTTTCCAATAGTCAACAATTATTTAAAAAAAACAAATCGTAATAAATCGTTCACATTTATTCACATGGGAAAATTTGTGATAATAATGTTAGTCATTCAAGATACATTTGAAAGAAAAGAACAAAGAATTTTATCTTGATTTTCCTATAGTCAATACCACAATAAGAGTGCCAGAAATAATGTAGTATGGACATAAATAACCGAGCTGTAATCGTAAGAGTATTGATAGTACCATAAAGAAACGCCCAATGTTTCATATCCAGTGAGTACGATTCTTTGTCTAACTCTTTCGCACATATTTATCGTCGCCTTGGGGTGAATCATTCTTTTACTGAATCGGCAATCTTTTTATCGTTTTTTAACTACCGTTAAATGAACTTTTTATCACAAAATTATACTAGTTATAATGTACTGAGTTATGCTACTCATATATAATGTACTGAATTATACTATTCGTATATAATGTACTGAGTTATATTACTCGTATATAATGTACTGAGTAGTTTTTCAAACTGGATATCGCCTTTATAATAGTTTTATAGGCAGTTGGAATTTCTACTTTTACTATTTTCATATAAATAGTATTAAGAAACGAAATTTTCCATTATTTATATATTTTTAATTGAAAACAAATGTTAGAAAAATACATATTTTCAATTATTACCTGAACTGTTACCTGGGACTGTTATTGCAACAAAGTAAATTAACCGACGTAAACTTTAATAAGAGTCGGACAGTTTTTGTTTTAATTTTTTACCTACTTAGTAGGTACGTTGAGAATTGCCTATTGACACTAAAAAGGTTGAGAATAGCCATCGAAATAATATATCTTTGCAGTTCGCTGGAATAGACTGATTAAATTATTGTTATTTAGACTGATGGTGGGTGATTCACCAAAAAAAAATCTACAAAACTAGGTAATATTAAAAAAGTAGTCTTATTTTAATAAATTTAATGGATCCATCATTAGATTTATTTTCTTTATTATTTAGACTTTTATTTAGATTTTTTTTCTCTTCTTTTTTCAGAAACTTTATGGGTTTTTCTTTTTTCTTAATTGTTTGACTATGTGTAGAATTGATTCGAGCAGAGCGTTCTCTTTCCAAAAACGTGCAAAAGTGTATTTTTTTATTCAATTAGTAATACATATATGGTGTTCTTGTCTGCACCATGACGTAGCTGTAGCGTCCGTTATGTTTTACGATTTGTATATTGTGTTTCGTACTGCACTTCCTTCCTCCAAGTAATGGCAAGGTGCGGAAGACTGCATTTTATTTTGGGAGCAATTATACTGCAATGCTCCCTTTATCGACGCGGGCGCATAAATTGAAAATATGATCAGTTCAATGGCGCCAGATACCGAACTTGCCGATAATTTAATATGAATGCTTTTCTTGTATTAATCATTTTTCCAGCCGTTTGGGTCATTTCTGCTATTAGGTACATTTCTTATGTTTTATACAACAGAAAAATAAAATCATAACATAGAAAGAAAAATGTTCTATTATTCTAAAAAAGACACTATTTACCAAATCCAAACTTAAAACTAGCTTCGCCATTTTTTTTTCGCTGTTACTAGCATTAGTGAAAACCGTAAAAAAATCCGTTGGGTGGTTTAGAAAAAGTTAGCGGAGAAACAGACAGAAGAGGACAGCGACTTTATTTTATAATTAAGTATAGATGAAGAAGTAATTTGACGTTTGGAATAAAATATAACGAACTTATACCTTTGACTTATCTAATATCTACTGACTTACTGGTGCGTGTCTTAATGTTGCTAATGAAAATAGTTCTCGACCTCTTTCTATAGTGTTTTGATTAGCAATTATACCTTTCCCTTTTAGTACCGCGCAGTTTATTGACGTCCAAGAATTTGGGTGAACGTTCAGAACCCATTTGGAACTCTTTTATTTCAACTTTGCGTAATATGAACCTGTTATGGTTCTCTTTGTTTTGACAGATGGCCATAAAACACGAAAAAATTGGATCCTGTTTGAATTATAGGGCTATAAAAGTAGTTTAACGAGACTCGCTACGAAAATGGGTATTTTTAAATTTTGCAGATGCAACGTTATGTAAAATGAAGTGGGAACGAAAGTGAACTTACTGCCAAACACCGAAGGCTTATTTATTATTTTAGCCTGAGACCTTACTTACTGCCAATACCTAATAGAAATGGGAATGTACTGCGTGCGGGGATTGATGGATATTTGTTCCAATTTCATGCAAAAAGTACTGAAAGACTAGTTTTGAAGCTTATATATGATTAAACTAGTAGGTTGCTCGATGCCGCGGGCTTGCAGCCCGCGGGGGGGTTTTTGTGTTTCGTTTTTTGTTGTGTTTTTGCCATGTCTAATTGTTTTGGTTTGGTTTTGGGTCTTTGTTTTGTAAATCGTCCCATCCGTTTCGCCGAAAATTCCACTTTTGTGTATGTGTGTGTGGGGGGGGGGGGGAGAGGGGAGGGGGAGTTCATGAGTTTAGTGTATATTCGTGCGACTGTGTTTTGGTTTGCTTTTGGGTCTTTGTTTTGTAATTCGTGAAGAATTGGGGGTAAGCAAGGGGGGAGGGGGGAGACGGGCGGGGCAATAGATCACCATCGTTGAGACCTTTCAAATGATACCCAACACGAGGGGTCTATCTGTAACCGTTGACCATGGTCTACTGAGTAGACCGAATTTCTCAAATTTTTAAATTTGGTCTTCTCTAAAAAATTTGTCTTTCTGAGACGTCTCCGATGACCCCAAACACGACCCGGTTGTGATGCGCCGTTTCCGAGTTACGGCCGGGGGGGTCCGAGGGGGGCGTCAATTTTTTTATCTCTGGGAGACGTCTCCGATGACCCCAAACACGACCCGGTTGTGACGCGCCGTTTCCGAGTTACGGCCGGGGGGGTCCGAGGGGGGCGTGAAATTTTTTATCTCTGAGAGACGTCTCCGATGACCCCAAACACGACCCCACTACGTCGCGTCGTCTCCAAGTTACGGCCTGGGGGGTCCGATGGGCGCGTCAAATTTTTTATCTCTGGGAGACGTCTCCGATGACCCCAAACACGACCCGGTTGTGACGCGCCGTTTCCGAGTTACGGCCGGGGGGGTCCGAGGGGGGCGTCAAATTTTTTATCTCTGGGAGACGTCTCCGATGACCCCAAACACGATCCGGTTGTGACGCGCCGTTTCCGAGTTACGGCCGGGGGGTCTGAGGGGGGCCTCAAATTTTTTATCTCAGGGAGACGTCCCCGATGAGCCCAAACACGACCCCTCTACGTCGCGTCGTTTCCAAGTTACGGCCTGGGGGGTCCGAGGGGGGTTCAAATTTTTTATTTCGTCGAGACGTCTCCGGTGAGCCCAAACACGACCTGGCTGCGTCGCGCCGTTTCCGAGTTACGGCTGAGGGGTGTGGAGGGGGGTTCAATTTTATTATCTCGGGGAGACGTCTTCGATGAGCCCAAACACGATCTGGTTGCGTTGCGCCGTTTCCGAGTTACGACTGAGGGGGTCCGAGGGGGGTTCAAATTTTTCTTGTCAAAAATCTCGCTTTTTTTCGTGCCCCGGTAGACCCTTGCCATCGCTCCGCTTCGCTCCGCCACGGGTCGACCGCCGTCTCTCGTGTCTGGGTGGAAAAATCACTTTTAGTTGTGATTTTGTATGGAGTGGGGGAGGGAGGGGGAGGGCGAGTGCGCAATGCCAAAATTCGGTCGGACCCCTTGAACTACCCGCGATGAGCCCAATCGAATGAGTCCAAACACGGGGGGTATCGGTCGCACCGTTATCGAGTTCGTATCGGGATGGACGGATGGGATGGGGTGGATTGGGGTCATTGGGACTTGGCTGTGTCTAAATGGCCGATGGGCGTGGACTTTCGCGGCTCTCCGGTCACCGTTGCCGCCGGTCAACCGCTCCACCGCCCTCCTCTAAATGTGTAAAATCGCCATCGAGGTGTGATTTTGTATGAAAGGGGGGGAGGTGGGGGGAAGATGACGGTCCCTGGGGGTGGACCTCGCGGAGTGACGGTTATCCGCTAAAGTGACCACCCACCCATCCGCGATAGTTTTGGAGATATTCCCTATCCTTACGAAAAGAAATGCCACTTTTGTATGGAGGGGGGGCGAAGAGGGGGAGGTGGGGGGAAGTAGACCGTCCCGGCCGATGGGTCTCGGGGAGTAACCGTTATCCCCCGAAGGGACCGCACGGGCAGCTGCCACCGTTGAGGAGCTACGGGGATCGTCGTGTCCATACAGGTTGTATGGAGTGTAAAAAAAATGTATGAACGGGATGGGGATGACTCTTTCCCTGGTGACTACCGATGACCCTCTATGACAATCCGCAAACGCCACCCTTCCATCCCTTATAGTTTCCGAGATCCCGTCACCAACTTTTTACCAGGTCGGTTTACCGAGGATATGAGATTTGTCTGGAGGTCACCGGGGAATCCCCTATCCGACCACCTACAACAGGGAAACCCCCGACCGCTCCTTCTGGGAGAACAAATCGATGAGTCAGTCATTAGTTGAGTACGTGAGTGGGATTTCGGCTTTATAGTTTATTAATAATGGAAAGGATTAAGTACATATTTATGGCTCGAACGTTCAACCATTGAAATACCTAATTTTCTTAGCTAGATTAGATTAGATTAACTAGTCCACTTGATGGTAGGGTGGCTACCGTCGCCTTACCATAGTAGTATTAAGGATAAGGTTTAGGAAGGGATAGCGAAATGGGATCTGGCATCCCTTACTCACTCTCGCTATTATTTCACGGTAGGCTTCTGCAAAGGGGTGGTTACTGCCGCCAGACAGTACGGTAACGTGGAATAAGAAATCAGTAACCAGCCCGTGACTTCGTCAGAGCCCCTTTTTCTTATGCGTTAAAACATTTATGAAATCTTTAATGCTCATATATTTTTTAGTGTTTTTTTTTGTAATTTTTATATTTAGATTATCCCACAGGAACCATACTTTTTGTATAAGCAAAGAACTTTTCTGTCTCCCTGATGACATATGCAAAATTTAACGATGATCGTTAGTGATTTTTGGAGATTTACAGTTTTGAAAATAAGAAGATTATTTTGTATATTATGTTTACAAAATAATAGATTTTACATGATAACATTTTTTGTGTGTGTATGACGGTCTCTGTTAACTTATTCCAAGTACCTACGTGTGCAATAAAGTGTGTCATTTTTTTTGTTCGTCGACGGAAATACAAACATGGTTTGAACAATAGGTGTCTTGTTATGGCTGAACATCGTCCCATAGTTTATAATAAGAGCTCGTTGTCTACTCGGCGTCTGTCGGTTTGTCTTACCGTACCGAGGACGTGGCCAAAGGATGTGACCAACGCATCCAATTAGCATATTCAAATAATTTGATTAAATTAATTACAATTTATATTAATACATTATAATGATTGGTATTCTGAGGTACTTGCGTAACTCAGAATACCAATCAGAACAGAAGAAACAATTGCGAATAAACTGAGGCAACAAAAACTACTACAGTAATAAATAGTACGAGTAATTCCTGCAGAATCGGCAACGAACATGCATCATCTTGAGTTGCTTGTGTCGTTAGCTTGTCTGTCACCCTTTTATTAACCAGATTGACTACTATCTAGTTAATAAGCCATAAATCTGTTTTTAAATGGTTTTTGATACTTCAGTGGAGTAATTTTGAGCTCCTTCTGATGTGTTGTTCTTTTTTCTAAGGAGAAATCGAGCGCTCGGCAGCGCGACATCTACGTTTCTGTCACAAATGAAATTTGTCACCGTTGAGTACTAGGATAGCATAATTCTCGACAAATATTTATTCGTTATATTTAAGTTAGCCATTTAATTATTTTAATGAAAAAAAAAAAGTAGTTAAATAGTTAAAAACTTGAAAGAAATCGCTGCATTGCATGTTTATTACAATCTGCAAATACCACACAGTAATTAACGCTTCTTACAACCACGCCAACGACAAAAGCTTGGCTTTAAGGCGTTTACCGATTTTTTTAAATAAATCATTCAGAAGGACAACATCTGGACAACAATAATAAAAATTGATTCTTTGTGTATGTAGGTCGCCGCATCTAGTGTTCTTTATTTATAAAAATCATCAATCCTGAACAAAGGCAAAAGCTTAATAAGTAAGATGAAATAAAAACTCAGAAACCATTCAATGGCGGGATATTTAACTTTGTGGTTGATCGGTTTTACTGTTATTTGACATAATTATTTACTCTAAGCCGTCGATCGACTGTATTTTAAACTGTGGTTAATAGTAGGGGAGCCCAAGAGGGGATTTTGAAATTTACTCGAGCGCATCAGATATTGCCAATGTATATTCCCCACGTGTCTCCAATAACGGATATGTATTAATCTGCCGATTTGGATGCTGCGTTTGGTGGGGGTTGGGGTAAAAATTTAAATACAACTCGAGAGCGTCAGATTTTCAGAGGGGATGTTAAGTGAACTCAAACTAAGCTCCTATTTAAAATACAGACGATTCGGATGTAACGTAAGCTCGTGGCAGCTTTTTGAAAATGCAAAAAAGATTTTTGGCGATTGCCATTTTGTAATACTCGAGCGCGTCAGATTTTCATACAGACGGTTCAGCCTAAATTCCTAATCGTGCTGACTTAATCTGACGATTATTTGGAGGATTTTCTTTAATACAGCATCTACAAATTTTTGAACGCCTGTAGACGCTCACCCCACTGCTGAAATGAAAAACATCATATAACCTTTTTTTCTTCCTACCATCTAATCTTCAAATTCCAATAGGTCCCCGCGACGACGCTCGAGTGACTCCGCATCGTGGGCTCCCCTACCATAAACCCTGTATGCTCATTAGGGCAAGCTCATGGAAAACCGCAAAAATTGTTTCTAACGGAGCTTACGATACTATTAATTAAACAAATGCAATATGAAAAGTTTTCAAAGCTTACTAGGTTTTAAGTTAAAACTACTTGAGGATGGTTATTTTTTAATAAACATATATTTATATTAACACTAACTGGTGCCTGCGACTTCGTCCGCGTTGAAAAATAAAAATAATTTAAACAATAAACGCTCGACCTCTTGTTACGTGACCGTGACAACGTGTATGCAAAATTTCACGATGATCGGTTGCCACTTTTCCTATACAATGGTAGTTTCAAACTTGGGGTTAGTTGAGAAAGGGTGGTGTGTGGTTAGTTTAAACATATGTGTGCGAGGTGCGACGACGCTCTGTCGCCCGCCAACTACCAGGCTAACAAAACCTTAAAGAAGGTTGTGTTTAGAAGCCTTGTTAGAAATCAATAATTGCGAAAACACGAGAAAAGCGCGTGAAAGAGATAGGGAATGTTGGAAAATTAGAAGTTTCAATGAAGAAGGAATTCTTATACATGTAGTATAAGTGAGTAGGTATCATATACAATGGATGTAGTAGTGACATTGTAAGGTTACATTTTTCTCAGTACACATTTCTAAACCGATTTTTCTTTTACTTTTGTGATAACTTTTGGATAGCTTTAAAAAAATTAAGAAAATTATAAACCAATTAAAATAATTTTTTTTTTTTACCTACGACATGTATGGTGTGGCAATTGTGATTAAAAAACTTAATGACTAAAAAAAAATAAAGATGCAACATAAAATCTATAAATTTCAACTTAAGCGACATCATCAACATATTTTATGATCATATTAAGTATTTTTTATTAAGTTTAGTATAGAATGTCGTTGTTAATAGAAATTAATATTGCAAAATTAGTTGCAGTTTTTAGTCTAAGTTAAAAAAAAGTGATTTTAACTTTGCAGGTGAAAAAACCTAAATTTCGTCAGTTACAACTTCCCCAAGGACGTTGTAACACGGTGTAAGTATTACCAGGCTGGCATGACGTGTAAGGATATAATTTGTAAATAAGCAAGGAGATCCGCCAGGCGATACATCTCGCGTTGCAAAGTGCGATAAAAATAATTGGCCAACTCGATTCAACTTGGCCTTTATACAGGTAAAACTATTTATTTTTATTTATAACTCGCATGTGGCGTGATTAAACTACGCCACGACGATTTAAGCCCTTAATGTAAAGCTTGGGAAGATAAAAAGTTTGACTTTGATCATTAAAGTGGGCACTCAACCACAGACTCAACTTTATTGCGTGGCTTGGTTTAAAACTATTTACATCGATGGAGACAAGATTGTAAATTTATATATCGATTGCACAAAAAATACAAGTTAATTGTTATTTACAATTGGTTTAATAGTGGCTTGGAACACTGCGTTTCGAAGTCATTAATTGGGCCGCCCGTCAGCACCCCCTACAGATTACAGCGAAATAATAGCATAAGTGCTATTGTATTTCAGTGAGCGAGTAAAGGATGTCAAGAGCTCCCTAATCCTATGTGTATAAATTGAAGTCGCTTTCCGCATCTGTTGGTCCTACTAAATTCCTAAATATCCACTAACTCCTCCTAAATGGAAAGAGCGATCCACGAGAAAGGTTTTTGTATAAAATTTGTGAAAAAAATTGCATCTGTGCGAAGCCGTAGGCAGGCTAGTAATATTATAAATATGAAAGTGAGTTCGTTTGTTTCGAGCATAAACAACTGATCATTGTGAAATTTTGCATAGATTCACATTGTCAGAGTCATAGAAAAGGACATAAGGTACCTTTCATCCATAAAAAAGTATCCATTACTTCCAAGGGACGTAAACGAAGTCTCAGACAAAAGTGAACAATGGATAAAGAGCGGTAGGATATGTTTATGACATTCCAACTCATTCACCAAAACAAAACAGCAGTCGTGCTGTTATTACATGCCAGTACTACTATAACTTTCGAATATTGAATTTTAAAATAGTTGTCAGTTAACTAGGACGATATCAGTTACTAGCCATAAACAATAGAACTAACGAACTATAAAGCCCACTGAAATAAATCCTTGTAACAAAATATAAACACCAATAATTTGTTCCTACTTCCTACCACGCTGTCTCAGACTTCCAGTATTACGAGCAAAACACAAATTGTCCAATTAAAATAGCACTTTGCTGCTTTAACTGTAAAGTCCAAATTCTAATATGCCCATATACGTTTGCCAACATTTCGCAAATTCCTGTTTCCAGGGAGGGTATCATTAGGTCGATGCAAGAAATATTCGCGCACAGCAGTAATGGCGGGGAAGCATGGCGTTGTGCATGGCGTAAAATACGATCGCGCCAAGGAAATTTACGGCGGTACAAAGGGATAGCGAAAGTGTATACACAGGTTCACTTATCTCTGTACTTATGTTATTGTAAATAAAATAACATTGTATGCTTAGTCGCGCACAAGCTGTAAACTCACAGGACAAACTTTCATAAACGAGTGATTTTATATTATTGCAAGTCTTTTTATTACATTTGCTTTGCTCTTCTTGGAATTTGAGGAACATAGTAATGTACATGTTTACATTTTTGGTGGTAATCGGTCAAAAGATTTTCATTACAAACATCGATTTTTAGATATACCTAACGATATAATTAAAAATAAATAAGTAAAAATAATCTAAATAATTAAGTACAGGCGATCGAAATTGCAAGGATGCTACTTATTTTGTTACGAAAAACTTGTCATGCACAGAAAACGAACTAGGCGAATAGGCGAATAATAGCGAATAGCGGATTAGCAATTAGCGACTGATATTACTTGCGACCCGCCCCCGGTTTCCCGCGGTTGCATTTAGATTTAGAAGAAGTTTGCAGACAGAAACAGACAGCGAATTAATTTTATTATTAGTACATCCAAATTAATAATTAAACAACCCCTTTAAGTTAGGGCCCGGTTTTAGGCACCTCAACATTCGTTCGGAGAGTAGGTACTAGGCGAACATAAAACACGAAGGGGGTCTCCTGTCAACGCCCGGTAATGAGGAATTGAATGAACATAGAAAATAACATTCAGAAAGACGTCAATAACATAAATGCGGCGGCGCGGCGTCGTCGGGCGGGCACGTCAAAATGCATAGAGATGCGCTCTGCGGGTGATTTAGCGGGCATTGTTGGTACCGATTATAGGGTTACCAATTTTGACCTGATTTTGACACAGGTCAACAATTTTGTTTATCATCGATTTCTGTACACAACGAAACATTGTTATGCAACTTCTTCTTTTATAGAATAACTAGCTTTTATCCGCGGCTTGGCCCGCGTCCTTTGGGAACAGTTTTTTATCTGTATGAAAGGTAACTATGACTTTTCTGTGCTTTAAATAACAGCAAAATTTCATGGTGGTTGAAAGCGTAACAACAAACTCACTTTCGCATTTATCATCAAAAATAAAAAATTCAACGCTTGACAAAAATACATACTGGGCAATAAATCTATACATACAACTAGCTGACCCGGCGAACTCCGTTTCGCCACCAGATGGCTGTTCTGTTGACCCGCTTTTCTGTTGAAATTTTTCCTGAATTTTCTTTGCTATAAACCTCACGGAGCCCGAGACCTTTCCAACGAATGCAAAACCGTGGAAATCGGTTCGTGCGTTCTGGAGTTATAGCGTCAGGAAGGAAAACCCGACTTATTTTTATATAGTAGAAGATAAAATCGTGTCTGTACATTAAATTTTTTATTTCAAAAAACAATTAGTACGCGTTGTACTTATGCTACCGAGGTCAAAAATAGTTTTTAGAATTTTTGTTTGTAAACCGATTGGAATGAAACAAACACTAAATGTTATTGGAGGCTTGCTACAATACATCAGTGAAAAATGCATTCAAATCGGCTAATCTGTTCCTGAGATTAGTGTGCGCAAGCGCACAGACAAACAACGATATTCTTATATGTATGATGTTATGTTGACTCGGCAAACAGCTTTCGTCAACCCTGCGACAAATGCATGTGTCCACCCCCTCGGGCGTCACACGTGCGTCCCGGCTGCTCCCGCTGTATCGTGTCTCATAGACAAATAGAATATTCCCATATCTAGGACTAGTCTACGATTAGCGGTTCCGCATGTTCCCATGTGGGAGTCGATTAACGTATGCACTTGTTGACTAACTTGCATCATTTAAAAAAAAATAAAGTTGTATATAATATCCTATTAAAACTAATAATAAAAATACGATAGTGAGTTTGTTTGTTACGCTTTCACTCTCTACTAAAGAGATTATCATGAAATTTTGCATACACGTTATCAGGGACACAGAAATTATTTAAGAACCTGCAATAATGTCATCAGAGGACATTTTGTATCTAAAAATAACCATATAAAATACTAGCTGACCCGACAAACATTGTTTTGCCAAAAAATAAAAAAAATTGGGGTGGACCACCCTTAACATTTAGGGGTATGGAAAATAGGATGTTGGCCGATTCTCGGACCTACCCGATAAGGACACAAAATTTCATCAAAATCGGTCCAGCCGTTTCGGAGGAGTTTGGTTACAAACACTGTGACACGAGAATTGTATATTTGTATATATAAGATTAATCGTTATAAAAGCATAAACAAAATCAAACGACTAATATTGTTTTTTCTTTTAACACAAAACTATTAAAATAACAGCCAAAAAATGTCCTTTATGGGACAATAAACGTCTTCATTTAAGCCCACGCATTGACCACACATCCTCTTCACATACGAGTTGAATCCCATTCCGATAAACTTTCCCCCATTATATTATGTTGTAACCGTTTAAAGATTCAACCTTGACCGAATTATCCCAAGCTCTCAACACATTAAAGAGATGGTGCGATTTGTTTTCTGTCAGGTTTATGTAAAATTGAGGAAATGGAAATATACGGTTTTTATAAAAAAATATATCTTTAAATCCACAATTATTTTTGTGTCCTTCTATATTATAAATTAAAACTCTAAAACACAGTTTCGTACTTCTTCAAGTTGATCTCTTTTTTCTATGTTATGTTTTTAAGTTCTATGGTATAGAATTTTCATAGAATTTTTGTCGTTTTATTTTAGCATTTTTTTAAATCAAGTGTTAGAAATAAAGTTATAAAAAATATATATGTATTTAATTGCTCAAATGCTTTCTTTGAGTGTACCTACTATTACATCCCACTTCCCACGCGCTTTCAATAGAGCTATTTAAAATCAAGCATCTAACATTTTTAAACAAGACTGATTGTTTACTTTGAACGAGTTATTCAAGCCGAATGAATATTCTCTGAAATTTGTATGATCTTTATACCGGGAATCATACGAGGAAATGTATATGAAGACACGATGCTTTAAGGAAATCCGCAACTTTGCTTTTTTCTTATTTATGACAAGATTAAATAAAATGAGCGCGAGTATAGAATAACAATTTCGACTACCCCGTGTAATATATCTATTACTTAAAAGGAAATTATATGAGAAGTTTATTTTAAATAAAGATTTAAAGCAATTTGTGTGCATTGTGCTGCTTTAAGTTCATGCTTTTAAATTTAAGCGGTTATTACACTATTCAATTTGTAGGAAACCAATTTAGGAAAAGTTAGGAACCTAAGTAGTAAATAGTAGTTCTAACTGCGATTACACCTTCCGATTTCCTAGTTAGATTTTCTACAAACTGAATAGTATAACTGCTTTAGGTAAAAATTTCTAACTTCTATGCTTTTTGGACACTCAAGCTTTCCTGTCTTTCTAGATTTTGTTGATAAGTGAGTAAGAAAAATTCCTCTTAGGGACTAAGTTGTCAGTTTATTATCACATATTATCAGCAAATTTAGCATCAAGGGATCATAAATATTATCGACGAAGCTTTAATTTTGCCACAAAAAAACTACGGTCTAACTAGACGGCAGTTAGTACCTACACTTACTAGGCACACATGACCGTCTAGAGCTCAATGAATACTAGATCTCTCTGTACAAACTCTGTACACGCACACAAGTTTACTATTTACAACATATGTTTTAAACTTTACTCTAGCGGTTATTCATTAAAAGTCCCGCTTTCAGTTTGAGGAAGAGCGATAACACCGAATGCGGCATAGCTACACGAAATACTACCGCCCATATAAGCTAAGTCCACACTGAGACTTTTTTTAGTTCAATAAAGGCATATGAGATGTGACGAAAGCCTTAAATTCTTTGAAGAACAATTATACTTAAATTAGTGGATTTGTATTCAACATAGAACTTAAATGTAGAGAAGGCTAGATTTTACTCCCGACTTCGTTAGCGCTCCTTTTTTAGGAGATAAAAATATTAAAAAAAAAACAGCGCTGTCATAAAAAATATATAAGCAAAAATTTATTAAATATTTAATTACTCTTAATTATATTTCCGTCAGGCGTTGAATTTTTTAATATTTTCGGATGATCTCTCAGAAACAGTATTTTTATCTGGAAGAATGGTCTTTTTTGTCCTTTTTTGTATACTTTCATGATGACGCTTTCTCATTTAATAGTATTAGTTAGGCTTAGGATTATAGAAGTTTTTCACATTTTTCGAAACAAAACCATAAATTTTACTACACTAATGAATTAAATGAATCGATGGTTTAAATTAAAAACTTTCGTTAACAGGCGATTGAGTGGTTTTGGAACCGATGATGTTCGTTTCCCTTGGTTTGCTTATCAGCCGATTCCCTCGCAGATACGGAAGCTCACTCTCGATCGACACTTTGTATGGAAAGAAGTAAAAATAGAGACCCACCCCGGGCTCTTTTTTTCTGCATACTTACACATCTTAACTTCCTCAATAATTGTCAAATCAACTTCCTCGCTTATCGCTCGTTCCATTGATGAATATCTTATCAAAATCGGTTGGATTGTTTAGAAAAAGTTAGGGGAAAAACAGAAGGGAACAGCAACTAAATCTAAAATGTATAGTCTTTAAATATGTAAGAAAAATAAAAACATATCATTTTGACGAGTTAAACTATTTGAAAGTTAGTTCGAAAAATTTAAAAAAGACCGTAATAAAATAAATCTTAGAAAAATAGATCACGCGCTATCCACATGACATTCGAAGCATTAATTATAATTTTTTAATTTAGATTTCGAATTTTAATATTTGAAATTGACATAAGAATCCTAAATCCTTGTTCAGACTCTAACTTAAGTTCAGAGAAAGCGAAGCGCTGAAACTCGCAACCAAGTAGATACTGCTGGCAGAACCTACTCTGTCAGAGAGACCTGTGTTAAAGTTCTAGAAAACTGTGGGCAAGGTGCCATAACTGCGAGCACCGCTACCAGGATAAAAGAAATTTTGAACGGGTATTTGAATTTTACACTAGTATTCCTGTCTGCTTTTCTAGTCTCGCTTAACGTTAAGGCTCTATCTAGCCTTCTTGTATGCGTACGTACACATGTCCCACGAAAGCTTGGAGCTCAACATACCTAGCTATACTTACTACTTACTTTATGAGAGTTGTTCGACCTATTTGAAAGGAAATCTTTGCGACAATTTCGGTCTGAACGTTACGAAATAGTACTAAAACAAAAGCTAATGGCAGTTTTACACTTCTATTTTGAAGTGAGCCAACGTTTGTTAAGTACAATGGAAAATACGGTCATATAGTTAACATATGACTTACGTTATCTTGTGACAGTTTGAGTTTAAGGTTCTCACAAAAACGGCATTACTTAAACAAGGATGAATTTATAATTATAAGTTTCTGGGATAAGATTCAAAAAATTCGCAAATAGTTTCTCAACAGAACAATTTTATCTAAAGTGCGAAACAGAGGAACAGGATACTGACATGAATTTGCTTGCTGAATTCATTAGTATTGCGAAATAAATAGTACCACCTTTTTCACATAAAGGTCAGCACAGCAGGCAGGCTGACAGCCGCCTAGACTAGAGTATAGCGCTTAGAGTTTAGAGTAAACACAGAAGCCTAAATGACTACACAACACAGGATTAAACTTGGTCAGTGTTTCTCGATAGTTTAAATGTGCAACCAATATAATGAACTACTTAGTTGGTGCCCCTTGAAAAATAAAAATAAAGCAATACAACGCTTAATCTCTTGTTGCTGTAACACTGGCCAGGCGTTAGATTTTTATTTTATTTTAGATGATCCCGCGGGGACAGTTCCTTTTTTTTCTAGATGAAAGGTACCCTATGTGCTTTCCGGTATCCCTGAAAACGTGAATGCAAAATTTCATGATGATCGGTTGATTAGTTAGGGCGTGAAAATGTAACAAACAGACATACAGACAATTCACATTTATAAAGTTAATAGCTGGTGCAATAGTTTTCAACGCGGACGAAGTTATTACGATGTCAGGCGAAGTTATAGCCTGACATCGTTATTGCTATTACACTTAGCCAGGAGTTAGTGTCCTTAATTTTAGATGATCCCTCGGGAATGGTCCCTTTTTTCTGGATGAAAGGTACCCTATGTCCTTTCTGGTGTCCCAAACAACGTGTAAGCAAAATTTCATGGTGATCGGTCCAGTAGTTTTTGCGTGAAAAAGTAAAACATCCATACATCCAAACAAACTTTCGCATTTATAATATTAGTACGGAAGTACTACATAAGCAAGCTTGCTTATGTATACCCTAAGGGAAGTACGGATTAGTACGGAAATATGGATTCAACAGATATTGAGAACTTGGACATTTTGGGCGACAGAATTTCACTACAAAATTGTTTACTATTTGCTCAAGTGGTTGACAATTCAGGTACTTGTAGTTTTAAATATTGTTTTTTTTTCTTTGCTCATTTGCTTGCGGTCTCCTTCGATGACAATGAAACATAACACCAAGAAAGGACCAACGTAATTGTCCTAAGAACGGAACCCTCAAAAGAACAACGGGACTAACTAAAGCAAAAACGAACAACAACAAACCGAATTGAAACCAAAATTTCTTGGAACCGCGTGCGCGAAACCCTCGCTACTGTTTGGATGCAGTCCTAATACCAGCCATTGGTTAAATACCTTTATTGCTAAGGAAACAAGTTTCACTTTCAATTTAACACGTGAAGAGGCTTTATCTAAAACTTCTAAGCATTTAATTATACGAGCCTTCTTGCTACAAAACTGGGAATGAATTTATGCATGAACCACCCGAGAATTTCTCTCTGAATCGGCGGGTTTACAGCGAACAATAGTCTTAGTTTTAATCTCGGTTTTTTTTTTCTGATGTCTCGTGAATCCAGTTTGTAAGCGACGGGATTTACGACACCCCCTCTTACCTCATTCCTCCCCTTTCTCCCTTGCTCGCGGCTGACATGACATGCGCACCAATTTGCGTGAGATTCGGATCGTCCTGCGTACGAGACGAGTTATGTGCTAAAATTTAACACAACTCAACATCGCAATTTGGCGAAATAAAAGTTGTTGCGTGATTTTTCAATCACGCATTTTTTTTTTCAAGTGCAGACATGTGTCTGGCTGACTTGCTGAGTTCGCCGACACCAGTGTGAGGTGATTAAATGTGGAGATACTTTAATAAGTTAAGTATTGAGTTACAGAGCCCGCATTTGCAGTCGGCTGTCTTAAGAACCATCTTTTTTTTCAGCCAGTAAACGTCTCGTATTTTGTTAAAGAATTTTCAATAAAAAATATAACTGATATCTTACATATACCTACTATAAGATATGCGGATAGAATAATATTTTTATAGAAAATAACAAATTAAGTAGATTTTCATACACTCGTAATAGCTAATGTAGTTGATATAAATTATATATCCTATCTTTTAAGTTGGACTAAATTACACATAGTTACGAAATTTTATCAAAATCGGTTCAGTAGTTTAGGAGTTCATCGCGAACAAACATGTCACGTATTTTTATATATATATAAGGATTAAATTAAAAAAAAAAGTAATAGTATTCATATCGGCTACAATAATCTCAATCTCATTATAAAACAAAGTTGTTGTTCGCTTCTGTCTGTTTCTCCGTTAACTTTTTCTAACTGATTTTGATCTAACTAAATAATGGAAAGAGCTATTAAACGATTTAAGTTTGTGTATTGTATAATTTGCAGAAAAATATTCTATCCCTTCTAAGCCAATGTGGAAAGCAAGTTTCATATTAAAATAAAAGTAACCTTATTTAATTTAATAACAAATATTTTTAATAATAATAATATTTTTCTATTGATATCTATTTCTGAATTGCTGAGCATACTTTGAAAAATACATTTTGTTACGCGTTCGTTATATTAATGAATTTATTTGTTTTTCTTTACCGGTTTTTTTTTTATTATTATTTTTTATTTAGTAGGTATAATTTTTATAATTTTTATTGCTTTATTTTTACTGTCGAGCTTTATTGTGAACAATAATATGTAGTAGTGGAAAAGCTTAAAAATTAAGGCAAAGAGTAAAAATCATATATTTTATTTATTTTTTAAATAAATTAAAAACGTAATAAATACCTTAAACTACAGCGCCCCATCTTACAGCATGCCAATAAAAACTTTGACCTAAATCCTTTAAAAAACACTAATCACCAGGAAAACAGTAGCAAAGGCACACGTTAAAATTCAAAATTCGAATTTCGCGCGTAACCAAACTCTACAGTCACGTGATAGTAAAGGATGGCGCGGTTCGCGCGTCCGCGCAGACAATGACGGACTAACTGTGCGCACACGCAGCCTCCGACAACGCGTCATACATCCGCCCCACCAAGAGCCATTCATGAAACCACCACTGCCACCACTCAATGAAGAAGCTTCAACTATGTCATTTTCAAGGACTTTCAAGCGAGTATGATAAAATATATTAAATCCTGTGAAATTCATTGTAATTAAAATTTATAATCATGATAATTGTTAAACATTTATTTAAATCAAATTAAAGGTCTTTTATTTTCCTTACTACTTTGGCAATTCCAAAATTTATAAATTATTAACTAATTGTCTAATCACATACGAGAAAGGAAATTATTTTTGAAAATCATTTTAAAGTATCTATTGGAGAAAGCATTTTAAAGTGTATAGATGCAAATATTTTCTGCAAATTATATTAATTATATTTTCACTTCTGCCATTTTTAGTGAAAACCATAACAAAATCCGTTGGGTGTTTTAAAAGGAGTTAGCGGAGAAACAGATTATATTCTGACAGCGACTTTATTTAATTAATTGCAGTTACAAAATTTTTATACTTAAATCTTTCCGGAAGTTTTTTTCAGTTCAGTGTTGATCAGTAAAAAAAAATTATTGCCATGTCTACCATGAAAGAGACGTTGTTTAAACAATCCACAGTGTTTTTTGCTTTATTTGGGGTGGATATGTTTTTAAATATTATAGAAAATCGGTGACTTCGTAAAAACCGCGTATACCGACTACTTTAAAGTAGTCTAAATAGGTGCCACACGAATCTAGACGTGATCGAATAAGTTGAAAATTATTATCATCTATGTCCATGTTAGTATTATTTTAATTATATGAAACTTACTATTTTTGTAGATCGTGTTCGCCAAAACTAAACACAACAATCGTATGCCCACCAACCAAAGTTAGCACTTTCATAAGCTTGTATTACTAATAACCACACAAGGGACACTACACATCCAGACCACTTAATTTAAAAAAAAAATTCCAATTCAACCTTCCGGAAATCGAACCGGGGAAATCATGAGTCAGAGCGCTAAAGCAAGAAACTTAATCATTCTGCCAATGGGCTTGTCATTGGCACTTTTTTCTAATTATGATATATATTTTTTGCCACTAAATTTCTCGTAAAGAACTAAATCTATAATATAAAAATGAATCCCTAAATATGTTGCTAAAACTGGAGAATGGCTGGGCCGATTTTAATTTTGTCTTCACTCATGCATAGAGGGATAATTAGGGAAGATTCTTACGTAAAACAAATGCACCCAAGGCGAAGCCGGGAGCGCGCCGCTAGTATAGGATAAAAATTAATCGAAATATTGATACTGTACGGACACCATCATTACTTGCTATCGAACCGCTCCGGTCATTGTTTTTGAAGAGGTCACGGCGCTGTGTTTATATGCTTTATTTATGATATGATATAAGCATGCTATATATGAATTTTCTAAAACAAGTCCTGTAACACTCAACATTTTTTTCTATGTTTTATTCTGATCTATGTTTCGTTCTTTATATTACCGTAAAGTTTAATCATATGAAAGTATATGTGTATATAATATCAGATTTCATGTCAGCAATGGCCATGCTTATTGTACGAGTAATTACTAAAATTACACTTACCTACAAGTTATTTCGAGTTCGTATAATAAAAATAAATTAAATATTTGACAAGATATTAAGCTAATTTTTATGGTTATAAACTTAAACATTCCAATAAGTAAATATACCTAAATATGGAATATAGTAATTGTAAAAATGTACTAATTAATAACCTCGAAATCTGTCAAATTGATGTTCGTGGGAATATTGAATAGGTACGACAAAATTCAAGTTACGCAAGTGATACCTTATTCCGTTTGACAACAAATTGTAGGGCCGATTTGGGCAAATTTGGCGAATTTCGCAATTCACCCTTTGTTATCTAGGCTAGGCAAGACGGAAGCTATATTGCCGGACGACGAACGTGGGCGAGCCTATCTCATCCGCTCACACACTGGCAAACATCACAATTACTCTTTATTACGCATATTTCTAAGCGAATTCCTACTAAAATTAGTAGCATATGGTGAATTGAAATTTTACACCAATTTTACACCACTATTAATTAATGTAAAACCAAAGATTTAAATCTTTGTGTAAAAACATTAATCGCTGTCGGCGTTTGTCTGCGTTCTTCTAGGATACTACTGATTTTGTTGAAAAGTTTTAGGAAAATTGTAGGTATTTTCCAGAATATTCCCCTAGGTGGGCCATGACCTTGTTGTGGTGGGGGGCTTACCCTCGCCAGTTCTTGGCGAGGGGACCAAGAAGGCCCACACCGTGCGCTCCGAGCGGGCTTGAGACACCAAGCTCGTGGCGGAGCGCACAGCTGAGGTTCCCCTGGCGGCCGGCTACCGCCAGGGTTTTTCTGGAGTTCAGGGGAACAGGGAGGCCATTAGGGTGGCCCCTGGTCCCCTGCTCTTTTTGGTGGTTGGGCGGGACTTGTTCCGCCCACACTGGAGGTGGGGGAGCCAATGGACATCATGGTGTCCATTGAGTCCCTCATTAACATCTTGCAGACGGCCGGGCAGGAGAAGGCGGGCACCAGCCCGTCTTCAAATGTCCTCGGGGACCTGCGCACACAGTTGCTAGCTGTGTGTGCGCCTGCACGGGTCCCCTCCGTCTGGGGATTGCTCGGGTGTCTCCGGGCAATCCCCCTGTTAGCGTCAGCCTAGCCAGCAATGGCTAGGCCGCCCGAGGGGGGTGGGTCGGAGCAGTTGCCTCGGCAGAGCCCGTCCACTCCCCACTTATGGGCAAGGAGACACCGGGGAGTTTTAGTGGGCCAGTTCCGCCTGCTACGTGAGCACGCGGAGCATGCTGGTCGACCCCCACATACCCCTGTCGCCTAGCATCGGCAGGGGATCAATAAAAGGATTTCTCCTTGATAAAAAAAAAGGTATTTTCCAGAAAGTTGGCTTATGCTCCGCTCGCACGAAATATCTGGCAAGAATAATTTATTTAATGAGGATGAAAAGATGTATGTATTCTTACACATCTTTATTAAAAAATAAAGAAGTTATAACTTAAATAATCGTAAAAAATACTAATTCCGAGGCTTACAAGGTTTTCGTTGGAGCGAAGCAAGGACTACGCTGATAGTCAGAGCCTAGGCGTACCCGAAAAAGAGGTAAGCCGACATCTCGGGAAACTTTCGACGGGCTATAGGCAGCCCAATTCTATCGTTATTTATAGTTTTGTTTTTATTACTGTGTAATGTTCCATGGAGTTTTCGATGATTCCTTAAAAATAATTTGATGTCTTCTTTCAAACGTCAAAACATTCCATTTATTTATTTTGACACTACACAACTGCACTTCGATTTTACAAATATTGGACGCTTGCTTCAAAATCATCAGTTATTTATTTATTTATTTTAATCAAATTACTAAAATGTGTGATAATTTAAAAACAGATCGTATAAGATGCGACGCCTGTCGTACAATCAACTTGGCAAAGGCGAATATAACTCACCCTAAGCCCGACATGCAAGTATTTTATGATAAATGTACCCCTTCAAAACCATGTACGCCGTTGACAGGTCAGTCCATTTTAAACATTATTGTAAATTGTATTGAGTCCTGGTGTTCTGCAAATTTTTTTTACTTTTAATCGCAAACGAAATTGAGAAATTGCTGTTTCCAACTAAGTAGTTTTAAGTCGGAGGGCTTGTAGAAGAAAATTGTTGTAAAAAGCTATTAGGTATTAAGTTTTTGCCCGCGATTTCGTCTGCATATCTATATAGATTGTACAGCCTGAGTTGTATGTATGTATGTTGCTCCATGACTCTGAAACGAATTAACTGATTTTCATGAAACTTGGTAGATAAACATTTAGACGTACGGGACACAGAATAGGGTACTTAATATTTTTCGACGCCGACGAAGTCGTGGGCACCAGCTAGTCATATATAAAGTACATTATACATATAATTATAATGTTGTTAATGTCTTTTAAAATTTTTTTTTATAAAATATGGTCAAGCCCATTCGAAGGAGTTCAGTTACAAACACTGACACGAGAAAATTATATATAATTAGATTTTGTGATTATACTTAGTAGTATATTTTTCTATTTATTATGGAGATAAGCAGATCTCCGTGAAGTCAAATTGAAGTACAGATTTGTTTTCAAATGGATATTTTGTGATAATATGTATGTAGGGACTTTCACCTTTATCGACATTGTTTGTTTAAATTAGTTTAATATGGGATGTTTGGGTATGTTTGAAAATCATGTAAAATCAAGAAAGTATTCTAGTAATTCTGCTTCTTCACGTCCCCGTAGGCTCGACTGTAATAGAACCTCATGTAATTGACTAATTTAGCACACTCGTAAATTACAAAGGTAGGACAAAGGGTGTGAAATAAAGCAGTCACATTGAATGAAGTAATAACGCCCTGTCCCTTTTGCTTCAATGATATTTATTTATTAATCCTTCACCCTGCCCCCGCCCTACGTACGATTTTGTCTAAGTCAGATACTCTGTTGGCTCCTGCTACTCTAGTACATATTACAAATTATGTAATACCTTTATTTGCTCGATAAATTTAAGCAGGCGATAATTTTTTTTTAATAAATTTGAATTTGAAGGGGAGTTTCGTTTGTTTTGAATTCTTCTTATTTCAAATTACTAACTGACTCTTAATGTGGCTTCAGAACATCCATTAAATCCGGCTTGCATCAGGATATGCAGCAAAGAGGAATTCAATTTGAGAAGAAGTGCAAATCCTCTGGTACCTCCTCCGAAGCCTATTCCGTATGCTCATGGAAAATTAATGTGGGCTGTCAAAGTTAGTACATACCTATAGGCGGATAAGCTTTTAATGATAAATTAATATCTGCTTTACCTTTATTATGTTACTCTGGTATTTTTGTCATTTGTTTTGTTCGATCGAATCGATTTACTTGGCATCCTGGTAAAAAAAAAAACCTCCTATAATTTCATTACTATTAGTATGCACGGTAAAACAATGTAGTATTAATGTATACTACTTTCTTATCAGACTGGTATCCTGGTGGGATCTCTTTATTTCACGTACGCGCAAGGTGTGTGGGGCGACCAGCAAGACGTTACCGAGTGCATCAAACGGTGGCAAGAGTACATGCGGAGCATAAACACTAGACGCCCGCCTAACTTCGACCAGTGTGGAAAAGTTGTTGTATGTACAATCTAATTTGTAATTTTTATAATATAAAAATAAGGTATATAATTGAAGGTCTTCTTCTGACGTCACTTATGACTCGTTTCTGTGAGATATCAGACTGTAACCTCTCTTGCGAACATGTATTCCTAGTATTTGCAGTTACGTCACCAGTTACGGTCGCTAGGTTATCGGTAACCCGGTAACCGTCCGGCAGCTTAATTTTGAAACTCTTAAAGAAAATTTTATCAAGTTTATTTGCTGTCTTCGAGTATTTTTAAACTGTTTAACCGTTATCTTACTTACTTAATACTTATTTAATCATTAACTATACCTGCTCGTACTTACTGAATATTGTTGTGACTGTTGCGCCCTAAAACTTCTCATACATAAAATACAATTAATTCAATGTTACTTAGGTCTATATAATAAAATTAATTAAATTCTGAAATATACTCACTTAACAGAATTAGTATCCATCGGAATGACGAGGATTTTTCCCTTTTTCTTTTGTAATTCTGCGATATTAATCTCGCATAGTTCGGTTGATTGAACAAAAAGCAATGCCCAATTTTATTGTTGCAACCCCATTGTTGAACTACTAAGATAAACATTTTGCAGGCAATTTATCAACTTTCTTAAACTATTTATCAAACAGTTATTATTAATTATTACGCTCTAAAAGTTGTTAAGAAAATTTTTAAATTTGCTCAAAATACTTGTTCGTGATTATGTTACCCTAGTAGTTGGTGGATCGCCATTGACAAGGCAGACTTTTTGATCCTGACGCTTAGTCCAAAGTCCAAGTTTAAGTCAGTAGGTAGATTTAACTTTTTTTACGAATTATATTGACGGTATAATTTAATATGAGAGTGAAAAAAAAAACAATAGAAAAAATATTTACAGCATACAGTTTTCTAAAAATAATAAAAGAAATTCAGTCGTGGTGAGAAAAGATTCATCTATTATCACTAAAAGGTCTATAGAGTCTATACAAATACATAATTATTATAGAGGTAAAATTTGTAGATTCGTCGTTGTATGTAGCAGTGGCGTAGCATGCCTTGGAGGTTGGAGGGGCCCTATATCAAAATTAGTTGGGGGCCCCAAATAAAGGGTAAAGATTTTTCACAAAAGGAACAAAAATGCTTGCATTAAGTAAATTATAATAAATATTTATTGATTACTAGCTGGTGCCCACGACTTCGTCCGCTTTGAAAAATATTAAGTAGCCTATCCTGTGTCCTGTACGTCCAAATGTTTATCTACCAAGTTTCATGAAAATCAGTTAATTCGTTTCAGTTATGGAGGAACATACATACATACATACATACAGAAAAAAAAACTAAAAATCGTCAATTTAGTTTCAGTATCATGTATATAGAGCCTATAAACACGATATCTCTCATATCTCTGAAAACAAAGTAACTTACTCTATGACCAACCCTTACAGATTTATTATTAGTATTGATAAGTTATCACTTCCTCCTAGAAATTGAGCTAGCCAAGCTATCTATAACTGAAGACGGAATTCAGTTTTTCTAAAATTTCTGCCTCTTTAGACAATAGTGAAGTCTGATAGCCGTTCCTGTCCCATCGAAGTCCTTAGGTAATTTTGGCTTCATGTCAGTCCATTTGACGCGATGAACTGATCGTGTGTTTCGTCCATTACAATGTAATAACGTTCGAACCGGAATGAAATAAAACGCGTAAATATTGCTATCCGTGGATAGTAACTTATTTTATCTGTGTCCGTGGTTTGTCATTGTAGGTTCATCGGTTATTGCGGGATTCACTTAAACGGGGGAATCCCGCAATAACCGATGTAGGATGTTGCCAACTTTTGGGCGCACGCTTAACCTAACCCGGAAAAAAAGAGTGCTTTTTTGACTTGTCATTTCTGAAGTGAAAACTATAGGCATGTATGATTTTTTTTATGTTTTTTTTCCGGGAAGCACGAGATTAAGTGACGTTATTAGGGGCCTCTGTAGCCCGGCCTCTGGGCCCGTATCATTGATACGGCTGATACGGCGGTAGCTACGCCCCTGGTATGTAGGGCGTACCTAATATTCGATTAAAAAATCTTTCAGTGGTAGTTAGAATAGAATTTCAGGTCGGACATAGACATAGGGGCATAGGGAAATTAGCTGGTGTCCTACTATCTTATCTTACTAAAAATAAAAATCCGCCTGGCAAATAAAGAGATCAGGCGTATTGCTTTACACATTTTGTCAGGCGTTACATTCCTTACGGGGAGACGTAGTCGCTGACACAAGCGAACTAAGTACAATAAAAATAAAATTTAAACATTCAAAGACTTTGTTTGTTATCAGGCAACCGATGTCCTGTCACCACAAAGGTGATGTCGAAATCTGAAAATTACTTCTATGCGGACAATCTTCGAGTGTTTATGTTTTTTTTTTTGTTCAAGAGTGTATGTAATTTATCGAGTGATCCGTATTTGTTAAAATTAAATAAGTTATGTCTTTTTGTATAAATAAAACAAATGTTAAGAAAGTTAGTAATTGATTTTTGTTTTTCAAATTATACGCTCAGTAAGTAAATAATTCAACTAAATTTTTTCAATTTTTTTTTTTTACCTCCAATTAACAAAGCGATTTCCAGAGCTTCTAAACAACTTTTTATCTTCTAACTAATTTTTCTAATTGTAAGTCAAATTTCGACAAAATTTTGCAATAGTTACAGTAAATGATGGCAGTAAAGTAGTTATATTTTCCATATTGGTTTTTTAATAAAAATTAAGATAATTTTAAGAAATGTGATATAAAATCTTAAAACGTTTCGATGTTTACAAATTTATACAAAAAAAAATAGCTATAGACACAGCTATAGATTTCTTTTTAATCAATAGACAATCGTTGCCTTTGTATCGTCATTTATAAAAAAACGGCCAATTTTATAAAATAATATATGAAACTTCTTAACACTTTATGTTATCCTAGTAAGCAAGAGGCACTTTCTGTCCAAGACCGGCTCTATTGTATCGGAGATTTCCCCGTTTTGCGAAGCGTCTGCTCTCAAACAAGAATTTCCTTCGACTGAAATATTTCATTCAATTCAAATCAAACTGGCGTAGGACACCAACTGTGGCCAAACTACATTCGTATGATGGAACCCTGGTATAATGTATGCTTCGTTCAACAGACTCAGCCGGACACAACGGTAACAACAAGTGACAGACACCATTGGGTTTATTCTTAAATTTTCATTTAATCCTGGTAGTGGCACGTCAAATACAGTGAGGCACGTCGCAAAACTGCCGTTTTGCATTCAACCTTGTTTGCAACTTCGTCTGTGTAACTTTATAATACTCGCTTTCTATAGATGAAAGAATTTTCATAATCGGTGTAGTTTTTGAGTTTATTTATTACAAACAAAAATTCTCTTTGTAATATTAGTTTGGCTAGGACCTTAAAGCAAATCATATAAACATTATTTTGTGATCTCATAATAAAAAAATGTAACGGATATTATCCACAATGATAATTTAAATATAGGTCACGTTAACATTCTGTCGTATCAACAACCTACTATATACTCATACATTGTCATTATCAATGTCTAACAGTTTTATGAATTACATTTTATTTATTTATTTTTTATCAGTGATACGGAAACAGAATCGTACCTAATTATAGAAAAGTAACCTTCGCTTCCTTAGTACATTACTTTTTGAAGTGAATACGTCTTTAAATTTGCTTCAACAGTGGGAGGCAATTCAGAAAAGTGATGAAAAGTAATGATAAAAAACAAAACAGTTTCACGTAGATTTATCATCTACATCCAAAATTTAATTACACCAATTTTTGATCTAATAGGAACGACTGTGACGCCGCGCCGCTCGCTTCAAACAGCGCAAAAAATATTTAGCAAGCATTTAAAATTATGATTGATTTTTTTCAGATAAAGGAAACTACTGACAGTCTAGTGGCGCCATTATATGGTATATATAAGAGTTTTGTGACAACCTCCTTCGCAGGTAAAAATAATGTACCTAATTTTAAATAGTTAGCGATTATAACCTTATCACTTTGCATTTGCTATGGTGATGCTCAGACCAAATAAAAAACCAAATGTAGAATTTAGTTTTTGCCGGTTTTGTAAACACGTAAGTGCGTAGGTCGGTGTTGCCATAATATTGGTTTCCCACTTTCGTGTGAAACTAAATTTTACACCCTCTCCCTACGCAATTGAGCATTTTCACTAGTAAATAATTTGTGCGTGCGTGTATAATTGTATCAAAAATGTATAAATAATTTTAACTTAATATATAGATATTGTACGATTGCCAGGGCACTTTGTATCTTTCTATGTATTGACATCATCTAATTAATTTCTTCTTGTAGGTGTAGTGAAGATTCCTGTACTACTGAAATGTGCGTACGTAGAGTATCTAAAAGCCTTAGAGAAACATGAAGAGGAGTTGGCTAAAGAGAGAAAAATCAGAAAGAGATCAAAGATGTTAGGATAAATTACACGAACAAACAATATGTGAGGAAATGGAATTTAAATTAAAAATAAGACACAACATAAATTGTAACAATATTTATTTAATAAATTTAAAAAACTAGTTATTTGAAAAACTATCATTTCTTTACATTTTGCTCGTCAAGAAATTATTAAAAACAAATTAGGTAAAAAATGTATTTTGCACTATTTAAGGTAAGCGCATTCATCTTTTTAATGCAAATACAAAATGGAAATATATATTAGGACTAGCGTCTATCTATATATATCTTCTAATATATAAAATTCTCGTATCGCGGTGTTTGTTGCCAAACTCCTCGGAAACGGCTGGACCGATTTTGATGAAATTTTGTGTGCTTATCGGGTAGGTCTGAGAATCGGCCAACATCTATTTTCCATACCCCTAAATGTTAAGGGTGGTCCACCCCAATTTTTTTTTTTTTATCAAAACAACGTTTGCCGGGTCAGCTAGTTATTTTTTTTTTTGACGGAAATTTATCTCCTCCCTTTATTCTACAATGAATTATAATTATGTGTTAAGAATAAAAATTAAGGACATTATCTCTTAATAAGTCATACAACACGTTCGCCACCGTCGTCCTATAGTTTTCATTTCTAGCCAATAGATAAAAAAGTTTAATATCTTTGTTGTCTCCTCCTTATGTCTGGTGTGTGAGGTTCAAAAAATTCCGAATTTTCTTCACCAGCTCCACCTGCCAGCATATACTCCAAGTGTCTTATGTAACAAATCGCTATCCTGTAAAATACAAATCATTAATTATTTTATCATAGATGCATAGTTTTTCTTCAAAGTTATGAAATTTTTAATAAAAAATATTTTTATCTTTATAGATTTAATACTAATTGTAATAAGTATTTCAATTAAGATTTATCAAAATGTAAGTTTTTATAATGTAGGTGGAGCAGAGCTACTTTAATGTTAATTTTTACAAAAATGTTATATGAACAATAGACTTTTCTTGTTTTGATACCTACTATACTTCACAATCAGACAAGTTCGCCATTAGTAATTAGCTACTACCAAAGCTATATATGTATAGTGCTAAAGCTAAACACTATAAATCTATAGAAGCATTTTACCTGAGGCATTCAATTTTGGAATATTTTTTCTTGGAAGGTTTAGTTACTGGCAGCTTCGAGCGGAGCAAATCAAATGCTCGATTCATATCTCTCATACGCGTTCTTTCACGGTCACACGCTGTCTTCTTGTACTCTGAAAGGTTGTTATAGTAAAACGCCTTTTACCCAGCACACTCGTGATCTCACTCAGTTAGCCCAGGTCAAATTGAGAGGTGGGTTGACTAAGTAATGTTTTCTATTTTTCATTACGAAGGTGTAGGTATATATCTTAAAAATTAAATAACTAAAATACATGAAAGTCTTAACTGATCAAGTACAAGAGACTTCATTGAATTGTCTTTTTCGTTTAAAAGACCAACGGAGTTGTATTTAAAAACTATCTTTAGGTGCTGCTAATGGCTGAAAAGCAAACGACTCGTTTCGAGAGTTGTACACACATATAACTTGTTTAAAGTGACTCATAGGAACTTTGCTGAAATCTATAGCGTCAACAATTAGAAGAGACGATGAGAACTTTACTTAACTGCTTTTAGTGGGTGAGTCCATAATTGCTTTGTTTGAACTCTTTAAAACATACCTTTTTCCAACTGCAAAGCCCTCTCTTTCCAGTTTGTAACAGATCCTTGACTGCTATTATCAAGTTTGACGTTGTCCTGAGATTCTTGAGAATAATCCAACGACGATTCAGAGTTCGCTGTCTCTGGGATCAATATTCCCTCCCTGAACTCGTGTTCGAAGTAGGACCTTGTATCTTTAAAAGAAATACATTGTAGCATACATTTTTTTTATGTTAAGGTCTACAGACAGGCTGACGGTCTATTTGACGGTAGATGGCTACCGTCGCCTATAACACAAGCAACGCCATAGCCATAGGTGCTGCAAGTGCACTGCCGTCCATAGTAGGATCGAGACTTAACCTCGATATTGGGATAGGAAAATGGGTTCTGGCATCCATTACTCACTCACCGAAACACAACAGCACACGTGCTGTTATTTCACGGTGGTCTTCGGTAAGGGGTGGCGAATGCTGCCAAACGGGCTGTCCAAATGAAAAAATGTAATGTCACTGTAAAATACGTATGAGCGTTTCTGGGTATCGCGTCTAACAGTTTTACTCCAGACTCCCACCGTGAACTGCAGCTTCATTTCTATTTCCATGGAAATAGTGGGGATACACCCTGAATTACAAAATGCACACCCCAGACGATACACGAGACTAAACAAGTAGGTAGCCAAAATTGCTAATGTCGAAGCAACACGGTAGCTTGTGCTTCTAGTCTAGGTTTGCTGATGCTGACGGTCCACTTGACTGTAGGTGGCTACCGTCGTCTATAACACAAGCAAAGGCACAGGTGCTGCAAATACGCTACTGACAAAAAAATGGGCTCTGACATCCCTTATCAAAACACTACAGCACACATTAGCACCTTATCCACTTGTCCAAGAGGCTCGTCAAAGCTGTTCATATAACATTAACAGGGCCTTCCCAGTAAGCCACAACTGACTAATAAGAGCGAGATAGCAATGAAATGGCGTTTTAAAGATTGACAGTAGTATCTGCTGCATCTGCTATCAAATTTGAGATAAATAGCGACGAGCAGTTACATACTTATTATACTTAACGATTATAAGAATTGAGTCATACCTTCGTTTTCGTGGCCAGTCCGGTCTAATTCATAAGGTCTAAAGTATGCCATTCTTTTCTGTTCCCCATAGTCCTCTAGCACATAAGATCTGTGGTGCGATATTGTTTTATCATACTTCTTATGCGAAAATGTGTGCTCTTCTCTCGGCTTATCATCTTGTCTTCCAATTTCTAATATCACTCTTTCTTCTGCCTCTCTCTTTTCCTGATCTCCCTCTTTAACTATTGTATAATTTGCAATAAGCGGTATGGGCGACTCTTCTTCGTATGTTGGGTTGAACATTTTCAAGTATCTTTTTTTCAAATTTCACATAAGCACATCATAATTTCAACAAAATCTCTTACTTAATATCTAACATTTCAATATTTATTAGAAACATATAATCCCAATCCGTCCACTCACAACCTGAGACCACCGTTCACTGTATAGGCCACATATCTCTTTCTATTGTCATGCATATGCGATCAAAGTTGCACGCCTTTTTGTGTATTCAAGTGTTACAATTTTTAAGTTACCAAAGGACATGTCTCAGCTCTGTATTGGACGCTATTGTTTCGTAAATGTTTGTTTTCCTATATTATTCATGGGTGTACATTGTACAATTCAGTCGGGTGTTTGTCATTTTGTGTTATTTATAAGCAGTGTATAAGAGCTTCGTATCTACAAAATATAATTCTTTTATATTATATCAGCGAAACTTTAGCTTCATTATTTTTACCAGATTTTCGGACAAAAAATAGCCCAAGCTATGACGATCCTGAGAAGAATCTCTGATAGAACTTCAGGATGCCATCTTCTTTAATGTTTAAAATAAAATAAATAACAATTACATGCTTAACGATTACTTTATACAAACCATGACTGTCATCTATACATACCCACTTGTTATAAAATAAAGGCGCTGTCCACCACTGTCTCTGCGCTATTTAAATCCGCTAAAGCCATCCATCCAACGGATTTTTCATTGTCGCTTAATCAGCGATCCATACCCTTATGAACAGACCTAGGTTTGATTATTACGCTTTTAATTTTTTTAGGTAGTTTTCTATCCTGGAAATAATTATTAAATCATAGACACTGACCCATAAAAGAATTACTTTTCTGTTCGAAACCTAGGTAAAGATATCAAACCTAAATAAGATTTGACTGAAAATTGGTCAAAGCATTATTTCTTAGTAACTCGAGCAATGCCCTGCGATTCAGGCCAGCAAATCAATTAGTCTTGTGTCTTGTAGGATACCACACAGCAAACAGAGTACAAAATCCTATAGAGCTAGACCGTTTCTTGGTTTTCTTTGTTTTTAAAATCGTATTATACAATTAACATTGCCAAGAACTGAACCAAAGGACCCCTTTGAGTCCTATGATTTGAAGTATAAGAGGCATACCCAACAAACATTTACGACGTTGAGTAGACGTTTTGGGGGCAACTTAATATTATTTAATGTAATCGTATAAATGTCATAAGGACGTTTACTCGACGGCATTAGGGCCCATTTTATTCAACTTAAGGCGCAAAGAGTTTCGTGTAACAGTCATATAAATACCTACTTAGTTGCATAGTCGTCATATGCACGTCGGCGATTTGACTACATGTCATGTAATGATAGCTGTAGCGGCGTGTATTCGACTTTTATATAATGTAATCGTTGTTTTATTGTCATTTAAAGATTGAACGAATTGAACTTTATTGAACGAATGTATTATTATAACAGGCTAATGGCAGTGTTTTTGACAGCTGAGTTCATATTGCAAAATAATGGTTTTTTATTTATTATTAAAGGTGATTAAACCATTTCATCATATGTAAACCATTGTGCAACCAAAATTACTGATTAATGTGAGGTAAGTTTCTAACAAATTTTTTATGCGCTTTTAAAATTTTAATGTTTTCATTTATTTTTATTAATAATTTATTAAGTGACTGCGTTATATGACAACTATATAACTTCCCGACCTATAAACTGCGTGTTTATTGTAAATGTGTACGCCATGACAGTTAATTTTAGGGATCAATGATAAAATAATAGTTCAAAAAATTTATATTTTTAGAACAGAAGAATTTGCATGACATATAACTTAGTTAAGCCTAAATAATATTTTTGTTTTAGATAAATACCCCACAATGATCTACAATTACGCGGATGTTGATAAGTTTTTATCAAGATGGACTTCATCGAAATAAAACGCGCACATGTAAAATGGCCGTGGTTAAATTTAAAAAAAAAACGTTATGAGGCATGCTATTAAAAGAAATGAAGCAAAACTACTACAAAGAAGAGGGCTTCTGCTACAAAGAACATATCAAAAAAAGCAAAAGTGTTGCAAGTAAATAATCGAATTGTTGCAATTAGTTGAAGAACAACGTGATGTCCAAAATGTAGAGTTAAAAATACATCACAAAATACATACACAAATACAAAAAACTTAAAATGTTAATTATGCTCCTGGGGATAATTAAAAAATTTAACAATTTTTACTGCCTTTTTTATTACCTATTTATTAAATGTATGAATAAGCGGAGCAAAATATATATTTGAATTGTGTGAAACACAAACCAACTTACACTTTATATCAGTAATATAATATATGCCAGTAATGACCATCATCGATAAGAATTATTTATATATCTTTTTTACTTTTTAAAAGCGCCCTTGGTTCTAAAGGAACTATGCAGGGCATTCTTTTGTTCAGAATTATATTTAATTGCTTTAATGCAACTTGTGGAATATTAAAATCAATAGCCCACTTTTTATAATGGTCTCTAAAATCATGATTTTTGGTTGAAGTGTCTTCTTTATCAAAATTATCTTCATTTTCGGACGATAAATAACTGTCTTCAACTTCGGAAAATTGACAAGAGTCTTGAACTTCGGCAAATGAACTGCAGGGTATACTCGTAGCATTTTGGTTAAATTTGCATTTAAATGTGATACGGAACCTTTCTCATTTTCCTCAGTCTCAGCTTGACCTCTATTACTTTGTATTAATAATACTTATTCGACTTATATATAATGGTTACAAATACTACGCGTAAACGATTATTATCCGTTTAGCAGATGTTTAAAAGGTAATTATATGACTAAATTGACAGTATTATGACGTTTATACTACGAAAACGTTTACCCGACGAAAAGTTATATAAGTAAGTTTTATAGATGTCGTCATAGTCGCTATTATATGACGATTGTAAAAAAATGTCGAAATAACGTTTATATGACATTATTATACGACAAAAAATGTATATGACTATTCGGACACATAATGCATCAGTACATGACAAAGAGTTAAAAAAATTACTGTAAAATAACTTTAATAAGACTCAAGGTCATATAAATGTTTGATTATATGACAAAAATGTTTGCTGGGTACTCTCTATAACCACTCGACTCCCTTACTTACTTTACCGTAGTAACGATTACATCTTGAGAGGTACTAAGTAATTCAATGCACGTAGGAAAAATAAAAAACCCAAAATATTAATTTCAAGTGATATTATTTAGGTATTTATTCAATAAAAAAATACTTGTTATGCATTAAGCACAGCCAGCTTGACAAATAAAGACTCTTCAAAGGAAAAAGCCTGTTTTCCATCTTACTATATTAATAAAAAAATTGTGAGGACGAAATTAAGACCTAGAAATTTTAAAGATGTAGCAACGCTAGGAATATTGAGATACATAACAAATTTTGCAAGGATTTTCACTACACTACAATAAGGGCCAGTTTTATAACAATCCGTTAGTTAAATTTTATATCAAATAGACGAAAAAATGATCTAATAGTATAATATAGTGTATTATAACAATATATTCGTAAGTCAACAGTATAATTTGACAGCTAGCGTTTACTGGCTCGTTACTGACTATGATAGGGATGGTTTATCTTACGTATCGTTTATTTTGTTATATTTGTAAATAAATGTGTTTGCGACGCGAAACTTGACAGTTCTTGACAGACTACAACGAAACCGTCGACAATATTCATAAACTTCGGCGTATTTTTTACGGGCAGCTACCGAATGTTTAATTTCTTTTATAGAACCACCGTCAGTAAACGTTATTGACGGACCGTTAACCGTTCGGTTACCAGCACTGTAACGAACGGGAAAAAGGTATGTCGTTTATAAAACTGGCCCTAAATAAACAGTTATTAAAAAAGGTTAAGACTTTATCGATTTCTCAAAATAAATTATACGTCTTAAGCTTAAGCATACATTTAAAAAAAAAATAGGTATTGTAAAACATCAACTTGGTTGGGGGCAAGTATTAACATCTTATATTTCTGCAAGTAGGTAAAAAAAAGTAGGTAATTCAATTTAAAAATAAACAATAAATAACATCGACGAACAATTAAAAAAACATCATTTAAACAAGCCTCAAACTAGCGTTTGAAAAATACACTTGTAACACGTTATTTCACTTAGGGCCAGTTTTATAACAATCCGTTAGTTAAATTTTATATCAAATAGACGAAAAAATGATCTAATAGTATAATATAGTGTATTATAACAATATATTCGTAAGTCAACAGTATAATTTGACAGCTAGCGTTTACTGGCTCGTTACTGACTATGATAGGGTTGGTTTATCTTACGTATCGTTTATTTTGTAATATTTGTAAATAAATGTGTTTGCGACGCGAAACTTGACAGTTCTTGACAGACTACAACGAAACCGTCGACAATATTCATAAACTTCAGCGTATTTTTACGGATAGCTACCGAATGTTTAATTTCTTTTATAGAACCACCGTCAGTAAACGTTATTGACGGACCGTTAACCGTTCGTTACCAGCACTGTAACGAACGGGAAAAAGGTATGTCGTTTATAAAACTGGACCTTAAAGTACAATTGAACAAAAAAAATAAATATTATTTATTTAGATAGATAAGCTTTTTTTTTATTTAAAATTTTCATCTTTCTACCGCACCGGTATTGTTAAGCATTTTTATATATTATCATAATATATCTGAACCAGAAATATGAAAGTTATTATTGTAATTGATTTTTAAAAAAATCAAGTGTGTTTTCGTTACTCACATTAATGCTAAAAATAACTTAAGATTCACACGATTACCGTATTTATTAATACATGTGACAGATCAAGCGTTATAAACATTTCATTAAAAAATAATAATACAATAATGTATTAATTGTGTAATAAGACAAAAATGTCAAGTAATACACTAGAGATGAAACTCTTTCAAACAAGGACGTCATGATTGTTGTCTAATATAAACTTACCTTTAAACTAATTACTGATGTTATCACTGTTCGCTGTTTTTATCAAGGAACTGTGATAAAACTTAATAGTCTAGATCCGAACCTAAATCGACCTTCACCGAGCTGGGTATCTAAAATAGCGACATTGCATGAAACATTTGTAATATGTTTCATTTACTGAATTGTAGGAGAAACACCTTTTACACCTTAAAATGGTGCAATTAAATTATGAAACATCTGCGATTCATTTCATTTATGAAACAGATTTGATGTCAACATTGCTATATCAAAAAACTCAAGTGAAGTGGTGAATCGTAACTTTACGGTTTTCAATTGATCCCATTTTTTTCATTATTACAATAAAAATTTTAAGTCCAATTATTCATTTTTTTATAATCTTTGATGTTTCTTCTAAAATTATTAATAAAAAACTTGAAATATTCATATTTAAGTAATCTTCAAATACAATTTCACACATGGCAATAAAATGTCAGTCATCACATCGTCGGACTTTTTGGAGGGCATTGATTCAAAACTTGTGTGTTTGTTGCTTTGTTGTTCTTTGCTTTGTTCAAATATATTTTAAATACTAATGCTCGTGTCTTTTAAAACTTTTAGTGAGTGTAAGATTGGTAAGTAAATTAAAACCTTTTCTTGTAGTTTTTGTACGTAATGTTCTTCTTCATTACAATTCTTTGTCGTGTATTATAGGTACTGTAACGTATCAATACTTGCGAGTGAAATTAGAATAAAGTAATTAAATAGGTTTCCTGTGTATTTTATTTTAATGCGTTATTAGAAGCTGATGCGAGAATTATACAAGATTAGGTAAACAAGTATGGCCCAGAGATTGGGTTTTGTTTGAAGCCAACGTGTGAAAGCAAAAATGTGTTCATTCTCACGTAAAGCTTAAAAACAAAGAAACAAAGAAATTCAGGTAAACTTAGAAAAAAATTGTTATTCATATTTGTCTCAGTGATGGCCACATGCCGGTGGTATAATAGAAAAAAAAGGAGAAAACAATACAATTTATGGGGAGTCGTTTCTTTATGTAGCAATCGGATGTTGTTTGGCTTTATTGGTGTTGACATTGTCAATAGAACCAATAAAACCATTGTTATGCAGAGTTATGTTGTTACCATAAGCCAGGAGCATTGTTGTGTCGGCATTAGCAAAGGAACATTTCGACAGTTGGCAAACAGATGTGGCCATCTTCTTTGTGCTCAATGAATGCGTGGGAATGTTTTTGGGGTGTGCGGGGAGAGACAGGGGGTGGCTTCGCAAGTGGGAATAAAAAGGTTGGCAAGGGAGAATGCGGGGTCACTTGATTTTGACTTTTCTGCTTGAACGTTTGCCTCGAGATTTCGGTAATACTTGTTAATTATACACTGTACATTACATTACATTAGAGTTTCGCGTGTGTAGGGGGGCGTGAGTGCTGCAAGACGAGTTCAGCTGAAAGAGTAGCGGTAAGCTAGCTGTTGTTAAGGTAAGTGAGCATGAATTATAAGTCATAGAGCCAGATTTTATTACGTTTTCAATATCAATTCATTTATTATAATTTCCATAAGTTAATTTACTTAGTAATTTTATTCTGAATTTCTTTTAATTTTGTGTTTTACAGGTGCTTTAATTTATTTTGTGTGTGTGGTTTTACAGCAATTTAGGTTAAATTGACTGAGTTAATTTAGTAATCAATGGACTAGGTTTATTACGTTTTGAGTTATTAAGTTATTTAATTTCTGTTCATCAAATCTTTGTTTAATTACGGTAGAGATTGGTAGAGTTAATTTACATAGCCTAACTTTAATTTTTTATTTCTCTTTTACTTGTGCATTATTTTGTTTTGTGTGCGTATTTTAACGGCAATTTAGGTTCATTTGACTTAATTAATTAAATTAGTAAACAATTATTTAGCGAAGGGTTATTTTGTGTTACACGTTAAATTAGGCTGATATAGTCAATATAGACAGGACTTACGCTTTGATTTCATCATATCGCGGTGTTTGGGATCATAGGTTATAATTTAGGATAGGAATTAATTACTGTAGTTGTTTTTTTTAATGCTTAATATTGAGAGGTTAGGTATTTATTTAATTCATAAACTCTGAATCGGTTATTGCTATCCAGAATATACTATAATACCTAATCCAAGTTAATTTAATATCATACCATTAACTGATTTACTATATATGTTTCATTACTTCCTTAATATTTAGAGAATCCATGTTAGGTGATGTATCTATTTAATTCATTTAACAGCTTAGCACAAAGTATTACGTACCTCTATAAAGAATTAAAGGGTTACTATTAAACACAGCGTAGGACACTGCCACTTTTGGTCGATCACAATGCCAATAAAATATATATAATACTGTATTACGAAAATGAGTACATATTCCTATATGTAATTGTTATAGTATGAAAGTATGTGTGTGTGAGGAAAGGATAGTGTTATGGTGGGGTTTACATATTTATCAGTAGGTATATCGACATATACGTTTCGTAGTACTGTAGACTCGTAGCACAGTTGATGTATAGAAAATATATGTTCCAGTCAATTTATTTCCGAACGAAAAATTTAAAAAGCCCCCCCCCCCCTTTGTTACAGTACCCATGGAACGTCGGTCTAAGAGAGTTTCCGCGTCTCAGTGGGAGATAGCACTAAATTTCCTAGAATGTCATGAAAATCTAGTGCGGGGCTATAATAATAGCTCCAGAGCACGGGAACTCTCACAACGCCTGTGGCGGGAGTTTGCAGATTTGTTGAATGCCGAGGGGTCAGGCGCTATTAAAAACCCCAAAGACTGGGCAATAGTAAGTAAAATAAAAAGTACATACTACTTTTCAGTCTGACATTACTGTAACTATTATTTTTAATAATGCTTGCTTCATTTTTATTACAGTATTTTAATAACTTTAAATCGAAGTTAAAAAAGATGGTGTCTGACCTCAACACTGAAGGCACTGCCACAGGCGGAGGACCACCCTTAGCCGATTCTTTGTCCGAAATAGAACAAAGATTTTTGTATATTTTGGGCTCAGGATTTGGCCAGGGTGTTCCAAATGTAAGGGTTAATCCCTTCCCTAACATGGTGAGTATAAAATTATTTTTCCTGTTGTCAATAAAAGGTGTATAAGTGAAATTTTTTCGTATATTTTTAATATTTTTTCAGGAATCTGCACAAACAGATCCCCAGATCACCCAGGGTGCTTTGGCTTCAGAGCCAGAGAGGAGGGTAGAGGTGGAAGTTCACCAAGAATTAGAAATAGAGTAAGTACATAATTCTATACACAATGTAATAAACAATAAAAGTACACAATACAGACACTATTATCTTTAAATAACTTAAGTATGTACCTACATAATTTTGATTATTTGTAACTCTTTCACGCGAAAACAGGGATGACCTATCTATATTGATTACAATTTGGCTACTTTTTATAAAAAAAATAGCAGCTTAATAGCAGAAAAAGTAATTCACGCGGGCAAAGCCGCGCGCAAAATCTTTAATAGCCTATGTACGGATATTAATATTTTTTGTATTTTCATCCAAAATAATAGGTACATATAAGGAAATATTTCAAATATTCGTATTAATTTTGTTTTATTTATAATATAAAAATAAGATACCTAGTTACTAAGATGTTTTTTTAAATTGTGTAAGTTGACTTGAAAAGATGTAAAGTTTCGTTTGCTCTACAAAAAAAATTATTTCAGAGAACATAATTTCAATGTCAATTATGACATCCCACTTGGAAGCCCACAACCGAGCACTAGTGGTATAAATCAAACGAGAGTTAGACGTTCCCCCCCACCTCCACCACCAGCAGCACCATCACCACCACCACCACGACGAGCAGCTCGACTACCATCTAATGCCGAAGATGCTCCTCCTGGGAATGACGATGTTCCATTACCAAGGCGAACCCGCCGTACTCGCAGATACTATAGTAAGTTTGTAGCATTAAATGTGAAAGTTTAGATGTAAGATGCACATTATTATGCCTATGCATGTTATTATTTTAAATTATATTGACTTTAAATGTTTTAGCGCGACCGATGGCTCCCATCGACGAGGCTCGGCGAATACTGTTGCAGGTCGAAACGCAACGAGCTGCAGCAGATGCCGAACATGCTCGCGCCCTGCATCTCATTGCCCAAAATTTAGGGCGATTGGCTGATATAGCCGAAAGATATTTTGGAATGCATCAAAATACTGACTAAAAGAAAGGTGATTAAAATATTATTAAGAGAGTACTTTTTTAATAATACAAGGTTGATATTAATAATATTTATTTGTGTCATTATCATAAAAGTAACTATTAAACTAGGTAGGTATGACTAAAACAGAATATGTATTAATTTAAAGGATATGCTTTGTTACAGGGCAGACCCAGCCAGCTGTTTATGTATGGCTAGCACCGTACACAAATATTTGAATGATGTCAATAAAAGATGTTAATATATGGAGACTCACTTTATTTTTATCTTGTAGAATTTATGTTTCAAACCAAAATTTAAAATCCAGTTTCACATTCCGGGCTTTAACTCTATTTAAAATTATTATAAACATATAAGTACATTATAGCTTTTAGTATATTCACATTTCACTAGTAGAAATAAAATAAATTGTAAGAGAACTACACAGTTCAATAATTTTGTAAGGACTGCATCAAAAATCCGCTGTCTAAGAAACGAACCATCAAATTTGAAATTTTGAAGGTTCGTACAGACAGCCAAAATAAAACTGCTTACAGCCGAAGTAGGTATTGCAATGTTAGGTTGTCACAGTTTAAGTTTTCAATGTTTGTGGAGACAAAGAATAAATATTCCACGAACCCTAAATTTACAGCTTTAAAACAAAATTAATTTGATCGTGCTGACCAAAGTCTTTGGACCAGCAACTGCCTAGTATTTTGCCCAACTGCTAACTGGCTATTGTTAGCTCCTAATGTAGAGGTATTTGTGTCTGAATGCACCTGCGTAATCTGAAACAATTTTTTTATTATATTTCATTTGGCAATAAGAGATTTTAAAACATCAAACTTAATTCGGGTGTTGTATAACAGAATATGCTACTGGGGGTCTAAAATAGACCCCCAGGGGGTATGTTTGTAAAATGTAAACTACTGAATGGATTTAGATAAAATTTCGCATAGGGGTAGATTTTTAACTGGAATAGATAATAGGCTACTTTTTGTCTAGATAATGAAAAAAGTGGCGAAGCCGCCTGCAGAGATTAATATGTAATATATTTAATTAAAACTCACCTGCATTGATGCTTCATATTGTTGTTGTTGTGGTGTTAGCTCTGGAACTGGTAATCTAGCACCATTTACAATGTTGTGTAGTACAACACATGCATTTGTGATATAGCCAGCCATTACAGGATGATAGTGAAGTTTTCTATCCACTAATAGACAACGCCATCGTGACTTTAAAACACCTATGCACCTCTCAACGCTGTTTCTAACTTTGCAATGCAAGTCCGTGTAATAGCATTCAGGGGTGTCCGGTTCAGTGTTCACTATAGGTGTCATTAAAGTAGCACGTAGTGGATAACCGGAATCTCCTGAAAGTAATAAACTAATTATTATTATACTTATCCAAGCATGTACCAGGGTCTTCCTTTTTATTTATTAATATTGCCTTTCTTACCTAATAGCCATAATGTTTCATTTTCAGATGCAAGGAGATTTTGCAAATGTGATTTTATGGGATGATTATTCCACACATGTGAATCATGACTTGCTCCACCATGACTGGCATCAACACTCAGAATATTCAAATCTGAATCACAAATCTGAAAGAAATAGTATTGAATTATTATTATTGATTTTCCCCACATATGAAAACAGACTTTGTTATATTGCAGTGTAATTTTGATAAATAATTACCTAGATAATTCCTGAGGACAAGTTTTTTCGTTTAAGTGTTTCTTTTAATAAATAAAAAAACTACTCTTTTTTTACTTTGTTTGTTATCAGTAAAGTAAGTACTGTAATAGTATTTTCTTTTTCACTATATACCTACCTACCTACAACTTATTTGAATCAAAGATAAGACAGTCATACTTACTATTTGAGCATTGAGGGAGTGGTATCTTTTTCTGTTGAAATATCGCTCTTCGTATTCGGAAGGTCTTACTATTGCAATATGAGTTCCATCAATGCAACCCAATATGCCCGGAAAAGCAAACTTTTGGTAAAATCTGATAGTAGAAAAATATAATTTATTAACACATTGTAGAGGAGCAAGAGTCTCATTCAGCAGGGCAGCGAATAGCGGTCGAGAATTACAACACAACAAGTCCAACATGAACACCGTCTATATTGCACTTCACAATCACACGAGAAAGTTTAGAAGCCAACATTATTAGACATTAAGAGAATATAATCACTACGTTCTAATTATTAGACAAAATTGTGGGAGCGTGAGCATTTAGCAAAAGTAATAGAATCAATTTGTAGTCACAGAGTATCTGTTTGTAGTGGTTTGTAGTAGCACGAAGCGCGCGGGCGGCCGCGTTTGGCACCGGCCCGCTTTGCGCGCGGAAATTTGAAGACTTAATAACATACCCATGCTTGATAATGTTTCGTTCTTGTCGTGTTTGAGGAAATTTTATATATTTGCCTCTAAAATGCTCATTATTTAGAGCCAATGTCACCGCCCGAATACAATTTGACACGCTGACTTGGTGCATTTTGTGATGCGCATTGACTCCTATATATCTTTGGTAAGAGCCCGAGGCATAAAAACTTAGGGCTGTTAGAACCTAAAAACAAAAGAAAAGTAGGTATATCTTCAACTTATCTCTACGTTGGTAATGTTTGCCTTTGCAAAGCCAATACAAAATAATACTTTTACCTATATTTTTTACTTACTTTACAATCAATTGATAGACCTCCTTTACTGGTTAAAAAGGGCTCCAATTCTTGAATTAAGTTATGGACTAATTGTTTATTCAATCTATATAAGCCGATGAATTCTGAGTCAGGCATTTCAAAGGCCAATTCCAAATTTCTTAAATCAGCGTTACGTCTTCTATATTTTCGAGCTTCCTCAAGACGTGCATGCTCCAAAAAGTTTTCATACAGTCCCAAGTCTGCCATTCTCTCACAATTTTTCAAAAATAACAAAAAATTCCGAAAAATGAAACGAAAAATGTAGGTCCCGTGTAACATCTAATAATTCTTCTATTTGACATATAGAGCGATTCATATAAGTGTACCATTTTACGGATTGTCATACAAAACTGTCAAAATAAATGATTCATCTATTGCAATTCATATGTGGTAGTTTTATGTTTCATCAAATATGTTGCCATTTTATGAAATAAAAAATGAAACATATTATGTACACATTATGAAACATGCAATGTCGCTATTTTAGACCCCCTGATAATAGAATGAAACATATTTTATCATGAATTTAGTATATTAGAAAATATATTATAAATGGGTTTGCTAAAAAAATCCTGGACAGACTATTTTTAATTATTTTTTAAATCTTTAAAATTCGTAAACTCCTAATAGGACCGAATTTTTTGCAGACAACCCTATATCAACGTGTTCGCAATAAAACAGCGCTTATGATGATATAATTTTTTTTCTATTATCCAATCAAGTGAAAGTAACTGGTATCGACATACCTGTTCATACCTGACAACCCAGTAGTTCGCCCAGGTAAATAATAGACACAGGTAATAATGACAAATTTTATATCATCATAAGCGCTGTTTTATTGCGAACACGTTGATATAGGGTTGTCTGCAAAAAATTCGGTCCTATTAGGAGTTTGTGAATTTTAAAGATTTAAAAAATAATTAAAAATAGTCTGTCCAGGATTTTTTTAGCAAACCCATTTATAATATATTTTCTAATATACTAAATTCATGATAAAATATGTTTCATTCTATTATCAGCTCGGTGAAGATCGATTTAGGTTCGGATCTTCTACTATAATATAATAATAAAAAGTTAAGTAATAGTACAACTACTATTACTTAGATAAGCCAAGTACGACACCCTATATAAGCGTCACATCAAATGAATTAAAGAGTCCCACTACAACTTTCTCCTATTTCTACTGTTAATGTCAAAAAAAAATGTAAATAAATAAAAGTTGAAAACACGCAAGCATACCACTTAGGTCTACAACACTTTAAAAATACATTAAACCATCTGCTGCAGTCTCGTGTGTAAAATAAATCTCTATTTGTAGAAAATATTGAAATACCTGTAACGATTCGTGTGGGAACTTTTTGTTTTATCGAGAAGCGTATTTATAAATATTTAATTACATAAATAAATAAATAAATTAATTAAATGCACTATTGGAATTTAATCTTTCTAATATTGAAATACTGTTGCATAACCGCGTCCGTCACCTTGGCTCTGCGCGCCTGGTACTCCGTTAGTATGGGTGTCATGGTTTCTATTGCTAATTTCTTCAATTCACCAGTCAACATATCGCCGGATTCGTACGACTTCTTTATCTAACAAACATTAAAAAAATAGATCGGTATCAAAACAACTAGATCTCAAAATGACCGATTCTGCATGAGGACGGGATCGCAAAACGACCACAATTGCAGAAAGCCTATATCTCAAAATAACATGGTAGCAAAACGACCACCTCGTGGAACGTCTACATCTTTAAATGCCTTAGTAGTTTCTGAGTAGTTCTAGCCTTACTTTTCTGATTTTTTGTAAGGTAGTACGTGATTAAATTTGATGGTTCTAATTTTTAACAAAAAAAAAATGCGAAAAATCGACACTATATAATAGATTTTTCAAAAAGATAGTAAAAATTCTGCTACATTTTAATATATGAAAGATAAAAATATATACTGTAAAGTTATGCCTTAGTAGTTTCTGAGTAGTTCTAGCCTTACTTTTCTGATTTTTTGTAAGGTACTACGTGATTAAATTTGATGGTTCTAATTTTTAACAAAAAAAAATGCGAAAAATCGACACTAATGTATAATAGATTTTTCAAAAAGATAGTAAAAATTCTGCTACATTTTAATATTTGGAGGATAAAAATATATACTGTAAAGTTATGTCTTAGTAGAGTTTCTGAGTAGTTCTAGCCTTACTTTTCTGATTTTTTGTAAGATACTACGTGATTAAATTTGATGGTTCTAATTTTTAACAAAAAAAAAATGACTAAAATCGACACTATATAATAGATTTTTCTAAAAGGTAGTAAAAATTCTGCTACATTTTAATATATGGAGGATAAAAATATATACTGTAAAGTTATATATTATATATCAATGCCGATAGTTACCTGAGCTAACTTCTCATCGTCCTCCAGGAAGAAGGTTAAGTACTTAAAAGATATATCGACTTCGGTGTTGCCACCTTTTTCTCTATGCTCTTCCACTGTCGCTTGTCCTCCAGAGAACGCGTATTTGTTTATCTGTAAAAATATAGTTTTTAAAGAAACTTCAAAGTATACAACAAATCTATGTGTAGAACTTTTCGGTTTTTGAAGCGTAGGTACACAAACCAACTTAACATTTTTATATAATCTCTTAAGAAGAAGATGTGTTTAATCTTCCAATAACATTGCCAGCTATTACATTTGAGTTAAAACTTGTCACATAATAATTCTAGGGTGATCTTGCACAATTTTTTGAAATCCTATCTAAATGGGATAAAAATAAGTAAATATTATAATACATATTTAAACGTGGTCGTTATTATCGCAATATTTACCTTATTTTTAATTTGTTTCGGTGTATCATTTAAGAAAATGGATGCGTTAGGGTCGCTGGCGGACATCTTGTGTTGGGCCCCCTGCAGGGCTGGCAGGAACGAGGAATGAATGAGGGCCGGCTTGGGCAACTTGAGACGGACGGCGACGTCCCTAGTCATACGGAAGTACGGGTCCTGGTCAATCGCACAGGGCACTAAGCAGGGTACCTGTGCAGCAAAACATAATATTCGTTAATCCAAAATCTGCTATGTGCTATACGCTTCACTGTGTTATGTTCTGTGCAATGTGCCATGTGCTATGCTATTATCTATCACTTTCGCTTACGTATAAAAAAGTGCTTATGAGTATTCTCTTACACCTGTGTAAGGCCCGTAACTTTATAAAATAATTTTGACATTAATTCTGGTACTTTGGTCTTTTTGAAAGTTAGGCTCAGAAATGACTTTGTATCAGCGTCTATATTTATTTATTTAAGTTTTATTTTTATTTTGTTCAATTTTAATTTTACTTATTTTGTACTATTAGTTTTCATTTTATGTGTTAGAAATTTGATTGTTTTTTTTATTACCTACATTTTCTTGTTTGTTATGATTTGTTTACATCTAGAAAGGCACAATCATTGTAGAATTTTTTCAACATATTGTTATTACTTTTAGATTGTGTGCTGTTTTTGTAAACCGAATAAATAAAAAATGAAAAAATTGTCGAACTACGACCTCTTAATTAAATATTTTCTGTTGCTAGTTAGCTGTTCTGCCTTACTCATCTGTATACTTACAACTTTATTATCGAAAATGAATGGGAATGACGTAGAAAATGCTGGTGCAGCTTCCACTGACGGAAAGGTGACTTTTCCAATGACGTCAGAGTCGCCAAACCCAAAGATTCCTTTCACTTGATTATACGTCACGCACTTCTGTATCCGTATCATGTTCTGGTAGAAAGATGGACATTTTCTGAAATAAAATAACATCCTGTATTAAACCATTCTAAGGGATGCTTCAATTTGATTAGCCAAAAACACAAAATTGAAGAAAATTGGATTTTTACTACGAGGATTAAAAGGCGGAGGTAGTTTACCTACCAGGTCAGACTTACAAGCTGACAGTCAAGTGAACCGTCAACCTACCTGCCAACTGCCGAAAAATGGTGTTGTATAGATAACAACTTATTGTAATAACTTAAATTAAAATTTAGCCTTCACAAAGAATTAATACTGTAAACACAAGTAAAGACAATAAAACAAAAAAGATAAGTCTTTAAAGAGAAAAACTTAAGAAACTCTTCGTCAGGATTAGGATACTGGTCTTGAAAAATTCTCAACACTTACCCAATAAAATCTAAATCGTTGAATATAAATGTGTTTTCCACGTTGAAACCAACTGCAATAATATCTTTGGCGTTACTGAAAGCCATCTGTCTGGCATCGTCGATTTTAATATCTCTCCACAAAGCCTTTTCATCATCAGTTAACTGGATTATAAGTGGTACATCAAACACTTCTTGCAGCCACCTGAAAATATGTAGATCATACAAAAATTAATATGTATGTAACTTTTTTAAATCTGCAATCAGTCTGTCAACTATAAGGAGATGAGTCTGAACCATTATATTAACTAACATAACAAGCTATCCTACTAATTTTATAAATTGTGACGATGGATGTTGGTTTACTTTTTCATGTAAAAACGTCTAAAAATATTTAAAAAATGATGATTCTCTGACACATTAAATTTTTTACTCAGGTGTTATATTTTTCATTTTTAAACGAGGACGAAGTCGCGAGAACCAGCTAGTATTTTATAAACAAAAAAAAACGACCTTGTAGGTGTCTCGATTTATAGTTATATTCCCTGTTTGTGTTTTCTTAATGAACTGATAAATCGTCAATTCATGAGTTCACTGAGTAAGGTATAAGGTATATTTCTATAGATGTTGTTGCACATTCACCTTATCCTACTTTGTCCTTTGTCCTGGATGACCTGGTCAATCTTTATAGGCTATACCACAGCCACATACTATTCAGTGGACTATCAGCTTGCCTGTCAAAAAATGGCATTAAAATAATCATACATACTCACTTTGTAAACATAAAAGGAATCATATGACCAATATGCATGCTGTCCGAAGAAGGCCCTCGGCCAGTGTACAGGTAGAACTTTTTGCCTGCCTCATGCAGTTTCAGAATAATGTGAAGGTCGCGATGTGAGAAAAATATACCGCGACGTAAGAAATGATGGGCTACAAATAGAAAATAAAAACATATAATACGAGCCCATTGGTGAAAGGGGTAAATTGATAAAAGATTTTGGTTTCAATGTTGGTTTAATTGTTTAATAATGAACAAAATAGGTACCTTTTTTCCCCGTCACTTTTTCAAATCTATCTATAAGCTCTTGATCTATCTTTTGACTGCCAAATCTCTCTGAAAAGAAAATAAGTTTGACAATTAATTATTACCATATTAATGTCAACTGATACCCACAACTTCGTTTGTATTGAATACTGAATTCGCATTGAACACCTGATAAAATATAATTATAATAATATATGCACAAGATCTTTCACTGTGACAACTGTGGCACCCATTTTTTTCTTCTATTTTTATGTAAAAAATTGTATATTAGCCCCCTAGTATACTATAATTAGATGTCTTAGTAACCCTTATAAATATGGTAACTGCAATTAAACAGAAATTAAAGTATGTAACACAATTCCAAATCCAAGATATTAGAAATCCAGCGGTAGGGCGATTCTAGTTATGTTAAAGTCGACAAACAGGCTGACGGTCGACTTGATGGTAGGTGGTTACCGTCGCACAAGCAACAACAAGTGCTGCAAGTGTGTTGCCATCATAGTAGGATAGTAGGAAATGTGCTCTTAAATCATAACATATTTCATACTTACTTATCAATTTATCATAATCAATTCCTGTCTCTGATTTCCCAGAAACATTCCAAGGGTCCACGATGTCATCCTCTTCATTATTTACTGACAATGTTAATCCCACATCTGTCGTAATCTGTTCTACCCCTGCCATATTCTGCAGACAACACAAAAAGTGACACCGGATTTCAACACTTACTTATTAATTTATCGGTAACACTACTTAATTGAACAAATATTTATTTATTTAAAAAAAATACCAAGAATGTAAAAAAGTTAATAAATATCTGTCCCAGCTGTTGAGGTTACAGGCACATTATTTTTAATTTTCTATATTAAATGATGTCTTTAAAGTTTAATAATTAATATAAGATTATTACTTTACAATAAGAAATATCTGCAAGTGGCTAATGTTGGGCTGATGTAACTAACTTTTACCATGAAAAAAGACAACAATGCAAGTTTCTTGATGCAACTTATCAAATTCGCTATCCGACTAAAAACCAACTAAAAACAATCAGCAATCAGAGTTCAGACGTGCGTCAGCGTGTATGACTATGACATGACAGATGTCCTTTACGTCACGAGTCACTCATCTTTGATCTTTGTGTCACTCATGACAAAAAGACGACACTAAAAATTACAAAAGGTGTTTTTATTATTTGCAGTTATTTAATTCTAATTTTCTTTGAAGTAACCACAAATTTAAATTAAATTATCTTCTTAATAATTATGTACACTAAAATTGAACATATTTGTTTAAAAAAATATTAAACCAATAAGTATTGCATTTGTTTTAAACTTGTGGATATCAAACTGAAGATTGATGCTTGTGGACTTTGTGGAGCTTATTTGATTAAAATTTAAATTGAACAGACAATTGGTTCAATCAAGAAAATTGAAGTTTTGAATTCATTGCTGTGCTGTCATCTGTCCCTTCAATTCGTATGTCAATCCATTGTCAATCTGTCTTGCACGTTCACGTCAGTCAGTTTCAGTCTTGCCAGAAGGTTACTTTTGTAACCTTTTAGGTGATTTTTTAACTCCTTTGGTTACTTTTAGGTTACACTAATGAAAAGGTTACTTTTAGGTGATTTTTCGGAATTTGTAGATTCAACTTTTAATTTAAGTATTTTTCATGTTGGCAAGCGTCATTCGCGAGTAGGTTTCGTAGAACAACACGTCGTTCTCCTTCACACAAACACTATATATTACTTTTACTCTATGACCAATTGTTTACTCACTCGAATTGTCTTGTTCGTTTGTTACTGTCGTCACGTTCTCTGTACTAGTGTTCTGTGCGTTCAAAGAAAGTTTTGACATAATAAGCGCTTTCCAGTTTTAAAATAATTGAAGAGATGAAAAAAGAAAAAGTTTTTACGTAACACTATTTAAGATCCGGTTGGTTATTTATTAATTTTAATTTTCAGGTTCACAAGTTGATTATATAAAATATAAATTTTGAGTCATAATAACCGATGAAAAAATTTAAACTCGTGTACTGTATCAATAAGAATAAGTCGAGAAATGCGGGTAAGTGCTCATTTAACGCATCACACTAACATCTATTCCATCAACTTTTAATTTAATACCTTTTCACTGGAAAAAATATGGGAGGTTATTTTTGATTCAAAAAGGTTACCCCGGTCACTGACATGCGTGCAAACATTCTTACATTGTACGAATCTTTGCACGCATGTGAAGGAACGTGACATTCATTCGCAAACTCAGCGAGTATGCGAATGGGTTCGCATACTCATTTGCGAATGCGTTGAAGGTGAAGATGATTTTAGTGCAGTTTAGTGTTTGTCCAATCCATGATCAAATTCAATTTACGCCACTCAGTACACGATACGAACTCTGAAAATGGTAAACGAGATGTCCGTTACCTACGCAATCAATACGCAATCGTACGCGAAATTGGTCGCACGAATGCTTGCACGAATGTGTGGGAGACTACGCGAAGGTTTGAGGTTCGCGCACTTTGATGTGCGTTAAAAACCGACACTGCACGGAAAAGCGCGAATGTAGCAAAAACTTCGCATAGTCATTTGCAAATGTCGTCCTACACTTGCGGGTTCGCGTATTCGCGCGAATGTGAGTGACCGGCATTACTTTTGTAAATATTTCAGGTAACTTCTGACAAGACCCGGCTGGCAACACTGGTCAGTTTAGTCTACGTCTAGTCAGTCAGACAGACTTCACTTCAGTCGATACTCGAAATTTTGTTTCAATTCGTTATTGTTGTAATTATTTATAATAATAAACGAGTAATAATACGGTTAGTTATTGATCGTGCGATTCTTTGCTACACTACAAAAGTACATGGAGTATTGTTATTGAGGTTTTGTACCTACTGTTCTTAATGGTTTCGGGTGACGACTCCAATGGTGGTCGTCTGTCGCGTAAAACTACAAGGTCCCCAAACCGAAAATCAAAGAAAACAAATGCAGACCTAGCAAAGGGGTCAGCGTTGCGAAATGATTCGCAACCATCTGTCCATAAAAGGAATCTTTACGTTGTTTCTTTCCCAATTATTATACTTTTTAACGTACTGAGATCAATTTTATATCAATTGTTTATTGTATTTAAATATTTGTATAGTGCATCGCACCGTTTTATGCACAAACCTCGTAAGAATGGAGAATGCCACTTGGAAGTTGTAGTAAAAGACGGCATTGTAACAACTGAGTTAACACACACCGAAGAAATGTCTCACTTACACAATGTGGGTCCAGGAGACCCTCTTCTGGCTAAGCAGAAACATCACCACCGTAAAGCCTTTGAGTATATATCGAAAGCCTTGAAGATTGATGAAGAGAATGAAGGTAAGACAACTCCTTACTTTTCATTCTTTGTCTATACCTACTCTATTGTTTGTTTCTGTAACAACTATGACTCATCACTTGCCTGTAAGGAATGATTCAGTTACATTGTTACAAAAATGTAGATTTAATTTACCTCCACCTTTAAGACTAATTATCTAAAACACTAGCTAAAGTGGAGATTTTCAAGATTTTCAATATCTTAGCTTAAAAACTTTTATAATAAAATATACATAATAATAATATTATTAATTGATAAAATATAAACCTTTTAATAAAATATATATACTTACTAACTGTACTGATATTTTTTATTGTGTTATTCGTGTCACTCAAAACATACCATCATTAAAAGAACCTTCCTTTAAGATTTCATATATTTTTATTTTACTATGTTAAGGTGTTATGTTAAGGTCAACAGACAGGCTGACGGTCCATTTGATGGTAGGTGACTACAAAGGCCTATAACACAAGCAACACCACATGTGTTGCTATTATGTATACATTAGTGTAAAAAAAAATCGCTTTTCATTTAATTGGTGATTTCATCTCATCAGGTCAAAAGGAACTAGCAATAGAGTTGTATAAGAAGGGCATATATGAGTTGGAGCGAGGTATTGCTGTGGACTGCTGGGGAGGTCGAGGAGACGCTTGGCAAAGAGCTCAGAGGCTACACGATAAAATGAAAACTAACCTAGGCATGGCTAAAGATCGTCTGCACTTTCTCGGTAAGTTTAGATTTGACTGCAGTTTTTTTTAAAGAAATTAATGTGCCCTTCACTGCTATCTTTACTCAAGCTATTTGGTTTAAGCTATTTTTGAATTGGCTGTATGTTATTTGCATGCCAAGCTTATTTGAATTTTATGAAGAAAAAAGGTTTAATTTAAACCCTATTCTCCTATGTAGCGAACCTTGTCGCCCTCAGTAAGTTGGGGGTAGAGAGTGATCCAGAGAGGAGTGACAAAAAGCCTACAGAATCACCTCTGAAGGGGCGAAGGCCTCTAGAGAAGTCCAAGACGACATTACTTGCGCATACAGAAAGTAACATTGGTCAAACTAAGCCGTCGAATGAAGGTAGAAAACCCACAAAATATGCTTAGCTTCATTTGACATAACCTACTGCAAAAGTTCTCAACAGTATCGAAATTTTGTGACTAACATCTCTCTTCATTTATGAATACTTATAACACTACTAAATTTCAAATTTATTAACTAAACTGTATGGAAATTGGATTACCATTGGAGTGTTTGTTTTTATAGTCAATGTTTGCATTGTAGGTTCACCTGCTTTGGATTATTTGCCTCCATTTTTATTAATATCGTATAAACACAATTTATCCATAGGGTGAGTGTTGTGTGTGTGTGTGTGTGTGTGCAAGAGTTTATTGTACATTTATTTGCTTTTACCTGTTAATAATAACCAATATTTTGTAGCTCCATTTAAGGAGAGAAAAAAATATTACTGTCATTTTAGAGTAAACATTGCCAATGTTTAAGGCATATGTTAAATGCACTTACAATTACTATTCTGAATCATTATGGGTATATATAATGCCTTATATGAGAAGAATATGCTAACCTGGCTACATTATAAAATATTAAGTTCATTCTCGGTTGATACTGTCAATATATTTTTTTTTAATGATTGTCAAAAAAAACTCATGGATCAACAGACAATAAAATTATATTTTAAAAAATTGGGCCACATTATCTAGCAGGTAACTACCGTCATAAGACTAAATAACTATTAACACATGTAACTCCATAAGGGTTGCAAATGAACTAAGGACCTTGAAAGTATAATGGATAATAAAATAAGGGTCCTAGCACCCTTACTTACCAATACACAACAGCATACATGCTTTTATTTCATGGTGGTCTTCTGTAAGGTGGCAGTAACAGACTCCAATGGGCTGCCTAGTATTATGAATACTAAATTCATTGCATGCATGCCACTATAATTAGTTGGTTGGTTAGCAGTCACATTGGAGGTTCTTTAAATGCAGTTATAAGTAGGTCATATGTAGATACCTACTAATAATCGAATTTAAACTCTTGATAATAACTTTCTTTTTTACATTTAGTAAAGAATAAAAACTTTTGTAATTTAAATCCTTTAGCCTATTAATTTATTCTTATTGTTTGTCTTCATTGAAAGTGAATGGGAATCTTGTCACTGTAACCTATTATGCAATTTGCGCGGGCGATTTAGGATACGGGGCTATTGCCACAGCTCGCCCACATAACCTTTACTAAAAAAATTAAACCAGTCTTTTTATAACGACATTTAATTCGTGCTCACGAGTGAATATAAATTCATGTCACATTCATGGTTATGCAATTACAATTACAAAAAGTATAGTAAAATATTAGTGTATATTTATGGAAGAAATATATAAGTTAAGTTAATGGATGTATGGATATTTTAACTTTGTCAAGCTTGTTTAGTCAACTTTACTACTTTGTTAGTAATATAGTTTTGCTATTCTGACGTATTATAAACCGTACTGTATTATAAAGGGCTGTATTATAACTGTATTTTAAAGGGCAAAAGCTATAGTACATGCATAATTTACTTTCTCCTTTATCTGTATGCACTGGCAATGAACTTTGAGCGAATATTTTGGCAAATATCCAGCTCTGTAAACAAAGCAATCACTCTTCAAAATTAAATGAAGCGTTTTATTAAGCTGCGGTACTTTAATCTCAATATTGTTCGAAACATACTGTTATATAACTGAAAATATTACATATACGCCAGGACATATTTCATACAGCTAGCTTTATTCTTAAGAAATTTATACAAACTGCAAAACTTACAATTCAACGAAGATTTAATGTACTTCAAATTAGACGCTCTAACCGCTTAAGTGAAAATCGGCGATAGATGGTGCTAAACAAAATATTAAACAACTTTTAACCTTAAATAATATTTATAGATAATTATAAAAACATTTTTATAACATACTAGCTGGTGCCCACGTCTTCGTCCGCGTTGAAATTTATGAAAATATAATCTATAATATAAAAATGAATCCCTAAATGTGTTGCTAAGTGCAAAACTCGAGAACGGTTGGACCGATTTTAATTCTGTCTTCACTCATGGATAGAGGGATAATCAGGGAAGGTTTTTACGTAAAAAAAATGCACCCCGGGCGAAGCCGGGAGCGGACCGCTAGTATAAAATATAACTACTCATTATAAACCAACCAATCATATAAAACACCAATGCTACACAAGCGCTATTCTGGCCAAAGTATGAACAACTTTTGTTTTAAAGCGAGGCCAACAAGACAATGCAAAGAATGTAAACAAACTTTCAATGGTTGTCAAATGGCTTCCTATACCAAGAAACACATAGAGCCGACCACGTGCACGGGAAAGGGACAAAGGGGTCGGGTTTGTTAACATTGTTTGTATTGTCTCCTTGGCTTTTTTTATAGCTTGACAGTTTTTTAGTTTAATACCAATATAAGTTTGCCTCTATTCTCTGTAAGTTGCTAATAAATTTTAAAATAGGTACTTAATACTTGTGTGTCCTCTAGTCGCAGGTCGCAAGTTGACGTCGGCAGGCCGACGAGTCCCAAGTGGTGGGGGCGGACCTCTGATGAAGTCCCAGACTTTACCCCGCTCTATGGGAAGGTCATCGTCGCAGCCAAATAGCTCCAGTGGGTACAGCAGGTATCCTGTCAAGCCTGCTTCCACTCCTCCAGCTGTTAAGCGACAGCTTTCAGTGAGTGCTTCAATATTCCTGTTTTCATGCGCCTCTTCTCATACATGCACACATTCATTTTTCAAATTTACTAAATATTTTTTTATGTTGCCATTTAAATGGCAAACATGACGCAGGTGCGACTTAAGTTGAGCAAAATGTATAATATAAAGTTGCGCTAGTCGTAGGGTAACAGAATAAATTGCATTCTTACTATTGGATGTAAGCTGAATATTCTAATTCATATTTTAACGCCGTCTCACAAAATTTGTAGGTAAAAGTTGATTTTCATCAATCGGCAACAATACAAGCGCCATCGCCATATTAAGGTTTAGTAAACATAACGCTGATAGGTCGCTAAAAGGAAATTTGAACCTTTTATGATTTTTATAGTATTTTTACTTTTTATATTAGTTCTGAGGGTTATTAAAGAAATAATATCGTATTTTTTTAATATTTGTGAATGATTTAAATATGAAACTTTGCATACTTATTACTAGTTTACTTATTATGCCACTATATAGTTATCAAGTATTGATAAAATCTACTAACTTAGATTATTTTATAAATAGAGCACAAAAATAATATCATTATTAATATGCCACTAACGCTTCACTACCATTAACCATCATATTTCCCAACCCTCTCACAATCAGAGCGCGTACCAGGTACCAGTGAACGGGTCGCCGGTGCGACGCATGGTTGGCGGAGGCTCACAGCGCGGCACGCCCACCAGAAGTAGAACCCCGCAGCCGGCGTTAACTGTTCGCGGAGTCGATCCGAAATTGGTTCAACTTATATTGGACGAGATCGTCGAGGGTGGCCCTAAAGTGCAATGGGATGACATTGCAGGACAAGAGGTAAGGAACTAAGCTTTCTGCTAATCGAGAGAAATGTATGCAGTCAATTATTCGAATGTGATGCTTTCCAGTCTTCAACAGAAGAAATACAAAGCCCACTTAAAAATATCCTGTTAATGACTATAAACATTGAACATATAATGGTAAAAAAATTCTTCGCACACAAAACTAGAGTTTATCGTAGGCCTCGGTGGTTTATGGGGAAGGTATTCACGTTTTCCATAAACGAACAAGAGGGAGTTCCCATCAGTAGGTAGGTGTTTGTTAGATGTAAATGACGATGAATAAATGATGTAACCTACAATTGAAATAATAATACATTGATATTAAACTAAATCTCTAACAGGCTGCAAAGCAGGCGTTAAAAGAAATGGTAGTGCTTCCATCGTTGAGACCGGAGCTGTTTACTGGTTTGCGGTCACCGGCGAGGGGTTTACTTCTATTCGGCCCGCCTGGAAATGGTATAAAATATTAACCCATTATTATTCTATTTAGACTTTGTATGTGTAAATATTAACTTCTAACTCTTACTTACTAACTTCCATGGATTATTCTAATTTGTGTGAATAGAGAAATAATTGTGGCACACTGAAGGAATCAACAGATCCCTGTGCAGACGTGAGGATTGCCAAAAAATAAATAAATAAATATAATTCGATATATTCGCAGCGTTCGCGCAGCCAGCGCCTTATGATTGAAATCTGTTTAAAAATATAACTGTCTTATATATATTTTCTGAGTGAATGTGAAAGGCTTTTAAAGTACTATAAATACATAAACCAGAAAAATAATGTAGTTAAAATGTAATATTTTTGTTTAGGTAAAACTTTACTCGCTCGTTGCGTCGCCGCTGAGTGCTCGGCGACATTTTTCTCCATATCGGCGGCGACACTGACGAGTAAATACGTCGGAGACGGCGAGAAAATGGTGCGGGCTTTGTTTCAAGTAGCACGAGAGCTACAGGTAATGTAGCAACCTATCCTAATAATATTGTAAGGTGACTTTGTTTGTTTGTTTGTTTGTTACGCTAACACGCCTTAACTACTACTGAAGCGATCATCATGAAATTTTGCATATAAGAGTAACCTGTGTATCTATGTGTGTGTCTGTCTGTGACTGTATTTTTTTTTTGTTTGCGGGATATCCAACTCTTTTATAATTTTTGATTATAGCTTGTATAAACATAAACTATAAACATATTTCAAGCTAAAAATAAGATCTGACATCTAATTGTACAAAAATTAATTAAATAAGGGGAAAACATTTTTTTAAAGAGGAGGAAAATCAAAGATTTTATGTACAAAAAGAAAGCCTACTTATAAAGATAATTTATTAACTTCATGTTTTAATTAAATTATATTGTCAAAAAAATAACAACATAACCACATGAATATATTTGTGCAGCCATCAATTATCTTCGTGGACGAAGTGGACTCGTTGCTGTGTGAACGGTCTACTGGAGAACATGAGGCCTCGCGTCGTCTGAAGACCGAGTTCCTGGTCGAATTCGATGGTCTACCGGCGGCCGGAGCCGATAGACTCATCGTGATGGCTGCCACCAACCGTCCCCAGGAACTTGACGAAGCTGCGTTAAGGTATTGTATCATTTGCAACAAAAGTTATATATAGATCTAATGGAATGCATAATTACTAATATATAGTTCTAATAGATTTGAAACAGTAAAACAAAACAATGCAGTATTAAATTAAAATATTTTTATTAAAAAAAAAACATGTCCGTTGTAGGACTGCACGTCAGTAGTGAATGGTAGTTTATCTGAGCGTCACTGAGGGTACACTCGTACACTCGTCGCTCCGAATTCACTGTTTTACTGCCCATGCCTGTGATTTACTTCAAAAACTACGGTTTTTTTTGCAGACGCTTCCCGAAGCGCGTGTACGTGTCGCTGCCGGACGTGCGCACGCGCAGCTCGTTGCTGCGGCGAGTGCTGGCGCGTGGCGCCGCCGCCGCCACCCTCAGCGAGGAGGAGCTCACGCGACTCGCCGCGCTCACCGACGGTTACTCGGGCAGCGATCTCACCGCTCTGTGCCGAGACGCCGCCCTCGGACCCATCAGAGGTGCCGCACCTTTTACGTTTCATAGCATTCATTCATCGTAGTATAAGACAAAGTCGCTTAACGCCATCTGTCCCTCTGTATGTACGCTTAGATGTTTTAAACTACGCAACGGATTTTAATGCAGTTTTCACTCTTGGAAAGAGCTTTAAACAAGGAAGGTTTTTATGTATAATTTGTAGGAAAAAGACCGTGCTAAGCCGGGAGCTTACATTCCTTGGTGTACTGTAGCCCATTCGTTCTTACACATAAGAGAGAGAGAGAGAGAGAGGCCCGTGCCCAACAGTGGGACGTGATACGTGTCAGTTCACACTGAAATGCGACGCGTTGCGACGCCGCGCAAACTATTTAAAGTGGCAATACAATATAATCTATTTACTACAAAGAAAGGTACAAACATGTTTGTTATTTGTCGGAAGTTCGAAAACTTAGTTTAGGTAAACATATACTGATATACTGATTTTTCTTTTTAGAATTAGACCCTGAAGAGGTAAAATGCCTCGACTTGTCTTTGGTGCGCAGTATCACGTACCAGGACTTCATGGACGCGTTGAAGCGCATCCGTCCTTCTGTTTCGCCGAACAGCCTCGTCGCATACGAGAAGTGGTCGGTACAGTATGGCGATCTCGGACTCTGAACACTATCAGAGGTGAGCAAACAATTATTTGTTTAATTGAAAGCATTGAATTGAATAATATTAATTATTTGAAGTTTATTAATGGATCTGGAATATGGGCACACTGCGTTTCGTAGTCCTTTGATCAGACCAGCCCCGTACCCATGGAGACTAGAAGTAAGGAGGACCAACTTACATGGGTGTTAAACTGAAAAAGTGGCAACGTAAAAAGCATTAAGTAGTGGTTCATAAATTGACTAGAATGACGCTAGTATAGCATTGGTGTTTGATATGATTGGTTGGTTTCGTAGTTCATTAAACCGCCGTTAATAAAATGCTACTAGAGCGCCACGCCCCAATTCTACTACAGCGCCTCCAAATTGAGCGTATTCGACGGACACTTTCTCATGTATAGAGTTACCTCTAGTCTCCATGCCCTTACCGAAGACCAGCGAGTGAGTAATTGATGCTACAGTCCATTTTCCTATCCCGTATCTCTGCCAAACATTCAGATGTTTGGCAGCACATTTGCAGCACCTGTAGCGTTGCTTGTGTGTGTTTCAAGTGGACTGTCAACTTGTTTGACAACGTTAACATAAAAAATAGCATGCTCTGTTCGGGAGTCATGAACTGGCCAGCCCTTCTGCCGGCAGTATCGATCTCACAGGAACACTGAAATAACAGCACTTGTGCCGTTGTGTTTAAGAAGGCGAGTAAGTGACGATACAGCCATACCTCTGTCGATCTACTAGCATTTATTGTGTTGTGTTCATGGGATGTTTATGCGACGTTAAACATCTACAATGAAGTGTAAGCCTACTTTCTTATGAAAAGAAAATTAACTTAATCATTATTGCAATTAACTTCAAATTTCAAAGTCTTCTTAAGTATATCTTTAATTTTCAGGTATGTTGAAAATGTGATTATAACAGAAGTGAGGTGAGTCAACATTGCAAAGGAAAAACTATTTTAATTTACAATTATTTAGGGTTGATAATAAATTTACGTTCAAATCGCTTCACGCTCAAATATTTCTGAATTACATTTTAATAGTTATAAATAATAATTTTCAATTGCATCTCATTATATTATGTTTGACATTTCTTTTTAAATATTTTTGTTATATTGTTTTAAACATTCACATCTAGTCAATGAAATATCACAGTTTTTGTCGTCATAGTTTCTCATTGTAGCCGTTTTAAGAGAACATGTAAGAGTTAATTTTGATGTACTTTCACACATATTACTCATTCAAGCAACACTTTCACTGTTGTATGACGATGTATGTCGTTAATAGTCGGGAGGTTAGTAATAGTTATATTAATTATATATAATATGTATGGTAATATTTTAAGTTTGTAAGAAGTTCTACTTCTCTATGTCACGCTTCGCAATACCCATTTGATAGTATATTTGAATGTATTTTAACCTAACAAGTAAATAAAAGTACAGATAGCAAAACAGTTTATAGAAAATATTAACCAACACTCTTTTTTGCCATAACTATAAATTAAAACTGTAATTATACGAATACTATTATAATCTGATAATTGCAATATAAATAAAATAAATAAATAAATAATGTTATTTATTATAATGGCAATAAGTGTTTGTTTTTGATACAAAGTGTAAAATAAAAATGAACTGGAGTAAAGTATGCATACATTTCATACCCCTCAGTTCTACCTTTTGCTCTCAGTGCCAAAATGTCGTAAGTCAAGTAGGTGATACAAAACATTAAAGTGGAGTCATTTTAATAGGTAACATTTGACCTGTGTGAACCTGGAACCCGACATGGTGTAATCTTTTTTTTTTAAATGCATACGTTTGTACTACGTATGTACTGGTTTGTACCAACTTTTTTTTTGTTTGTACCTCAATGGGTTCGGAGATACGAAATTTTCAAAATACTCAGAACCCGACTTGAAGGAATCGATTTTTTTTTAAATGCAAACGTTTGTACTCGGAATGTACTTGTTTGTACCAATTTTCTTTTCGTTTGTACCTCAAGGGGTTGGAAATTAGGGGCATTTCAAAAGTTGCAAAAATGGTAAATCTGATAATTTTAGAGGAAATCAAAATTTGCTAGCGGGGATAGATTCTTAGTCGTTTGTACCCATTTGTATCACCAAGAGATTCGTTTGTACCTCAAGGGGTTGGAAATTAGCGGCATTTCAAAAAGTGCAAAAATGGTAAATTGATATTTTTTCAAAGGAATTCAAAATCTGCCAGCGGGGATAGATTCATAGTCGTTTGTACCCATTTGTACCACCAAGGAATTCGTTTGTACCTCAAAGGGTTCGGAGATACTAAATGTTCAAAATATTCAAAAACCAGATAATCAAAATCTGCGAGCGGGGATAGATTCCCAGTCGTTTGTACCCATCAAAACCACTGAAAGATTCGTTTGTACCTTAAGAGGTTTGGAGAATCTAAATTTTCGTAATATACGGAAACTCAATTGGAGGAATAGATTTTTTTTAAATGCAAACGTTTGTACTCGGTGTGTACTTGATTGTAACAATTTTCTTTTCGTTTGTACCTCAAAGGGTTGGAAATTAGCGGCATTTCAAAAAGTGCAAAAATGGTAAATCTGATATTTTTAGAGGAAATCAAAATTTGCTAGCGGGGATAGATTCTTGGTCGTTTGTACCCATTTGTACCACCAAGAGATTCGTTTGTACCTCAAGGGGTTGGAAATTAGCGGCATTTCAAAAAGTGCAAAAATGGTAAATTGATATTTTTTCAGAGGAATTCAAAATCTGCCAGCGGGGATAGATTCCCAGTCGTTTGTACCCATCAAAACCACTGAAAGATTCGTTTGTACCTTAAGAGGTTTGGAGAATCTAAATTTTCGTAATATACGGAAACTCAATTGGAGGAATAGATTTTTTTTAAATGCAAACGTTTGTACTCGGTGTGTACTTGATTGTAACAATTTTCTTTTCGTTTGTACCTCAAAGGGTTGGAAATTAGCGGCATTTCAAAAAGTGCAAAAATGGTAAATCTGATATTTTTAGAGGAAATCAAAATTTGCTAGCGGGGATAGATTCTTGGTCGTTTGTACCCATTTGTACCACCAAGAGATTCGTTTGTACCTCAAGGGGTTGGAAATTAGCGGCATTTCAAAAAGTGCAAAAATGGTAAATTGATATTTTTTCAGAGAAATTCAAAATCTGCCAGCGGGGATAGATTCCTAGTCGTTTGTACCCATTTGTACCACCAAGGAATTCGTTTGTACCTCAAAGGGTTCGGAGATACTAAATGTTCAAAATATTCAAAAACCAGATAATCAAAATCTGCGAGCGGGGATAGATTCCCAGTCGTTTGTACCCATCAAAACCACTGAAAGATTTGTTTGTACCTTAAGGGGTTTGGAGAATCTAAATTTTCGTAATATACGGAAACTCAATTGGAGGAATAGATTTTTTTTAAATGCAAACGTTTGTACTCGGTGTGTACTTGATTGTAACAATTTTCTTTTCGTTTGTACCTCAAAGGGTTGGAAATTAGCGGCATTTCAAAAAGTGCAAAAATGGTAAATCTGATATTTTTAGAGGAAATCAAAATTTGCTAGCGGGGATAGATTCTTGGTCGTTTGTACCCATTTGTACCACCAAGAGATTCGTTTGTACCTCAAGGGGTTGGAAATTAGCGGCATTTCAAAAAGTGCAAAAATGGTAAATTGATATTTTTTCAGAGGAATTCAAAATCTGCCAGCGGGGATAGATTCCTAGTCGTTTGTACCCATTTGTACCACCAAGGAATTCGTTTGTACCTCAAAGGGTTCGGAGATACTAAATGTTCAAAATATTCAAAAACCAGATAATCAAAATCTGCGAGCGGGGATAGATTCCCAGTCGTTTGTACCCATCAAAACCACTGAAAGATTTGTTTGTACCTTAAGGGGTTTGGAGAATCTAAATTTTCGTAATATACGGAAACTCAATTGGAGGAATAGATTTTTTTTAAATGCAAACGTTTGTACTCGGTGTGTACTTGATTGTAACAATTTTCTTTTCGTTTGTACCTCAAAGGGTTGGAAATTAGCGTTATTTCAAAAAGTGCAAAAATGGTAAATCTGATATTTTTAGAGGAAATCAAAATTTGCTAGCGGGGATAGATTCTTGGTCGTTTGTACCCATTTGTACCACCAAGAGATTCGTTTGTACCTCAAGGGGTTGGAAATTAGCGGCATTTCAAAAAGTGCAAAAATGGTAAATTGATATTTTTTCAGAGAAATTCAAAATCTGCCAGCGGGGATAGATTCCTAGTCGTTTGTACCCATTTGTACCACCAAGGAATTCGTTTGTACCTCAAAGGGTTCGGAGATACTAAATGTTCAAAATATTCAAAAACCAGATAATAAAAATCTGCGAGCGGGGATAGATTCCCAGTCGTTTGTACCCATCAAAACCACTGAAAGATTCGTTTGTACCTTAAGAGGTTTGGAGAATCTAAATTTTCGTAATATACGGAAACTCAATTGGAGGAATAGATTTTTTTTAAATGCAAACGTTTGTACTCGGTGTGTACTTGATTGTAACAATTTTCTTTTCGTTTGTACCTCAAAGGTTTGAAAATTAGCGGCATTTCAAAAACTGCAAAAATGGTAAATTGATATTTTTACAAAGAAATCCAAAATCTGCCAGCGGGGATAGATTCCTAGTCGTTTGTACCCATTTGTACCACCAAGAGATTCGTTTGTACCTCAACGGGTTGGAAATTAGCGGCATTTCAAAAAGTGCAAAAATGTTAAATCTGATATTTACCATTTTTGCAAGTTAAGCAATTTAAATCTTCGAATATTACTTAATGACAATGGGATCGACAGTAACACGATAAATTCCAAAAAATTGATCTTATGCATGAGCTTATGAAGCTCCTATGAAGGAGCCAAAAGTCAGAAAAATATCCAAGGATCCCATGGGATCCTAGACGTGGGAGCCTAGTGTAAAGATAAAGAAAAAAAGTCATTTTTAAATTTAATAATTGATTACACGGGAAATAACGGTCGTACAGAAAATTAAAGTAGGGTTTTGTAAAGTGCAAAATATTCCATACAAGGTGCTTAAATTGGATTTTGATAATAAAAAAATTGAAACCGAAAATGTTAGCCGAAAAAAGGTAAAAAAATTACTAATTTAAGGATATTTGGATAATTTGCAATAACTGCAAATATATCTGCATTATTTTTGTATAGCTTTTTAACCTCAATGTGTCCTGAAAAAATCCTGAAATTTTCAAGGTGCTGCAATTCATTTTTCTTAGTGTCCGGAATGTCCCTCCACTCCTCACAAACAAATCTTTCGGTGGTTTTGATGGGTACAAACGACTGGGAATCTATCCCCGCTCGCAGATTTTGATTATCTGGTTTTTGAATATTTTGAACATTTAGTATCTCCGAACCCTTTGAGGTACAAACGAATTCCTTGGTGGTACAAATGGGTACAAACGACTAGGAATCTATCCCCGCTGGCAGATTTTGGATTTCTTTGAAAAAATATTAATTTACCATTTTTGCGCTTTTTGAAATGCCGCTAATTTTCAAACCTTTGAGGTACAAACGAAAAGAAAATTGTTACAATCAAGTACACACCGAGTACAAACGTTTGCATTTAAAAAAAATCTATTCCTCCAATTGAGTTTCCGTATATTACGAAAATTTAGATTCTCCAAACCCCTTAAGGTACAAACAAATCTTTCAGTGGTTTTGATGGGTACAAACGACTGGGAATCTATCCCCGCTCGCAGATTTTGATTATCTGGTTTTTGAATATTTTGAACATTTAGTATCTCCGAACCCTTTGAGGTACAAACGAATTCCTTGGTGGTACAAATGGGTACAAACGACTAGGAATCTATCCCCGCTGGCAGATTTTGAATTCCTCTGAAAAAATATCGATTTACCATTTTTGCACTTTTTGAAATGCTGCTAATTTCCAACCCCTTGAGGTACAAACGAATCTCTTGGTGGTACAAATAGGTACAAACGACTAAGAATCTATCCCCGCCAGCAAATTTTGATTTCCTCTAAAAATATCAGATTTACCATTTTTGCACTTTTTGAAATGCCGCTAATTTCCAACCCTTTGAGGTACAAACGAAAAGAAAATTGTTACAATCAAGTACACACCGAGTACAAACGTTTGCATTTAAAAAAAATCTATTCCTCCAATTGAGTTTCCGTATATTACGAAAATTTAGATTCTCCAAACCTCTTAAGGTACAAACGAATCTTTCAGTGGTTTTGATGGGTACAAACGACTGGGAATCTATCCCCGCTCGCAGATTTTGATTATCTGGTTTTTGAATATTTTGAACATTTAGTATCTCCGAACCCTTTGAGGTACAAACGAATTCCTTGGTGGTACAAATGGGTACAAACGACTAGGAATCTATCCCCGCTGGCAGATTTTGAATTCCTCTGAAAAAATATCGATTTACCATTTTTGCACTTTTTGAAATGCTGCTAATTTCCAACCCCTTGAGGTACAAACGAATCTCTTGGTGGTACAAATGGGTACAAACGACTAGGAATCTATCCCCGCTGGCAGATTTTGGATTTCTTTGTAAAAATATCAATTTACCATTTTTGCAGTTTTTGAAATGCCGCTAATTTTCAAACCTTTGAGGTACAAACGAAAAGAAAATTGTTACAATCAAGTACACACCGAGTACAAACGTTTGCATTTAAAAAAAATCTATTCCTCCAATTGAGTTTCCGTATATTACGAAAATTTAGATTCTCCAAACCTCTTAAGGTACAAACGAATCTTTCAGTGGTTTTGATGGGTACAAACGACTGGGAATCTATCCCCGCTCGCAGATTTTGATTATCTGGTTTTTGAATATTTTGAACATTTAGTATCTCCGAACCCTTTGAGGTACAAACGAATTCCTTGGTGGTACAAATGGGTACAAACGACTAGGAATCTATCCCCGCTGGCAGATTTTGAATTCCTCTGAAAAAATATCGATTTACCATTTTTGCACTTTTTGAAATGCTGCTAATTTCCAACCCCTTGAGGTACAAACGAATCTCTTGGTGGTACAAATGGGTACAAACGACTAAGAATCTATCCCCGCTAGCAAATTTTGATTTCCTCCAAAAATATCAGATTTACCATTTTTGCATTTTTTGAAATGCCGCTAATTTCCAACCCTTTGAGGTACAAACGAAAAGAAAATTGTTACAATCAAGTACACACCGAGTACAAACGTTTGCATTTAAAAAAAATCTATTCCTCCAATTGAGTTTCCGTATATTACGAAAATTTAGATTCTCCAAACCCCTTAAGGTACAAACGAATCTTTCAGTGGTTTTGATGGGTACAAACGACTGGGAATCTATCCCCGCTCGCAGATTTTGATTATCTTTTTTTTGAATATTTTGAACATTTAGTATCTCCGAACCCTTTGAGGTACAAACGAATTCCTTGGTGGTACAAATGGGTACAAACGACTATGAATCTATCCCCGCTGGCAGATTTAGAATTCCTTTGAAAAAATATCAATTTACCATTTTTGCACTTTTTGAAATGCCGCTAATTTCCAACCCCTTGAGGTACAAACGAATCGCTTGGTGGTACAAATGGGTACAAACGACTAAGAATCTATCCCCGCTAGCAAATTTTGATTTCCTCCAAAAATATCAGATTTACCATTTTTGCATTTTTGCATTTTTTGAAATGCCGCTAATTTCCAACCCTTTGAGGTACAAACGAAAAGAAAATTGTTACAATCAAGTACACACCGAGTACAAACGTTTGCATTTAAAAAAAATCTATTCCTCCAATTGAGTTTCCGTATATTACGAAAATTTAGATTCTCCAAACCCCTTAAGGTACAAACGAATCTTTCAGTGGTTTTGATGGGTACAAACGACTGGGAATCTATCCCCGCTCGCAGATTTTGATTATCTTTTTTTTGAATATTTTGAACATTTAGTATCTCCGAACCCTTTGAGGTACAAACGAATTGCTTGGTGGTACAAATGGGTACAAACGACTAGGAATCCATCCCCGCTGGCAGATTTTGAATTCCTTTGAAAAAATATCAATTTACCATTTTTGCACTTTTTGAAATGCCGCTAATTTCCAACCCCTTGAGGTACAAACGAATCTCTTGGTGGTACAAATGGGTACAAACGACTAAGAATCTATCCCCGCTAGCAAATTTTGATTTCCTCCAAAAATATCAGATTTACCATTTTTGCATTTTTTGAAATGCCGCTAATTTCCAACCCTTTGAGGTACAAACGAAAAGAAAATTGTTACAATCAAGTACACACCGAGTACAAACGTTTGCATTTAAAAAAAATCAATTCCTCCAATTGAGTTTCCGTATATTACGAAAATTTAGTTTCTCCAAACCCCTTAAGGTACAAACGAATCTTTCAGTGGTTTTGATGGGTACAAACGACTGGGAATCTATCCCCGCTCGCAGATTTTGATTATCTTTTTTTTGAATATTTTGAACATTTAGTATCTCCGAACCCTTTGAGGTACAAACGAATTCCTTGGTGGTACAAATGGGTACAAACGACTATGAATCTATCCCCGCTGGCAGATTTTGAATTCCTTTGAAAAAATATCAATTTACCATTTTTGCACTTTTTGAAATGCCGCTAATTTCCAACCCCTTGAGGTACAAACGAATCTCTTGGTGATACAAATGGGTACAAACGACTAAGAATCTATCCCCGCTAGCAAATTTTGATTTCCTCTAAAATTATCAGATTTACCATTTTTGCAACTTTTGAAATGCCCCTAATTTCCAACCCCTTGAGGTACAAACGAAAAGAAAATTGGTACAAACAAGTACATTCCGAGTACAAACGTTTGCATTTAAAAAAAAATCGATTCCTTCAAGTCGGGTTCTGAGTATTTTGAAAATTTCGTATCTCCGAACCCATTGAGGTACAAACAAAAAAAAAGTTGGTACAAACCAGTACATACGTAGTACAAACGTATGCATTTAAAAAAAAAAAGATTACACCATGTCGGGTTCCAGGTTCACACAGGTTAACATTTGACGTCTGGTTTTATCGTCTGACCTGCTTAAAAACATCGATTAAAGTGAATGAATCGATACGGACTTCAAACATATGTGAATTTTAAAAATCATCAGGCGAATCCCTGTCCCATTATTATTTTTTCTTTCGTAAATTTAAGGAGCAAAATAAGACAAGTACATAATTTAACAAAAAAATTGCATTTATTTAGTTGAACTATCAGAAATGTTAATTGTCATCTTCATCACTGCTGAGAGATATTATTAATTCATTTTCAATAATATTGTCTATTCTCACATCTCGTTCAAAATCTTGTAAAATTATTTTCTTTTATAGTTAGTTATAAGAATAATAAATATAATTATGTTTTATTATAATCACAACGTGGTTATTAATTTATGGTGAAATTTCTTCACAAGTAATCATTGCATTCGATTCTACTTATCAGCTTTCGATTTTTAGAGTAACATCCCTAGTGTTTAAAAAGAAAAAGGGTTAACTGACGCAACATTGTAACGACGTTCAGTTCTTTAGATCAGAAATTGTTTATTATGTTTAGAATGGTTTATTAGTGAAAGCAAATCGTAAAATTACTCGTATCGGTCATTATTACAATAAATATGTAATCGTAATTGAAAAAAGTTAAGCAGTTGTGCAGTTCTAACAAAACGAAAAAACCGCCGTTACAAGGTTACGTTGTTGAATTTTGATGAATTGTCAAATGTTACCTATTAAAATGACTTTAATTCATCTTATTTATTAACGACTAGCTGCGTCCGCGACTTCGTGTACGCCTTTTTAAAATTTGTAATACGATTGAAATGGAACAAATGTTCCTTTTACTGTAAAATGTTACTGGAAGCTTGGTACAAAAGAAACATCAGTGAAAACCGCATTCACATCGGCTAAGCCGTTTCAGAGTTTAACATAAACAGAAACGCACACACAAAAAAATTTCGAAAAAAAAAATTTTTTTCACCTCTTGTGACATAAGAATTGTCTGTACAAATTCTGGTTTTATGGGAATCACTAGGAATCTGATATAATTAATCGTCTGGTTATTTAGAATTCCTATTTTAAATTGTCTATACATTCGAGTAGATGTTTTCGCACAGTTTATTTATTATAAATGCTGAATTTAATTATGTATTTCTTGAAAGTGATTGATTTAGGGATATTATATCTCAAAAGACTTTTATCGCTTAGTTCAAATTGCGAAGCGTGGCCTAGGCGTAATCTATGATAGTCAAGACATTTGAGTTTATTAGTTTAAAACAGTAATATATTTTAATTAATCAACACCACACAATATGTAAGCTATGTGTGTATCAGATGGGCTTCAAATATATACCTTATTAATTAAAATAATATGTTATATAAGTGTATATTGTACAAATAACCGGTTTTTTAAATGAAATATTTATCAATTATTTGTATATTTTGAATGAAATGCATGCATTTTTATAATAAGTGATAGTTATATAAATTGAGAGAGACCTTTTTCATCTGAAATACATTATGTCTGTGTTTTTTCTGTCTTTAATATTCAATAATGTGGATATTACTAATTGAAAAAGATATTATAATAGCTCTCTATCTTTTGTAACATTGTTTTGTCTATTTTGAATTTTGATGAAAATTAAAATTAATTTTACTGAGCCTTAGCCTTTGCGTTTCGAAGCAAAGATTATCAAAAAAAGGATCAAATAAAATAATACTTAAATAAATTTATTTAGTGAAAATACTATAGTGAAAAATATAATTAATGCGATAATTTTGCCATATACAGTGATGATCCTCTTGCCATAAAATGGTCATAATTTAAACAAGTATTAGGAGTTTCGACATTTTAGTTACGAATTTGAAGTTGTTGCCATTAAAAAAATGACAAAATGATTAGTGAAATAGCATTTAAAAACGGGTAATCATGACTTGTCAAATGTTGCCAGGCCAGTGGCCTTATGATTTGATTTAGTATCTGCTATAAAATGCTCGGAATCCAAAACAATTCAGAAAGCGCGATCATGAATAAATCTAGGGCTACTCTATTAAGAATGCTTCACTTGTTAGCGAACAGTGGTTACTGTGAAAAAGAAATAGTTTTTTTTTTTTAAATTATGTCAGAAGAAATAAGCATTACATTTCATGCGTATCTATTCCATTCACATTTTTTTTTGTATAATTGAAATGATTTACATATTGTTATCGCAAAAGAGGCATTATATCGGCAGTCACTCCAACCACCCCCTTACAGAAGTCCACTGTGAAATAAGAGAATTTTTGTTGTATTTCGGTTATTGAGAGATTCCAGAACCCATTAGCCTAATATTCTCTCCTAAATTTTTTTTGCATATGCAGCACTTACCGCGTTGCTTGTGTTAATCCACCTACCATCGGCCCGTTTTACATTTTTTTAAAATCATATACATAATTTTGATTTAACGCTGCTTCTGACTTGTTTTGTATTCAGAGTTAAATGAATAGTTTCAAAATAACAAATATTAATTTCATTGTTCAGAGAAATGAAATTGTTACCTACGCCAATGGGGTAATAGGATCAAAAGAACTTGAATGTAGGGTATGTACTAAAGCTGCATTTCTTATGAGTAGATCATTTGAACGTTTTAAAACGGGTAGTTACTTCCAATTAGACGGTTTATTTGATTGGCTCCAATATATTTACAAATGAAGATTTATGGAATGGCGCATACAAATTAATATATATTATATATGTATTTTCCTAATATTTTGTATGGTATATTTACTCAATTTAGTAATAACGATATCATTGCTACTATGAAGCATTTAGGTTTCATAATTAATAAGGAGGTTAACGTCAAATTCATTGTAAGTTCGTTCTTAAATAGTTAAATACGCTATGTCAAAATAATCTCCATCAAACATAAATCAAAACATCTCCAAAATGTGTACCTATATAAAATAAAATGTTTTATTATATTTTTCATGTTAAATTATTGCCGCTAAAAACGGTGTTTGTTAATAATTTTTTTGTAGAATTGTCAACAATTCAACAAAAAGTCAATGAAACATCGAAATAGATACATAATATTTCAATATATTAGAGAATTTCAGACCAAATAAGAACTATAGACAGAATCTTGCGAACAACATAGTGAAGCTGGTTTTATAAAGATGTGTGCGTAGGTTGTTTCCACTAAATGATTATTAAAGAAAGCGTATTCCAATCGTATCGAATATGGCTGATATTTTAAATAATAATTCACAAAAAGTATAGAAATATAATATGAATATAAATCAATTTTTACACACAAAGTTCTTGGTGTTTTTACTCATTACATAAACTCTCATATAGACAGATACTGTAAAACTTCTCTAACTGGTTTCTATATATATTATCGTGTTTATTTACGCCTGCTCAGTGTCAATTTAATCAGTAATTCCTTCTAAAACCCCAGCCCATTTTAAATATATGTATTTAAATAGTTTATATGTGTAAAACTTAAGGAATATTATATACATTATAGCATTTCAGTAATAATTCTAGATTAACTTAATGAGTCATCAAGAGAACATGCTCCGAGTAATTTGAGGTGGTATTTAATCTGATATTTAATTAGCCATAGACAAATGACAAATGATAATTACTGGATGTAACGTTTGAACAATCAGAAAAAATCTAATTCTAATAATTCCTGCAAGAGTGGACAAAGTAAAAGTCTAAAATAAATTAATGATATTTTTCCAACTGAGTGTAATATTTCAATAAATTTAATTCACAATTTCTTTATAGGGAAAATACAATGGGGAAATTTATAGGGAAATAAAATGTCTTCAAATCCGTAGAAAAACACACATAAAATTGCTCAATTTTAAATTATAACAAAACAAACGACTCGTCCCGCCATCGCACGATTCCAGTTTCATATACTTACACAAAAACTTTCCCTAGTTTATCGTTCTTTACATTAGTGAAAACCATGTAAAAACCAGTTGTCTGATTTTGTAGAAAAAGGCGGAGAAACAGAGTGGCGGAGACTTTGTTTCATATTACTTACTAGTGACCCGCTCCCGACTTCGCCCGGGGTTCAATTTGGATATATATCTACATACCTTCTCCGTTTATCCCTCTTTCCATAAGTGAAAACCGAATTAAAATCGGTCTAGACATTCTTGAGTTTTTGTAAGACTAACGCACGGTGATTGATTTTTATGTATAAAGATTTTAGGGAAGTAATAAATTTCAGATATTGCTTTAATTTTATTTCACAAAATACTGTTAGCGTATTGAGTTTTAAAGTTCAATTTACTATAATAATCGTGTTCGATTGTTACGTCCATGCTATTTAAAAATATTGTTATAATATCATTATAATCTGTCTAATTAGAAATCGGAGATTTGATTTGATGATTGCATTATCATATTTTTTTTGTATTAATGGAATTTAATAAAATTTTATACACAATATATTATTACACGTCACTCGTTAGCCCCGATACAAGCCAAATGAAACGATTAAAATAATATAATAATATTTTATTATCTTAAATTTAAACAGATTTAGTACCTAAAAAAGACAGCGATGTATTTACTGTTAGGTTAGTGCGGTTGTAGCCACGTATTTCGATGTAGTTCGTATTTTTCATATGTATGTATTGTATTTATGTAGTTGTTTCCGATATGTTTATTCGAGATATTTCAGTTGAGACTTCATAATTTTTATTAATACCCTTCTGAGGTATAGCCAGTGAGTCGATAGTGTCAATTAAAATTGATTGTTAGGGCCAGCGCAGACGAGGGACTTTTGATCATGGAAAAATGTCATCGTAAATAAGTACCTCAGCGCTCTGAGCGCTCAACGCGGACTAAAAACCGATGTGTGCGTTGATGCCCCTTAGCACAGTTGGCACGTTAGGGTCGGCGCTTACTGGTATGGCACGACACGGCACAGCGAAGGATTTTTTTCCTAAATACAATATTATTTTTAACCTTATTGCAATGATCTTAGCACTCACATTCCTATATTTCAATACCAAGGTTAAAAAATATATGTTCAGGAAAAAATCCTTTACTGTGCCATGCCGTGCCATGTCCTCCGAACATCGATTAGTTCTTATGAACAAAAGTCCCTCGTCTACGCAGGCCCTTTCAGTTTAGCTCAAAAGAGATACTTCATTTTGACACCATCAAGAGGAAAATATATGAAGTCTCGTATAACTGAATGTAATATATTAGATAAATGCTAAATTTAGATAGTCTCTACCATTCCTAGTGCTGAAGTAGTGTGATGTAGCAATTTAATTTTTAATCTTCATACATAGATAGAGGAAATCTTTTTGTTGGAAATTTTTGCCACGTTTTGGATAGGCTCGTATTAATATGGAGACGCAATTTATTTATTGTATCTTCTTTTTAGTACTCTGCTAGACCTCGTCCAAGTCGTGACAAAAATATGCGTTGTTAGGGCAAGTGTGCAAATGAAAAAAAAAAAGAGATTTGATGTTGTGATTTTTTAAAATTGTTTTCTAATATTTCGGTTGTGCTTATTTCGAGACTTTATTCGTACTCATTCTAAACTTAATATTGGTTAGAGATTCATCGACGAATTTTAACTGTTTTTTAATGTATGTTATACTAAAATTGACGTTGAATATGTTTATTAGTTTCTAAGTGAAGAATTTTGGTAAAAATATGTACCGACATTTCTTTTTTTTTTGGCAAACACCTGTTACGTCTAGATAAGTGTGAAAACTTCCTTTATGAACCAACTGCCTTTTAAAAAATAACGTTCTCTCATTTTATGATGTGAAATTCTATATTGTTAAGCGTACTTACTACATATATAATGTTTAAATGTATCCACATTCTTCCAACAGTTATAGAATTGCATTAATTAATTAATATATTATAATAACACAATGTAATATGCAAATGTATTTATAAGCAAACGCAAAAATCTAATATGGTTTTTAAGTGATCACATTTTAGCGTTAAAAGTAAACTCTCTTATTGCAAAATCTTATCCAAAACAGTTATCCATGAAATTACAACTAAATTGATGTTTTTAACATTTAATTCAACGTGGAGTTATGCAAAAAAAAAATACATAGAGAGAAGTAATTATCAATTTTCTACTGCAAATATTATTGTACTATGATGTACTGGAATCGATATCGTAAAGCTTTGCGTCGCTGTGATATTGATAATAACACAAAATGCCTTATTTTGTTTTTACGCGCATTATTCTAACACAAACGTACGTTTAAGTATTGCTAAATTGTTACAAACAAAGATGGCTGCCTGATGCACTAAAGTTTTGTTAGACTAATGAAATTTTCAACGATACCTTTTTTAACTCAAACCCTTTTTAAACTTTTGCGACCAACGCCTGTCTGAATATTAATTACAAACTAATACTGACCTCTCATCCTTTGCGGTTTCTCACGATGGGTATTCAGAACCATCAATTAATCACAAATATTCTTGCCTTCCCTATCGATATTCAAACCACAAAGGTATAATTTACCCACGTAACTACTGAAGTTTCCACCATTCCGCCTCTTAAGGTATCGTTCAGGGATTAGGGATGACTAATTATAGCATTCCCCAATTTTGAACTCTATCCCATAATGGAAATTTTAATCAGTCTTGTCACAATAACTTCAAATAACTTAAAAATCAACATTGATTTATTGTGACATGACTGTGTGTGTGTGTGTGTGTGTCCTTAACTTCAAAAATTCTTTATCCAACTTTTGTCTAACTTGTGTTACTTTTATCCATTGAAATGTGGTTTTAATTTTAGAACACTAACAGTGCGTTGGGCAGCCGGCATTTAATCAGAGCTTGATTATCACATAAGTAATACACGACTGATTGTTGTTACCTACCTTGAAAAAAAATACCCTTGTCGTTTTAAGTAAGTTAACTCCCCCCCCATTTTTTAATAGTTTAGAATGTGACCCACTTATTGCTTTTATTTATTTATTACACGTTTAAATGATTTCTGGCTTCATTTGTGCTTGTGGAATAACTACAATACGTATGCGAAGGCAATACTGTTTTACATTATCTTGAATTTTGTACGGGAGAATTCGAAGTCACTGTCGACGTATGATTTGCGTAGAACATAAAATTACTGATTATTTTAAAAGTCTAAGGGCCGCTTTCACCAACTTTAAGTAAAGTGTTGATTAGTTACTTTTCAAGTAACGCTAAGTGACGAGTAAACGTTTTTTTTTTAATATTATTATTTTAAGATACACCAACAGTACACGTGTTAAAATTATTTACGATATAATGGTTCACATAGAATTTCAGCTGACACGCGCACCAATTACAGGCGTATACATTAGCCACAGGAACGGTAACAAAAACACACAAAAAAAATATTACAAGTATCTTGTTCCAATTCCATTGATTAATTACCCTTGACTAATGCTACTCGAAGATGGTTAAACTCTTCTTACCACTTTCTTACCGGTGACTTTAAATGGCGGTTAGCCTACTTGACACTTTATTCAGAGATGGTGAAAGAAGCCCTAATTGTTTTAGAAAGAGAATGATTGTAAAAACATTTTAATTTGAATTTATGTATTAATTTTGCAAGTCGAAGTGTAACAATACTTTATAATATTTAATAAATTATGTTTGAATGACACAATGATTTATTTAATTATTTTTTCACAAAGAATAACTTTTAGGTAAGTGTATTTGCGTGTACAATAAATAGGTACATGAATGAAAAAATGTAAAGGTGCTGCTACACTGAAGCATTTTATGACAGTAATTTGAAATTAAGCTTTGTAATTTGTGATTTTTTGTACCAGTGTAATGTCACCTTAAAAATCGGTTGTAATTATTTTTTTACAATTTCGCATTTAACGCTACCTATTAAGTTTTTGATTTAAGCGCACGAATTTATAGACTTACAAAAAAAATCTTATTAAGCGTCGTCGTTGAGTGTTGAAAATGTGTATTTTTTCATGACTTTCATAAACTAAGCACACTTTTGCCTAATTCGCGATGTACACTACGCATATGTGATACACGATTTATAATAAACGGTTAAGCTGTGCATTTTGTTTTATTCGTTTTGACTCCGATTCAACACAGCAAAATAAGAATATGACATCCGCAGTATCTGAAACGAAAAAAATCATTATTTTTTAAAATGAACAGAATACGTAGTCACAAACTAGGTTTCTACGATCTGTGTGTATATTGTGGTTTCGGTGATTGAAGTAAAGGGGTGTCAAGAGCTTTTTTTCCCAAATCCCTCAGCTAAAGGCATCTTACTAGGTGGGTGGACAGCGTAATTGCATCACATATAATATAATAATATTTGTTGTGTCAGTAGCTAGAGTCAAAGAGTAAGAGTAGACCGACAACCTGCTTAGCCTTTACGATTAGTAATGATTAATTAATAAAAAAAAAAACGTAATGAGGCCTGCATAACCTATAATGCCAGCCATCATAGAAGATATAAAGCCGCGTCGTCCTTTTTTCCTCGTTTTCCTATTGATTCGATTGATAGGACAAAAGGGATATATTAGTTGATTTTTTGTTTGGTAACATACAAACCGTCACAAAAGTTGGCCTCGACAATGCAATATAATGGCCAGCTTTAAAAACAATTGGTTTCATCATACGTTGCATACTGAATAACAAACTCTTCGTAAATTTTTTATCTTGGTCGTACCACGGGCACTGATACAGTCTCTCGCGCAGCTCTTCGCTCTGAAACGATTTTTTTTTTTTTGAGAACTTGTGCTCTATTCAAAATTACTTTTTTATTTTATTAATTGATAATAGAATTTGTCAAAAGCACTTTATGGGCAACTAGTTTGTGCCCGCGACTTCGTCCGTATTGAAAAATAATACCTGATAAAATAGGTAAAGCAATATACCTATCACGTCTGACATTTACTTTTGCCAAGCGTTAGATATTTATTTTTGTAAAGCTGGTGTCCGCGGCTTCGCACGCTTGGAATATTTAGCCTAAGTATGTCCATAATTTTTATTTTACTTGGGAAAATCTGCGAACCAGATCCCCACCGACATTGGAGAGATCGGTGAAGATTCACACAAAGGATAAGAAGCCAAAAAATAATATTCACCTTAGTTGTAAGTTCGTGACCACACCAACAGTACAGATACAACTGGGTTAACATTGTAAGCATATAGAAAAGCATCGAATAAAATTGAACACTATTCTTTTCTGACTGTAAAGTAATAAATGAAAAATTAAATTTTGTCTGTATATAAATATAAATCACAATTTCGGCTCTTAAAAAATTAATAGTGTCTTATGCTCGATGCCCGAATCGCGTGCCTATGCTTACAGCTGCCTTTTTTTAAAATTGTTTTCAATGATCAAAGGCCCGTTATCACGATTTTGAGCAAACACGATAATTTTAAACATTGCGGACACTAAAAAAAATCGCAGCGCTTTGAAACTCAGGATTTTTCAGGACCCTTTGAGGTTGAAATGCTATAGAAAATATCCTTCGTATCTGCATTATTTGCAAAGTTATTCCAAGGTATCCAAATACCCTGAAATTTGTAACTTTTTACCTTTTTTCGGTCAACATTTTCGGTTTGAAAATTTTTTTTATCAAAATCCAATTTAAGCACCTTATAGGGAATGACCATTGTTTCCCGAGTAATCGATTGTCAATTCAAAAATGACTTTTTTGCAAATCATCGTACAGAGCTGATAAGGGCTTCAAATTGTAGGGAATTAAATTTAGTAAAAGAGCTTTAGGATACCATTACCAAAAAAAATTATTACAGACCGTACACCAATTTCAAGACGAGCAAAAATTTGGAAAAAAAATTCCTTTAGTTTTCCGACGATTACTTATAAACCGCTAACGTGAAAAATATTTAAATTCAAAAATTCGGATTCAAAAACTAGAGACTTGAAGCTACAATTTTCTTTTTTAATGAGCTCTGTACGACCATTTTCTTCGAAGTTACAGCCTGTTGGAAATCACCTAAAAATTTGGAATTATAGGTTTTAGGACTATACTATATTATGTAAGTATAAAATAATTATTTTGATTGGATTTGATATTATTCTACGTCGCCAACTATACTGCCGTCACCGAACTATACTGAGACCAGCGAACTTGAATATATGGAAAGTTCGTTGACTGAGACCAGCCCGACGCTATTGCCCCTTACAAAGCGAATTGTATTGAATACAATTCGGTTTGTATTGAATTGTAATGTAAATGCATTTTGCTAATATGTCCTTCTGCTATTAGGACCATTTGTATGATATAGGGTTGCTATATCATGTTGCTAATAGGGAGTTTTGCTTTTAGGACGTTCTGCTCATAAGGTGTTTTACTTGATGTTCTTACAATACGAAGGCCTTTTATTCTTAGTGATAAAAATACTGATACCTACGCCGCTAAGTTACTTACAAAAATAATCCTAAGTCCAATAATGACAATGTCAGCGACAGTTATGCATAGCTGAAAAAATATGTGTGCAGTATAAGTTTCTTCCACTTTTTCTATGTATCTGTAAAAAAAATCAAATGTTGATTGGTCCTTGCCCTCTTTGGCTTCTTCTATAATTTCTATGTCTATAAAATAGCCATTTTATATATATGGGTACTAGCTGTTGAACGCGACTTCGTCCACGTAAAAATGAAAAGAAAATGTGACGCCAGCGTCGTCACATTTTCATATTTTTAGACAATCTCTTGGGAATCTAATCTCTGATGAGTAATTGAGGCACACCATACCTTATTAAAGCTTGATAACGCTTAACACACTCTAGATAAAGTTTGTAGTTGTTCTCACTGATTTCTTCTCTTTTTTCTGATTTCACTTCGAAAGGTGGCGGAAGAGCTTCTATCTAAAAAAAAAGGTTCAATATTATTTCTGTTAAATGAATTTTTCTTCACATTTTACATTTGTGAGATTCTGCTAATTCAGTAGTCTAATGTCTTCACAACTAACAACCTGTCTCAGGTTTATCGATGACTTTAGTTCTAAGAATTTCTACTTTACAAATCTCCTCACGCAGGGGAACCCCCTTAAAAGTTGACACATAGCGAATGTGGTAAAAAGCAAAGTAGACGAATGGCGTCAAACTCGAACATAATAGCTCATACCTTCTTTTGTAAAAAAAAAATAGTATAAAAAATATTTTTTTATCTAGTCATAGCGTTTCCAAGAGAAATAAGAGGGCTTACCTTCTCCAATTTGTCAATAATAATTTGAATCTGCGCACACCCGAACATAATCATGGATAGAGCAACGTTATCCACTGATGTGAAAATTATTGGACTTACGTACAACGATATCATTTGATACATATATCCTAATTCATACTGAGGTGATTTTTCTGGGCCTACTGGCATCCTTAACAAAAAGAATAAGCACATAATATAATTATATAATATCCTGCTTAATTTTTTTTGTATAGTGAGTGACAAAATATCTATCCCAAATTGCAATCATGTTTAAAATAATATTTTTAGGAAAAAAATCCTTTGCATTGCCGTGCCATGCCGGCAGTAAGCGCCGGTTGCCAAGGCGCATCTACATATATTATTTAGCCCGCGTTGAACGTTCGGGGTGTCTACTGCGCGATAATGTTTAAAATCGACTGTATAATTTTATTGTAATAAACGAAATTTTCCATACTTCCGCAATTTCGAAAGTCAGTCAGCGAAAATAATGAAAATATTAAAGCAGATCTGTCTAGATAATTTATATATTTATCTAGGGAAAAATAGCTTGAATTGCACTCAGATAAATCATCTACTTCTTAAAATGGATTCAGTTGTTTCAGAGATTATACCTATTTACTCTTTGATGAAATTTTAATTCAAAATCGTCTGATTTGAAATTGAATATTGTATTATTAACTTGTAGGTTTTTTAAAGCTTAGAATCTAATGCGAAAAATAATAAATTTAAGAATATTAATATTACCAAATATTAAAGGGAAAATATCTATTTCCACTCCTGTCTAGTAATGGTATTACTCCCCACATGGTAACAGTGATTACAGCAATTACTCCGAAAAACAGTGAGAGTCGCTTAATTTTACTGGCTTGCGCTTTTAAAAATCTGTTAAAAATAAATAGGCAAATGTTTTTACTTTATCTAGACATAAGAAATAGTTCAAGGGATCGTTCCTATGATATTATAACGAGAAAAGATTTGTATTTTAGCTCAGAATATAAATGCGGTTTTTTTTTGTTAAGTGGTTTAGACAGGCTCACGGCTCACGGTCCACTTGATGGCTACCGTCGCCTATAACACGAGCAACGCCACAGATGATGCAAATGGGCTGCCGACCATAGTAGTATTAATGATAAGGGATTGGGAAATGGGCTTTGGCATCCTTTACTCAGTCATCGCAATACAACAGCAAACATATACTGTTATTTAACGGTGGTCTTCTATGAGGGGGTGGTTACTACCGCTAGACGAGCTGCCCAATTCATGACTGCGAAACCTAATGTAAATATCATTGCATTGGTTTCCATGAATTCTACATGACGTAATCTTTAACGTTGACGTATTCGCCAACTTTCTTGTTTTGGGTACTTTTGTACTCATACATACCTACTCATACATGTTGTTCAGTTTTGCCAACTTTTGTAGGCATACGTATTATTATTTCGACAATTATTACACAAAAATTAATATTATTTCTTAATTAAGTAACTATTAAAATAGATGCATAATTTGGAATATTTCGCCAACAGGTTTTTTTCAGAAAAAAAAGAACGTTGAGCAATAAAACTATAATAATTTATAATAAAAAAAATAAAAACAATAAAAAAAAACAATTTCTTTGTGGAAACAAAAAAAAAGTTCTCTTGTGTTTACGCATCTATATAAAACTGCTTTTTGAAGAACAATTTTTGAAGAATCGCTTTTTAAGATCCGCAATTTTTAGTGAATCCAATCCAGTTAGTGAGAATCGTTCGTCTTTAGGAAATGAGCTGATGATCTACAAATACAAACAACTGAACATATCTTTATAAATTATAGCTAAGAACCATCTTGATCACGTCCGTTTTCAAACAAAAAAAAACTAAATAAAGATCGGTTTAGCCGTGTGGGAGCTACGATGCCACAGACAGACAAATGAACCGATACACACAAATCAAACTTATAACACCCCTCTTTTGCGTCGGGCGTTAAAAATCAGATATTAGGAATTTCGCCAAAAGTTATTTGAATTTTTTATATATATTTTTATATAGGTATAGTCCAGCCAATACATTCTCGTTGTTTATAATGCAAGAGTATCGTTGTAATTTGCCTCGGAGGCAAATGGCAACTAGCCAATTAATAAACTATGTAAATATTTTAACTGTTTTCTGTGTGTTATTAATTAGACAAATAAAGGCTTTATTTTATAATTTTTTTTTTCATCGTCATACAGAACTTGTAAAATTTTATATTACTACATGTTTTCTATGTAGGTAACCGTGGATTGTATATAGCACTCAGGATGAAGTGAATAAACTTATCAAAAAGGTTAAATAATAAATATAGGTTAACGAAATAATACAATATTTGTAACTACTTAATAGTGTATGTAACAAGAATTACCAATATTAACATAATTAAAAGTTGGTGAAATAAGAAATTTGACAACATGGAACTTTTTCTATGAATATGTATAAAAGTTGGCAAACAGAACAACATGTACGAGTACCTAACTACAAAAGTATTCAAAACAAGAAAGTTGGCGAGTACGTCAACGCTCTTCTATAAATAGAATCTACAATTATTCCACATTCGTTCTTACCTCAAGTGCTTCTCAGATTCAGGTTTAAAAGTTTCAGATTCCATTAATTCTAACAAAAAAGCCAGACTTTCCTTTTTCAAAAGAAAAGCAGTTGCTTTGTAACAAAGTACAGCTTGAGTAAACAGAACGTACGAGGCATCAGAAACTACATCTAAATCACCCCATACTTTAACAATATTAATAATCTCGAATAAAAGAAAACTGTATTGAATGGACATTATAAAGATTGAATATACGCGATACAAGAATTCACAACTTTTAGGGGGCAGCCAGAGGCCCAATAATTGTAATACATTCCGTGTTATATTAAGATACATGGTAACGACGTCAATTTGTTTAAGCATCTCTTTGATATTATAAAATGGACACAGATCTTATATGGAAGTGTAAGTCTTATATAGATTATTGTACCTATATAGCTACCTAAGTGAAATAACTTCAATGAACACTTAATGGTTATTTAAGTATTACCTACATAGTATTTATTTATCAATTTAACTAAATTGATATTTTACCCTAATAGATTGATAATTCTTCGATATGTTTGTTTGAGTAATAGCGCGTTTTTAGTTAACTTTTTAATGGGAAATGTTATTTTTAATTAGCACTTTCGTCACAACATATCAATAAATTGAACCGCCGCGCCCTTTGCACGTGTTTCAATTTTTTCTGTCAATTATACCTATACAAAAACTTCCCAAAAATTTTTGTAGTTATCATTATTCAAAAAACACATTATTTGTCCTAGGCTATATATTATTTAAACATATAGGTAGTTTATGAGTTTTGCATTTTCAAATTGTAATATGATTTACAAATTGTAGATATTATTTAAAAATTGTAATATACCTATCACTGCGGCTGTACACTCTCGTCATGGCACCGCGAGCCACGACGAGGGCGAGTGTACATGCTACACTCGCTTCGTCTCGATGTCTCGCTTTGCCTCGCGTACTCTCCGTTCCTTGTCGGTTTTTGTGCGCGAGACAAAAGGGTTCAGTTTAGCGCAATCTTTCTAGTTTAAAGTTAAGAGTTAAAGTAACCATTACAGAGATTACTTCCAGCTTTAGTGTCTGTTGGTGTGTGCTTACCGTGTCCTATTTCGATGTATAGTGATCATCCACCATCTCCGTTTACGCCATTTTTTTAATTTGTATGGTTTATGTGCACCTAATTATGATAACTAATAGCGCATAAGGCAACCGCTGACGTAACTTGTAACGCATCCATCCTCGTCGTTTGCAAACGACTGAATAAACGAGAGTGTACAAGGTCGCACTCGTCACTCGGCTTCTCGCGCGAGTACTCTCGGCGAGGCATGGCGAGAGCACTCGCGGGAGAGTGTACAGCCGCCATCAGGCTTGTGCCACTTAGTTACAAGTTACAAGCATGCTGGTTCCATTACTCCGTTGTATAGCAAGGCCAATTTGCTGACCGAGGTAGTAGCCAGCTCTGGAGATGTATGCCAGAGTGTAAGTAATTGTACCTAAAGATAAAAAAACAAAAAAATATTTTGATACAAAAATTAATTCATCACAACCTACACTAAAACATATGTATGTTTATTTCATAGTATTATTGATTGCTGTGAAATTAACTGAAAAGTTTTAACTACCCATAATGTGTTTTGTTAACGCACTTACAGAGGTGCAAATTAACAAACGAAATAATTGTTTGTTAGGTATCATTCAATGTGTGTTATTATTTTACTTAAGTACCGAATAATAATTATAAATTATTTGCTACTGCTGGATCCCGGCATTGCTGATCGGATAGATAGAGGGGTGAGTCACGTATATTTTGATAGGATAGAGGGGATAGAGTATACCTACATATATTTTGATGTTGTGGGGATGAAAAGAGGAACACCTAAAAATAAATACAGTGCATAAAGAAAAATATATATTTTTCATATTTGTTATCCATGTTCATAAAAATTTGTAAATAGGGCGGGTTTCTTATATTTACACAAGACATGGCAATTATTTCAAGGCACTTCCTCGACATTACTTAAAATTGAATATTATCGATTAAATTAAATTTAACTAATTTTTTCTTGTTTTGGATGTGTTTGGGACCTTTAGTTTTTCTAAAATTGAACGCACTTTATTACTTGACAGATGATGTGTCCAATGAATGTGTCAGGTTGACTTCAAACTGTCAAAATGGTTGCCGTTGCCACAAGACAAGTAATATAAATGTAGACGATCTTACTAGTTTAAATAAAATTTTATACGATTATTTTTAATAATGGTGCCTTCATAATACAATGCGAATAAATAAGTAAAATGGAAAACAATAGTATGGAGTTTACACTGCCTCCAGCCCCGGGAGGCTTATGTTTTGATCGGAATGATTTTGTCAAAGTATTGAAATCATATAATTTTTCATAATAAATAATTTTCACTGTATTAAAATAATGTATTTTTTTAAACATAATTTAAAAATATTACAGAGAAACTTCTCCGTCGATAGCTTCTTAGCGGAACATCAGAATTCGGTGTCTTTGGAGACTATGCGTGATGACTTGGGTGCATATCTGAAAGTGCTCAGATTGGCGATGATAGAACTAATTAACAAGGACTACGCTAATTTCGTCAATTTATCAGCGACTTTAATTGGTTTCGACAAAGTTATACTAAACATTCAAGTGCCATTAGGACAGTTGAAAGAGGAAGTATTGGTATGATTATTGTTTAAATTTATTACAGTACTAGCTGTTGTAGGCGACTTCGCCCGTGTAACTTTATAAAATATAGCCCATGTTACTCGCTGATAATGTAGCTTTCAGTACATTATCAGCGAGTCCAGAGGTTTTTTGTCAGTCCATCTGTCCCTTATTTAAGGAATTAAATTAAAACACTTTGTGATTTGACTATTAACACTGTATCAACAACTTTGTGACTATTAACAATTTTTTATAAACATTGTGTATCATTTTTTTCTTTTAAATGTTTACAGAGGGTAAAAAAATGTCTAGAAGATGCAATGAAAGAGCTCACAATGTGGATGAGTCAGAGGCATGCACTGCAAAAGAAGAAACAACTTTTGAAATATTACAGTCACACAATCCACTGCTTGAATACACTTGAAAATGTATTAAAAAATATAAATGATAAGAAGAAACATGAACAGATAATAATGGCGGACAGATCTGCAATGCAGTACAGTCAATTGAAATTTTCAATTACTGTTTGCGATAGTATAGTGAAGCAAGAGCAGAAAATGCAGTTCCAAAATGTCGGAGCGACTCTAATACAGACTCTCAACAATTTAGTTTTCCATTTTTATGAAAGTGGAGATGAAAATAACTTTTTAAAAACATTAATAACTTTGGCGTCTTTAGACCGTGTCAACGAGACTGAGGTGCTCATAAGAAAACAAGTAGTAGCACCACTACTTCAAACAATAATTAATGAGCCTGCCTTACAAAGGAGTAATAATGGTCTTGAAGGAATATACAACAGTATTCTAACACTTCTAGACACCAAATTGAAATTGCTAAACACTGTTATGCGAAATAATAAATTAAATTTCCTCACAAAGAAATATATGTTTTTAGTGAACTGTTTTTGGTGTGAAGTCGAGAGTCGACTGGAAGTGAATTTAGCGTCAATTTTTGCCCCTGGCAACCCAAAAATATTTTACAAAAGATATAGTGAAAGCATGAATTTTATAAGAAAATTGAAAGATTATTGTACTGATGTGGAAATGGTGAACATTTTGATGGATACTGCAGAGTATAAGAGTTTTCAGAAAAGATGGAACTTGCCTGTTTATTTCCAGATACGGTTTCAAGAGATTGCAGGTAGGCAACATTTGGATTTTATTGGAGTTTACTCCTTAAGAATCGATTTGCATATATATATATATATGCAAATTTATGGGAGTTAAATTAAAATTGTTACATGAATGTGTAACAATGTTATGTAACAATTATGTTATGTGTATAGTTACATTCTATTTTTTTGAATATTTTAGAATATCTGAAGTTTCAAAGATATTGCGCCATCCACACAATATTATTTCAAAAAAGAACAATGTTGTTCTTTCAACATGTTCGAATTTAAATTTTATAATCGTTCGTAATTGAAAATTTAAATTTTATAATCGTTTGTAATCATATCATAAGGAGTAAACTCCATTCGTGTGTCGGAGCTGACACACACAATTTTTTTATCTTTCCACTTTAACCAGCATAGTAGTTATGAAAGTACACTGAGTTTCTCAGTCATAATTCGGTAATCCATATTACGGCAGTAAACACCTTCTTGGTGACGTCTACCATGAAACGACAGCAACTGTGCTGTTGCTTCAGCAACAGCAATTGTGCTGTTATGTTTCAGCAACTGTGCTGTTGAGAGTGAGTAAATATCAAAGCTCATTTTCCTAAGATTGCCTTGTCAGGCAAGGTTTATTCTTTATCCTACCAGGGTACCACACTTGCATTTCTTTAGCGGCTACCATCAAATGCATGTCTTGACACTAGCACTTTTTTTTTGAGGCACTCATAAATTTGAGGGTATAAAAAGTTAAAAACCCTTGTATGTAATCTTGAATCTGTGGAGGATACTCTATTATGATGTGAATTGAAATCTGTTTTTGAAATAACTAAATGAACTTTCATATGTAAATTTATAGGCAGTTATGAAGCAGCATTGCAAAATGGTCCCACCATAGAAAATAAGAATGGTTTTATACTAAAAGAGACAAACCGGTGCTGGGAGTCATTGCAGGTGTGTTGGTCAGACGGAGTGTACATTGGAGCGTTGGCTCACAAGTTCTGGAAGCTGTGTCTTCAGCTGTTGTCGAGATATGTCGTTTGGAGTAACACGTTTTGTACTAATGTATGTATGGTTTCTTAATTTTTTTTTTTAAACATCACACCTATTAATGAAAACTCTGCCTACTCATAAATCTTGATTTTTCAGATAATCTTTTTTTCTGATCTCTAAATTCTTATAAGCAAATGCAAAAAAAAATAAAAATTCATTCTTGCTTTACAAAGAACAAAAAAAAATTATTTAAATTTGTTTTTTACTTATTTTAATTTTTACTGATACACTCAAATGGTTTTTGAAGAAAATGTGACTCCCATTTTGTAATTTTATTTCAGAAATGTTCTACGCACAAATTTGAAACGAGTATAAATAAAAGCCTTATCCAAAGTTGCATAAATATTTATGTGGACATAAAAACACTGTTGCAAAGGTTACCACAGTTTATAGAACAGGTTGAAGAGAAGGCTACATTAATTAGTGAAAGAGATATATTCAAGAAAAGTTTAGAGCCTTCAAAGGGTGCGTTACACTATGCGACTTTGGAGATAAAGGGATGTATAGTCGGGGAATTGTTTGACAATTTCAACGTTCAGCTGAAGCAAGTGAGTGACATTCCGCGATTGTACAGGAAGACGAACCGTAGTGTTCCATCGGAGCCTTGCGCTTATATAGAAACTGTTAGAAAAACAATTAACGAGTTTCACGAAGATGTCTCTAGAAGGTTGGACAGTGTATTTTTGTCTCAAATTTATGAAGAATTGTTCAACAGAATGACTGTTTCGTAAGTTTTTTTTTCATAATTTATCTATATATATAAACTACAGGTAAAACTTGAAAAGGCTTAACCGAATTTTTTTTTAAAAATTCGTTAATAGTTCGTAAAGTTCATGTGAATAGAAAAATTGCAATAGAAACGGCCGGTTCGCTAATAAGTAGTACATCAATAAAATTATATTTTTTAAATATAATTAAGGTAAATTTTTTGGTAGTTTTTATTTATTTCAAAGAAAATGAAACATGAACCACTTTATTTGTTTCCTTTTAAAGTATTTTATTATTGGTTTTTGGGGGCTATTAAAAGACTATTTCTATTATTTGTTTTTTATATAAAAAAGGCCAAAAGGCGGGCTAATGTCCACAAGCTGGTATGTGGTTACCATCACTATATAGACAAGCAACGCCATGGAACTACAAGTGCATTGCCAAATTTATAAGGATAAAGGATAAGGAAGAGGTTCATTCACTAAGTCACAATAGTATCGAATTTGTTATTTTGCAGTGATTTCTGCCTGCTGCCTGGTTAGTTCAGCTTGAAAAATTAATACAACTAAGTAAAATTAATATAATTCTATAAAGTATCTACTCTTTTTAAGTGAGGCAAACATGGATGGATTTTGATATTTTTCTTACACATGCACCGAAATATGAAATATAACAGATGTCCTGTAATGTCACAATCCTGCTTGTTTTGTGCCGCAAAACAGAACAAATCTACTAATAAATTGTTTTTGTTTGTTTCAGATATTACAAATACGTAGTAGACGTATTGACTTCAGTACAGAAAACAGAAGAATCATTGAGAAGACTGAAACAGATTCGGGAGAACAGTAGTCAGCAGAACAACGAGACTTCAGGCCTCACAGACGGTGACAAAATAAGACTACAGTTAAATGTGGATGTAGTTTCGTTTGGGCTGATGGCGGAAAGCGTACGGGTCAACGTGAAAAACATAGGCTCGTATAAGGAGCTAACCAATATGGTCACAGAAGCTGTGAAAAATATAGATATTAAATGATATGTCCAATTAAAAAGACTTTTTTTTCTCGACTTCTATATACTGTACTAGCTGTTGCACGCGACTTCGCCCGCGTAACTTTGTAAAATATAGCGTATGTTACTCGCTGATAATCTAGCTTTCTATAGGCGAAAGAATTTTCAAAAGTAGTAGTTTTTGAGTTTACAAATCTCTCTTTATAATATTAGTATACATATAGATTATCAATAGCATAGAAATAGATTATCAATAGCACAGAATAATATGTCTTGTAAGTATGGCTCAAAGATTGATTTCACTAAATATACTAGAATCGTTTCCGAATCCGAATCGTGGCACCGTTTCCCGCCGCGCCGCTCGTGAGTGTATAAACCGAAATCCATTTTGAGCTCGTTTCGTCGCCGTCCACCGTTGCAGAGCGCTGACAAATGGAGTGCTCGTGAATGGCGGCCTTTACATTTGAGACGTTGAAAATGGGCCTGCAAAATTGTCAATTTCAAATTATTGCGGGAAAATCTATTTAGCGCGGACGTACTTGTCAATGTACCAATGTACATATCACTTGACATTTGATGGATACTTGTTTATTGTTTTCCACTTAGCTTTTAAACATGATACCATTGATGCTATAGTATTTTATTTATGGCTAAAACCAAGCTAAAACACTATCAAATTTTAGCCGTAAATAAATGTGCATCGCTAGTTCGGTGAAGAGAATTTTTTTTTAAATGATTTTTATCACAAAATGTACTACACGATTGCTGATCTAGACCGCATATTTTAATAAAATAAAGCCTACGCATGTAATAAAACTCAATGAGCCTACGTGTTATTCTGATGTATTAAACTATAGTACCGCAAAGATTTAACATTATTCATTCAGTAGTTTTTGCTCGAAAGTAATCTCAAATTACTGCATCAATGATATTAGTATAATCACCCTTATTAATTGATAACAAATAGGTATTGTTTTAAATTGATACATAAAAGAAAAGTTGAAGCAAATCACGCCTATTAAATAAATACTAGCTTTTGCCCAGGCCACTATCTCAGGTGTCATTTAGATATTCAGTATTTATTGCTCAAAATCATTCTCAAAATATATTTTTGTCGTTTAATTTTTAAATAGAAAGAAAAAAAAACTATTTTTGTAAAAAAAACATGACACATTAACATAAGAACAAAAAAAATTGTTTTATCCAATTTTAAACTTTACAGGATCACCTACTGGGTTTTGGAGTGCATAGGAAAGATAATACATTTTTTTTATACAAAAGGATAAGTATTATTTGGTTGTGAAGTCTATTTTGGATTTTTGTAACAAATAAATAAAATTGATTATTTAACATAAAACATGTATTTGATCGGATGAATAAAAATTGTATTATTTGAAAAAATAGAAACCATTTATCACTTAAATTATTAACAGATACAACATAACTTAATACTATTTGTTTGGAACAAAATATTTCAGGATTGAGTTTGGTTTTGTTTTGTTCGTTATTCTTGAGCTACTTCTAGTCACTGTTGAGCTTGAGGGATTTCTCCACATTGTTTTAATTTCTTGTTTCATATCGCCAGGGAGTGCATTGAACACTTCCTTGTCTATACCACTTGGGCATTCATCACAGTTTCCACTATCTGCCACATCTTTCATTGAATCTGAGGCATCAGATAAACTGTCTTTAGCCGGACTCGCACGGGGTGTTAACGATCTATCCCTCGAGTTCAATCGCAATTCAGAAACCTTCTCCAATTCTTTTGAGTTTAGTCTCAGATCGCCCACTTTTAATTTACTAGGCGATGCGACTTCCTCTTTTAGGAGACATCTCTTTTTTGCAATCCAATTAACTTTTTTAGGCTTTTTCGGTGACGGTTCTACTTCGACATCAGACAAATCTGTTGTGGTGCTGCTGCTTGGAGAAACGGCCGAGTAGTCCATTGAGGAACCTGATGTGTCGCAATCATTTTGCAGATTGAGCACAGATTGAACCGAAATGTCATTCATCAAATAATTAACTATAGAACTTCTGCCGGTCATGCGTTCCTGAAATTTAGTGAATGCCAGCCCCACTAAAGTCAAATGGAATGGTTTCGCTAGGTTGATAAGTTTGTTAAATAATCTCATAATAATTGTCATAAGCTTTTGTTGGCCATTCTCTGTTACTGTGAGTGCACCATTAGATATTGTAAAGATTGATGGTGATATTTGACATTGCCTCGATTCTCTGTGGCTGCTAAGTCTGCGAGCATCCTTCTTCCGCAAAGTAACTCTCAACGAGACCGGAATGCGACCATCCTCTCTGACAAGGATAAGCAATCTTTGCAACAATGCTGAGAACTTTTCCTCCACTTCACTCTTCACACTAACAGTCTTAAAACTATCTTCTAGGCCTATGCTCTGCGGTTTTCCCGTTTGTTTGACTGGAGTATTATCTTGACCGAGACTTAAGTTTTTTAATCTTACAGCCATGTCACTGCTGAAAACTTTCTTTAAAACATCTAAAGATACTTGCTGCAAGTCATTGACCGATATGATTTTGAGTGATATAAGAGTTTCGGTCGTTTTTGAACCGATACTAGGAATGAGACGGACACTCGACAGTGAAGACATATAACCCGCTGCATGCTCTGGATATATTGTTGTCTGGTCATTAGGTTTATGCATTGTACAAACTAATTTAGCCAATAATTTGTTGTGAGCAATGCCGGCACAAGTAGTGAAGCCGAGCTCATTGAACAATTTCTGTCTTAACTCGCTCGCAAGTTGAGACGCTATCTTTAATCTTGTGTGACAATTGCAAGGGCATTCAATAGTAGTTTCTTCATAACTTTTACCCGCGAGTGTTACATTGTCCAAGTCATTTGTTTTTAACTTTTCATTTACCAAATTGGACACGTCAATGTAATTTTCATCCAAACCCAGCTTTTCCACTGGACACTTCAAACATACTAACAGTTGAAAAATTTTATTGGACGCCGCTCTGTAGTCGTGTAAGTCTTCGCCGTTTAATAGTTTTAAATTTGGACAAATTTTTATAGCATCCGAAACCAACATACACTTTTGCACCCCGTACTTCCTGGCTTCGTAATTGCTAGTCACGACAATGTTCTTCTGTTGAATACCGAGCGGTATTGTACGCAATTCCGGGTTTTTTAGCATTTCTACTTGTGCATAAAAACAATCCACGTCGATATGTATAATACTCCTTGAATGCTCATCGTAGTTGTCATTAAATGCGGTGCTGCATGATTCCATGATCCTGTACAATATAAAAGAGTTTTAGATACAATAATCCGTGTTAAAAAAGTTTGTTTTACCTGTTGCGGTTCATTGCAAGGTATGATATAATAACTACGTACCTATCATCCATAACTTTATCATTGAGGTGTAATATTAAAATTGTAAACTTTAGACGTACAAATTGCCAGAAAATTATAAATTTTCTCTTATAAATTTTATAAAATATTGTTAATTTACATCAAGCAAGCACGACACATCAACACAGTGAAATGTTGCCATTTCTAAATAAAAAAATACTGAATACATGAAAGGTACATACATGACATAGTAATTGAAATTAATGTTTTCGTTATAAAATATTAGTATAATATGTTTCAAGTTTATTAGATTTCCCATGAAAGTTAATTTAAAATTAGCAAAAGTGGCGAACAAAAGCATAAAACATTAATTACATTCTATTTTATGATTATAATAAAACTTGGGAAAAGGGGTACATTGGTACAAGTTTGATAACTACTTATAACTAAAGTCTCAATTCTATGTCGTGTTGTCATCAATTATTATGTGCTACGCACATATATATGTATTTAATTGCAATAGAGTTGTCAAATGTACTATATTTATTTAGTCATTGGACCTGAGTGTACGACATTATGTATGTCATATACAAGAATTGGTAGTACTCTGTGTGTGTACGTACACATTTATCTTTCAAATTGCATTTACAGACAGACTGAGACAGACACAGACAATTCGGTATTATAGTTTAGAAAGTGGGTGTATTATTTTATCTTTCTCCACACCGCATTGAAAATAAAGAAGGAAATAAACACATAAATTTTCTATATTTACATAACAGTGATGTGCAGGTGAAATTTAACTATGGAGGGGTTGCCTTCGGGTGACGTTCAAGCTAAATATCAGAAATTGGCGTCTGAATATTCAAAAGTGCGTACATAATAATAATGTGGAAGTGTGCATTGCGGTGTAACAATCGGCAATTGAAATAAATTCAATGTTTCCGTTGTTTCAGTTGAGGGTCCACGTGAAGGTATTAAAAAAGGGGGTTTTAGATGAACAAGCTAAATCTATTGAGTTGCGAGATGCACTGAAAGATAAAGACAAAGCCCTCAGGAAAGGCGAATTAGAGATAGATTCGTTATCGTTCAGAAATCAGCAACTTACACGGCGCGTGTCTGTTCTGCAAGATGAACTGGAGGCATTACAAGTAAGTGAGCAGGCAGGGCACACTGCGTTCTGCATGATTTAGGCAACCCGTCTGGCGGCAGTAACCACTCGGTTGCAGAAGGCCACCGTGAAATAATAGCATGTGTGCTGTTGTGTTTCAGTGAGTGAGTAAGGCATGAGTAATTCCTCATCCTTAATCCTATGGTCGGCAACACACTTGCAGCACTTGCTTTTCTTGTGTTATTGGCAATGGTAGCCAGTATCATCAAGTGGACTGTCAGCCTCTCTGTCGACCTTAAAATAAAAGTGTAAAACTTTATAACTTTAGGGAATCTAAACTCATTTATTTTACACCTAAACTGCATAAGATATACTAAGAGCCAGTTTTATAACAATCCGTTAGTTAAATTTTATATCACATAGACGAAAAAATGATCTAATAGTATAATATAGTGTATTATAACAATATATTCGTAAGTCAACAGTATAATTTGACAGCTAGCGTTTACTGGCTCGTTACTGACTATGATAGGGTTGGTTTATCTTACGTATCGTTTATTTTGTTATATTTGTAAATAAATGTGTTTGCGACGCGAAACTTGACAGTTCTTGACAGACTACAACGAAACCGTCGACAATATTCATAAATTTCGGCGTATTTTTACGGATAGCTACCGAATGTTTAATTTCTTTTATAGAACCACCGTCAGTAAACGTTATTGACGGACCGTTAACCGTTCGTTACCAGCACTGTAACGAACGGGAAAAAGGTATGTCATTTATAAAACTGGCCCTAAAAGTGTTATTAACATTAAAAAGTATTATATTGACTAATAATTTGACAAATTAAGAGGACATGTATTTAAAATTGTTGAAAACTTTAATTACTTTTGTAGATAAAGGTAACAAAGAAAACAAAAGGAAAATCAGATGACAAACATGTTACATCAAGCAGTGCTGCACCGCCACTTGACTCTGGACTGCTACAGGAAGAATTGCAAAAGAAAATAATTGAAAATGCCCAATATGCTTCACAGGTACATAATAATATATAAAAAGCACATTAGTGCTTCTTGATTTATGCTAGAGATGCATATTGAATATGAGTTCAACTAAATACAAATATAAGGCTAAATGTTTGGTCTTAAATGTACATTTTTGCATGCTAAACAAGTTTACATTTACAGGTTGGAAGCATGAGTATGAATAAAAATAACTTCTAAATTAAGTTACATTGTCACTAAAATTTAAAATACTGCAAAATCTTATTTTAATCAACAGGCTATGATGACAAGAATATTATCTTTTGTTAATGATTAATGTAATGTTGATTCTAATTTTATCAATAAATGAGTCAGTGTTTGTTCTAGCCTTATTACACATATAAATCGTAAAAAATACTGTTTTAGGTATTTGGTAATTATTCGGTTAATTAACTGGATATTCTGCTGAATACAAACATGAAAATATGTGCTGAATATGCCGATTATCAATATTCGCGAACATTCGACGCATCTGTAGTTTACACTTTACATATTTAAAAATAATAAATATTTTATTGAAAAGTTATTCGAAATGCTCATTGTATTATATGCCACCTGATTCCAAGTTTAAAATTCCGTTAGTAAAGCATGCAGCACAAATTATTCTTTACTAAAATTTAGTAAAGAATGATTTGTGAACTTAGAAACAAATATTTTGTTGTTTTATACTTAAGTTTGTCTATTCAGCTTTCAGATAGAACGTTTGAAGTTTCACAACTGAAAGCCACTTTGGAGGATTACCAGAGGCACATAAGCGAGAGTGACAGCAAATACAAATGCGAAATAGCCAAACTTCGTAATAAAATACAAGAATTGCAGTTTTCATTGGAGGATGTTCAGAAGGAGAGGCACGGCGGTGCATTTCACAAAGCAAACGCTCCATCTGGCAGTCAAGCTGCCAGTTGTAATGGAGACTTCCTGTCCGAGGCTGGCAGCCTGGTAAGTCTTCTGACAATCTTTCGACACCTTAATGATGATGACAAAGATTATCTGGTAGATGATACTGATGAGGGTATATAATCTCTTATGCCAGATCTTGAAATAATAAATGTAAATTCATACTATTTTTATGTCATAATTTCTATTTCCAAACATTTTCTTTCATACAAATGTTGTCTTTCTTTCATACATTGTATATTATTTCTATATATTATTTCAGATCGGTAGTGAGGATGCCTTGAGCTCTGTTGACGATTTAAATCTGAATGAACAACTCAGCCTTAAATTGCATACATCTGAGCAGGTAATTAACTTTATGACTGAGTGTGAGTGCTGAGAGGACCTTTTCGGTTATGGAACATGGTGTTGTTAAGAGGTTTAACCAGCTTCTCAAGAATCGTATTTTGATACATTGTTTTACAAAAATACGGCTAAGCTAAAATCCCACCAAACCATCGCTTAATACGGATATGCCTTACTTACTGCTTCTTTATTTTTACTATGAACAATTTTATTTATATATTGGAAAAAAAAAAACAATCATTTATGCATTTCAGGATTACCAAAAATTGAAAATGGAATTTGAAATACTCCGAATGGAAAACGAAAGCATAAAGCTGGAGATCGGGAAATATATTTCCGCGTCACAAAAGAGGAGAGGCGACGGCCACGACTCTGGAGACTTTAACAACTTGAGCGAGACTTCGGTGGACAGTGAGGGCAGAGTGACGGGACTGTTGGGCAGTTTGACAGTTCCCTTTGTGCTCAGCCAAGAGGTGCAGATGCGCGAGGACCGGATGCAGACATACTTTAGAAATAAGATTAGTCAACTGAATGCCGAGAAACAAGAATTGAGGAGTAAGACTGAAAATTACGAGAAGGAGGTAAGAGATTTTTTTTTCATACACAAAAGGTTGAGATTAGCTTTTTTACTGATTTTATTTTTTATTTTAAAACAAAATAAAATATAATATATCTCCTCGTTAAATGCTTGAGGTTGTACTTTTTGCTCTACAAGTAAAATAATAATAATCACATAAAATCATTGATGGTTTAAAAAAAGTTAGGGGAAACACACCCAGAGGTGGATAGCGACTTTATCTATTGTATACATTGAACTAGACGAAATTCTAAAAATTATTTATTTTTAACCTTGCTAACATAAGTACGATGTGTACAAATTGTTTTTTTAATATATATTTGATGTATTATCGGGGTAAGAAAAGGTTCGTCATCTTAAAGTAGACATTTGCTTGCACCAAAGCCAATCATCAGTCATGCCAAAATTTCATTTCAAACTCCTGTCAGTTGTTTGCTTAGTGCTTTAGTTTCAAAAGATACTAAGAGTCTACGATTTTAATAAAGGAATTAATTTGAAAACTAACAAAGGTTTTCGTAACACAACTTTTATTATTATTACGATTTATAGATTACTTTTTAATCATAACGAAATTCTAAACATATAAAGGCTCATTAATATGGGTATTGTTAATTTTTACAGTGCGACCTGCTGCGGATACGATTTGAGGAGATGGAGCGACAGAGACAGGTGGATGAAAACACCATACAAGACAAACACAACACCATAAGCAGACTGGTCAGTGTGTATAATTATCCCCAATCTTCTTCTTCTATTATATAAAAATGAATCCCTAAATGTGTTGCAAGCGCAAAACTCGAGAACGGCTGGACCGATTTTAATTCTGTCTTCACTTATGGATAGAGGGATAATAGATAATAGAGGGTCGAAGCCGGGAGCGGGGCCGCTAGTAAGTAATATTGATTCGTACGTCACGAAATAATAATATTTTATTTTTTTAAATATTTTTAAAATGGATGCCACTAACATGCAACTAAAAAGAGAATACAATACATTAAGAAATGTCTGTCGTTATATCCGGTTTGTACTGTGTTCGTTGGTGATGTTGATTTCCCTCGAATACACTTGTCAGGAGGAGGAGTTGCATTCGACGTCTCACAACTACGAGGAGCAGATGTCTGTGCTGACTGAACACGTGGCCGGACTGAACGAGCAGTTGGCCAGGAAACACGACCAGATGGAACTGCTCCAGCATCAGCTCACCACCAGGAGGAAGTGACTCATTCATATCCCAACGACGAAACCTCCTCGATTTGCGAAACCGAACGCACGGTGTGTGTCCAAAATGAAATTGTCTTCCGTCCGTTGGTAAACTGTGTTTCGTTACACACACATACAGTATATACGTAAAAAGAGTTTTATTTTATTCTCAGTAAATATGTATGTGAAAAAAAAATTATATAGTTTATTAAAAGTTATATTTAAAATCAACAAGTGAAAATGCGTGGTTATTTATTATTTAAAAAAAAAATCAAATAATAATACATAAGATTTAAAAAAAAGAAAATGTACGTATTTTCAAGAAAGTATTTAGTAAGTAATTTTGAATTTGCAAATGAGAAGTGTGAAAAATGAATTTAAAAAATTAACAAAATGCAGTTTACAAATGCAAAATATTTATGTGGAAAAAAAGTATTTCAAATGCAAAAATAAAAATGAGTATATATTTTCTTAAATATAATATTGCTTAAAAATATATTTATTTAATAAATATAGTTACTGTACTGAAGAATAAGATAAAAATCTTTTTTCGTAACCAAGGTGGACGGAACAAAAAAATGCCTTCATGTCACTTCTTATTAAAAATGTAACAAAAAGTTTTACCAATATTGAAACGATATAATCTTAATCAATATACGTTCATTTTGCAATATTTTATAAAGACATAGTGATATTTAACTGCATATATATATAATTTAAAATTAATTTTGGTTTCCAATACTCGCAAAATTATTCAATCGATTAAATATTTTAATAATTGACAATATTACAAATACACGTGAAATGTAACAAAAAAAAATTTAAAATATACATTAACATAAAATATAATATAGCAAAGCAATAAACTTTAAATGTTTATATACACTTATAAAAAACACCGGCGTAACTGTTTTTTGCCGGTTGATTTTATAGTATTATTATAAGTATAGTTTACAAGTTGAAAAACAATGTTTTAAATTTTATTAAAAAAAAAAACTTTTCGACCTATTTTTTTTGTTAAAATAAATTTTTTTGTTAATTGATAATCTCATTTAGCTTTTATTTAACAATTATACGATTAGGATTGTCAACGAGAACTATAAAAAAAATCTTGTTATTTTAAATTTTTTTTTTACAGTTCTTAATATGTTAATTTTGTGAACGAGTGAAAAAAAACCTATTTTCAAAATTAAATATTTTCAAAACTTGCTGTAGCAAGAAAAGGCGTATTTTTAGCTTCTGAACTGGACTAGTACATATATGTATTAATTAATTTCTTTTCATTTGAGACGAAGCAATATAAAAGTTGAGTAACTTTGAAAAAATTAATAAGTTACTTGAAATGTATGAAATGAAACAAAAATCCTTTTAGTAGATTAGTGTAAACTTTTGTAGGTGTAGAAAATATTAATATTTTTTTTTTCTAAATTTAATATGAATTGAATAATATAGGTTTTTACAATGAAGAAAGTTTTAAATTTTATAAAAAGTTTTTGAATTGATAACCAAAAAGAAAATAACTTGTAAGTCGATCTGTGTTTTTTGGTCTTGCATGATTATAACTAGGTGGACGGTTACGGTAATAAGTCTTATTTATTTTTCTTATTAATTGTCTTATCTATTATATGCAACAGATTATTCATTTCTTTGGATCGGATATTTTATCGCAAAAAAACACTGATTCCAAGTAATTAACTCGTGCGTTATATTATTTTAACTAAATAAATAAAAATTTAAAGAAACATTTTTAACGATAATTTCAGTAAGATTTATAGTTGGTCCAATCATTTATTTAACTTTTGACAGATCACGCACGTGAAGTTTTACAATAATTTTCGGTACAATGTACTACAGAGAATAGCGTACTTCATGGACGGGCACCGCCCACTTAGTGATGTCCCCGATTCTTAATGAATGACCACAGACTATAAAAACCGTTTTGAAATAAATCGATTAAAATAAAACAACTAAAATAGGTACTGTAATACTATTTTTAATTATAAAGAATCGTCTGTTTCTTCTCCGTATGAACTGGAATCATCATCACTCGAGTTCTCAGTAACATTAATTACCAATTCTTGAATAGATAAATTGTCAAATGCAACATTCCGATCCCAATCGGACATTATCCCCTTTTTTGTTTTTTTCCACTACACTAGCCCAGTTTTCAGACGTCACATTTTCACACGCATTTTTAAGTAAATCCAGCATTTTTTTTGCGGTGAAAGGAGGAGTTGTATTGTTCCTCGCAGCATATCCTTTAACTTGTGCCCAGATGAGTTCAATTGCATTATATTGGCAGTGATATGGGGGAATTCTGAGGACGGTATGCCCATGCTCTGCTGCCATTTCGTCTATTACGTATCGTTTGGGCTGCTTCTTTGTTTTTAATATTTTTAGTAACTCTACTTTTAGTAGGGACTCGTCCACCTCCTCGCCATTGTCACGGAGCCAGTTTACGATTTCATGTTTTCTGTTGGCCTGCGTTGGCATTTTATTAATTTGACGAGAGTGATAGGGTGCATTATCAATAAATATTATTGATGGCTCTTCGAGTGATGTAAGCATTTCTCTGAACCACTTTTCATACACGTCCGAATTCATTTCCTCATGATAGTCTCCTGTTTTCTGGGATTTGAAAGCTAATAGAGCGTCTGGCACAAATCCTTTTACTGTTCCTGCATGGCAAATAATGAGTCGTTCGCCTTTTCCCATTGGCACTGCAGAAGTGGAGCCAGCAGTGTTGTCAGTCCAAGTTTTTGACAGCGTATGATTCGCATTGAGCCAAGTTTCATCTGTGAAAACAACATTCGACCAGTCTTCTATTTTTTTCGCTTGTCTTAAAAATTGACATCGATACAAAGCAATATCATTGCGTTCCATTAATATTTTTCGTTTGTCACATTTTTTGTATAGGAATCCAATCTTTTTCAATACTTTTGCCAAAGAAGATTTTTGACCACGGAACAAATCACTATCTCGTAGAGATTGTACTAGTTTTCTTAAAGTTGGAATCTCTTTTCTTTGGTAATAGTCATATATATGACGACGAATAGCATCAGTGTCAAAACTGTCAACTGCTGTCACTTTACAGGGCTGACGTTTTTTCTTAGGTGTAGATAGCTTGTTCTGTTCCATGCCACTGCTGCCGTAGCCTTCTTTTGTTATTTTTGCTACTGTTGGAGCACTAATACCTAATGCTGCTGCAACACGGTCTCTAACTTGAGTCACTGGTATAAGTGGTCCACCATTACGGCTTTCCTTTTCAAAGTAGTCACGAAGTCGCAATATAAACTCTCTTGTTTGTCCTTTAAGCACCTTACTTTTTGGCATTTTGACAGTAATGAAGGGAGGAACGATACGCTCAACTCAACCAAACGTAAGTAAACCAATACGGAGGAATAAAATACTCAACTCGACGTATGAAAAATGTTGATTAACACTAAGCGAACGGAAAATGCAGTGACTACCACGGGCGTCTCGTTGTGAGTGACAACAAAATGGCGTCGCCGCCGCGTTCAGTGTTGCCGTTTCATAAATTGACAAAATACTAAATTGCCGTCGGAAGTGAAAAAAATATTAACTTAACATAAGTGGTTTATTTTAATATATAATATAAAGTAACTTAAACACCTGTGAATGTTTATAAAATAATGTAAAATGTTGAGCAAAAATAAAATATGTTAAATCGATTAAAACTTCTTCATGAATAAAATCGATTGTTAAAAGAAATCGAATCGGTAACGCATCAGGGTATCACTATTTGATTATAATACTCAGCTGTCAAAAGTTAAATAAATGATTGGACCAACTATAATACTTAGTCGAGAGCAACATTCAATTTTTGTTAAAAAAAAACTTTTTTCTTCTTAATTAATAAGAAATTAAAAAAATAATAAGAAGAATATTACGCTTTAATAAATTATATGTAATCGTAATGTACCTACAAAAATTTTATTAAGAATTATTGTTAATGTTACACTTAAAATTATTGAGAATTACTAACTCCATTCTGCTTTTCTCTCCCCTTCCAACCACTTATCGCAAATACTCCAAACTAAATTGGTCTCGCTTTATTGCACTGATCTTTATTATTAACTAGCATTTCCCGTGACTTTGTCTGCGTATCATTATAATCTATGGCCTATATGTTATTTTGATATATAAACTATATTACTAAATTTCATCAAAATACGTCGAGTAAATTGGAAAGAGGAACAAAAATCATAAATCCAGTCTAAAAAACTTACTTTAGAATAAAGATTCAAGGTATTCCTTACATTAGAACAAGATTTTCCCAGTATATAATTTGAGACCAAGACTGAAAATACAAATTTCATAATTTTGACAGTAGTGTCTCAATTTCTTTTATTTCAATTCAATGGGGTTAAAAACTGAAAGCTCATCGTAGATGGCGCCACTGTTGAGTGATCCTAATCGCCGCCATATTGCGTTTTTGGTTCCCTGTATTTACTAGCGAATTTGCCTTTATTTCTACAAAAATGTATTCGACATGGAGTGTTAGCCAGTTAAAAGAACAGTTACGGAAAAGAAAAGCATCTACTTCTGGAAAAAAAGCTGCTTTAATCGAATCCATATATATGTTCAAAGTTTACTTGAGTAAATTTTGATTCAGCAGAGGCACTAGGCTGGTCATTCCCTAGCAATTCAATTTGTGGGTGGATATCTACTTCCATTTGTACTGGCAGTTGTTCATCTCTGAACCGAGGTTCACACTTAATGTCCTTTTGAATTCCGCTAGGACCAGGCAACTGATCATTGGCCGTTTCAAAATATATTTTCTTCCTACTTCTTTGTAGCAGCCTTTCTGACCGTTGTTGTGCCAATGGGTTTGTTGTTTTTACTAAAGTAAATGAAAATATGGATGGCACTGCGTTTTTTTTTAATACTTTGCGTATATTTTCGTCACCTAAATTACGAACAAAATAGGAAAATATTACTTTGTGACAGAGACAAACATCCATTTATTGGACAGAGGTACAAATAGGTTGCAAAATGCTGTGTGATAAAATCTAAATAGCAACGGCAGTCTCACCAGTATAGGAATTCCTCATATGGTAATCATCAGGTTTAAAATGATCTGCACATAACCTGGAATATTTACTCGGCTGCCAATTTTTTCTTCGTAAAGCTTTAATCCATTTTTTTTTTATATCTTTAGGGAATATATGGATTCCCGTCTTTTTGCAATCCACAGCTGAACATAACGTCATGTTAATTAAATAAATTCAGTTCTTTTTGTTTGTTTACAAAATTACTATGGAAAATGACAGCTATCTGTGAGATTTAAGGAACACCCAACAGTGCTGCCATCTGAAGTGAGCAAGAGGCAGTTTTTTACCCCATTCTAAAATGACACCAATAAGTAGTTGTATGAATTTTATTGAACAAGGGGAGGGAAGGGTGGCAGTTTGAGAGAATATCTCTTTACAATAATATAGGTAATCGATTAATAAAATGTATAAATGTAAAAAAAAAGAATTGAATTGTTGTAAATTTTAAATTTATTAAATGTACATTGTTATATGAAAGAAATAAATCACAATGCATTCAAGAGATTTTTGTCTTATTATTGTTTGTTTCAATGATCGTTTATTAACGTTTTATTAAAATTTTGAACTGTTTCAGTACATTAAAATTTATGATATATTTCTTAGTACTTGCAAATGTGTTCTTAATTAATTAATTAATTTTAACTCGTGATTTTTATTTTGAGTCTGCACTTATAGCTTGATAAAGCCAAACCTAAAATGCCGATTGGACGATAGACGTGATAGTGTATGGCTGGCATTAATATTTTCTTCACATTGCTGTGTTTAAAAAAAATACTTGTCTATAAAGACACAGGCTTGGCTGTGAGAATTTTGAGTAAAAGAGGTAAAGAAAAATATAGATACTTGTGTTTTTGCATCAAAGAATAAAAATAGTACCTAGTGTCGAACTTTTACCAGGAATTCTTTGGTGCCAAGCGCGAATTTCTAACAAGTTAATATATACTATGTTAATAATATAAAGTTTCAAAGGAATCATGTTATGTCTCACAAATATGTACAAATAATTGTCTTCAATATATTCATGTTTGAATTTATAAATTGGTTTTCGTGAGTGAGAATTTTGTTATTATTATTATTATTGGTAAACAATAATTTACCACTAGAAAAATTTCAAAATCATGACGATTAAAACTTAAAACAGAAGGCTGCAGTAAACATTGTCCTGTATTGGTTTTATTAACATGACTGTTAATATTAGCTAACAATTATAGGTTCTTAATTCCAGACCAGATTAATTTCAGCGTTAATTTTAAACAAAATTACTATTAAATTCCACTAATGGCCTTAATTAACTATTAAAGTAAGGCTTCACACGTACCACAATCACAACACGTGGGCGCGTGCTAATTTGTATGAAAATTAATAGGTGCATTCACACGGACCACGTCTTACCGTCATTATCGACCGCGTGTTTGATACCGACCACGTGGCAACCACCGTCCACATCGCATCGCCACATACATTTTGTAGGTAATACAACGCAACCGCAAAAAGCTGCAGCGACACTATTCACACAACAATTGTGATGTGGTTGTGGTACGTGTGAAACAAGCCTTATAGCAGTTTTTTTCTATAAGGCTTAAATACATATGTTCCTATTGATGAAAAAGTTTAAATGGTTGAGATAGTCATTTAGGCGCCTAATTTTTATACTACCCTCAGTTGGTTCTTAGTTCGAATTTACTTGGTTTCAAAGAACTCTTGTCATAAAAATCGTGAAATAATTTAAAGTGGTCATGTTATCATATTATTATTGTGGTCCTTTTTTTATTACTTTGCTATTTACATTAAAGTCCGTATTTCAAATTTGTAGAACATACCTAATACTTAGGAAGTTATTTGTACATGTTCTTGGGTCTGCTTGATGTAATACCTATTACTTTAATTGTATAAGTTGCTTACTAAGACAATTTACGAAATTTATATTATATACTTACTTACCTGCTTATGTAAATGTAAAGAAAAATCTCTAAAATGTGAATTTAATACCAAACTATACAATGTATTTATATCGAAATAGAGAAATTAATATTTTGATTTGTCTTTTCTTTTTGTGCCTAATAAAACTATCTATGCCTATATTACTCTCGACATCCAACTAGTCGTAAATGAAAGTGTAGTAAACGATACATTTTAGAAAGAAATGACAAATTCTATACACTTATATAATTAATTCACTATACGTAGAACGAATTACATAGGCACTGAAAGATTTTGGATTTCAGTAATCTCGCAGTTATTACTTTACGAAAATTGTAGTTTCATTTTAGTGCCCTCACAATTTAGGAATACATTCTCAATATCGTGGGCAACGTAGTAAAAAGCATGAAACGCATTCACTTCACCGTAAATTTAGCTATAATTAAAGTAGTCGCAGGTTACCTTTGTGGAATATAAGGACCAGTTGCTACTCGGAATTCAGATTTGTTTACACGCACCAAGTTATTTAAGCTCCGTTACTGCAAAGCGTATTATACAAACTTGCTTAGCCTCGTCTGCTCTAGTATGTTAGTACCTAACTTAATGTTAGGTCCCAGAGAGGGTTTTGAAACCGATTCCATTTTTTTAATACCGCATTTATTTCTTGTAACGTTACATCTATCTTCACATAACTATGTACATAATATTGTATAAATATCAGCCGATACCCTTTCGTTCGCCTGGATTTCATCTAGAATCTAGATAATTTTCGTGGGGATCTCTATTTAAAATAAAATAAAAAATGCAGCCTATGTTACTCACTAATAATGAAGGTGAAAGAATTTCTAAAATTAGTTTTTGAGTTTATCTAAAAAAATAAAATCTTTCACAATTTTAGTGTAAATATAGATAAGTAGGGTAAATTTACAAATAAATGCATTCTTGCACATACTAAAATTAAACTCCAGAATCTCATTTAATCCGTATAGTTGTGAGGCTCTCAGTTTCATATACCGCCAATAATTTTTTTAAGGAACGTTTGGAATGAAACAACCATTTTATATGCACAACTTTGTATTATAACGATAATCATAAGCACCTTATATGTCATCTGTTACAATATTTGTTATCAACATTACTTGGACATTTCAACGCAGCAAAACAAGCCCAAAATCGATGATATATACTTAAATCAATTCTACACAGATTCAAAGAAACTTTCTCTATGATTTTTTGGAAAGATATGTTTTTTTGTCTTCTGGAACCGATTTCGGTGGGAGCACATACGAAAAGTCCGTCACCAACATTAGCTTGTTCTATTGCGAAACATCCTACACCGTTATAAATATTCATACAAAATTTATCAATTTATTGAACAGATTTTGAAAATTTGAGGTCAAAGTATTGTACGTCTCTCGCGGAACACACGATTTTCACAATAATTTCACTTCTTCTATACACGAATTACGAAACGTATAATAATTGGGCTGTGCTAAATCATATGTCTTGGCTGATTCAATGTTATTTATTTAATATATATCAAATAACATTTGAAACTGCATTGTGTCAATAAATAAAAAATACCTACACATGACGGTTACGTAAAAAGTTTTTTGAAACTACAGTCCGTTTTTCTATAGTTATACAATTGTTTGTCCTGACTCAACGCACAGCCAAAACTACTAAGTTTAGAAAGCTAGACCAATTTCTATTTTATTACGTAAACATTGGATAAGTAAGGATATTTTAAAATTTCAAACTTCCTGCGAAGTCGGGTTTAATTATAGTCAAGTGGGGTAAGTGGGCACCGGGGGAAGAGGGTCTAGGGACCGTAACTACTAAACTAAAGCATTCATCACTACGAGTTTTTCGTTGGTAAAAGAGGCAAGACGAATTAGTTTAAACAGTTTTCAATAGATGTTGCTACGACACTCTGAGCCAGAGAAAAATGAAGAAGTGTTCGGCAGTTGTAAATTCGACCAGTACAAAGTAGACGCGTTATTTTGCAAACCAATAATTTCATAAAAAAGAGAGCTGGGAATAATTTTAATGCAAAAACACACGGAAAGCAAAGGTCTAAAATTGACAGAAGCTCTTCTACCGAGAACGTTAATCATCATTATAGACGAACATTTAAATTTAAACATGACTGTCCCTCTTACCCCATGGTTATGGGGGAAGAGAAACGTTCATACAATCTGGACGTTTACGCAAATATTGTCGTAAGAACTCTTATTAGCGTAAGACGACCTAGTCCATGGGAAGCTAATACACATAGGCAAGTTTTGCATGTTTTAAAGATTTTGTAAGACTTTAGCTTTTCTTCCTAGCACTCAAAATATTTTACTGTAAATAAAGTATGTTCCTCTTACCCCACCTGACATTATATACTTTTTTAATGAAACAAGGTTATCTAAAATACATTTTTATAAATTATTACTTGTTAAATTTCAAGTAATATCTGTGTTAAATAAATAAAGAAAATATTTCGGACTTAATTTATTTTGTGTATTTTAAGGAGACTAATTTAGTTAAAAAAGACATATTTTAAAAAAATAATAATATAGAAAAACGGACTAGTCGACCAATTAAGTATTAATAAATAGGAATAAACCAGGAAAATATTTTTGTACGAATAATTTTTTAATAAAAAATAAATAACAAATACATATTAGAAAAACCGTATTTTTTCTCATGCAAGTCTGCTTTAAATATCCCCCTGAATGTTTCACAAGTAATGCTTAAATCATACCAGGATTAATCTCTCTCACATTACACAAAACTTAAAACAATAATGTAAAGAATATTAACAATAAATTTTAAATTAATAATTACTCATAAAAAATACAAATAATACTCCCATTGTCACATATGATTATTTTTATACACTATTTTAAAATCAAAATGATAAGAAAAAACAACTATAACCGTTTACAAATAGGAAGTTATTTGGGACTTGATTTTATTTTCTTGCGATTATTATCTATTCGAATATTTCTAACATTATCTATTCGAATATTTCGAACATTATCTATTCGAATATTTCTAATATTTATTCGAATATTTCGAACACTATCTATTCGAATATTTCGAACATCTATTCGAATATTTCGAACACTATCTATTCGAATATTTCGAACATTATTCGAAAATTTCGAACATTATCTATTCGAAAATTTCGAACATCTATTCGAATATTTCGAACATTATCTATTCGAAAATTTCGAACATTATCTATTCGACTATTTCGAACATTATCTATTCCAATATTGGGGTACATCACTAAAACTGTCAAAAATGACTAAAGCGTGTGAGTCGTGTAAGTCCCAAGTGACTTCATAGTAGGAAAAGGATGTAATCTCCATACGGACATTTGTCATTTGAGAAAATAACTTTCTGCATAAGTTTGGAATAAAGTATCTTGTTAGAATGATATTATTTTCAAAACTTTTCCAAAGTTGACAGCCGGTCAGCATTTAGTCGTCGTGGGAAGACCAAAAAAGAAATACAAAAAAAAAGCGAATCTTAAGTATTATTTTTTTTGACAAACGACAACAGTCCAGGACATAACTAAAATTTGGCACAATCTATTTAACAAAAAAAAAATCAAAATCAATAGAAAATACATTCAATTAAAAGAAATAACGTCAATTACAAATTAAACTTAAACCACGAGTGCACAGTTTTATTAGCTATTATCAGATAAGGCATATTTCATTTCATTTTAAATAAATTTAAACTAAGTATTACCCGTAATGCTTTGTTCAGACTAAATAAGAAAAAAAAAATTGAGGGCAAAATAATTTTCTTTAAACATTTCACTGTGACAGTTTTTAAATTTTTTTCGTCACTTCATTTCTGTTCATTTCGAGGAAAAAATAACGATTTTTCCAAACTCATTACATTATTACAATCTTATTTGAAAATATTATTATTATTTTGTATCGTAAGTCCCCCGAGTACAGTCTAAACAAAACATTACATAAAATCCCACTATAAATACGAAAGCCTTATATATAAAGAAATAAACACTCGACATAATAACTAATACGAGACATGTTTATTTTCTTTATTTAGAAGGCGGTTATAAAGTTAATGCATATTTGGTTTTTATAAACAATTTATCATTCTATATCAAATGGCTTGCATTTTATTTACTAATATCTAACTATATAAAACATGTGTTTGTTATACATAATATTTGAGTTGAGGACACACCGGTATCGCAAACACGACTCATGATTAAAATAAATTTTAAATAAATACAATTACGCAATCCGATTGGTCAAATGAAACATGTAGTGGCCTTCAAGCGTGAATTAAAAAATATATTGACAACATTAACGAAGGAATTTTTTATAAAAAAAAAATATTCGAAATAATTTGGAGGTTTAAAAATGTGTTTTAAAACGTTAAAAATATTATCACAGTTGTAATCTTTATTTATAGTATTATTTGAAATCGTTTTACGCGTCTGTCTGTCCGTATATCCGCTAATAACTACTTCTAAACCACGCAACGGATTTTGATTTTTTCATCAACAGGTAGACAAAATTTTCACGGAAGGTTTGTATATAACAAAACTTAATTAAGTTTTTTATGTAAGTAGAAAAAAAAATTTGCACCCAAGCACCTGAAGCTGTCCGTGTCTGTCTGCTTCTAAACCACTCAACGGATTTTAATTCGGTTTTCCAAACGAGGAAGGTTTGTGTAAATAAACGAGTCGCTAGTTATTATAAATTATATAAAACAGTTGCCTTTTTATTGTTGTTTTCGTAATTGTCAGGGCAAGGTTGGTATGATTTTTTTTTTTGGAAACGACTATCAGCTCGGGTCAGATAGTTTTATATTAAAAAAAAATAATTAAAATAACCTCAGTTCTTTCATCACAATAAAGTCAATTTTTAAGCGTTTCCTCTTGTCATCCCAGTGTGTCCCCATCCTCGTCAACAGAAATCATACTGAATAGATTGTTTCGAATCATATCAAATCGCTTACACGTCTAAATCATTGATAGCAATCTATTTAATATGAGCTCTGTTGCTTTTGCGATTGGTATGATATTGGAATGGTGTGTAACGATAACATTAAAACAATACAGTTACAAAAGCAGTCGCAATGGCTGCTGACGAATGAAAAGATCAGAACGACCGGCGACCGGCAAACCAATCCATTCACTCGTTCAACATTTCCGTATAACTGTCAGACTGGACGCCATATTGGATTTCCTAATAATCTTTTATCAAATTGAGGACTACAAAGATATTTTTTTAAGATATGTTTCTTTGTTTGATTGAATACATTGGCATCGAGATGATAATGACGAGTCAAGCGAAATTCTCATACAAATTTAGACTTACTTTCCTATTGAACTTTGCAATCAGACATTATAATCATCGCTATTGTCACATGAAAAGTTATACAATAGAAACTAGAATCACCTTTATTTAAAAGCTAAATTAATTTAGCTTGACAGCTGAGCCTTCAATCGCATAGCTGACTTGTTTTTTCATACAAGTTTGCATATTTTGCTTTCTGAAACTGCAAACAGAATTGTTTGGTCTGCATCCAGCCTAACAATTTTCCAAACTATTTGTTTAAACAAACTCTATACAAACATGACTTCTCTTTTCTCAGCTTCATTTCCTGTATTCCGATTGGATCCAATCCAACGACGCGTCCAGCGACCAGTCGACACTCAGTGAATAATCTTTTAATACGGGGCGTGTTTCAAAGCGTACTATCATCGACGCACCCGTCGACCAAACAGACAAACAATAAAACACTACAATTTTAAATGTGTACTAACTAATCTTCATACAGACCACACGTAGCGTCCATTTGTCGCGCTGAACACCGAACAAAGCCACAGGGCCTAACTGACGTGTTTCAATTTTTCGTGTTGGTCTGTCCGATAGTCCTTCGCGTTTAAATTGCACGTTAATTTATTCGCGTTTGTGTGTGTGTGGGTTCGAAATCCACTAAAAAACTTGGGCTCTGCGTAATTTTTTGTAAACTACCCCGCAAACCCGGACGCGACAATCCATTACCTATTTATTTCTATACGAGTACAAAATTTTCTATAGAGTGCGGATTTTATACGAGACTTTCAAACGCTTTGTGGCCGCTAAAAAAAAAACTATTGTTACAGTGGTTTTTTTTTACATTTTTATAACTATATTACATAAAACGAGACCAATTAAAAAAATAATATTAAATTGCGGCTTTTAATTACATTAAAATATTATTTTTTTGTTAAATATAAAATCAAATAATAATTAAATAAAATTATATTTAGTTAGAATTTATGTACTACATATTACATTAGTAGCATAAATGTAATAAAAAATGCATAGCTTTGGCTTGATGCTACCACTGTCAAAATATAATCTAATCTCGAATAGAAAAATCCTTATTAATACTATAAAAATGTGTAACATATAAAAATCCAACGCCTGGCAAAACTACAACAGTATTAGATATTAAATAAATTATTACTCGTACATTTAGTCAGGCTCGAGTAATCAAAAGGATTTTTAGGTCACAATAATTTGCTAGATTAGTCGGCAATATGTACCTGTGGCCGTTTAGGTATTGAAAGTCCAGTATAAAACGACCTCTAGTTTAGATTAGCAGCACAATTTGGCGACGGATAATGGAGAGTGGCATCCGGTACACAAACGTAATAATGACTTGACGGTGACCGTCACTAGCAGTGGTTGACGTCGGGCGGAGTGGAGAGAAAGGCGTCGGCTCTCTTGTGCTCGATCAAGGCTTTCACGGTGGACGTGTCCGCGGGCAGCTCCGACTTCTTGCGGAGCAGTGGGGCGGGTTTGTTGTTGCTGTAGTTCTGCTTTCGGGCCTGAAATACCGACAAAATATTCCTTTTTGTATTAAACAAGAAATGCGAGATGTGAAATAGGGTCATCGAGTGTTGGTCTTAGGTACCTGTTGCGCCTCCTGCTCGATCCTCTGATAGATCGCGGGGTCATCGGGAGGCGTGGGGTCGTCGGGGGGCGAGGGGGCGCTGGCGCGGGGTGGGGCGGGGGGCGCCCCCCTCGCGGGGTTGGAGGCCGCGCGCGCCTCCAGCTGCTGCCACACCTCCTCGCGCTGCAGCAAGCGCTCCTTCTCGCGCTGCTTCTCCTGCTTGTACTGCTGCGTGCACTCGTCGAACAGCTTCTGGTTCATCTCCATGAACAGTTTGAGGGCGTTGTACACGAGGCCGTGGATGGTCTTGTTCCAGTGGCTCTTCGTGTTCCGGTACAACGACGGAAACATTATTGGCAGGATGTGCGTCGCGTTGTCCGATATCAGCGACATTATGTACTCGTTGTTCCAGTAGTACAGGGCGCGCTCCGCCACCTGCAAACAATTCAATAGGACCGTTCAAAGGGAAATTCAGAATTACAAACTATTGTTATCCCGCTTTAGTGAATGAGTGCTAACCTGGAAGTGTGGACTGGAGACACATTTTGCGAGTTGCCTGAATAACGGATCCATTATTTTCTGGAACTCGGCCGGCTCGATCACATCCAATATTTCCTCCATCTCGTTGAGGAACATCACTTCCTTTGGCGAATGTGTTTTCGGCCAGTACTTCAGCAGTGCCCTTTAGTGAACAAAGCCAAAACTTAATCCAACCAACCTTCGTATAAAAAAAAACTTTTCACAATAATTAATTAACAACTATGCCTATCCTGTAAAAGCCAAATAAGAATTCTTATCTTAAGAAAATACAAAATTAATATAGAAATATGCCAAAAATTTATACAGTGAAATATTTTAGAAATTAAAAGACACGATAGAATATATCGTATAAATAATAGATATGAGAGAGGCAAAAAAACGTATCCATTTCTAATAAAAATAAAGTGTTAATTTTATTATAAGTATACATTATTAATTACCAGTAACAATAGATTGACGTTTAAGTGTTTCTTTGAAACCTATTTAATAAATAAATAAAACAATCGCGATTTATTTTCTGATAGATAACAATTGATAAAATATACTTTTCGTCTAGGAAAAGAGATAGACGAAGGACGACCTCTCTTTGGATCCCTTATTATACCTAGGTTAGAAATAAATGACATTTACCCAACAACAGGTTTCGTCAAGGACGGGTCCTTCTCAAGGAACTGTACCACGCAATAGGCCAGCTGCGGGTGGTATACTGACAGCGACTTCGCTTTGTGCAGAGGCAGCAACACCTGATATCAAAATGGCCACGTTACGACACGACACACACAACTATCGACTTTACGCCCTTGAAATAATGTCTACAATTCAGTAGCGATGCGACACTCACCCTGAGCAAGAATAGTTTATGTTCTTCTTTGAGCGGCAAAGCGAATCCGTTTATGATGGAGCCGAGGATCTCGAGTAGCTCTGCGATGCCGTTGTGATGTTCAGTTTCATATATAAACCTTTAAAAAGAAGTCATATTAATTGTGTTGTAATATGGTAATTTTTTTTAGAAACATTGGTCGAATAGAGAAATCGCATAAATTTGACGTTGTAGTAGTACAATTTAGTAACAATTTTCTGGGCATAAAATGATCAAGTCAACGAGGCGTAGTCGTCAAATAAAAACTTTTGTTTTCTGTACATTAATTATTTCGTAGTTATATAAAACAAATAGTGCATGGGCGATCAAGCTGCGCTCGATATCTCGGTATATTTTAGTTATTTAGTCTCAATGCCAGGCAAGGATCGCGCCTCTTTATAAATGTATACATGTTTTCCTCAACCCGTTTCAACTGATCATAATTTCTAAACATGAATTCCAAAGAACGACGGGGATTCAAATCTGCATTTGCCGTGTCTGGCTTTCGTCCCACTGGACCTATACCTACTACACAAAAAACTCACCAATAAAACTGTTTTAATGGTTGTTATGTGTTTAACAGTATGACGTAGATAAACAGTTGTGCACACGCCATATCAATCATATCGTATCTATTTAGTTAGGTATTAAACCAGACTTCATACAATACGCCACACAATTTTACCTTTTTATCTACTTCCACTTTAATCTTAACTACGGCCCGCCTTTTTCTTAAAGAAAGTACAAAACACTTGTTTCATAGATTGAATGAGACTCGTAAACATTGTTTTTTTTTTTAATTTGTAAATTGTAAATTTACAATTTTGTAACATGTGTCCAATGTTTTTTTTAATCAATGTTTCAATTTCAATCAATTTCCAAAATGGATCCGTTGTAACATGACCGGGGGGGGGGGGGGGGGGGTGTCTTTAAAACTAGCCTTAAACTTTAGTAAATCCTTAATTAAAATCGACTTTGTTCAAATACCAATATCATGCGGTAGCGTATTTCTTAATAAACCTCAAAAGCAGATAGGACAATGGCGATCAATTAAAAAGAAAACTTGTCGACAACGCAACAATGACCAATTACGACATACATAATTGAAGGGTACCGCATAAATACAATGGCGTCCATAACTATAACTATAGAATTACATATTTTTTTCGCAGCGGAGGAACAATTCGCATTATTCATATGAAAACTTCAACTAGCGAGAAATAATTGTTTAAATCAATTTGTTATGTTTGCCTTACTAGAGTAGCTGCGTTAGTGACAGCAATTTTATTTTAAATTATTTGTAATATTTAAATAGAACAAATGGCAAGACTGCTGACTAACAAACGGTCCGGTTTATTGTATGACACTAAACACCTTTTTTTTAAAAAAAAATGCTTTTACTGCATTGTAGATTCAATAACAGTGTATAAGCAATTTTTAGTTGTTTACTTACCTATAAAATACATTATTGATCTGTTTCCTAATGTAGGCTCGAAGTACTAAAAATTTTCCATATATCCTGTGTAAAGTAGTCTTAAGGAAATCGCGTTCCCGAGGATCTTCCGAATCGAATAACTCGAGCAACTGTAACAGGAAACGTAAAAAATCATTTACCCATGATATATCCAAAAAAAATCATATTACAGGCAATAATTGTCACATTGGATGAGGCTTGCACGTCAAAATATATGCTTAAATGGACTTGTATAAAATGTTCGAATATAAAGTTCGGAAGGCATGGTGGCGGTCCAATTATAGTAGGCGGATAACGTTGCCTATTGACACAAGCAACAAAAAGGAATGCAAAATATTATCTAGACAAATATTATAAAGAGGAAAGATTTGATTGTTTGTTTGCATTGAATAGGCTCCGAAACTACTTGGACGAATTTGAAAAATTCTTTCACTTTTGGGAAGCTATGTTATCAGCGAGTAACATATTTATAAAAGCTATAGTTGGAAAGCTATATTTTATAAAGTTAGGCGGACGAAGTAGCGTGCAACAGCTAGTAACTAATAAAGGAGAGAATAAGGGAATGAGGTCTGGCATCCATTACTTCCTCAGAAACACAACAGCGTACACACTGCTACTTCACGGTGGTCATCTGTTATCTTTAAAGGCATGGTTACTGCCGCCAGACTGTCTGACATAGTCCAGTTTATGATTGCGGAACGCAATATGTACTGCTACTACTAAAATGAATTATGACGGACTATGTGTTCGATTTTAAATTAATATTTAAGAAATGTTTCCAATCACTGCAGAGGAGGTAGTCTGTGCTAGCTTAATTCTTTGATGTTGTGGTGGTTTCAAAGTTCAAAAGCGAAGGCCAGCACTCAAGGATTCCAAGTGATGACGTGTTTTTTTGACGCTTGCTGCATTGTGAATGTCACGTTTTCAATTATCCCGGATGGGGAATGAGGGGGAAACTTGGACGCTAGAGATGGGAGGATGTAAATGAACAATTATTATCGTCCTTTATTAGTGCGTTGCGGCAATTTTAGTCAGTATAGGGCAAACACAAAAGGCAAATATAATGTCTGACCGAAGTAGAATTTAATAAATAATTCAGACATCTGCGGCCAAGGGCGTGTGTCGATACAACAGCAGGCGATATACCCCACACCGGCTCGTTTATTCCCACGTGATATTTTTCACCACTTTCAAACGTTCGTTTAATGATTTCATGATGAAGCACATTGTTTTTCTTGTCCACCCTTAATCATCATCATCGCGGCCAGAGCACTTGCACATCTCCGGTTCTGTTGACATGCTAGGACGACGGTATAGGACAGTATATGATTTGAACCCAAGACAAAATATGTGAGTGTACACTTACACATTTCTCTCTCTTCTCGCGTTATTTGCTATTATCAAAACGTATACTCTAAAAAGCAATTGAGGTTTATTTGAAAAAAGTGAACCGTCGCTCGTTATCATAGAATTTTTTTTTGTACCGATTTGTAATATAAAACACATAAAACTGCTGCAAATCTATGATAGTTTCGAATTTTCAAAGCACCTACTACGTTATCCCCAATTTTCCAATTTAAATGAAGTCGACAAATGAATGACGACGATTTGACCAATTCTGCTCACTATGTGTAGATAAATAGTACTCCAAACAAAGAATGTGGAATAGAAGCTCTAAGAAATTGCTGAAATTATTTGTCTTATAGATGGCACGCGCGAAGACGTGACGAATGTGAGGAATAAGTATCGCATATTATTATATTTTACACTAATTTAATGCAAATAGTTTCAATTCGAATTACGAGCAACGATAAAAATTGGATTTGTTTTCAATTAAAAAAAAACTCACTTTCTTTGTTTTGACTGGTTGGCTTTGCTACATATAAAAATGATTTATGTATTTGTTTAATTAAGAGAATTCTTAAGAGACCTACAAATTTAAGGAGATTAAGTAGGTATTTTGCATGTTCTAAGATGAAGAATTATTAGGTAAAAAAATCGTAATCTTTGAAGAAACCTAGTGCGACAATCTCTATCTCTTTTTTTATATTTTTTCTTCTACATATATATTATATTGTCCTGAACAATAAATCACAAGTCAACGAGTATTTAAGTAAACACCAACCCCGAAAAAAATAGGAAGCAGCAAGCAAAGCTTCCATCCGACGACTTATTGATTTTCTATTTTTAAGGGGAACACTACAGGCTTTCCTTATGACTCACCATCGACGCTGTTTGCCAAAGGTGTTTAATATTTGTTAAAAAAAATTGTATTTATCTTTTGTGCTTCCACTATCTTTTTAGTCTACCAATTGATCAAGATTTTATAAACGTTTCGTTGGCGTGAAATATTGAAAAATGTTAGAGAGTACAAGAAATTTCTATATAACAATCTGAATTAAAATATGTCCATTGTAAAAGACAAACAGAGTTACTTTTGCATTTAATTTAAATAATATAATTTAGAGTTTAATATAATTAATGTAAAATTGGTTCTCGTTTACACGAAAATCCACTTCTACACATTATGTGAAAGTTAATTTAAATCCATGGTATTAATGAATTTATAATAGTTATTAATTAATTAATATTAATATAGGTATTTGTATTAAAATGAATTTACAAACGATGTAACAGTTATTTAAGATCAATCAAGTACAAGGGCGATATTAGTTTTTTTATTATTTTATAGTATAATAAAGACTTGAAATTTATTCTAATATATTATACTAAACGTACATACTTGTTATTCAAGAAAATGGACAAGAAAATGATAACTTACAAAGTTTCCTTTTGTAAGGATTTCTTTTTTCATTATACTTGTGTAAACAAGAGTATTAGCAGGTTTCATTTCATCTATGAAATGAAATCTCACAAATGAGGTTTCAAATGTTATTTATTGAGCGATTGTAATGAAATATTTCTTTGCTTTAACTTATACCAACTTACTCTGTTAGCGGGTTGATCGATTGGCCGGTCATAGGAGGATAATAACCCAGTATTACAATGTTTTTTTTTTTTTCATACGAATAGACGACAAACGATCGATTATCTGAAGATATAGTCGCCACGAGTCACAAGAAATGTCAGTATAAAAGGTCATTCTGTGGATGTAGAATGTAGTTGTAGATTCTTTTTTATTATGCACTGGACCGATTTTAAAAATTCTTACACCTATAGAAAGCTACATTCATTATCAGGTAATAATATAGGCTATATTTTACAAAGTTACGCGAACAAAGTCGCGTGCAACAGCTAGTAGTAGACAAATTGGAAAACAAAACTGACCTGTAGAACAAATTTCTGATCGATATATTTCTTAGCGATGTTCGGCTGAAAGTCTGGCGATTCGAGCAACCTCAAGAACAGCTCGTACACCAGCTGGAGGTGAGGCCAGGCCGCTTCGAGGGTCGGCTCGTCTTCTTCAGGGTCGAATTCAGCACCGTTTGGATTCGAGGAAGGTGGCAACGTCCGAAATAGATTTGTGGCAAACTGCGAGAACAGAGAGAACGATTGATAGCTAGTTCGGACAAAAAAATTATCTCATGTACCACTTGGAGGCCGATTTTGCATTCAATCAAACTTATTTTTAACCAGTACATGTATGCATTAGTTAAAAATAAAATTACGATTTGCTTTACAGTGAAGTCTCGGCCTTCCAGTATAACCTTTCAATTGGTTTAGCAAGATTATCTCGGTAAATTGCGGAGCGCTAAAAGTACCTAGCAAAACTTTTACATTTAAATGTTAAAAGATTTCACTCTACTTTTAAGTTGTTCTATCTACAATAAGTAGATGATATATATATACCATCAAGATTAGTATCACGCTGCAACGTCCATCGCGAACTAAACTAATCCTGCAGATATAAGTCTTTTACAAATTTTTTTTATATCTAATTATTTATACTAATATAATGTAGGGAGGGCGGATTTTGTATGTTTCTTTATATGTATGTGGAGGGTAATCTCAGGAATCCACTGCACCTAGTTGAATAATTCTTTCACTATTTGAAAGGTATATTATTGCAGATGGACATGGGCTACTTATTATATAAAGTAATCCCCCCAAAATTGCTACCGGGCGAAGCCGGGGCGCGTCAGTCCAGTAACAAGTACGTTTGAAAAGTACACACAGCCAACATACCATATTGACAGCTTCGGGGTATATCGATTCCGTAATGACGCCCCTCGACGAAGTGACAAACTCGACCATCTCCAGAAGCGCCGCTCGTTTCACCTCCTTCCATTTCAAGTCGGACAGGGGCTCGTCGACAAAATCAAATAACAAACAGCACTGACGCAATTTCTGTACAAATAGTTGCTCGCGTTCTGCTGCTGGGGCATCTGTCGACAATATTTCATACATCAATTTTATTGGGAGATTAAATAAATTATAAACTTAGTTAAAATTATAGACTAACCCCCGAATTTCTATTATATAGAAATTTACTGTATGTTGCTGAGGAGTTCGGTATCCCCCGCAGACTACTTGATGCTGTGGCATCAGGTCAAGATTATCATGTCATGAAAATACCACAAAGGTAACAGTATACCAAATTTCACATCAATCAAACCTATAAAAGTTGGTGAAATCCCTTCATCAACTAGAAAATAGGCTGATGGTCATAAACAGATCTTCATAAATTATACAAAAAACAAACAAAAAAAAAAGGATCAAAATCGGTCCATCCGGGCTACGATTCCACAGACACATATACAGACACACACGGCAAACTTACAACACCCAGTTTTTGCGTAGGACGTTAAAAATACTTTTTTTTTTTTAATTGCTTACAACTTTATTTAGTATTGTCCGTTAGGAAAGGATTTTTGATAATTTCAAATCAGTGCGAAGGTGGGGGAATCCTTCCCGATTTCTGATTCATTCCGGCGTGGTACACCAAACTGAAGCTACTGGGTGTTTTTTGGGTTTTATTTTTCAAAATTGTTTGCCTGTCCTACACCCTATATCATAAAAGAACACGGACCGTATAAAAGGGTTGTTGTTTATAACCTCTCAGTAGGTTCGTACTGTGAATTTCGTACCGATTATGCTCGAGTCAAAAGGCAACCCTTAAATTAAGGGGTCCGTTAGTAAGAATATCATAATTGCCAAGTAAAACGTCTACATACGATAATTGCCAAATTTATCTCAATGAATATTATAGAAAGGTAAAATTTGTTTGTTTGTTTGTATGTAGGTGGTAATCTTTCAAACTACTAATCCGATTTAAACATTCTTTCACCAATAGTTAGAGTAGAATTTCAGAATGGACATAGGCTAAATCTAAATATTCAATACGGATGAAGCCACGGGCACCAGCAGCTAGTTTGTATTATAAACGCACAATTAAAAGTAGCATTAATATTTATCTTCTTATGAAAAATCTAGCAAAGATAGTGTTCTGAGCTCCTAACAGAAGAAAGTTTCAAAGAAAAAGTATTACATTACACATGCATACGGTTTCTTTTTAACCACTACGATGCGTAGCGCACATAAGCCTGTTTCGGTATGTATTCCTCTCCCGTATATAGACGAATGAGCCACACGGCCTCGAATGTGAAGTGTCTTTTAGAAAGGGGTTGTGAATGCAAAAGCGGCTGAGCAATTACGTCATCTTAGTGCTTCAGAACAACACCAAGCAACCGGAATCAGACCACTCGAAAAAATCGAAAAGTGGAATTACTTCTCGATAAAAATTAAGCATTGGTCAATTGAGTTTATTGAATTATTTTGTATAAACCGAGCCGGCGTCTCGTCGTGTGTGCAATTTTTAATTTAGATTTTGTAGTATTATTTTAATTTACATTTTACATTAAATAAAGGCAAAGGACCATCTGAGCGTCTGAAAATATTATCTTTGATGACTTTGCTTATTGAATAAATGGATTTGACAAAGACGTACACATTTAGAATGAGTCCCACAATAGGCTACGAGAGCTATAGGCATTTCTTATCTCACAATTTAAAAATTAATTAAGAATAATAAAAAAACTACTCATACAAACTACATATTTGTTACATTAAAACTATAATAAAACTATAACTATACAGTATACATTTCTGGTCAAAATGGCCAGAAATGTATAATGTTCTATATTTAGTTATACATTTCTGGTCAAAATGGCTAATACTCGTAGATAACAAATTATCCATCTCGGCACTCTTCTAGTCTATTACCTAAACAAATTGAAGATGGGTAACTAAGTATAGCTTGTTGGAAAGTGCCTTGAAAGACGAGTTAATTACATAGTCTTTCGCGTATACTTTCCCGGTGGCGCTATAAATCTTTCACAACCATTAGACGTCTCTGGCGAAGTGTTGTGTGAAAGGTGTGCCGGTAACACGCCCTGAATATTTCGTCTATCGGTTATTGCCATGGAAACGAGCCCGAGGTCGAAAACTTGTTGCAACGCTGTGACCCATTTTATTAATAACGCTTTATTTGTGTATGCGATCAAAAGAGAAGAAATTCGTGCAATATTTATTGAAAATATTTACACTACACATTATTAAATAAAAAACAAAATATATGAGAATCCGTAGTACCTGAGCATATTAAATATATTATCTCCAGAGTGATTGAGATCAACTCAGAACGAATATTCCAACTGGTTGGCAATTGAGAATAGATATCATTTACATTTACATGTCGCAGTTCTTTAATAATAAATGCATATTATACGTGAAATTCTCGTCACGATGAAGTTATTAATTTTATAAGAGAAAGTACCAATCATAAAAGTGTAAATTAATTTTTTTTTCTTTTTCTAAGATGCAGTTTTAATAGAATCATGTAGTAGGACTTCTTATTTGCATTTATGTATTTTTCTTACAATTTAATTTATTTGCATTAAAATTTATTAGAATTGAAACACATTTTGGTAAATTTAGTTCAAAAGCACACACAAATGTACAATTCGTGTGCCGTAGGTCACATTTTGTGCTACACACATTCCATAAAAATATTTGCAACTTGCAAAGTGTCGATCACTGGTTAAGATATGTAGGATCTCGAGTGGTGACCTGGGGCCCTAGCCAAGATGCAAACTCTTCGTTGTGTACTTCGGAAACGAAGAGAGAACGCTAAGAGAAAGCTTGGTGATTGTAACGCCCATAAAAAATTTTGACCAATCACAAAGTTTTCTCTTAGCGTTCTCTCTTCGTTTATGAAGTATGCAACGAAGATCAATGGAAGCTAGACCCCAAATACCGATTTATCTGTTCCGTGGATGCCACAAGGAGATCCGACGTCCTATGATGGTCTATGAGGAGGCATAAGTTCTCTGTAAATACTCCTAGGGATTGCATTTTAGACATAGATCAATCTAACAGTGATCTTCTCTCGTTATTTAGTGACAACTATAACAATTAATTCATTAATATAGTTTTTATATGGGTACTAAGCCAGCAGTGGTCGTCAAAACACGATTCCCTGATTTCATTGACAAACAACCAGTTCGGCGGCCTTACTAACAGCAGACGACCTGCGATCGCGTGTGTTGCCATACAGAAATGATTCACTTTAATTTTAGTTATTGTCCATAAGAGGCTGCACCGTCGCTTATCGCAATTGATAGATTGATAGAAATTGATAGAAAGTTTTCGCCTGTCGCTCAGCAGACGACATTTAGCGGACCAACTCGCAGAAAACATTTAGCATTTTTATATGTAATTCAACCATCCATTTTTGAATAATCTCTCCCTAGATGTCAGTGAATTTTGAAAACAGTATTTTCCGAGATTAGAGCGGACAAACAGACAGACAACGATGGGAGATTTTAATTTAAAATCTGTAGTGATAAAAGAATTATAGGTGTAATATAGTGACATAAAAAGTCGTTCACAAATTTGATAAGTGATAAGATTACGTAAAGGAAAACCCGCAATAAAGAGAAATGAAAACCTAATCACTAAGTCGATTTATAACAGATTAAATATGTAGAATACAAGATCTACAAGTGATAATCAATGCTAATATGTATATGGGAACATTAGCGCATAGAACATTAGCGTATATGGGAACATTTGTACAAAGAGCTAAGTGCAAATCAATACGTCTACAGAAGTCAATCACGACATAGACCACGGTTAATGAGTTTCAACTGAATCGTTCGTTATTATGTAGTGCAGTCAGTTGGAGCAAAAAAACTGAGTAAAAAAGTCGCCCCCGCTGATTCTTAATTTAATTTTAGATACAAAAACAAATCCTGGGTGTGTTCATAATTTGTAGGCGATGTATGTGAAAAATAACAACGAGAATTTGTTCGGGACAGCCTTGGGACAGCCATAATAACTATGTTTATGTTAATTTGAAATTAGATTTAAATAGCACATAGAATATACCATAGATAACGGAAACCATAATTAATAAGAATATACAGATAGTATGCGTAAATAAAGGTGATTACTATTATTAGGGTTAAGGCATTCTAAAGGAAGACCGTGCTCGCTGTCCATTGGTCATAAAAATTGTCCGCTCGTTAGTTGTAAGACAATTTTATAAATAAATATAGGCCCTTTTATATTTTTAAGGGCATGCGAGTGTTTAACTCCATATAATATTACTTATGAAAAATATAGTGTAGTGATTGTATCACAAATTAGTTGTTGAAGAGAACATGTATTACATAAGGTTTCTTGTCTCATTGTTTCCTAAATAAAATCAGCAATCCAAATGTGAAGTCATTGACTATTGTGTCAAAATTTTTGCATAATGTATTAAAAAATAGAATGTTTTCAATATCAAGCGAACAATATCTATCGGCAACGAAATTCAATTCAAATCTATATCTTAGACAAGACGGAGATGTCTTTGGTGTGTAGAAAACTTTAGCAAAAAAAATAGTTTCGAGTTTTATTATTCCATGCAAATTAATTATAAAAATAGATGAAGTCATGTATTATATACACATATATGAATAAATAAAGTTTCACAGTAGCGTACGTTTCTGTAAATATAAACAATTCAGACTAAGGGCCAGCGCCTACTGGACCGGGACGGCATGGCTAGGGATCTCGTCAATATTTCATCTACCAAACGGCAGTTATGTATGTAGCCATATTATTTATTTCCTTAAGCATGCCATAAGTGAAGACGTGACATCGTCTAGCACCTAAACCCCAGAGGGCACACTGTTCGAGGGAATAAAGTCAGTAATAGGTATTTGTGAGAATTTGTTGTCTCTACTTACTTGTCTTCAATCACAAAAGACAGAATTAGAAGTAAGACATTCGCAGCACTTATTGAACTCGCGAAAATAATAAAACATACATCAGGAATTCTAATATTTTAAAAACCTATCATGCAGTCATGCAAACCTTATTGGCTTGTTAGTCAGTAATTACAAGAAAATGTCACAAATATAATAACTGAGAAATGTCACGGTTTTTCATGTATTACTACTATGACGTAAGCGGCTCCCGTTGGCAAGTTCAGCTCTTAAAAGCAGTCTCACTGTTGCATTATTCAGGTAAATGAGTCAGCGCTCTTCTATTCCCATTATCAACTAAACAGCGAAATATAACTCAACTAAACAGATGATTTTAGGTATTGTTTTTGTTTTCCTTAAAATAAAAAGTATGCCATTTTACCAGTGCACGCCTGCCCTATAAGTAGCAAGTGATGCTAACGACCTCTGAAATTCGCCTCCAAATAACGCTACAATTTATCTTCGAGGAACATTAATGCGTGACTTACATTAAACAGACCTTTCTGGGGGTTCCAAATTTAAATTAAGCTCTCAATATAATAATCATGCAACAGTCCATAAAGCAAAAAAATACTGCAAGGCGCAAAGATGTCGCATTACAATTCACCCATGTCATGCAAATAATCAAGCACGTTCGTGTGGACGCCGGCCGGTGGATACCATCCGCAGGTCACGGGTCGATACCGTTTCTGCGGCTTTTTCACTTCATAACATTTCAAAATATACCTCGTGTGTAACATGAGGTAATCATGGTTTGTTATTAGTTTAAGACACATTGTTTGGCGTCAAACGTTCGCCGGGCGTGCCTAACCAAGGTTACATGTGACGATCAGGCGTGGGTGGCGTTTAGGCATCTGCCGCTTGTATTTCCTAATATCGACGCCACAGTTATTAGAGACTGATATCGGCATTGAAACACGTTTATTGCTTCCGAGATGCGACCATACCATTTGCTTATGATTTGAAATCGTTGCAGGAGTTCACTTATGTATCTTGTCCAGAAATAGAATCGACCGTTTCGCTATGAGTTTTTAAAAATTAAAGCGCACGGTGTAGTTTGTCTAGATTCCAGCTGTAACATTTAATAATATGTTTTAAAGGTATGTCAGGACCTACTCAGACAAGGAAACAGGCCTGAACTACCAGTAGGATATATTAGGCGTATACGTGATCTATACTTATAAAATCGTTTGTCCTGACTGAAACTCAACGCATAGCCAAAACAGCTTTATTTTATAACGTAAGCATCCGCTAAGGATTTTTCAAAATTTCAACTCCGTTCTTAGTCTGGGACGGGCGGGTCGCTAGTATTAATATAAAGGCGTAGTATGCCAATGTGTGGAGTAGCTTCAATCGTGCTGCGTATGAGGGAAATGGAGACCGACCTTTAAGCGAAGGCAGTTGAACCATGAGAGTCTCTTTATCGGCGCTGGGCACCTGTTCGGGCGAGACCGCGGTAGGCGGGGGCGGCGGAGTGCGCGCATCCGGTGGCGAAGCCGCCTTCTGCCCGCCCTGACTGTCCATCGCGGTGCCGGCGAACAGTGCGAACCGGAATGCACGTGCAACGTCCGACACACTCTCGGAACGCTTGGTGACCGCCTGATTGGCTACGAGGTCGAGGCCCGAGTGGAACGAGGGAGACTTGGGGATACCGAGCGGTGAGACGGCGCGGCGCGGCTTGCTCTCAGCGGCGGCGAACATAGCGCGGGTGGGCAGGCGCGCGACCGGCCCGGCGTGGACCATTGCAGGCGGCGGCCGGCAGCTGCATCCGAGCGGGAGCCCGGCAGCGCCGGAACCGGTGCGAGCTGCGGGGGCGTACTGCCGCGCGCCTATTCCATCTTCCTACGCCTTTACGAATACACGTGCGCGCGCACTCCTCCCACCCTTAGTCTCGCAGCGCACGCAACAATCGCTCTATAGTGCCACCCAGGGTTGTCACATCATCAGTTTAAAGAAACACAATCTATAATTAAAATTATAAACTAACCCCCGACTTTCTATCGAGCCCAAACACGCTATATCTGCTGTAAGTTGCAGAGGAGTGTACAGCAAACCACTTTATGCTCCAGCACCAGGTCAAGGTGACCATGTCAAGGGAATATCACTAAAGTAACAGTATAAAAAAATTCACATCTTTCGAACATGTGTAAGTTAGTAGACACGTGAAAACCCTTCGTTATATATACACAAACCTTCCTCGTTTCGCCGTTTTTTGATTGGGGAAAAGGGTTTCAAAAAATAGTTGTATAGTGGTGCATGCTTTTCAGGTATTTTTTAAATTCCCTACTGACCAATTATTAGTTTGGTCGGCAAGTTGGTCTGAGGTTCAGAAACGTGCTTTCAGGTATTTTTAAACTCTCCAGTAATCAATTAGTTGGTCCGTGGATCAGAAACGGTAGTTGTATACGTTTTAGTAATTATCTCCCTTCGTCAGGTCCATTTAAAGGTAAAACCCTCCAAGTAGGTATATGTCTTTTTATATTTAAGTAGGTTTCTCTATAAAATGTCACATTTTTAGTCAGATAAAACTTTGTTTGAGAACCATTGTTTTTTTCATTCACTCACAATAGACATAATTATAATCACTACCGATTCATAATGCTAATTTCACGATGAAGATGAAACCTCATAGATGCTCTTTTCAATTAGGTAGCAACTAGTACAACCAATACATGTAAACCCAAGCAATAAATCTTACTTACTGAAATAATCATTACTTGAGTAATATACGTTTTTCATAGTTTTTGTTTTACTAAACTGTTAAGTTTGGGATATTGGGACAAATATGTCAGTGTGGCTAGAAGGCAAGATGATGGTTCAATTGTTGCTAGATGGTCATTGTCGCCTATACTTATATACACAAGAAAAACACATATACGCACAGCAAGTGTGCTGTCTACCCTATAACAGTAAAGGAAAAACAAGGAATACAATATGTGTATAGGGAAATAGACTCTTTATGGGGATAGGTAGTGCCCCAGACACTGTTTATGATTGCGTAACGCATTGGTGTCATGTAACTACTAAATCATACATAAAAACTGAACTTTTATGATTACAATATTGTATACAGTATGAGATATCCCGCTACAACGGATGCAGAAAATAAATAAATACCTAATATTTTGTGCATCGTATTCGCAAGATACATACGATACTTGGCATCGTGAAAACAATCGACCGGAAGTGTCGAAACTTCCGATCCTTTAGATAACCATATTCCACATGTGTCAACCCTATAAAAATGCGCCTCGTTTTCGGCTTTGTTTAGGGGTTTGAATATCGTGCCGCTGACACGAGACAAATATAATGACATATTACGGAATGAACAAACATTATGAAACAGTGTCCCAGACAAACAATTACTTCAACTGCTTCTTCATCTTATTTGAAACTGAATATGACGTTGTATTGTGTGTTCATGTATTGTTTGTGAAGGTCGTCAGATAGGCTGATGGTCCACTTGATGGTAGGTGGCTGCCGTTGCCTATCAACACCATTAACGCCACAGCCTATCAAAACCATCGCCCCTTCGACCTTAATAGGTTTAAGAATAAAACATTGGAGAGGGAAATGGGCTCCGGCATCCCTTTCTCACTACCGAAACAAAAACAGCAAACTTTATATTGTTTTACTCTTATCCATACTTAAGGTCTCTGCCCACTACACCGTACCATACTATGACTGTGCTAGGAACGTGTCAGGCAAAATTATATTAGGTATTTGTATTGAAAAGTAGGATACCACTCCCACTAGACCGTTCCGTCACCGACCAACACCGTCGCGTGCCATGCACGGAGCGTCAACAAATTGTCACCGAGAATATTTTGCCGGTGCTGACACGCTCGGTGCATGACACGCAACGTTGTCAAACCGTTGCGCGCAGGCGGCGAGCCGGTGAGTTAATCGAATATGTACGAAAATATGAGTTTTTATATAATTTACAACACTCGAAATATATGGATATTGTGAAAAAAGACTTGGCTTGGAAGGAAATTTCGGAACAATTAAAACAACCTATCGGTTTTGGTGGATATTGCATACGGATAACATACGGACATCATACGGGCAACATACGGGCACAAAACGCCGTCGATCCGTTTCACTGAGCATAGTAGAGCGTATCGTGTTGCTTTTCGTGTCTGATACGTTCCTAGCACGGTCATGGTATGGTACGGTGTAGTGGGCAGAGACCTTTATTTGTAACCCCGGTCACTGACATGCGTGCAAACATTCTTACATTGTACGAATCTTTGCACGCATGTGAAGGAACGTGAAGGAACCGACACTGCACGGAAAAGCGCGAATGTAGCAAAAACTTCGCATAGTCATTTGCAAATGTCGTCCTACACTTGTGGGTTCGCGTATTCGCGCGAATGTGAGTGACCGGCATAAGGGGGGTTGTTACTGCCGCCAAAACGGGCTAATTTACGACCGCGGTGACGCTCTGCCAATACCAAAATTAAATTGTAACTTTTGCATTAATCGATTTGCAAATTATTGTCACCCTGTAAATATTAATAATATATTTTATATTGATTAATATATTTACAGTGTAACAAAAAAATATTTGTTGTATATTTATTCACATGAACATTACTATATAGTCGTATTTTATTATTATAGTAATATATTATAGTAAATTGTCTCCAACTGAAGATCGGTGCTGTGTGGCTTGTAGCATACACAACACATACTAAGTTGGGTGCTCATTTAAGGCGAGGGTGCTCAAGAAAGAAAGAAAATGTCTTTCTTTTTTTATTTCTTTCAAATAAAATTAATGTCATAAGTAAAATAAAATGTTTTGTAAAACTTTAAACGACAGACAGTGATGTCGCCAAAGTTTGTTTGGGTGAGGTTGTGGAGGAACCGAGGCGACCCTTTTACGCAGGGGCGGAGAGTAGCATCAATCGTGTGCCAGACGCACTCCCCCTTTCGAGCCGATCGTTAATTGACTTTAAAACGTCTGATCCACTTCCTCGTATTGCGATGCTTACTTTTTATTTACATTGGCGTTAAACAGATCGAGAGCTGTGCAAAGATGTAAGAACACTTATATTTAACATTACAACAGTTCGACAAAAGGTATCAAAAAGCAACTATGTTGTGATGCGTCCGTGAATCATTCGAGGTTGGTCTTGTGGCCCCAAAAGCGTACATTATCTTATCACATTAGACTTTATGTCAATTTCTATAATGCGATGTGATTAGATTGTGGCAGGAATTCCTAACGTCTAGTTATTATTATAGACTAAATGAGGAACACAACACTTCAATTGTACCTACTCTATATTTTTTTATTCATGCGATTTTTATAAAATTTTCCATTAAACGATTATTTATTAATTCTTAAACGCTTGCTACATTCTTAAATATATAATACTAACTTTTGCCAGCGACTTTGTCGGCGTCTCTCGGGAACGGTACTTTTTTGTGAATAAAAGGTATAACCTCTACCCACCTTATGTCCTTTTCTGTACATACTCCTGACATAATATATGCATTAATTCTGCTACATGGTGCATTCAAAGCTTTCCCATTACTGTTACTATTAAATATACATAAATAGTGTGTGTGTCAGCTCCGACGTAGGATTGTAAGGATTGTAAAATACATAGTAAAAATTACAAAAAGATTTATCATAACGAAATTAATATCAGCGCCATCTCTGGTGCCCAGGTGCCATCTAGTTTTAGCAATAATGTATTATTACGTAACATATTCCAGTTTCAGAGATATTATTATTATTAGCTTCACGCTGACACGCAAAACTTCAGATATTCTAAAATAGAATGTAACGCATACCGTGTGACAATTTTGATTTTACTCTTATAAATTTTCATACCACGGGCTTATTATATGAAAATCGATTCTTAAGGAGTAAACTCAAAAAAAGCCTAAGTATTGCTAAATGGATTTAATTTGGCCACAGCTTTTAGTAACAAAAGCTTCAATGAGTATGTCTGTCTATGTCGTGTTTCATGTCAAGAGTAAGTTACTCCATAATATCATTCTTATGGAGGGCAACTTACTCTTGACTAAAATTATTAGCATATAGTTAATTTGAATTGAGATTTATTGCCACATAACAGATATATTTATTAATAAAAAATATTTATCAAGATAACATATCAAAGAGCTAAATAAACACATTAGCAGTATAAGAAAAAATACAGTAGAGTAATGTCTATTGAACTCATCTCCACCTGTAGACAAAGTATGTGAAACCGTTAATTAGTGCATTTAAAAACAGTTTGCGCCTTTGTAGGAAATAAAAAAAAAGTGTTAATAATTAATATTGTAAACATGATAAGTGCGTAGATGAGTTCTATTTTTAATTAAAGGAAGTTAAGCTAAAACAAATCCTTTACAAACACAATGAGCCATAAAAAGGTTTAACAACAAGGTCACAAACGCGTTGAGATAAGAGAGGAGTATGGACTGTGGTTATAGTACGGTCCAAAAGACTGCTATGTCATGAGCACAATTAGACTATGAGGATAAGGGTCAAATTCTAATACCTCAATATGAATTATGGATTGTTAGTAATTAAAGAGATTAGTAATGGTCCACTGACCCGAAAACTAATTGACAGTGACATGTCTAACGTAACATGTGTACCTATATATATGACAATGTTAATAGTTATAAACCTGAGGTAGCATTGTTCATTCGGGAGAAAAACATGAAGAGAAAGATGAAGAAAAATTTGAGTGTGGTGGAAATTGAATGATAATGAGAGAAAAAAAAATCAAAAGTAAAACAGAAAATTCTATAAATCTTGGAGAGGAATATGTTGGTGGACTAGTTTTTTTTAGTTTGGAATTGTAGTTCTGATATGTCGGTCGGACGATAAAAGTATTTGCACTAAACATAAAGTGGTTTAATTAATGTACCCGAAGTAGAGGGTGCTAACAGTTCAGAAGTTGGATGAAAAACACGTCAGGTTCATCCATTTAGTGCATTAATTTGAACTATAAAGAAGACAGCAGCAGACATAAATTGCTTTAATACCAATAAGCTGTATTTATGTTCAATATAAACGAATGGTGCCAAGACCCGAAAGGGTGAGCGGTACTCACCTGAAGAATTTAAGTCATGTAAAGGAGGCCGAGATCTGTAATGATGGGATGAGCGGTACTTACGTGAAATAGATGCGAATTTTGAATAGGTCATTCTAATCACAGGACGGCCGATCTGTTAGCGTCTGCTATTTATGTCGATTGAAGTTGATTGAAAAGTGCTCTGATTCATTCATTCATTCATTCGCGAAGAGAGGTCGATGTCGTATGTCCGCACATGTTATAGTTAGAATTGTAGTTCTGATATATCGGTCGGACGATAAAAATATTTGCACTAGACATAAAGTAGTTTAATTAATCTACCCGAGGTAAATTGCACATATTAAAAAAAAGTACAACCTACTGCATTTCCACAAATGGTTCGTAAGTACATACATAGAAATTGTAATGCAATGGGAGCACCATTAGTTAAATACGGAAACAATAAACAAGGGGCGTTTCCAGGGTGATCGATATACAACGCTCTTTGGTAACAAACACTCGCTTCACAGACGACTGTAGAGTAGGTACAATCAATTTATTACATTGATATAGTCTATAAAGAAATGTGTTAGGAGAACGTTTGGTAGATGGTAAAATGACATTAAGAGAATGTCACCCAAAAACCTAACAGCCAGAAAACGTAATAAATCAATCTCGCAAGGAATTTGGAATGGTGTCAGACGAATTCTGTTATCAATCTTTCGGGCCAACCTTCAAATATTCAGTACAAACAAAGGAAATACTACCTATTAAAACTACCTATTCTGTATTTATTCATTTACGTATTAAACACATTATTAAATAAGACAGAACATTTTAGAATATTGTAGTTATACCATTTATAGTATTGACATACTATTAGTACACAAAATAAACATTACAATTACATAATTAAACCTAAATATTTATTTAAATGGTTGTTCTTTAAACGTGTGTGGGACAGGCCTCTTAAATGGGACGTCGTGTAATATAAACTGCAAACCAAACATAAATTTGTGATTTTAACCTACTAGTAACCTGGTCTAAAATAAACATATGTCCCAAATTACAGTTTTCTAGACTTAACAGTTTTAGTTGTTTGTTGATAATGTTATAAATCAGACAGGACAAACAATGTTATAAAAATATAGATTTAAACTCAAGTAGCACGTTAAGTAATGAAGGTACAAACCGTATCAGCAAAGAACGTAGGAAAATATTTCAAACTGTCAGTGTACTTTATAAAATGCCGGTTTTTTACCAAGTACCTACTTACATGTGAGAGATTTTAAAAGATAACATATGTTATTTAATGGTCTTGGAATATTTATAAACCATTGAACTCTTTGACAAAATAAGCCTCAGTCACGTAAACACAAAGCAGCAAAAAAAGATTAAGGAAGCGACGAGCCAAGTTCCACTGAGATTAGAATATTCAAATTGACTTGAAATGGTGGTGGCACGCGATGTAATGACGATGAAACGTGATGCCAAATTGCATACCTGGGTGGGTTGCATTTATAATTTTAAAAATATGTACCTATAAAACGAACAGTGCAAATCTTTTAAACTATGTTTAGTTTCGTTTTTTTATTTTTTAAAAAAGTGGTTTAATATCTGGTTTATGGTTAGCAAAGCACGATAATCCAAAACAATTAACTAACTTTAAGTTCCGATTCAATTTGTATAAATATGAATGACATAAGAGAACCTTTTGAATAGGTTTTTCGTAATATAGTGTGCCTCTTAGTGGCAGGGCAAGGACACACTGCGTCTCGCAGTCATAAGAAAACCACCCGTAAAATAAGTATAGTCCAGCTGTTAGCTGTTGTGTTTCGGTCATTAAGTAAAGGATGCAAGAGCCCATCCGAATACTTCATTTATCTTACTACTACTTCTTTTTTTATGGCGACAGCAACCAACTACAATCAATTAGTGAACCGTAGTGAAGGTATAGGGCGAAATGGGCTCTGGCATTCCTCACTCACTCACTCACATGTTATTATATCACGGTGGTTTCTATAAAGATATTGGCTATTGCCGCCAGACGGGCTGCCCAATTTATGACTATGAAACACAGTGCGACCCGCTAATACTTCTCAAAACCCATTGAAACTTTCGGTCAGATCGCAAAGACTTTCGGTTAACTTAGCCAAATTATGTATAATACCAGAATTGCTAGTATCCAAGAATTTCATACCTTTTATAGGTGGTAACTTGACCAGCTCTTGGTTTTGATTGGTCACGTTAAATCTGCTGGAGCTTTGCCTCCTCGTCTGACCATTCCAACCTGGCGGCAGAGGACTTTCTGCAGAGCGTGGAACTATAGCAGCCGGTGGCGGCGGACTAGTTGCTAGCGTTGATATATGTTTTTCTGGACGACCCTGTTGACAACAGAGATTAATATTACCTATAATCTCAAGCTTAGACCATTCAACCGTTAATATAACGGCCAGAGTTCACTGATGGAGAACAGTTAGTTGTGAACCAACAATCTATAAATAAACAACATTACCATTATTCTAAGATGTTTAATGAAAGGATTTTTATCATTAGTGGAACTTTATGGCATTTTACTTGTTAACTAGGCAAAAACTTTGTTATAAATTGTTATCTAATCAATTACCTATCCACATTTATTGTGATCGTATTGACATTAGACATCCTTATTTCTATAAAATTATAAAATGACTTCGCAACTTCTTGCTTCATTCACAACAAAATTACAGGGGTCTCAAGTGCCATGAGTAGCTTCGAGAATAGGATGGTACGGTGCGTGCTGGCGCTTAGCGGTTTGTTGGCTCAACTTGACTTGGTTTGTTGACAGATTAGGGTTGTTGCGAGTGCAGAATTTTCGACATCCGTGGATGCGGGATTTTTAGATCATATCCGCGAATGTGGATTTCAAAATTTATTAATAGATTTAATTTTTTATGCAGAAATAAATGGTTGAAATAACTAATCAAGCTTTTATTAGAAAATTGAAACAATTTTATAAATCAACCTGGGGAAATCTGCCACATTTAGGACTAGCTCCATATGATTGCGGATGTTTCGCATTTGCGGATGCTAATATCCGCAACAACCCTGATTCAAATGTAACCGTCACGCAAATCACACACGAGAATCTGGAAAGATCTCAAAAATTGTATAAGCTTTTGTGTGACATCATGCAAGTGAATAACTCCAACACCTGTGTTTTGACATATTTGACACCAGAACCGTATGACTAAACGAAAATTTTTCAACAGTGAATTTTCAAAATATAATTTGAGATTTCTAGAGGTGAGTTCAGGCTACGTAATGGGTATGATACTTTGGAACCATTTTACTGGGAATGATATAAAAAATTAAATTCTCCAATGGCATTATTGCCTTTTAAATCCGGTCTATGGCGAAACTTATAAATAAATAAATAAATAATAAATCAATATTCCTAATCAGAACTACGATTTATTACTGATACAATTTTTTTATCAGACAGGGCAGTAAGTAGGTTTTCATTTAATAGGCTTGATAAAGTTGATTATGAATACCTACTTAGATAACTAAGTTTCCGCATAATGAGAATTGAGTGCTCCATAAATAAATGAAAAATCGTAATAATATAATTAGATAGTATATATAAAAGTAATAGTTATTTCACAAGTATTCAGACTAGTACTAGTCTTTATGTATTTGAGTTGAACGAGGGGGAAATGAACGCCAACCACAACACTCTGACCGGAAATAGATGGAGAACTGACATCGAACACTCCCGGTTTTATATTTAGTCAGTCCTCGAGGGCTTTTTAATATATGTCAAGGTCAATGGAATGTAGAAATATTATCCCTTAGTCACTAACTCAATCATTTCCATATCTCTTTCAGTACCTACCTTCTCCTTACGTGTTTGTGAACCGATATGTGGTTGTTAATAGCTATTTACGAACTTTAATGACATAAGATAAAACTAAAAATTAGACAAAAATTAAAACTCAGAGGTTCCTAGTTAGAACTCCTACATCTAAAGTAGGTATGTGTAAGATAATTGTGGATGTTTTCTGTCGTTGAAAAGCAATAGGATTGATAGACATCGTTTGGCGTGGCGTACAATCGTAATAATAGGTTCGGTGGGATAAAGTTCCGTTACGTATGTAAATTAAACCTGCGTGACGACGGCGCCTGTTTTACACACCGTTATTTTAGCATTTTATAAAATTCTAATCCAATTAATAACATATATGAAAGTTTTATATGACAACGTTCAAATATATGGTTATATCCATAATACATAGTTCCAAATTTAAAAATTAGAATCATATCATGAATACACATAATAAAATCGTTGTTTGTCAGTGCGTTCTTGTATGCTAATCTCAGAAACGCCTAAACCGATTTGAATGCGGTTTTCACTGATATATAGCAAACTTTCCGTAACCTTTAGTGTTTGTACCATTCCAATCGGTTTACAAAAAAAAAGCTTAGAATATTTCCAACACCACGCGTGTGTCATAAAATACTAAAATCCCTGTAACTAAGTAAGCAAAAGTCGATCATACTTTTATGCCTTCTGTTAGGATTAGCAAATTAGGACTAGTCTCTTTAGAAAGTGGGCGAGTTACGATTAGAGTCTTCATGAAGTGGACTAATAAGTATTTCAAAGATGACTATTTATAAAAAGGGATGTCGTAGGAGTGGATGAATTAGGAAGGAAGTGGCTAAAGTCGTCCGGAGGGCTTTTAATTACCTACATATAGCGTTCACTCGAATGAACAGACATTTAATTTTTTCCATAAGTGAATGATCCGTTTTAGCTATTAGTCCCACACACACATTAACTAACATCACATTTTGGGAAAAATATAATTATCATAAAACCTGAGAATTGTAGGAATTGTAGGAAATCAACATTACAAGAAGTCGCGACTTGAAGGATAGAAACAGCTTTAGAAGAATATTAACCTACATAATGTATTCTCAAAGCTAAGTCATAATAAACACTAGTGTGCTTAATGAGCAAGTTAGTTTTGCCCCCATGCTTATTCTAGACAAATGATTCCTAATACAGTTGCTACACTACATGTTAATAAATTAATTGTAGTAAATTTTCGAAATTCGTTATATCTTAGCGTATGGCTAATTATGACTAGTCTTACTGCATTAACTAATACAAATATTAATGAAATACATCATGTATTTTCTAATCTATATAGCGTGTTTATGTCTGTTTTAAATTCGCAATGTATGCTTGCAGTTGTATTTTTTTAATCTAATCGAATTTACTGTTAAGTTTATATTTTGATATAGAGGCTGATTGTACATGTCGGAACGATATCGGTTTCATAGATTTAGTAAGGGGGGAGATTCATATTAATGAGTTGTGATGAAATTTATTTCACAATTAGTTAGTATGTACTTTGAACAAACTTTAAAATAGATATAGGAAAAGTTCCAATATTATCTGTTTTCATTATTATTATTTTTGCGACTTCGTACTCGCCCCTTTTTCTTAGGCGTTAAAACATTCTTAAGCGTTAACTATGTCTCTCTATGCGTGCGTGTGTGTGTTTGTTTGTTTATTTTATATTTCTGTTGATTTTACCTTAGTAGGCGATCGATTCCGTCTCCGAAACGTGGTCAAACTGCGAGACGCAGGACCTAACATCTTTCCATCATATACTTTTAACACACGTTCAACTCTTTGGCCATTCCACAAACCGGGTTCAAAGCACCATAACTACCTTCACACGAACTAAACAATAGATAGAACGCGGCGAATAAAAATACACTTTTACTGTCAAGCAACTGAACTTTAACTGCTTGCGACGAAATAAAGGCACACGGATTGATTCTTTCTTCAATTCACCACTTATGAACGAGAACTGACGGGTAGTTTACCTATCACTTTTAACTCTTTATGGCAAATCAAACATACACGGAGAGACTCGCGTGCTTTCGCCGCGCACGTTAGCACCGATGAGTAATAAATTAATTTGTGATGATTTCATTATTAATACTTACACAATAAATGCGAAAGTAAAACGCAACGATTTCACGGCTAAATATTGAGTAGTCAAATACTCTAAAGCCTCTTAATTCAAATCGCTTTAGAATCTCCATTTGAGTTTTAAATACTCGTATATTGCATCTATTTATTGTTTTTAAGAGTCAAATACATCATTTACTAGTCGAGTACTTTGTCCTAAATATATCCATATTCATTAACCTTATTATTTAAGTATCTAATAAGCAAATTAGATCTAAGCAAAGCATTTAAGCAAGCAATAATCAAATATTAAAAGCAAATTAATCTACCAATGCAACGGTCAGGTGAGCTGTCTCTATGCGGAAAACCACCGAAAAACTTCTTGCTCTTTGCAAATACATCTTTCATTGACAAAATGATAATTTGGTAGGTATAATACGCTATAGTAGGCCCTATTTTTACTAGATGGATACCATGATGGATCTTGGACAGATTGGTGGGTTATGTCGGACAACTACCCCGAGAGTGGGGTAAACCTGCCGACTAAACCTCTGACTCTTAAGAATTTCTTATTTTATTGTACCTAAAACTAGTTTATATTAATTTGTATTATAGTAATCACTATTTTTCCAAAATTTCTCAATATTCTTAAGACGAGGAGTAACTAGCAGAAAAGCGTTATTTTTAAAAAATACATTTAAAAAGGTTGTTTTTTTCTAATGTTTTATGCAGATCCACTCAATTCTGTAGAGATGCCCTAATGTGTTTTAAAAGATGCGTTTAAGTATCTAAAAAAGAAAACCGAAGAATTGATTTTAATGAAATCTAGTATGAAAATATATTAAACATTAGATTTTTTTAATCGAATGTCGATAAAATCATCAATGAAGGCAACTGTTTTATAAAAATATTTGCATTGCGTTTATTATAAGTATCATGACGTGAACAATTAAAATCGTTTCAAAGTAACAAACAACTATGAATTCGATTGTGTCGTAAGTATGATTTTTTTTTAATAATATACACATGAAATTACATTGCGTTGTTTACAAGAATTCACTTTAATCTGAGATCACTAATAAATATTCTGTCAAACTATAATAGTCAAAAGTGTTCACCGATACACTTGTCTTCGTACAAGATAAATCCGACTGAGAAATAGGACAAAACTTCAGCGAAGATAGCGTGCGTAACGATTAGATAAGACGGACAGGTATAACTACTTTTAAAGAAAATTATATTAAACGAATTTATATATATTCGCAGACTAAGAATACGGGTCGGTACGAAAAACTAGAATATCTCCTAAAATAATAGAGATAGCGGCATGAATGAAACTGTATGTTGTAGATAATTTCATAGTTAATAAAAGAACAGCAAATGTTGGAAAAGTTATTGGTTTATTTATTAAAATTACATAAGAAACAGAAAATCACCAATTTTTCGAAAAATTAACCCCCACATCGTGAAATTTGCGTTAACGGTTTTTTAAGTAGGTACTTTGCGAAAGCTTTAATACATAGGTGGCCAACCTTTTTGGCAGCTGGGCCAAATTTTTCATAAAGGTGATTTTAAACACAAGTTTTAGCTGGAATCTAGAAGACATTCACGGTGTGACTAGTTTTCAAACGAAGTTTCAAAGTTTCAAAGATACAAAAAAGTTTTCACAAAACACTTAAAAAAAAACCATTAAGTAAGGGGGAGAAATTTCGAGATGTGGGAATGAAGCTGCAAGTGGAAAATGGGGGAGAGTTGTGGGTTTTGATAAGCAGACCCAAAGGTAGCTATAACCCACACACAAGTTTCAAAACTTTATTAATTTTTGTCTGAAAACATAGAATGACCGGACTATCTCCTTTAATGTTTACATTAGTTGACAAAAAGTATATCAACATATTTCAATTTCAATACATGAAAGATAAAACAGACTCGTCCGAATATTTTAAAACGAGTCACTAACATCACTGACTATAAAACTCGGCTAAAATAAAATGCAGTGTATTAAATCATCGCGTCCTGTATCTGTTTAGTTTGGACTACAAAATATGATTCGCGAAATATTCGCATAATACTAATATTACGCAGATATACACTACTACGCAGATACTAACATTTTAAACTAGATGGTGCCCGCGACTTCATCCGCGTTGAAAAAGCAATATAATATCGCCTGACATCGTTATTGCTATTACACTTAGCCAGGCGTTAGTTTCCTTATTTTTAGATGATCCCTCGGGAATAGTCCTTTTTTTTGGATGAAAGGTACCCTATGTCCTTTCTGGTGTCCCAGACAACGTGTATGCAAAATTTCATGGTGATCGGTTCAGTAGTTTTCGCGTGAAAGAGTAACAAACATCCATACATCCAAACAAACTTTCGCATTTATAATATTAAGTACGGATGTGAGAGTAACTGTCTGTCTGTTACCTTTTCACGCCTTAACTATTCAACCGTTCATCATGAAATTTTGCATACACGTTGTTAGAGATATTAAGAAACGTTCTTATAAGAAAGGGTAACCTTCATCCAGAAAAAATCTACTATTCCCGAGGGATCTTCTAAAATAAAATAAAAAACTAACGCCTGGCAAAAGTTTCGCGGACGAAGTCGCGGTCACCAGCTAGTAAACTATATGTGTGCCAAATTTCATCCATATTCGTTGAGCCGTTTTTGGGTGAAAGAGTAACAAACATCCATTCATCCTCACAAACTTTCACATTTTTTATAATATTAGCACAAGTCGCTTTTATTGTATAATATAGTCGAAATACCACATTATCTGCAGTTTTAGTTAGATTTGCAAATAAAATTGATTGAAATTCTGTTATCGTTATACAAATGCAACCTTGTCATTAGTTAACATAAATCTTGGCACGCGAACGCAATATTTTGTTCGTTTTGCTTAGGCGTTGATAATTGGAAATAATGACATGTGAGAAATTAGTAACAGTAGGTAACTGTACAATAACAAGAAATAGTTAATAATCACAACAGCTCGAAATTATTTATTTGTTTAGTTGTGTTGTGGGAATGAATAATGTTACATTTATTTATCTTTATGTTAAAGGGTGGCGGTCTGCTTAATGGTAGATGGCTACCGTCGTCGTCTGAATATTACAAGAGCAACGCAACGACCAGAAAAGATAGGGAGGAAGAGGGAGGGGGATAACTAACTAACTATGTTCACGACTTCGTACGCGTGCTATTCGGATTTTCGAAGTGAAAACTTCTTTAAGCGCGTTGGGCATTTTTGAGATGGGAAAAAAACCATTGAACTCGCGACACTGTTACCGTTACCTCTGTTGATAATTATAAAAGAACACAGTAATCAATACTAATAATAAATCTGTAAGGGTCGGTCATGGAGTAAGTTACTTTGTTTTCAGAGATATTGTGTTTATAGGCTCTATACATGATACTGAAACTAAATTGACGATTTTTAGAATTTTTTTCTGTATGTATGTATGTATGTTCCTTCATAACTCTGAAACGAATTAACTGATTTTCATGAAACTTGGTACATAAACATTTGGACGTACGGGACACAGGATAGGCTACTTAATATTTTTCAACGCGGACGAAGTCGTGGGCACCAGCTAGTCTATAATATAAAAATGAATCCCTAAATGTGTTGCTAAGCGCAAAACTTGAGAACGGTTGGACCGATTTTAATTCTGTCTTCACTCATGGATAGAGGGATAATCAGGGAAGGTTTTTACGTAAAAAAAATGCACCCCGGGCGAAGCCGGGAACAGGCCGCTAGTTTCAAATAAAAATAGAAAACGGCTAGGGATATTCCAAAAAGGTCGTCAACATTTTCAGTATAGCCGAGCTACTGAGAGCTTACTCTTTTTACTAGTAGTTGGTAGTATAATTTTTGTTGTAGTAGTTTATAATCTACTATATAAAAATAAGTCGGGTTTTCCTTCCTGACGCTATAACTCCAGAACGCACGAACCGATTTCCACGGTTTTGCATTCGTTGGAAAGGTCTCGGGCTCCGTGAGGTTTATAGCAAAGAAAATTCAGGAAAAATTTCCGAACGAACGAAGCCATCTGGTGGCGAAACGGAGTTCGCCGGGTCAGCTAGTAATGAATAAAAAAATACTTCATTTAAAAGTATTTCCTTCACAATGAAATATTTCCGGACGCTCAAAAAATTAACACGTAATTGTTCAAGTTTTCATTTCTGTCGGCACTCCCGAAGTGCCACTGTTTTTTTTTTGTTTGTAAACTTATTGGAATGAAACGAAGCACTTAAATGTTACGGAAGCTAGCTACAATATAGCAGTGAAAACAACATTCAAATTGGTTAAGCCATTCCTGAGATTAGAGTTAGAGAACCCACTAATTATTCTATATTAGTTTTTAAGGTTACCAGAGACAACAATTAAATTGAATCTTGAAACACCATCATTAATAATGAAAGACGATACTGCTAATATCATAATAAAGGATGAATGTTGATTATAGAATTGTCAGCTATTAATGTTGAAAATTTAAGATTATTATTTTTTTGTAACTGTTTATCTCTTGTTTTTCGTTTGAGGCTTTCATTAGAGCAACTGTTTGCGACGTGCACACGAATACGAAAATAGACGGAATTAGTAGGAATCGAATTGGTTGTTTGTTTGCACGAGCGCGTTTATTTGACGCTTGGAGATCTCAGCGGGATAATGCTATAACAACACCGCATGACATTCATTTAACGGTTGGGATAATTTATTAATACCAATTGGCAATTAATTAACGTCAAAGTAAATATATAAACCTAAGTAAGATACGTTTACAAAGAGTTTCGTCATGCAATCAAATATATTATGATTAGTTTTATAAAAAAAAGTAATTTCTGGCCTGGCCGGGGAAGTAGTGGGGCTAAATCAACCCTTATCTTTTTTGATCGCCTGGCAGGTAGAAAATCCCACCAAAATTATCTGTCTTTTTTTATAATATTTATAATATTAATTTTAATTACTTATAAATCATTTCAACTTACTTCAAATAGTCATTATAATAAATTTTTCAAATTTTTTTTTAAAAGTTTTACAAGCACCTCGCAAAGTTGACTAAATAATCTGACCTGACTAAATAATCTGGCTTATTATGACTAATAACAAAAATTACAAAAGCCATGGTTAAAATTCCAAATTCCAAAGAAATGTATATAGGTAATTAGTTATTATGTAATCTAGCTAAACTACCTAGTTATTTCAATTTCTAACAATTTACCTATTATATATTATATTATAAACGATTATCGATATATAAAAAGGTAAAATAGTTCAGCATCTTTTCTCATTTAGTTGTGAACTGTTTTTTTATAGCTTATTGATGAGCTTTAATGTTATAAAAATATTTTGGATTTTTTGGAACAGATTTTATTCCCCATGTTTGAAATGAATACAATGTTGATTTTTAGTTGAGTTCAGGAGAATTCTGTTTTTCATATTTTTCGAATTCGAGTTCTTTTGTGTTTCGTAAAATAATAATCAAATGAAACTAACCAATTAACTTTTCAAAACATAATTTACTTAATAAATTAACCATTTCTATTAACATTGGAAAAATATTAACATTATGAAAACATTAACATGTGTTCTTGATATTTTATTTTAATTTTCTTACAGCTTCCAGCAAGTACAGCAAATTTTGTTTTTAAAGATCAACTGTTAAGGGACAATCCACAGGCTAGTTAGTTCCTGAGTTAGTCTTAACTTAAAACTGTCCTTAAGCAAGTATTATGCAAATCTTTAGTGACCTACATCAGCGACAAGGAAATGAATTATCATTCACCTTCGATTTTCTAACAGGTAGGTACAGTAATTGTGGCAGAATTATTGTAACACTGATAGTGTAGTGTAGTACTATGGATGCTCAAGGGAAACAAGAATAAATCAAATAAGAGAAGATGATATCTTTAAACATTTTTTGAGAACAGCTGTTTTTATGAAGTAAAACATGAATGAATTTAAAGAGAATTGATAGATGTATTAAAAAAATAAGAATGTATGTCACCAAAATATTGTATATATGTGACAGTCTATCTATAATATCCCCACTGAGCAATAGCCTGTTCTCAATATGTGGGGGGGTATGTGCTAGAAAGCTACAATGCTAGCACACTTCAGATTAGGTTATTATTATTATTATCATCTTCTTAGTGGCTATTTCTGGTCTGCTAGAGTACCAATATCACTACGTCCAATACTAAAATATTGTCATCGCCACATAAACTAAAGCTCTCTACCTATACCTACTGTGTTTAGAAACTGTAGTACTTTTTTCATAGAGGCATTCCTCACACCTTCACAAGCCATTGTGTGGCTTCCTAGGATGTGACTGCACTTGTGCATCAAGGGCCACACTCACACAGGATATGCATTGGTGTTTCTTCTGCCTCATGGCAGAAGCGACACTCTCCTGTACTGGTGAGACCCATTATTTTGAGGTGCCTATTGAGGCGACAGTGCTCCATTAGTGCCCTAGTTAGCATGCACAGATTGCTCCTACTAAGCGACCTGGTTCGTCACGTTTCAACTGTAGGCTTTTATGAGCGCTTTGGAATGGTTCAGACGTGGCAAGTTAGTCCAGCGTTTGTAAGATTTAATAAAGCACTGGTTCCATATGGTCCAGCGAGCTAGGCTGTTTGGTAGTCCGCACGTAGGTTCAGGACTTATTAGCCTACCTTTTGTGCCTGCTCGAGCCAGTTGGTCGGCATGTTCATTGCCTTCGATCCCCATATGGCCAGGTACCCATCTTAGGACCACTTTATTCTTGCGCCCTAAAGTATTTAAGTAGTCTACACAGTCTACACAGAAGTGCAGCATCCAGTGCTTGAAGACATATGATATCAGATTAGATTCATATCACATATCTTCAAAGATTACTAGCCTTCTAGAAGACACAAGATGTTTTTACTAAAAAATTAACACGAAAATATGTGGACCGTCAGCCTGTCTGTCTATCATAAAATAGATATAAAATATTAATTCATAATAAGTCTTTCTCACAAAAGTTAATTTGATGGAATATGGGGATTGGAGAAGTGAAAAAAGAGTATAATAAGTCATACAAAGTATAATAAACAAAGTTATCTAAGTAAGGTAAATAAATAAGTGTCACAAATTTATACCGAAACATTTACACTAACAATAAGTGTGCTATGAAAGAATTTTAAAGTAAAGACACTGTCTTAGTTCTTAAACATTAGGTATTTAAAACTTTTGTATCTGGCAAAAAGACAAATTTAATTTTTAATTTGAGGAATTATTAATATAAAATATTTTAAGTTAAAGCAATCTTTAAAAAAACTAATTATTCAAAGAGACAATCGGGAACAATACCATCCAGAATAAAAATACATTTTAAAACTTTGCTATGGAAAAATACCGTAAACCCTCGTCCATAACTAGAAAACACCAATGATAATGAAACTAGTTCACAATTAGATTAATAACAACTCACCTCTGTCTCGGTGTCGCCATTGATATTTTTATCCGTTTTAGTCTTCATTTCTTCCTGCAAAAACAGTTCACACTAAAAATCTCACAACATAATAAGTTGGATCACTAAATTATAAGAGTTTTAACACATTAATTTACTTGGCAAAACTGCATACATACCAAAGTAACTGACATGGCATAAACTTACGTTGTATGGTATGATGCGGATTGCGGGAGGAACAAAATGCCGACAACACGTATTATTTACAGTTTTTCATTACACTACAATATGAAACTCGCGAAATTTTAATACAAAGAGTTTTATTTTTAAAAGTTAATCAACTAACAATATATTTTTCTCGCATAATTTATTTGCAAAAAATGAGAAAATCTAAAAACTCCACGATAAACATTCATAACATGACTTTATTTTACTGTATTGCGATTGGATGATAAATGATTGAATGGATTGGCTGAAGTGTGGTCACGTGACTGCGACTCAGTGTTGCCAGTGCCCTGTACTCAAAAGTTACCTAAGGGCATTCAAAAAGTTACGTTTTCCCAAGAAAAGTAACGCTTTATGTAATTTTTATATTTCAATATAATAAACACAATTGGTATTCAAAGGTTCCAACCATTATTTAAAAGTTTCTTAAATCCTTAAACCAAATCGACGGGTGTAAAATCTGCAAAAGAAGATCAATGCTGCAATAAAACAGTTAATCATTGTTACTTACGTGATCATAATCCTATACATACTTACGATGCGTATACAAAATGTAGGTAATAATTCTTGGGTTATATTTTTATCTTAATTACCATCTGAAATGTAAAGAAAAGTTTTTTAAGTACAAAAACATTTCAGACTTTAACTTTACATTTGTACATTAAATAAAATATTAAGCTATTTTCACCTTCACCTTCTTTACCGTATTTTATTTTTGCCAACAACATGGCTTTTGATGGCTCAAATTTTGTAGCATCTCTGATGCTTCTTTTAGTTGCCATCAAAGCTGAAATGGTTTCCGTGTTAAGTTTGTTTCTATTGTCACATTTTATTAATTTTAATTGACTGAAAACGCGCTCTACGCTGGCGTTTGAATAAGGCAACACGAGCAAAAGCATTATAACTTTTTTTAAATTAGGAAACACTGGTTCCTCTGCTATATTTTTCATCTTTAAAACATTCCTCCAGTATTCCTCCACGGGCAAGTTTATATTCGGGAATAATTCGCTGTGTTCTAAGAAGGCATGCTTCCTCCACTCTTTATGTAGCTCTTCGACGTTAATATAACTTTTAATATTTGGAAATCTTGTAATTACATTTGATAGATCTTTTACTTCGAATTTTTGAGCTCTGTTGTAATCGACGACTTCTCCTATTATATTAAAGATTGGGTCAGAGAAATCGAAGCGTTGTCTTATTTGTTTCAGAGTTTCTATGTAAAATGACAAGCATGTTTTTTTAAAATCAATAAGTTGAGTTTTAGGTTCTGGAATTTCTTTAGCTAATTCATCCATTGATTCCTTTGCTAGTATACCCAAATATAATTTCTCTAATGGCACAAAGAATCGTGGATTGGCAAACTCAATTTTGTAGGCATCCGTAGTTTTGACATAATTGAATTCCATGTAACTGCTGGCTAGCGTTTTTATTAATTTGTGAACCTCAGGTTTTAACTGATACAACAATGGTTTTTCAGACTGAAATAATTTGTTAAAATTATTAAACTCTTCCAGAACATATGACATGAATTCTAAATAAATTTTTGTGAATTTATTATTAAGTGTTATTAGTATGTCTTCTGTAACTTTACTAGGGTCTTCAAAAACCTCGACTTTGAAGTATTCTTGAAGAACATCATATTGCTCTAAAGTTCTTTTTACACATGCCTCTAAAGATAGCCATCTTGTTGTAGCTGGACTTAAAATTTTATGTATTTCAACTTTAAAAAATGCTTGAAAGTCCCTCAGCTTTTCCTGTCTTAAAGAGCTGCGACTGAAATGGGAACCCACACTTCTCAATAAATCTTCAATAGATCTTGGCAACTTGAGACACGATTTGGAAGCAACAAGGTGTATCATATGACAGCTACATTTTATGCACAATATGTGTGGTACTTTCTCTGTTAAATGGGTAAATACAGAATTGTGTGGGCCGACCATGCTGTTTGTTGTATCTGAAGCAAATCCTACAAAGTTTTTTAAAGGAATTTGCCTGTTTTCAAGCCAAGTTAGTAAACCATTTGTAAGATCTTCGGCTTTCCCGGATTTTACTTCATACATATCAAGAAACTGGGTGCGAACTATTAAGTCATCCTCCTCACAAAAAATTACTGCCAAGGCACACTGCTTCTTTACACTAATATCCGTTGTTTCGTCCATTATTATACTAAATGGTGTTGCTTTTAGTTTTGATACTAGTTCCTGTGTTGTCATCGGTCCAAGTACACTTTTTATTGTATTAGTTGTTTTTGTCCTCCCCAAACAAACCGATTTTAAAATTCCAGAATCAGGAAAAGTATTCTTCAAAAAAGGTATCAAATCATCTGACAAGGAAAGTGTCAAATTATGTTGGGCAATGAAAGCGCATAATTTTAACTCCGCTCTTTTCTGCAGTTCTTCTTCTTTTTTTGGTTTAAACGATTGCTCTATATGTGGTGTATTACTTATGGAATTAGCAATTTGCTTGTGTTTCGAAGTCATCATATGTTTAACAAGAGCCGGTCTATGGTTTAATACAATACAATTGCACAAATTACAAAAGGCAGTAACTGAACCATTTTCTTGATCTTTCCTTGAAATCCAAGTTTTGAACTCTTTGTCGACGAGCCATTTATCGCTAAACTTGTATGTTCTTTTTTGTTTTTTTCGAGGAGGTATCTCCTTACTACTACAACTATCGACATTGTCGATAGTCGATGTCGCTTCGAGATCGTCATTCTTATCGCTATCTTCTTTTTCTTCCCTTGAAGTAGATGCCTTGGATTTAGCTTTAGGCGCCACATTCAAATACTTGTACATTTTAGTCTACTACTAGTACCTACATCATGCATTTGCATATAACACATCAGCACCACAACCATGTAATATCAGCACCAAAAACATGCAAGAAAGAAATTAAATAATGTTAGGGTCGAATGTAAATAAATGTTAGGGTCGAATGTCTTTAATTAAAATTAAAGTCGATGCGCATCGAAGCAGCAGAATTTTACATGGCTTATGAACCCCTATCTCCACAATTTGGGGCAAAAAAGGGGCTGACACGGAAAAAAATAATATTAATAGTAATATTAATAATTATTATTGATTAATCTATATAAATAAAATCAGAGTGTCTGTCTGTGATTTGCGAAAAACTGCCTCAAACTAAGCTTAGAGAGTCATTCGCATGCTGTTAAAATGTAAATAACTTTTTTTAGAATTGTTGTCTGTCTGTCTGTCTGTCTGTCTGTCTGTCTGTCTGTCTGTCTGTCTGTCTGTCTGTCTGTCTGTCTGTTCGGGGTAATCTCAGAAACGGCTGAAGCGATTTTGATGAAACTTTGCAGACATGAAGAGGGGGTCGTCAGGAGTAACATAGGCTACTTTTTGTTTATGTAAATTGCGGTACATACACCAAAATAATATTTTTTACAATTTTTGTCTGTCTGTCTGTTTGTTCCGGCTAATCTCTGAAATAGCTAGACCGATTTTGACGGGACTTTTATTGGCAGGTAGCTGATGTAATAAGGAGTAACTTAGGCTACGTTTATTTTAGACTAGCGACTCGTTCCCGGCTTCGCCCGGGTGCATTCGTGTACATAGACTTTTCGAGTTTAATGAGAATGATGCTTATGCATTAAGATAGCCTCACTCTACTTCCTTCGAAATAAATATAACAAATCACCCATCAGGTTTAACAAATTTTTAAATTTCTAAAAGTTTTGACGATGTTCTGAAATTTCAAAAAATCTTATTAAATTATCTGAAAAAGTGAAGAAAGTTTTCATATATGCGAGAATTTCCTAGAAACTTCTGGAATTTTCTAGAAACTTCTGAAATTTTCGAGAAACTTCTAGAATTTTCGAAAAACTTCTAGAATTTTCTATAAACATCTAGAATTTTCTAGAATGTTAGCAAAAAAAAATCCGTTCCTATTAATCTTCTTCTTCTTCTATATAAATAAAATCAGAGTGTCTGTCTGTGATTTGCGAAAAACTGCCTCAAACTAAGCTTAGAGAGTCATTCGCATGCTGTTAAAACGTAAATAACTTTTTTTAGAATTTTTGTCTGTCTGTCTGTCTGTCTTTCTGTCTGTCTGTTCGGGGTAATCTCAGAAACGGCTGAAGCGATTTCGATGAAACTTTGCAGACATGAAGAGGGGGTCGTCAGGAGTAACATAGGCTACTTTTTGTTTATGTAAATTGCGGTACATACACCAAAATAACATTTTTTACAATTTTTGTCTGTCTGTCTGTTTGTTCCGGCTAATCTCTGAAATAGCTAGACCGATTTTGACGGGACTTTTATTGGCAGGTAGCTGATGTAATAAGGAGTAACTTATGCTACGTTTATTTTAGAAAAAATACACCCCGGACGAAGCCGGGAGCGGGCCGCTATAAACAATAAAAAACGGGATCTATGCAATATATTCGAGTTTTTTAAACGCGATATTTTTTCTTTTACTGAAAAAAAGTTACTAACCCTGTGACAATAAAAAAAAAGAATTTTTTCGTTCATAACAATTGCATTTGTTGTTAACAACTGAAACGAAGGTTCATGCAATACGATGAGTTCTCTTTGTGGCATATCTTTTCTTTGGCTGAGTCGCTCATTATGTATTATTAATAGGAACGGATTTTTTTTCGCTAACATTCTAGAAAATTCTAGATGTTTATGGAAAATTCTAGAAGTTTTAAGAAAATTCTAGAAGTTTCTCGAAAAATTTCAAAAGTTTCTAGAAAATTCTATGAAAACTTTCTTCACTTTTTCAGATAATTTAATAAGATTTTTTGAAATTTCAGAACATCGTCAAAATTTTTAGAAATTTAAAAATTTGTTAAACCTGATGGGTGATTTGTTATATTTATTTCGAAGGAAGTAGAGTGAGTAGGCTATCTTAATGCATAAGCATCATTCTCATTAAACTCGAAAAGTCTATGTACACGAATAAGTTGAAACATTTATCTTTTCTGCCTAACGATCATCAGTCAGCTTTATATATACCCATATTTCGCCGAACTGCGTTCTCTTATCTCAGTTGAACTAATATACACAGGAAAAAGACAAAGTTACGCACAATTAAACAAAAATCAATTCGCTCACGCAGACAACATTATTAAATTTACGTTTTTTAATATTATAAAACAAAGTCCCCCCGCCGCGTCTGTCTGTCTGTATGTTTGCGATTCTCAAAAACTACCGAACGGATTTTTATACTATTTTCATTAATGGGAAGAGCGTTTAACGAGGAAGGTTTCTACGTTTAATTTGCAGAAAAAAAATTGCACCCGTGCGAAGCCGGGAACGGATCGCTAGTAATAAATAAATAATCAATAATTAACGAGATAATAGAATATTTAGGTGCACCCCCCACCTCCTTTCGGGTCTAAATCGAAAAACATTGATCCTCGGGAAAAATTGATAATTCCTAAAATTGTAGGAAATTTAATTCCAAGCAACTCCGGTATTAACAATTTTTCGTGTAAAATTGAAAATAAACGCGTTATTCAATAAATGAAAAATTCACCCCCTCTTTTCGAGTCTAAATCGAAAAATATTGAAATTCTAATTCGACTGAGCTAATATTTCTATGGCGATAAACTGATGAAATGAGGGGTGACTGAGAGTCCGCGCTTTTGCGCGTCTGCGCGGGCCTTTTTTTGTCATGATAGAAATTTGACGAGCCCGTTGGATGAGTGGTTAGGGTGTTAGCCTAACGCTCCAGGGTTTCCGGGTTCGAGTCAACTTTGGAAATGAACTTTTGAAAGTTGGCTCTGGTCTGGTATTGGAAAGCAGTGGCAGAACACACTGCGTTTCGCAGTCATTTGGGCAGCCCATCTGGCGGCAGCAACCACCCCCTCACAGAAGACCACCGTGAAATAACAGCACGTGTGCAGTGTGCTGTTGTGTTTCGGTGAGTGAGTAAGGGATGCCAGAGCCCATTTCCCTATCCCTTGTCCTTAATCTTACTGTAATCGGCAGCGCACTTGCAGCACCTGTGGCGTTGCTTGTGTTATAGGCGACGGTAGCCACCTACCATCAAGTGGACCGTCAGCCTGTCTGCCGACCTTGACATAAAAAAATGTACCGTAAAATGTGGAGATAGGGGTTCATATGCCATGTAAATTTTTAGATTGACGCTTCGATGCGCTTCGACTCTGCGCTAGTAGAGTGAATTCAAGCGCTATGAATGTGGTTTCTATGTCGGTCGGTACCAATAAACGCAATACCTGACCTACTGGAAACTAAAAAATAAACTAGGTATATGTGCGGTTTAGTAAGAGACTGAGTGTCGCCTGAATATTGTTACTTATAGCTTACCTTATCGATAAGAAAGGGCTTTTTTGCTTTGATCCTTTAAATTTTTAACATCTACTTGCACTCCAATAAAACACAATAGAACTAGCAAAAGAAAACTTGAATGAATAATAAATAAACAACAAAACACCTAAATAATCACTGTTGCTGCTCCGGCTCAATTTAATTCAAATTCAAATTTCAAATCTCGTTACGTTACGAGCGGTATTGTATAATCAACCACACTTACAACTTGCTCTTTCTATTTGCCCATTCCAGATAACTGTGCGATAGAGACATGAATATAGGATATAAAAAAATTACTTTAGTAAGTTGGCAATACAATGCCAACATTACGCAGATTACGTTCGATACGAACACAGATATCTCTCTTGGAGTAATTAATAGTGTTCTGTGACTGTGACAGATATACACAAGCGCCTGAGCCTGAGTTGTTTCACTTATTTTATTGAAATTTCAAGTCTAAAATTTTTTGTTGTATAAGTCCATTATTCCGAAATGTAACGCAAAAGTAACGTTTTGACTCGTGTAACTTAAATGTAACGTGAAGGGGTCAATAAGTAACGTAAAACGTTACAAAAGTAACGTTCTGGCAACGCTGCTGCGACTAAATGACGTCTTTTCTTTTTTTTACTTATTTGAAGGCTTGGTTTCGAGAAAATTTGTATTGCGATTGAAAACTGAACTCAATTTTTGTGTGAATTCGATGTTTTTTAACCTATAAACAGATGAGGATTATATAAGGACAAGATTGCTATTAAGTAAGAAGTCAGTAAAATGTAATTTTGTCAGTATTATTTCGTGATTGATTTGTTTCGTACTATGATGGTCTATTTCAGATTGTTAATCTATGGCCGATATCGAATTCAAGTTTTTTTCAACTTGGTTTATAACGTAAAAGCTTCGTAAAAGCTTGAAAGTGTAACAAACAAACACTTTCGCATTAATGATAGGATACCAGGAGTAATAATAACAATTTTGTAAGAAGAAACTAAGTATATATTAATACAAAATTAACAACTTATAAGATTTCTAAATTAGCTTCCCTACTTCTTCGCCTTTTTCTTTTTTGAAACTTTATATGGCCCAAGCTGACGACGAACCAGTAAACCTCGCCACCAAGCCTGGACAATTATTGCTGACTTGATCATTAGCTCGCGATATTGACGTGCTTTCTCGCGTTCAATCTTAAAATGATTCCACTCTTTTATCATTTGATCGTGTTTCTCAATCTGTAACAACATAACAATGTATTGACTTAACTAAATGTAGATAACGAAAGCCTAAGATATACGTAAAATTAGGTATTTTAATCTAGACCGTTTGTTCCAGATTTATTCTTTTGTTCATCATATTGACGTAGTCGTTCTTCTGAATTTGTATTTTCAAGTCTATTCCTTCCATATCTTGATCATATTTATCCATCCATTCTTCAACTTTTGCTAGTGTTTCCTGTAAACACAAAGTTTGAAGTAACTTTTCATATAATTACATACATACAGGTGTCCCATAAACCTTTACTAAAACTGAAACTGGTGTTAGGTTTATTCACACTCTATCACATTATAAAAAAAGCGGGTATTGCCCGTGGTCCACCTACTTAAGTCTTTCTTTTTTTTTTTTGGAAAATCGACATAATCGCCGTGTCCACATAAGAAAGAATATTTCCACAACTGTTTTTCGTAAATGTTTTTAATATTTTTTATGAATTTCTCAAAAATGAAGAAAAACATCTGAGATAGAGATTCCAACTTCTTTTCTTCTGACATTGAGCTCAGTTACAGTAAACAAAAAAAATACTAAGCCTTAAATGGTTGACCATTTGAAAAACTTTCCTGTTTAATACAGAATTCAAAATAATAATATTATAATATATCCCAAATTTATGTTTATAAACCAAAACTACTTCATTATAGTCAAGAAGTAACCTCACCACCTGTTTAAGTTTTAGTAAAGGTTTATGGGACACCCTGTAGGTATAATATATGTTGTTGTCGTTAATGAAAAGTGGCATTACACTAATCCCAATGTTAACCATGAGTTCTACTTCATTGTGAACTCTATGTTCATTTTCAGATCTTTCCTTGTAATATGCAATCGTTTTTGTTGGTATTGATTCATGGTCAAAGATTGTTTGCAAATGTTGCTCAGTACGTGCATTTTGCCAGTTGTCAACATAACGCCCGCGAATTTCTGCATTCAGGGAGGCATCCTGTAATGAAACAGTGTTGAAATCTGTCTTTAATCTACATGTTCTACCAGAAAGAAGTTTTCTTCTTTCGTAGTTTCCTTTTTAGATTTGAAGATAATACTGTAAGATAAGTTTACCCATTAGATGAGCCCGTTAGATGAGTTGTTAGGGTGCTTGCATTAACGCTTTGTCTTAAGCTTGATTCCTGGTAGGGTCAACTTGGGTAATGAACTTAAGTTGGCTGCATTTGGAAAGTATTGGAAAGAATACTGCACCTTAAAGTACCTAATCCGGTGCGATCGAAATTTTTTCTTAGAGAGCTAAGACAAAAGAAGCTGATTATGGAAGAAAAACGAAATGCATACTTCCACCAAGGCCCTGAGAGTATCGATATTGACATCAGCATCATATACTGTAGACTTTATATGGATTTGGAGCAACCTCAGTTTCTTGCGAAGGTCTTTAATTAATCTAAAATGAACGTAAGATTTTTAAATTAAGGCAAGGATAAATGAAATTAAACTGATAAAGATTTCGGAAAACGAACAACTTATTTTTCGCTTCGTCTTCAATTAATGTAGCATCATAAATATTTCTGTCGAGTATCTTTTGTATAGATAGTTTTAAAGAATCAAAATTTCTCCTAAGAATTAAATCTAAGTAAAGATTGATGTAAACTTGTTCCGCATATTTCCTGAAAATAATCGATAATGAACATATTAGTTGCAATTAGTGGCAAGTAACTGCAAGTAGGCTCTGGTCTGGGGTGTTTAATATTATTATGGATACCAGACAGTTGATATACTACATAGATTACTTTTTTTTAACATACATGATTCAGGTACAAAGGTAAATTTGAACACATAGACATTTGCCCCTAGCGGGATTCGAACCCGTGACCGTTAGGTTAACAGCTAAGGTTACTAACCACTAGACCAAACGTGTCGTCACTGTGAAACTGTGTCAAACACCACTGTGAAATAATAGCATATGTGCTGTTGTGTTTCGGTGATTGTAAGGGATTGCAAAGGATTGAACTTAATCTTACTACATACTAATTTTAGTACCCAGATTATTATCGTCAAAAATAATAATTTCAATTTTAAATGACTAGGTATAGGTACTTAGAATAAAGTGATTGCGACCCATCATTGGATATCTATAATTAAGACCTCATAATAATTAAGAAACTCGTAAGATAGAGATCCATTTTATATATAATTTAATAAATTTTTTTTATCCATTTTATATTTTATATTTTACACATTCCATTTTATCTTATGAGATTCTTAATTATTAGTGTCTTCTTAAGCAAAAAAAAAAGTGAATTCTAAACATTAAACCTGTCCTTATCGAGTTTCTTGATTTTATATTCTTCATTGTTTAAGTTTCTGGGATCGATGCCCTCCAATTCATCTGTTTTCTCTGGTTCTTTTACACCGTATTTTAATGTCAAATGGTATTTCATCTCTGACATAATCTTATATATTTTTAGCTCTGTATTACATTGAGCTGTAATAGAAACAAAAAATTTAGTAAGTAAAAACAAAATATTAAATAATAATCAAAATAATTATCTTTAAAACAACGAGCAACGAAAAATGAAAAAAATAAAAGATTTTAACAAATTTCTCATATCGCTAATTTGTCAGCCTGGCTGTCGTGCTTTATCATTAAAAGTATACCAACGTAAAATCCAATTAATATTTAATAGTAAGTTTTAATTTGATTAAGTATAGATAAACTTCTTACTAAGTACTCGCGACTCCATAATAGTTTCCTCCAATATGGTGGCAAACAAAGATGATTTAAAGAAGTTTAGGCTGTTGGCAAAAATATGCATAAAATTTTTATAAGTAGGTATCTATTATTGTATACACTTTCTTGTCTCACTAATTTTTATACATTCTTCTAATATACTATACCATTTATTTGCTTTATTTACTTCTTCTTCTGAACTGTCCATATTGTCTGCTTTCTTTATCTCCTAGTAAGTATAAATATTATAATTTAAAATCAATTTTATTATGTATAAAATGTTAAAATATTTGCATCCCGACAGCAATCAGTCATTTTCTAATTAAAAAAAAAAACAATTGAATACAAATAAAACGGTAACATCAAGCACGAAAGTTACAAACAAAAACGTTCTAACAGCCTTTTTTAAAGTTAACACCTGATGGTAGGTTTCCAGAACACACGCAACGCAACTGGTGCTGCAAGTGACCTGCCGACTATAGCAGAATTAATTATAGGAATTAGGAAGGGCAATCCCCACCGAAATACAACTGTAGTGATTGCTATTATTTCAAGGTGTTCTATAAGAGGGTGGTTACTGCCGTTAGACGAGCTACCCGTATCATTACTTGTTAGGGCCGCCACATAAGTTTGGGAATTTCGATTCAGAATATTGATTCGGGATTCCGAACGCAGTAAATCCAAACTTGGGGCCGCCACATACAGTCGGAATTCCCTTTAGGAATTTCGATTCGGATAAAATCCGAACGGAAAACTACTGTAGGTATACCTATGTATGTGGTGTATGTGGATTTACTGCGTTCGGAATCCCGAATCGAAATAATTCCGACTGTATGTTGCGGCCCTTGAGCACACTTAGCATTAGCTTGATTTGTATACTTAGATATAAATTACCTTATTAGATCTTCCGTTCGTTTCCGATGGCACATTCTCCACTATAGAAATTACTTTATTTCTCATTTTATTATGAGAGCCATTAAGAATTAAACTAGCAGTTTCCATACTTTTAAAATTACCTAAATAATAACTTTCTCAATTAGAAACTACATATTAAAAATATTTTTTTTTGTAAAATACGCATAATACATAATGATACAAAGCTCATCAATTGACACTCAGTTTATGGGACATTTGACATAATTTAAAAAAAAATATTAAGCTTATATCAGCCAGTCCAAAAAACCACAAAACATATAATCACTACTTCTTCTTAAAAAAAAAAATCTTTACTTCCAGTCCAATCCGCGCAGTTTTGTTGGCTTATGGCCCCTCTCGTAGTCCCTCGCGCACAAAATAGAAATACCCGTAGTGCCCGTGGTCCTTCTTGTCAAATCTATCTATCTATATATATAAAAATCTCGTGTCACGATGTATGTTCGCGATAAACTCTGAAACTACTGAACCGACTTTGATCAAACTTCATAAGTATCTGTTATTTGATCCAACTTAAAAGATAGGATAGTTTATATTTCATTTTGTTTATTATTATTTTTTAAATTATATAATATTATTAACATAGCGCCATCTGTTGATACTTATTCAATACAGCAATTATTTATCTGAGTTCCAAAAGATTCTAACAGATGGCGATGTAAAGTAATTTTATCAGCTGGATTGAGTAAAAAATTGCACCCGGGCGAAGCCGGGAGCGAGCGAGCGCTATCTCTCTTGCACAAAATTTTAACTGTGATTGGTCGGCGATTTACACTAATGCTACTGCTACACCTGCGTTAATGTTAACGTTAGTGTTAATGTCCAACTACGCGTTAATTAAGGCATTAAAAATACGCTTTGGCTACATTAAGGTTCTAACGCCGTTAAAAGCTAATTCATCCCGTTAACGCGCTAATACAAAATGGAAGTTGAAGCAGCTGCACTAGTTGCAGCAATGAGTGTAATTAATGATTATATGCATTTATGCAATTTAATAAAAAAGAAAAAACAAAAAAGAAGAAGATGGTGGATGATTCAAATGCATCGTCGTTGAACTCGGTCCTGCGGAATGAGACGATATTAAGCCGTTAATGTAGCCAGCATCGCGTTAAGCGTTAAATTACGCGTTAAAACCCTTTGATGTGTCAAAAAAACCGACACCCGAGCTATCGCTTAACGTCTAATGCCATTAGTATTGCCGTTAGCATTTTAACGCGTTAAAATCTTGGCCACATCTGCGTAATGCCTTATTTAACGCGCTAATTAACGCGTTAAGACGCAGGTGTGGCCGTAGCATAAGGCAGTGTACACAGAGCGAAACTTTTTTAGTCTACTCGTGCTGTCCGTACTGTGCAGACGTGTTCTTTCTTGCAATATTTGCTCAATAAATTTCCTTTACCTGTGACTCGGCTTGTTTATGGACTTTGTGCTCGATTGCTTTGTGACGACTCGGCGACTTGTATAACGGACATTTGATTGCGTACTTTGCGTAGTGACAATGGCGGATCTGTCGGATAATGGATCTATTGAAAAAAGAAAACGGCGAGCTTTTTCGTCAACCGAAAAAGCTCTGATATTGCATAGTTTTCATTCCAAGAGGAATGAAAACCCTTTGGCCTCGACCGGTCAAATTTTAAAAAGTGTTGCATTGGAAGTAGGTGTGCACTGGATTTCTGTCCATAGAATTGTTAAAGAAAAGAAGGATTGTGGTGTGCTTAAATCGCCCAAAAAGTCGAAGATACGCGTGCCAATCGTCGATAAGATCGATAACTTTACAAAGACTGCTATCCGATCTATAGTGCATGGTTTCTTCGCGCAGAATGAAATACCTACATTGGACAAGATTTTAAAGAAAATAAATGATGATGGTACTTTGGGCACAATCAAGAGATCGACGCTACATAAAATATTGAAAAAAATTGGTTTCAAGTACAGCAAGAGAAGCAGAAATAGCATGTTGCTGGACCGTGACGACATTTTTTTTTGGCGAAGAAAATATTTACGATCTATCAAAACCGCTCGAAAAAATAATCAAAAAATTTATTACTTGGACGAAACGTGGGTGAATGAAGGTCACACTACTTCAAAGGCATGGACCGATTCAACAGTGAACAGCAGTCGGAGCGCTTTCATTAATGGATTAACGACTGGCTTGAAAACACCTTCAGGTGTGTATTTATTTTCTCATTATTATTGTTATATTTTTGTTACACACGTACCATAAACATTGCCTGACCGGCTTAGGTACGTTAATGACAGACACTGTTGTCTGTTTGTATCATTGTTATTTTCTATCTTTTACATCTTATTGTTTGATGCGCCCAGGTGTGCTAATGACTTTGTTTGTTTGTATTGAATGTTATTATGTTTTTGTTACAGGAAAAGGCAAAAGACTTATTATAACGCACATCGGGAGCGAAGACGGGTTCGTTGAAGATGGTCTACACGTGTTTGAATCTAAAAAACAAGGCGATTATCATAAAGAGATGAATGCCGAAGTTTTTGAAAATTGGTTCAGCGAAATTTTAAACAAACTCCAGGATAATTGTGTAATAGTTTTGGATAACGCCTCGTACCACTCTAGAAAAGTTGAGCAAATACCAACGGCAAAATGTAAAAAACAGGACATTATAAGTTGGTTACAAACAAAAGGAATTAGCTTTGAGGAAGGTATGTTAAAACGAGAATTATTAAACATTGTTAAAAATCATAGACAGCGGTACGAGGCATGCGTTATAGACGAATTAGCAAAAAGACAAAATAAAACAGTATTAAGACTCCCGCCGCGCCGTATCACTGCGAACTTAATCCAATAGAATTAGTTTGGGCTCAAGTGAAGGGTTACGTAGCGGCCAACATGAAAACATTCAAAATGGCTGAATTAAAAGTTTTATTAAATGAGTCCATACAAAATATTGACGCTGAAAAATGGAAAAAATGCATAAGGCACGTCACAGAAATAGTTGAGCCCAAAATGAACGCTATGGACCATAATGTAGAAGTCATGACTGAAAGTTTAGTAATAAATGTAGGAAATGACAGCAGTGACAGTGATTCATCGGAGAGTGAAATTGAATACTGAATTAAATTTATTTGAATCTGTCAATTTTATTAATTGTTTTGCTTTTATTTATAAATTTTCAACGTTGTAATTTTATTTGATTGTTTCAATTGTATTTCATGCATGCATCTACAATAAATAAGTATGATATTAAACTGTAATTTTTATTTCCTTCATAAATATTTTTTACAAAGAAAACAATGTAAAAATGTATGTATAAAAACGAGTAATACAAAAAGCAAAATTATTTTAAATGCGCAATTGTGTTAAAAAAAGTAGTCTAAAATAAGTCGCTCTGTGAACGCGCCTTTACTTTTCTACGGATTTGTTTACGCCCACTGTTCATTTCCTGTCCTTGTCATTTGTATGAAAAATTCAGACAGAGAAAGCGCTCTACTAACTCGTTTCCGTGGATAGACTATAGTGAAATTTCCCTGAGACCGCGTGGTTCGACTGCTTCGTCTGACTGATCGGACGACGCGTACTTTTTTCCTGTTGCTCCGATTGAAGAATCAGACTATAATCGCGCTCAGTAGCATTATGTACAAAAAGCATAATGAACAAAACTCAAAATGAACACAAGCAAAAGGAAATCCGTTGGATGGTTTATAAAAAATTTGCGGATAAACAGACTGAAGCCGACAGTGCCTTTATTACTAGTGACGAGCCCGTTGGATGAGTGGTTAGTATGCTTGTCTTAACGCTCTGTTCTAGAGCTTCTGGGTTCGATTCTGGGCAAATTCAACTTTGGAAATGTACTTTTCAAATTTGGCTCTGGTCTGGATGTGGAAAGTAGTAGCAGGGAATAATAATGAGTTTCGCAGTCATTTGGGCAGCCCGTCTGGCGGCAGTTACCACTTACATTACAGTACCATTACCATGAGTTTATAATGAAAATGTAGTTTATAATCAAAATTTTATGTAAATATTTAATTAAACGGCGACGGAAACCGTGGGGCACAGGTAATCTTAAATAGTGTGCACTGTTGGCGACTTGTGCTACCATAGAACACTTAATTTTATTAATTTAAACAATAAAGATACAATAACAATAAAAATTTATTAATATAATGCACTTGTTTACAGTGTTAAACAATTTACAAACGCAGTAAGTATGGACATAAATGTATAAATATAAATACAAAACTCAATAAAAACTAAAGTTTTATTAAAAAAAGGCAAATAAAACGAACTTAAAAAATAGTTTATAAGCAATAAATATGGAATCTGAAATCCGGTAGTTCTGATTTTTTACTCACTTGCTTATGATGATGACTTGATTATGACAAGAGGATTTTGTTCTAGATTCTATCGATGGAATGAGGAATTTCCGAGGATGGTTTATATGTATACATACGTTATAATTCATGAATAACTACAAAGAACGGAATTGCCTTATTATTCCATTTCTGTGTGAATGTCTTATTTATATTTGCCGAGTTGTCATGGTTTTTGTCAAAGAAGGCGAGCGCTTCACGCGTAGGTACTCCGCAGCGAAGCGTGGTCGGGTTCGGGTAGTAAATTAATTATATGTATATACGATGGTTGCTTTTCACTTTTTCTTGCCTGTTTCCTTCGCTTTTGGAGCCGGTTTTCCCGGTCTCTTAACAACCTTATAAGGGCCTAACTGTTGTCGCACCAGCAACCCTCGCCACCACGACTGAACCACTACAGCACTGTTGTTCATCTTCTCGCGATATTGCCTCGCTTCCTCTCGATCCTTTTTGAATTTCGTCCAATTGTATATGAGCGTTTCGTGTTCCTCAATCTACAATTACGACAGCAATTTTACATCAGTATATTTCTATCTCGATGTAAAAGTAAAAGGCATACCTGCCTAAGTAGGTGCTAAAAATGCACAATAAAGGAAGTTCCTCAAAGGGAATATAGTATATATTGTATAGTATATTGTAGTCAGTCATAGACATATAGTGGCGCCATATATTTTTACGTACACAGACACCCTTGGGTCCTATGGGACGAATTATTCCTTGGTACTATGGCATATAGTCCATTTTAAAGTTAAAAAAAAAACAGTATTCCTACATTTAAAAATGACCGAATTATATTTAGTCTTAGCATACTATTTCAGACTTATCCCTCCCTACCTTCTCATATTCACGAATGACTCAGTATAAAATATAAAGAGCTAAAAGTAAACTTATTAGTAAAATGAACTATTAACCGTCTTCTCGTATTCTGTTCTAATATTGAGTTGCGCATCGTACTGTAATTTCTTTTTTTGAATTTTTAAATCAATCGCTTCCATATCTTTATCGTATTTCTCCATCCAATCTTCCACCCTCTGCATAGTCTCCTTTATAGAAAAAATATATAGCCGTCAATTATGTAGATATTATATTATTACTTAGTGCATGTATATTAGCAAAATACAAAAGGACGATTAGAAAACATGTTCGCGGGACAGCCTAATCTACTTTATATATAAATGTTAAAATCAATAAATCAAGTATGTTTGTCCTCAATTTACTCCAACAACACTCAACCAATTTTAATTCTAAGAGGGATAAACGGGGAAGGTTTTGTTTGTAGGTCTATGTAGACCAATAAATATTTCACTTTGAAGTGAATAGATAGACGCCTAATACTCGTCTCTCCTCAATTTTAATTGTTGCTTTTGCAAATTGCATATTTAATTTATTTGCTGTTGCTGAAGTATGACCTCACCTAACTTCACTAACTTGCGTAACATAGTATCGATTTAATGCTACTACTACGATAATACTATTGACACAAGAATACTCAGAGCGATGTGTAGATAATATACGATAGACATGTGATAAGCAATTAAACTATTTTAAACAAATATCTTGTTCTTACGTTAATAAATATATTAATTAGTAATTCGATTTCTGAGTGAACTCTTTGTTCGTGATCAGTCTTTATCTTGAAATAGTTCATTTCTTCGAGCATCGGCTCCTCTATATCGGTAATACGTTGGCTGTTTTGTTCTGTGCGTGCGAGTTGCCAGTTCTGTACATAGCGGCTACGAATTTCGGCATTAAGGGAAGAATCCTGAAAAAAAAAGCTTTTTACAATTACATATTTGGAGACTCTGAAAGATGTCGCTCGAAATGCGGAGATCTTTCAGGGAACCAAATGTGATCGCCAAAACGAATTAGCTAAAATGCCCTATAGGACGACAATCATCTCGCCCTACTTCAAAAGAATGGCTTACAGTGGAGTTGTAGTTAATGGGTCTCTATTAAAGACGATGATACCGTCATTACCGACTAAAAGCCTTTTCTTGACTTGATTACAGACTGCGCTTAACCTAATTATTCCAGATAATAATAATATATCTTAACACATTCAACACAACACCATCTAGTTCCAAATTAAGCAAATATAGGTTTGTATTATGGATACCAGACAGTTGATATACTACATAGATTACTGTTTTTGTAAATACATACATATTATAGATACAAACATCCATGACTCAGGTACAAAGGTAAAATGTTACACAAACATTTGCCCCTAGCGGGATTCTCAACCCGCGACCGTTTGGTTAACAGCTAGGGTTACTAACCATTAGACCAAACGTGTCGTCCAATTTATTCCAGTGCATTATTCCAGATGGATATAGGGTATAACCAATGTCCATGTGGAATAATGTACCTTATTAAGTATGTAGGTATACTAATCTCCCCAATTGCTCCCAAACTGAGGCTGAGCCGTGTCTGTACAAAGTGTGCAAGCAAAAATGTACAAGTAGGCGGTTGACATCTAGTTTTTAGTTTGTGCGTTTGTGCACGCTAACCTCAAAAACGATTTAACCAATTTGAATGCGGTTTTCACTAGTGCATTATAGCAAACAAAGAAATTATTCCGCTAGTAAAAAAAAAGATAGATTTTGAAGTAGAGAATGATTGTAAAGACTTACTTCAACTTTATTCCTAAGTGCTTCTATGGCGGTGTTGGTTTCGTATAGGACAGATTTAATGTGATTCCGTTGCTGCCTTAATTGTTTGTTCAATTCACGCCGAAGTCTTAAAGAGCAATGCACTATTTAGGTAGGTACATATTGGTTTAAAAGAAATATTGCGCTGTGCACAAATTATTTTAAGAATTAAGTAAGTACGATAATTAAATTCTTTTGTAAACTAGTGGAACTAAGTAGGCATATTTCTTTGTTCGCAATTAGGTACCATCAACGGGACTAATAGTAAAACGGAAAGAATTTTTTATATTGTTATTATTATGTTTTACTACCAGTAGTGACAGGGGCAATAAATACATTATACAAAAGCGATGAGAAGCCTCATTGTTGTGTGGTTTGGTGTAATAATTAAAGTAAAAACGTGAATTTAAAGCAAAATTCTGGTGTATAATATCAAATCAAAACTAATTTAATGCATTTTTTTCTTGAAAAAACAAATGCGTGTCGAGATTGTCTTGGATCACATAACAGAATGCGTAAGCCAATGCGTGTAGGTAACTGTGACGCTCTGGCACGCTGGATTTGTATGGAAATCGTTGACCATGGGCCCTAGCCAAGATGCAACCGCAGTGCTTTCTACAGTCGTAAACGCTACGCTACGCTACGGACAAAGCTTTGTGATTGGTCAAAATTTTATGTGGGCGTTACAACAACCAATCACCGGGCTTTATTTTGTTCGCTTCGTAAAGTTCGCTAGGGAGCGTTTTCTTTAATGTACATCTTGGCTAGGCCCCCATGCCATCTCTAGTAGCGAGCGGGGCGGCGATATTTTGCTCTGTGGTTTATACTACTACTATCCACATGTGGACCGGCACCGTGCCTATTTTCTCTAAGCAAATGTATGTACTCACATTTTATTCTTAGCCTCATCCTCAATCAGCTGAGAACGATATTTATTCTTCGCCACCACATCACTCACACATTCCTCAAATGGCGAGTAGCTTCGATTGATCGACAAACCTTTGTATCCAGTTATTAAAGTGTCTCGGATAAAATTTCTAAAACATAAGTTAATATTAATAATACTCACAAACCACACAATATACAGACAATTTAACCTAATTGTTACATACAAGCGATGGTTGTAACTGTAAGAGTTTAAGACAAAAAGTTGACGAGCCCGTTGGATGCCTTAACGTTCTGTTCCACGGTTCCCGGTTTCGATTCCCGGCAGGGTCAAGATTGAAAATGAAATTTTCAATGTTGGCTCTGCTCTGGATTAACCGTTTTAAGTAGGCATCGTTTTAATTGAGGTCTGAAATGCTAAGGCACATATCTGGGGGGTTTGAAAAAAATGTAAGTCACCTGTCCAACACTAATTTATTCAGCTTATACTCCATGCAGCCAAGTTGGCGTGGATTGATCCCATCCAGTTCATCGGTTTCTATTTGTTCCACGTTGTATTTGAGCGCCAAGAGTAACGTCATGTCCGCCATCGTTTTGCTTAAACGGAGTTCTGAATTGCATTCAGCTAATATAACAAAAAAATATTTTAGAGGACGCAGCGTCGAAGAAATGCTGTTATTTCGAAAACGAAAAAATTTATTAAAATAAACTAAAATTGCAGAGGGTCAATGGTTACTCTCCAATGAAGTAATGAAGTCATTGCTTCATTGGATTTGCCTGTTTATTTTAAAAGCTTACTTGCCAACGGGGGCTCCTTACTAATTCCATAACTACGTAGTTCTACGATTACTTGTTAGTTAGGTACCTATTAGTCGTAACAATACATAAAAAAACATGACATTTCTGAGTTTTAATATAAAGGTGTTGATGGAAACAAAAAAACTGAAATTAATTTCATTAATGTGTCACCGGATAATTCCCATTATACTAAGTTGAGACAACAAATTCTCCCAAATAACTTTACTGGCTTCATATGTGGCGTCACACACATAAGATTGGAGCGCACACAAACGAAATCAAATCCGCGTCTGTACTTTCTTCATCATCGTCGTCTCAGCCGTAGCGTCAACTAGCGGACATAGGAATCCGTCATAATTTTTGAATAAATTTCAATATAAATGTATTGTTCAGTCTTAGATCTTACCCATTTAAGTAAGTTATATGAATAAGAAAAAAATATATATGAAAAGATACTTGGATAATTACATAGAAAACGTAGTTGAGAAATCATATCCTCCAAAATTGTAGCAAGCAATGTCGCTTCAATGTATCTAAGCCTGTAATTTCAGTTTGAATTAGTTGAGTGAAAATATTTTTATTTGTGAAAAGTCATCAGACAGTCCGACGGCCTACGTGGCTATGGTCGCCTACAATATCCAGTATATTGTATTAAGACATAGTATAAAAGATGAGGGATGAGAGTAGGGAGAACAGCACACATGCTTGTTATATCATAGTGATCTTCTTATTGTTCCGAAAAATGCAATGGTTATATACGGTACCTACAATAATTTCTTTAATTATTAATTTTATTATAACGCCTCCACATTAGATCGCAAGCAACTTGGATGCCTTCTTATTACAACTATAGCCGTGCGACGCTTTCAATACTATCTCGAAAGATCGCACGCGGCTGCATCCGCTATGACAATTAGTTGACGCCCTGCTCTTTTTAGTATGGAAGTCGGCAGTGTCTGAGCAGCACGACAGTCGCGCTGCTGACGCACTGCTTGAGACCTAATGAGAAGGCGCCCTAATTGTATGAAAAAGTAAATTACTATGGATACAAACAAGATATTTTTAGGGACAGGGTACTGGCGTGCACAAATTATCATGTGTGCTGTAGGTAGGTAAATATGGGAGTATTATTTTATATTAATATATTATCATTATGTTTTTGTTTTGAATAGAAGTCTATATAAACGTGGAAATAAACCTTCTTCGCTTAAATGTAATATCTGATGGCAGCATGAAAACGCTTGATGTCTCCGAATAGTCTTTAGATTCCATATTTGTTCGTAACATTTTGCTAAATAAATAAGCAATATAAAAAAAATAACAATAAATATGTTTAAAAAAAGTTAAAAAAAAATAAGAATCACAAAACTAATAATAATGTCAATAAAAATTCATAGCTAGTGATGAGCTGCATAATGTCATTTAATTTAGTTTATTTGTTGGTCGGCTAAGAAGGTAACTAATGTGTAATAGGAAAAAGTATCTATATTAATTTTAATAAACAAATTATAAAGTAGTCGTTATACGCTTCAATGTTTTAATAAAACAACAAGAATTCCCAATCGTGCGTTTTTTATACCTTTCTTACTATCTCTTTCGCTGTGATTTCCTTCTAACTAAAAATTAATAATCTCATTTAAAATTGTACTTAAGAAATTATTTCGTCTAATTCTTCTATTAAGGTGATCAGAAGTTTATGGAATTAATATTTTCATTAAAAATATTTGTTACGATAACCTCAAAGTTAAAATAGAAGCTTAAAAATAGAATAGAAATAGAAAAAATTAAAAAAGCTTTATAATAACCATAGATAAAATAGTACTGTGAACCAGTACTATAACGTAATGATACACTTTTTCTGAGAAATCTACTACATGAGCATATCATAGGCAATCAAGACTTTTTTATTTGTAATATCAGGAAGCTTCGAAGGTGCCTTATATCGGAAATAAAAAAATATATGTTGGAACTTGATACAAGTCACATAGCGTCATCTAGAAGCAGATAACAGCCAAGACAAACAGAAATATTCATGCATACAAATGTTTGTCTTGAGTGGGGATCGAACCTACGACCTCCGACAGCCAGCAGGCTGAGCAGGCAGAGCTAACCGCTGAGCCAAAGTATAATAGGTACGTATTCAAATAACTGAAATTAAACTCCATAATGTACATTAAAATTTAAACTTTAATAACAGTCTTGTCCACAAACAATTATTATTCTTAAATATACAAATTCAAACATAATAATACACATGATCTTATGACGGACATTACAAAATAAATTCACAACTCAATGCGGATTAGAAAAAACAATAAATATGCAGGGCGCGAGTTTCATTTATCCACAGTATATATTGAATCGGCTTCAAAATTTACTCAAGAAATAAACAAGAAGGAGAACTAAAGAAGAATATTAAATAAACTTTAAGTTTAAATTGAAACATTTAAAAAAAAAGATAAAATGATATCTCAAACGTATGGCGGCCATTTTATCTATCGCCTACCATTTTATTCATAACATTTGAATTATAATGCATGTTTTTATAATCAATTTTCACAAATTATTCCATTTATAAACTGAACCCAATAAATACTTCAACACTTAAATCGAACATAGTGATATAAGAGTTACTATAGATCCTTTATGACAGCTGTCATTTGACACACAATTTGGGCGATTGAAATAATCGATAGAAATAATGTCAAAAATAAAGAAGGCATTTTTCAGAACACAGATGTTCATAATAATTAATATTATCCTTAAGCAGTTTGTACACTTTTCAATTTGTAGGAAACCAATTTAGGAACCTAAGTAGTGAACTAGTGATACACTAAATTGATTTCTAAATCGAAGACATAGAATTGAAAATAGATAAAATCTAAATTGGATCCAATCTGTTCTAACTGCGATTACACCTTCCGATTTCCTAAATTGGTTTCCTACAAATTGAATAGTGTTATATAACTGCTTTAGTCTTACCGACATTTTATATTCAACTAGTGGCCCGCTCCCGGCTTCGCTCGGGTGCAATTTTTTACTCAATCCAACTGTTAAATTTACCTTACATCGCCATCTGTTAGAATCTTTTGTGAACTCACAGATAAATAATTGCTGAATTGCATAGGTATCAACAGATGGCGCTATGTTAATAATATTATATAATTTGCAAAAAAAATAATAAACAAAATGAGATATAAACTATCCTGTCTTTTAAGTTGGACCAAATTACATGTAGTTACGAAATTTTATCGAAGTCGGTTCAGTAGTTTCAGAGTTTATCGCGAACATACATCGTGACACGAGATTTTTATATAAGTATATAGATATATAAGGATTAGTCGACGAACGTTCGCATGGGTTCTCGAGTAGTCTGTCCTGAGTCACAGGAAAACTGTTTAGCGCAGTTGACTCCACAATAACCTCAACTTCAGCAATGAAAATTAATTTAAATTAGGGATAAACTACATCTATTCAACTCTATTCAGCTTTTGTCCATAGAAAAGCTTTGAAAAGATAATGCAAAAGTGTTGTTTTTTATGAACAAAAGATGAATAGAGCTGAAATAAATACAGTTACTCCCTCGGGGAGACACTTAGGGCCAGTTTTATAACAATCCGTTAGTTAAATTTTTATATCAAATAGACGAAAAAATGATCTAATAGTATAATATAGTGTATTATAACAATATATTCGTAAGTCAACAGTATAATTTGACAGCTAGCGTTTACTGGCTCGTTACTGACTATGATAGGGGACTTGACCTGACTGCTTTGGACTTGACGGACCTGTTTTGGAAATCTCTAGAAAAATTAGACTTGACTTGACTTGACTGACTAGTCTCGGGATCTGCTATTTTTGATTTTAATTTCAATTTAGTCTTTTTTATTTAAAAAAGACTTACAAATTGCTATTTTTACTAATGACACTGGCAAAATCATCGGAGAAAATCTGATGGAGCCAAGACATTAAAAGAAGAAGAAGAAGAAGATCGGACTATGATAGGGTTGGTTTATCTTACGTATCGTTTATTTTGTTATATTTGTAAATAAATGTGTTTGCGACGCGAAACTTGACAGTTCTTGACAGACTACAACGAAACCGTCGACAATATTCATAAACTTCGGCGTATTTTTACGGATAGCTACCGAATGTTTAATTTCTTTTATAGAACCACCGTCAGTAAACGTTATTGACGGACCGTTAACCGTTCGGTTACCAGCACTGTAACGAACGGGAAAAAGGTATGTCGTTTATAAAACTGGCCCTTAGTAGTAAATGCAAATTAGTGTCGTTTACAATAAAGAATATTTTTATTTATTAAATTATTATTTATTACATGTAGGTAACTATGTTACTGTCCCCCCATTAGTCTCCCTATACGAGAACCCATGCATTAAATACAAACCTATAAAATTAATTTTCTTTGAGCAATTTAATATTTTGCGTTCTAAATCCGACGTAGAAAAAAAAACCAATCACACACAAACAGAACTCTTACACAATTTAACAATACGTATAATATAATAGGAAAACTGCGTACTTGTATTTATTTAAAAAAAAATCATATACATTTTGTATACAAATCAATACTATATTTTCATGCACGTTAGTAAATAATGTCGTATTTGTCTATTTAAAAAATATTATAATAAAATATTTACACGACAATTTATAATGTACCTAAAGTTATTTAGCTTACAATGAGGTATATACTGTGTAGTGTCCGTTCCTATGGCGGAATTAAACTTATTGGGTACGATTACATTAAACTTAACCAGATTAAAACAAAAAAAAAATGACAATACACAACTTTATAGCTATAAATAAACAATCATTTTGTGACGTCATAATTAATTAAAACTTCAAACTGAAGCTTTACTACAACACACATAAGGAACACTTTAAAACTGCAGCTTCGATTCAACGACCAATCAATCTAAAGCCGGGACCACACAAGCGGGACTCGCCGAGTGTCGAAGCAATTATTCGACGAAACGCGTGCTCGCTCGTAAATAGCAAGGATGAGTGCTCGGAAATCACCTGATCGCTCGTAAATAGTGAGGATGAGTGCTTGGAAATCACCTGATCGCTCGTAAATCACCGAGCGACTATTGCCAGTGCTCGCTTTTGCTCGGTTAATTATACAGGATGTGGCCTGTGATAAGAGCAATAAATTAAAATATAGACCCTTTAACGAAGCAGTAATTAATTCCAAATGGTTTTAATTAATTAAAATGAAAAACAAATTTACTGGTATTTTCGAGCCAAATTAATAGATATGTAACAAAATTAATCGAGCCAGCAATGTACTACTACAGACATAATGTGTCCAGTCGGAGTACTTGACATTGTACCCTGTACCAAGCCATCTAACAACTGATAACCGACAATTTAGCCATCATGAAATTCATTGATTATGTATTGTAACTTTGGATTGCTATATCTCTGAGTATAAGCACTTTGGAGCATTATGATTAGGTTAGGTAACTGCGTATACTCTATAGAATCATCGTGTGTTTTGGCTTGTGCTCTAGTCTGCCTGGCGGCTAAAATCCTGCGCAAAATACTGCGAGATTTCGGTAACATGGCGCTGAGCGCTGTGTAGTATGTGTAAATTAATTAATTACTTATAAAATAAGCCACAATATCGTTTCTCAATAGTCAAGTTGTATGGACGTGGATCCACGTTTACACACAACGCACCGAAAATTTTGAACGTGGATCCGCGTCTTAAACACACGAAAGGTTAAATTTATTGCTCTTATTACAGGCTACACCCTGTATAGATAAGTTTCTCCGCTTCAAAGTGAACGAATACGAATATTTATGGTTACTGTTACTAAGGCACGCATGTTCACTAGTTGATATGAATACGAAGCCGAGTACACGGGACTAGGCGATTAATCGGCAGTCGAGTCCCACACTTCTGGACCCGGCTTAATATAAATAGATCCCATAAACGAATCTGATGCGCGTCAGTCTTTGATTCGCTGCTCGCTTTGATTTTTATGTTATATTGAGAATGTAACTATGTCTAAAACTCACACGACTGTGGTATAAAATTTACAATTGAAAGAAAAGAAATGCCTAAATACATTACTTGATAAAAAAAATTAACTATAGTGTATCCCAAAACGTCAATAGGTGTGTGGTGAGGTGACATGTTGGTGAAAACCCACATTAAAAAATTAATCATACCAAAAAAAGAAAACCACTAATAATTGTGAAATTTGTAATAATTTCATTTACTAAAAACCTTTTAGTTTCCTGGCTATAGCTAACGTAATATATGTAACAATTTTTTTTTTATCAATTTTTATCTAAAGTGGTCTTTCACTAGCGCCACGCTTGACTGAGTGTTTTGGGAAACGCTTTGCGTATCTCATGTCAAATTATATTCCAGTCATTAATGTTACACATCCTTTTATTTTCAAAAAATATACTAGGGGGTGATCCAAGAGTGAACGACTATAGGTTATTTCCTTATACCTACCAAAAAAACTTACACTCGGTGGAAATATTGGGTGGGTTACTCTGCTCCTAAACATTCAGTGCAAGATGAATCAAGGAGCAAATTGAAGAAAAAAATCAAAAGATGTGTTGGAATATTAAAAAATTACCATCAGAGATAAAGACAGAACAGACATGACAACACTCAAAAAAAAAAATCTAGCGAGAATTTTAACGAGGAGCAATAGAAAAAAAACAGAACCTCAAAAAGTTCCAAGTAGTAGGGAATCTTTTTTTAACTCTTTTCGTAACTTGGACTATACTTGCATTTTGACACTAAAACCCAAAACTACTGAAACAAGAAATTTAAAGACTACAGAGAAACGATGACAGCTGTTGGGTTGTCCATGTGAGGGGCTAGACAATTTTTTTTTTTTTCTAAAATCCTGAATTTAGAAAAGGATGAACAGAGATTAGTTGTTTTGACCCATTGACCCATTGAGTTGTTTTTGGGAGGGTTAAGACCAAGACTTATTTTACAATCCTGACTTTAGAAAAAGATGAACTAGGACCCATTGACATTGTTAGGAGACTTTGTAGATAAATAAATATTATTTTAAACAATAATATTTCACTTTCATTATTATCATTACTTTTGAATCACACCTCTTAAATGTTTCATTAAAATTACTATAATTCACAATGTTACTTCACCATTTATCTATTTGATTTAATTCATAATACTTCAAAAGGGTTATATATTTATCGAGAAAATAAAGCTTACATCTAAAAATTATAATTATGACTTGCATTTTATACAAACTAAGATGTGTAAGAATATTTGTAATCGTTATTCAAATTTTGTTATAAAAAAAAAAGTTGTCAAGACGATTTTTTTTTCATCTTTAGGTATATATGATGTAATCTAACCTATAGAAGTTAAGTATAACAGCATTCTCTTCTAAAGTGAATATTGACAATTTCAATACTACACAATTAATATAATTATAACAAAGTTCTAGCTAATAGGGAGTCTGTCTTTGTGCGTATGAATAAGCGGACGATGTTGCCACAATTTTAGCACATTTTAGCACAATTTGCTGGCAACACCACCACTTGACACTACAAACATCAGTTGCCCCCAGTTGTTGACGGTTGCCCACGTTGCACTGGAAAATAATAATAATAACCATTTAAATAAAAGTAAATAAATCAATATAATAATATACAAAACAAAGTCTGTCTGTCTGTCCCTCCGCATGTAGGGTCGCTAGTTACTATTAAAACAAGTAAATAAAATTGACATTCAATAGTCTACTAGTTTCTTATAATAAGGTAAAATACATATTTTATCTATGTTTATCGTATTAAAAACTTAATAATACAAGGCAAAAATGTAATATAGAAAAAAAAAGGATTTATCAGGCTGAAGATTTTACAATTACAATTATTATTCAAAACAAAAAATAAAAAATAAATATTAAATACAAGACTTACTAAAGTTTCTTCTGGCTTCAGCTCGCTCTTGAGCGTCAAAGTACCACAAAGTTATAGCATATCTGAAAAGGACAAAAAACACAATATTCATTTGACTTACAATTTTACATTTACTCGCTGATAAATGTAACTTTCTATAAGTGAAAGAATTTTTTATGCCGGTCCAAGTTTTTGAGTTTATTCATTACAAACAAAAATACAAAAAATCTTCTCTAAAAAGAGATTATAATAAACTAATAAAATGCCCAAATGACTTGCCTTGTATCGTAGGCGGGTTGCACTTCGTGAGGGTTTCGGCGATCCGACCAGAAGAACAGCATTCTATCGAATATAGGCGCTATGTCTGCCACCTTATTCGTGCCAGAAGGGAAAACTCTGTAACAATAATAGATTCTAGTTATTTCTATTATAATGAAGTATTGTTGAAATGCTTGAAAATTGTAAAAATGGTCACCTAAGCAACCCGCCAGACTTATTGATGTCCCAATCTTGATTTAGATAGTAGATAGCTGTAATGCAGCGGCCATCTTTGTTTGGATTGTCGACGTGTTTCACGTAATGGCTTCCGGATCCCGGATAACACGCTACCATTGCCTGAAAGAAAATAAAAGAAGTAATATGAATATTACTTACCTAAAGGTTTAAGTGTGTTTTTGAATTTTACGACGAGCTGTTTTTTTTTATTGAAAGAATATTTAGACTACGACATAGAACTTCGAACGAAGGATAGTGACAATATTGAGTACCCACACATACAGTAGGTATGATATATTATAATACTAGCGGGCCGCTCCCGGCTTCGCCCGAGGTGCATTTTTTTACGTAAAAACCTTCCCTGATTATCCCTCTGTCCATGAGTGAAGACAGAATTAAAATCGGTCCACCCGTTCTCGAGTTTTGCGCTTAGCAACACATTTAGGGATTCATTTTTATATTATAGAAGATTATTTCTCAAATATTGGTGCAATAAACAGACTCTGTTGGACCCATGTCACAAAACCGTATATTCCTTACTTATAATTTTATACCTATTTACAATTATAAAAATATATAGGCACAAAGACGGGGGCGGGTCGCTAGTATAATATAATTAGACTATAATTATTCACTATCCGTCCCATGGTCTATCCATATCCAAGCATCTCTGCGTGAAGATATTATTTTGTCATGAATCATAGACGCGTTTTTACCCTAATCAAAACCAATTCTCTTGTAGATAATAAACTGAATATTTATATTTCCTTTACGATTTTCTACTGTAAGCATTGTTGATACTTTGCCGCGGTGATTTCCCTGCGAGTGTAGGTATTGAAGCCGTGACACACCTTCGTTGCCTTTTGTATTGTATTATACCTATGTTAAATGTAAGTAAATGGTGACAACATACTAATGAGAGCATATAAAGAATTTTAAGTACCTACACAAGATTTCTTTGCGCATAATGCGATGTAATTTTACATAACTTTTGTCGCAGTTATACGCGTCGTTTGTTTCTCTTATTCATTAAACATATACCTCTATCTTTAAACATATCTCTATGTAATTAGAAATTCTTCAATAGAGAATCTCGAGCCTTTCTATATAAAAAAAACGCCTTATGATAGTAGATTACACAATATCGTTAGAAAAAGCTCGACAGTAATTGGCGTCTAAAAATCGTTGCCAAAGCTCATTGCCTTACCCCGTTCTAATATCTTATTCTTAATCCTACTACGGTCGGCAGAACCTGTGGTTGCTTGTGTTAAAAGGCGACGGTAGCCACCTACCACCAAGTGGACCGTCAGCCTGTCCGCGACCTTCATATAAGAAAGTAGCTTTGTGTTTCGACAGTCACTTTTTTAACAAATATAAAATTATTTGGTGTGAAAGTTACCAGCAGTATTTTGGAATAACTTTAAAATTTGTATTCCATAGATGTGATTAAATAATACATTACTCAACAAAAAAATTTGTCGCACTTATAAAATTTCGAAATGATCTCGTACAAAAATGATTGGATCATAATATGTATGTCATGAAATAATATGCATCTAACTAATAGAACCGCTTTACTGACCGACGACAATAGATGGCGCTGAACAAGTTAAATATTTTTAACACCCGAGGGATAGACCGATTTAGTTTTTTTTTTCTTTTTTTTTTCATTTGAAAGCTGAAATGATCGAGATGGTTCTTAGCTATAGTTAATGAAGATCTGTTCAAGCATTTTTCTAGTTGACTGAGTGATTTCACTAACTTCCGACAGTATCACTTGATGGGAATTTAGGTATACTGTTAATTCTTCCGTTGTATCATCTATAACACGGTAACATGGTCTGCAAGAGAACTAACTCCTCCCTTAGCAACTTACAGCGGATGTAGCGTGTTTGTGCTCAATAGAAAGTATTCATTATAGTTCGTAAGAAGTTTCAGTGGCGATTAAACACTAAAAAAAAGTCCAAACTTAAATGTAACCTACTGAAGCGTGTTTGTTATTGCAATCTAAGTTAGTATAATGTTTAACGTAACTTGATAGTGAGTTGTGTACTGTTGCACTGCTTATACTCGTACGAGTAAATAATATTGTAATCGATGTTTGCACTAATATACGTTAAGTGACCTGGGGAAATGTTTATCTTCCTAGTCATTGAGTCGGAGCGAATAAATACCAAACATCGCCACGTTCCACGTATCACGTAGACCCTGATGACGCCACAGACACATATATCACCTATTGCCCTTGCAAACCAAACGCACAACGGCCTATATTCTCACAATACATAAAATTGACACAAATGGATGTGGAAGATTGAAAAGTTTTTTCAATCTTCCAAATTAAATAACATTTGCAGCATAAAATGATGTATTTCCTATGCCATTTATGAGAACAATTGGAAAACAAGAATAAAATGATTTCGAAGGAAATTATTTTTCTAATGTAAAGGTCGACAGGAAGGCTGTCACATGACATTAGGTGGTTAATTGGCTACCATAAGAATAGTAAAATAAGCAAACGCTCTTTGGCGTTATGGCTACGGCCCTATGGCCTATGAATTATGAAACCCCTATGGATTGCAAGTGCGCTGACGACTCTGATTTTAACATCAATTAGACGGCCTGCGTTATTTACAAATAAGTACCAACTAAGTCAAAATTAGGTCCTACAGAAAGGAAGATTTGAACTGTGTTACTTGTAACACACAAAGCAGTACAAGTACTCCGAGTTGGGCGCCGATGCACTGTGGGCAAGTGCGACTGTATGTCTATCTATACTAATATTATAAAGAGAAAAATATTTATATTTTTGTTTGTAATGAATAAATTAAAAAAACTACTGAACCGATTTCAAAAATATACAAAGCTACATTATCAGCGAGTTTCGTAAAACCTCTATAGAGGTGTTACGAAATCGTACTACATTCATTTGAAGGACAATCCGTGACCTGTCCCAATGAAACCATCGACTGACTCGTATCACTATATCGGAAACGGGCCACGCAATAATGAAAAAGATCAAGAGCACGCTTGTTTCGTTAAACCCAATCATGTAATGTGCGTGACACAATAAAATATAATAAAACTTCTGCAAAACTACAGTCAATTAAACTGTTAACTTAGACTATAAATATTCAATAACAAGAAATAGACAGCCTTGCAACACGCGTTATTTGACTCACATCAAAGAGTTCATATAGACTTAATACTTAATAGTATAATACTTAATAGAAAAATTAAGCCATAAATCTCGTCTTTATTGCCCAAATTTGCTTCATATAAAGCAGACATAATTTACAGACATAAGATTTATGTTAAAAAAGTTATATACGAATTTTTGAATAAATAACTCATTTTATTTTATTATTATTTAATCTTTAGGTAATTAAAGAAAGTGAGATTGCATGAATGCTAAACGATGAGGCCCACGTGATCGAAACTAAATGAATAGGTGTATATTAGGCGCTGCGCAAACGAAGACACTTTTTGTTAATGACATGGCATATCATCACAGGAAACCGTAGTTGGTTGGTGTGTCCGGACCCACAACCCATTAGGTTGTAACACAGGAAACCATACGTTATTTGTGTAAGGCTTACAATTGTTTTGGAAATTTGTTAAAGTTCCTTGTGTTTTCAACATTAACACAAGGAACATTTTAGTTTTCAATTAATATCTACACCGAATACTTTTTGATTGGCAATCCGTATTTATCAAGTGGAATCGACTGAACATAAAATAGCAGATACTTCTGCGTAGCAGACTGGTTTCGTTTCATATTGATTAGGTATTCGAAAATAAAATATTCATTGGTGATCTTGTATTCTACATAAGACACAAAAGTGTCTACGTTTGCACAGCGCTTTAGCTTCTCACCTTTGCTACTCAAACAATCTGAACACACGTTTCGATTTTTAAATGTAATGGTTACCTATTAACAATTTTAAAGAGTTTCACTATACATATTTGGGTTTGCCTATACGCTCAGATTAAATAAATTACTTACTTCGTTATAGGTTTACAAGTGTAACTATGTGTGTGTTCGTTATAGGTTTATAAGCATATTTCTAATGCCAATTGCTCTAAAAGGTGTGTAGTACATGTTTAAAAAAAAATTACTTTAGTATACATTTCTTTGCTTGTCAAATATATTAATTGTGGTTTCCTCCTTAGAATTCCTTAGAAGATTGTAAATTGCAATGAAAACGATTTCAACTGTTTTGAAGGCACCTAACTACACATTGTTTTAATGTATATTTGCATTATTAATCATATCTTCAGTAACACTCCTCACTGTATCCCTTCGCTTTACATAAACAGTATCCTCAGTCTCTAGAAGAAAGATACCCCTAGTACAAAGTGTATGGTTTAGGTAAAGTACGATCATAATTCAGTTCAGTATTGTAACCTAACGGAGGTCGCGCCAGCCATACCCCATAATAAAACATTGGTGGCGTGGGATTCGTTGCGCGTTGGTAATGTTTACAGTGCGCCCCTCCCTGCGCGCCCCCCTTGTGCCCCTGAGGCGGCCATGCCCCTAGTCACGTACGCAAATCTTCACCGCGCATGCGTACGTACAACTTTATTTTGGATGTTATCGTACAAGCGGGCGATCCCCTCACCGTCCGTATCACTACATTAACGATTGCTGATAACGAATACGTACCTACCAATTGTGTTAGATAAGTTTTTGCACTCAAATTATTATTAAGTATAATAATAACATTAGTACCCCATTATTATAATCTCTAATTTACATTTAGAATAACGAAATTATTATTAAATAACGAAAATGTACTTAGTCTGTAACGTAAAATTTTTCAATTCATTGCCAGACTGAATAGGTATAAATAATTAAATGAACAAATAAACACATTTATATATTTATTCGTTTAAAATCAAATTTAGAAAAGTATATGAGATTGATGAAAAAAAAAATTACCTTCGTCCTTCCATTGATGAAATAGTCACCCATTTTCCCATTGTCTGGCACTTTGTTCGCCATCAAAACAATATTGTCTACCTGCAAATGGAAAAAATCACATAAACTTGCAATACATTTGATTTGACATCATCTCAACCGACATTAATGCTAATGGAAAGTTTTGCTCAATCGAAAATTTTGGTCATTAATTCCTTGAGCAACTATAATTATACCTAATGTACTTCTGTTTAGTTTACCGACTGGAAAAGGACCATTCATTTCGAAGAAATGCTTTATCAGTCATTTTAAAAATATAAAATTTTTCAAATCGGTCTAGTAGTTTCGGAGACTATTCAATTATAAAAATAAAAAAAAAAACAATCGAATGTTTCCTCTTTATAATATTAGTAGGTATAGAAAAAGGACAACTTCTTAAAATTACAGGATGGAAATACAGGTTGGAGTAAAAATCACGTTTTTTGGAGAGATTTAATACTTATGATTGACCCTATTGATTAATGCCATATAAGTACAGTACAGGTGTTCTTTTTTTGAATTTTAGCCGGTTCGATTTCCGAGTGTGGCTGGCAAGCGTATTTTAAGAATCATGAAATCCACGTTTTTGCTTCTTCATTTGTTATTGTCAATATTGTCAATACACAATATTGTCCACAATATTTCATAAAAAGTTGAACGTGATTGCGTAGAAAATTACTTAGAACGTTAAATTTTATTATATGGAGGCGGACATCGACTTTATTTTATAACTAGCTTTTGCGCGCGAGTTCGTCTGCGTATCTTGTGTGCATTATTATAACTCTCGTACGATCATAGAATCTAATTTACTTTTTTTAAATAAAATAAATACATCCTATGTTACTAGCTATAATGCAGTGAATGAATTTTCAAAATCGGTTAAGTAGTTATTGAGTTTATATACGAACAAATATATACAAAAATATAAAAATAAGAATATTTTTCTTTAGAAGTGTAGGCGTAGAGATGAGTATAGGTTTATTGATACATCTATAAACCTATACTCATATAGGTATATTGATCGTCTCATCTATTTCTTCTAAACATTTATGGTGACAGTAAATAGTTGTAAGCCAAATCGAAGCACAAGTATAAAGACGTCTAATATACACCTAATTAATCAAAAACACTTTTGCAAATTGTAATTGTCTGATAATACGCTGTAGAAACTATAGACGGTAAATAAAATTCCAATGTTCAGATAAGATTATAGTCTGCACTGATATGTATGAAACATGGATGTCAACATTTATATAAAAACAAATGAAAACATTTGTATTCTCCTGAAGACGAGACTGTTAAATTTGATATGAGAAATTTACATGTATTATGTATACATATACATATACCTATGCACGCAAGCATGCGGAAATATATGCGTCAGAATATTTTAGCACAAGCTAAAACAAAAACAGAATCTCCACAGTATTTTTTTAAAAGTGTAGAGGCGTAGCTATCGTCGTATCAATTATACGGGGTCCCGAGCTACAGGGGCTCCAACGTGTTTAAAAAAAATCGTAAAATATTATCCACAAACACTAAAAATTTTAGGCTGAATTGTAAACTCTAATTTGGTCTATTTAGCGTATGGCTTAGCAGTTTAGCATTTAAGAGTTTAGAGTCTAAAATGGATTACGTTTAAATCTAAAAGCGAGCTCTTACTCTTTACCTTTTGGGCTTCATCACAGTCGGGATGGGTAAATAGGTATCTACAGGTCAGATCGTGCACTGGCTCATCTAGGACAATTTACGCCAGTGGTGTAATGGATGCTAGTGTCCATTGTCTTATCCTCACATTGCCCATAAGCCTATCAGGCCATGTTAGCACATGGTCCCGTGAGTATGAAGTTCACTAACATTAAGTGGAATCACCGAGCCCACCTATCGTCCTTTGCGATAAAAATAAAACCCAAACGCTAAGAAAAGGTGAATAATAAATAATAAATCGCTTACTTGACTAATTAATTGCCTGATGTGATAACATTGCGATTCGTTGCCGTCAATCCACGTGATGCGGTCGCTGCGTATCGTCTGCGGCTCGGTACTGTCTCGATTTGAGACCAGCTGCCCTGCCTAGTGGTTAAGGAAAAAGTTATAATAAAAGTACAATGAAATAGAAAAATGGATGTGTAACCTAAGATCATATTTTGGTCTGCTAGCTGACCTTATTTTTGGATAGATATAAATTTTGATGAATAATTGGATGTTCTTGTGAATTTATGTCTGTGTGTCTGTTGTGGCAGTTTTTGTGTCTTTCCATTATTTTTTCTAACAAAACAAATTTAGTCAAACAATAAAATTTCCTTACCCTGTATGGATTTCATATTTTAAAAAAATATATTGGCGGAATATAATAAGTTTCGAAACTTGAAGTTGTCAATAATTCTCCTCGTATATTTTCCAATATGTAGTCGAAGTATGACTTTCGTTGAAGTACTCAAAAAATTTATCATCACAATTTCTTAATCTTGCCTAATTCGCCTTTTTGTAATCTATCTTTATTTAAGTCATGACGACTGCTTTTAGAAAAATAAAAATAAATATCCTACTTAAAGAAAGAATTTGTTTCTAAAAATTCAGACATCATAGCGTTTACGCTAGGCGCCGCCCCGCAAAGTACTGCTCCCGCCGCCCGCGCCGCTTCCACTGGGTTTGTACACTAACAGCTAGGTCTGTTAGCATATTATTCAAATAGCGCCTTTATTTTATTTTCTCATCAATATTCTAAGGAACACTTGCAAATAACACACAGTAAGTTAGTTTAATTTATGTCCATAAAGGTATTATATTTCATATTATACTATTTAATTATTTAATTTTACTTCTAAAGAACAAACATAACAAAGGACATTGACTTGTTGAACAATGTGCACTTAGAATGAAATAAAATTTTATTTTTATTATTGCACGCCACATGTGAATTGATTAGTTATGTAATAATGAGTGAGATTTTATATATAAATAAGTTTCCTCTTATGTACAAATACTAACATTTTTTTTATGTTAAGTTTGACAGACAGACTGATAGTCCACTTGATGGTATGTGGCTACCATTGCCTATAAAACAACTTGTAGCATCAGTGATGTTGACTACCAACTTCACAGATGCTGACATGCTGACTCACTCATTTACCGAAACACAAGAGTACACACACATGCTATTATTTCACGGTGGTCTTTTGTAAGGGGGTGGTGGTTACTACCGCCAGACGAGCTGCTCAAATGGCTGCAAAATATGGCGTGCTCTGCCACTACTTTCTAAATCCAGACCAGAGCCAACTTTGAAAGTTCATTTCCACAATACTAAGTTTTAAAAGGAAAAATGAATGTTCTCTAGTATATTATTGTGGGTGATTGATATGCACTGTTAGGAATTTGATGTATACTTGCTTTCACTTTTATAATCAATTTATGCTTCAACTTTCATATTAACCGCAACTTGCCACCAAAGAAGAGATGTTCATAATTGATTTTTCATAATTAAGTAAAATTAAAATGGGCAATCAATTTCAATTAATTAATCTCATGCATCTTTTCTTTAAGGAGTATTAAATATTCAGACATGTGACAATGGGCTTTAATATTCCCTCTGAATAAATTGAGAACCATATTATAATATATTTATTGCATTGGGGTGCAATAAATATATTATAATATGGTAAAGTAATTATTCATTGAAGTGGGTCAATCAATACAGACAGTTTAACATTCTCACTAACTCACTTACTTCACTGACACATTTATTTTAGTGTTTTTTTTTGACAGATTTAGTGATATAATAGCCCAATATTCAAATAGATAATATTCAAAATATATTCCGATATATGGTAGACATTTCCAAGTAGGTATTTGAGGCAAACTGAAAACTTGTCCGATAACTCTTCTATAATACCCTAAAACAGAACCTGGTTGGGGATTAGTGGGGCTAAATTGGGACAACCCTTATTATATATTTTAAAGGTGAAAGAATTTTTAAAATTGGTCCACTAGTTTTTAAGTTCATACACTACAAACATACAAGAATACAAATCTTCTCTCTTTATAATATTGGTATAGATTATAAACAATGTTATAAACACATTTATTTAATATATTTAATATGAATATAACAAGCATGTATACTGTTGTGTATCAGTGAAAGAGTTAGGGATTTCAGAGCTCATTTCCCTATACTAGGGATGGGCTGAAATTTGTTTCACATTCGGTTTAACCAAACTTCAGTGGTTGCCAAACATTCGGTTGAAGAAACTATCATGTTCATGAAGTCGTGGCGTGGGTTCGAACCTGGCCCGTGCCAATCCGAAAAAGGAACTTAACTACGGTTTATAATTGCAATGTGGGGAAACCTACATTCTACCTAGTGAAAGAACACATCGTGGGGAAACCTGCATACGCTAAAGAAGAAATTCTAAGTCGTATGTGAATTCTGAGACCTGCATTAGGCCAGCATGGTGGACTATGGCCTATAACCCTCCCCCTAAAGGAGACCCGTGCTGAGCAAAGGGTAGTGTAATGGGTTGGGTTGATAATGAATAGAAACTAAACCAGTAAAATAAGTTGTTATCACTTTATTAATTATTTATAATCATAAGCATTTATTTATTGTTTATTACCTACTCACTCATTTAACAATTAAATGTTTTTTATAAATTCAAATCACAAAATAAAACTAAACAAGCATTCTTTTAAACATCAAAATCTTATTATACTTTTTTTTTTAACGGGAAATCCTCTTGGATACCCGGCAGTGTAGGGGACACTGCGGGGTTATGCCGGATTCCTACCGGCTAAAACCCAACGACTTTCTTTCGATCGCGGTCGAAAATCTTATTATACCTACTGGTATTTAAAATTTACCAAGGGAAGGTTATGGTGCAGGAACACCAAGGATTCTGCATTATCTGGCAGGAGTCTGTTACATTTTTGTTCGTATACATTTCCTGCCTCTGAGAAAAGTCACTTAGAATATACCGAGCTCCCAGGAGACAATAAAAATACAGGAGACAGACTGCTTCTGATCGGTGCTATTAGAGAGTTATGGGGGAGGCCTATGTCCAGCAGCGGACATCTTGCAGTTGAGATCGGTTTAAAGTACATTCGGCCCATCCCTACTCTATACCTTTCTATCCTTATCCTTAATCCTACCATGGTCAGCAGCACATTTCCAGCACCTGTGGCTTTACTTGTTATAGCCACCTACCATCAAGTGGAGTGTCAGATTGTCTGTTGGCCTTAATTTAGAAAAAGAATTAATTAAATACTTACTGTGAATATTCCTGCTCTGTGCATTTCTTTCACCTCATTCAAAACATTGGCACCCCGGTCTTTACCGAAAAAATTATCTATAACACAAACACCAAACGTAGTCATGTCTTTTATAACTCGTTGGCAAATAATATAACTAGGGTCACTCATGTCCACATGATAACTATTAGGTGTATAATTGAAGGGGGCGGTAGCTCCCCGCAAGGATGCTTCAGGATATTCCTTCCTAGAAACTTTCTCTATACCATAATTTGCTTGTACGGGCACTGCAATATCAACCATATTCACTGTCCTTAGAATGTCTGTTGTGGCTGATGTAGCAAAGTCTACCATGTTTAACTGTTGAGCGGATTCACTTAAAATCTCTTGTTCCGATGAACCCTCATAGGTAATGGCACTTCCTTGACTTAGTTCCTGATTTGTATAAACTACACTAGATATAACGCTAGCTTCCTTGCTAGATGGACCCGCTTTGACTGTTTCATCGGAGGCGTCGGAAGCGACAACGTCGTTTTGTTTTTCCGCAATGTTATTCAAAACTTGAGTTGTTAATTTATCATATACCTTCTTCCCATTTTTCTTTTTTGTCTTTTTAGATCGTCTCTTAACACTTCCAGCCGTTTTGGTGTCTTCCCGTTGGACGCTTTTCTGAGTGAGGCCAGCAGATGTTAAATCTTGCTGAATAACTTTTTCGGAGCCAATATTTTTCACTTTTTCTTGACTAGTTTGAGGGTTTGTTAATTTGGGCAGGCATTCACCTTTATGTCGTCGCCAGTCTTGTCGTTGATGTTCAGTATTGCAGTAATAAACACAGAGACAGCGTGCACATCTTCTATGTGTAATTTGGTTGCATACGGCGCAACAAGCTACTACGCTTTCTTGATTCATTCTGCGCGAATTTCTTTTCTTTCATTCACCACTGACCGCCAGCGAATGTCATCAACTGACAGGCTTGACTTCCGCTTTAGTCGTTGTCATTTTATACCTAGTTGGGCGATTTTATATTATAATTGATACTATTAATCGCTTAATGTAATTGCTTTTGAATCTAAAATTTGACAAATCATATTATTTATAAGTAATTGTTTTTTAATGATTCTTTAATTTCAAAACCTGTTTCTAAATAATTAAAGTACTGCTATTGTCTATGAGTATTTTGGATAATGTTGCCATTACATAAAAAATATTAGGAGTAATTAATTTATAATAGAACTTGAACAAAATAGGCAATAAAAAAATTAATACATGATTCTGATCTTTAAAAGGAATATCTAAAATACGTGTTTTTAGAAAAAAACAGAATTATTTATTTTCAAATTCTAGGGACTTCAAAGTTGGTAATGGAAAAATGTATTACCAGTAACTATAAGTAATTTATCAATAATAGTCTCAATCAATCAATAATTTACAGGTATGGTATCGATATTTTTAGGTGGTCAAATTAAAGTCTTTGTTGTGGTCTTTCAGATAACTATATTTATAATAGTTGCAATTTTTTTAATATTTTTATACAAAAAAGGATTATACATTTATTATATTTATCTAGAAAGTTTGATATATTGAATGTAAATAAATTGCTCTAAATAGAAAAAAAAAGTTAATACTTTGAATGCATGGAGAGCATAGCTAAGACATAAACTTCAAAGAAAATACTTACAATATACATATATATATTTACACCTGCCAGTACTGGCACGGCCGTCGCTATTTTTCACAGTAAATTTAAGTACTACTCGTCGGAAATATCTTGGCGACTCGAAAGAATGCGCCTCGTCCCTCCGCGTCGCATCGCATCTCCGCCCCGTCAATCAATACCATCGCCAACGCTAGCGCATTTGTACGTGTATTATTCCGCATTCCGCATTCTTTCCCTCGATTCTGTTTTCTGTTATTTTTACTTAGATATTTAGTTTTTGTTGACTGGTTTGTTTATAATTAATATAGATTAGACATTTTATTACAATAAAACAATTATTTTTAATAAAAAATTTAGTAAATTTAAAATTTATTTTTTAAACACTTTTGTTGCCGACTGTATCGTGTAGTGTAGCATTCTTTCGAGTCGCCGCGATATTTCCGACGAGTAATAGATATATAGGCCACACTCACTCTCTAAAAACCACCATTGCCCTAAAAACGAGTAATAAAAATCTTACGACAAACCATGTCGTTTGGTTGCTACCAAACCTCTTGTATTCCGTAAACAAAAAGAAAAAGTAGGTTTTGATGTATATCCCCCCCTAGGTGGGCCATGACCTTGTCGTGGTGGGGGGGCTTACCCTCGCCAGTTCTTGGCGAGGGGACCAAGAAGGCCCACACCGTGCGCTCCGAGCGGGCTTGAGACACCAAGCCCGTGGCGGAGCGCACAGCTGACCTTCCCCTGGCGGCTGGGGCGGGATTGGTATCTCTCCCTCTGCCTTTCTCGTCTTCTGTCGCCAGGGTTTTTTGTTGTTTGTTTTGTTTTTGTGTTGTCCTTTTTTTGTTGGAGTTCAGGGGATCAGGGAGGCCTGAAGGGTGGCCCCTGGTCCCCTGCTCACTTTGGCGGTCGGGCGGGACTTGTCCCGCCCACATTGGAGGTGGGGGAGCCAATGGACATTGCGGTGTCCATTGAGTTCCCCTATTAACATCTAGCAGATGGCTGGTCAGAAGAAGGCGGGCACCAGCCCGTCTTCAAATGTCCTCGGGGACCTGTGCACACAGCTGGCCAGCTGTGTGTGCCTGCACGGGTCCCCTTCGTCTGGGGATTGCTCGGGTGTCTCCGGGCAATCCCCCTGTTGGCGTCAGCCTAGCCAGCAATGACTAGGCCGCCCGAGGGGGGTGGGTCGGAGCAGTTGCCTCGGCAGAGCCCGTCCACCCCCCACTTATGGGCAAGGAGATACCGGGGAGTTTTAGTGGGTAGGGGCCAGTTCCGCCTGCTACGTGAGCACGCGGAGTATGCTGGTCGACCCTCACATACCCCTGCCGGGGATCAATAAAAGGATTTCTCCTGGAGAAAAAAAAAAAAAGGTTTTGATGTATATAGAAAAACTAGCAGTTGTTATTGTCAAGCCTTAAATAAAAGACTGGAAATATATGTGCTTTAATCTCCACGTCTAAGGCTTATTACCTTGGACACCACTGCCCAACATCCACGCAATGAAACATTAACAATTGCAGGACTAGGAACGCGCTCCCTTTAGCCGTAGGCGCAGTTATACTCCATCCATATAGTCGACGGGCGTATACAGGGCCTGTATACTGCTGTCGTTTGTATATGCCTGTAGGTGTATATATTATATACTAAATTTCCTGAAATGTACTGAAAAGCTCCCAAAAATCGAAAATTGTTGGAAAGGTGAACTTAGAAAACAATATAATGTTGAATTTTCATTAATTTATTTAAAATATTACATAAAACTACATAATATTATAATATAATAACAAAATAAATTTTACACAAGAAATAGAACTTATATACGTTTAATAATAAACATCAATGCTTTTAAAATTAAAATCTGTATTGCTGGAAGTTACCGTAAAAAGTCTTCAAAATAACATTAATATAAAGTATTTACACACCAAGATTGTACGGAATAAGTATATGGAATGTTTTTAAGTCGTTAAATAAAGTAGAAAATATTATTGAAAATAGACTAGATTAGTTCTGCGTCAAGCCATGCTCCTGAAAGACACATTCTTGGTTCCCAATTTGAGTATTAACGCTAGGTAAATAATATTGGAAGAACACGGCTCGTCGAGAGGAACTAAGAAGAGCGTAAAGGCATGCGTCGTTCGTGCGACGTACACCTTTCGCTTCCTAAAAATAATAATAGCTACAGTTAATCCAACATCAAGTCGAAATTTCATTATTCAATATAGGTCCTTTCATAAAATTGTTATTACGACCTGCCATAAGTAAATTTGTTTTATTTTGTATATAATTGATTTATTTTAAAAATTCTAAAAGAAATCAACAACCTCTAAACAGAAGGTTAACTTTAGGCAATCCTTTTATCCCCTAGCATAATTACGGATGGTACCTCAGTTTTGAGTTCCCCTGACTTTAATTTCTGGTAAAAAAGTGTAACTTAAAAGCAATGTTTTGTTTGATCTAAATTAAGTATGTACTTCGGACCTCAAAAGCCTCTCATTTCGACTTGTCATTGAAAAAATAAACTACATACTAAATTCATCTACGTTACTCAAATCTACAACTTTTGGACCCTATTATAGTACCTGTAGTAATTAATTATTAATTAATTAAAATTCGTTCCCTAACGAGACGTTCGAGTAACGTAAATGGAGCGCTAATAACAGCGCAAATTAACGTCGATATACTTAGTTAATACTAGACTCTGGTGTGGTCATCATTTGTTGTTGATGGAGGAACTGGGGGAGGGGGACCGTGAAGTGCTCTCGCTAATTCCGCCTTTTCATCGGCTGACAAAACGTATACAGGTGGAGTCGCCGGTAGAAATCGTTCGGCCTTATGTGGTTCTCTCTGAAGTCTTGCACGATATAACATGACAAGTACACAGAGTACACTAATTATAAAGGCTGAAGTCGCCGCTAAAACTATTAGTGCAGTGTGATATGATGTAGCGGCAGATACCTGTAGAAAAAGCGTGTATTAATTATTACCTTCGTGTTATTGATATGGCAACACCGCACTTAATCATTCAAATATACACTTCCGGTAAGATTTTAATTAGAATTAATTATTCAAGAAAGTTCGTTAGGAGAAACTAATATTTGAAGCATTTATCAGTTTTTTTTTTTAAATAAAAATGATTAATAAAATACTATCAAGTTTAATTATTTTTGAAAAAATTAGTATTTGAAACAAAATACTCCTTTACCGTAGATTCGCTAAGTATTTCCCTTTGTTGCATTGCTGGAGTCGGTGCTGCAAGACGGTATTCACTTCGTATGACGTCAGCTCCTAGCGAACCTTCGCCTGGTTTTGTACCAGTCATTTTTTCTTGCTTGACCTGGAAATCACATCAATATAATAATTAATAGTGTCAGAGCACATTGCTTTCGTCAGTCATGAATTTAGCAGTAATACCCTTTTACAGAAGAAATATTTTTTTTAAATACCTATATACTTACAACTATCATGGTCGGCATCGCACTTGCAGCACCTGTGACGTTGCATGTGTTATAGGGGACGTAAGCTACATACCATCAAGTGAACTGTCACACTGTCTGACGACCTTTACAAACGAAAAAACCCGGCAGGAACATATTTTGTCTAACACTTTATCCCTTAACTTTTATACTACAAAGATCTATTTGCTCAGATTCATAGGAGACTAAAGTCAAAGCCACCTGCCATCAAGGAGAAAAACAATCTTTCTTTCGTCCTTTCATATCAAAAATATTTATCAGTCTTACTAGATTCTCGATGTGGTAAACGATGTCGACAGCTTTTGGACCAGAGAGCATAGCTCTCAATCGCACCATGTTCTTGTCTTTGGTCAAAGTTACGGGAACCCTTGAACCCAACGACGCCAAATGAGTTAGCAAAGTGTTCCTAGCACGATCAGCTACGGCGTTCTCGACATTTACGAGCTCCAACTCCAAGGAGGCTGATTCTATTTGAGTTTGTTCTGAAAAAGACATTAAAGACACTGTCAAGGGATTTCCTCAAACTTCCATTTGTGCAGGGGGCCATTCATTGATTGCGTAAGGACGATTTGGCCATTCTTGAGTTCATACTGTTCATAAACAAGTTTTAAAAGGAAGGAAAAAACGGTGTTAATTAAAACTTAACACCGTTTGAGCGTGAAATGCGAACTTCATGTTGAAATTGTATCTATACTCTAGTAATTTAGTGCGATTTGAAAGATTTTTATCAGGTGGGATGAATAGCTTCATACCATAGACAAAAAATAACAGATGTTTAAAAAAGTACAAGAATTAAGTTGATTAAGTATAATTGCTTATTTTCCCAAATCACTACATAGTATAAAGTCATCCTTTTTCTCTGTCTGTTTGTATGTATGTGTTATTCATAGAAAGTTGTCAAAGGATTTCGTTTCTGATTGTATCGACGGAAAGAAGAATTTCTAAGGATGTTTTATGTGTATAATTCATAAATATCTCATTTATATTGCCGAGTTATCACAGTTTTTGTCACGGTGTATACGGAGGTTGTTTTTAATTTTTTCTATCCCGCTTCCTTCGCTTTAGCGGCCCCTTTTCCTGGTCTCTTGACAACCTTATACAGTTCTGGTGCGATTATTTCTATATGTAAATTATAGAAAAATTACCACAGGGATCGTGCTTAGGGAAGTCCGGTACCGTAGAGGGATGCGGACGCCTTTGTCCAGCTGCGTCTACGCACCAACAGCGACCGCGCGAACATTGCCGCGGAGAGAACGAACCGTTGGATTGACATCTTGGCCGAGGACCTTCAGCTCCTAGGTTACATCAAACATTATTTTGTACTGTACGAGTATATTAGAGTGATTCATTACCGCAAAAAAATTTTTAGTTACTCAAGCAAAATATAAATATTAAAAAAAAATTATAAAAAAAAATCCAATAAAATAAAAGTCGCCATCGGTGAGAGCTGCCACTTTTTTGTAAATTCTTATATTTTTATTTACTAAATGAAAATATTTTTAGGACGAATATTAAATAGTAAGTGGCAGCCCCTGATTAACTGCCCTCTTACAGAAGACCACAGTAAGTGTTGTGTTTCTATGAGTGAATGAGAAATGTCAAAGTTCATTTCCCTAACCCTTTACTAGACTGTGAGCCTGCCTGCCGACTTTTACTTACCATTTTCAGCTTCTTCTTGCATTAGCTGGCATTTTGTTTTAAATTCCAATTTATCTATAGATACTTCTAAAGGTTTATTGGTAATCTTTGTCGTTTCAGCTGCTTTGGACTCCACCACTTCTGTTCGTGTTGGTGCATCAAGTCTTGGTGTCGCTTCTTCTGATTCCGCTTCTGCGACACCTCTAATTTCTGATTCCAAATCGAGGTCTTCATCAGCATCTTCACCTTCGAACTCTTCGATTCTATATGCTGTCATCTGTCTTATCAGCTCTTCTAATACTGAAAGTATTGTCACTGTTATATTAGCCTTCAACGCAGTAATACCGTTAATATATTCATCTGTTTCAACACCTGTAGGGCTTTAAAAGCGTGGCGGAGTAATGTTAGATCGCTATATCCGGGCAACCGGTTTGGTGGCAGTAAATAACAAGTCAGAATACCACCGTGAAATAACAGGTCGTGTGTTGTTGAGTTTTGCCTACCCCTCTCTGATTTCCCATCTGTTTTATTCCCTATCTATCCACCCTATCTAGGATGACAACGCACTTTCCCGTGCGTTGTTTGTGTTATAAACAATGGTAACCAACCCACTGTTAAATGCACCTTTACATAAAAAAGCAAGAGTCGCGAATGACTCATACTTACAACTATTTCATTTTTTAAATTTTTTTTTTTTATATATATTTTTTATTGAGTCAAGGCAGCGCCTGGCCGCGATCTCACTTGATTGATATGAGGTACAGATGCGGCCGAAGGTGGACCACACTTACCTAGTAAGTGCTTATTTACCCTAGATTTGAAGACCCCGAGGTTGTAATTTTGAGGAAACACGGACGCAGGCAATGAGTTCCACTCCTTAGCGATTCGGACAAGGAAGGAGGAACTGTAACGCTTAGTGCGCGACCGAGGAACATCAACCACGAAGAGATGAAACCCCCGCCTGCGCCTCGTGGTCCGCAAGTGAAACGGTTCCGGTTGGATTAGATCGTATAGAATGGACGCACACTCTCCATAGTGCAGACGATAGAAAATCGATAGGCGTGCTACTTTTCGGCGATGCTGCAGGCTTTGAAGTTGAGACTTCAAAGCCTGCAGGGGTGACAAGGGTGTCGTTGCCAATAAGTTTCTTAGCTCGCCTTTCAATCGAGACCAGTGCAGCTAATTGATAACGGGCAGACCCATCCCAGAGGTGTTAAAGGTTATGGTGTTAAGGTGCTAGAGGTGTTTAAGGTGCTTATTTTAGTTGTTTAGTCTTTTAAAAAATAAATTGATTTATTTGATTGACTATTTGTAAGTCTGTCGATTTGAAAAACTGAACATCTGAAAGTTTGTCCTTTTGCAAATCTGACCTTTTGAAAATAAAGAAATTATGATTATGATGTTTCAAAAGATTTGTTACGTGTTTTATATGTAAAATTGAAATATTACAAGAAAATAAATAAAACATACCTTCGTCGGCCCTGGCTCGCTCATCTAGGGGGTCCCTGTGTGCCCACTTGCGTGCCTGTCGGAAGTTGCACGTCGGCTTGGCACCCCGTACTAGAGATCCTTTCATCGGCTCACCTCTGGCACTTACGCACCAGCATACATCTACAATTAATTAGTACACATTATGAAGTGTAAACGGTATCTAATGAGTTGCTTAGGCTCAGTTATTACGTAACTTAATGTCAAGCAACGCTGTGTGCTCCCTGATGTCAAGTTTTTGTTTGTAAGGACTGAGCGTTTCACACTTCTTGGACCAAAAACTTCAGCCTGTTAATAATTCTTTCAAGAATCCAAAAAACTGGAGGGTATTTGTCTATAGCCGTTATATGGGAAAGAATAATTCGTAATAATGAATGGATGTAAAACCCAGAAATGATGTCTTCACCGAGAATTAAAGGATCGAAAAATGACACTTCCCAGGAGTCATGCCACCCGAAAAAGACATTAATGACGCCCCCGAGGCGTCATCCGTATTGAATCAGAGATATGATGAAAGGTGGTGATGTAGGGTCGTTAATCAAAGGACCTACGGCCGTTGTGTTGGCGGGAGCCTGAATTCCTCGGGGCAGAGATATACTTCCTAACTAAGTAAACTTATCAATCATAACGCAGTCTCTTGTTATTTTCACTGACAAGAAGTAGAAAGTTGACACCAATGACTCACCGATATGCGACATGCACTGTACAGACTCCCATGCACCGCTTGCATCACATTTTGGGATGAAAGTTCCTTTGCCGAATTTTTGCGCAGTGGCCTCATTTTTCTCACGCAATCTTTCGCAAGGGCTCAATACTGAAATAAAAAAGTTGATATTATAAATTTATTTATTTTTTATACATTTTATAAATAGTTAAATCATATTGTACCTACATATAGTATAGTCATATAGTATATACCTGCAATTTTTATTGCCAGTAAAAAACCTGAAAAGGTCTCTCAGAATTGCATTCCGCGTCGAATGAGCTATCGCTCATATTTTTCGAAGACCTAACTATTTTTCACAGGAAACACACTTCTTGACTAGACTATATTAATTTTAATTATTGTAGCTTTATCTACAAACTTTTGCTATTTAGTGTTTAAGGATCGTCCAACAATAAAATTAAATAAATCTTACATTAACAAAAGTGATAACTTTTGTTAAAAAGCGTATGGTTTATTATTTTCGCGAGTGCAGTAAGTGCCGCAAATGTCTTGTAATGTTATGTTGTGGTGCTTAAGAAATTTACCCTCTAGATAAGGTACCGTCAAATATACCGTTAACCGTGAGTAACTATAAGTCACACTTTCCAAATTAAACACCTTTCTATTCGTTAGCAGAAATTCCAACAAAATCCAGCAAAATTCTGGACAAAAATTGCATTTCTCAATCTCGTTACACATTTTAGACTTCCGTGCCGTTAGAACAAAATTGTGCATACAAAAAACTAGTGATGTTAGGCTTTCAATAAATTGTGTTTTCTGGTGCTTAAAAGCTGAAGCCACCAGTAACACGTCCTCAAAATGAACATGAAAATTGTGAGACCTTCTTTTTCAAGGAGTAATCCGCTCTGCTGCGATATTTTCGCGTTCGCACCCACAACTGTTTTGGAAAGCAGTAAATGTAAAATATAAATAGTTTGATTTGACAGTGTATTGCGGACACAATTTATTTTTACTTAGTTAAAAATGTAAATGTTTTTAATAGTTGTATCTTACAATTAAAAATTCAGTGAGTTAAAAAAAATTAACAGGCCATACCAGGACAGACGGAATTGCATTCTTCTTTATTCCTGAAGTTGTTATGGTTGCCTGAGCATCCGTGATATCTAAACCTTTCACAACGATTCTTTTCGTGGTTGAAGTGCCATCTGGTCGAGTTGAGGCCGTCGCCTCCAACGCAAAGACCTTCGTCCTTGCTCTCGAAGCATACGGTTCCTGGAGTTGAAATAAAGAATTATTAAAGCCTTTTAATGACCGCATACCTAAACGTGAGCGTCCTTTCTAATCCCTTATCCTTAATCCTACTATAGTCGGCAGCTTGTATTATAGGGACGGTAGCGACCTACCACTTAGTGAACCGTATATTGAAAATTTTGAAAAATAAATAAATTGTAAAAAAGTTTTTAGACTTCTGCAACGGTGTCGGTCAGGTTGAATAAAAATTAACTGGATAATATATAAAAATAAATGTTGAACTTGTTGAACAAGGTCCCTTGCTTATGTAAGGGGTATTATGTATAATTTCCCTAACCGTAATTTTAGTTATGTTATGTTGTGTTGTATTATGTGATTGAAATATACGGCCCACGAGGGTGGTGTAGCCCCCGGGAGGAAACCGTCAGCCTGTCTGCCGACCATAACATAAACAAAAAATAATGAAAGAAACGTCACTTACTAGGTTTGGGACAGCAGACAGGTGGTCTGGAATCGTGTGGGGCGAAACGACAAGCATGTGTGGAAGGACAGGCAGCTGCGCTGGGGCCACACACGAGGGGACCCGACTCGTCCGGGGCCTGCAACGGCTGTCCACTAGGACACTGCGGAGATGGGGCGCAGTGGGCTAATGGCGGACACGACTCGCCCTATAAACCCGATAGTACAATTGAATGTTCTTCTTCAATAGAATAAACCGACACTTCATAAATATCTTCGATAAAATATAAATCAATTCTAATAAACTTTGGTCAATGACATTCATAAATTTTAGCTAACGCACATACCTCACAGTCCAAAGGCACCAATTCGCATACTTCATCTTCTCGACATTTCGCTTCAGCACAAGGGTCTCGGCATTCACAAGTAGGACAACCGTTAACGTCCAACTTTCGTCCGTGAACACACATTTCCCCCTCAAGACAAGTCGGGTCGCGGCAAGTAGTCGGTGCGTCGCAAGGGGGCGTTGAATTGGTCACTCTTGTACCGGGAACTTCGTTGCCAGAGACGTCAACACACCAACAAGTCTTGTCTGAGCTTCGACATTGCACCCTCTTATAAGCGCCTTCTTCGGTACAATCCGGCACCCATCTCCATGACGGTGGACTTCCACTTTCAGCTGCTGCGTGGAGGGCTAGAGCTCTGTAACAAAATCTTTTGATGTAAAAATCCATTGCTTGGAATCTCATAAAAGTCTATGTATGTATATTTTTAATGAATTTTAGCCATTAATTTATTTCTTTTCTAGTACCACTTTTTATCTTTTTCTAGTGTAGAAGTGGTCATTACTATTACCTAAGTCATTAAGACCATCATTGCTATCTTAACATTTCATGCCATAGCCCATTTCCCTATCCTTTTCCAATCTCCTATCCTCAATTCCAGTATGGTTGGCAGCGCATTTGCACCACCTATGGCGTTGCTTGTGTTATAGGCGTCGGTACCCACCTACCATCAAATGGACCGTCAGCCTGTCTGTTTACCTAAATATTTAAAAAAATGAGTGAGAAGGTGAGTTTCCAAACAGACTACAATAACGATATTTATAAGTAGTTCTGCTGAAAACTGTACCTTGTTTGCTGGCAAGCAGTCTGATGCTGTGCTGGTGTGCAGGCGGTTCCACAGCCAGTCGCACAGCAACGTTCGCTTGGGCCGCATTCCGCGTCGCTACGGCATGACCATTCGCAAGCGCCGTTTGACGGCACCAGGTATGGACACTGACCAGGCTTGCGAGGTAGACCTGAAAAGACGTTCATTGAAAAGACGCTCAATATGTCGAAAACTCATCTGTAGATGCAAGATGAAATTGTATAGTCGAACCAGTTTATTCGGAATTTTCGAAAATACGTGAAATTCTGCCAAGTGCCAGTGGTACGGCGTAAGTCGATTGGGGCGTATCTCTCTCGATCATTAATCTTTGGGTATTGTTTAGATATTTTATAGGCCTGGCATATGTGATAAATTGGTTAGAACTGGAGTTGAATCAACTGAGTTGAGATCCTGGTTGCACGCTTTTTATTCAAATTACATGAACCAATATTTATATCCCAATAAATACTTTACTTACCCAATAAATACTTCTACACACGATAGAATTGAAAACATAACGTGATTGATCACGACTGGAGCCGAATATACACGACACCAATCCGAGCGCGTTTGATGTCAAGTAGATGATATCGAGCGTGACGGTTCACTTACGTTCACTCATTAGCAATAAAGGCGGCTAAAGAAGTTTTCATTTCAATAAGTTACTCACAAGCAGGCACTGGTGGGCAGTATTCAGCATCGCAGGCGACGTCGACTACAGCACAGACACGTCCTCCTGGGCAAGTGACTCCCGCGCAGGGGTCCCGACATCGGCAGGTGGGACAGCGATCGGAACCCAGGTCGAACCCATAGTCGCAGCCCATGCGGCACGTCAAGTCTAGGCAGTCCAGCTGCTCTCGCACTCTGAAACAGTTTTCTTAAATTATTCAAACGCTATAAGTCTCTTGATGTTGAATGAGTTCAGAAATCTTTTTTGAAAGTAAGTAATGCAAGTATTTACTTAAAACTGCTAAATTGTTTACACTATGTAATCTTTCGTTGTAAAATTTATAAAATACAATGTCAAGATTTTAGAAATTCAGCGTCAGAATTTTTTTTTTATCAAATTCAGTACATTAGTGTTCACAAAGTAAATTATCACAGACTGTCATAGGAAAAATTAAATTGTTTTTAATTTTTACTAATAATATTTTATATCAATAACAACAAAAAACTATAATTGAAGACACTCACTTTTCGCAATTAACAGAAGATGCGTTGTTGGTGCTGGTTTGAGGGATTTCTGTGCCAAAGGAGTCGACGCACCAGCATCGACCTTTAGCGCATTGCTGTGGAGTGAACGAGCCGTCAGCACTACAAGATGGCGCAGGAAGGGCCAGTTTCATACCGTCCACTGTACCTTCCATCTTCTCGTCGAAGTCGCGGAGATATTCGCACACTGGAATTTTTAGACAATTTGTTAACCTATGCTAGAAGAATTTTGTAATCACAGTCTACAGACGAAAGCAGACGAACGTAAAAGGAGACAGAATTGTAAAAATCTCCCCATCCCTCTATCCCTCTTTCTTATTCCTATCCACTTTAAAACCCGCATCGCATCGCATCGCAGTCGGCATCGCACTTTAAAACCCACAGTTAAAACCTGTGGCGTTGCTTGTGTTATATGTGTTATGTGTTATAGGCAATGTCTTACAATACAAATAAGTAAAAATATTAATAAATATTACCTACCATAAAAATCCCCATAAGTATAATGTTGAAATATTACTGGAATTTCATTGTTATTTATAATATTTATTTATCTAAATATGTAATCTTTTATTACAGGAGTTTATAGGTCGACAAAGAAAATAAAATAAATAAATTTACCCCCAGAACTGTTGCGTCTACTATTGAGTTATTTAAAGTTATAATATAAAGTATATCGGTGAACTTACTGGTAGGCGTATCGTCAACTCTATCTGTCTGTAAACGCATTTTTGCGGGATCCACGCAAACCGGCCCACACGTTGCGGTAGAACAACACACTAGGTCGTTTTCGCAGCTGCCTTCCGGACAGAAGCTGGTGGAATTCAGACTGCAAAGTGCTTCGGCTTCTGTGCCGCAGGATTCAAACTGAAATTTTCAACCTGATGACTGATATAACTCTTAAGCCACCCTCTTACAGAACACCACCGTATGTATGCTTGTATGCTGTTTTGTTTCGATGAATGGGTAAGAGATGCCAGAGCTCATTACCCTATCCTTATCGCTTAACCAATCTTATGGTCGGCAGAGCGACGGTAACCACTTTTGTTGATATATCAACAAAGGTGTTGACATTAGTTGATATGCTATGAAATAAATAAATAATTAAAAAAAATTTTTTAAATCATTAAATGAAGTTACCTCCAGTAGATCTGTTTCGGTGGTGTTGTCAGCGTAGTGAGGGTCTGGACAGCAAACAGCGCCACCACTGTGTTTGCTTCTAGTACATACATGCCCTCCTGGACAGTCACTTTCGGAACCACAGCCCATCACCGTTCCCTCTTCGTCTGTTGTCGGCACTCCAACTTCACACGGATTCTCGTATGAAATTTTCGGGCGGCCTAAGTAAAAATTCATTTAGTTAAATTAATTCATTCCTTCTATAATAAAATTATAAATGTGAAAATGTCTATTATAAATTATTATAAGCTAGTCTATTATAAATTCTTTAAATAATTGAATGATTTTATAATATGGATTAAGAATTAGGAGGACAGGGAAATAAGCTCTGGCATCCCTTGCTCACTCATTGAAACAACAACATACATGCTGTTATTTCACGGTCGTTCTCTGTAAGGGGGTGGTTACTGCCACCAGACGGGTTGGGTTACTGTCACAAATAACTCGGAAATGTAGTGTTTCCTTCCACTGCTTAAACTATCATCTTTATTAATTTATTATTTAAGGTAGACTATGAATATGTATGCCGACCTTTATATAAAGGCTACATAGGAACAGATGGCTCTAAATTAAATATTTCGTTGCTTTTAATAAGAAAACTAATGAAATATTTGAATAAAGAACAAATCGGTTCATAATTTGCAAGACTCGCTTCAAAAAAGCAGTAAAATGTCGCATATGTAAGTACTATTACTTATTCTGTGGCTTTAGTAATGAAAATTCTTACAAACAGGGTATCCTGTACACAATTCTCCAGTGCAATCAGCGTCCTTGACCCTCACACATTCTTCCCCATAGGGGCACGGGTAGCCAGCGCATGGGTCGTCACATTCGCAGGTCGGGCATCCGTCGGGCCCGATTTTGTAACCGTATTCACAGACGCCAGCGCAGAGAGCCTTCGCACAAGAGTCCAGGCTTCGAGCGCCCGTACGAGCCGGAGCGGGAGATATCGAACACTTGACGGAAGTCGACGGACCCATTGAACCTCGAAGTTTATTTCCGTCAGAATCGACACACCTGTTTTATGAGATTATTAGTTAATCTACACTAATATTATAAAGAGAGAAGATTTGTATTTTTCTATCTTTGTAATGAATAAACTCAAAAAATAATGGAGCGATTTTGAAAATTCTTTCACTTACAGAAAGCTACATTATCAGCAAGTAGACTCTATTTTATAAAGTTACGCGGGCTAAGTCGCGTGTAACAGCTAGTAATATTATAAAATCTTTGTTTGTCTGTGCGTTTGTGCACGCTAATCTAAGGAACGGCTTGCATTTGTAAATCTATACCTACAATTCTCTTCAACAGAGGGTATGAGTTTAAGTCCACTTGGAGTTACAGCTCATACCTTGTATACAAGGTACCTAGCAGTACGTTAAATGTCATCGAAAAGTGAAGAGTGACTGACATGTCTAATAAAAACACATTTAACAATTTAAAAAAAACATTTGAGTGCCTAGCGTTTGACTATGAATTCCTATCATCATCAGCTCGTCCACTGTTGAACAATTAAGTCTTTTTATTTGAGCGCCAGACTGTAATTTCCATATCCATCCACTAAAAGTCGCTGCCCTGTGATCATCTTTTTAGCAAGCAATTGATCGAATCACTGGGTATTAAAACGTGATTAATTAAATATAAGTAAATAAATATATAAATTAAAAATAACTCATACCAACAAACAAGCCCATTTCTAGAGCATTGTCTAGATTCGAAACTGCCATCATTGGCGCATTGAGGCACATATCCCTTTCCTTCTCTTTCGCTGACCACTAGAAGCTCAGCTAACATTTTCTGCTGAGTGCAAAGTGTCACATTGTGAGGCAGTGTACAGTGTTTTCCACATTCGCCACCATCGCAGCATTTCTGCATAGAAGGGCACTCCAGATCGTGGGCGCAAGGTGTGCCGCAATCCACTTCACTTGACGATACAGCTGGGCATGTACCTGCCTTCTGTAGTTCCAAAGATGCCGGGCAACAGACACCATAATCGTTACCTACAAATATCTCCACTGTCAGTTATATTGAGAGCTAGTAGACATAAGTATTATTAAGGATAAGATTAACCAAAATATATCAGTTTCCTTGTAATAAGTGTCTCATACATAGGACTAAATCTAATTCTTTTCAAAACTTGATTTTTTTGATTTACAATTCGGAGTACAAATTCTATAAGTAAGAAATGGCGAGAAATTTGACTTAAACTTGCAAAATTAGGCATACTAGATCAGCTATCGTAGTCAATTATTACTTTTGGTCGAAATTTAGTTTTACTACTCTTTTAATATTTCAATATCCAATATGAATTGTTTCCTTGGGGTTAGGGTTAGAGATTAGAGTCTAAATACTGTACTCATTAATAAATAAAATGAAATGTAATATGAAACCTTTCCTTTAGAAATCGAGTGGTTGAAATTCAAACTTTAAAACTTTATAGTATACCAGATTCAACAAGACATCTGTAGAGTGGTGGACAGTTGGGTTTGCCCGGGTCGGTTCCGCACAGGAACGGACGATTAGTCTCCGATATTAAAAGTGGTTCACCGGCTGGACAAATATTTTGGAGACTACGTCCTCTTTTACCTGAAAAAAAGTGTAAGCGTATTATATTAAAAATTTAAAATATTTTTCCTCTAATATATTGATTTGTTCAAAATTCCTTAGTACTGATTTGTTCATAATTTCCGATTCCGTTTTTTTTTAAATATTTTAAGATCGACAAACAGGCTGACGGTCCACTACCGTAGTAGCCACCTTCCTTCAGTAGATCATCAGTTTGTCTGTGTCGACCTTTACTTTAAAAAATTGGTTCATCCAATAAGTAAAAACATAAAATTGGTTAGACACTTACATGTGGGCACAGGCGGGCATGGTGGCCTCAAGCATGGCGTTTCTTCTAACTGACACGATAATTGACCAGGACAAGTAACTGAAGCGCAAGGATCCCGACATTTGCAAATTGGACAACCATGGGAATCCAATTCAAATCCAAGTGGACATAGCATACGACACGTATGTGCTGCACATGGTGCAGATTGGGTGCAATTTACTAGAGCTGCAGCTGGGGCCCTGGTACCCGGCAACTGGAAAAAAGATATCCCATGTTAAAAACCAGGGCTTCATCAATAGGCGTTATAGTATGGCCTAACAAAAAAACGTCGAAATTAAAGGAGGTATGTTCTGTAATATGTTAATGAAAAGAACTCCTTACTTCAAATCCAGCTGCATCGACGCACCAGCATGAACTGACGATCTCATTGTCACACTGAATTGGTTCAAACTCCCCATCTGTAACCTTGCAGCGTGGCGTCCGAACCGATCGCAAGATACCTCGTCCACTGCGACTATTTTCAGCGGCTAAAGCTCTGGATATTCTTTCTGTAGATAACTTTATATTTTCGCAACCTGAAAAAAAAAATTCGATTAATATAGCCCAATTTTTTTGTCTTCATTATCTGTTCATATTTTGGTATTTCGCTGCACCAGTTAGGCAACCCGTCTGGCAACAAAAAGATTGCTTAGAGAAGATTATCATAAAATAATAGCACTTGTTTCAAAGTGTTAGGAATGCCAAGTTATTCTCAAACTTGTTCAATTGTCATCAATGGAAGTCTCGCATCTTCGCTGTATTTTTTATGTTCCATAACAACGGTATAGTATAATAATTTAATGTATGTTTAATACAATGTTTAATCTCTGATTGAAAAATTTATACTGAAGTTTTTATCTGATAAATAGCTACACTATCTAAAACCAATATTTTGTTTCAATAAAATTATGATTTAAGTGCGAAATTTCAATATCTGTAAATGAAGTCGAAAGAAAGGCGTCGTTACAACATGAAACAGCAGCGGAACACCGTTCAGCGGAAACAGACAGCTAAAATTAAACATGTGTCCTCCCCTTATACTGTAAAATTCATCGTTCTTACAGCGTCAAGAATAAGTTCAAATGTTTTGTATTTTAGTGCCTAAAATGAACCATTCAGTATTATAATTACCAGTAAAAAGAGGATCTATGCAAGCGCGTCCACACACTGTGCTACAGCAAATTTGTTCTCCGCACTCGTCATCAGAATTGCATAGTGTTGCCCGAGGCGGGCAGGAAGCTTCTTCAGCAGGACATCTACCTCTTAACTCTGCGCTTGCTGTAAAATAAATTGCACAATGGTATAAAAAACAAACTATAATTAAAAATTATGAACTTATCTGCTGTAAGTTGCTAAGGAGTTGGGTGTCTCGCGGACTACTTGATTCTGCAGCATCACATATCAAGGTTACCATGTTATGGAAATATAATCGAAGAAGTAACAGTGTACCAAGTTTAACATCAATCGAACGCGTGGAAGTTATATAGTGAAATCCTTTCGTCAACCTGTTACTCTGTGTGAAGGAAATTCCTGAACCTTCATAAACCTAAAACTCGGACCTGATACAAACCTGATTGTATTACTTCTACTATCGCAAAAGAAAAAAGCCAGTCGACAGTATTTTTAAGACATGCCGATAAAAGTTAAAAGAAAGAAAAGCACTAGTAAGATCGCATCCTTTTTGGGAAAATTAGGCTATTACACTACTAAGAACCAAGGTCTACTTGCCCAGATTTTTAGAAAGAGTACAAGAAAGTTCTCCTTGCTGTAAGGTGAAGCTAAGCTAAGTAACACCTTGATTATTAAGGTTGAATGTGTGTGGAAAATGGGATACACATGTACTTAGCCCTGGACCTGGATGCATTTCGCTATAGTATGGTTAAAAGCCTATTTAATTTTATGAAAATTTTAATTATTGAAGTACATCTATATTTTCACTTTTCTTTGTTATAATTTCAAGAATGCTATATATGTTATAGTTGGTACAAAATTAATATAAAATATGTAATTAAATAAAATATACAGATCAATCAAGACTTAATTGATTGCACGCGACAAAAATCTAAAAAAAAATGTTGAATCCATTCGCTTTCTTTCAATGTAAATGATTCGATATAGATCTGTAATGTTGGATTTAGTCATTAACATAACACAGTGGAAAGTAAGCAACAGACCGTGACTTAGTAGTAACGCGCAAACGCAGAGCACCACCGCCCTCACCGCACCCGACATCGCTGCATCACACACGATGGATCTGTGAACAAATATGCACTTTGAATATTCAAGCATACGGCACAATGAAAGCGAAAGCCTTAGCTGACTTGTGTCCGTTTGTTTCTAGGAATAAGCTTCGCCTAAAGTTGAAAAGTTAAAATCTTATTATATCAAGCTCCTGTGATGATACTACTTAATAAAAATAATGAAATCGAAAGCCGCAATTTCTTGGGTGCATTTGCTTTTGGAAATAAACATCTACAAGAGCAAAGAAGTAAATCATAATTTAAGGCTCCAAAACTTAATAATATCCAAAAATTTTATAAACGAAATAGCGAATAAACGAATAATAACGAAAAACTAAATAACTATAGCGTAATAGTTACATCCATATTTGATCTCTACAAAGACCAATTAAATCGGTTTTGACATGAATTTCAGAGAATTTAATATTAATTTAATTTAATACTTTAACAGCATTAGCAGAATAATAAAGATGATACTATTTATTGCCTGCTGTTATGACTAATATAATGATTCATACAAATAACTTGGCTCCAACTAACAAGGCGCAGGCAACCTTGTAATTGAATGATTGCTATTCCTTTTAAGGCTCAATTTAATAAGTATAATTATTTAGGCTTATTACAGACTAGACTTTTAATGATATAGATCCATATATGTCTGTAAGTGTGGCATATGTTGTTGTGAAGATTTTCTTTGTAATATTACATTTTTTTTAACATTTTGACGTGTTTCTTAATGGATGTAATAAAATAACAAAATCATTTTTTTTTGGCTAGTTTAAATATATCTAATAATAAAAAACTTAACAAAGTTAGGTCACTTAGTATTCGAAAAAAAAGAGTAGATTAATTACACATTAACTCACAGTACCTATATTGTAAGATTAATAAATAACAGCTGGTGTCCGTAATTCCGTACGCGCTGTAGTTCGTTTTTTGAAAATCTCACAAGAACCTAACAATTTTCCAGGATAAAAACTATCCTATAGTAAAGTTTAATCCAAGTAATCATCAACACATCACTGAAAACCGCATTCATATCGTGTACAGACAAATAGACAAAAATTCTAACATCTATTATTTTGACCTCAGTAGGTATATACAACGGTTGCAAATGGTTTTTTTTTAAATATATAATGTATAAACACGGCTGTATAAAAAAAATCAATAATTTAATGTTCTGAGATTAATTAAAGAAACAGTCACGTCCATTCTATCGGTACTGAATTCAAATTGTACATTCTCTGGTCAATGCGTGTCCTCGCGCCACATCGTGGTTACACTGCAGGCTTTCCCCTCAATGCTTGATGTGTTCAGAATTTATAAATCACATAGTGATGCATTTCAATTGTATTGTTTTGTTTATCATTAACTATTACCTGCACCGGCTTTGTATGCAAATAACTTCATCTAAGTTACATACAGAGCATAGAAAAGTGAAATTTTTCACTGTAAAAGTGTGTAGCAATAACTACTATATTTATACTAACAGTACATTATTACTTCAATGACTAATGGTAGGCTATATCAGGTAGGCTGATGGTAGGTGGCGAATCAAGAAGTTCTAACTGAGCTGTCGACTTTGATGAAATAAAGAATTAGAGATAATATAAGATAGAGAACTTTTTTTGGCTAAGGTCCGGAGACAGGCTGACGGTCCACTTAATGGTAGGTGGCTACTGGCGCCAAATGCACAAGCAACGGCACAGGTGCTGCAAGTGAGTTAGGTGATAATTATTGGTTATATCATCAACAGAATTATGAATCTTTAACAAAATTATCAAGTTTATCGTTACAAAGTACAAGTAGGTATTTTTGGTGATTTTTGCTATGCACTGCATATGTTTTGGATGTCTATTCTCATTATGTCCATTTGGGACATTTTGGGAATTTCAATGGACGTATGGTTAAAGAGATAATACGATTTATGTAAAGCTCGACAGCGCCGTGTAACCACAGAGGAACAATCTAATTCCACGCGAGTCAAGCCACGGGCAACGGCTAGTATAAAACAATTTGCATAGAAGTTTCTGCAAAGCAATCATATATTTAATTGTACATTTTACACGACGTCTTAAAAATCTGACCAGTTAAAAGTTTCAATTTAAAAATTAGAGATAAGACGTTAAATCGAAGAATTTTTAAGCTCTTTGATCTATCTCACTTGAATGGCAATACTTATGATGTATTCTTTGCATTCTGCTTATACAATCTTGGCGTCAGTAACCACAGATTTAAAGAAAATAACAGCCTTACTGAAAAGTTAGGTCGGTGAGATATCAAATCTAAGTAGAATGAAAAGTAGGTAGTGCAATGAAGTGTTTATTAGGAACATACTCGTATGTTATGTAGTCAGTTAGATAGGTGAATGACCATAACTATAATCGTAGAGTAATGTAAAAAGAGGGAAAGTGTATGAATCCCCAATTAGTATTCAAGCTATTATCTATGCATTGTTATGTCACTTTTGGCGGCTGAGTTCGTTGTGCGCGCGAGCGGTCAATAATTGTTTTAACTACGCCTCCACACTACTCGCGAAGTGCCTCGACGAATTATTCGGGAAAGTTGACCGAAGTACGAAGTGCGTGGCTACACACTCGTTCAACCTCGCGAGGAACTCATTCGCGCTACTTCGATTCCTTTGACTCAAAACCAACAACAAATGGAAGTAGCACGAGGCGAGGTAAAGTTGGACGAGATAACACGAAGTGCCTGTCCACACTCTCGTATTCGCTTCGCCTCGCCCTACTTCGCGAGTAGTGTGGAGGCGCAGTAACAGAAGCAGAGGTTTATTTTGATGAATGCCAGATTTTAAATAATGTTTTAAACCCGGCCTCGCTTGCGACGTGCGAGTGCGAGTGCGAGAGGGTGGTTACTGCCGCCAGACGAGCTGCCCAAATGACTGGGAAACGCAGTGTGCCCTGCCACTACTTTCCAAATCCAAACCAGAGCCAATTTTGAAAAGTTTATTTCCAAAGTTTATATACTTTGGAAATAAACTTTCCACCCTGTTACATCGCCTACTTAACTAAGGCATGAAAGCGTAATAGATAAACAAATTAATTACGCACTATAATATTAGCCGTGATTATTTTTAAATAAGCATAAAATTTATAATAAATAAAAATATAATTATAAAAAAGTATCTAATAGATTTCAAACGAAGTTTTAAACAATTTTAGAACTAATTTCTTTTCAAATTAGAGCTACTGAACGAACATTTATTAACAATGCTTCAGAAATGTGAAACATTTGAAACATTTTGGAAACTTCCTTTATTTGTTCGTGAAATAACGGAAACGCTTTGAAATATGTATAACTATAAATATATATATATATAACAGAGCAGGGTACGAACTTCAAAAGGAGATGACTGGGTGTTTATCAAAGGGTTGCAAAGTTACTTGTTATTGTTTACCTCTTCATTGTCACATTAACACTCAATAAACCTTTTTGGTTTTCCAGCTAACTAAATAATTTTTTTATATTAGAATTTTTTTTTAAAGGAATATTACTAATATATGTTTGTTATTTCATTTATTATATGTAACTCGATGTTTTGGCTTTGTAAGCATTGAAAATTAGGGTTAATTGGTAATGGAGCTTAGTAAAATATACAAATACTTATCCATTTTATGTTAAAAAATTAAAATAAATAAATATAGTTTGTACCACGACTTTATATATACATATATAAAAGTTTTTTCGTTTTGAATAATAATTTCATTTGTATATGTTATCTGTTCAAATCAAAAAGTAACGCGGTCTTTCCCATGTGACGACCGCGTAGCTTTTTGGTTCAATCAAATAGAGGAAAATAATAATAATATATACATATGAGAACATAATCTTCTTTATAATATTACAGATTGTATAGACACGTCTCGCCTTACCATTATTGCTACGAAATTTATGTCATAACCCTTTAAAAATTGCTAATTACAAGTGAATAGTAGAAAATGCTATTTAGACAGTAGGTAAACACAAACGCTAATTCTGTTGTTTTCTGCGGTTATAGAGATATCTATAGGCAAAGTTGGAAGTTTAAATTGAACGATAAAATCCTTTTACAAACATTTAACCAAGAAAAGAGTGACAGCAGAAATAATTCCATACTTTGTATTCTGTACGAACAAAAAGGAACATTAGAGTTCTTTTGTCGGCGTTTTCATGTTTATTTGCGTGTTGTAAGTTCCCGAGTGAGTGAACTCCGTCAATGACGTCACAAGCACAAAGCGTACAAAATACCCATGGATGATGCAAGAGTCAACTCTGAATGTCCAGCGAAGTGAAAGGCGCTATACACTTCTAAAATTCGCCAAGTGTTACAGTTTTCTTACATTTTTTGACACATCCATATCGTTTATAACGAGATATAACGAGACTAGATAAAATATGTATTTTAGATAAGTTAGTATCCATACTAATAAAATATGAAAGTAACTCATTTTGTCTGTCTTTTCATCCCTTAACGACTCGACCAATTACCTACCATGAAATTTTGCATACACATTTTCAGAAAAGGAATGAGCATGCCAAATTTTATTGGGTTTTTATTTTGTATAATAAAAATCCAAGGCCTGGCAAAACTGTAACAGCGATAAAGATTGAATAAAATATTGCTCATATGTTTTGTTAGACGTTATATTTTTTTATTTTTCAACGAGGACTAAGCCACGGGAATAAGCTTGTTATTAATTGCATAGTTTACAGTTATAATTGTTCTAAAGTTATAATTGCTTTACAGTGCATAGTTTACACATCAGAAAAACACATAGGCTAATTTTTTTTATTTACAATAACACACATTGTACATCATCACAGAAGTAATCCTAATTCGATGTATATGTTCCTAATCGATGTAATAAAACATTATTTAAATTATTTACATTACATAAATCAATTACATATGAATTTTAAAAATTACAAAATTTACATAAATATGTACAATAAATTATAAGAAATTTATTAGGATACACGGACATAGCCACGGGAAAAGGCTAAGATTTATTGTACCTACATATGAATACAATATCTCTTTGTGACCTACTCGTTTAATTTAAAAATAAATTAAATCACTTCTAGTCACAAATCTCCAATGTAAACACAATGAATTCTATTTATATTCTCGACTGTATCAACTAATTGAATCTTCATTTCTCGCAACATATTCAAATTGCGTACCATGTAACACGATTATTATGATAATTGGACTTATAGGTCAACGTGTAATGTTGATGTCTCGTCACGAGTCTTTGTCATATTCACTTTCCTTTTTCATTCCACTTTGAATAAGATTAGTAAAAAAAATTAAGTTAAATAAGAAAGTAAAATGAAGTTCAGATAATACTTTTAAAAACTCTCCTAATAAAATATTATCATAAACAATTAATGACAGTATTTTATAGCAATAGATAAAATTAGGTTATCAGTAGGGCCCGGATAAATATGTATTTACATATTTTTATTTGAAATTGTTTTCGTTTCTTAATTATGGTTTCTACATAAAATATGTTATTTAGATCGTGAAAATTCAGGTTTTATTTTCCATATTTTTCCATATTTTAAATATAAATCCATATTCCACAAAATATCAATCAATTTATCCATATTTTCATCATCAACGCTAACGTTCGCCGCTCGCACTACCCGTACGCGCTCCCCGCCCGCACCGCGCCTTTCCTCACGCGGCTGAATGTATAAGATTTCAGTTTAAAAAGGTTGACAGTTTAGTAACAAACGTAAAAAAAAAATTTTTGAAGGCTCCAAGTAGGATCTCAAAATTCAAAGACATGTATCCTGACATTTCCTTACCGCCAGAACTAGTGCTAACACGCTGGGGAACTTGGCTAACAGCAGTTGAATACTATACCCAATATTACGATCAAGGATTTCATATCCTAAAAAAAATCAACAGCATGCTCTGTGGAAGTTTAGAAGACGACATAAACGTGCCCTACTCACTTGCAGAATTATGCAAATTTAAATATGCTCCAATCACATCCTGTGATGTTGAAAGATCATTCAGCTAGTACAAAGCATTATTTCGTCCAAATAGAAAAAGTTTCAATTTTGAAAATTTAAAAAAACACGTGATTATTTACTGCAATTCAAATGTTAGTGAAACGGAAGCTGAATAAAATTGTAATTTTTTATTTTTTGCAATAAACAATAGTTTTATTTGAAATGTTGTTACTTTTTATTGTACATATTTATTCCATATTTTAGTTTTATCAGTCCATATTATATTTACATATTTCGAAATTTTTAATACATATTTATCCGGGCCCTAGTTATCAGTTGGTTAGGTTATTTCTAATGGCTAATGAGACTGGGCATGGAAATATAGAAAGTTTTATAAAATACTAGCTGTTGCATGTGACTTCGTCCGCTAACTTTATAAAATATAGCTTATGTACTCGCTGATAATATAGCTTCCCAACAGTGAAAGAATTTTTCAATCGGTCCAGTAGTTTCGGAGCCTATTCAATGCAAACAAACGAACAAAGAATCAAAATTCAAATCTTTCCTCTTTATAAAAATATTTATTTTATTTTATTTTTTCCTTTATATATATAAAAATCAATTGCTGTTCGTTTGTCCCTCTAAAACTCGAGAACTGCTGGACCGATTTTAATTCTGTCTTCACTTATGAATAGAGGGATAATCAGGGAAGGTTTGTACGAAAAAAAAAATTGGTCGCCGTGCGAAGCCAGGAGCGGTCACTAGTATTAGTATAGATTAACCTATACTAATAGTTTTACATAGTTTCAAGCTTAGTTTTGCATTTCATAATGACGTTAAGTACCTATATTTATACTACTCATTATCTAGGTAGATATTTTATTTATATACATATAAGTACGTATTATAAAATGAACTCTGTTTCTCCGCAAAATTTTTCTAAGCCACCCAAAGGATTTTGATACAAGTAAGTAGTTATACATATAGTACCTTCTAAGCTGAAGACTAAAATATAACATACTCGTATTAAGCTTTTTTGCTTGAATGCGCTAATCTCTGTCGGTCTAATCGTTGAGAACTGCGCGACGAGAACCGAGCATTACCGAGAATAGCCAAAACCTAGCCAAACCTATATCAATTAAAATTAACCGAGAGGTGTCCTCGTAAAAAGCAACATTTTATGCAATAAAATTTTTCATTTTGTTTTTCGTTGGTAGAACGTTAAATTAACTGTGGCAACATTAAGTCTGTAAATGGAAATCCTTTTGTATGTGCTACACAATTCACGATCTCTTTATCTCTTATTGACTAATGAAAAATAATGACTTTATCTTTTTGAATTTTATATTTTAATAGCATTTATAAAATGGATTTTGTACATTTAGAGCAAATGTAGGCTTTTTTTTTTGTTGGACCCAAAATTTTAATGTAATGGCTTTAGCCTTTCGAAGCCGTAAACTGCAAAGTATGGGGTACTTATGGTGATAACTTATCACGTGGTCACGTGACTATAGACTATTATAGTGATGCCAGAAATCATTCTTCTATCATCATCTTTCTGTAACTTCTATCCTCTGAAAACTTTTTGATTCCAATTTGATTCTTATTGTTGGTATAAAGGTATAGCACAAGTTCTTTGCGAGTCCATCTAATGAACGAATCATATTGTCGATCATACAAATCACAGAAAATTAGAATAATAAAAATAAAAGTTTCTGTTAACATTTACTCAAGAAATCATTGTTAAATGTATTTAGTTTTTATTGATATAACTGCGAGCCGTCCATGGCATCGCACGGATGCAATATTCCGAACAATTTTCCAGTTTTTCTCTTCATAAGAACCTCCTCGATTTGCACAATATTAATATTATAAACAGGCACGGAAAATACAGTTCATTAACGTTTTCTCATTTGTTAGTGAACCAATTTTCTTTTTCTTTTTTCTTTTTTTTTTTAAATTTATATTAAGGATAGCCAATACATATATTGTATCTCTATTCTTATACTATTATAAAATAACGTCGCTGTCCGCTTCTATCTGTTTCTCTGCTAATTTTGATGCGATTTTTAATAATGGAAAGACCGATAAACGAGGAAGGTTCGTGTGTCATTCTTTCAGATTTTTGAATCGTTATCAAACGAACTGGGACTCAAGAATTTTTGTGTTATCGACAGTTATATATATTGGTAATTAGATAAATCGTAATCTGTCACAAAGAAGCTTTACTCATGCGAGTCGATTGTAATCCGTTTTAATAGTTTTATGTATATAATATTATTATGTGTAGTAAAAAGGCATTATAAAAATACATTGTCAAAGGAAAGAATTAAGGGTAATAACAACAGTTTCTGTTATTTTTTTGTCATGAATTTCATTTGAGTGACTTTAAGTGTATTTGTAAAAGAATTACAAATACAGTGTCAAAATTATTTTTCATTTAGCTACGTGTAATGTTATTTGAAAATCACACCATACATACGCGTAACCGCAGAATAAAAAATATAAAAGATTTTTTTAAACCACAGAGCAAATGTATGTAACTAAGCAGATTTTCTTTTTTAACATACGTCATCACTAAAGCAACGCGCAAAGAAATGTCAATTTGACGTCTGAGGTCATTGATGTCTGCGCTTTCACGATTTCACTAAACATTACGACTTGGTTGGTTAACACTTATTGCTTGAATTTCTATTGGAAACAGAATTAAAATTATTGTTAACTTAACTAGAGCAGTATTTAAGTTACGTACTTTAAATGATTTTTTTTTTAAATTTTGTTTTATTTTAATATTTTCACTTATTAAGAGAAAATGAAATTTTTAACAATTTCTTTTGTCTTATTTACTAAGTTTAACTACGACTAAGTGTAACTAAGTTTATTTTAGAATTCTTATTGGATTTATTCTTGTAAAAGGCAGAAGACAGACTGACATTTTCTTTTTTGTAAAGATCGTCAAACATCTGACGGTCCACTTTATGGTAGGTTGGCTACCGTCGCCCATAGCACAAGCAACGCCACAGGTGCCAAAAATGCACTGTCGACCATTGTACGATTAAGGAAGGGCCCAGCCTTTCTTATTGTATTGAAATGTATTTTCATGGTGGTCTTCAGATAAGTTGCTCAATTTATGATTACGGAATGGGGTGATTCCCTGTTTATTATTACTAAGCGACCGTGGGGTTATACAATCAACTGAACCATTGTTTTGCCTGCTGCCCTTATCCTAATAATAATATACTTAATTGCAAAGTTTGTACGAATGTTTGTTACACAATCACGCGAAAACGGCTGCACAGATTTCGAAGAAATTTGTCACACAGCTAGTTTATTAACTGGACTAACATATATGATAATTTTTATCCTGGAAAAAGATGTTAAGTTTCTGTGGGATTTTCAAAAAACAAACTAAAGTGGGTAGGAGCTTGCTAGCACAGCTATTTAATGTATAGAAAAAGTATTAGCATTAAAGGTACAGCTTTTTAGAAATTTGTTCTTAAAAGTCTATGCCTTTATATTACACGACGTAAGTAAAGAAAATATGTTTCAAACGTTTCCTACTTTCTAAAAAACGCAATGAACATATAGGCACATAGGTATTAAACGCTGTGAAACACTTTCCTATGTCAACAATTATAATGTAAGTAAGTAATACACAGATACGTATGTCTATCTCAGGAAGGAAATAAAAATTTTCACAGAAAGTTTACGACGCATTCTCTCTCAGAGCAACTCTCGTAAAATATCTAGATACCAATATGTCTTTGTGTAACTTGTTTCAAGTACATAAAACATGCTCTTCTCTTTGTATAAAAGTCCTTTTACACTGTTACTTTTGGCATGAGAAACACAAATGGTTTTAAAACATTTTTGTTTACTTGATATAGTTGTATTATATTTTAAAGTAGCTTTTGACAGCGACTTCGTCCGCTTATCTTGTCATTGTATTATATTCACTTTTGTATGACAAAGCTAGTTGCTAGTCAAGATAGTTGCTAATTGCTAAGTTGCTAATAAACAAAGCAGTAACGGGTTGAGGCCAACACCAACAACCCACGTCACTTATAAGATCGTTTTTCCACTCACAGTGATTCACAAGGATCCTAGAGTACCAACAAGGATGTCCTACGCTACGCTTGACAGTTAGGTTAGCTACTGAAACAGCTGAACAGTAGCTACACAGCTACTGAAGGAAAGAAAATGAAAGAAAATCGGTTTACAAACACATAAGAAAAATATACAAACTGTTTTGGCTTTACCTATTAAGATTCTATTAAATTTCACCTGTTGAAAGTGTAACCCCGTTACAAATATAAGGCAATGTAACTGGTATATTATCTGACTGGCTGTCATTTGACAAAAAATATAAACTGTGTGCTCTCTTTGGAACAAAGTCGAAAAGAAAAAAACCTTTTATCTTTGTAATGTACACGGCATCCGCGGAAAATCGATCACTATGATAACATGCTAAGATGAGACTATTTTGGTAGTTTCATTAAAAGTTGCTTTATGGATTTTTTTTTGTTATGTGATTTTAATAAATAAACAAACTTTTTTAACCCTCGACGCCCGACGCAAAAATGGGATGTTATTAGTTTGTCGTTTGTATGATTATCAGTGAGTATAATTATGTGTGTTTGTCTACAGCATCGTAATGGTTCTTAGTTATAGCACAGATGAAAATATAAGGTTATAGTTTATTAAGATCTATTCAGGCGTTTGAAGGTCATCAGCCCATTTCCTAGTTGATGAGGGGATTTCACTAAGTTGCACAGGTTTGATTGTTGTAAAATTTGGTACACTGTTACTTCGGTGTATTTCCATGACATGGTATACCACCTTGATCTAATGCTGCAGCATCAAAAAGGGACACCCAACTCCTCAGAAACTTACAGCAGACATAGCATGTTTGGGCTCAATACACTCTGCAACGCACAGAGTAAAAACGCTATAGAATGATTTTTACAAATTAGGAAAAAAATGTTGTTCTATAAATAGTACTATAAACGTCCAGTAATCGTGTGATTCTAGTCCGAACACTTTCACCGCGCGCAGGAGTTGATTCATGCTCAGGCGACATACCGTGCATTGGAGTGAAATCGCGATACTAGAGAGTTTATAATTATTTATATCTTACGAGGCTTTTATCTTTTCTTTACATAGTATTTTTGATACTAAGTAAATATAAATATAAAAAGTATACTATATAAAGTCGCTTCCCGCCGTCTGTCCGTCTATATGTATACTAAGTATACATAGGTACTGGTAAACGAATTTTAATGCAGTTTTTAATAACGGAAAAAGCGTTAAACGTGGAAAGTTTTTACATACATAAAATTTGCAAAAAAAATCCGTGCGAAGTCGGGGGCGACCCGCTAGTACTTACACAATAAAGAAGATACAATGAAAAATTGTGAGTTGATTCTCCGTAAGTCAATAGTAGCCATTCAACAAACTTTGACATTTTGATAAGTAAATATTTATTTTACGTCGACTTCATAAGCACACAAGGGCGAATCCAGTATCAATAGACACCATTGAAATATTTTAATGGAACGAGCCATAAGATGAAATAATTATTTTGCGTTCATTAGAAATATTTAGTATTTAGAAGAACTAAACGGGCTAGGCTCTAAAGGGCGTAATGATACCTAAAACATTCAACCTATTTTTCAATATTATATGTGAATTTACTAGATTTTTGACCTGATCTTCGTTTGACGTTATAAACTACTAGCTTTGGCCCGACTCGTCCTCCCCTTTTTTAGGCTTTAAAACATTTATTAAATCTTTATCTTTGTGCTTTTTTAACCAACTTAAACACAAGTATGTACTGTTATTTCACTCTGATCTCCAAGAGTGTGTGTCGCCACACAGACTGACAACTTTAGGACCGGGGAAAGCAGTGCGCCCTGTAACTAAAATTTATAGCTATCTACAATTAGGAATTCGTAATTTTTTAATAACATTTAAAAATAAATTTTAGTATGGATTATTTGAGTGTGAGAAGGGACAGGAAATTCTTACACATTTAAAAATTTATCACGAAGGAGCGGAATAGCTCAGATTCCTTGAACAATGGAAGTGCGTCGTAAAATTTCACGAACATAATACGAACATTTCATGCTTAAATTTGTAGAATATTACGAGAATTCATTTTTATAGCATTGCGTTATTATTTTATATGATACTAGCGATTCGCAGCGGCTTTGCACAGATGAAGGAAAAAGTATCAAAGTCCTTTGGCTGGTTTAGAAGAAGTTAGCGGAGAAATAGACAGAAACGGACCGCGAATAATAAAAAAATCATAAAAAAAGAAACGCTTAATTGCTTTGTTTGTAAAATTTTGCTGTTACGCTTTTGGCTCTACTCAAAATTTTAATTGGACGCCATTATTTCGCTGCGATTCTACTGCAGTGAAACTGAAAAAAAAATAGGGCAAGATGAAAAGAGGTATACATACCTAAGTTTAAGTGACTATAAACTTAGAAAGTGCAATTTTAATGCCTTAGTCTTATGTAACACAATCTAAGTATATTACATTACATCCTACTAATATTATAAATGCGAAAGTTTTGTGAGGATGTATGGATGTTTGTTGCTTTTTCACGCAAAAAAGGCTTAATAGATTTGGATAAAATTTGGCACATAGATAGTTCATTACTTGGAATAACATTTGGGATACTTTGTATCCTGGAAAAATGTTATATTCCCTAGGGATCGTCTTAAAATATAAAAAAAATGGATCGTCGTCGCCACAGCGATAATGATGTTAGATATTTTCTCAGGTGTTAATATTTTTAATTTTTCACGCGCGCGATGTCGCGGTCATCAGCTAGTAATAAATAAAGCCATGTTTAACGATTTCGTTGTGTTTGTTACTGTTTGTGGTCGCCAAAAAGTTGTTTTTAATCCTTAATAATTAATTTATTTTTACTTTACTTACTTAGAATACTTAGATTTACACAGACTATTGTAGAAGACGAAATTTGTTGGGTTAAGTTAAGCCGTGGCGGGTTGCGAATGTCGTGACGTCATTCCCGTATACGTCATATACGTATTGGGTTTTAGCCGCGCGAAAGTTATTGGGTTTTAGCCGGCAAGAGTCCGGTATAACACCTACACTTTTATACATAAGTATCCATGAAGACTCCAAATAAAAAAGGTTAGGTTAAGTTATTTCATAAACGGAAAGTTTTTACTTATAATATACACTGAACCGCAAAGAAAAACGGTCGGTTAGAAAATCTTCAATATCTTCAAAAGTACCTGACCTAGCTATAAATGAAATAAAGACTAAATTAAAGAATATTTTAATGTGCTTAAATAAAAATGAAATTTATTTAGTTTAGCTTTGATTTAGTCTTTATTTCATAAAACTAGGTCAGATACTTTTGAAAATATTGAAGATTTTCCAACCAACCCTTTTTCTTTGCGGTCCAATGTATTAGAACCTTTTGTTTTGACATTTTTTAGTTATAACACAGGTTCTATTATAAAATTAGTCTACACTAATATTAATAAAAAATATTTAACTTTTTGTATGTTTGTATATGTTATATCAATTACATACAAAACTCAAAAACTACTACACTAATTTTAAAAGTTCTTTCACCTGTAGAAAGCTTATAAGCGAGTAACATAAAATAGGCTTATCTAAATATTACGTGTCACCTTGTTTAACGCCAATGAACCTTTAACTACTGAACCGATTTTGATAAAACTTCGTAACTATGTGTAATTGGATCCAACTTAAAAGATAGTATTAAACTTAAAGATATTAAGTATTACTTTAAAGATAGTAAAAGAACTTAAGTATTACTTTAAAGATAGTAAAAGAACTTAAGTATTACTTTAAAGATAGTAAAAGAACTTAAGTATTACTTTAAAGATAGTAAAAGATAGTACGCCGGGAGCGTGTAGCTAGTATTTTATAAAAGTTACACTGACGAAGTCGCGTGCAACTAGTACTTTATATAGAACGTGGCAAATTAAACTCTTTTGCATTAATTTAAGTTTTATTATGGACATATAAGAAAAAAGATTATTAAAAATACTTTCTATTTAAATGAAAAGCTATCTAAATTTCAAATTGTATAAGTATATACAATACCTATATTAGTTGAGAATTGCATATGAAATAATATTAGGTATATAGACACTGCGTGAAAAAGACAAAATTTTGCTATTATCATAATAACAGCGTGATTATGAAAATGACCGTGCAATTATGAAAATGTCGAAACCAAAATTATATGAGTAGATTATTATGCAAAGCTACAGGCCTAATTAAACATAAAATAGTCATTATTACGCGCCATAATTGTTAACATTTAACTGTTTTATGCCACAAGTTTGCATAAATTACATTCTATTTTTCTATCTGGTCCATTATTGTTATATAATATAATATTAAGTATATACGTTAGTGTTTTTTATATTTTTTAATATCTTTTACAGAATCTTTAATCTCTTACAGAAGAAACCCGTGAAATAACAAAATGTGTTTTGTTGCGTTTTGGTAAGTGAACAAGGAATGCCAGAGGTCATTTCCCTCCTGATCCCTTTTCAATTTTTATTTTTATTTTCTATGTTAAGGTCGACAGACAGGTTGATGGTCCACATAATGGTAGGTGGATAAACCGTCGCCTATATCACAAGCAAACGCCACAGTCGTTGCAAGTGCGCTGCTGACCTTACTAGTATTAAGGAAGGGATAGCATAATGGGCTCTGGCATCCCTTACTCACTCACAGAAACACAAAAGCATATATGCTGTTATTTCACGATGTCTGTTCTGACATTACTTGTCTTAATTAGGTGTCGGTAGCCACCTACCGTTAAGTGGACCGTCACCCTGCCTTCCATTACCTCGAAAAAGAATTCCCAATTCTATAATGGTCGTGTATTGAGTAAAATAACAGCAAATTGAAAATGTTATGGCCCTATTAACAACCTGCGGTGTTAAGTAATTGAGTTCGTAGCGGATTTGGAAGCCCAGTTTAATGCTGTCTAGATTTAGTTTCACGCTATTGTTTACGATTGCAGATACTACCTGCCTCTGTTATTAAAACAATTATCACTTTCTGATGCAATTTTAACTAGTGCCCATTGTTTCAAACGAGTGCAACAGTAAATTCGTCAAAAATAAATTAATATTAGAACATTATCAATACTAATAATAAATCTGTAAGGTTATAGGTTAAGGTTAGAGACATCGTGTTTATAGGCTCTATACATGATATTGAAACTATATTGACGATTTTTAGATTTTTTTTCTGTATGTATGTTCCTCCATAACTCTGAAACGAATTAACTGATTTTCATGAAACTTAGTAGATAAACATTTGGACGTACGGGACACAGGATAGGCTACTTAATATTTTTCAACGCGGACGAAGTCGTGGGCACCAGCTTGTTAGAAATATATCCATAATACTTTTTGTCTATATACCTACATATAAAACAGATTTTGAACCCAGACGCTCGACGCAAAAACGGAGTGTTATACGTTTGACGCGTGTATCTTTCTAGATCCAGACCAGAACGAACTTTGAAAAGTTTATTTCCAGTTACCTCTGCTGGGAATCGAACCCGAGAACCCCGGAACAGAGCGTTAAGGCAAACACTAACCACTCATGCATAGAGCTCGTCAAAACTACGAATCATTATTGCAAAATATACGGATTACAAATAATGAGTATATTAATAACAACCAGTAATTACAAAGTTTTAATAACAGTAATTTGGTTAACGAAATGTGGGCAATTGTATGAATATAATTACCGTACATCCGAAGTAGAAACTGAATAGTTTTACACTGCAGTTGCCGATGCGGTCGTCGTGAACTACAGACAAGATTCCGTTACAGAATGGTACAAGCTGGTAGAAGATAGCGATCGGTTTGTTTTATGCGGATCTTCCGCATAATTTTAATTTTCAATTTTAAACCATATTTTCTTAGGATTAAAGTGTTTATTAGACGATCAATTCAGTTGATAAAAGATGGTTACATTATAGGAGAATCAAGTGAGCAGATTTCTAAGAATTTATTTACAGCACTTTTAAAGAGTCCTCCCCATATGGATACACCTCCTCAGATAGTTAGTTCCACAGTTAAACTCAATATAAAATAGTATTTTCACTGCTCTAATTCTATCCTAGATGATTGTCTCCCTAGAGGTCTATCTATAGACTTTATTTAAAATTCATATTGCTATATCGCTTTTGCCTTTATATAGCAAGATAAGCTGGCTACATTATTAGTTGAGACCTGCTACCTCAAAATTGTTAAGACGACAAGCATATATCTAATTCTATGCTTATCAACTAACAATTTTCTAACAAGATCTAGATCTATAGTGAAAATTTGGCGAATACGTCAACACTCCTCGGTAAATGCCACAATTATACACATAATTGTGTGCCCATACTTAAGTAGTGGAGGTAGATATGGCGTAGGTAGGCCAAATGTTTCCAAAAGAATCGATGGGAATATATATTTCGCGCCGCAGCTTTTCTTTCACAAATACCGCTAGCAGGATTTATTTCGATATATAAAAAAGTAACAAGAATTAATAGTTAATGTGAATCATGTCATCAAACAAAAGTTGGCAATATTTCTCGAGATCGACTTAAAAAGCTTTAGTAGACCGTTTAAGCACCCCTGGTCTAATGTATTAAATTCACATAAAAAAAGTTTTTCATGTAAGGTATGATTTATTGTGTTATTTTTTTGTCACTGTTTATAAATTGCCTATTTCTATATTATATTACTGTATCAGCTAAAGACAAACCGAAAGGAAGAAAGACAACTTTGCCAAGTATTCCTTAAAGTTCACCGTGACAAAGTTACTGCGACGCGACGGTCCAACACATTTCTTCCGTCAAAACTCATCACCGAGTCCATTAGCTATAATAAATTTAAGTGATAATTAAACGCGTGCTTATGTGTGTTCGTATGTCTTGCACCAGCGCACACGCAACAGTGGACCGCCCCGTTACCACGGTACATCTCGAATCGTGAATAACAGGGTCATACTTTATGCATCGTCGAGATCACGCGATCCGTGAGAATCCTGATTCCCGATGCATGGAAATTTGCTTATTACGTTTTATTTGTTGCCAGGTTTACTGCAAACGTTTTTGAATACATATTATTTATTTCCTTCAACTAATCTCTGAACAGGCGCAGGTAATAAACATAATGTGATGTATGCATTGATGTGATGCTTCTTGAACTAATTGAAGTCCAGTCCAGGATATTTGACATCGGTGACAATTTCTAGCAGTCATATTTTTTGTTTCCTTTATTTTGCCTTTGATAACTAATTCCCTAGATTTCTGAATGAAAATGGTTAATAAAAGTTTTAGCTGGCTACTTTTTTGTATTTTTGTCATATTTTACACAATGAAAAAACCTTCCAATTTTAAATCTGTTAGCTCCTATGCAAAAAAAACTTTGCTTTTTTCCAGTAGGTACGTACACTAATACCATACGAAAATATGACTAAAAATTGTATCTGCCAAAGTACTCCAACTTTTAGTACCTAACTTGATTTTTTTAAAATTAACGTGTGTGAAACCGCGGGGCATAGATAGTAATACAATAAAAATATATAAGCTCATAATTTAGAACCTTTTCCGTTTTAAATAAAATAATAAAAGTAGGAACGCTCTAAATTCCCTGGAATTCGTTAGAACACGTATTTTTTTATTAAACAAGTGAAATTAAAAATTCATGTTACCCTCGGGATACCCGTACAGTACAAATTTATGCAGTGACCCACTTCGTGTCAGGACATTTATATGATTTCTTGAGTATTTTTTTACTATAGAAATAACATTGAATAAAAGAGAGGAGCCGTATTGTTACTTAATTAACATAACATAACATAACATGAGTAACTTAATACTAATTTTTACCTAACTTCCTTACATAGTTTATTTTTAAGTCGCTTTCCACGTCTTTCTGTCTATGTAATATATCCGCTAACACGACTTTGATGCGGTTTTTACCATCAGTTAGACAATTTTTCACGGAATGTTTATATATAAAAAAAACCTAGTTAAACTTTTATGTAAATAGAAGAAAAAAAATTTGCAACTAAGTCGCCGAAATTGTTCGCAGCTCTCTGTTTCTCCGCTAACTCCTTCTAAACTACCCAACGGATTTTATTTTAATTTTTACTTATGGAAAGAGAGATAGACGAGAAAGGATTGTGTATATAATAAATACATCTCGGGCTAAGTGAATGCTTTTGTTTGTTTGTTCGTTTCGCTTTCACGCCTTAGCTACTAACCGATCACGATGAAATGTTGCACAGGTCGTCTCGTTCAAAAAATGACATGTAATACCTTTCTGGTAGAAAAAGTACTTTTCCCGAGGGACTAAAGCTGGTTAAAAATATTTATCTAGTCCTTACATATTATAAAACAAAGTGGCGATGTATGTTCGCTATGATCTCAAAAACTATGGAAAGGATTTTCATGCGGTTTTCAGTAATGAAAAGCGCGTTAAACGTGGAAGGTTTTTATATACAGAAAAAGTTGTACGAAGCCAGAATTAAAGATGTGAGCTCCCATGGAAACAAGCTAACTGCCAAATGCAGCTTAGAACAGTACTGTTATTGTTTTGTTTCTTATTAATTTTGTACGATTCACACGCAACACGAATATTATTGTTATTATTAAGTTTTCCCGTAAAACTGCATATTCTACAAATTGTGGGTAAATTTTAATTTTACAACTGTGTTTTAATGTTAATGGAGTGGAGTTTACCTCGTAATAACGTGACTTAGAAAATGCATTATCCAATTTTTAATATTTTTACGACAAGGCCATGCATTTATAATCTGCTTAGTGCTTACGTTACAACAAATAGCTAGATAACAAATATAGAGATACAAGTTATAGAGGATGTTTCTTTGAAACAGCCTTTTGAAACTTAATGTTTATTTATTGCTAGCTTTTTCCCCGAGACTTCGTCCGATTACGTTTATTTTAAAGCGAATATCCTCTGTAAAAAGATAGCTTTCGATACAAGATTTATACAATACATCACTCGATATAATTAAATCCTAAATTAAATTCTAACACGGAATTTCAAACAAATTTTGCTCCTATTTATCTGTATGAAACTTTTAAAAAATGACTGTACATATAATTAGTATACTGTATATATTCGTATGTATATATTGTATTATGATTAAATACTATGAATATATTATGATTATAAATAAACCAAAAACCATAAAATTTTGTCACAATTGGACGATTCAAATCGATATTTACGCTTATATGCGTTAAGCCTATACGTGTTTCTCTGATGTATAAACTATATAAAAGTGTAAAATTTCATCAAAATCCAGTTAGTATTTTTGCGTGAAAAAGTAACAAACATTAATATATTCCACATAAACAATTATTTATTAGGATGATTCAATTACCATACAATTTAGATTCGCTCATTTGCAATTGAAAAGTGATAGTTGCAAGGAATCATCAGCTCAATTATCAACTGAGTAGGTAACCTATAGAATATAATATCTGTTAAAGCCTTATTGGCTTAACAGCAGTATGTTAAATAACAATTATTTGATTTGAATAAAGTAACAAAAAAAAAATTTTTTTTTAATATTATAACCTTTAAAAATACGTTGTAGAAGAGTATTTCAAATTATGCAAAAAGGTCTAACGTAAAAAACCTCTTTGTGAAAATGGCATATATTTGTATGTAAATTTTCTTCGTATAACGCACACACAGAATCCTTGGATGAGGGCCAGTGGAATATATTTTCATTGAGAAAATATCACCTCAATATAGCATAGATACACACATATATCATCAATTCATTTGTATATAATATCATGCCTTTTAATGCAATTTTCATTGCATATACAATATACATACAATTTGCATATTGTATGTATATTGTATGTTACTTATATCAATTTCGATAATTAAATAAGCATTGCTACATCTAGAAGTGGCGTTCTCATCGATGATTAAATTTTCTTTATTATATTGGTACATATTCCCTGCTATACATAGAGATGACACTATATTATACACCTGTATATATAGAAGAAGAAAAAAAGAATTTTATTCATGAAAATTTTTCATCAAAATTTTCTAGTTTTCACTTGGCAGGAACACACAGAACAGGTTCTGCCTTATAATCTTCTAATATATAAAATTCTCGTGTCGCGGTGTTTGTTGCCAAACTCCTCCGAAACGGCTGGACCGATTTTGATGAAATTTTGTGTGCTTATCGGGTAGGTCTTAGAATCGGCCAACATCTATTTTCCATACTCCTAAATGTTAAGGGTATGGAAAAAAAAAATATTTTTTGGCAAAACAACGTTTGCCGGGTCAGCTAGTATAACTATAGATCTGAATTGATATTAGGTTCACAATGTTTATTTATTTATTATATAATTTTAATAGATCGATTGACAGTATTGTATTAGCGAGTGTTCGCTCCATAAATAAATAATGTGCGTTATCTAGGTTGCATTAAGTCGATGCAATTACAGGTTTTGTGCGAGCGGTCAGTGTGACACGCGGAAACGTGTAGAACCGGTCTTCACTACTATCTTGTTCAGAGTTTCAATTCGAATCGTGTGGCAATCGAATGGGAGCTCACAGATTACAAGGGTGAGTGTAAAGACTTAAGGTGAGTATACAAACTCCATTTGAAAAGTAAATAAATATACAACGAACCCTGCCAAGCAACTATAAAGTGGTCGCATCTTCGTCCGCGTTGAACAATGAAAAATATAACCACTGAGAAAATATCTGACATCTTTATCGCTGTTACGACAGTGGTGATTTTTAGACGATCCCTCGGGAACCTAACTTTTTCCAGGATAAACAGTATCCTAAGTGGTAATCCAGATAGTAAACTATATCTGTGTGACAAATTTAATATAAATCCATTGAGCCGTTTTTGCGTTAAAGAGTAACGCGTTAAGAGCGTTAAAGTTGATTTTTTGTTAATAATTAAGATTAACTGTAAGTTTTCATAAACGACTATACCTAAGTATTCACATGAAAATATATAGATAACTATCCTAATTTATATTATATGCGAAAATGAATTAATTTGTTTGTTTATTACGCTTTCACGCCTTAACTACAAAACCCATTAATATGAATTTTCGCATACACGTCATCAGTGGTACAGAAAAGGACATCAGCTACCTTTTATTCAGAAAATACTGTTCTTGAGGGATGCAGACGATATCGCGGGCAAAAGCTAGTTGTTTTATAAAACGTATATAGGTCTAGGGGGTAGTTTCTAGAGTGCGATGGCTCGTGAAACTGACCTGATTCTGCCCAGATGGATGTATTGTTTTACAAATGATACATAATATTGTTTCTTCATCACAAACACCCCTGTCTCACACTATTAATAGAACATTGAACACATTTAGTTAAGGCGGGACGTTAACATCGTTATTGTAGTTTATGCAATGATTTACAGATTTTATTATACTATCACAAAATTTTAGAAAGTGAAACGTATCCAAAGTCCATTGCTTAGTTTAAAATACGTAGTAAATGCAGATAGTGAGTAGCATTTTGATTCGGTGAAGGAGGTTGACAATTAAATTAAAGGCCCACACAATTAATAATATAAAACATACTCATGGCGCCCGCGTTGAAAAATAAAATACCTGACCAATTACATATGTGAATAATAATTTTGTTATTCAATCCGTTATAGCTCTGTCGGGCGTTGGATATTTATTTTTATATGATCCTTCGGGAACTTTACTTTTTCTGTATGCCTGACAATGTGTATGCAAAATTTATTGATGTTTGGTTTTAAGTTGACTCATTGGTTTTCAGTCTCCAGTTTTTTACAATCTCTCCTCGTCAGTTTCTTGTTTAAGTAATATGACGTCTTACAGACCACGTGAAGGTGGCAAAATTTAAATATTTTGATGTTTTTTATCATTATTATCCGGTTATTTTTTATACAAAACAAAAAAAAAACTTAAAATCGATCTATAATTAAGTTTAAACACTTTTTGAAAAAATAGGCAAATAGCCAAATTTTCTTGGTGACTTTTACACAACACTTCCTTGTCGAATATTTTTCTGAATTATTGTTTTTACAAAAGTTAAAACGATCATGTGACGACGCGTTCTATGTACGTAGTAAGTTGTATTAATATAACAGAACTCGTCTGTACTTTATGTTGTATGCAGATATACGTATGAATACGCAGATTAACGAGCCTTTTCATTAGCCCAAGCACCAAGTAGCGTTTTCATGGGATTTAATGGTGCGGAAACCGTAGATAACCAGGTTAACAGTTACGTACCTATCTGCATTAAGTTAATTAATTTTGTCTGTAGTGGCCTCTAGTTAGATAAAGACGTGCCTACTTTCTTGTTACGAAACTACCTTGAGTTAATTGAACAAAAGGTGCACTTCAGAAGGTTCCTACTTTCAGAAGGGGAACTTTGTTATTTGTTGTTATTTGCTTGGATTGATTGTCACTTCGAACAATACGTTAGAATTACATTATGTGCCTATGTAAGTTTAGAATTCAGAAATCAGTTAGCCTGTAAGACCTGTTGTCATATACTAAAGAAAATCTTTTAAGTCGAATGTAACATCAGACCAATGAGACTTATTTAATTAATTAACAATATTTTGTAAATAAAAATGTGTCAATATTCAGTAGGCCATTCTAAAACTGTTCTCTATCTTTTAAATTACAAAATTTTATTATACATACATGGGGCATGCCAAAAGTTTTTAGATACTCTTTACTTTATAATTTTATACTGCAAGTTATACACCATCGTAAACACTGACTATTTAGTTAATAAATTAAAGGTAGGAAAATATATGAATTCAAATATATTTTTCATTAAAATGCTTATTTTTGTAAGAATCTGGAGGGAATTTTCTTGCAACAATGAAACTTAGTCGACGTGATTTTCGCGCTATGATTTATTATGATTTTTAAAAGGTCTAAAGCCTCATGAATGTTTTATATTTTTGGTTACTAATTTTGGTGAGTCTGCTTGTTCACAAGCAACAGTTTTTAATTGGTTTGCTGAGTGAAAAATAGGACGGGAAAAGCTTTGAAGATGAGTCGGCCACCAACCGCAGTCACTCAAGAAAATGTTCAAACAGTTGAAAAATTTATCCATTAAAACCGACAAATTATATATCTAGAGCTTGAGCAAGAACTGGGCATCGGATCAGCAGCTATGAAAACCATTATTCACGACCACCTTTCACTCCGTAAGCGTTGTCCGAGATGGGGCCGTTCAAGCTGAGCGATGAGCAGAGAGACCGCCGCGTAGGTTGATGCCGATTTATAATAGATATTCGACGGAGGCAAGAATACCAATGACGAAACATGGCTGTTAACTACCTCCTCGAAACAAAGCGACAATTGACCGTATGGTGCTTTGAAAATGGACCAACATCAACGAAACGTCGCCGTGCGCGAAGCACATAGAAACAAATGGTCGCTACGTTTGTTATGTAAAACTGATCATATTGCTACTTGGGAGGATCAAAAAACAGTCAATTCTGAGTGGGATGTCACAGTTTGTGCCCCAGCAGTATTATCAGCTCGGTGTAACGAGCTACCGAAATCACAAATCCAGCAACTTCTTTGGTACCACAACAGCGCCGCGCCGCACACGTCCGCCAGAACACTTGTTTTTTTTTAATTAAAAATATTTATTCATCCTTCCTCACCCAACATACGATTTTTACTTGTTTCTCAAAATCAAAGAAAAATTGAAAGGCAAGAGATACAAGAGATACGAGATGCACTGGCTGCCTATAATTTCGAAATTTCTAAGGTATCTGAAAAAAAGTGGTCAGTGGTTTAAACGCATGGAAAAGTGTATACATGCTCAAGGTGAATACTTTGAAAATATAGATATTAGTAATAAATAATAAATATTAGAATTTTTGAGTATCTAAAAACTTTTGGCATGCACCTCGTATAAATAAAATTTGATAAAAAAAAAGCTATTTTTGCGCAGAACAGCAAACGTCGAAACACGCCTTGAAGCGGAAATTTTATTACTTTCGAGAATGGATACTGAATCAATTTCCGTGCCAGTTATTTAGTGGCGAATAGCTTGTAGATCAATTTATTCAGATGCTTATATGAAGTATAAGAAAAAACCTATTAAGAACTTCAATTCTTTCTACTTATATCCATTATTTTATTTATCCACTACAAACTGTCGGTAAGTGACGATCGCCTAGGGCCAGTTTTATAACAATCCGTTAGTTAAATTTTATATCAAATAGACGAAAAAATGATCTAATAGTATAATATAGTGTATTATAACAATATATTCGTAAGTCAACAGTATAATTTGACAGCTAGCGTTTACTGGCTCGTTACTGACTATGATAGGGTTGGTTTATCTTACGTATCGTTTATTTTGTTATATTTGTAAATAAATGTGTTTGCGACGCGAAACTTGACAGTTCTTGACAGACTACAACCAAAGCGTCGACAATATTCATAAACTTCGGCGTATTTTTACGGATAGCTACCGAATGTTTAATTTCTTTTATAGAACCACCGTCAGTAAACGTTATTTCCTGTCTGGTAACGAACGGTTAAGTCAGTACCGTTAACCGTTCGTTACCAGCACTGTAACGAACGAGAAAAAGGTATGTCGTTTATAAAACTGGCCCTTAGTAGTGCCAGGAATAAGTTTACCATTGGACTAGGTAGGTACTTGAAAATAGGTGCACATATTTTCAAGTTAGATAGATGCACCTATGCGTGAAGGGACTGAGTGGCATATAATTCTATACACGACCAACTTCCTTCATTACACAATTTTTATTTTTCTATACCTACTTATATTATAATATAAAAAGGTAAAGTTTGTATAGTTGATGCGAATTATACGATTTAAAAAGTTTATACGAGTTTGTTCATACGATTTAAAAAATTCTTTCACCAATAGTTGAATATAATTTCAGGGTCGATATAAGACTAAATATTCCAATATTATTTATCTATGTATCCAATAAGCTATCTAAAAATAAATATACAACGCTTGGCAAAAGTATAATGTCAGCCGTCAATGTATGTCAATGCATGTCATATATTTTTAATTTTTTAACGCCGACAAAGTCGCGGGAACCAGCTAGTATTTAATATAAATTTCAAAAGTGTAGTTACTAAGTTGTTAAAGTAACTGTTGAGTTAGCTTTAAAAATGAAATAGAGAAATTATTTGATTTAACCTATTTCGTGTACTTATCAGCAACATAACAAATTCGTTTTGAATTTGGTTGAGCAAAGCTGTTTAAAGGTTTAGCGAACGTCGCAGCAACAGAACAGTGGATGATAGTTTACATTTAGTGTGTGGTTATGTTAGTATTGTGAAATTTCTGACGACAAATCGGCATAATGTTTTCGTTCGAACAATTCGCTAAGGGAGTTCAATGAACACTTTAAAATGACCAGCGATAACCAATACTGTCAAATTTTTCTCATTTTTCTCTACCACGATTTTGTCCAAATGGTTCAAACAAAAAATCTATATATACTCTATTTTGAGATGTATTATTACCAAAATCAAAAATGAAAAATACTTCCTTCTCCAACGATTACAGTTTAAGGGCTCTGCCAAAAGCCTTTAACTGGATTTTCATATTACAGTTCTGTTTCACAAGGTAACCCTGAGACCAGCATGCTCTTTAAGTCTTTCCATAACAAGCTGTTGAAGCGTGGAAATTTCCATAGAAATAAATCTTAGTCGCACTAATAGTTAGGGTGCAAGTTAGATGCACTCATACTCATTAACAACCACATTTTAGACTTTCCTCTGTCAATGCGACCCTATCCTTACTTTAAACAAGATTAGGTAGTTACCTCTTTAGTTTCTGTGTTATACGTTCTAACTAACGTTGTTGTCTACACTCAATATTTGTGAATTACGTTTTATTAGCGACCCGCCCCCGGCTTCACACGGATGCAATTTTTTTATGTCAATTATTTTCGCCAAGAAAAAAAAGGCTTTATTATATAGACATATAAAAATTTCGTGAAAAATTATCTAACTGATGGTGAAAACCGCATTAAAATCCGTTGCATGATTAGCAGCAGTTAACGGCCATACAGACAGACACGGAAATCAGCTTCAAATTATACTATGTAAAGATTTAAAATACATATTTTTCGTACATTATTTTAAATATAATAATGTATTCATTTCTAAAAACTTATTGAGGAGCTATTAGCGAAAAATTTGGACCTGTTTGAAGTTCCTAATCAATAAATTTCAATTACCCTAGTCGCTGGGGTTTTAAGATTATAATGCCCGTTTTCACCAACAGACACCTAGAGTTAGGGAACACCTAACTACTATTTAGGCCGACCATTCACGGCAGTCCGCCTTGCAGTTCGGCACTTCATGCAGGATAGTGAATGTGACTGCCGTGAATAGCCGGCTTTATGTGTTCCCTAACTCTAGGTGACTGTTGGTGAAAACGGGCATAAGAGCCGCTTTTATTGGCCTTAATTAATTAGTTTGAACGCTTCGTATTCCATTTTTAAAATAAATCAATCTATTTTGTGCTTGTTAGATTTCTTCTACCTTCTGCCTTCTACCTAAGAACAATACTTACAATATATTCAACTTCTATTGAAGAGAATGCAAGGTACTTATCATGCATAGATAAAACTAAATTAGGTAGGTATCGAAAAAACGACATAGTACAGTAATAATTGAATGTTCAAAATTATTCAACTTTGAAAAATGGTATAAAACAAAAAAAAACTATAAACTTAGCGTGACCGCCGTATTTAGTAACATTAATGACGCTTTCGAGAATCCTTTTCTAAATATCATCATACGATATCAATTCAATACTGTCATATGTTTTTTTTTTTATTATAAAAACGTTGAGAAATAAACCCAACTGAATGAAATATTGCCTGTTTTGCCTTTAAAATGTTTTAGTGGACTGCTGTGGACTATTCAAAAGCTATCCAATTCAAATACACGCGGTACAGTGGTTTACAAAGGGTGAAAGTAACTATTAAACCTTTGACATGTTCGACATTGAAAAGACAGATAATCGTGATGAATGTTCTTATCCAAAAACTATTTAACAGTTCCTGGACAAAATTTATGTTTTATTAGGATCGGTGCGGTATCTATAGAGAAGTTTAAAAAATATCATTTTAAAACTTTACATTTTTTTTCACTTTAAGGTCGTCAGAGAGACTGAAGGTCCACTTGGTGGTGGCAAGTGGATACCGTCGCCGTAACACAAGCAACACCACAAGGTGCTGAAAGTGCGTTGCCGACTCTAGATTAAGAATAAGGGGGGAAGTGGAGATGGATTTTGGCATCCCTTACTCACCGACACACAACAGCACACGTGCTGTTATTTCACAGTAGGGGATGGTTATACTGATGCATCCAGACCGACTGTCCAAGTAACTGCTAAATGCAAATCGCTGGCAAAAACTAGTTCCTAGTGGTTCCTAGTCTAATCATTTTTAAAAAGTTAAATGATTTTAATTCAAAATATAGACATACATATAAATAAATAATAAATCCATAATCAAGTAGTTTAAACACTGGCTAAACCTTGTAAATGCCATGCAGTAGGTAAACATTCAAATGCATTAATTTAAATTTTCTTTGATTAAATTAATTTATTATCTGTATCTAAGTCACTGTCTGCCTTTATTTGTTACTCCGTTGAATTCTTCTAAACCACCAAACGGATTCTGATACGGTTTTCACTAATGGAAAGAGCGATAAACAAGAAAAGTTTGTGCATAAAATTTTCAAAAAAAAAATCATCCGTATTTAGCCATTTGCTATTATAAGTTAAGTTACTGTGAAATGTAGGTTCCAACACGAAAGTACGTTCGTTCTGGCTTTACGCTGGATGATGAATTGCCAAGTCCACAATCTATTGTAGCTGGCAAGTGGATAATTCGTAACTACTCGTAATGCATTGTAAACGACAGAGATAGATTACGACACTTTCCACAACTTTTATTATAAAATGAATCGCAACTATCGTGTTATACGAGTATAATATGTTAATAATAACATTATTAAAATGCCTTTTTCACTTGCATTTTGCAGTGTTATAAAACGGCTATAGCTATCAAAAATATTTACCATTAATGACCCGGTCCCGGCTTAGCCCGGAATGCAATTTTTATATAATAAACAAACCCCAGTTTATCCCTCTTTCTATAAGTGAAAACGGAATTAAAATCTGTCTAGTCATTCTTGAGTTTTTGCTAGAGTTATTACTTTTTGCACGGCAATTCATTTTAATAGGAGTTTGTCTTAGAACCACCCCATGGCGGAGACTTAGCATCGATAGCGTTTTAGCTTATTTATATAGTTAAACTATAAAGAGATAAGTATAGGAGATAAAGATTGTTATTTATATATAGTATGTTTATACTTTATATATTTTTTCAATTGCTTAAAAGTTACATTATTCCAGATGGATTATGCTACATACATAACTCCCTACAGTAAAATTGATGCCGGGCAAAACCGGGCCCGTCGGTCTAGTTAACGGAACGATCGCGTGTTCAACGCATCAATTGCTCAGTGCATTTGGCTCTCACCTCATTTGAGCCAAATAACTACTTAGTTGTGGTTGTTATGAAGTTATTTTGTCAATAAATTAAGTTTATAACGGTTCCATGAGTCAGAGGCTTTGATTGGTGAAAGGACATAGTGTATTCTGCTGCTGAGTCAGCCAATGGGGTAATACCATTGAGATCAGCTGCAGAATATAAACTAACTAAAATAAACTAAATTTAAGTTATATGTATTTTTTGTAATTATGTAGGCACTATAATAGATTTCAAGATTCATAAGAAACACCTTTAATTTGTTATTTTTGAGGAAAACTATGAGGTAGGCCTCTGTGCAGCTGTGGATGTCCTACGATTGAGATGATGATGATGATAAATTGCTTATCAAACACACCACTGTAACTAAGTAGGTACCTACTTACCTACTTAGTTTGTACTGAAAACCGTACAAGATACTGTTAGCAATTCAAAACCTTCGAGGCCAAAATTTTGATGCTAGAGCCAAGAATTTTAGTCTGTTTAATGAAAAGTTTTGCTTGGTTACCTATTTTCAATTACCCATTACTAAAGGAACTAACTGAAGCAGTAAATATCTGTCGTGTCTAAGCAAGTGGACAAGATATTCAATCTTGCATTTGTTTTGGTTCTCAACATTGTCCGGGACATATGCAGACGTTGGAGAACGGTTTCATTTCTGACCTTATGTCCTGCTAAGGTTCTTTAGCATTTCTTGGCTCTTGACAGAGACGGTTCAAGGAGTTGACCTTCAGGACTGAAGAGAAAGAGAGAAAGGAAGAACTAAAGCTTATGCTTAAATAACTTATGCTGATGAGAATAGACTTAAAATGATGATTTATTAAAGCTGCTTCTCAGTCAAAACGCCCCACTGAACGTACGTATTTCTGCATCTAAATTAAAGCAAAATATGTGAAGATGTCAATGTTAATTAAAAAAAAAAAAACACTGTTCACTGGCATTCCGAACGTGTTTCTCGTGCGTGCCCATTCATTTTAAACGATCGTTTGAAACAATACAATGTGCTTGACAATGGGTGTTCAAGCGTCCAGGGTCTATTGTCATCCGTATACGAACGCGTGGGATGCTCTTGAACGACTGCCAGGAGTGTAATGAAGTAAATGGGGTCTAACTTTCGAAGTAGACGACTTTGTAGCAGTTTGTAATGCAGTTTCGTGTGGGATGTTTACTTGCTTTTAGTAAGTATGTTGTTATGATGTGTGTGTTATTTCAGCGTTTCCATTCATACAGAAAGTTTAGCACTTATAATATACTAGTGGCCCGCTCCCGGCTTCGCCCGGGGTGCTTTTTTGCAATCCAGCCGATAAATTACTTTAAACCGCCATCTGTGAGAACCTTATGGAACTCACAGATAAATAATTTTTGTATTGAATAAGTATCAACAGATGGCGCTATGTTAATAATATTATGTAATTTGCAAAAAAATAATAAACAAAATGAGATATAAACTATCCTATCTTTTAAGTTGGACCAAATAACAGATACCTATGAAGTTTGATCAAAGTCGGTTCAGTAGTTTCAGAGTTTATCGCGAACATACATCGTGACACGAGATTTTTATATATATAGATGTCGAATTGTTTCCTTTAGAAGGACATACATTACGCTGGCACTATTACCTTGCTGTGTGGCCAAACAGGTAACGGCTAGCCATGATTTCTGAAAAACTTGTAATTGTTGAAGACGTTATTAGGTTAAGAACCCTGCCATTAGACGTGTGGGGAGTGTAGGTACACAAGGGCGTCGTAGACCAGGCAGACCTAAAACATCGTGTACTTAGAGCGGCTGAGGACAATTTAAATGCAAACTAATCTAAATAAGAACAGCTGTTTATGATGTCTAAATTCAATGATGTTCCTTTCTGAAGTCAAATAGGTGAAAATAAAAAATGATATTATAAAACCCACACCTCATATAATGTTATGAGGCACTGATGGTAGAAATTCACAAATTAAATAATTTATTTAATATTTATTATTATTTATTAAAAGTAATGTATCTAACTCAAAATTTTCGTTTTTTTTATATGAGCAAATAAAGAAGGACATCCAGAATCTTGCTAGACATTTTTTTGAATGAATAAATTAATAAATTGATTTAATCTGAATTCGATAAACTTGGAAGTCGTTTGACCAACCAAGAGGTTAATTGTGTTTTTCATGGTTATTTTACTTACCTTTGCTGTCTAATTTTACGGCAGGCCAAGTCTCGGGACAGAAATAGTATGTATATATAATTATAATTAAAATAAATGGTATGTAATTAAACATCTTAATTAATGTCAAATAAACAAACAAGACAAGTGTTTTGAATAATGTGTGCTTTGTAGTTTGTATTCATTCGAGGGTGTGACGAAAATTTTCAAAGCCTAATTATAAAAAAATATACTTAGTGAAAATTCTTAATTTAAAATATACATTGTATTTAATACAATGCAGATCGAAATTTAAAAACAAAATATTTAATTTTCAAATGAGATCAATCAGTTTTGTATGGAGATTCGGCCATTAATTTATTTTTGTTAAAACGATTGAAACTTATAGAATTTATTATACTGAGAAATTGTGTAATTTGGACATGGGGTTTCATTGATTTTTTTAGTTTGAAAGTATTAAAATACCCTAAATTTCCCAAAATGGAAGTTATAATTTTCATTTTTATTTATAAAATCTGTAAAGTTTATAATCTGAATTTTATAAATCTAAAATATTCACAGGTAAGTAATTAGTGAAATTATGAAAAACTTTTATCACTAAATTCTCCAAAGTGTAAGCTAAAGAGAAAAACAATGGCTTGCTTTTGAATGATGTCCTTATAGAAGATATTAGGACTCAAACTTATAAGATATGTTTACTCACTAACGAGTTGAGATTCTATTAAAAAAGAGTTTAAACTTAAAATTTTAAATTATTATTAAAAAAAATACTAAGTAAATAAAATAAAATTAGCCCCTATAATTTAGTTTGTATTGAACGTATAATTAAATAATCATCGTAGTATCAAAAAAGGCATGTCTGCATCACGATATTGCAACTCACTCGAATTACTTTCACATTTTTTTACGTGCACACTTTCGGCAGACGGAGTCTCGGCATTTGCCGTCCGCAAACCCTCAAACTGTTCGCAATATGATCACAAAAACAAACAATGAAATTTCGCACCGATTAATAAATTTAATGCAAACTCAACACACCTCTTAAATGAACCGTGCTGCTCCAGATTTGCGGCTATCCTCACTTTTTCTATCACTTTACTGCCACTTCATCCAGTTGGAAGCACAGAATAAAACACTCGCGTCACTTGGGATAGCGGATGGCGACGATAAACGCGTTTAATGTGCACAAACGTCTATGAGAGACTGGCTGAATGCTTGCTACTCGTAGCATAGCGTCGTCGTCGCTTCCACCGCTTGGCTCGCGAATCAAGGCCACGCAAAACATTGCTCCCATTTCCCCTGTGGAAAGTGTTCGTATCCGTGATCCGTGCCCGTTTCGGACAGGTGTGGGAGAAAGCACCGAAAAAACTCAAAAGCCTGATTCATTCGGCGAGATGATACCGCAGAGGTGTTGTTGTGGTTGACACTTAACTTAGCGAGGTGGAAAGTGAGATAACTGGTTTGCCGGCGCCGAATATGTTGAGAGAAAAAGTTTTGTAAGTACACATATAATATAGTAAAGTATAGTCAATGGATACTCATAGAAAAACATAATGGGAGGAAATCCTGAAAACTAATGGTGACAAACTCAGTGGGTTAAAGTTTTATGCTACATGTATATCCAAAATTTATTTACACCACTCGACAGCTAAATTTTCAATTTTTATTTTGTGTATTTAAAGTGTTATTAAGTAACTTTAAATTATTTAAATTATAAACAAAATAGTAATACAAGGCATATTTTATTATTCATATAGTAACAGATTATCTTACAGTAACAGTAACAGATTAAGTATATCTAAGTAATCTATACTAATATTAAAAACAGAAAAGATTTGTGTTTTGTATATTTATATATTTTTTTGTAATGAATAAATTTAAAAACTATTGGACCTATTTTAAAAATTATTTCGCCTATAGAAAGCTATACATTATCAGTGACTAACATAGGCTTAGTTACGTGGACAAAGTCGCTTGCAACAGCTAGTTAGTTATAAAACTATTTAATTTATTTTATTAATTATAACATCAAGAAAAACAATGCAAACACTGCCTTATAATATGAATGCATATGTAGGTACTAATATGTACTTATATGTTGAGACTGACAAGTGTGAGAAACAAAGCACACTGCTGATTTGAGAAGACCTCTTGTGACATCAAAAGGAATCTTCACGTGTGTAGCTCGAGGTTAGTTAGAGCTAAAACACCGACTTACAGCTATTTACAAGCATAGAGAAAATAGTACTTAGTAAAAGTACCTACTATTTTCTCTATGTTACAAGCCAAAGCTAAGCCCTAATTACCCAAATCTTACTAATGTTTTATCGATTATTACTTAAGGGGATACACAAACGTTGCTCAGCTTGTCTATAGTATATCTATATTATTATCATTTAATATCTTCTATATCTCATATATATTTATCTATATCTATACATATTTATAGGAATAAAAATATAAATTAATTGTTAAATGTGTTAAAGAAAAAAAAATTCAGAAAATTCTCAGAAAAACATTCTAAATTTTCTCTATTCTAATAGTGATTTTTTTTTCAATCGGTTGAGTAGTTTCGAAGATTACCTCCAACATACAGCATACAAACTTTACCTCCATATAATATTAATATAGATAGCTACATATAGGATCAATTTTGAAGCTACAAGTTTTTTAGGTGCTGGAAATCAGAATAATACCTATTACCATTGAGGTTTTAAAGAAAATTTCTGGGTACTTCAGAGATAAAGTACTCGACGTGTTAAATATTAAGGAATCAATAAAGGGAATAATTAAGGCAATGTTATAATAGTAAAGTTGCATTTAGCGTTTCGCCTTAAATAAAGAAGGGAGGCAATTTGCCAAGCTGACTCATGCAGTTTCAGCAAAAAACGCAAGCAATTACTATGTAGGGAACGTGCTAATTTTTTTCTAGATTTTTCACGTGGCTTTTTCCTTTTACAGGGTTATTTCGATATAGAATTTGCAATAGATTATATGTGGCACATAACAATCTATTGGACTATGAGATTTCGTATCATATGTTAAAAGTTGTCAAATGAAAAACATAATTAATTCTTTAAAAAAAAATTGTTGTTATAAAATTTGAATTATTGTTAAATTATTGAGTGCTTTGACACTTTTTGTTAATTTTTTTTCCAGCTAACAAGGGGAGTGTCAAACTTGGGAATCACAGATTCCCATCACTTTTATATATATTGTAGGGCAGGGTCCCCTCAATAAATATATAAAGCGGCAAGACGCCATTCGTTTTTATTATTGAGAAATTTCAACGCCGGTCGCAGCAATGGTTACGTGGCGTAGCGGTAACGCTCTTGCTTACTGAGCGACCGGACGGCTGTTCAAGTCCCAGTAGCGTTACTTTTACCCAAACTAAATCTGCAAATATTCTTTAAGAAGTTTTTTATGTCCATTATGTTTACAATATTTAATTTTAAATACATTTATATGCAAAGATTAAGTCACGGTTAGGGCTGAACGGAAAAATTACCTTTAGTAATAATAAGTATATAATAAGTAAATGCTATATATAATAATACTATAACGTAATAAAAGAAAAATTACTTCAATACATTTTTCTTATTGTTTGTGAACCAATTAACTATGCTTAGAACGAGAACTAGCTTTTTTTCGTCTTAGGTACAGATGTATGAAAAAACTAGTTTTATTATTATATAGAACAATATTTTTTATAAATATTATTTTATTTAAGCATAAAACTATAAACAATGTTCTCATGATTACATTTTTTCATTACACGTGTACCTATGAAAATCCAATGTACGTAAGTGCCCAACAACCGAGCTGAGGGTCGGCACTTGAAAGTGTCATCGACCTACCTACACATTGGTAGGAGAGCCCACGATGCTAAATGTGGAGTCACTCGAGCGTCGTGGGGACCTATTAGATTTTGAAGATTAGATGGTAGGAAGAAAAAAGTTTATATGATGTTTTCCTTTTTAACGGTGGGGTGAGCGTCTACAGGCGTTCAAAAGTTTGTAGACGATGTATTAAAAAAATCCTCCAAATCATCGTCAGATTAAGAATCAGCACGATCAGGAATTCAGGCTGAATCGTCTGTATAAAAATCTGACGCTCTTGAGTATTACAAAATGACAATCGCCAAAAATCTTTTTTGCATTTTCAAAAAGCTGCCAAGAGCTTGCGTTACATCCGAATCATCTGTATTTTAACATCCCCTTTGAAAATCTGTAGCGCCCGAGTTGTATGTATTTAAATTTTTACCCCAACCCCCACCAACCAAACCGGCAGATTAATACATATCCGTTATCGAAGGCACGTGGGGAATATACATTTGGCAATATCTGACGCACTCGAGTAAATTCCAAAATCCTCTCTTGGGCTCCCCCTACTATACACTTCAACTAGAAGTGTGAGGTCACATCTCAACACGTGCCAGAAAAAAAACTTTCGGTTTTTATCATGTATTACCGTTTGCCTACGGCTTCAAAAGTTGTGAAGTACCTAAAGAAAGATTGTTTTTCACCAGGGTTCATCTCAAACATATCATCTTAATAGGATATGTGACAAGTCTCATCGAACTGAGTCTCATTGAGCTGAGCGTTCTCACCTAAAACAGGGGTGTCAAAAAACCTTTTAATTTAGACTAGAAATATCTCAAACCATTATTCTTTTTACTATTGTTATTGTTGACGACCTTTTTAGTATAACCTGGCCGTTTTCTTTTTTATTTCACTGTGTTCTTTTATATTTGTCAATTTTTATAATTTTCTCACACATAGTTCAGTTAGCTTGTTTTTGATAGTAAAAATACATTCGGGTTTACTTGAAATTATATCTTTTTCTTTCTTCCGCCCCTTTTTAGCTTAACATATGGTCCTTCGAGCCGGATACGAGTAAAATTATAAAATTTAAAAATTATAATGATAACCAGAAGTAAGAGCAATATGCGCCAAGAGGAAGAGGCAAGGCGTATCGACCCAGTTAGTGCGGGTGAAAATCCCGGGGTCGCCTTGCCACAGGGTGATGTGGATATCTCCGGCTCCGTAGCGTCGACATATTCCGCTACTGGAGCAGATAAGTTTCATATTTCACCACAGGTATGTTCCCTTGACAGTATTACTTCCCACCAGGCGGGGGGAGCTTCCTTTGAGGATGCCGCTGGTAGTTTAAATACAGCTGTTAGTAGCAGAAAAAGCACTGTTGTCGTTCAGCGTTTAGCTGCGGAAGCACGCTACGCTGCTGCTCTTCTACAACTAGCAGAAGAAGAGGAAAAGAAGAAGGAAAAGGAGAGAGAGGAAATAAGACGTTTGAAGATAGATGTGCAGCGCCGCAAATTAGCGGCAGAGCTCGCTGCCATCGAAAGTTCTTGTAATAGTAATAATTCACGTTCTGTTCTTTCATGGGTTAACAGTTTACCCGACAATTGTGACCCTGTTCAAGGAGCTACCTCGAAGGAGATCGAACCGTCTTTATGTCAACCTAGAGTGCCTCGCTCACCCGGCCCCCGGTCTTCGGCCAGAGTTGAGGAGGTTGACAGTGCTGTTGAGATGGTTCAAGACTACGACGGTCAACCTGGAGTGCCTCGCTCATCTGGGCCCCGGTTTTTGGCTAGAGCTGAGGAGGTTGACGGCGCTGATAAGAGGTTTCACGGCTCCAATGGTTACATTTCAAATAAACATTTGAAAGGTAATGTAGATATGACGTCACATGAGAGTAGAAATGACATTAAGGATTTAGCAAAAGCAATTTTGTCCATAGGTAGTAGTAAAACTAGACATGTAGAGCTCATTCCATTTAGTGGTAGGGCATCCGAATGGCTAGCTTTTAAAAGGACATTTGACAACACCAGAGGTAACTACTCCGCCAATGAAAATTTAATTAGACTTCATACTGCACTTCGCGGTGAGGCCGCACAAGCGGTGTCTGCATTGTTATTAACTGCTAGTGAACCTGATGTTGTCATAGAGGCCTTAGAGGAACGTTTTGCCCGACCTGAGCTTATAATTTTAGAAGAACTGGCGTCAGTACGAGCTTTACCAAAGTTACAAAGTGATTTAAAAGATTTAAATTTGTTTTCATCTCGTGTTCATAATCTCGTAGTTGTTATTAAACATTTAAATCAAATTGCGTATTTATACTCTCCCGAAATTTATAATACATTACTAGGCAAATTAACACCCTTACAGCGTGCATTATGGACGCGCTATGCGGCTGAGCGTTGTAGTGAGGAATCTAAATTAGAAATTTTATCGGATTTTCTACGAGAGGAGAGTAAAAATAATATACAATTTGGTTTAATTTCCAATCAAATTCATGAATCGGAAATTCACAATAAATATGACAGAAAACATTTTGTACATGTCACTAATATGTCTGATATATGTGATTACTGTCAAGAAGGTAGACATAGTATAAAAGATTGCATACTTTTTAAAAATATTTCAGTTGACCAAAGAGTTGAGTATTTACGCAAAAGTCGTAGATGTTTTAAATGTTTTAGTAACCGTGCGCATAGTTGGCGTCTTTGTCATATTAAACGGAAATGCGGTGTAAATAATTGTAAGTTTTCGCATCATCCATTGCTTCATGGTGCTAAAATATCACGCAAGGGTGTATCCATAGTAAATTCTGACCCACTTAAGGTAGATCTCAGTGCGTCGTCTAGTTATAAACAGCCAGTTTCGGATTGTGTAGTTGACACTCCAGTTGAGGACAACGCAGCATATGCTTTTACCTTATGTAAACAACAGAACCATGTATTTTTAAAGGTCTTACCGGTAATAATTAGTGGACCTTTAGGAGAGGTAGAGACTTTTGCTTTGTTGGATGATGGTTCCACCGCCACGTTAATTGACTCTGACATAGCGGGTCAGATTGGTGTTCATGGTCCCGAAGGCCACATCAGAGTTCAAGGTGTAGGTGGTATGGCTCGTGAGCATAAAATTAATTACGTTTCTTTTCAAATTCGTGGCAAGAATATGACAAAGTCGTTCACTATCAGTAATGCTAGATCTATATCACAGTTAAGACTACGTGAACAGTGCATAACTCAAGAAGAAGTTTCAATGTATCCGCATTTACAGGATGTTGCTTATGATTTAATATATAAAAAGGGGAAGCCGACTGTTTTAATCGGTGTTGAGGACTGGTTTCTCACCATTTCACATGAAACCAGAGTTGGCACAAAGTCTCAGCCTGTAGCAACTCTTACTGCTTTAGGGTGGGTTTTACACGGTCTTTCTCATAGTAAAACTAAGGCAATTGATTTTGTTAATAACATTGACATACAACACCGTGATCAAGTAGATAATCTAGAGTCTTTGGTAAAAGAACAATATAAAATAGACTCAATCGGTTTAGCGAAATATTCAGCCTCATACGGTTCACAATATGATCGTGCTCTAATGATTCTCGAGAAGACAACTCGAAGGCTATCTAGTGGGGGTTTTGAAACTGGTCTATTGTGGAGGTCGGATAACCTTGTTGTTCCTGATAGTTACAGTCACGCGTTATCTCGTTTCTGTCATTTAGAGCGTAAAATGGGTAAAAACAAAGATTTTTCGTCTGCTTATAAGGCTTTCATGAATGACATTATTAAAAAAGGTTACGCGAAGGAATGTTCAGACCAATATTGCTCTCTACGGTCAGAAGTAACTTCTCGTAGATATTGGTACCTTCCGCATTTTGCGGTTTTTCATCCGCAAAAGAAAAAAATGCGCGTTGTTCATGACGCTGCCGCAAAGATAGATGGAGTTAGTTTGAACTCATTGTTATTGCAAGGTCCAGATTTACTAAATTCTCTATTAGGTATTTTATTTCGTTGGCGTCAAGGGCGTATAGCTTTAATTGGGGATATTAGAGAAATGTTTCCTCAAATTAAAATTATTAAAGAGGATCAAAACATGCAAAGATTTTTATGGCGAGATAACTCTTCAGCTCCATTAAAGGAGTTTCAAATGACCTCAATGATTTTTGGGGCTTCATCGAGTTCTTGTACAGCCATGTACATTCTTAGAAAAAATGCAACAGAGAATTCGCATTTATATCCTGAGGCAGCAGAATCAATTAAAAATACTTATATGGATGACTGCGTTTTTAGTGTAGATAATGTAGAGCAAGCATCTAGGTTAGTCGCAGATATAGTTGCACTGCATAGTTTAGCGCATTTTGAGATGCGGGGTTGGGTTTCTAATAATCCTGAAGCGTTACTTTCTATTCCCACAGAATTAAGGGCTTCATCAATTTCTGAAATTCCCCTTAAGGTAATCTCTAACACGAATATTAGGGTTTTGGGTTTAATGTGGAACCCATCCAGTGACATTTTGTGTTATCAGTTAAAAGATATAGCGCAACCTTCTGTTGTTGATCTGACAAAACGTAGCGTTTTATCCCACGTTATGCGACTTTTCGATCCGATAGGTTTTCTAACCCCGGTAACAATACACGGGAGAATATTGCTTCAAAATTTGTGGCGTACAGATAGTGGGTGGGATGACACCTTATCAAATGATCAACAAAAGTTGTGGTCGCGTTGGTTTGAAATTGTGGCGAGTATAAAACATATAAAAATACCACGTTACTATGGGTTTGGTTATGTGGCAAAGGAGTTGCACGTTTTTTCCGACGCTAGTGAAAATGCATATGCCTGTGTCGCGTATTGGCGTACTGTAAGTACTGACGGAAGTATTAATGTTACATTTATTTCCGGAAAAGCACGCGTAGCTCCTCTTGCACCAGTTTCCATACCTAGACTTGAACTGCAGGCAGCTCTCATAGCGGCTCGGCTGGCATTTACTATCGAATCGGAACATGAAGTGACTGTATCGCAACGCTACTTTTGGACTGATTCGATGAATGTGCTCGGTTGGTTGCGAAGTGAGGCACGGACTTTAAAGCCTTTCGTTGCTAACCGAGTAGGGGAGATTTCGGAGACCACGAACGTGTCCGATTGGAGATGGTTACCCACGGCTTTAAATGTGGCTGATGAAGCTACCCGTTTGTCCGATGGGTGTTCATCTCGTTGGTTTTCAGGACCCAGTTTCCTTTATAAAAATGTGGACGAGTGGCCTTCGGAAACCTCTAAAAATGGGTGTTTACAAAATGGCCAATTTAAGAAGGAATTTAAAAAAGCAACACTTGTAAACACTCATGCTACTGAAGTCAATTCTCAATCTCTAGAGTTTCTGCCTTCAGTACCAGATCCCTCGCGTTTTAGTAGTTGGTTACGGATGGTTCGTGTGACCGCCCGTGTATATCAATTTATCAAAATACTCCGTAGCCAAATAAATTCAAAATTGGGATCGTCTAAACGTTTGGCTGGCTTCGCAAATAAATCACACCATCACTTAACATCCCATTTACCATCTTCATCTTACTTTCCATTAACGTCAGAAGAACTTCAAGAGGCAGAAAATCATGTAATCCGTTGTTGTCAGAGAGAATCATTTAATGAAGAATGTAATAGTCTCCGTGACTCCAAGCCGATAGTTCACAAGAGTCGTTTGCTGCGGTTTTCTCCTTTCCTCGATGCTAATGGAATAATTCGAATGGCTGGAAGAACCTCTGTTGTAAAAGACGTGCCTGTTTCCACCAGACAACCGATCATACTTGATGGACAACACCCAACGGTTCGCCTATTAGTGGCTTATTACCATGTAAGAGCGATGCACAGTTATCCCGCTCTAGTCATTAACGAAATACGTCAAAAGTATTGGATTTTACGGTTAAGAGGAGTTGTTCGAACCACAGCACTCAGATGTCCAGTTTGTATAATTCGTCGTGCTAAACCATCACTTCCACCAATGGGAGACTTACCAGAGGAGCGTTTGAGTCACCATCGTCGCCCGTTTACATACGTCGGATTGGACTACATGGGGCCTGTGTTAGTTACTATTGGGCGAAGACACGAAAAAAGGTACATAGCTCTCTTCACATGCTTGACGTCCAGAGCCATCCATTTAGAGATTGTTGGCAGTTTATCAGCTGATGCAGCAATTATGTGTCTACGACGATTTATTTCTCGACGAGGGACTCCACTCAAACTTCTATCAGACAATGGCACTGCTTTCGTTGGAGCAAACAATTTGTTGATGAAAACTTACCAAGAACAGATGGGCGAAGCCTGTGCTAATCGTGGAATTGTTTGGAACTTCATACCACCTGCTTCACCTCACATGGGAGGCGCGTGGGAGCGATTAGTGCGTAGCGTCAAAATATCACTGAAAACAATTCTTCACGATCGCGCCCCGCGTGAAGAGGTTCTGCACACAGCGTTACTGGAGGTAGAAGCATTAATCAATAGTAGACCCTTAACAGAAGTCTGTATTGACACGGAAGCGCCCGAGGCCCTGACACCATTTCATTTTATTCTTGGGTCATCATCTCCATATGGTCCAGTGCCAAAAGAAGTGGACGATGGTGACCTTCTAACAAAGAGTGATTGGCGCAAGTCTCAGCGTTTGGCTGACATGTTTTGGACAAGATGGGTTCGGGAATACTTGCCAGTCCTTGCTCCACGCTCAAAGGCAGGAATGAAACATCAAAACTTAAACATCGGAGACCTGGTGCTGATTGCCGACGGAACACTCCCGAGAGGGTTATGGCCGCGTGGACGCATTACCAACGTATTTCCTGGAAAGGATGGTGTTGTACGGACGGTGGAGGTGAATACTGGTGGAGGAGTATTGAAGAGGCCGGCTGTAAAAGTGGCAAAGTTGATGACACCTGACAGATGTGGCTAATTGATGACGCCTGGCATATGTGGCTAGTTAATGACACCTGGCAGATGTGGTTCTGCCACAGGAGAGGGGGATGTTGACGACCTTTTTAGTATAACCTGGCCGTTTTCTTTTTTATTTCACTGTGTTCTTTTATATTTGTCAATTTTTATAATTTTCTCACACATAGTTCAGTTAGCTTGTTTTTGATAGTAAAAATACATTCGGGTTTACTTGAAATTATATCTTTTTCTTTCTTCCGCCCCTTTTTAGCTTAACACTTATTATTATTCTTATTGTCGAAAATGTCGTCTTTTATGTTCGTTTTTAATGCATGCTAAGTTAGCCTATAAGTGGAGTATACATTATTATAAAAGAATGTTTAAATGTGAATATGTGTAAGGATGGTTACGTACTGTGTTGGCTTCCTGATAAAAAAAATATTTTAAATCTTAATATTTATTTAAGTAACTAGCGGATTCGCACGGATATTTTTCTGCAAATTATATAAAAGAACTTTTCTCCTCGATCGCTCTTTTCATTAGTGAAAACTGCATTAAAATCTGTTGCGTGATTTAAAAGGAGATAGTGGATATACAGAGACAAATGCCGGCAGCGACTTCAATTTAGAATATACTGTATCTTCTATTATAGATTACTAATAGGTAAACTGCTGGTAAACTGCGCCAAAGAAGTTTGTAACGATATTGTCTCATATAACGTTCCACGTTGACATTTCATGTGTTGTAAAATACTAAACGTACTTACATGTAATCGCCTCTGAAGAAATTCTGTGTCTGGTAGTAAAAAGCTCATAAAAAATCCGTTGTGTTGTTTAGAATAATTGAAATAAATAAATAAACAAATAAAATAAATAACGTGGACTGTGAAACTTTACGTTGATAGGTTCGAATAAAATAAAGATAGCTCGTTAATTTATGGGTTTTTTTTAAATGTAAAAGTTGTTTATGACGATGCACGCAATGGTAGCACAAGCAAAGCAACAGATGTTGCAAATAAACTGCGACCATATAATATAAGTTAATAGGGGACTCTGGCATGACTTTAGGTACTCATTTACCAAAACACAACAGCACACGTGCTGTTATTTCACCGTGGTCTTCTATAAGAATAATATGACAATCGAATAAGACTTTGAAAAGGTTATTAGGACAAAACAGATTGACGTTAGAATAAAATTAAGACAATGAAATGTATCACGCCAGCTATTTCTTTATGTGTTGATCAAGTTATACATGAAATTTACTGAGGTCAAAGGAGAGATTGTTGGTAAAATTTGTGTGTTAATAGTTGCGTCCGCCTTCTATGAAATCGGGTCATTGTCAATTGCGGAACATGTCATCGAAGATAGAGGTTACAGGATATAGAATAGGATACTAAACTCGCATACTGTTTTCAAGAAATCGTTTAGAAATAATTATGACGTCATTGTACCCATAGAGTGACTGAATAATAATATTTTGCTAATATTCTTCTGATGGGCCACGGGCGGCCTCTACGAATTAATAAATAAATTTAAAAAAAATTAATATATGTATTTGAAGCATATAATAATTTGCCATATTAAAATTTCCCATTTAATTAGGTACATTGTTACGCGTTGAAAAATTAACATATATAAGTTACTAGCGACCCGCTTCCTGCTTAACTCATGAAAACACTTAATTAGGTTTTATCATGTATGTACTTATATCTCTGAAAAAATTATCTAACGGATGGTGAAAATCGCATCAAAATCTGTTGCGTAGTTTAGGAGGAGTTAGCGGCTATACCTGCATACAGACGCCGAAAGCGACTTCAAATTATTTTAAGATATAATTTGAAAAGATTTAAAGGACGCCTGACATATTTTTTATCTCTGTAACAACCGTGGCGCCACGCCGAATTTTTTTCCAATATCCTATTTAATCCAGGTATTAACTATCTGCGTGCCAAATTTCATATAAATCCGTTCATTACTTTTTGCGTTATTGAGGAATAAACATACAAAATTTCGCAATTGTAATATTTATTAAGTTAAAAATAAATTATTGAATTTAAAATTTATGGTCCATTACATCAAGATAAATCTGTCACACTTTAATGAAATAACTTTTTTTAAATAATAATACAAAATACTGTTACTTTTATCAATAACTAGCGACTCGTTCCCGGCTTCGCCCGGGTGCATTTTTTTCCGTAAAAACCTTCCCTGATTATCCCTCTATCCATGAGTGAAGACAGAATTAAAATCGGTCCAGCCGTTCTCGAGTTTTGCGCTTAGCAACACATTTAGGGATTCATTTTTATATGATAGATTATTTATAATGTTATTTCATTGATTATTTGTGCGTATGTGGAACTTTTTAAAACTACTTACTTTATTCGTTTTTGAGACAAAGGCACATACAAAAGATCGTGCAGTCAAAGACTACATTCAGAGCGATTTACATACTGGAATATTCTCATTTGAAACTGTGTATCAAGTAAAAAATAAATGCAGTATTACCATGCGCATTGCAGTATAATATTCTTTATATGCACAAATTGTTAAATACGAGTATTTATGCTTTTAGTTTCACACAATAAAAACTTATTCGTAGAGATATACGCGAGCTTTATATATTGGATAGAAGCTCTATTTTATGTTGTTCGAGATCGAATAGAATAATATACCTACTGTAAAAGTGTAAAATAAGTGTATGAAATATTAGAGTTTTAATTAGAAAAAATAACTACAACTTAACTATATTATACTAAGGCCGGTTACAGTGCTCGACCGACCGTCGGTGGTACGTACTGTCGGTCCTGAGGGCCTAGTGCGAGTTCTACTAGATCAAACGCGTCGAACGCGTAAACGTCAATTTGTATGGGAATGAAGAAGCGCCACGGGTGGCTAACGTGTAGCGGTGGACAAATTGCATCCCGGGCGAAGCCGGAAGCGGGACGCTAGTAAACAATATGTAAAGAAATCAAATTAAATGAACAAATACATTGTAATTATTATAATGAATATGAACTCGTGATCTTAATATACTATACTTTCGGTATGTAGTGTGGTGTCCAATTTGATGCAGGACACATAGATTGATGAGGGCCGGTAGTAGGGTCTCACCTACCCTTCTTTTATCACATGTCATTCATGTCAACTTAAAACTACCTCTCGACCCTCCGTCCTGCCATCTATCAAATTACAGGAGATATAATATAATTCGAATTCGAATAAAAATACGTAATTTATTTTTAGGTTTTAGCAAAGCTGTATTGATTGTTACTGTGATTAGATATAATCTCTTTGATTTGTGTTCTTACTTTAGTGGAAAGGTTGAGTTTTGGAATTTTTTTAGATTTATTTAAAAAATGCTTAATAAGTTTTTTTTTTATAAATTCTTGATAGATATCGAAACAATTTACATATAAATATAAAAGTAAATCCTAAATAAAACTAAACTAAACTAAAATCTAAAACTAAATAAGCCTAAAAATATATTAAAACTACATATATTTACACTTGACTGTACAAATTTCGTTCGAAAATCTAGTAGGTGTTATGTACTATACTACTATAAGAAAACAATAATTCCAATGAGTTAATTTTACCCATGTAAACATTTAAATAATAGGGGTTAAAGTATGAAATTGCCGTTTTATTGTAATAGGTACTTCGAATTGACATAGAACCTTCATGGTTTGAGATTTTTGAGTGAAACTTTTTTCATACGGTACCTATGTAGTTCTTCTTTTAAAAAATGTGCAACATTCGATTATCAACTTTCAGTTGTTTTTTTTATTCAGCTTAGACAATAAAGATGGATACTTGGAAAATTCGTGTGATTTTTGAATACGAGTTCCGACGCGGAACTAACGCGGCAGAAACAGCTCGCAATATTAATGTTGCGTTTGGAGAGGGGACTGCTAATGAACGCACTGTGCTATTTTGGTTTAAACGCTTTCGTGATGGAAACTTCGATTTGAAGAACGAACCACGTGGAAGACCGCCCACACAGGTGAATAACAATGATTTGAAAGAGATGGTGGAAGCCGATCCGAGCCAAACTACCCAGGAATTAGCGGCATGGTTTAACGTTACCTTACCAGCAATATTGACTCATTTGCGTCAAATCAATAAAATAAAAAAATATGAAAAATGGGTGCCTCATGATTTGACTGATCTGCAGACTCTACAGGAACTGCAATTAGAAACCATTCGTCACCCTCCGTATTCGCCAAACCTTGCTCCAACGGACTACCATTTTTTTCGTGATTTGGACAATTTTCTGCGTGATAAAAAGTTTTCTTCTCAGGAGGCAGTGCAAAATGCTTTCACACAGTTTGTCGAATCTAGATCACCAGAGTTCTATCGCAAAGGCATAAATGAGCTTCCTATTAGATGGCAGCAATGTATAGATAATAATGGTAATTATTTTGATTAAATAAATATGTTAAATTAAAAAAAAAACGAATTTTTCTTTTTCAGTACAAATCGGCAATTTCATACTTTAACCCCTAATATAACCTCGCGACGGAGAAAGGGAGTTTTATCTTAGATCCGGCCGTCAATCTATTGCAGGTTCGTTCGCTGATTAGGTACTTCTGCTGAAAAAGTATAAATTTCAACGCTTATAACTAATTTTCTAAATCATTGCTGCGAATGTTAGGGAAATAAAATTTGAACATGAGCCTAACTAGTTCTTAACCAAACAAACGAATACGTATTTTTTTAATTTATCAAAAATTACAATATAAAACTTAGTATAATGTCTATAAATTCGCCCTGCACAACGGTATAATTATTTTCGACTAATGTAATTCATTAAACGTTTATTCTCCCATATAAAATACAATGACTTCAGCCCTCTTTGTGAAAAATATTTAGTTTTGACTGTATTTATGAAAAGGCAAAAACATTTATTCCATGAAAAAAAAAAACTTGTTAACTTTCACAGTTTATTCGTTAGGTTATGTATAACGAACCACTTGAATACCTTTAGTTACTTAGTTACTACTATAGTGAAGAGGGCAGGCGGTGGCCCCATTGCGTGAGGTCATGGGTTCTAATCTGACACTATCTGCCAACTCATCCCCTATTGTGGCTATCGACTATCAGCTTTCACCTACTTTTTAGATAGGTCAGCTCAATAAGTTCGACTTATTTTGAAAGGTACTTTTTTTAATAAATAGGTATTATATCTTGGCCTTTAAATTGCTTTACTTAACTTTATTTACTTTAATGTTAAGTAAATATTTTTTCACTTTTATATTCAGTAAACTAAGGTCGCATAATAATGAAAAACCTTGGCATGAAATTGTTATTAAAACATAATCCAGAGCACCTGAACAATTTCAAACGTAATTTTCTTTGACAATAAATAAAGTAAGTAAGTATATGGGTTCCCCAAACGTTCGGGGTTTCTAAACAAATTTAATTACAAACGATATTTTGGGCCGTTATTGAACTTTATTATTAGTAATTTTGCAAAAGGTCGTTGAAAACTGTCGACGTTTCAAAATCTTTAAATAACATTTAACAAGGTTTTGTAAATTTTGTAAATTTATAGGGGTTTATATTTAAAACTGAGGGCCTAGTGCGAGTTTTACTCGATCAAACGCGACGAACACGTAAATGTCAATTTGTATGGGAATGAAGCAGACCTACACGTGAGCCACCAGGTGGCGCTGCTTCATTGCCATACAAATTGACATTTACGTGTTCGTCGCGTTTGATCGAGTAAAACTCGCACTAGGCCCTCAGATACATTACCCTGCCTTCCTACATAAAGAAATGGCTTTGACCAGCCCCTTTTTTGGGTGCCTTTTTTGAGTTTGCGAAAAACCGTCGCTGGCTAAACCTAGTCGGGAACCATAAGCCATCACCGAAACTCCTTTTAGTTGCCTGATGTGACAGACAGAGGTTACCGCGTGTCGATATTCTAATCGAAATCCAGATCACAGGGTGTTAGGGCTACTGTTACTGCCGCAGGGTTAGCTCTCACAAATATTTGACTAGCATCCTTGAATATAATGTAGTAAATTATTTAAGAATAAAAAAGTGTGTGCAATGCTTCCTATTTAAAAAGACCGCTTACAACTTCAATAGCTTACGTAAATATATCGCCAATGAAACCGATCGTTACCTCATAACTCTTTGTTTGAAACCATTTGTTTTCAATCAACACCAACTTTCGCAAACAATGAAATTACTTTCATTATAGTTATGTACTTTGTTGATTTTGTATTTAGTCATGATTCACTAACTAATACGATAAATGGGTCTTAATCCATTAGTTAGACGTACCTTCGAGACCCTCAATGTTAATCAGCTGTCTCTCTGCTAGCTCATTTGAAAATTCATGTGTAAGAAGATTGCAAGTCTTGTCTCAAATTTTCTTTGATATTTATCAAGATTTATTTATCTCTAATATAATAAAACCTCTAATAGAGTAAAAATACCTACTCCAATATAATTGGATTCTTTTATAAGACTTTTACTGACGCATTGTATTCTTGCCTAGGAATGACTGTCGAGCTATAGATGGATAATAGTAGGAAGTGTGGCTACCGTCGCCTGTAACAAAATCAAATTTAGGACATGTTCACTACTGATCTAGACTAAGATAAAGGATGAGGAACAAGATGAGCATATAAGAATGGACTTTAGCATCTCTTAAGTACTAACGCACCGAAACCTGGCCTTCTGTAACGAGGTGGTTAATGAGCCAACCTGTGAGATTTTATCAATTATTTTCATTCGCTTTAAAGTCCATTCGTTCTAAGATTATTTAGTTGTAGACATTGCAATAAATAAGATTGGGATAAAGTCACGATAGTGGCAACCCTGAATTAATCTTATCGCCTTTTAAAAATCCATCTGATCGTACGACTGCACCCAACTGAGTACACTGATGGGTAATACCACCGGATTCGCAATTCGTGTCATGACTGCATTAACTATTCAGGCCTTGTAAGCGAATGAATGGATCACCGAACAACATTCAGATTTTCCTTGGACAATCCTTTGTATTGTTTCGTAATAGTTTCAATAGCATTACTTACGACACACGAATCATATTACACAAGTCACCAGACATGCTGACAGTACTTGATTATAGGTGTTACAAACACCAAACCAAACGCAAGCAAAATAAGAAGGCATTGCAAATGTGCTGCCGATCTAAGATAACAACTTAAAGTAGAGCCAAATTGGTGAGATACAAAAGTTTATTCACCTTACTTGAACTGACAATCTATTATCTCTTTCTATGTTGTATCTATTTGACACAAGATAGAAAGAGACAATGTAGCATACGAGCTTCCGTTTGATAATAATATTCAAGGACAACCCGGACATCGCCGCGCTTAAGTCCTGCATAAAAAAATGACCTTGCGGTAACTTTGTTTACATTTGGTATCGCTTCTCAATGGCCCTAGTTTAGGTCATCTAAGGATAAAAGTAACAGTATAAGGATTTAAGATCATTAAAATATGTTACTCTACTAAGGATAAAAGGAGATTCTAAGTAATCCTTTTCTCGCACGTAAACGCAAATTCTATTTGTGTTTTCTCGGCATGTCCACAATAGCACACTTTCTGTTATTTCAAATTGGTAGATATGCTGTGGTTTCTGACGCCAGATGGTATTGATTATTTGTAGCTGTGGAAAGCAGTGTTCTTAGATGCTTGTTACTGTTTCAAGCGAAAACTACCGAACCAATTTTCATGAAACTTTTTTCATTAAAATAACAAATAATGTTTAGCAAAATATTTACGTAACATAAAATTTAACTGCGACAATAAGTATTTAACAATAAAACATAAGCAATAGATACTAAATGAAATAATTGTAATTTGAAACTTTTTAACAATCTTTATATAACAATAGTAAAAGATTTGCAATAGGTCACCCAACATTTATAAGACAATGGCCTACGAGGAATTTCTTCATTGGAGTTCCGGGGATTTATCTCAAACTACTGACGCCGGACGCGGGAGAAACCGACCGTAGTTGTGTGTGGTAATAGTATAATTATTATTCAATTTACATTTTTTATTTCGTGGTATTCAAATTAATATCTTAAAGCCATCTTATTAGGTTTGTAAGTACAAGGAACAAATTTGTAAAGTACGCAAGTGAGTTATTGCATAAGCATCTGACTCATTATTCGGTAAGGATCGAGTTGCAACACGGTAGCTTGTGACTTACATAAAACACAAAGAAATATAATTATGTTAGAGAATTTAAGAACCTAAGTCTCGTGTGTTAAAGTAGATTATCTAATTCAAATATTAGTTACGTTGACTGAAGTATTTGCAATGTTTTCAGCCCATTTCCTAGTTGACCAAGGGATTTAACTAATTTCCACAGGTTCGATTGATGTGAAATTTGATATACTCTTACTTCGAAGGTATTTCCACCGAAGTAAGAGTATGAAACGGTAAACTTGATCTGATGCTGCATCAAGAAGTTTGCAAGACACCCAACTCCTCAGCAACTTACAGCAGGTATAGCGTGTTTGGTCTCAATAGAAATGTGTATGTATGTATTTGTATGTATGGTTTTGTAGTTAGTATATATTAAGTCGTACACTTGTCAGAGTGGTCGTTGTTGTGCGGATGATGTACACGGAGGATGGTCGTGTTCGCCCTTCCTGTTTGTGTTCCTGTTTTTCCTGTTTTTGGCGTCATGAGCACACTGTACCACAGTAGAATAAGAATTGTCAAACGGGTAGGCAATCTACCTCTTGGGCGTTTGCCCTCCAATCGACCCTGAACCACAAGCCTGATGTAGTAGATGTAGTAGTAGAACCTACAAAATTTGCCAAAATAAGTACTGATTCGTCTTTTCTTGGGTGACAGAACAAGACCACGTCTCTTCTCTGTCACAACATGTAACAAATCTCGCTAAGAATCCCTTTAAATATAGGACCCTTTGCTTAATGTTTATTTGCTTACATAGTTCCCGACCTTATCAAGAGATTGTACTGTAAGCCTTATTTTTTTATCTAAATCCACAACTAATTTGTCAATTAGATATGTGCAATCAAAGACATGAATTATTTGAAATAAATATAATTATTTGAAATGCAAATACAAAATATTTAAGTAGGTACCGTACCAATAGCCTGACAAAATACTTAGTTAAGAAATTAAAAAGTGGTAATACTGTAATGTTGTCTCGTTTTAACAATCTCGTTAATAAGATTTTAAAAAACGACATTTAAATATTAAAACTTCGACATTGATAAATGATATTAACATTAACACTAGCACTAAGTTTCTGATGGGCGTTCAGCCAAATCTTTCAAATGTGAACGCCTGCTTGGCGCCTACTCAATAAAAATTGTACATCTACGTCTGAATTTAAGCATTGCTATAATATTTATATCAGGCGCTGCACTGAATTGGACCAATACTCTACGCTACGGTAATAAAATGAACAGCAAAAGGGGTTAACCAGAGGTTCTGTGTTTTACGATAGCTCGTAAAATAACCTTTCTTATTACTATCGAGCCAAAGCCATATGCAGTGGCAAAAATATTTCTGCTTAATAATATACTTAACCACAAAGAACAAGGTTTATAATGAGCACACGTTCTGCATTCTACGAAAGCGAAAAATGAGCTAAAAATCATCATTAATATAATAGCCCTGCACGAAGTTTCTCTCATGCAAAAACTACTATAATAGTTTAGAATAATACGTAAACTATAATTAATGAAGATATCCGGTCGAAGTCGCGGGCCAAAGCTAGTTGTATAGGTTATTGGCACACGGGCGTTTTGCTCCGTCTGTATATAACCTACATAAAATATGATTTATCTAAATCGCATAATGCCTAAATATAATTTTAAATTGGTGTTTAGAGTAAATAATAAGTTGACTGTTTCTGGTTTGAATCGGTAGTGTTTTGCACTAGGTCTTAAAATAGATTAAATTATAGAGTATACTAACTACTCGCCCCTGGCTTCGCACGGATGCAATTTTTTTGTATTCGTTGGGGGGTTTCGAAGAAGTTAACGGAGAAACAGAGAGAATTGTTTTGTAATATGCACAGATAAAATTACTTATTACAAATTCGCTAAAGTATATAAATCTATGATAACTTTAGCGAATTCGCAGTAATTTTAGTTGTTGAGTTGAAACAATTTAACTACAATACAGCAAGTGGTTAAGTAGACGTTCACTGGGCAATCTTATAAACACACAATTTAGTATATAATAGGTTTAAATTCGAAACGGAACTTGCAAGATATACAATGATGACAGTTGTACCTACTTATTCAGTCGGTGGAATCTCTCGCAGGCAGATACTTCTCGAAAATAAATTATCTTGTAGTATATATTATGGATATGAAAATAATCATATATTTACTGACGAGTGCCAGTATAGTTTGTGGTATGTAGTTATTATTATATTAAGACCTAGTCATTTCTATTAGTAAAACACCGTTCAGTAGTTTTTGAGATCATCGAACGTACCTACAGACAGACAAGTCATCGCGAACATACATACAGACAGACAGACGTGACGGGAGACTTTGTTTTTTGTAATATGTAAGAATAAGAAGAAATAATTTCTTATTTTTTTTTTTAGGATTGACAGTCTGGTTGACGGTCCACTTTATTTCACCGAAATACAGCAATACACATACTGTTATTTCACGGTGGTCCTCTGTGAGGGGGTGGTTACTGTCGCCAGACGGGCTGCCCAAATATAAACCTACTATACAAACATATAAAAAACTTTTTTTCTTTACTTAACTGAGAATAAGAATTATAACTCTTTCCATTAATAAAAACCGTATCAAAATCTGTTGTAGTTTAGAAGAAGTTAGCGGAGAAACAGGCAGAATCTGATAGCAACTTTATTTTATAATATGTATAGATTTTAAAAGTACATATACAAGCTTAAGTAAGAGTAGTTTAGCTTAAGTTTAAGTATCTCGATTAAATAATGTTACATACACAAGATAATGTTTCTTATTTTCAGCTATACAGTACGATGGCCTTCGCGGTAAGTTTAAAACTTTTTTTTTTTAATTAAACCCCCACGCCCGATGCAAAAACGTAGTGTTATATGTATGACGTGTGTTTTTGTGTATCTCTGAGCTCCCAAACAGATGGACCGAAGTGGATCCGGTTGTTTTATTTGAGAACTTAGCTATAATTTATGTTGTGCAAATTTTACACGACAGCGGGTGTTGGAACTCAGGCGCATGAGGTGGCTGCATCAAGATCGCGTCGTGTTAGTGTAAGACCGCATTATAATTACGTCTACGTACGTATTTATAGAAGAATAGCTGGTGCCCACGACTTCGTCCGCGTTGATAAATATTAAGTAGCCTATCCTGTGTCCCGTACGTCCAAATGTTTATCTACCAAGTTTCATGAAAATCAGTTAATTCGTTTCAGAGTTATGGAAGAACATACATACATACCTACATACATACAGAAAAAAATTCTAAAAATCGTCAATTTAGTTTCAGTATCATGTATAGAGCTTATACACACGATATCTCTGAAAACAAAGTAACTTACTCCATGACCGACCCTTACAGATTTATTATTAGTATTGATGAAAATGGATTATGTCACAAACAAAATTCTAACCGTGATTCCATGAACTCTAAAAACGCCTTGGAAATCAGAAAGATCGATTAGGTAGGTACTACGGCAAGCAAGCTGACTGCCCATTTGAATTTTTTTTATAAACAAAAGCAATGTTATTGGTTATGGTAATGCTGCGCTCCTGATCTATATAAGATAAAATAAAAGGATACAGTACACTCACCGAAGCACAACCGAGTACATTGTGTTGTTAGTATTTCTGTTGTTACATTATATTGTTAAGGGGTACTTGACGTCAGATAGACTGCCTAGTTTATCAGACTTCGCATCGCATTGTGGCCTGACGCTATAAACATTAATTTTATAGAAAGAAAGAACAAAAATACTTTTTTTTTTCTAAATAGAACCTAAAAAAAAGAAAGATTAATATTTTTTCGATCTACAATTACGGGTTCAATGACATGTACACAGAATTAAATTCGTTATTAGTAAACTCGCGGGCCAGTATAATGTACAGTGCAGTACGTTACATAAAGGTACTAAACAAATTTTGAAAGTGTATAAAAAAAATATGTTTGTATCGAGGACAGCACACTTTAGTCCGATAAATTCTTGCAATTTACAAACAATCAAATTTACAGTCAAGTTCGGTTGGTCGGATGCTCTCTCGGATATGGAGTACTTCTACAAAATCCCTCGCACTATCTCCGACGCTGAGTCTGAGGGTTGGCAGCGTACAGAACGCCCTCCTGAGGCGCTTCCAGAATTGAGGATGTACTGTCCTCCAGGCCGAGCTGTTTGCCCGCTCTACGACAGCGCTGGATTCGTAGCTGGATTGCAACTTGCCGTATGTATATTTTTGCAAATTTCATTGACCTCTCTCAATATATTGTAGATCACAGCAAAACAATCTTTTTAACCCCCGACGTCTGACGCAAAAGTATCTGTCTGTGAAATCGTAGCAACTCAAGTCGATGTAACTCCCAAACCGATGTACTGATTTTGTTCAGGTTTTTTTTTTGTTTGAAAGCTGACGTGTTCGACGCGGTTCTTAGCTATAATTTATGAAGATCTGTCCCAGACGTTTGAAGACTAGGAGCCCATTTTCTAGATAACGAAGGGATTTTAATATAGTGTTTTGAATCATAAAATACCAAGAATTTTATGGTAAACTATATCTAACATTTATAATTTTTACCGATGAAAATCAATAATTTTTAATTGTTCACCACTGAATCAAAAATAGGTTGACTTCATATTGTCTAGCCTGGAGCCGGTATGCACTGTCCTGAAAATAGACTTTAACATCAGCAATGAATTTTAGTCAATGTGTAAACTGTAATTTCTTTAAACATTATCAGCTTCCAGTGGACGAATTCGAATCTGTGGCTATCAAGCCAGAGAAAAAGTTTACCAAGTGGCGAGCCCCTGCTACTAATGGAGAGATTTCAAGGGATTACTGGACCGTAACACAATACTTTGTCTCCGAAGGTATTTTTACGTATTTACTTAACTTACTTACTTATTTAAAATTAATTTATTGATGCAATTAAAATTGGGTAAAAGTTGCAAGGTACCCAACATGCTGGCTGTATTACCTCTGGATTGCTATACTTAATACTTATCACTATCTGTATAAAATTAGTGTACCAATTTGAGGAAAATGTTGATTGTACTGTTACCTTTATTTTTGCATGTTTCTTTTTTCATATTTATTATACATGGTGTAATTATTTGTTTTCCCAAATAAAAAAGGGCCTCTTACACCAACTACATTTAAAGTGTTGGTTAGTTACTTTTCAAGTAACGCTAATTGGCGAGTAAATGTTCCGAGTATCTTGTTTAAATTTCATTGAAATTACCTTTGAGTAATGCTACTCAAAGATGGTGAAACTCGTAGTACGCTTTCTTACCGGTGACTTTAAATAGCGGTTAGCCTACTTGACACTTTACTGAGATGGTGAAAGATGCCCTAAAAGAAGTAAGTAATGCCCAGCCCAGCATTTGCAATATTCTGTAACCATAATAACTGAATTAGTCAAATTGAATACAACACTCACTTCTCCATTCTAAAGCTATCAACTAGTCAACTAAATTTGACGGTCTGAATTTATTCTTGAGATACTATGTAAGTATATATTTTTTTGAAGTGAAAACTTCTTTAGGCGCGTTAGGCATTTTTGAGATGAGAAAAAAACCATTGAACTCGCGACACTGTTACCGTAACCGACACCTCTGTATATAAATATATACTTTCCTGACGATTCAAAAAATACACACGTAATTGTTCATATTTTCACTTCTGTCTGTTTTTTTTTTTTTTCACTAATCAATCCTCAAGTAGGTAATCGTATGCTTTGTTTTGCATGTTGTTTTACTTCCTAACTTTAACACAACATACTAAACATACATGGACTTCAACATTTTCAGAGTCATTGAAAGCCGGCGCTGGTCCGCAGGTAGAAAACGGCGAAACCCTCCAAGACGGAGGCGTATGGGTGAAGGGGCTGGACGGAAGATTGCTCAGGATACCTAGCACGGAAGCCGAATTGAACAGCACTACGTTCAAGAAACAAAACTGCATACCAAACATGGGTTACTTTTTATATTAAGAGCTACCCGGCTAGCTCCGGTTTGGCACGGGGTTTAAATTTCAAAAATCCTTTCTTATTGGATGCTTACTTTATAAAATAAACCAATGTTCCAAATTAATAATTGGATAGTCAATCAGTTAGTTAGATAATATTTCAGGAAAGGTTTAAAAAACCTAATTTTTTTGCACTATTTTGCAACCAAGTCGCCGAAACTGTCCGCATTTTTCTTCTGTTTTTCCGCTAACTACTTTTAAACCACCCAACGGATATTGATACTGTTTTCACTAATGGAAAGAGGGATTAAACGAGGAAGGTTTCTGTATATAAAAAATTGTATTCCGGGCGAAGCCGGGAACGGGTCACTAGTTAATATATAATACATCTAGAAATACTTATAAATTATATTAGTTATATTATATCACATTCTGTCGTGTGTCAATTTTATTGCTCAAATTGTTATAAAAAATAACAAGCCATTGCATTGGCCGGCCATGCCACGTATACTGACTTTTCATTCAATTCATTATTTTCCCAAAAATATTCCTCACTTCTCATTATAGATTCTTATCATATCATCTTGTCACTGTTATGTTAATAATGAAATTGTTCTCAGGAATCCATTATTACTACAACATGACACCACAAATGCAATGCGAAGAAATATTGCCTTGGTTTGCTCTCATCACCGACGGCGACCTGGTTGGCACAGGCTTCCAAATGTTTGGTAAACTGGCCACACAAAAACCAAGAGACTGGTTTGAAAGACCACCATCTCCAAGGCAAAGTGCTGAGGTACGTAAAATTTGAACAATTCGTTTCATATATAATGCTTATTTCTTTATAAGATCCTTCATCGAGTGGTTGGTGCTTGCTTTAACGCTTCGACTCAGGTGTTCAAAAGGGGTCTCATAAATATCCAAAAACAATAAATATATTAAACGCCACCCGCTCCGGGCTTTGTCCGGGATGCAATTTTTTTAATACCTTTCTAAACCTTCTAAACCGTTGGGTGGTTTAGAAGTCGTTACGAAGAAACAAACAGAAGCGGACAGCAAATTTGTATAGAAGACTTAAAAAACAGATATTGATGTCAGTTTTATAATTATGTAGAAGTTATAGACTTTCACTCAGAAATTAAATCCCTACAGCCCAGATGCTTAACCTGATTACTCCAAGCCAATAAATTGTAATGCCAATTGAGAAAAAAACTGTATTAGAAAATCGCGTTTCATTAACTGTATGCTGTAAGTAATTGGTGGCTTAATAAATTCGTTGCCAAGCAATTAAAGTTGTATTAAAGAGCACATTTTTCTGGAACCGGTGCCAAAAAACGTGTCGATTGTTTTCAGATAACGATCCCCTTTTCACCAGCGTGCCTCCTCGAGTGGGCTTCGTCGTACGGAGTGGTATCACTTCACATTTACTATGTAGACAAGCCCTGGCAAATTCGATGCAAGTGAGTAACCTAAAAGGCGGAAGCTGGTTTTCATTTGGAAATAAAAAAATATCATTTTTTTTTACGAAGAGGTAAATCTTTAAAAGATACCCCGTGCAACAATAATAATAATGGTTTAATGTAAAATATTATATTATTTCTTTTTTAAAATTTAAGATAGGTAAAAGTTGATAATAGCAATTTTGTGCACCTATTACGATGCTTTGTTACACTCATATTGTCGCCAACGACAGATTAGATTTAGATTATCTGAAATTATAGTATGAAATGGAAAGTAATTATGTTTATATGTTATCTACCTCTACGTTTTGGGTAGTGATAGATTGTTGGAAAATAAAATAGGCTACTTAAAATACCTACTAAGTAATTCTACGCGGACTGTCGCGAGAACCACCTAGGACTTAATAATCCCTATACAGGTTGGTACAAAAATCGTGGATCAAACGAAACAGGGACGCAGAGGCGGCTATTTACAATAAAAAATCTCTAGAGCCTACCCTAACTCGATCCTATTAAAAATTATGACCGATGGGCTGTTTTTTTTTTAAGAAAACACCAAAATTTGTACTAAATAGGCAATTTAATAAAAAAATTACATTTAAAAAAAGTGTAAAGTTGCTTCTAGGTAATGTATCATCACTACAAAAATGATACAAAAGTCCCACAAAAACTCTAGGACTAGAGATTTTTTATTGCAAATAACCGCCTCTACGTCTCTGTTTCGTTTGATCCACGATTATTGATCTATCCTGTATAAATAAAAATGACAGGTGTGTTCCGTGCTTGGTAAGTATATGAGATACCAACCCGATAACTTCGTATTCGATATTGATTCTAACAAGCAAAAGTAGCCAAGCGTTGCCGTAAACATCAGTCTGAATGCCACTTTTATCACACAATATAATATAATGTATAACGTTAAAAAGAAACAATGTTTCAGATGTCAACAAATTAACATTAAAAAACTAAAAAGTAGTAAATTGAAATTAACTTATTTTTTTAAGGACCGGCGATTCAGCAAAACCAGCCCCGGCCTACGACAGAATGATATTGACCGGCTATCGATACGCTAGTCAAGTTGCTGACGAATTCAAGAAACTATTTAGTGGTTAATTGCTTTACTGTTATGTTACATACCTACTGCAATTTCTTTTTTAAATAAGGAAAAATGTTCAAAATTAATAAAAATTATATACATTGACATACATTTGTTTTTTATATAATCTCCCTATAAAGAGTAAAGTATAAGAGATATTGTGTGTGTATGGAAAGATTTGGTCAAGTTTAGAAGAACTTTTTCATTGAAAGAACTAGGTTTTGTATAAGATTTTGGATAACAATTTTAAATAACTTTGATATTGTTACCCAAAAGGTTGTTATGCAGAGGTATTTTGACGAGCCCGTTGGATGGATGGTAAGGGTGCTTGCCTAACGTCTCAGAAGCCCCGGGATCGATTCCCGGCTGGGTCAACTTTGGAAATGAACTTTTCGAAGTTGGCTCTGATTTGGTATTATAAAGTAGTACAAATGCGCTGCCAATCATAGAGGGATTTAATATAAGGGAGGAGTAATTGTTTTATTAATTTTATTATATTTTTGTATCATCTTTAGATTTACCACCGTACTGCGCGTCATAGATGCGGAGTTCATCCGCATTACTTGGATAAGGTACCACTACGCACAGTCCGGTTAAGTAGAAACTTTATCCCGCGGACGCGCAAACTTTGGGACAATCTCCCTTCTGAGGTGTTTCCACCTACGAATCGTAGGTTTCCACCTAGTTACAATATGGGCTACTAAAAGCGAGCTGCAAACAAACTTCTACAGGGTAGCGATCCTCCTGGTGTTGCTTGTGTCCTTAGGCGACGGTAACCACCTACCATCAAATGAGCCGCCAGCCTGTCTGCCACCTTTATATTATAAAAAAAAAATTATAATGGCCACGGCAAAGAATCTGCTAGGCTCAAAAAGTATTCTACGGAGAACATATTATGATCGTAAATAATTTAAAGACAAAGTTTTTATAAGTTTCGACTGCAAAGCAAACTGAAACTTGTTGTTCAATTTCTTAACATAAGGGTCGTCTAACCAATACCTACTTACTTATATACATATTTTTGCACACGAAATAAGAAAAGACACATATCACTACCGACACATCAAGGACAGAAAAGACACATAAGTACAAGAAATAATAGGAAAACGTTGAATAAAACATACTAAAATCTAATTTGCATACACTGCTTTATTTTACTTTGACATGGTTATTGAAAGATCTGCCAAAATGTATAATGCTTAGGTACAGTCAGCATCAGATATATCGGATCTGTCTAGGTACTCACTTTGAGGACCCATTATATCTACACACTAAAGTATTCTAATTAATGTGAACATTCAACGCATCAAAAATATCAACAGTCGGATGTCACTATTTTCTGTACAACCATATTTTCATTATTAGGTTGTAGCGTGTTCATACACTTATCACTCCTGGATGCGAACCTGGATAACGCCTCAGATCCTGTATTTTATATAATTTTCGGCCTCCATGTCATTTACGTATCATTTACATCACGTTTTTCCCCTCGTTTCCTTATTATCTTACCGAGAGCCTGATTTCAGAATGTCGGCTAAAATTTTTCCTACATTTACTCATACGTTTTACACGCATTTAGTCATCATACAATTTCAAAAACGCAAATTTATATATTTAGGACATAATCTCTTTATTTATTTATTTCGTTGCCATAGTTCTCATAATAATTTGACATCATGTTTTCTCATTACATTGTTGCTTTCTCGCTCATTTTTTATTCGTTTTTAGTTACAACCTCACCCCTAAACTCGAAACGTCCTGGCCATATATCTTTATTATTTTCTAAATTTAATTATTAAAATAAGATTTCGAAGGTTCTCCAGCCGGCTATATAAGGCCGTGAGAATTGGTACGAGGGGTCAGTGTTGTCGTTCCTTTCGTACAACATTGCGACTCTGGGCTGTCTTGCCTCCACCACTTCTACCTCGTGGCGTTCCGGGAGTCAGAGATGAGACTCCGGACGCACTCTTCACCGTATCGCCCCAGGAGTGTCATTGATACTCTGGGCTGTCTCGCTCTCATCACATCACTGCTGCTCTTCGGACGAAGCTACTGAATCAGGTTCCTGTCGGTCGTCCGCCTACAGACACGTGCTATCAGTTCACGTCTCTGCTGCTCTACGGACGAAGCTGCTGAACCACTCCTGTCGGCCGTCTGCCTACAGACGCGTGCTGCCAGCTCACGTCCCTGCTGCTCTCCGGACAAGGCTGCTGAATCACACTCCTGTCGGCCGTCAGCCTACAGACACGTGCGGCCAGCTCACGTCCCTGCTGCTCTCCGGACAAGGCTCCTGAACCACACTCCTGTCGGCCGACCGCCTACAGACACGTGCTGCGAGCTCACGCCCCTGCTGCTCTCCGGACGAAGCGGCCATATAGGCCATTCTGTCTTCGTTTGTCTGTTTTTTTTAATTTATTTCATTACACTACACTACACAATTATCATCCTTCCATTTTTATATATTGTTTGTAAATATTCGTTTAAAAATTATATATCTGTAAATCCCCTATTTTTATTTTTAACCGTCGCTTCACGACAAGGTCGAATGGCCCTCGTGCTTTGTATTAGGACGCGTGTTGCTGATCAATAGGTAATGGGTATATAATAGGTAAATAAAAAATAGGCTTAGTGGTTTATTAATTCTTAATTACTAAACTAAAACTGACAATTCTTTACTTTTTTTACGTTAAGGTCGGCAGACAGGCTGAGTAGATGGTAGCACCTACCATCAATTGGACTTTACGTTAAGTTCCAATTAATGGTAGGTGCTACCGTCGCCTATAACACAAGCAACGCCACAGGTGCCGCAAGTGCGCTGCAGACTACACTAGGATTAAGGATAAAGAAGTTTGTATGGGCAAGGAAAAAAAGTTTGTATGGAAAAATTACATTAAAGCAGTTATTACACTATTCAATTTGTAAAAAATCTAACTAGGAAATCGGAAAACTACTACTTACTACTTAGGTTCCTAACTGTTCCTAAATTGGTGACTGTACAGTCAGCGTCAGTAGTAGATGAGCATCTGAAGTAGGCAAATAATTGTTGGCATTTAATTTAAAATCTACACAACAAAAGATTTCAAATTTATGTGAGCTTCTAAGAATCCAAATATATCTAAACACCCATATTATGTCATATATTTCTTTCAAAAGAAAAGTATTTTTTATGTATACAATTCGATCGCCAAAAGTATCTAAGCACTTTACACTTTTTTGGAATAACCTTTAACATCTTTGTATTAAGGTTCATATTTAGTTAATAATCGCCTACTTACATTGTCTTTCATATTACGCTTGAATGACATCAGTGAGGAATCATTTTCAAAAAAGGAAGAGGTTCTCAATTCGAATGTATTTTTTAATATATTAGAGTAGTAGGCGATTATTCCGCCAATTATTAATTAATTTTGATAATTCTTTTTTTTGTTTGGCAGGTCATACTTCAGAGGTTTTTGAATTAATATTATATAAATATTATGGAAATTGATTTAGCGATTTTTGAAAAAATCAAAAACAAATAAATTGATGAAAGAAAAACAATAACATTTTGTATGGAATGGTGGACAATTTATTTATTTACTAGCGGGTGCAATTTTTTTCTGCAAATTAAATGTAGAAACCTTCCTCGTTTAACGCTCTTCCCATTAATGAAAACAGTATAAAAATCCGTTCGGTAGTTTTTGAGAATCGCAAACATACAGACAGACAGACAGACGCGGCGGGGGGACTTTGTTTTATAATATTAAAAAACGTAAATTTAATAATGTTGTCTGCGTGAGCGAATTGATTTTTGTTTAATTGTGCGTAACTTTGTCTTTTTCCTGTGTAACTATATTAGTTCAACTGAGATAATAGAAATTAACGCAGTTCGGCGAAATATGGGTATATTCTATCTCAAAACTTCGATGATGAATACTAAAGCTGTCTATCAAGCTGAGTGATGATCGTTAGGCAGAAAAGATAAATGTTTCAACTTATACGTGTACATAGACTTTTCGAGTTTAATGAGAATGATGCTTATGCATTAAGATAGCCTCACTCTACTTCCTTCGAAATAAATATAACAAATCACCCATCAGGTTTAACAAATTTTTAAATTTCTAAAAATTTTGACGATGTTCTGAAATTTCAAAAAATCTTATTAAATTATCTGAAAAAGTGAAGAAAGTTTTCATATATGCGAGAATTTCCTAGAAACTTCTGGAATTTTCTAGAAACTTCTGAAATTTTCGAGAAACTTCTAGAATTTTCGAAAAACTTCTAGAATTTTCTATAAACATCTAGAATTTTCTAGAATGTTAGCGAAAAAAAATCCGTTCCTATTAATCTTCTATCTTCTATATAAATAAAATCAGAGTGTCTGTCTGTGATTTGCGAAAAACTGCCTCAATCTAAGCTTAGAGAGTCATTCGCATGCTGTTAAAACGTAAATAACTTTTTTTAGAATTTTTGTCTGTCTGTCTGTCTGTCTGTCTGTCTTTCTGTCTGTCTGTTCGGGGTAATCTCAGAAACGGCTGAAGCGATTTCGATGAAACTTTGCAGACATGAAGAGGGGGTCGTCAGGAGTAACATAGGCTACTTTTTGTTTATGTAAATTGCGGTACATACACCAAAATAACATTTTTTACAATTTTTGTCTGTCTGTCTGTTCGTTCCGGCTAATCTCTGAAATAGCTAGACCGATTTTGTCGGGACTTTTATTGGCAGGTAGCTGATGTAATAAGGAGTAACTTAGGCTACGTTTATTTTAGAAAAAATACACCCCGGACGAAGCCGGGAGCGGGCCGCTAAATGTATTGCTAAGCGCAAAACTCGAGAACGGGTGGACCGATTTTAATTCTGTCTTCACTCATGGACAGAGGGATAATCAGGGAAGGTTTTTACGTTAAAAAAAATGCACCTCGGGCGAAGCCGGGAGCGGACCGCTAGTCCTCAATAAAAGTCGCCCGTGTTGTACTTACTGTCATTTAAAATTTGAAAATTCAACATTCAAACAGCATTAAAAAAATCCGGAACGTCACCTTGAAGCAAATTCGAAAATACCATTTAAAAGCTAATATTTACAAAACTACACAATAAATTTTAAGCGGTTATTACACTATTCAATTTGTAACAAACCAATTTAGGAACAGTTAGGAACCTAAGTAGTAAGTAGTAATTTTCCGATTTCCTAGTTAGATTTTTTACAAATTGAATAGTGTAATAACTGATTTAATGTAATTTTTCCATACAAATTTTTTTCCTTGCCCGGACTACTATCCCTTATCCTTAATCCTAGTGTAGTCTGCAGTGCACTTGCGGCACCTGTGGCGTTGCTTGTGAAATAGGCGGCGGTAACCAAGTGAACTGTCAGCCTTTCTGATTGATTCTGCTGACCATTACCTATTGATCAGCATCACGCGTCCTAATACAAAGCACGGGCCATTCGAAAGTCGAAAAATCTTTCGCTCATAATTCTCAAATACATTTAAATACTTAGATACGGGTAATTTGACAAGTGTCAATCCATCTGGCAACTTAGTTGTATACCTAATAATGAAAATATGGTTGTACAGAAAATAATGACATTCGACTGTTTAGATATTTTTGACGCGTTGAATGTTCACATTAATTAGAATACTTTGGAGTGCAGATATAATCGGTCCTCAAAGTGTATAGTTTTATTTGAGTACCTAGACAGATCCGATATATCTGATGCTGACTGTACTTATTCATTACATAATATTTTTTTTGCGATAGTCCACAATGAAAAATATCTATGGATAATTATCGAAAATAATATGACTAGTTAATAATACGAAAGTTTCGCACATATGTTTTTTGTTGGATTTACCGCGGATTTTAATTTTTTTTATAACAAAAAGTTATTAAATTATTTAATACCTTTTTGTTAAGTGATGGCTTGAGGGAGGTGGTGGATGGAAAGTATTTTTTCTTACTTAATCAAAGCTAGATATTGGCCACCATTAATATGGTCCGGATAATAAATATTTAAAGTCTTTTTTACATGAGCTCTCTTCTTAGAAATTTAAATGAAAACAATTGCTTGCCCACTGGTCTAAATTTTACGCCAGGACTTTTGCTAATTTCCTGGGGGCCTAGCCAAGACGTACATTAAAGAAAACGCTCCCTAGCGAACTTTACGAAGCGAACAAAATAAAGCCCGGTGATTGGTTGTTGTAACGCCCATATAAAATTTTGACCAATCACAAAGCTTTGTCCGTAGCGTAGCGTAGCGTTTACGACTGTAGAAAGCACTGCGTTTGCATCTTGGCTAGGGCCCCTGTAGTTACTCAGTTTTACTGTCGATAAAAAAGGTATCAGGTGAAAATAGGGTAAGGGATAAGATGTGAACACATAGAAGCACGCTGGTCGGTCCCTTTACTCACTCATCGTAAAACAACAGTCCACGGACCTAAGTTGTTTCTGTGAGAATAATTCTTCTTTAAGCCTATGAATTAATGATCAATACTGCTACTTTCGGCTGCCCATCACATGAATGTGGAATCACGAATGATATTCAAATTTATTAACATTTATCAAAAACTAGCCGTTGCACGCGACTTCGAGCGCTTAACTATAAAATATAGCCTATGTTACTCGCTAATAATATATACTTCCCAACAGTGAAAGAATTTTTCAAATCGGTCCATTAGTTTCGGAGCCTATTCAATGCAAACAAACAAACAAATAGCTCTTAATAATATTAGTATAGATAAATTGCTGTGATTTATGAGACGACAAATAAGCCTTATCTACATATATAAAGCGGTATTGGAAATCAGTTCTTACACATTTAGCAGCATTTGTTTTCGTCTACAACTTCAAACAAAACTTACAATGAAACAACTTGTAGTGTTTTGCGCACTTTTCGTCGTATGTGGTAAGAAATTTAATAGATTCGAAAGCAAATCTTTTTGCACACCACCAAACTACATATATGCATTTTGTATTTTGTTCAATTCGACATATACTGAGATTGGAGGCACGGATATTTATTATATCTTTCCATGGCTCACAAAATTTTATCAAATGAAAAATTATATTTTCTAATGAATTTTTGATAATGCATGATTTCTTCATTATATTTCTGATTACATCCATATAAATTTAATTGCCCGTGTTGATATACTGATTGAATGATAACGATTGATTTGATAACTGTATTTTGATAACATGAGTCACGAGGTCTATTTATTGTAGTTAGTTGCTTTTTAATGTGTTTTTTTTTTTTTTGTTTTTCAGTTACCGGATTAGATCCAGGTCTAAGAGGTAAGAAACAATGAATACAAATCTAATCTATCTAATTTTTCTATTTGTCTTGATCTCGATGTTCTTTGTCTATTCCATAGATTTAGAGTATAACGGTAGTATATTCTAAATCTATGGTCTATATAAGTATATACCTATATTACTTAAAAAAATATGTAGGTAAGTAGGTACGTTTAGCAGTTGCTTGTACCTACCGACAGTTCAAGTTCTGCTTACTTGGTGACAAAGTCCCAACAAAAAAGTAACAATGTAAAAGATATTGTTTCTTAAAATTGAGTGTTATAATATTCCTTTGGGATTTTGCACACCTTTGTTGCAAGCTACACCTTTGTTGCAGTGAGATATGATGTCGGGGTTGGAGTTGGATCAAGTTATTTCTACAACGTTCCAAGGACAACACCCGCTGCTGTATCCGAAGGTTGGACTCAGACTGAGAGGCCATCAGGTCCCCTTGAACAGTTAGTTTTATATTGCTATTCAGATAAGATCCTCTGTGCTCTGTACGATGACACTGACAACGTTGCTGGCTTGCAAATTGCTGTAAGTACATGGTTTTTTTTAATTTATTTTTATTTACCTACTTAATTATTATTTTTTTATTTACCTAACTTCAAAACGAAAGGTGCCATTCGAATAATTGACATGCATGTAAAGTCGACCAATAAAGTGCTTTATCACCCTAGATTGAACATTCTTTGTATGTTGCAGAAGGATAAGCTCTGTTTTCCTTCGAAAGTTCAAAGTGACAATTTATATTAATAATTTTGTCATTTTGTGCATGACGACATTACATTAATTTTATTTGAACTAAATGAACACATTTTAAAATTAAATGATACCTCACCATAAGTCCCCAAAAGTTCTCTATCGGATTTAGATCTGGTGATCTTAAAGGCCACGGTATCAAATGAATGAACTGATGTCGTTGATACCAGACACGGGTCACTCTAGCAGTATGTAATCGGCAGATGTCTTGTAAAAAATCAAATTCACGCTGCTCATTTTCCGGGTACACGTTTAGGTTTGCACTAATTCGACCAGATTCCATATTTGGTACTATATGGTTTTCACTACATCTAGTATTATCATAACGCCAGAGATTTAAACGACCATGTTGGCTGGACTTGACTTAAGTCTTTTCATCTGTAAATATCGTATTGGAAATTAAAATTTAAAATAATTAGTTCATTATAATTTTTAATCCATTACATACAAAAAATTAAAAAAAAAAATTTTTTTCTCTAAATTCCGTAGTAGAATGTAGAATTTCAGCGCTGGGTACCTTTTTTTTTTATCGAGACGAAATCCTTTTACCGATCCCCTGCCGCTTGCTAGGCGACAGGGGTATGTGGGGGTCGACCAGCATACTCCGCGTGCTCACGTAGCAGGCAGAACTGGCCCCTACCCACTAAAACTCCCGGTGTCTCCTTGCCCATAAGTGGGGGAGTGGACGGGCTCTGCCGAGGCAACTGCTCCGACCCACCCCCCTCGGGCGGCCTGGCCATTGCTGGCTAGGCTGACGCCAACAGGGGGATTGCCCGGAGACACCCGAGCAATCCCCAGACGGAGGGGACCCGTGCAGGCACACACAGCTAGCAGCTGTGTGCGCAGGTCCCCGAGGACATTTGAAGACGGGCTGGTGCCCGCCTTGTCCTGCCCGGCCGTCTGCAAGATGTTAATGGGGTACTCAATGGACACCATGATGTCCATTGGCTCCCCCAACTCCAATGTGGGCGGAACAAGTCCCGCCCAACCACCAAAATGAGCAGACCAGGGCCACCCTAAGGGCCTCCCTGTTCCCCTGAACTCTACAAAAACCCTGGCTGTTGTCAGCCGCCAGGGGAACCTCAACTGTGTGCTCCGCCACGAGCTCCGCAAGCGGAGCCCGCTCGGAGCACACCGGTGTGGGCCTTCTTGATCCCCTACGCCAAGAACTGGCGAGGGTAAGCCCCCCCACCACGACAAGACAAGACCCCACCTAGGGGGGCGCAGCGATGGGTATATATATGCTAGATATAATATAATTTAATATAACAAATTTAACTGTATCTTTTATTTTAGTTTCCACAAGATAAATACACTGGCGCTATTTTTGATTGGCAAGCAATTGGTTATACTGAATGGGTACCAACCGTTGCCCAAGGAGAAACTGTGAAGTATTGGACCATCCAGCAGTACTTCATCTCTGAAGGTATTAAAACAATTTTTAGTAGTGGTAACGAACGACCGTTTTACCAGCGTGGGACGTCCACAAAGTGGACGGATAATCTGTTAAGGGCCGCGGGTCGACGGTGGATCCAGGCTACTTCTGTCCGGTCCTTTTGGAAAATTATGGGGAAGGCATATGTCCCATATGTCCAGCAGTGGGCTGACATGTTCATAATGTTCATAATGATGATTCTTTTAAATGTATTTTTCTTTATATTTTTTACAGAAAGCCTGCGAAAAAGCAAGGAAGAAAGGCTTGCATCCCGAGACAGTGGAAAGACTCTGCAAGAGGGTGGAGTATGGGTGACTGGTTTTAAAGGAGAACTGACGAAAATCTCTTCGAGGAGAGAAGACATTGAAAATTCCATATTCACTGAACAGGCTTGCGTTCCTGGAATGGGTGAGTTGTACATGTAATAATAGTTGCATTATTATAATATTTTTTATTTTATATTATAATTGGGATTAATGAGTTTTAATTTCTCACTATATATACTTCAAAAGTTCCATTAAATATTTGTGTGAAATGTTTTAATGTTCCGTTTTATTTGCTAAATTTTTTTCAGGTCGTCATTTCTACTACAATATGTCAAGTGAGTTACCCTGCGATTCGACCACAATATACCCTTGGTTCTCATTGGTTGATTCTCAAGAACTGGTTGCTCTTGGCTTACTTTCGCCTGGACAACTGCCTGTTGTTGATGGAGAGAGGGATTGGTTCGAAAGAGCACCCAGGCAAGTCGTAGAGGTCAGTAAATTATTATTGTGTAGACTTGTTGTGTAGATTATTACTGTGTAGATGATTCACGAGTTCAACGATAAGTTTCAGCAAACTTTTGCAGCTCGAAGTTTACTCATTCATTCCATCTGAAATTGAAACTGAGTGTAGAGAAAATCACGAGAGAATCACTGAATTTTGACAGTACACAGACTGTACGCTGAACTTACAATTGTTTATTTTACCTACAGGCGATTGTTCCTAGAGGACCCGAGTGCTTATACGACCTGGCTACCAGCCCGGGAGTGATCACCATGCACATTTACTTCATTGACCAGCCCTGGCTCCTTGACTGTCTCCTTTATTAAATGAATCTTTATAAGACATCTGGAAAAATCGAAATTTCCACACAATGAAGAAATTAATATGGAAAAATAAGGCTCTTCAAAGATGACTAATTGATTAAATATTATAAAGGATCATTTACTTTTGTTTTTCATTTTGACTACCCACTCCTTTGACATCTGTAACTAAGTAATTAACGAAGTTGACTATGGTAATTATGCTTCCGGATCATTATAAGTTTATAACTTAATCCCATTTTGTATAATACTAATATTATAAATGCCAAAGTTTGTAAGGAAAAACAGCTTAGCGGATTTAGATGAATTTTGGCACACAGATAGTTCATTGCCTGGATTAACATATGATATAAGACACTTTTCTATTAGAAAATTCCAGAGGGATCTTCTAAAAATATGAGAAATTTACCGTCAGCGTCGATGTAAAGATGTCAGATATTTTTTCAAATGATTTTTTTTTTTTTCATTTTTCAATGCGGACGAAGGCGCCGGCACCAACTAGTTGTTAATATTGTCAATTTTAAAAGAATATTTTAAAATTAGACTAGTCATGGTAATTTTTTACTGGTAAAAACTCTTTTTCCGTAGGCCTTCCGATCGTGCTAACACTCGGGGGCTACATATTATGTATCTGTGCCATTAAGTCCTCCCTGACGACATTAGATTAAAGATTTCAGACTTAACATTTTTGATAACTTAACACCACAACCATCTAACTAAGATACCTAATTCAAAATAGATGTCGAAAAGGCTAGATTTTAAGTATTACCAAAATTATCACCAGCTTTTATTCACCCGAATCTATTTTATGTAGAATTAGCGAGCGAACTTCAATAAATATTTGAAAAAAAAAGTGCCAAATTTGTGCTTAGCAACACAATAGCGATTCATTTTTACTTATATAGCCTAGGTATATCTGTTTGTTTTCGCTTGATTTGTAAGCATGAAAACCATGAATAGACAGACAACGGTTTTTATAAAATTTAGATTGACATTTAGCATAAATAATCATGATTATGCAAATGATTATGATGTTTGCCTTGCCTTTAGAATACGAAAAAAAAATTTTTTGCACGGGAAAATCGTGAACCAGATCCCCACCGACAATGTAACCCTTGCTCGTGTGGCCGCTCATCTCCACGGCATTAAGGGTGGACGGCATAAAAGGGGTTTCCGCCTGAACATTTCCACATCAATCGCGGCAGCCCCATTTTTTTTTTAAGATACACCAACAGGTTCACTCTTCTGGACGACTGCAGAGGGTTCTTCGTGCGCAGAACCGAGACCCATAACCTCGGTCCTACGCACAAGGACCGGGGGCTATGGTAGCCACCTAGCATTGAGTGGACCGTCAGCATGTCTATCGACCTTAACATAAAATTTAAAGAGATGTGCGGCTTCCATTAGTAATTAAAAATTAACTCAATTTGGCATTCAGTCGAATTGGGATTTTGTCGATTTCAGATTCAGTAAATTTGGGATTCAGATGTAGGTATTCACACTTCAGGCAATTTGGGATTTGGTTGTAATGGACCGGAAGCATTCAGAATCCAGTGATTTTTGCACATATTTTTACGAGCTTTTTAAAAAAGTTAACACCCAATTTGAACTTGTGAACTACACTAAAGATTGAAGAAATATCAGTTGTCTTTCCTGGTTAAATTTTAGCTAATAGATTAAAAAGAGTGCAAAAAGTTCACCAATTATATATTTGAGATTTTTTTTTTATACAATTTATCTTAAACTCTGGTGAGAGGGGGCGCCACATCAAGTTTCTGCCCCGGTTCGAAAAAATCGTAGATCCGAGGCTGTATATTTGTCACTCGGCAGCACTTGTGGTGATTATTGTGTTAATACATGGCAGCCCTTACATTTTTTTATGTTATAGATAATTACATAAAAAAAATTATATTTCCTACTAGAATCTAACCTAGATTAGGAGACGGGAAGGGAGAGGTAGGGGGGCTAAAAATCTACTGCTGTCAATTGCTTCAACTGAGTTGCTGCTATCTGAACGTAAATTTGCTCGCATTACTGATCTACTCTGAAATCATCAACTGATTAATAAGAAAAACATTCATTAGTAACACAATCTTTATTAAAGAACTCCAGTTGGTGCTTTATGTGAACGTTTCTTAATCTTCTGTTGCCTTCGCTTGAGATGCCTCTGAATGCGACTTGTACCTTTCTCCTTTAACTCTTCATACTGCTTCACTAATGACTCCACTCGTAGTTCAGCTGGAAATTGAATATTAAAATTTTGCAAATTAAGGTGCAGACTGGAAGTGTTTAAAAGTAATGTTTTAATCCTAAACTTCATTGTTAATAAATTTGTTTATATATTTTGCTGACATAATAATTGTTAAATAAGTATTTCACTACTTTTATATATTCAAATATCTATCAAAACATCTAAGACAGATTCTGAATGTGTCTTTAAATTTGTATTTAATATTAATAAAAACAGTACATGAACTTTAAAAAAAAATCAAGTTTCTTACATTTATTCTTAAACTGTGGCATTCTTCCTTGTTCAAACTCTTGTTGGACATCTTTCTTTCTTGTCATTTTCATCTCTTTTTCAATCTTATCCCTTTTACTAGCTTTATGTTGATCATTCAATCTTTGCAAAAGGCGACGCAACTGCTTCTCCCTTTCGGGGTCAGTTGTCTCTCTTAATTCAGCTTTTATTGCCTTAATATCTTCAATCCGTAGATCAGAGAGGAAATTGTAGTTTTGAGAAAATTCTTTTCTGTTAAACTCACCACAGATAGGATCAAATCTGAAAAAATAGTGTTAATTTTTATTAATTAAATAAAAAACATATTTTTTAATAAAAAAAGTATGGTCCAATTGGGATGTTACAGTTCATTTGAAATCATGGCGACACCAGTTAATTGATTTTTTATAGGGATTTATTTAATAAATGATCATTATTTGAAATTATAAACAAGAATCAAATTTAATATAGTAAAATACAGTTTTCATAAATAGAATAGAATAATGAAGTGGCCTTTGGTGTGAACCAACCTTGGATCCCTCCTTTCTATCTTTTTTACGGGCACTACGTCTCGCAACATAGATACAGGTATTTTGGAAGATACTTCTCGAGGCCTATTCTTATTTTCCCTTTTAAAAGTCTTCACTTTGGCGCGTTCAGTTTTTACGTTTTTACCAAACAAAGCCTCTTTGTATACTTTAGCGCCGATTCTTTCCTTGAGCTTTTGAAGATCTTCAAATGAAAGCGACGAAAGTTCGGATCTGATGGCTGTCTACAAAAAGGTGAAATTTTAATTTATAGGTTAAAGGGAAAAAAAATAAGGTGCCACAATTGTAAATTATACTTACACGTTCGTCATCTTCCCGTTCATTTTCAGAGTTCACTTGATCTTCGTCATTACTACTCAACATCTTTGAAAGAATATAAAAACCAAATTTAATAATAAAATAGATACTATTTACAAAAATAAAAATAAATCACACTCAGTAAGAAATCTCCAAATTCTACCAAACACAATGCAATGCAATGCAATGCGTGACGTGAATGCACTTGAATTGAATGCACTTACTCAACTCAAACAACTGTCACATTTGAGTGTCATTTGTCATCGAAATGTCAATTTGAAATGACAGTCATGGGATGGTCATGGGGTTATATTCCGTGTCTATGAATTACAATATGTTTTGTTTCGTCTGTTGTCTAATGTCTATAATTAATAAAGTTGATGGCCGTCTGTGTCTGCTTTTTTCTATAACTTAGAAAGAGCGATAAACAAAGTATACCTAGATATTTCGCCAAAAAAAAAATATTTTTTTTTATTAGAGATAGCTCTTGGCCAACAACCAGCTGTAGTGTGTAGCAAGGATGAGGCCTATGATGGAGCGAGCTCACCCAGAAGATGCCTATTCATTCGAATTTTGAAAAGATTTGGGTTACATGAGCTCGGAAATACAGAGCAGAGGGCCTAGTGCGAGTTTTACTCGATCAAACAAGTCGAACGCATAAATGTCAATTTGTATGGGATTTAAGCAGCGCCACCTGGTGGCTAACGTGTAGGTCTGCTTCATTCCGTAAAACTCGCACTAGGCCCTCTGGGAGTTCCAAACCTTGGCACTTGGCAGTGCGCGCGCATTACAAAGGATGTTTTAAAGCGTTTGGTCCGAAAAAGAGGGATTTCGACAAGATGAGGATCGTAAACAGCCGTGTCTGTATGTCCGATGGAAGAAAGGGGAAGGCGGTATAAGCACAGATTAATAAGTAGTTACTACCGTAAGTATAAGCTCATGCAGCTCCGTTCGAAGGCTGCAGGTGGTAGTACCTATATTATGTGACGCATAAACTAATGTAAAATAATTTGTTATTTTCATTTCTTTACTTGTACCTAATTATGTGCAAGTGATAAATTGTCAGCACATTTAGGTACATTGACAATCCTCGTGTGAAAGTGAACTTATAAAAAAATAAAAAGAATTAAGTGGACGTCTTAAACTACAAAAACCTTTTTATTCCTAACGCTTTCGAAAGAACACTGGCGAAAGCGAAAAGTCAACACAAACAGAAGATATCACCATCTTTCACTTCACCGGTTGTCACCCAAACGTGTATTCTACATACAACAAAAATGTTAAACAGTAACCTTTCAATACAGTAATAGATATGTTTAAAAGCCGCTTTCAATACAAACAAAAGGAAGTACCTTCACTGATTGCATTAAGCAACTGATGGATTATTTTGAACCAGTCACAATCACGAAAATTAACAAATATAAAGCCGAACTACCGCTGACCGAACATTCATAAAGTTCTCCGGGAAGGGGGGGCGGGGGGATTCCCCCTTGGGGCTCGTCGTGGAGAGGAAGAAAAATGGTTCAGAAATTAAATCGAAGACCTCGGTCCACCGACCTGGTAAAAAGTTGGCGACGGGATCTCGGAAACTGTGAGGGATAGAAGGGTGGCGTTTGCGGAAAGTCATAGGGGGTCATCGGCAGTTGCCACAGAACGAGTCATCCCCATCCCGTTCATACATTTTTTTTAAACTCCATACAACTTTTTTGAAATTTTCAAAGTGGCACATCTCCAAAACCAGCGGAGATAGCGGGGCGGCGTCTTCTGCGGATGACCATCTATCGTGGCGGTCCAACTTCTGGGATAAACTTTATCCCCCTATCCCGCCCCCTTCATCCCGCCTCCATACAAAAGTGGCATTTTCACCCAAAGGGATAAGAATATCTCCAGAACCGTCCGGGATAGGTGGTTGGTCACAATGGCGCGTTTCCATCCCTCGGTGGGATGCTTCGAGGGGGCCATCCCGTTTTTCGGGATTTCCATCCCTTCATCCCGCCTCCATACAAATTTTTATTTTTTCGAAAAAGCAAGCTTCGCACCCGGAACGGGGCAACGCGGGGCGGTCTGTCCTATCCCGTCGGATAGAGAGTGACGTTCCGAGCTCCACGCACTTTTGCCACCCTCGATCCACCGATCTGGTACAAAGTCGGTGAAAGGTCCTCGGAAACTGAGAGGGATATAAGGGTGGCGTTTGCGGAATGTCATAGGGGGTCATCGGTAGTTACCACAAAAAAAGTCATCCCCATCCAGTTCATACATTTTTTTTAAACTCCATACAACTTTTTTGAAATATTCCAAGGGGGTTATCTCCGAAACCACCGGAGATAGCGGGGTGATGTTTTCGGGGGATAGGCATCGTTCCTCGAGGTCCAACTTCTGGGGTAAACTTTATCCCCCCATCCCGCCCCCTTCATCCCGCCCCCATACAAAAGTGGCATTTTCGGCAAAAGGGATGAGAATATCTCCAAAACCATCCGGGATAGGTGGGTGGTCGCAATGGCGCGTTTCCATCCCTCGGTAGGATGCTTTCAGGGGGCTATCCCGTTTTTCGGGATTTCTATCCCTTCATCCCGCCTCCATACAAATTTTTATTTTTTCGGAAAAGCAACCTTTTCACCTGGAAAGGGGCAACGCGGGGCGGTCTATCCTATCCCGTCGGATAGAGAGTGACGTTCCGAGATCCAGGCACTTTTGCCACCCTCGATCCACCGACCTGGTACAAAGTCGGTGAGAGGTCCTCGGAGACTACGAGGGATAGAGGGATGGCGTTTGCGGAATGTCATAGGGGGTCATCGGCGGTTACCAAATCGAGACCCATCCCCATCCCGTTCATACATTTTTTTTAAACTCCATACAACTTTTTTCGAAATTTTCAAAGTGGGATATCTCCGAAACCACCCGGGATGGAGGGTCGGTTTCTTCGGGAGCGATCGACTATCGTCCTGGTCCAACTTCTCGGATAAACTTCATCCCCCTATCCCGCCCCGTCTATCCCGGCTCCATACAAGGATGTGATTTTCGGCGACAGGGATGGGAATATCGTTAAAACCGTCGGGGACAGGGACGTGGTCGCTATGGCGAATTTTCATCCCTCGGTGGGGTGCTTTTTGGGGGGCCATCCCGATCTCCGTCCACCGACCTGGTAAAAAGTGGGTGAGAGGTCCTCGGAGACCACGAGGGACAGAGGGATGGCGTTTGCGGAATGTCATAGGGGGTCATCGGCGGTTACCAAATCGAGACCCATCCCCATCCCGTTCATACATTTTTTTTAAACTCCATACAATTTTTTGAACTTTTCGATGTGGGATACCTCAGAAACCACCAGGGATAGAGGGGCGGTGTCTTCGAGGGATAGGCATCGTTCCTCGAGGTACAACTTGTAGGATAAACTTTATCCTCCCATCGCGCCCTCTTCATCCCGTCTCCATACAAAAGTGGCATTTTCGGCGAAAGGGATGGGAATATCTCCAAAACTTTACGGGATAGGTGGTCGGTTGCCATGGCGCGTTTTCATCCCCCGATGGGATGCTTCTTAAGGGCCATCCCGATTTTCGGGTATCCCATCCCTTCATCCCGTCTCCATACAAAAGTGGCATTTTCGGCGAAAGGGATGGGAATATCTCCAAAACCATCGGGGATAGGTGGTTGGTGGCCATGGCGCGTTTCTATCTCTCTGTGGGATGTTTCTTAAAAGCTATCCCGATTTTCAAGATTTCCATCCCTTCATCCCGTCTCCATGCAAATATAATTTTTTCGGAAAAGCGATTTATTTCACCAAGAAGGGGGCAATGTCGGGTAGTCAATCCTACCCCATCGTATGGAGGGTGGCGTAGCGCACTCCAGGTAATTCCTCGGGCCTCGGTCCACCGACCTGGTACAAAGTCGGTGAGAGGTCCTCGGAGACTACGAGGGATAGAGGGATGGCGTTTGCTGAATGTCATAGAGGGTCATCGGTAGTTACCACCGGATCACTCATCCCCATCCCGCTCATACATTTTTTTTTTACTCCATACAACTTCATACAAAATCACACCTCGATGGCGATATTGCACATTTAGATGCGGTCGACCCTCCGCGAAGGGTCTCGAGGCCGGGGGGGCGAACGACGAGGAGGGGGGACAGGGGGGGATAGGGGAGCGCGCAGCGCGACCCGCCCCCCCGGCCCCCCTCCGAGGAATTCGCCCCCCCGGACTCGAGGGCCGCAGCGGCGGCAACGGTGACCATAGAGCCGCGGAAGTCCATCCCTTTTGGCCATTTAGACACAGCCAAGACTCAATCACCCCAATCCACCCCATCCCATCCTCCATCCCAGTGCGAACTCGGAAACGGTGCTACCGATACCCCCCGTGTTTGGGCTCATTCGATCGGGCTCATCGCGGGTAATCCGACGGGTCCGACCTAATTTCGGCATTGCGCACTTGCCCACCCCCTCAGTCCCCTCTCCATACAAAATCACACCTAAAAGGGTTTTTTTTTCCACCCACATAAGAGACGGCAGTAGATCCGGAAAGGGTCTACCGGGGCCCCGAATTTTGACACCCCTCCCCCCCCCCCCTCAAACCCCCTCAGCCGTAACTCGGAAACGGCGCGACGCAGCCCGGTCGTGTTTGGGCTCATCGGAGACGTCTCGGGAAGACGAATTTTTTAGAGTAGACCAAATTTCAAAATTTGACAATTCCGGTCTACTCAGTAGACCATGGTCAACGGTTACAAGTAGACCCCTCGTGTTGGGTATCATTTGAAAGGTCTCAACGAGGGTGATCTATTGCTACCACCCGCCTCCTCCCCTCCCCCCTAACCTTACCTCACCTAACCTAACCTTACTTACTTACCCCCAATTCTTCACGAATTATAAAACAAGGACCCAAAACCAAACCAAAACAAATAGCTATGGTAAAAGACTACAACACTCAACACAACCGCGCCCCCGCGGGCTGCTTGCAGTCCGCGGCAGCACGCAAAATCTAGTTAATTAACAAATATAAAGCCGAACTACCGCTGACCGAACATTCATAAAGTTCTCCGGGAAGGGGGGGCGGGGGGATTCCCCCTTGGGGCTCGTCGTGGAGAGGAAGAAAAATGGTTCAGAAATTAAATCGAAGACCTCGGTCCACCGACCTGGTAAAAAGTTGGCGACGGGATCTCGGAAACTGTGAGGGATAGAAGGGTGGCGTTTGCGGATAGTCATAGGGGGTGATCGGCGGTTACCACAGAACGAGTCATCCCCATCCCGTTCATACATTTTTTTTAAACTCCATACAACTTTTTTGAAATTTTCAAAGTGGCACATCTCCAAAACCACCGGAGATAGCGGGGCGGCGTCTTCGGCGGATGACCACCTATCGTGGTGGTCCAACTTCTGGGATAAACTTTATCCCCCCATCCCGCCTCCATCATCCCGCCTCCATACAAAAGTGGCATTTTCGGCAAAAGGGATAAGAATATCTCCATAACCATCGGGGACAGGTGGGTGGTCGCAATGGCGCGTTTCCATCCCTCGGCGGGATGCTTTCAGGGGGCTATCCCGTTTTTCGAGATTTCCATCCCTTCATCCCGCCTCCATACAAAATATTATTTTTTCGGAAAAGCAATCTTTTCACCTGGAACGGGGAAACAGGGGGCGGTCTATCTCATTCCGTCGGATAGAGAGTGACGTTTCAAGCTCCAGGCACTTTTGCCACCCTCGATCCACCGATCTGGTACAAAGTCGGTGAAAGGTCCTCAAAAACTGAGAGGGATAGAAGGGTGGCGTTTGCGGAATGTCATAGGGGGTCATCGGCGGTTACCAAATCGAGACCCATCCCCATCCCGTTCATACATTTTTTTTAAACTCCATACAACTTTTTTGAAATATTCCAAGGGGGTTATCTCCGAAACCCCCGGAGATAGCGGGGTGGCGTCTTTGGAGGATGATCACCTCTCGTGATGGTCCAAGTGCCGGGATAGGTTTCATCCCCCCATCCCGCCCCCTTTATCCCGCCTCCATACAAAAGTGGCATTTTCACCGAAAGGGATGGGAATTTCTCCAAAACCATCCCGGATAGATGGTTGGTTGCAATGGCGCGTTTCCATACTTCGGCGGGATGCTTCCAGGGGGCCATCCCGTTTTTCGGGATTTCTATCCCTTCATCCCGCCTCCATACAAATTTTTATTTTTTCGGAAAAGCAACCTTTGCACCCGGAACGGGTCACGCGGGGCGGTCTGTTCTGTCCCGTCGGATAGAGAGTGACGTTCCGAAATCCAGGCACTTTTGTCACCCTCGGTCCACCGACCTGGTAAAAAGTGGATGAGAGGTCCTCGGAGACTACGAGGGATAGAGGGATGGCGTTTGCGGAATCTCATAGGGGGTCATCGGCAGTTACCAAATCGAGACCTATCCCCATCCCGTTCATACATTTTTTTTAAACTCCATACAACTTTTTTCGAAATTTTCAAAGTGGGATATCTCCGAAACCACCGGGGATGGAGGGTCGGTTTCCTCGAGAGCGATCGACTATCGTCCTGGTCCAACTTCTCGGATAAACTTCATCCCCCTATCCCGCCCCGTCTATCCCGGCTCCATACAAGGATGTGATTTTCGGCGACAGGGATGGGAATATCGTCAAAACCGCCGGGGACAGGGACGTGGTCGCTATGGCGAATTTTCATCTCTAGGTGGGATGCTTCCAAGAGGCCATCCCGAACTCGGTCCACCGACCTGGTACAAAGTCGGTGAGAGGTCCTCGGAGACTACGAGGGATAGAGGGATGGCGTTTGCGGAATGTCATAGGGGGTCATCAGCGGTTACCAAATCGAGACCCATCCCCATCCCGTTCATACATTTTTTTTAAACTCCATACAACTTTTTGGACTTTTCGAAGTGGGATATCTCCAAAACCACCGCGGATAGAGGGGCGGTGTCTTCGAGGGATAGGCATCGTGCCTCGAGGTCCAACTTCTCGGATAAACTTTATCCTCCCATCCCGCCCTCTTCATCCCGTCTCCATACGAAAGTGGCATTTTCGGCGAAAGGGATGGGAATATCTCCAAAACCTTGCGGGATAGGTGGTCGGTGGCCATGGCGCGTTTTCATCCCCCGATGGGATGCCTCTTATGGGCAATCCCGATTTTCGGGTATCCCATCCCTTCATCCCGTCTTCATACAAAAGTGGCATTTTCGGCGAAAGGGATGGGAATATATCCAAAACCATCGGGGATAGGTGGTCGGTGGCCATGGCGCTTTTCAATCCTTCGGTGGGATCCTTCTTAAATGTCATCCCGATTTTCGGGATTTCCATCCCTTCATCCCGTTTCCATACAAATTTTTAATTTTCGGAAAAGCGATTTATTTCACCAGGAGGGGGGCAATGTCGGGTAGTCAATCCTACCCCATCGTATGGAGGGTGGCTTAGCACACTCCAGGTAATTCCTCAGGCCTCGGTCCACCGACCTGGTACAAAGATGGTGAGAGGTCCTCGGAAACTACGAGGGATTGAAGGGTGGCGTTTGCGGAATGTCATAGAGGGTCATCGGTAGTTACCACCGGATCAGTCATCCCTATCCCGCTCATACATTTTTTTAAACTCCATACAACTTCATACAAAATCACACCTCAATGGCGATTTTGCACATTTAGAGGAGGACGGTCGACCCGCCGCTAAGGGTCTCGAGGCCGGGGGGGCGAATGACGAGGAGGGGGGACAGGGGGGGATAGGGGAGCGCGCAGCGCGACCCGCCCCCCCGGCCCCCCTCCGAGGAATTCGCGACCCCGGACTCGAGGGCCGCAGCGGCGGCAACGGTGACTGGAGAGCTGCGAAAGACTATCCCGGTGGGCCATTTAGACACAGCCAAGACCCAATGACCCCAATCCACCCCATCCCATCTTCCATCCCGGTGCCAACTCGGAAACGGTGCGACCGATACCTCCCGTGTTTGGGCTCATTCGATCGGGATCATCGCGGGTAGTCCAAGGGGTTCGACTGAAATCCGGCATTGCGCACTTGCCCCCTTCCCCTGCAACCCCCTCAGCTGTAATTCGGAAGTCGTGTTTGGGTTCATCGGGGACGACTCCCCGAGATATAAAAAATTGAACTCCCTCCAACCCCCCGGCCGTAACTCGAAAACGGTGCGACGCACATGGGTCGTGTTTGGGCTCATCGGAGACGTCTCCGGAAGACAAATTTTTTAGAGTAGACCAAATTTAAAAATTTTTACAATTCCGGTCTACTCAGTAGACCATGGTCAACGGTTGCAGATAAATCCCCCTGTGTTGGGTATCATTTGAAAGGCCTCAACGAGGGTGATCTATTGGCACCACCCCTCCCCCCCCCCGACCCCCTCTACTAAAAATCCTTACGAAATACAAAACAAAGACCCCAAACCCAAACCAAAACAATTATAAGAGCACAGTCGCACGAATAAACACTAATAGCATTAATCCCCCCCCCCCCCCCCCCCAACACCCCGACCGTAACTCGGAAACGGCTAGACGTAGCCGGATCGTGTTTGGGGTCAACGGAAACGTCTCGGGTACACGAATATTTTAGAGTAGACCAAATTTAAAATTTTGACAGTTGGGGTCTACTCAGTAGACCATGGTCAACGGTTACAGGTAGACCCCCGTGTTGGGTATCATTTGAAAGGTCTCAACGGGGGTGATCTATTGCTACCACCCGCCTACCCCCCTCCCCCCTAACCTTACCTCAACTAACAACCTTACTTACTTACCCCCAATTCGAATTACAAAACAAAGACCCAAAACCAAACCAAAACAATTAGACATGGCAAAAGACCAACACCCAACTCACAACCGCGCCCCCGCGGGCTGCTTGCAGTCCGCGGCAACACACAAAATCTAGTTAACAAATATAAAGCCGAACACCCACTGACCGAACTATTGACAAAGTTTTCCGGGAAGGAGTGGTGGGGGGATTTCCCCTCGGGGCTCGTCGTGAAGAGGAAGAAAAGTTGTCGAGAAATTAAATCGAAGACCTCGGTACACCGACCTGGTAAAAAGTTGGCGACGGGATCTCGGAAAGTGTGAGGGATAGAAGGGTGGCGTTTGCGGATAGTCATAGGGGGGGATCGGCAATTGCCACCGGACCGCTCATCCCCATCCCGTTCATACATTTTTTTTAAACTCCATACAACTTTTTTGAAATTTTCCAAGTGGAACACCTCCCGAACCGCCGGAGATAGCGGGGCGGCGTCTTCTGCGGATGACCATCTATCGTGGTGGTCCAACTTCTGGGATAAACTTTATCCCCCCATCCCGCCTCCATCATCCCGCCTCCATACAAAAGTGGCATTTTCGGCAAAAGGGATAAGAATATCTCCAGAACCATCCGGGATAGGTGGGTGGTCGCAATGGCGCGTTTCCATCCCTCGGCGGGATGCTTCCTGTGGGCTATCCCGTTTTTCGAAATTTCCATCCCTTCATCCCGCCTCCATACAAATTTTTATTTTGTCGGAGAAGCTACCTTTTCACTGGAACGGGGCAACGCGGGGCGGTCTATCCTGTCCCGTCGGATAGATAGTGATGTTCCGAGCTCCACGCACTTTTGCCACCCTCGGTCCACCGACCCGGTACAAAGTCGGTGAGAGGTCCTCGGAGACTACGAGGGATAGAGGGATGGCGTTTGCGGAATGTCATAGGGGGTCATCGGTAGTTACCACAAAAAGAGTTATCCCCATCCCGTTCATACATTTTTTTTAAACTCCATACAACTTTTTTGAAATATTCCAAGGGGGTTATCTCCGAAACCCCCGGAGATAGCGGGGTGGCGTCTTTGGAGGATGATCACCTCTCGTGATGGTCCAAGTGCCGGGATAGGTTTCATCCCCCCATCCCGCCCCCTTCATCCCGCCTCCATACAAAAGTGGCATTTTCACCGAAAGGGATGGGAATATCTCCAAAACCATCCGGGATAGGTGGGTGGTCGCAATGGCGCGTTTCCATACTTCGGCTGGATGCTTTCAGGGGGCTATCCCGTTTTTCGGGATTTCTATCCCTTCATCCCGCCTCCATACAAATTTTTATTTTTTCGGAAAAGCAACCTTTTCACCTGGAAAGGGGCAACGCGAGGCGGTCTATCCTGTCCCGTCGGATAGGGAGTGACGTTCCGAGATCCAGGCACTTTTGCCACCCTCGGTCCACCGACCTGGTAAAAAGTGGATGAGAGGTCCTCGAAGACTACGAGGGATAGAGGGATGGCGTTTGCGGAATGTCATAGGGGGTCATCGGCGGTTACCAAATCGAGACCCATCCCCATCCCGTTCATACATTTTTTTTAAACTCCATACAACTTTTTTTGAAATTTTCAAAGTGGGATATCTCCGAAACCACCGGGGATGGATGGTCGGTTTCTTCGGGAGCGATCGACTATCGTCCTGGTCCAACTTCTCGGATAAACTTTATCCCCCTATCCCGCTCCCTTCATCCCGCCTCCATACAAAAGTGGCATTTTCACCGAAAGGGATGGGAATATCTCCGAAACCATCCGGGATAGGTGGGTGGTCGCAATGGCGCGTTTCCATCCCTCGGCGGGATGCTTTCAGGGGGCTATCCCTTTTTTCGAGATTTCCATCCCTTCATCCCGCCTCCATACAAATTTTTATTTTTTCGGAAAAGCCTTCTTTTCACCGGGAACGGGGCAACGCGGGGCGGTCTGTCCTATCCCGTCGGATAGAGAGTGACGTTCCGAGCTCCACGCACTTTTGCCACCCTCGGTCCACCGACCCGGTACAAAGTCGGTGAGAGGTCCTCGGAGACTACGAGGGATAGAGGGATGGCGTTTGCGGAATGTCATAGGGGGTCATCGGTAGTTACCAGGAAAAGAGTCATCCCCATCCCGTTCATACATTTTTTTTAAACTCCATACAACTTTTTTGAAATTTTCCAAGGGGGTTATCTCCGAAACCCCCGGAGATAGCGGGGTGGCGTCTTTGGAGGATGATCACCTCTCGTGATGGTCCAAGTGCCGGGATAGGTTTCCTTCCCCCATCCCGCCCCCTTTATCCCGCCTCCATACAAAAGTGGCATTTTCACCGAAAAGGATGGGAATTTCTCCAAAACCATCCGGGATAGGTGGGTGGTCGCAATGGCGCGTTTCCATACTTCGGCTGGATGCTTTCAGGGGGCTATCCCGTTTTTCGGGATTTCTATCCCTTCATCCCGCCTCCATACAAATTTTTATTTTTTCGGAAAAGCAACCTTTTCACCTGGAAAGGGGCAACGCGGGGCGGTCTATCCTGTCCCGTCGGATAGAGAATGAAGTTCCGAGATCCAGGCACTTTTGCCACCCTCGGTCCACCGACCTGGTACAGAGTTGGTGAGAGGTCCTCGGAAACTACGAGGCACAAAGGGATGGCGCTTGCGGAATGTCATAGGGGGCCATTGGCGGTTACCAAATCGAGACCTATCCCCATCCCGTTCATACATTTTTTTTAAACTCCATACAACTTTTTTCGAAATTTTCAAAGTGGGATATCTCCGAAACCACCGGGGATAGAGGGTCAGTTTCTTCGGGAGCGATCGACTATCGTCCTGGTCCAACTTCTCGGATAAACTTCATCCCCCTATCCCGCCCCGTCTATCCCGGCTCCATACAAGGATGTGATTTTCGGCGACAGGGATGGGAATATCGTCAAAACCGCCGGGGACAGGCACGTGGTTGCTATGGCGAATTTTAATCCCTAGGTGGGATGCTTCCAAGGGGCCATCCCGATCTCGGTCCACCTACCTGGTACAAAGTTGGTGAGAGGTCCTCGGAGACTAGGAGGTATAGAAGGGTGGCGTTTGCGGAAGGTCCTAGAGGGTCATTGGCGGTTACCAAATCGAGACCTATCCCCATCCCGTTCATACATTTTTTTTAAACTCCATACAACTTTTTGGAATTTTCGAAGTGGGATACCTCAGAAACCACCGGGAATAGAGGGGCGGTGTCTTCGAGGGATAGGCATCGTTCCTTGAGGTCCAACTTCTCGGATAAACTTTATCCTCCCATCCCGCCCTCTTCATCGCGTCTCCATACAAAAGTGGCATTTTCGGCGAAAGGGATGGAAATATTTCCAAAACCATCGGGGATGGGTGGTCGGTGGCCATGGCGTGTTTCCATCCCTCGGTAGGGTCCTTCTTATTAGTCATCCTGATTTTCGGGATTTCCATCCCTTCATCGCGTTCCCATACAAATTTTAATTTTTCGGAAAAGCAATCATTTCACTTGGAACGCGGCAACGTGGGGCGGTCTATCCTACCCTATCGTATGGAGGGTGGCATAGCGCACCGCTGGAAATTCCTCAGTCTTAGGTCCAACGACCTGGTACAAAGATGGTGAGAGGTCCTCGGAAACTGAGAGGGATAGAAGGGTGGCGTTTGCGGAATGTCATAGAGGGTCATCGGTAGTTACCACCGGATGACTCATCCTCATCCCGTTCATACATTTTTTTTTAAACTCCATACAACTTCATACAAAATCACACCTCGATGGCGATTTTGCACATTTAGAGGAGGGTGGTAACGGTGACTGGAGAGCCGCGAAAGTCCATCCTCTTCGGCCATTTAGACACAGCCAAGACTCAATCACCCCAATCCACACCATCCCATCCGTCCATCCCGGTACGAACGCGGAAACGGTGCGACCGATACCCCCCGTGTTTGGGCTCATTCGATCGGGTTCATCGTGGGTAATCCGACTGGTCCGACCTAATTTCGGCATTGCGTACTTGCTCACCCCCTCAGTCCCTCTCCATACAAAATCACACCTAAAAGGGATTTTTTTCCACCCACATAAGAGACGGCAGTAGATCCGAAAGGGTCTACCGGGGCTCCAAATTTTGACACCCCCCCCTCAAACCCCCTCAGCCGTAACTCGGAAACGGCGCGACGTAGCCCGGTCGTGTTTGGGCTCATCGGAGACGTCTCGGAAAGACGAATTTTTTAGAGTAGACCAAATTTAAAATTTTGACAGTTGGGGTCTACTCAGTAGACCATGGTCAACGGTTACAGGTAGACCCCCGTGTTGGGTATCATTTGAAAGGTCTCAACGAGGGTGATCTATTGCTACCACCCGCCTCCCCCCCTCCCCCCTAACCTATCCTCACCTAACAACCTTACCTACTTACCCCCAATTCGAATTACAAAACAAAGACCCAAAACCAAACCAAAACAATTAGACATGGCAAAAGACCAACACCCAACTCACAACCGCGCCCCCGCGGGCTGCTTGCAGTCCGCGGCAGCACACAAAATCTAGTTTACATTAAAGGTGAATGCTGTCATCTGGTAGTCGGATGGGAACCGACATCGTTTGGAATATATCTTTATGCTAGAGGAAAACTGTTTAAGGGGCACTTTTCTTCGAAACGTTTAGCAGGATTCAGTAAAAATTTACATTTGACACAAGATGAATACTATGCTAGTGTAAGAAAATGTTTCACTGATCCAACAGACTGCTATTCGTATGAATTAAAAAGTGGTTTCTTCTATTGGAAACGGAAGATAAACAATTCATTCATTATCGAAGGCTTCCTGCCAGTAGAAGCAGATCCAACTTCAAAGAAAGCAAACCCCGATTTAACCGATATCCTATTAGCAGTTAATAAATATTTAAGAGATAAAGTTCTTAAGTTGAATACGAAGTACCAAGATACAAATACAGAATACAAAAAATGTTTAAGAGATGTTGAAGATTTTCTCCACTTAAAAGTTGAAATGGAACGAGCTCTTTGTGATAAGTTTTTGGATTTGATAAATCTGAAACAACAGAATTTAAAATCTTTAGAGAGTAATAAAATGCAATGTCGCTAATTAGAATATGTAATCCATTCATCGTTAGATATTTTTGTTGTTTGTACAGAATAATACAAATATATAATTATTACCTGTGCTAAAACCTGAAAATAATATTATTGTTTTTCATTAAAAGTATTACTATACATTTATGAACTAGCCGCATTCCCTTGAAGTGGTCACTGTTAATAAGATTTTTAGTTGATTTTTCAAATGACTTTTGTACGTATCTTATTCAGATTTTAGGTATAGTGTCTAACTCATCGATGTATATGGATGGGCCCTTTCCATAGAAAATAACTCTAGCATTTAGCAAAACAATCCGCAAAATGAGACGTGTACTTGAGTCCCACCCTGATTTCATATTGTTCGAAACTAAAGTGTTTCTGTGTTTAGTGGCTCCGCTTACACGAGGCTAGAACAGGGATACATCGATGAACTAAATACACTAAACCTACATTCTAAATAAAATCTAGATTACTTGCCTACTAATTCATAATCATTCATATTTTAAAAAAAATGTATATAATTGAGGTATGTACGAGTACGAGGTAAGGTCCGATTTTATTCGTTTGATAAAAAAGGTAAACAAATATGAGGTCGCCAGGGTCACTGACCTGTTTTAGAGATGGTATTTGTACAATAGGCATATCAAAGGGAGTTGACTCAGTGAGTAACTCATTCTCAGCCATGGCAACACTGCATTTTGCACCTCCGTAAAAACCAAAACCGAATAAAATATTATTATTAATAAGAATAATAAATAAAAACGAATTATTAGTTTAGTGGTAATTTTAAGTAATCTATTTTATTAATGCCATTTAATCAAAAATAATTTAATAGTGTTTTCGTCTACGGTTATGAATTATGATAAACTAAAACTTTAAAAATGTATATAGAATTGTGAACTTGATAATTTATGTACGAATCAAAACCTCATGTGACTCCAAATGACTTAGGTCGTGTACATGTCCCGTCTCTAAAACCATAGACAAAATCTCTGTGACGTCTATTGGTATTGTAGGTTATGTGACGATTTTATCGAGTTTTTTTGCATTTTCCTCTGAAAATATGCAATAATTTTGGATACATATCGTAAAGAATATGTTTAGTGAGTGTAAATGAATTCGTGTAGATATGAATGTGTAATTAAGGTTAAAACTCGAAAACTATATATCGGGAATAGTTTGTTTACCTTTTTTATCAAAAGAATAAATTCGGACCGTACACTTGACACTTCATATAATACATACATATATGTAAATTTCCCATTCATATAAAAAAAATACAAAAAATAAATTTTAAAAAGGCAATATTTGTGTTTTAATTGCATGTGTGTTATACAATACCATAGAGAAAATAGTACTTTAAACAGTTTCTCCGTTTCTCTATGACAATACACATGACCAAGGAACATATATACTCTTTAGCAAGAGAAGAATGAAATCTTCGAACAAAAAAATTGACCGAAGGTGTATACAACTAGCGCTGTAGTGGCGGCCCCACATGACGGTCTCCCTGTTAGTTCCATCGTAAGAAGATGATTAATTGTAACATAGATAAATATTGTAAGAATACTAGCTAGTGCCCGCGCTGGTGAAGTTATCAGCGTTAAAAGAGAAAATACATTTAATACATGAGTAAGATGAGTAATATAACGCCCATCTTTATCGCTGTGACTACGGTCAAAGAGTATATAATCACTACGTTTTAGCTACGGTGGCGCTTGGGTGGCGCCACCACAACGACAGTAACCCACTTTTTATGTATTTTTAGACGATCAACCTAACATTTTTCCAAGATTAAAAGTATCTTATATATTTTATATCTAGGTGATAAACTACAAAGTATGCCAAATTTCATCCAAATCCGTTAAGCCGTTTCTGAGACTGGCGTGCACAGATAAAATTTTTAAAAACTATTTTTTTACCTACACATAAACTTACGTGTACAAATAAATAGTTTTATTTTAATTATGTATTTAGATAATATGTTCTGTGGTCAGCTGCTCCTTGTGTTCTGGGGGTTTTCTTCAGTTTATAATACTGTCAAAGACGTCAAAGAGTATACTGCGTTACAACTGCGTTATTATCGTAGAGGGAGGATAAACAAAGAGTATATAATCACTAAACAATATTCAAATCCGTTTTTATTTGTTTGTTTCTTGTCCTCTTTTCTTTATTTTTAATAGTGGATGTCGCCATTAAATTATTATTTATATTTACCCATTAATTTCTAAGAACATACCGAAATGGCAAACGTATTTGTTACGAAATTTTCTGTTGATAAAAAAAATATATATGCCAAAATATCATGGACTGAAAGTGAAGCCAATTTATTTGAAATTAATATTTACGACGAAGGAATTAGCTGGACTGGAATATTCCCAAATTCTTCCGTACAAGAATATGTGGAGGAGTTTGTTGAAGAAAGAAGCGATTATATTTCCAATGTTAAAAACGCTTTAACAAATACATCGGGTACATACACATACAAGTTTAAAACTGACCCACCTGATCCCAGTTTTCAATGGATTAAAGTGGTACAAGACGGAGATGACATTCCTACAGAAATTACTTATGGCACAGTGCAAATAAAAAAAGATGTTAATGCTAAATTGGAAATAGAATTGTTGGATTCATTAATGAATGAAAATGGGTCTTTGAAAATGAAAGTTGAAGATTATAAGAAATCAAATGACTCATTAGAAACGGAACTAGTTGAATGTAAACTAAAGTTAGAAGAAACAGTAAATGTTGTCAATACATTAGAAAACACATTGTACAGCAAATTTGTAAATGTATTGAATGCGAAAAAGAAAAGAATAGAAATGTTGGAAGAAAGTCTTAAATGTGTAAATGATTCTATTGAATAGGTGTTCCATTGATTTATTTAAAATTAAAGATGTGTATGGCTGCAAATTATATTTCTACTAGCGATTGCAGCGCCACTTATTGGATCCAATTGTGAATCAACCATTCAGGGGGCCACTCAAAAAATTTAATCAAAATTGGTCCAGCCATTTAGGGGTTCAGTAATATACATAGAAGAAATTCACGCCTAGGTAGGTCCCAACAGATGTCCCATCCTAACCTGATAACTCAATTGAAAGTCCAATTGCGAATCTAAACCATTCACAGACCCACTTCATACAAAAAATATCATCAAAATCGGTCCAGCCATTTAGAAGGAGTTCAGTCTATACTCAGACAGAAGAAATTTATATTATAGATGACATATGATGAAGTTTTTTAAATTTCCTTTTATGTACAAATTTACTCCACTGGTATGAGGACTAAGAATACGAAAATTGAGAATTCTGTTCACATGGAAATCAAGATTGCATAGTTGTTGGCTTCTACCTCACTCAACCTTCATTGTACATCAAGAGATCACTCTCATGTGAGAAAACAATCAGTAAATCAATAATAATTGTATCTACCTAATTCGACAATGCAAAGGAATTTAAATATCATACAATTATTTTCTGAAGTGCAGTCCTACGATTGACATGTTTTTTTAATGGCAAAGATTCTTTAATAACAAATAACACACACTTAAAAACAAACAGTTGATAACATAAGCCTTCCTCGTGTCTTTTTTTAATAAGTGAACACCTTATCAAATCCTGATCCTTTTAGTGGTTTAAAAAAAGAACAGACAAGATAGCCACTATGTTTTATACTATGATCATACAATGATATATTATTATATTAAATGTAGCACACATGAAGTCGCTACCAACAGAGTCTTATTCATTGGATTTATTCTTTTATGATACAGGAACAGTCATTTTATATTCAGGCTTCAGGCTTAATAAAAATAACTTCTAAATAAATAAAAAATATTTATTTATAAGAAATAATTTATTGTTTGTTATACAAAAACAAAAGGAGTTATTAGGCTAATAACTTCTTCCAAACAATGTTATGAATTTGGGTTTATTTTTACAATCTGGATGTATACAACACTTGTAGTCAGCCATTGACTCTGGCTGATCGAAGGGTATACACAGGGATTTGGCACCCATTGCTGGGGCTTTCATGTCTGCTGTCAAATCGTCTTCGGTCCTGTGAACAAAATGCATTATGTGGGTAATTCTCTCCCTTCTTCAGTGCTCCCTGAAATATACAACTTGGGACTCTTGGGTTAAGAACAGAATGAATAGGCTGTTAACGGGCAAACAAACTTCATCTTCGACCTCATCTTCACTTACCATCAGGTGAGGTTTAGGTTTCACTTTAGCATAAACAAATTTAAAAAAAATCTAACATAAAATGGAGTCCAAACACTTACAAAATATTCTAGTTGGGATCTAATTAAAATTTTAAAGAGGTATAAGTAGTAGTTATTTGACGAATTTTAATACAAAATCAAAAAGTTGAAATGCTTTATTTGTCAATTATGCGTGGATAAGTGCAGCTTTTCCCAAAGAAAGGTTCCCTAAAGAACGCCATTTTGTAAGAAGGCCATGCCAATGTAAGGTCAAATATTTTTTTTGAAATCGCTGAAAATATTCGGGAAAATGAACAGACGCGTACGCATCTCCATACAAAACTATTGTTTTCTATGGACAAACGATGAATAAATTTAGATTTATAATCACACAGACTCAGAGAAGCTAAGACATGTTTTATTTGCAATATAATATGGTTCAAAATAACTCACTTGGCACTGTGATTCTTGATATTGTCCTCGCAAGAGATTTCCCCACAGAAAGGTGCCAGCAGTATGTGTTTCTTGTCCAACGCTGACGTGAAGTCATTCCACTCTATCACCTTTGATAATCTCTCGTCACGTTCCTTTGTTGCCCTGACATTTTATTTATAAAATTTTTGTTGTAGTCAACGTGAGATCTTATGAAATCTTTTGCCTCTTGAGCAGAATTTGTAACTGCTATTTAATTTTATAATTATTTAATATGAAAGAGACAAATAATTTTAGGACTTAATTATGATTCTTTAATTGTAAAAAAATCCTCCAAGTACCTACCACCACCTACGTCAATTTAAAGATTGATTACTGACTTTGGCTAAAAATATTTTATATATAAAAAAAAAAATTAGAGAATTGCAATATTTGTATAGCCATTAATAATAAAGTAAATTTGCAAGCGATTTAAATTCTAAGAAAATTATGAACATGGTTTCTAACCTTGCAAACATTTGATCTTGTATTTGGCCAAGCATTGCTAGCAGGTCTCGGGGGGCGGAGTCCCTCTTGAGGGTGGATTTGGAGCCGTCGAGGCGTTTCACGGCCACCACCTCTCCGCGGGACAGGTCCTTGGGACCCAGTTCCACTCGAATTGGCACACCCTGTGACACCACAAAAGAGAATTTTTTTGACCCTATCGAGTGGGTTATCAAATGAAAGGGCTCCATGAGCTGATTCCAAAAATATACCACAGCATTACATTCCCGCTAGTATTTTCGTAAAATAATTGAAAGAATTTTCAAAACACATCGACAGGATGGCAGGAAATTGCTGATTTTTTTTTTTAAATACAAGTACCTAGTTAGCTGATATAATTTTTTGTCATAATTTGATAGATACTAATAACATTAGTGTTTAATTCAGCTTATTAATGAAACATTTTTTATCTGATTTGAAACTGAGAGGCAACGCAAAGATGATGTGCACATTTCCTCTCGCGCCGCCACTGTCCGTATAAAATATGCATATTGTTATTTATAAAATACAAGACAGAGCCGTAATGAAGATTAAGACAAGTCGTCATGTCATACCTTCAACTCCCAATGGTTGAATTTCCATCCCGGCGAATAGTTGTCCCTGTAATCGCCTCGCACCCTTATGCCGGCCGATTCCATCGCGGAGACCAGCTCTTGGCACGAGTCCATCAGGACCTTTCTCTGTTCCGTGGTACTGGAGGCAGTGATGCCGCAAGGGACCACCACCACTTGCACGGAGGCGACGCGGGGAGGCAGCACTAGTCCCTTGTCGTCGCCGTGCACGAGGATCATTACACCTGAACGCAAACCGTTCTATTATAGTTACTATCTTTTTTATTCACAATCTACAGCACCATCTAGTTCCACACTAAGCAACTGATGCTTGTATTATGAACACCAGACAGTTGATAATTATACTCGCCACAGTGTGCACATAAAACGGTTAAAAAATATTAAAATAAATAAATATCTTCACACATTCCACACAGCACCATCTAGTTGCACAGTAAGCAACTTTATGCTTGCATTATGGATACCAGACAGTTGATATACTACATAGATTACTTTTTTTTGTAAATACATACATATTATAAATACAAACATCCATGACTCAGGTACAAAGGTAAATGTCAACACATAAACCTTTGCGCCTAGCGGGATTCGAACCCGCGACCGTTTGGTTAACAGCTAGAGGGTTACTTAGCCACAAGTCCAAACGTGTCGTCAAAATAGATTAAAGACAAGACAACGTAGGACATAATGTCGACAGACAGGCTGGCGGTCCATTTGATGGTAGGTGGCTACCGTCGCCTATAACAAAATAACAAGCAACGCCACAATTAAGCATAACTGATTGAGAAATTGGCTCTGGCATCCTCATTCGCTCACCGAAACACAACAGCACACATGCTTTTATTTCACGGTGGTCTTATCCTATGTAAGGGGGTGGCTACTGCCTCTAAATGACTCCTCCAATATAGTTCAATAAATTTACTTTAATTTATTTGAATCAATATCAGTCTCCGTTTTTCCTAAAAAAAGAGAGAAATAAAAGTTGTTTTTTACCAATAGTTCTGGTGGTCAGACCCCACGAGTTTTGGTAAACGTATTGTTTTTCCTGAGTGTCGGGATCGTCGTAAACTATTTCGAACATTTTCGAGAAGTTCTGCCCGAGATGGTGACTTGTGGCACCCTGTTACAATAAAAACAATGTTGTTAATATTAAAGTTTCTCGGTTCCATAAAAAACTTCAATTTTATAAAAAAAAATGCTATCGGTCCGCGGGTCTGTTCCCAATAGATATACTGACTTACATTGATTTCCTAGTGGGACATTTTTATTCCATCACATCTCTTACTTTAAAAAATCTGTTTAATGTAACTAGTGGGATTTTTGTGGCGCAGTAGTTACATTGGACACAGTACAATAATTTTCATGAGTTTAAATAATTCAATCAGAAAAAAAAGTAATGTTCATACACGTCAATGTATCTTCATGAGAAACAAAAAAATAATATTCTGGCAACAGATGGCGTGAAAAAAAAATCTTTTTTGTTTTGTATAATTAATTACGTTTTTACAAGAAATACAGCGTGTCCGGTCGTGGACTAGCGATATTCTATTCATAAATTACAAATATTAATACACAAATACAGCCAGACAGTTTATACAAAATTTAATTAAATCTTTAGGGTGAATGAAATAATGACCTGTATCCCTCGTCCGCTGGCGGGCACATAAGCCTCTACGGTCGTGGAGTAGGCGCTGCCGGCGAACTTCTCCTTCTCCGTCTTGCGCCCGCGCACCACCGGGATCGCCAACAGCTCCTCGTACACGCGACGGTACAAATCTACCAACACGTCAACACTAATGTTGTAAAAAACAATTCAAATGGTTAAGACCGGCTGACGGTCCACTTTATGCTAGATCGTTACCGTCGCCTGTAACAGAAGCAACCTCACAGGTGCTGCAAGTACGCTGCCGACCAAAGAAATGGGCTCTGGCGTCCCTTAATCACTCGCCGAAACACAACAGCACATGTGCTGTTATTTCACGATAGTATTCTGTGAAGGGTGGTTGGTTACTGACGCCAGATGGTCCAAATTACTGCAAAATGTAGTAATAAATACACAGTTAGTGTAAACAAAACACAATTCGATGTCGTAACTGTAGAAAATTCTAAGTAGTTCGAAGTAGTTTCAAGAAGTCCAAAGTAATTTTGTTGTAGTCCTTTTAAAGGGTAATTTACCGAGTATGTAAAGTACTTCTTGATCGGCGTCAGCCTGGAATCGGTGCACCGTGTGTCCCTCCTGCCAGAGGAACTCTCTCGTGCGTAGGAACGGCTGCGGCTGTTTGAACTCCCACCGCTAAACAAACATACATACAGAAACCCTTTAATTTACTTTGGACAGGTGCATGAAAACATAACTGATACATGACGGTCTCTGAGATGGGCCGCACTGCGATGTGCTCAAAGGTATAATGGTTGTGGTCCATAACACAGCATGGTAAGACTTACCACAACGTTGTTCCACTGGTTGAGTCGCAGGGGAAGATCGCGATGGCTCTGCACCCACTTGGCGTACGCGGGGTACATGACGGTCTCGGAGGTGGGCCGCACCGCGATGTGCTCGGCCAACTCGGACGAGCCCGAGTGAGTCACCCAAGCGACTTCCGGCGCAAAGTCGGCTATGTGAGTCGCCTCGCGCTCTAGAGCGGCCTGCATAGCAAATTCACTTCATGTAAATAGGTCTGCAGGCTGCCATTCGTCTTCACATATTTTTTTAATGTCAAGGTCGACAGACAGGTTGACGGTCCACTTGAATGTAGGTGGCTACCGTCCGCCTATAACACAAGCATATAGGCAGATCACCGGTACTATTAATGGTACGGTCCAATGGTACTAGAGCAACTGCATCGTGCTGGAAGTGCGCTGCCTACCATAGAAAGATAGATAAGGGATTAGGAAGGGATGAGGTAAGGGCTCTGACATGCCTTACTCACTCACCGAAATACATCAGCACATAATATTATGCTGTTATTTCACGGTGGTCTTCTGTAAGGGGGGTGGCTACTGCCACAAGACGGGATCCCCATATGAATGGGAAACGCAGTTGCCCTGCCACTACTTTCAATCACAAGTAGTCACAATTATAGCGTCGCCATTATAGAGCTTCTGTCTATGGTAGAGCAAATTATAAAGCACCAAATAATAAAACGGCCGGAAACCTATAAACTTAAAATTAGTACTTTGACCACAACAAATATAGGTAACAGAGAAGAGAGTTATGTTTGTACATACCTTAGACACAAAGATAGGGAAGTAACAGTTTTCAACTCCGATCTTTTCAAAGTTTCCGTTGAGGAATTCCCGTATTCTATCCCAAATGGAGAAAGACCAGGGACGCAGGATGTAGCAGCCGGATATGTCGTAGTACTCTATCATTTCCGCTGTGAATTCATCAAACGTTCACACTGTTATTGACTAAATAAAACGATCGACATTCATACATTCACTATTTGTCACGGAGAAACGACTGAACCAATTTTAAAATATTTCTATTTTTTTTTTTTAAATTTAATCTGAAAGTAATATCTTGAAACTTTAAGAACAAGGACAATTCTAAAGTTTCACGCAAAAAGTACGAATTTTTTTTTAGAGGAATCATTTTTTAGGATAAAAAGTATCCTACATGTTAATTCAGGAATTAATCAATCTGTGTGCCAAAATTTCATCCAAATCGATTCAGCCGTTTTTGCGTTATTTAGGAACAAACATAAAAACTTTCGCATTTGTAATATTACTAGTGACCGCTCCCGGCTTCGCCCGGCGACCAATTTTGACCAAGTGGCACATCTCCAAAACCACCGGAGATAGCGGGGCGGCGTCTTCGGCGGATGACCACCTATCGTGGTGGTCCAACTTCTGGGATAAACTTTATCCCCCCATCCCGCCTCCATCATCCCGCCTCCATACAAAAGTGGCATTTTCGGCAAAAGGGATAAGAATATCTCCATAACCATCGGGGACAGGTGGGTGGTCGCAATGGCGCGTTTCCATCCCTCGGCGGGATGCTTTCAGGGGGCTATCCCGTTTTTCGAGATTTCCATCCCTTCATCCCGCCTCCATACAAAATATTATTTTTTCGGAAAAGCAATCTTTTCACCTGGAACGGGGAAACAGGGGGCGGTCTATCTCATTCCGTCGGATAGAGAGTGACGTTTCAAGCTCCAGGCACTTTTGCCACCCTCGATCCACCGATCTGGTACAAAGTCGGTGAAAGGTCCTCAAAAACTGAGAGGGATAGAAGGGTGGCGTTTGCGGAATGTCATAGGGGGTCATCGGCGGTTACCAAATCGAGACCCATCCCCATCCCGTTCATACATTTTTTTTAAACTCCATACAACTTTTTTGAAATATTCCAAGGGGGTTATCTCCGAAACCCCCGGAGATAGCGGGGTGGCGTCTTTGGAGGATGATCACCTCTCGTGATGGTCCAAGTGCCGGGATAGGTTTCATCCCCCCATCCCGCCCCCTTTATCCCGCCTCCATACAAAAGTGGCATTTTCACCGAAAGGGATGGGAATTTCTCCAAAACCATCCCGGATAGATGGTTGGTTGCAATGGCGCGTTTCCATACTTCGGCGGGATGCTTCCAGGGGGCCATCCCGTTTTTCGGGATTTCTATCCCTTCATCCCGCCTCCATACAAATTTTTATTTTTTCGGAAAAGCAACCTTTGCACCCGGAACGGGTCACGCGGGGCGGTCTGTTCTGTCCCGTCGGATAGAGAGTGACGTTCCGAAATCCAGGCACTTTTGTCACCCTCGGTCCACCGACCTGGTAAAAAGTGGATGAGAGGTCCTCGGAGACTACGAGGGATAGAGGGATGGCGTTTGCGGAATCTCATAGGGGGTCATCGGCAGTTACCAAATCGAGACCTATCCCCATCCCGTTCATACATTTTTTTTAAACTCCATACAACTTTTTTCGAAATTTTCAAAGTGGGATATCTCCGAAACCACCGGGGATGGAGGGTCGGTTTCCTCGAGAGCGATCGACTATCGTCCTGGTCCAACTTCTCGGATAAACTTCATCCCCCTATCCCGCCCCGTCTATCCCGGCTCCATACAAGGATGTGATTTTCGGCGACAGGGATGGGAATATCGTCAAAACCGCCGGGGACAGGGACGTGGTCGCTATGGCGAATTTTCATCTCTAGGTGGGATGCTTCCAAGAGGCCATCCCGAACTCGGTCCACCGACCTGGTACAAAGTCGGTGAGAGGTCCTCGGAGACTACGAGGGATAGAGGGATGGCGTTTGCGGAATGTCATAGGGGGTCATCAGCGGTTACCAAATCGAGACCCATCCCCATCCCGTTCATACATTTTTTTTAAACTCCATACAACTTTTTGGACTTTTCGAAGTGGGATATCTCCAAAACCACCGCGGATAGAGGGGCGGTGTCTTCGAGGGATAGGCATCGTGCCTCGAGGTCCAACTTCTCGGATAAACTTTATCCTCCCATCCCGCCCTCTTCATCCCGTCTCCATACGAAAGTGGCATTTTCGGCGAAAGGGATGGGAATATCTCCAAAACCTTGCGGGATAGGTGGTCGGTGGCCATGGCGCGTTTTCATCCCCCGATGGGATGCCTCTTATGGGCAATCCCGATTTTCGGGTATCCCATCCCTTCATCCCGTCTTCATACAAAAGTGGCATTTTCGGCGAAAGGGATGGGAATATATCCAAAACCATCGGGGATAGGTGGTCGGTGGCCATGGCGCTTTTCAATCCTTCGGTGGGATCCTTCTTAAATGTCATCCCGATTTTCGGGATTTCCATCCCTTCATCCCGTTTCCATACAAATTTTTAATTTTCGGAAAAGCGATTTATTTCACCAGGAGGGGGGCAATGTCGGGTAGTCAATCCTACCCCATCGTATGGAGGGTGGCTTAGCACACTCCAGGTAATTCCTCAGGCCTCGGTCCACCGACCTGGTACAAAGATGGTGAGAGGTCCTCGGAAACTACGAGGGATTGAAGGGTGGCGTTTGCGGAATGTCATAGAGGGTCATCGGTAGTTACCACCGGATCAGTCATCCCTATCCCGCTCATACATTTTTTTAAACTCCATACAACTTCATACAAAATCACACCTCAATGGCGATTTTGCACATTTAGAGGAGGACGGTCGACCCGCCGCTAAGGGTCTCGAGGCCGGGGGGGCGAATGACGAGGAGGGGGGACAGGGGGGGATAGGGGAGCGCGCAGCGCGACCCGCCCCCCCGGCCCCCCTCCGAGGAATTCGCGACCCCGGACTCGAGGGCCGCAGCGGCGGCAACGGTGACTGGAGAGCTGCGAAAGACTATCCCGGTGGGCCATTTAGACACAGCCAAGACCCAATGACCCCAATCCACCCCATCCCATCTTCCATCCCGGTGCCAACTCGGAAACGGTGCGACCGATACCTCCCGTGTTTGGGCTCATTCGATCGGGATCATCGCGGGTAGTCCAAGGGGTTCGACTGAAATCCGGCATTGCGCACTTGCCCCCTTCCCCTGCAACCCCCTCAGCTGTAATTCGGAAGTCGTGTTTGGGTTCATCGGGGACGACTCCCCGAGATATAAAAAATTGAACTCCCTCCAACCCCCCGGCCGTAACTCGAAAACGGTGCGACGCACATGGGTCGTGTTTGGGCTCATCGGAGACGTCTCCGGAAGACAAATTTTTTAGAGTAGACCAAATTTAAAAATTTTTACAATTCCGGTCTACTCAGTAGACCATGGTCAACGGTTGCAGATAAATCCCCCTGTGTTGGGTATCATTTGAAAGGCCTCAACGAGGGTGATCTATTGGCACCACCCCTCCCCCCCCCCGACCCCCTCTACTAAAAATCCTTACGAAATACAAAACAAAGACCCCAAACCCAAACCAAAACAATTATAAGAGCACAGTCGCACGAATAAACACTAATAGCATTAATCCCCCCCCCCCCCCCCCCCAACACCCCGACCGTAACTCGGAAACGGCTAGACGTAGCCGGATCGTGTTTGGGGTCAACGGAAACGTCTCGGGTACACGAATATTTTAGAGTAGACCAAATTTAAAATTTTGACAGTTGGGGTCTACTCAGTAGACCATGGTCAACGGTTACAGGTAGACCCCCGTGTTGGGTATCATTTGAAAGGTCTCAACGGGGGTGATCTATTGCTACCACCCGCCTACCCCCCTCCCCCCTAACCTTACCTCAACTAACAACCTTACTTACTTACCCCCAATTCGAATTACAAAACAAAGACCCAAAACCAAACCAAAACAATTAGACATGGCAAAAGACCAACACCCAACTCACAACCGCGCCCCCGCGGGCTGCTTGCAGTCCGCGGCAACACACAAAATCTAGTTAACAAATATAAAGCCGAACTACCGCTGACCGAACATTCATAAAGTTCTCCGGGAAGGGGGGGCGGGGGGATTCCCCCTTGGGGCTCGTCGTGGAGAGGAAGAAAAATGGTTCAGAAATTAAATCGAAGACCTCGGTACACCGACCTGGTAAAAAGTTGGCGACGGGATCTCGGAAAGTGTGAGGGATAGAAGGGTGGCGTTTGCGGATAGTCATAGGGGGGGATCGGCAATTGCCACCGGACCGCTCATCCCCATCCCGTTCATACATTTTTTTTAAACTCCATACAACTTTTTTGAAATTTTCCAAGTGGAACACCTCCCGAACCGCCGGAGATAGCGGGGCGGCGTCTTCTGCGGATGACCATCTATCGTGGTGGTCCAACTTCTGGGATAAACTTTATCCCCCCATCCCGCCTCCATCATCCCGCCTCCATACAAAAGTGGCATTTTCGGCAAAAGGGATAAGAATATCTCCAGAACCATCCGGGATAGGTGGGTGGTCGCAATGGCGCGTTTCCATCCCTCGGCGGGATGCTTCCTGTGGGCTATCCCGTTTTTCGAAATTTCCATCCCTTCATCCCGCCTCCATACAAATTTTTATTTTGTCGGAGAAGCTACCTTTTCACTGGAACGGGGCAACGCGGGGCGGTCTATCCTGTCCCGTCGGATAGATAGTGATGTTCCGAGCTCCACGCACTTTTGCCACCCTCGGTCCACCGACCCGGTACAAAGTCGGTGAGAGGTCCTCGGAGACTACGAGGGATAGAGGGATGGCGTTTGCGGAATGTCATAGGGGGTCATCGGTAGTTACCACAAAAAGAGTTATCCCCATCCCGTTCATACATTTTTTTTAAACTCCATACAACTTTTTTGAAATATTCCAAGGGGGTTATCTCCGAAACCCCCGGAGATAGCGGGGTGGCGTCTTTGGAGGATGATCACCTCTCGTGATGGTCCAAGTGCCGGGATAGGTTTCATCCCCCCATCCCGCCCCCTTCATCCCGCCTCCATACAAAAGTGGCATTTTCACCGAAAGGGATGGGAATATCTCCAAAACCATCCGGGATAGGTGGGTGGTCGCAATGGCGCGTTTCCATACTTCGGCTGGATGCTTTCAGGGGGCTATCCCGTTTTTCGGGATTTCTATCCCTTCATCCCGCCTCCATACAAATTTTTATTTTTTCGGAAAAGCAACCTTTTCACCTGGAAAGGGGCAACGCGAGGCGGTCTATCCTGTCCCGTCGGATAGGGAGTGACGTTCCGAGATCCAGGCACTTTTGCCACCCTCGGTCCACCGACCTGGTAAAAAGTGGATGAGAGGTCCTCGAAGACTACGAGGGATAGAGGGATGGCGTTTGCGGAATGTCATAGGGGGTCATCGGCGGTTACCAAATCGAGACCCATCCCCATCCCGTTCATACATTTTTTTTAAACTCCATACAACTTTTTTTGAAATTTTCAAAGTGGGATATCTCCGAAACCACCGGGGATGGATGGTCGGTTTCTTCGGGAGCGATCGACTATCGTCCTGGTCCAACTTCTCGGATAAACTTTATCCCCCTATCCCGCTCCCTTCATCCCGCCTCCATACAAAAGTGGCATTTTCACCGAAAGGGATGGGAATATCTCCGAAACCATCCGGGATAGGTGGGTGGTCGCAATGGCGCGTTTCCATCCCTCGGCGGGATGCTTTCAGGGGGCTATCCCTTTTTTCGAGATTTCCATCCCTTCATCCCGCCTCCATACAAATTTTTATTTTTTCGGAAAAGCCTTCTTTTCACCGGGAACGGGGCAACGCGGGGCGGTCTGTCCTATCCCGTCGGATAGAGAGTGACGTTCCGAGCTCCACGCACTTTTGCCACCCTCGGTCCACCGACCCGGTACAAAGTCGGTGAGAGGTCCTCGGAGACTACGAGGGATAGAGGGATGGCGTTTGCGGAATGTCATAGGGGGTCATCGGTAGTTACCAGGAAAAGAGTCATCCCCATCCCGTTCATACATTTTTTTTAAACTCCATACAACTTTTTTGAAATTTTCCAAGGGGGTTATCTCCGAAACCCCCGGAGATAGCGGGGTGGCGTCTTTGGAGGATGATCACCTCTCGTGATGGTCCAAGTGCCGGGATAGGTTTCCTTCCCCCATCCCGCCCCCTTTATCCCGCCTCCATACAAAAGTGGCATTTTCACCGAAAAGGATGGGAATTTCTCCAAAACCATCCGGGATAGGTGGGTGGTCGCAATGGCGCGTTTCCATACTTCGGCTGGATGCTTTCAGGGGGCTATCCCGTTTTTCGGGATTTCTATCCCTTCATCCCGCCTCCATACAAATTTTTATTTTTTCGGAAAAGCAACCTTTTCACCTGGAAAGGGGCAACGCGGGGCGGTCTATCCTGTCCCGTCGGATAGAGAATGAAGTTCCGAGATCCAGGCACTTTTGCCACCCTCGGTCCACCGACCTGGTACAGAGTTGGTGAGAGGTCCTCGGAAACTACGAGGCACAAAGGGATGGCGCTTGCGGAATGTCATAGGGGGCCATTGGCGGTTACCAAATCGAGACCTATCCCCATCCCGTTCATACATTTTTTTTAAACTCCATACAACTTTTTTCGAAATTTTCAAAGTGGGATATCTCCGAAACCACCGGGGATAGAGGGTCAGTTTCTTCGGGAGCGATCGACTATCGTCCTGGTCCAACTTCTCGGATAAACTTCATCCCCCTATCCCGCCCCGTCTATCCCGGCTCCATACAAGGATGTGATTTTCGGCGACAGGGATGGGAATATCGTCAAAACCGCCGGGGACAGGCACGTGGTTGCTATGGCGAATTTTAATCCCTAGGTGGGATGCTTCCAAGGGGCCATCCCGATCTCGGTCCACCTACCTGGTACAAAGTTGGTGAGAGGTCCTCGGAGACTAGGAGGTATAGAAGGGTGGCGTTTGCGGAAGGTCCTAGAGGGTCATTGGCGGTTACCAAATCGAGACCTATCCCCATCCCGTTCATACATTTTTTTTAAACTCCATACAACTTTTTGGAATTTTCGAAGTGGGATACCTCAGAAACCACCGGGAATAGAGGGGCGGTGTCTTCGAGGGATAGGCATCGTTCCTTGAGGTCCAACTTCTCGGATAAACTTTATCCTCCCATCCCGCCCTCTTCATCGCGTCTCCATACAAAAGTGGCATTTTCGGCGAAAGGGATGGAAATATTTCCAAAACCATCGGGGATGGGTGGTCGGTGGCCATGGCGTGTTTCCATCCCTCGGTAGGGTCCTTCTTATTAGTCATCCTGATTTTCGGGATTTCCATCCCTTCATCGCGTTCCCATACAAATTTTAATTTTTCGGAAAAGCAATCATTTCACTTGGAACGCGGCAACGTGGGGCGGTCTATCCTACCCTATCGTATGGAGGGTGGCATAGCGCACCGCTGGAAATTCCTCAGTCTTAGGTCCAACGACCTGGTACAAAGATGGTGAGAGGTCCTCGGAAACTGAGAGGGATAGAAGGGTGGCGTTTGCGGAATGTCATAGAGGGTCATCGGTAGTTACCACCGGATGACTCATCCTCATCCCGTTCATACATTTTTTTTTAAACTCCATACAACTTCATACAAAATCACACCTCGATGGCGATTTTGCACATTTAGAGGAGGGTGGTAACGGTGACTGGAGAGCCGCGAAAGTCCATCCTCTTCGGCCATTTAGACACAGCCAAGACTCAATCACCCCAATCCACACCATCCCATCCGTCCATCCCGGTACGAACGCGGAAACGGTGCGACCGATACCCCCCGTGTTTGGGCTCATTCGATCGGGTTCATCGTGGGTAATCCGACTGGTCCGACCTAATTTCGGCATTGCGTACTTGCTCACCCCCTCAGTCCCTCTCCATACAAAATCACACCTAAAAGGGATTTTTTTCCACCCACATAAGAGACGGCAGTAGATCCGAAAGGGTCTACCGGGGCTCCAAATTTTGACACCCCCCCCTCAAACCCCCTCAGCCGTAACTCGGAAACGGCGCGACGTAGCCCGGTCGTGTTTGGGCTCATCGGAGACGTCTCGGAAAGACGAATTTTTTAGAGTAGACCAAATTTAAAATTTTGACAGTTGGGGTCTACTCAGTAGACCATGGTCAACGGTTACAGGTAGACCCCCGTGTTGGGTATCATTTGAAAGGTCTCAACGAGGGTGATCTATTGCTACCACCCGCCTCCCCCCCTCCCCCCTAACCTATCCTCACCTAACAACCTTACCTACTTACCCCCAATTCGAATTACAAAACAAAGACCCAAAACCAAACCAAAACAATTAGACATGGCAAAAGACCAACACCCAACTCACAACCGCGCCCCCGCGGGCTGCTTGCAGTCCGCGGCAGCACACAAAATCTAGTTTACATTAAAGGTGAATGCTGTCATCTGGTAGTCGGATGGGAACCGACATCGTTTGGAATATATCTTTATGCTAGAGGAAAACTGTTTAAGGGGCACTTTTCTTCGAAACGTTTAGCAGGATTCAGTAAAAATTTACATTTGACACAAGATGAATACTATGCTAGTGTAAGAAAATGTTTCACTGATCCAACAGACTGCTATTCGTATGAATTAAAAAGTGGTTTCTTCTATTGGAAACGGAAGATAAACAATTCATTCATTATCGAAGGCTTCCTGCCAGTAGAAGCAGATCCAACTTCAAAGAAAGCAAACCCCGATTTAACCGATATCCTATTAGCAGTTAATAAATATTTAAGAGATAAAGTTCTTAAGTTGAATACGAAGTACCAAGATACAAATACAGAATACAAAAAATGTTTAAGAGATGTTGAAGATTTTCTCCACTTAAAAGTTGAAATGGAACGAGCTCTTTGTGATAAGTTTTTGGATTTGATAAATCTGAAACAACAGAATTTAAAATCTTTAGAGAGTAATAAAATGCAATGTCGCTAATTAGAATATGTAATCCATTCATCGTTAGATATTTTTGTTGTTTGTACAGAATAATACAAATATATAATTATTACCTGTGCTAAAACCTGAAAATAATATTATTGTTTTTCATTAAAAGTATTACTATACATTTATGAACTAGCCGCATTCCCTTGAAGTGGTCACTGTTAATAAGATTTTTAGTTGATTTTTCAAATGACTTTTGTACGTATCTTATTCAGATTTTAGGTATAGTGTCTAACTCATCGATGTATATGGATGGGCCCTTTCCATAGAAAATAACTCTAGCATTTAGCAAAACAATCCGCAAAATGAGACGTGTACTTGAGTCCCACCCTGATTTCATATTGTTCGAAACTAAAGTGTTTCTGTGTTTAGTGGCTCCGCTTACACGAGGCTAGAACAGGGATACATCGATGAACTAAATACACTAAACCTACATTCTAAATAAAATCTAGATTACTTGCCTACTAATTCATAATCATTCATATTTTAAAAAAAATGTATATAATTGAGGTATGTACGAGTACGAGGTAAGGTCCGATTTTATTCGTTTGATAAAAAAGGTAAACAAATATGAGGTCGCCAGGGTCACTGACCTGTTTTAGAGATGGTATTTGTACAATAGGCATATCAAAGGGAGTTGACTCAGTGAGTAACTCATTCTCAGCCATGGCAACACTGCATTTTGCACCTCCGTAAAAACCAAAACCGAATAAAATATTATTATTAATAAGAATAATAAATAAAAACGAATTATTAGTTTAGTGGTAATTTTAAGTAATCTATTTTATTAATGCCATTTAATCAAAAATAATTTAATAGTGTTTTCGTCTACGGTTATGAATTATGATAAACTAAAACTTTAAAAATGTATATAGAATTGTGAACTTGATAATTTATGTACGAATCAAAACCTCATGTGACTCCAAATGACTTAGGTCGTGTACATGTCCCGTCTCTAAAACCATAGACAAAATCTCTGTGACGTCTATTGGTATTGTAGGTTATGTGACGATTTTATCGAGTTTTTTTGCATTTTCCTCTGAAAATATGCAATAATTTTGGATACATATCGTAAAGAATATGTTTAGTGAGTGTAAATGAATTCGTGTAGATATGAATGTGTAATTAAGGTTAAAACTCGAAAACTATATATCGGGAATAGTTTGTTTACCTTTTTTATCAAAAGAATAAATTCGGACCGTACACTTGACACTTCATATAATACATACATATATGTAAATTTCCCATTCATATAAAAAAAATACAAAAAATAAATTTTAAAAAGGCAATATTTGTGTTTTAATTGCATGTGTGTTATACAATACCATAGAGAAAATAGTACTTTAAACAGTTTCTCCGTTTCTCTATGACAATACACATGACCAAGGAACATATATACTCTTTAGCAAGAGAAGAATGAAATCTTCGAACAAAAAAATTGACCGAAGGTGTATACAACTAGCGCTGTAGTGGCGGCCCCACATGACGGTCTCCCTGTTAGTTCCATCGTAAGAAGATGATTAATTGTAACATAGATAAATATTGTAAGAATACTAGCTAGTGCCCGCGCTGGTGAAGTTATCAGCGTTAAAAGAGAAAATACATTTAATACATGAGTAAGATGAGTAATATAACGCCCATCTTTATCGCTGTGACTACGGTCAAAGAGTATATAATCACTACGTTTTAGCTACGGTGGCGCTTGGGTGGCGCCACCACAACGACAGTAACCCACTTTTTATGTATTTTTAGACGATCAACCTAACATTTTTCCAAGATTAAAAGTATCTTATATATTTTATATCTAGGTGATAAACTACAAAGTATGCCAAATTTCATCCAAATCCGTTAAGCCGTTTCTGAGACTGGCGTGCACAGATAAAATTTTTAAAAACTATTTTTTTACCTACACATAAACTTACGTGTACAAATAAATAGTTTTATTTTAATTATGTATTTAGATAATATGTTCTGTGGTCAGCTGCTCCTTGTGTTCTGGGGGTTTTCTTCAGTTTATAATACTGTCAAAGACGTCAAAGAGTATACTGCGTTACAACTGCGTTATTATCGTAGAGGGAGGATAAACAAAGAGTATATAATCACTAAACAATATTCAAATCCGTTTTTATTTGTTTGTTTCTTGTCCTCTTTTCTTTATTTTTAATAGTGGATGTCGCCATTAAATTATTATTTATATTTACCCATTAATTTCTAAGAACATACCGAAATGGCAAACGTATTTGTTACGAAATTTTCTGTTGATAAAAAAAATATATATGCCAAAATATCATGGACTGAAAGTGAAGCCAATTTATTTGAAATTAATATTTACGACGAAGGAATTAGCTGGACTGGAATATTCCCAAATTCTTCCGTACAAGAATATGTGGAGGAGTTTGTTGAAGAAAGAAGCGATTATATTTCCAATGTTAAAAACGCTTTAACAAATACATCGGGTACATACACATACAAGTTTAAAACTGACCCACCTGATCCCAGTTTTCAATGGATTAAAGTGGTACAAGACGGAGATGACATTCCTACAGAAATTACTTATGGCACAGTGCAAATAAAAAAAGATGTTAATGCTAAATTGGAAATAGAATTGTTGGATTCATTAATGAATGAAAATGGGTCTTTGAAAATGAAAGTTGAAGATTATAAGAAATCAAATGACTCATTAGAAACGGAACTAGTTGAATGTAAACTAAAGTTAGAAGAAACAGTAAATGTTGTCAATACATTAGAAAACACATTGTACAGCAAATTTGTAAATGTATTGAATGCGAAAAAGAAAAGAATAGAAATGTTGGAAGAAAGTCTTAAATGTGTAAATGATTCTATTGAATAGGTGTTCCATTGATTTATTTAAAATTAAAGATGTGTATGGCTGCAAATTATATTTCTACTAGCGATTGCAGCGCCACTTATTGGATCCAATTGTGAATCAACCATTCAGGGGGCCACTCAAAAAATTTAATCAAAATTGGTCCAGCCATTTAGGGGTTCAGTAATATACATAGAAGAAATTCACGCCTAGGTAGGTCCCAACAGATGTCCCATCCTAACCTGATAACTCAATTGAAAGTCCAATTGCGAATCTAAACCATTCACAGACCCACTTCATACAAAAAATATCATCAAAATCGGTCCAGCCATTTAGAAGGAGTTCAGTCTATACTCAGACAGAAGAAATTTATATTATAGATGACATATGATGAAGTTTTTTAAATTTCCTTTTATGTACAAATTTACTCCACTGGTATGAGGACTAAGAATACGAAAATTGAGAATTCTGTTCACATGGAAATCAAGATTGCATAGTTGTTGGCTTCTACCTCACTCAACCTTCATTGTACATCAAGAGATCACTCTCATGTGAGAAAACAATCAGTAAATCAATAATAATTGTATCTACCTAATTCGACAATGCAAAGGAATTTAAATATCATACAATTATTTTCTGAAGTGCAGTCCTACGATTGACATGTTTTTTTAATGGCAAAGATTCTTTAATAACAAATAACACACACTTAAAAACAAACAGTTGATAACATAAGCCTTCCTCGTGTCTTTTTTTAATAAGTGAACACCTTATCAAATCCTGATCCTTTTAGTGGTTTAAAAAAAGAACAGACAAGATAGCCACTATGTTTTATACTATGATCATACAATGATATATTATTATATTAAATGTAGCACACATGAAGTCGCTACCAACAGAGTCTTATTCATTGGATTTATTCTTTTATGATACAGGAACAGTCATTTTATATTCAGGCTTCAGGCTTAATAAAAATAACTTCTAAATAAATAAAAAATATTTATTTATAAGAAATAATTTATTGTTTGTTATACAAAAACAAAAGGAGTTATTAGGCTAATAACTTCTTCCAAACAATGTTATGAATTTGGGTTTATTTTTACAATCTGGATGTATACAACACTTGTAGTCAGCCATTGACTCTGGCTGATCGAAGGGTATACACAGGGATTTGGCACCCATTGCTGGGGCTTTCATGTCTGCTGTCAAATCGTCTTCGGTCCTGTGAACAAAATGCATTATGTGGGTAATTCTCTCCCTTCTTCAGTGCTCCCTGAAATATACAACTTGGGACTCTTGGGTTAAGAACAGAATGAATAGGCTGTTAACGGGCAAACAAACTTCATCTTCGACCTCATCTTCACTTACCATCAGGTGAGGTTTAGGTTTCACTTTAGCATAAACAAATTTAAAAAAAATCTAACATAAAATGGAGTCCAAACACTTACAAAATATTCTAGTTGGGATCTAATTAAAATTTTAAAGAGGTATAAGTAGTAGTTATTTGACGAATTTTAATACAAAATCAAAAAGTTGAAATGCTTTATTTGTCAATTATGCGTGGATAAGTGCAGCTTTTCCCAAAGAAAGGTTCCCTAAAGAACGCCATTTTGTAAGAAGGCCATGCCAATGTAAGGTCAAATATTTTTTTTGAAATCGCTGAAAATATTCGGGAAAATGAACAGACGCGTACGCATCTCCATACAAAACTATTGTTTTCTATGGACAAACGATGAATAAATTTAGATTTATAATCACACAGACTCAGAGAAGCTAAGACATGTTTTATTTGCAATATAATATGGTTCAAAATAACTCACTTGGCACTGTGATTCTTGATATTGTCCTCGCAAGAGATTTCCCCACAGAAAGGTGCCAGCAGTATGTGTTTCTTGTCCAACGCTGACGTGAAGTCATTCCACTCTATCACCTTTGATAATCTCTCGTCACGTTCCTTTGTTGCCCTGACATTTTATTTATAAAATTTTTGTTGTAGTCAACGTGAGATCTTATGAAATCTTTTGCCTCTTGAGCAGAATTTGTAACTGCTATTTAATTTTATAATTATTTAATATGAAAGAGACAAATAATTTTAGGACTTAATTATGATTCTTTAATTGTAAAAAAATCCTCCAAGTACCTACCACCACCTACGTCAATTTAAAGATTGATTACTGACTTTGGCTAAAAATATTTTATATATAAAAAAAAAAATTAGAGAATTGCAATATTTGTATAGCCATTAATAATAAAGTAAATTTGCAAGCGATTTAAATTCTAAGAAAATTATGAACATGGTTTCTAACCTTGCAAACATTTGATCTTGTATTTGGCCAAGCATTGCTAGCAGGTCTCGGGGGGCGGAGTCCCTCTTGAGGGTGGATTTGGAGCCGTCGAGGCGTTTCACGGCCACCACCTCTCCGCGGGACAGGTCCTTGGGACCCAGTTCCACTCGAATTGGCACACCCTGTGACACCACAAAAGAGAATTTTTTTGACCCTATCGAGTGGGTTATCAAATGAAAGGGCTCCATGAGCTGATTCCAAAAATATACCACAGCATTACATTCCCGCTAGTATTTTCGTAAAATAATTGAAAGAATTTTCAAAACACATCGACAGGATGGCAGGAAATTGCTGATTTTTTTTTTTAAATACAAGTACCTAGTTAGCTGATATAATTTTTTGTCATAATTTGATAGATACTAATAACATTAGTGTTTAATTCAGCTTATTAATGAAACATTTTTTATCTGATTTGAAACTGAGAGGCAACGCAAAGATGATGTGCACATTTCCTCTCGCGCCGCCACTGTCCGTATAAAATATGCATATTGTTATTTATAAAATACAAGACAGAGCCGTAATGAAGATTAAGACAAGTCGTCATGTCATACCTTCAACTCCCAATGGTTGAATTTCCATCCCGGCGAATAGTTGTCCCTGTAATCGCCTCGCACCCTTATGCCGGCCGATTCCATCGCGGAGACCAGCTCTTGGCACGAGTCCATCAGGACCTTTCTCTGTTCCGTGGTACTGGAGGCAGTGATGCCGCAAGGGACCACCACCACTTGCACGGAGGCGACGCGGGGAGGCAGCACTAGTCCCTTGTCGTCGCCGTGCACGAGGATCATTACACCTGAACGCAAACCGTTCTATTATAGTTACTATCTTTTTTATTCACAATCTACAGCACCATCTAGTTCCACACTAAGCAACTGATGCTTGTATTATGAACACCAGACAGTTGATAATTATACTCGCCACAGTGTGCACATAAAACGGTTAAAAAATATTAAAATAAATAAATATCTTCACACATTCCACACAGCACCATCTAGTTGCACAGTAAGCAACTTTATGCTTGCATTATGGATACCAGACAGTTGATATACTACATAGATTACTTTTTTTTGTAAATACATACATATTATAAATACAAACATCCATGACTCAGGTACAAAGGTAAATGTCAACACATAAACCTTTGCGCCTAGCGGGATTCGAACCCGCGACCGTTTGGTTAACAGCTAGAGGGTTACTTAGCCACAAGTCCAAACGTGTCGTCAAAATAGATTAAAGACAAGACAACGTAGGACATAATGTCGACAGACAGGCTGGCGGTCCATTTGATGGTAGGTGGCTACCGTCGCCTATAACAAAATAACAAGCAACGCCACAATTAAGCATAACTGATTGAGAAATTGGCTCTGGCATCCTCATTCGCTCACCGAAACACAACAGCACACATGCTTTTATTTCACGGTGGTCTTATCCTATGTAAGGGGGTGGCTACTGCCTCTAAATGACTCCTCCAATATAGTTCAATAAATTTACTTTAATTTATTTGAATCAATATCAGTCTCCGTTTTTCCTAAAAAAAGAGAGAAATAAAAGTTGTTTTTTACCAATAGTTCTGGTGGTCAGACCCCACGAGTTTTGGTAAACGTATTGTTTTTCCTGAGTGTCGGGATCGTCGTAAACTATTTCGAACATTTTCGAGAAGTTCTGCCCGAGATGGTGACTTGTGGCACCCTGTTACAATAAAAACAATGTTGTTAATATTAAAGTTTCTCGGTTCCATAAAAAACTTCAATTTTATAAAAAAAAATGCTATCGGTCCGCGGGTCTGTTCCCAATAGATATACTGACTTACATTGATTTCCTAGTGGGACATTTTTATTCCATCACATCTCTTACTTTAAAAAATCTGTTTAATGTAACTAGTGGGATTTTTGTGGCGCAGTAGTTACATTGGACACAGTACAATAATTTTCATGAGTTTAAATAATTCAATCAGAAAAAAAAGTAATGTTCATACACGTCAATGTATCTTCATGAGAAACAAAAAAATAATATTCTGGCAACAGATGGCGTGAAAAAAAAATCTTTTTTGTTTTGTATAATTAATTACGTTTTTACAAGAAATACAGCGTGTCCGGTCGTGGACTAGCGATATTCTATTCATAAATTACAAATATTAATACACAAATACAGCCAGACAGTTTATACAAAATTTAATTAAATCTTTAGGGTGAATGAAATAATGACCTGTATCCCTCGTCCGCTGGCGGGCACATAAGCCTCTACGGTCGTGGAGTAGGCGCTGCCGGCGAACTTCTCCTTCTCCGTCTTGCGCCCGCGCACCACCGGGATCGCCAACAGCTCCTCGTACACGCGACGGTACAAATCTACCAACACGTCAACACTAATGTTGTAAAAAACAATTCAAATGGTTAAGACCGGCTGACGGTCCACTTTATGCTAGATCGTTACCGTCGCCTGTAACAGAAGCAACCTCACAGGTGCTGCAAGTACGCTGCCGACCAAAGAAATGGGCTCTGGCGTCCCTTAATCACTCGCCGAAACACAACAGCACATGTGCTGTTATTTCACGATAGTATTCTGTGAAGGGTGGTTGGTTACTGACGCCAGATGGTCCAAATTACTGCAAAATGTAGTAATAAATACACAGTTAGTGTAAACAAAACACAATTCGATGTCGTAACTGTAGAAAATTCTAAGTAGTTCGAAGTAGTTTCAAGAAGTCCAAAGTAATTTTGTTGTAGTCCTTTTAAAGGGTAATTTACCGAGTATGTAAAGTACTTCTTGATCGGCGTCAGCCTGGAATCGGTGCACCGTGTGTCCCTCCTGCCAGAGGAACTCTCTCGTGCGTAGGAACGGCTGCGGCTGTTTGAACTCCCACCGCTAAACAAACATACATACAGAAACCCTTTAATTTACTTTGGACAGGTGCATGAAAACATAACTGATACATGACGGTCTCTGAGATGGGCCGCACTGCGATGTGCTCAAAGGTATAATGGTTGTGGTCCATAACACAGCATGGTAAGACTTACCACAACGTTGTTCCACTGGTTGAGTCGCAGGGGAAGATCGCGATGGCTCTGCACCCACTTGGCGTACGCGGGGTACATGACGGTCTCGGAGGTGGGCCGCACCGCGATGTGCTCGGCCAACTCGGACGAGCCCGAGTGAGTCACCCAAGCGACTTCCGGCGCAAAGTCGGCTATGTGAGTCGCCTCGCGCTCTAGAGCGGCCTGCATAGCAAATTCACTTCATGTAAATAGGTCTGCAGGCTGCCATTCGTCTTCACATATTTTTTTAATGTCAAGGTCGACAGACAGGTTGACGGTCCACTTGAATGTAGGTGGCTACCGTCCGCCTATAACACAAGCATATAGGCAGATCACCGGTACTATTAATGGTACGGTCCAATGGTACTAGAGCAACTGCATCGTGCTGGAAGTGCGCTGCCTACCATAGAAAGATAGATAAGGGATTAGGAAGGGATGAGGTAAGGGCTCTGACATGCCTTACTCACTCACCGAAATACATCAGCACATAATATTATGCTGTTATTTCACGGTGGTCTTCTGTAAGGGGGGTGGCTACTGCCACAAGACGGGATCCCCATATGAATGGGAAACGCAGTTGCCCTGCCACTACTTTCAATCACAAGTAGTCACAATTATAGCGTCGCCATTATAGAGCTTCTGTCTATGGTAGAGCAAATTATAAAGCACCAAATAATAAAACGGCCGGAAACCTATAAACTTAAAATTAGTACTTTGACCACAACAAATATAGGTAACAGAGAAGAGAGTTATGTTTGTACATACCTTAGACACAAAGATAGGGAAGTAACAGTTTTCAACTCCGATCTTTTCAAAGTTTCCGTTGAGGAATTCCCGTATTCTATCCCAAATGGAGAAAGACCAGGGACGCAGGATGTAGCAGCCGGATATGTCGTAGTACTCTATCATTTCCGCTGTGAATTCATCAAACGTTCACACTGTTATTGACTAAATAAAACGATCGACATTCATACATTCACTATTTGTCACGGAGAAACGACTGAACCAATTTTAAAATATTTCTATTTTTTTTTTTTAAATTTAATCTGAAAGTAATATCTTGAAACTTTAAGAACAAGGACAATTCTAAAGTTTCACGCAAAAAGTACGAATTTTTTTTTAGAGGAATCATTTTTTAGGATAAAAAGTATCCTACATGTTAATTCAGGAATTAATCAATCTGTGTGCCAAAATTTCATCCAAATCGATTCAGCCGTTTTTGCGTTATTTAGGAACAAACATAAAAACTTTCGCATTTGTAATATTACTAGTGACCGCTCCCGGCTTCGCCCGGCGACCAATTTTTTTTTACGCACAAACCTTTCCTGATTATCCCTCTATCCATAAGTGAAGACAGAATTAAAATCGGTCCAGCCGTTCTTGAGTTTTAGCGAGACAAACGAACAGCAATTGATATTATATATATATAGATCTTATTAGGATGGTTTTAATAACTACTTACATTTAGTGATGACCTGAGTGTACCAATCGGATAAATCCTTATCTTTCGAAGCCTCTAGTCCTAACCTGGTCACCTTCTTCGGCCCACCACTGGTGTCCTTAACTGGCTTTGGCGACTAAAAACCACAAATCGATACTTCATCAGTACACAATTACACGAGTTCGATTCTTGTCTGTTGTTGTTGGCTCTTGTCTGGGTGTGTAGGGTTTCACCCCCTGTCCCTTTTATGGTTATTTATCCCATAACACAAGCCAAATGCTGCTTACTTTGGGGCAGTATTATATTATTTTACCGATATCTGAGATTTAGAACATGGCGAAATTATTTGGGATATAAATATTATTAAAAAAGAGAATAATTAAAAATAAGTCCACTCACCGGTTCTTTTGATTTTTCTTTTATTTTCACGGCATTCGTTATTTCTTGTGGCGACGTCGCCTGTGATTAATAAGATAATTGTCAATAATCCTCATAAGTAAACCATAGTTTCATACCCAGTTATAATGTGCTATATGTGACGCGAATGTCTTGCGTCGCATTCTGTCTTCGGTTATTCATATTTTAGTAAGTTGAGACAAGAAATTCTCCCAAATACCTATTACTGAGTTCCCACGCTTAAATTAAACCCCTTTCTTAATTACCTTATTAGTTTTGTTTGTCTTTGAATCCTGCTGGGCCGTTTGGTTGGTACTGGTGGGTTTCCATTCCTGGAAACATTAATCCGTGAGATATGTATTTGAGCTGTTCACGTTTCTTTAACACAACAAGTAGTTTTACGGATTATATGAGTGGCTACTTCTTGTAAAAATATAAAATCTATTGTAATAATAAAATTGACGTGTCTGTTTGTAATGTCAAGATAACTGCTTTTTATTAAATGTACTTATTAGAGTATATAATATGGCCCTTATGACGAAAATAAAAAATAAAAATTTTGTCTATCTTTCTGAATGTTCCAACTAATCTCCGACTAATTAGCTTTTTCGTCCATTATAAATAAATCCTAAATATATATTTTTTAAGTAAAAAAAAACCTACATCACTCGTGTTTTAGGCTATCACATTCATTATCATTGTCTCAGTAACCCCAGGGAGTGTGGGACTCGCCCGGTGAAGTGATTTATCACCGGAAATCCCAGCCGTCAAGGCTACCAATCATTGCTCTGACGACAGCGGGTAAGGAAAAGTCCTGTCCCACGACTGCCGTCAGAGCCGTCCTCTCATTGGCCCAACCTGGGCACTCCGCCAGCGTATGGTCGGCCGTATCATTCGCCCCGCATTCGTGGCAGGCGGTGGTTCGCTCCCTTCTCGCGACGTTGTACCGTCCGAAGCAACCATGCCTCGTAAGCACCTGCACAAGTCGGAAGGAGAGCGAACCGGCCCGCCTGGCCACCCACTCCTTTAACACCGGTGCAATCGCAGCTACGGTGCGGTGACCCGCGCTCGGATACACCAAATGGTCTCGCCATCTTTCAAATGCCTCGTCTCGGGCCTCCCTCCTCCAACGCAAAACTTCTTCTGGGAATGGACTCACGCCACGGGCCTTTGCGTCCGCGGTCTGATAGTAGACCGATGCAAGGACCTCGGCATCCAGCCAGCACCCAGGAAAGTGTCCCGGCAAGTGCGCATGCCGCCTCATACGAGACGGTGCGATAAGCTCTGATGATCCTGGCCGCTGATGATCAGGAGCGTAGCTTGTTCATGACAAGCTTATAAGGCCTGCTCCATGGGTCTCGCTCAAGTGTATCCACCAACACCTGCCAGGCGCGCTCCTTGGCGACGTCGATCTCCGGGCCTTATTGGCCTCTTGGAAGGCTACGAAGAGACTTCTCTGTGTCGTTGCGTCTCTATGACGTCGACGGGAGCGGGTGTATTGACGTCGCGCCGAAACGCAGGCCGCTCGGAGACGATCGAGCTCCGGCGACCACCAGTATACCTGTCGACGCGGCGGCAGCGACCATACGCATTTAGGTCAGAACAAACTAAAGAATGTTTAACCAAATTTATAACTGGGTTGTTCAAATACTGTGACTCGTACATGTTAACAACACTTGTGTAAACACAAGAAAGATTTTATTAATAAAAACCTCACCGATGTTATGCAAGTTTAATTAGGTTTGAAGTTGGTTTGAAGCATAACACGATTCCACAGACAGATACACACGTCAAACTTATAACACACCGTTTTGCGTCAGGCGTCAGAGGGTAAAAAGGGTTTTTTTTTTTTACTGCCACCAGATGGGCTGTCCAGTTTCTAACTGGCCTGTTTGGCCTTTTTGTAGTTAATAGTAAAAGTAAAAGATATATGCCGCAATCATCTAATCTTTGGTTTTGCATAACGATATTTAATAATTATTTTAGTTCTAGACCCATCAAGTCTCAAGGTATTCAATCACTCATTACAATAACTTACAACAATACAATCAAAATGTATATACCTGTCCAGTGGCTGCCTTGTATTTAGCTTTAAGGTCTAATAGTACTTTGACAGCCTCATCGATTTTGGCCTTTTCAGCCTTATTGGTTTTCAACGATCGGACCAAATCGCCCTGCTTTGTGATCTCTTCGTTCAAAGAAGACGCATCGCCCGAAGCTTTGGCTGGTGCCGCAGTAGACGTTGGTGTCGTCCCTGGCTTCCATTCCTTTGATAAAAATTTGAATTTGTAATAATTATTAATAATTATTGAAATGGCAGACATTAATATAAAGCCTATCTATACTATAATATATCATAGAGGGAGAGAGTTTACAAGTTTGTTTAAATCTTCGGCAACATGGCACTCATGTGAAAAACTCATTGTTTTTCATTGTCAGCAGACAGGCTGATATCAAGGTCCACGTGATGGTAGGTGGCTACCATCGCCTATAAAACAAGAAACACCACAGAGGCAAGTGCGCTGCCGCCTACAGTAGGATTAAGGATAAAGAATTGGGAAGAGATTGAGAAATGGGCCCGCATTATTTGAAAGATACATTATTCCGGATGGACATAGGCTATATTATATTACAAATTATTCTCATATTGAGTAAATTGAAATATTACTCGCACAATACATTATCACTTACTCCCTCAAATACAGATATAAACAAAGCCTTCATTTTCCTAGCATTTTGGTTACCGTTTATAGAAACCAAATACAACTTACCTGTCCAGTGGCGGTCTTGTATTTAGCCTTTAGATCCAACAACACTTTAACGGCCTCATCTACTTTAGCCTTTTCAGCTTTGCTGGATTTTAACGACCGAACCAAATCGCCCTGTTTAGTAATCTCTTCATTTAAAGATGACGCATCGCTTGATGACTTAGCTGGTGTCGTAGTAGAAGTTGGCGCCGCTCCTGGCTTCCACTCCTTTATAAACGAAAAACAGAAAATTTATACTTAATGAAATGGTAAATATTGATCAATCACAAAAAATATCATTAAAGAGATGATGATTTAGACAGTTATCAACCCTTTCATATATCTCATGTAACTTTATTATGTTAATGTCGACAGACAAGGCTGACGGTCCACTTGATATTAGGAGGCTACCGTCGTCTATAACACAAGCAGCACTATGTAGACACCGCAAGTGCGATGCCGACCATAGTAGTAACTTTGAAAAGTCCATTTACAAAGTATTGCCACCTGGTATTCTACGGGCTCGTAAAATCTAAAAACTATTGAGTATATTGGTTTCTTTTTTAAATGAGAAGATAAATTACCTGTCCAGTCACTGTCTTATATTTAGCCTTTAGATCCAATAATATTTTAACGGCCTCATCTACTTTAGTCTTCTCAGCCTTACTGGATTTTAACGATCGAACCAAATCGCCCTGTTTAGTAATCTCTTCATTTAAAGATGACGTATCGCTTAATGACTTAGCTGGTGTCGCAGCGGAAGTTGGCGCCGCTCCTGGCTTCCACTCCTTTGTAAATGACAAATGAGAATTCATACCTTATGAAATGGTAAACATAAATATATCACAAAAAATATCATCACAGAGATGATGATTTGGACAGTTATTAACCCTCTCATATTTCTCAGGAACCTTTATTATGTTAAGGTCAACAGACAGGCTGATGGTCTACTTGATATTAGAAGGATACCGTCGTCTATAACACAAGCAGCACTATGTAGACACCGCAAGTGCGATGCCGACCATAGTAGTAACTTTGAAAAGTCCATTTACAAAGTATTGCCACCTGGTATTCTACGGGCTCGTAAAATCTAAAAACTATTGAGTATATTGGTTTCTTTTTTAAATGAGAAGATAAATTACCTGTCCAGTTGCTGTCTTATATTTAGCCTTTAGATCCAATAATATTTTAACGGCCTCATCTACTTTAGTTTTCTCAGCCTTACTGGATTTTAACGATCGAACGAAATCGCCCTGTTTAGTAATCTCTTCATTTAAAGATGACGTATCGCTTAATGACTTAGCTGGTGTCGCAGCGGAAGTTGGCGCCGCTCCTGGCTTCCAATCCTTTGTAAACGAGAATTTATACTTCATGATATGGTAAACATAAGTAATTCTTAAAAATATATCATCACAAAGATGATAATTTGGACAGCCTTCTCATATTTCTCGGGAAAATCTATTATGTTAAGGTCGACAGACAGGCTGACGGTCCACTTGATATTAGGAGGCTACAGCACAAGCAACATCATAGACACTGCAAGTACGATGCCGACCATAGTAGTAACTTTGAAAAGTTCATTTACAAAGTATTGCCAGCTGGTATTCTACGGGCTCGTAAAATCTAAAAACTATTGAGTATATTGGTCTCTATTTTTTATCAAAAGATACTTTACCTGTCCAGTCGCTGCCTTATATTTAGCCTTTAGATCCAATAATATTTTAACGGCCTCATCTACTTTAGCCTTCTCAGCCTTGCTGGATTTCAACGATCGAACCAAATCACCCTGCTTAGTAATCTCTTCATTCAAAGATGAGGCATCGCCTGAAGACTTAGTCGGTGTCGCAGCGGAAGTTGGCACCGCGGTTGGTTTCCATTCCTTGAAAAATAAGTGTAAATTAAATACTTCATGAAATATTAATCTGATTAATACAACTTAAACTGATTAGTACACATAAAATCTAAAAACTGTTGAGTATATTGATTTCTGTTTCTTACATCAGATGATGAATCATACCTGTCCAGTTGCAGCTTTGTATTTAGCCTTTAGATCCAACAATACTTTAACGGCCTCATCGACTTTAGCCTTTTCAGCTTTGCTGGATTTCAATGATCGAACCAAATCACCCTGTTTAGTAATCTCTTCATTTAAAGATGATGCATTGCCTGAAGACTTAGTAGGTGTCGCAGCGGAAGTTGGCACCGCGGTTGGTTTCCATTCCTTGAAAAATAAGTGCAAATTAAATACTTCATGAAACATTAATCTGATTAGTACTACTTATTGTAAGGTCAGTTTTTATTTTGGTTTTTGACAATGCGTAATTTGTACCAGTCTGTGCAGTGGCAACCTTGTATTTAACTTTTAGATCCAACAATAATTTAACGTTTTCATCGACTGGGCCTTTTCGGCCTTACTAGACCAAGGATAAAACTAAATCGCCCTGTTTAGTAATATCTTCATTTAAGGATGATGTATCAATTTATTCTCTTATTCTTATTCTTCTTATAACACAAGCGCTGCCGACCATAGAAGGAATAAGGGATAAGGAAGGGATGGGATAATGGGCTCTCGCATTCTTTATTCTCTCACCCAAACACAACAGTACATATGCTGTGTTATTTTACGCTGGTATTCTGTAAGGAGTTGGTTACTGCCGCCAGACGTGCTGAACAAATGACTGCGAAATGCACTACTAAATATAAAATGGGTTAATAAATAACTTAATTTAAACCTTAACTTAACCTGAAAAATAACTTAATTGTTGTCACGAACAGCTGTTTTATATATATTTACTGTTCTAGAAAATAATTTATCAAATTCATATAAAAGAATAATGAACGTAATAAACATGCCGATAAAACGAACCTCCATTTTATGATTAAATACGAAATAGGAAAAAATACAGCAATAAAACAAGCAATAAAAGAAAAGTTTACAAGTTCACTACCGCTCACTATTTATCATTCCACGTAATGCGTCGGGTCGAACGTATGACCTATTTCACTTTCTTAAAACGCCATCACCTCAATTACTTCCGAATGATCCCTTACCACGTATTATATTGCGGTTTTTTATTGAGGCCTCTGCCTTATAAAGAATTTGAACAACCGCACGTCATTCAGTAATTTAGATAGTACCGGCGTACTAGCGACCCGCCCCCGGTTTCGAATGGGTGCAATTTTTTTCTGCAAATTACACCTTTAATGTTTATCGCTTTTTCTTTTAGTAATAATCGTATCAAAATCTGTTAAAACTTTATTTTATAATATGTATAAATAGATGTATAAAATACAGAATGATTATTAACATTTCCTTATTAGAAAATCCCAGTAATTAATTTTAATTTATTGAAAAGTTATTGAAAAGTAATGTCAATTATATATAATTTATATAATTATGTAGGATTATTGTAAAGGAACAACTGGCGAAATTAAAAAAATAATAATATTGTCATAATGGTTTTGAGTGTCCTGTTACGCGTGACTTCACAGAAAAAAGTGATTTCGCAGGAATGTTAAGCGATACTTTTTTTAGAATTGGCCGTTGAAGCAGAGCTCGACTTCTCCTTTAAAAACAAGTGTTCGCAATAAATAAGCTCAGCTCAAGGGTGTTGAAATACGCTCAAAACCTTATCTCAAAACGTAAAAACATAATAATGAAGGGCCATCAATTTTGTTTTTACAGAGAAAGCAATAGTTAAAATAATATAATAGAGACAAATAATATCAGTGACCGGAGGACACACATGTGATTACCCAAGAATTATGCAAAGGGACGAAATTTCAAGTATTGAATGATCACCAGATGACCCCAAACAAAAAAAGGTTAAGCGAGAGTTGGTTTATTATTGGTGGTTCCGTAATAGAAAATTACCATTTGAATCTTAAAATTGTGCCTTCGTTAAGAAACTTAAAACAATCAGCGTGTATCTTTGAAGCGAATTGCATATTGTATAAAAATTTCAAGTCAATCTGTCGAATTTCTTTACCTCATATTTTACATGACTGTGTATTTTAGATCAGCTAGCTAACCGCATAATTATAATTATTGTATTGAGTAACGAGCACTCTCAATACAATAATTAAATGTATTGATTTAATTATTGAAGCGCTGGTCGCATTTCCCGACATCACTCTTTAAATGATCTCATTCGCCGGGCTCTTGTCACCGCTGGAGTGCCAGCTATACTGGAACCCTCTGGCCTGGCTCGCGACGATGGCAAGAGACCGGATGGAATGACACTGGTCCCTTGGAAGGCGGGACGGGCTCTTGTATGGGATGCTACTTGTGTCGATACGCTTGCCCCGTCCCACCTCCAAGGCACTTCTAGTATTGCTGGCGCAGCCGCAAACCATGCGGAGAACCTCAAGCGGCGCAAGTATGAGAACCTCAGCGGAGATTTCATATTTGATCCGTTTGGGGTTGAAATCTTAGGCACATGGGGCCCGGGTGCGCATAAACTTTTTAGAGAAATTTCAAAAAAACTAACGGAAACCACCCGCGACCCCAGAGCCGGCAACTATTTGGCACAAAGAATAAGCCTCGCTATCCAGCGAGGCAATGCCCTTAGTTTGCTAGGTACTCTACCAGATGGAGATGGCCTGGGGCATTTTTTTTACTTATAGCATTTTCTAGTGAGTAGTTTTAATTTCTTAGTTTTAATTAATAATACTTGTATGTTAATTGTTATTTAATATTTAATTGCATTGCTTATTATTAAAAGTAAATAATTAAATGTTATGTAATAAATAAATAAGTTTAAAAAAAACCGCTACACATCGCAATTTGTTTTGTTTCAAGAAAAAGAAACCAACAACTGGCAACCCACTGTCACTTGACTCTAAACGTCAACGTCAATATAACAAGTGCCAAAAAATTTCAAATCTATTTGTTGCGGTTGTGTTGTGTATGTATATAAATAAATCCTTTTTTAGTCAAACCAAAGAGATTCACACTTCACACTCGTAAAACGAATTTGTTTGTTGATAATTCACGATGTCATCGTTTGCTAACTATTTATTTTCAATTAAGTGTTGAAATCGCATTACAACGAGCGACGTGAACACATTATTGCGTGATAAAACTTAATAGCCGAGTAAGTTTTACTAATAACATAACTTTTAAATCTAAAAAGTGGACAAAACAAACAAGCCGCGTGTTCACCTCTATGCTCTGGCGAGGCAGCTACGAATCGGCGCCGGTCAAATATCTTGTCATTATAATTTATCGTTATCGCCGATGATACAATGCCTGTTAGCTAACACGAGGGAATTCCGAATCGGCGCCGGTCAAATGTCTTCTCATTATAACTTATCGTTACAATGAGAATCTTATAACTTATCATAACCTGGTAGTATCTTTAGGGAGATTACATTTTACTAAATTACTTAGATCTATAGATCCCAGTTGACCGGGCTCCGGCCCATCTAACAGAGATTTCCCATTGTGAAACCCACCCCTGGGCTTGGAGAAACGAGGGCATATTATTGTTAGTAATGCTCAGATTTCTTAGTAGCGAGACGTGGAACTACTTGATTTGTTCTAACTGGAATGAACAAAAAAGTGTTAGGTATTGCAACAATACATCTTGTATTGTTGCAAAACAACACATATTCATATAATTATATGATTCGATTTTAGTATTATATGTTATGAACCTATTATGAATACATAAAACATGTATTTAGCCTTATGTATGGTTCTGTATTCATTTGTAAAATATATTTATTTAAATTATTTATACATGAATTACAAGTTCAATTATGTTTTTTTTTAATTTATTTTCTCATTAGTATCTAAATAAAGGGTTGAATCCTTGATATTGTTATTCCTATGATTATTCCCTGCTATTGTTATTTACATTTAAGTCTTTAATTTTTAATCATAAAGATAATAAAATTGAACATTGATTAGGTAATTTAACAAAAATTTACCAGCTTTACCAACTCAGTGCTTATTCAGACATTATTAAATTATTATAAGGAAAAAATTAAATAATAATTAAGAAACGACGGAACAAATAACAATAGCCAACATAAAGTAATAGATAATTATTTATGTCTACTTGACTAGAGGCTACGATCGTCTAACAAAAGCAACACAGCAAGTGTCCTGCTAACCTTCATAGTATAATGGATAAGGGAAAAGGAGGAAATAAATGGGCTCAAGCATTTACTCACTCACCAAGACACAACAGTAGACCTCTACTAAAGTTTAGTTATAATTTTTTTAGTAATTAATATGGTTTGGTCCAGTAATGTCAGAGTTTCAAAACATCAGAGTTCCATTAGGTCAAAGTACAATCAAACAAAACTGTATTTTTGTTTTTATTTCTGTTTTGTGTCCCAAAATTAGTAAAATAAAATAAATTTAAATTCAGTCTATTTATGAGTTGTATTCACGTGTCAGGCAAATTGGGATTAGGTTATAATGCATTGGAGACATGTTTTTTTCCTATTCATAATCATATGTTTGATCACAGGGTATCCATCCATTTAGTAACTTGCATTTTGTTTCATCATATTTAATTACACTAAATGCATATCAATTATAATGATTTAGTAACTTGCATATTTAATTACACTAAATGCATATCAATTATAATATTTACATAAGTAGATGGTAAATTTTAGTAAATTTACTGTCATTGTTTATTGTATACTTTAATTGGCATATAAATAAATATTTCTGTTACATAGTTCTAGTATAGATGTTGATCTTTACAATAAACTGCTATGCCTAATTACTTTGGATACTCTATGAAAGTAAGGAGTATTTTTAAATCTAGCTGTTCCAGTTAGTGCAGTGCCGGATTAGCCATATAGGCAGCAAGTGCTATGGGCCCCGGGCCTAGCAGCCTAGTGCTAGAGCCTCTCGCTTGTGACCAAAAAAACTACTAAACACGAAATTATAAGCGACCTATATAGTTGCTATTCTCAAAGTGAGTGCCTAGCCCTACTGCAATCAATTTGTAGGTAGTATATGCCGTAGTTGTAGTTCAGAGCTAACATTTCAAATATTTTTAGTTTAAATTATACATTAGCTGCCACAACCCAATAGCTTTTTATTGGATGTCTGTTAAGTGCTAGTTTTTCAATAAAAGTTGCAATAAAGACCTAAGGAACCTATAGAGGTTGCTATTTTCCAGGTTCGAAGCCTTATGGCGAAACATTACAGCTTGACTTTTGCAAGATTTAAAAACCTTAACCTTGTAATTTAGATTTATAAGCGGAATTATAAAATATTTATTTAGCACATTTTAAATAACGTAAATTTTTAATTAATTCAATAAAAAAAATAGTTGACTAGTCAAGTCAAGGGTCCTCTGATCACATTTTCTACGGGCCATGCATTGGCTTAATCTGGCACTGAGTTAATGGTCAGCAAATATGTAATAATTTCAGAATGATAAGAAATGGTTAATTTTATTTAGGTAGGCAGAGTAAATATTGAGGGTTGATAGTAGGATACATCCTTCAAAACGGGCTACTCACCAACAGTTACGATGAATGTGCAAAGGTAATTAATTTTAAATTTTAATTATATGTTTATAGCATCCTTAGGCGACCTTTTTACTGTTTATATAAACTAAACAGTTAAATATAAACTATTGCCTAGTATATATTGTTAATGGATAAAATGGGTTTATTTCAGTTTTCTATAATTCTATTTCACTTTCTTATACATACACAAAAATAAAAAATAAAATGGACCCTATGGCAAAGTATTATACTAGATTTAGCTATCTTGTTGTCATGTATTTTATTTTGTAATTTCATTAATATATTATAATTTTTGTATACATAACAATATTTATTTTTTATTTATGTTATACAGAACTGATGAACATAAAAATGAGAAGTAAATTATTGTATTGAGGCAAACAATGGAATAACTTTTTATATTTAGTTCTAATATTATATATGTATACTATATGAAATATATTATTAAAACCAATCTCCTTACAGATTGCTTTTATACTTTTGTTCTTTTTATTCTCACTTGTTCTTTTTCTAGATACCATAAAGAGTGATTACAAAAAGTGAGATATCATTTTAAATTACATTATAAATAAAGCAAAAAAAGACTTGTTTTCGACCACTTATAATATTTAAAGTTTAAAGCCATAATTTTTAATCGTCATATTAGAACTGATTTCTTTTAAAAATAAAGCCTGTCTGAATTCTGAAATTGAAATTATTTTTACACCTTCACAGTAGGTTATATTGCTACTGTTGAAAATGTTTTGTACTTTACTGAGGTACAAACAGTAAAGAACAAAAAATAGAATGAAACCAAAAACAGATGGTTTTTTAGTAATGTATAATATGCTACTTATTTACTATTCTACTAGTAAATTTACTACTATTCTACTTGTTACAGAGAAGGAAAATTCAAAATATCAGTTGTGAAAAGTAACAAAACCACCCTAAAAATAGTAAAAGAAAGAACATTAGAAGAAACGAGGCAGTATAATAGAACACAAAGTGTACTTAATCAGTTGACAATGTCTGAATTTTATCGTGACAGAAATATGCATGTACCACATACTTCAACTTTGTGTCATGATTATAGTAACAATAGTCCTTTCAACCGAAGTTATCAATTTAACAATAATGTCCAAAGCTCTGGATCTGCTGCCTGCCCAACTCAAGATTGGCCTAGTCACACACAAAGTGATTATGATTATTATAATGGACCAAATTATTACGAATATGGCCCTAACCATAGTAATTTTAGTCCTCCAGTTGACTCCCATTCATTTCATTATAATCAACATCAAAACCAACCATATACAAACGATTATTCCCAATATCAATATTCTAAAGAGCATAACTGTCAGAACAATTATTATGCTCAAAGCCTGATATCATCAAATAATTATTGTGCAGCAAACGATGAATATAATTGGAAGTCTCGAACATTAGTAACAATCTCAAATAACGTTCAACAACAAACCAAAAAACTAAGTTTTATTAATGAGTTCATGGATAAAAAACAAATTGGTTTTAACAGACCAAATTACCAGAAAAAATGTTCAAGTGTAAAACGTACACAAGATAGGAAAATGGTTGACCGTCATTCTAGAACAAAGCCCATTTATGACATCTCACCTTCAACTAAATATAAACCAATCAAATGTGAAACAATTGATTTATGTAAAAAGGACACAAACGAAAATTATCCAACAACAATTAAGATTACAAGCCACATTGAAATTGTTTCTGGAGAAGCTAAAAGAAAGGAAAATTCTAAAACAAATGCTCCTAATAATCAAGATCTCTGTGAAATAAAATATGCCTCTATTGAAATAAACGAAAAATGTGCAACGAATACAATTGAGATTAAGAACGGCACTGAAACTGTTTCTGAAAAAGATAAAATAAACGAAAATTCTGAAACATATGCTCCTAATAATCAAGATCTCTGTAAAATAAAAGATGTCTCTATTGAAACAAACGAAAAATGTGCAACAAATACGATTAAGAACGGCACTGAAACTGTTTCTGAAAAAGTTAAAAGAAACGAAAATTCTGAAACATCTAATGATCAATATCTCTGTAAAATAAAGAATGTTTCTATTGAAACAAACGAAAAATGTGCAACAAATACGATTAAGATTACGAACGGCACTGAAACTGCTTCTGAAAAAGTTAAAAGAAACGAAAATTCTGAAACATATGCTCCTAATAATCAAGATCTCTGTAAAATAAAAGATGTCTCTATTGAAACAAACGAAAAATGTGCAACAAATACGATTAAGATTAAGAACGGCACTGAAGCTGTTTCTGAAAAAGTTAAAAGAAACGAAAATTCTGAAACATCTAATGATCAATATCTCTGTAAAATAAAGAATGTTTCTATTGAAACAAACGAAAACGGCACTGAAACCTTTTCTGAAACACTTAAAAGAATCGATAGTCCTGAAATAAATGCTCTTAATAATCAAGATCTCTGTGAAATAAAGGATGTTTCTTTTGAAACGAACGAAAACTGTCAAAAAAATACGATTAAAATTATAAACTGCACTGAATCTGTTTCAAAAGAAGTTAAAAAAAAGAAAAATCCTGAAACAAAATCTGATAATCAAAATCTTTTTAAAATGAAGGGTGTTTCTATCGAAACACAAGATGTATATAATACACAACAAGTATGTAAACTACAAGTATGTAGTGACTGCAAAGAAGTATTTCCGTGTAATACACAACAGAAATGTGAAAAAAAAATTGATGTAACTAAAAAAATTCAAAATACAAAAATTTTAGAAATTGGTAATGGACTTGCAACAAAGAACAAAAGTTTTAGCTCCGCTACTAACAGTATTGGCAAGCATGAAACTATTAAAGTGAGTATTAATTGCATTTTTAATAAAAAATCAAATTAAATTTAATTATTTTGAAAATTACAATTTTGTCATGTAATAATTTTGTGTTTTTAGAAAGGTTTATACTATTTTGTTTCTCTCTCTTCTATATAAAGATCCAATTTGTAATTTTGTTACATTGTTTTAATATTTTTCAGTCGAGTTTATTATCAAGGAACAAGAAATCCCTGGAGCCGAGTATGTTGACGAGAAAAGAGAAGGTGGATACTTCCAAGTTCCTGAAAGCTTCAAAAAACAATAAATCAGATAATGAAAGTAATAGTTTCAATAAAGACACTAATAATTTATGCAAAAAAAAATCTTATATTGATACTTTTTATAAACAGAAAATCGACGCTACGTACAAAATTCCCAAACTTTCAAAATATAAAATAGAAGACAATTCAGAGTCCAATGTAAATGAATGTAAAAATAATTTAAACAAAATATCCGAAGAAAAAAAGGGCGTAAAAGTTATTGGTGATGTAATATCCACAAAAAATATTTTAGAATCCCGTGGAAATTCTACACATATTCAAGTAAAGAAGTTAGAGAACAATAAAAAAACATGCATCGATATCTTTTCAAGAGATAAAAAAACAATAAATAAATCTAACCAATTGAAATGTAATAATAAGGCGAACAGAATGTCTCTTGAAAAACGAGGCGTGAATGTCAATCATGTGGTCACCTCAATAAAAAACTCGACTGTCTCCCCTAAAATTCCTACACTTTTAAAAAGCACGGAACCAAAAGAAACTAAAGACGCTAAAGAGAAAAACATTGTTACAAATAAAACTAAATCTGGAGAAAAGGCTGTTTCTAAAATTAACAGTAGATTAAGTGAAACAACAACAAAAAGAAAATTAACAGTAGTTGAAAATATTAAAGATAAGAAAAAACACAAAGTTGAAACTGGGGAACTCACTTCTAAAACTAAACCCGCAATCGTCAAGACCTGCAATGAACAATTTAATACTTCCAAGAGCCTTGTACATGTATCGAATGACTTAGTTGTGGAAAAACCTAAAAAACAAAATTCTATACACAAAAGTTTAAGCAGAAACGAAAAATTAACAAAAACTTTAAAAGAAGATCGCGAAGGGTTACTAATAACTGTTGATAAGGATAAAAAAATTAATGTCAAATCGAATGTGAAGGATGAAAAACATAAAATTAAAAAGCACACCCAACAGAAAAGCAATTTAAATATTATCATAAACATTACATTTCCAGAAAAAACTAGTGAACAAAAATGTACAAAAGAGACATATTCTGTCGAGGATCTTAGTTTTCTAGATGATTTTAATGTTGATGAGATTGTAAAAAGCTTAGATAATTGCTAATAGCCTCGATTAAGAAAGTTAAGATGACAATTTGCGATACATGGCTTATTTCTCGCAAAACATATACATTTATCTATACCTACTCATTTTATAATAAAAAGAGAATACTATACTGTATTTTTATATTACGTTTAACATTTAAGAGTTTATATAAATTATATTCAAAATCTATAACAAAAATAATAACTTTTTATAAAGTTTAATTCTTTGTATTATATTTATTGTACGCGCGCTACCTGAATGCAGTCGGGTTCTTAACATCCTTCACACGTGTATCGATATCATTATATTAATATGCATTTTGTTTAAAAATAATTCATCTGAGCGCTTCAAAAAACGTGTTTTTATTCGTCGTCAGGTACGAATTCATTGTAATTAAATGAGCTGTACCTCTACCATGAGTTATAATGACCGCCACTCGCTAGCGAGAGCGTCAAACATATATATGAAAAACTCTCAACTGTCGATGTCAAATTCACAATTTTCCATATAAATATTTTGCGCTCTCGCTAGGGAGTGCAGTCATTGTAAACTCATGGTAAAGGTACTGCACTCAAGTGGTGAGCGTACAGTAGCTGTTAATAATTATTTTTAAGTTTTTTTTTTCATTATGAACATTTTTATTTATGATAAGGGTGGGCCTTTCAAAACAAACTTGCCCACAATTCTTGTTGTCAACTATTTAATAAGTGTTGAAAATTAATAACAATGGGCTAGTAGTCTTTACTAGAAAAAAGGTACTACTATTTGTATCTTGTAAGTAATTTATAGTAATTTGATTTATTAACATATTGTGAACTGGTATGCAAAACGTTAATTCGGATATAATTAGTAATGGTTTTATTTTTTCACAATGGATATAAAACCATTTTTCTTCATATTTTTATAATATTTAAGAAGTTCCTATTATTGTAAGGTATATTATGTTTTTTTTAACTAGAAGAAAGAGTTACAATATAATAAGCCCTATTCCGTATCATTCACTTTATGAATAACGCAACCGTTAGACATATTTAACCTTTAAAATGACATATCGCATTGATTTTAAAGGTTAATATGTCTATAACGGTTGCGTTATCCATAAAGTGAATGATACAAAATAAGGGTGATTGTATGTTTCTTTAAGTAGCTGTTTTTTGTTCACAATTTAACTATACATGCTAAATCTCTGTTTATTTAGCAGTCTATCTAGTTATTTTTTTATAGATTTATAAATGAATAAACAAAACATATTTTCCAAACTTCCTTCTTTTATTTACTAGTTTAAATTTCCTTCAAAAATTTGTGGGGATCGTAATAGTTCAGCTATGTAGCTCAGTAATACAGAGTTAAAGGTAAATAATCTTTGAACTAGTATTGAGATAATTTAAGGGAGTAACTAGACTTTTCAGCTCTATTGATGCCTCCCTCTACTTGGCTCCCATGCCGAGACTCCGTGGGATCCTCGGATAATTCTGTTCAATTTTAGTTACAGTTCCGCCTCTATAAACCACGTATTTCTATTATAATATAAATAAATTGAGCTGAATACTGTAGCTAGAACAAGATAGTTTAACAATATTTTTGATTTAAAATTTAACTCAAAAGGCAAACAAATATAGCGTCGCCAGGTTCACTGACCTGTTTTAGAGATGGATTTGTTCAAAGGAATATCCACAGAGTTGACTCGGTGAGTTAACACATTTAGAACTCGTTTGTATTGTTTAATGAGATGAATTTCTTATATAACACTGCTGTTTTTGACACATTGTTAACAGTAAAATAATATTTTTAGTTTAATTTCACCATTTCGAGTTACGAATTATTTTTAATAATCTAATTAATGAATGCCGTTTAATCAAAAATAATAGCACTAAACTAACATTACCATCCTTAAAGCAAAAGCAAACATTGGTAATAAATGAGGACAAATGAAACCACCACCACAATTTTTGTAAGATACTTATTTTATTTAAAAATGAACATTGATACTTTTTTTTAAAATTTCCTTAGACACAGGAGACAAAGTAACATGAACTTGCACATGCATGAACAGGTTTTAAAAAGAAATTGAAAGTATTGAATTTTGTGTGAAATTTGACATTTGGCAGATCGACTGTATTAAAGATTGAACAGTCGCAGGAAAGGGTTGACATATCCAAAGTAGGTAAGTCCGCAAGCTTAGTAGGTTGAGCTTTAGTTAAGAATACGAACCCACAAACACATTCGTCTCATAATAAATCTACCGAAACCATTACAAAAAGCGATCAATGAGGAAGGTTTATGTATGTAGTGAGGCTGTGTTGTGGACATGGCCTTGTGTTTGTCACGTAAAACGCATACGAGTAATATTTTCGGCGAGTTGTAATATACAAAAAAAAATATTTTTCATACTTTAGCTGTGGTGTAATTGAATTTTGGTGTCTACTTGTCTAACTGGGTTACATGGGTGTAAAACTGAAAAAGTGGCAAGCTAAAAGCATTAAATAGTGCTTCATAAATTGACCAGAATGGCGCTATTGTAGCATTGGTGTTTGATATGATTGGTTGGTTTCGTAGTTCATGAAACCACCGTAAATAAAATGCTACTAGAGCGCCACGCCCCAATTCTACTACAGCGCCGCCCAATTGAGCGTATTATATATAGAGTTGTATAGAGTTGGGCCTCCTTGGTTGTAGTACATTGATAGAGGTAACATAGACTTACCTGTCCCGCCTTCTCCTTGGTGTGTCCGTCCGGCACGTGGAACAACACGAGGGGGGAAGATCGGCCCGTGTGCGGGGAGGGGGAGGATGGGGCGACGTCCACTCTGAAGAATCCGCGTCTTTGCAGCTGAATTATATCTCCCACTTTCACCTTGTACAGCTCTTGCTCCCCCAGCATAGGCACTTCCCACTGAAGATAAACAAAAGTTTCTCTTATTCAACCCACAAGCATAATTTATAATTATAAACTAACTAAGACTTTCAATTGAGCCTATAAAGCCTATCAAGATTGACAGCACACTTGCATCACTTTAGCCATGCCCGTGTTATTATACTACGGTAGCCACCTACAATCAAACGGACCGTCATCAGCCTGTCTGCTGATATTTATTTTAAAAATATACCACAGAAATGACAAAGTGTCTGCTTGTTTATAGCCAGAATATGGCCCTGGGCACAAGCCTCACACCTTGTATAAAAAGAGGCATTGGAAATAATTTACCAAGCTAATTCTCTACTTGTCTAACTAAAGTCGGTCCTGTCACACAATATTATTTATGTCTTGTATATTATCATTATGTTTCAATAAATAAATAAGAAACACTTGCCCTAGTCTTGTGTCCAATATACTGTTTGAAGTCTTCATCTTTGCCCAACAAAGGTTTCGATATAATGTGATCGAAGTACACGCAGTACACTTCCACAGCAGACGTTTTAGGCGAATCCGCTAACCAGGTCAATTTAATGGTCTTTTTATAGTCTTTGTTCTCCAGATTTGCTGTAGCGTCTATACTGGTCACTGTTCCGTCTGGTGATCTAAAATTACAATAAAATTGAAATTAATTAGGATAGAATTTTAACTAATATTATAAATGCGAAGGTTTATTTGTTACATTTTTACGCTTTATGTTCATCATGTTATCAGGAATACGGAAAAGTACATACAGTACATTTCATCCAAAAAAAAAGTACCATTCCCGAGGCATCATCTAAAAATAAAATTCCAACGCCTGGCAAAAGAGAGATTTGTATTTTTGTTTGTAATGAATTAACTCAAAAACTACTGGACCGATTTTAAAAATTCTTTCACGTATAGAAAGCTACCTTATCAGCGAGTAACATAAGCCATATTTTATAAATTTACGCGGACAAAGTCGCGGGCTCCATCTAGTGATTTATAAATGGAAAATTTGACTCACTTGTGTATTTTGTCAATCAAAACATTGCCGTAGTTGATGAAAGTTGCATTTTCGCCCTCCGTTAAAGTCTTGGCGTCGACCTGGTCTATTAGGAGTTTCTTGGAGACCCATATGGTCTTGTTGCCCACTTGGGGATTCTTGGGATGTAGTGCTACTGTGAGGGTGCTGTCGCCAGACACATTCTTGAGGTTCACGGGAACCGGATTGGTTTCCAATGCTGTGTATCGTGGAGCTATTGGATCGATTACCTGTTCGATCATACCACAATTAGTATCAAATTATGATATGCTATTAAACATTCCTTTTGGAAGTGTGTAATAAGTTTTTGTTATATAATTTGATTAATGCTCCGTGTTGGTCAAAAAGTGTATTTAAACTTTTATAGTATCAAGCGTAAACGAAAGATATTTACTTTATTTACATATAAAACAAAGTACATAACCTAAGTAAGTAACACTGTTCGACATTCTCTTTGTTTCAAAGTTGCCTCACAAACACTTATACGTCACATATTGATGAAATGGGTTATTTAATTTTTCAGTCATATACCTATAACTATGACTTTATTTTTGATTGTGCCAAATAGACTATTAAAAGCATACAAATAACATGCAGTGCAAATTCTAAATAATGGACTCGATAATAGTGAAGGCCTGTCACTGTACAGGGGAGCAGGGCCATCGGTGAGTGAGTAAGGGATGCCAGAGCCCCTTTTCCCTATTCTTAATCCTACTTACAGCACTTGTGGCTTTGCTTGTGTTGATGGTAGATGGCCACGGTAGCCACCTACCGCTAGGTCGAAATACGCAACGCATGTGAAGTGACCCTTACTCTACATACTACAGACTTACTTACTTACTCCCTACATACTCGATGTAATAATTAAGTCTCTAATCAAAAATACTAATCGCCTTGTCGGTTGAAAATCAAAATCAAAAATCAAAATATTTATTTATCAATTAGGTTTCTCACGAAACTCTTATGATCGTTATTATAAATTTAAATTTACTAGGGTTTCGGAAAAAAAGCCAAGATGACGATCCTGAGAAGAAACCCCGAAAGAAACTCAGGATACTATTCTTTTTGTCATCTTTAAAATATAAAAATTACAATTAAGTACACTTAATACAAACATAAAGTTCATATACAATACTAAGCAAAACATAGTATGAGCTCCGGATCCAAGCTCTAAATCCAGGCTTCATTGTCACTTAAATAATCAGTGACCTTATAGTAGCCTTTCGAGAGGAGTTTGGCTTTAATGACACCTTTAAATTTATTTATAGATAAGGCTCTTATCATCTCAGGTAGTTTATTATAAAACCGTATACATTGACCCATAAAAGAATTACTTATCTTGTGGAGTCGCGTCTTATGTAAATCTAAATTATTTTTGAACCTAGTATTTATATTGTGTACATCACATTTTTTATTAAACTGACTAATATTTTTATGCGCGTAAATTAAATTTTCATAAATATACTGACATGTAACAGTTAAAATCTTTATTTCTTTGAACTTTTCTCTGAGAGAACACTGCGGATCTAGTTGATAGATGGCTCTAATGGCCCTTTTTTGTAAAATAAAAATAGTATTTATGTCCGCAGCGCTACCCCAAAGAAGAATCCCATAACACATTATACTGTGGAAGTAACTAAAATAGACAATCCTAGCTGTATCGACATCTGTTAGACGTCGAATCTGTTTAACTGCATAAGCTGCAGAGCTAAGCCTTTTACTTAATTTCTCAATATGAGGACCCCATTGTAATTTCTAATCTACGGTAATACCTAAAAATACTGTTGATTCTACAGGCTCCAATTTTTCACTACCCAAAATCACATTCGTTCCAATATTTTTAACGTTCGGGGTACTGAATTTAACAAGTTTAGTTTTTGTGGCATTTAAAAGGAGATTATTAACACTAAACCAATGCACTACGTTAGAAAGTGCATAATTCACGTTAGAATAGTGATTTAAAAAAATGGCTGTGCCGTCTACCTTTTTATTGATGGCCCATATTTTGTCCCACTCCATGAAGACCACGGAACGACTGGAGCCCTGAGCCTGAATGAATTGGCGTAGCCCCTCCACTGTCATCCCACGGCGAAGCACGCCGCGCACCGTCGGCATGCGCGGGTCGTCCCTGTGGTCATCGAACACGGTTCAAACTATAATGGCGCGCTCTCGGAAACATACAAAATGCCAGACTACAAAGGCCCTTGGCGGAACACGGTTCAAGCTATAATGGCGCGCTCTCAGAAACGTACAAAATGCCAGACTACAAAGGCCCTTGACGGAACACGATGTGATTGGTGCTGTGTGGAATGTGTGAAGATATTTATAAATAATTTATTTACACATTCCACACAGCACCATCTAGTTCCACAGTGAGCAACTAATGCTTGCATAATGGATACCAGACAGTTGATATACTTACTACATAGATTACTGTTTTTTTTAAATACATACATATTATAAATACAAACACCCATGACTCAGGTACAAAGGTAAATGCTAACACATAAACATTTGCCCCTAGCGGGATTCGAACCCGCGACCATTTGTTTAACAGCTAGGGTTACTAGCTACTAGACCAAACGTGTCGTCAAAATAATTCTATCATACTACATTTCTGTTAAAACTGTATTTTTATAACACTATTGAATGATTACATACCACCCATCCACATGACCTTCATCGACGAACCATGTGAGTTTTCTCTTCGACAATACCGTGTTTGTCATGCTTAATCTGAAATTCATATGAAAATGGCGATTTACGACAAATCTCAGCATTTTTAAGCATCCCATTATTGATTATTGATATTATTTAAAAAATTATAATATGTAATTTTAAAAAAAACCATCCAATTACAAGTGTCTCAAAAAAAAATTAGAACTTTATTGTTGATATAAAAAAAACACGGAACTAATAAATAAGCTACAATTACTAGACAATAAGTTGTGAACGAATCACCACAATAATTGGCAGACCAAATTTTGAACAGTACCTGTGTTGAGATACAATACAAAAGATAACAATATTTGACTTTGCTATAGAAACCTGATTTACGAGTCAGGGAGTTTATCTCTTCATAAATTTGATGATATCTTGTCATAAAAAAAAACTGTTTCATCATGCTTATGCCGGACACAGGCCTTACCATAGTTTTTTAATAGGACGCGGCTCTTATTCTCTTATTTCTAATTGTGTATATTCGATAGGTCTGAGAATAGGTCGTAAACTAGTTTTAATACCTATAAGTGATAAGGGTGACCCCACCCCAATTTTTTTTTTGGCAAAACATCGTTTTCCGGGTCAGCTAGTACATATAAATATAAAATATATATCATAGGCACTGTGTGAAACACAATATAATAAATGAATCCGTCTATATAATTTCAACAGTTCTCACCTACTGTACTCCCAGATGTAGGGTTTCCGGAGTCCGAGGGCATCTATGAACCAGTAGAACTGCGGGTCTCTGTCGTGATACTCCATAGTCCTCAACACGTGGGTCACCCCCTCCACGGAGTCCACTATGGGACACGCGAAGTCGTATGTTGGATATACTCTGAAACATATTAAAATATATTGACAAAAAACACTCAATATAAAGACGCATTTGTCACAATGCTATTGCAATTTTTATACATTTACTATCGTTTTAACTAAACAAATAAATTATATATTTTAAGGCTACGCTCAATTATAATTGTATAACTTGAAATATCTTTCAAGTTCAGCAGAGGTACCTATGAAAAAAAAAACCTTACTTGTACTGTGTCCCTGTCCGTGGATGTGGTTCCGGCTTGCATCTGTAAATCGTTGGATCCCGGAGACAACCGTTAGCAGACTGCATATCTATTTTAGCCCTAACGCAACATTGCACACCTATTGCACTGCCTTTCTTCATCTCTTCCCACATTTTTAAATTCTTATCCACGGCTGAAATCATTTAAAAAAGTATATGAAACATTAAACTAAATTCCATGAGTCGAACTCCTAGAGGGAATGAAATAACCAAAGTGTATACATTGAAAAAGCGACTCTATAAAGAAGAAAGTAAGGTTTATTTTTAAATGAGCACACTTACAATTGTTCCTATTTTTACTGTCAGCCTTTTGATCGCGTTCAGCCTTCATCTGTTCAGCAGGAGTGTCGTCAACGAATGCCTTTCCCACCTTGATAAGCTTCTCGCAGTACTTTAGCATGAGGTCAAAATACTGGCTCGTATGAGTGAACAGATCCGGTTTGATCTCCAGCATTTCAACGTCTTCTAGGATCACCTGATAAATATTATGACATTTCTATTATCAGCTGTTTTTGAGATATAATTAAGCAGACATAGTGACGGCACATTCAATAGGTATCAGGAGGGAAAATTATTCTTAAGGGCAATTACTAAAATGCTTGTTTAAGCCCGAGTGTCTCATAAAATCACAAATTCAATGTAATTTTCATTGGAGCCCGCCATACTTATGTGTATGGAATTGGCTAGAATGAGGTCAAGTTGTCTGAAAATGAATCTATTTCATTTATTATTCACTAGCGACCCGTCCCTCGCTTCGCAGGCATGCAATTTTCTGGACAATTTCTCTCTTCATAAAAACCTTCCTCGAATATTAAAAAAAAAGATTGTCAAATTGGTAATAAAATATTGTTTTTTTTTTGAAATTTTTTATTATTAAAACGGTGACCGATTTGTGAGGCATTTTACCTTCTCATATTCCGCATTTTCTTTAGCAGGATTAGTATCGTCGAATCTCATAATAAGTTTGCCTTCGAATGCTTGTTGATAATATTGGTTAAGTAAAGCTGCCTTAGCGTGTCCAATGTGAAGATACCTGTTAACAACATTCACGTCTTTTTAATTTAAATCTCAAATAAAGTATATACATTAAACATGTTAAGCAACCTTTAGGCAAATAGTTAGGGTATCGGTAAATTAAAAATGTTTTATAAATATGGAACTTTCTTTACTGTATTTTGAGAAAGCAATCAAAATCATATGTTAACCAAAATAACTTATTAATTAGTTAAATGGGAAAATTTAACTCATTCCTAATTTACATAATAAAATTAAGTGCGACATGCACTTAATTTTTTTTACTCTCAAAGTAGTGAGCCTAAAATGTTTTCGAGCAACCCTTAGAATTTATTTAATATTAATTAAATAATGAGAATATTCTTTAATAGATATATATGTATACGGAAATTTTTAACGGTATATAGATTTAGAATATTTTAAAATATTCAAAAAAATAGAGTGCATAACATAACGCATTCATGCTCACATTCATGTGACAATTTTGATTTTACTCCCATAAATTTCCATACCACAGATTTATATAATACTAGCTGGTGCCCACGACTTCGTCCGCGTTGAAAAATATTAAGTAGGCTATCCTGTGTCCCGTATGTCCAAACCAAATGTTTATCTACCAAGTTTCATGAAAATCAGTTAATTCGTTTCAGAGTTATGGAGGTAGTATACATACATACAATACCTACACTTAAAGATTTATTATTAGTATTGATTGATTGATTGATATCCTGTATATCTTTATGTATGTCTTTTAAATTTGAATAAAAGTAAGTATTATTAAATACAGGCTGTGGCCTGTAATAAGAGCAATAAATTTAAACGGTAATTCTATAGAGTATACACAGTTACCTCAACCTAATCATAATGCTCCAAAGTGCTTATACTCAGAGATATAGCAATCCAGTTACAATACATAATCTTCTTCTTCTTTTTTAATGTCTTGGCTCCATCAGATTTTCTCCGATGATTTTGCCAGTGTCATTAGTAAAAATAGCAATTTGTAAGTCTTTTTTAAATAAAAAAGACAAAATTGAAATTAAAATCAAAAATAGCAGATCCCGAGACTAGTCAGTCAAGTCAAGTCAAGTCTAATTTTTCTAGAGATTTCCAAAACAGGTCCGTCAAGTCCAAAGCAGTCAGGTCAAGTCCTACAATACATAATCAATGAATTTCATGATCACTAAATTGTAGGTTATCAGTCGTTAGATGTCTTGGTACAGGGTACTGGGGCGAGAACGATCGTAAATGTCAATGTCAAGTACTCTGACTGGACAGATTATGTCTGTAGTAGTACATTGCTGGCTTGATTAATTTTGTTAGAAAATAACAGTAAATTTGTTTTTCATTTTAATTAATTGAAACCATTTGGAATTAATTACTGATTCGTTAAAAGGCCTATATTTTAATTTATTGCTCTCATTACAGGCCACATTCTGTATATTATATATATGCAAATTGATTCTTAAGGAGTAAACTCCAATAACAACCTGTATACGATTTGTACCAAAAAATAGTCTTACCCCGAAGCTTCTGGTGGAAATCTCACCACAACTTTGCCCATTTCAGCATGAGGCAATTCAACAAACTTGCCCTCTTGTAGACGACCAGTACTCACTTCTACATTTGATTGTGGCGATTTTCTGTGAATTTTCAAAGTCAATGGGAATCTTTTCCTTATACGGATATAGAGCTAGTCCTAAATCTCATTACCCTATCCCTTATCCTTAATCCTACTGTGATCGGCAGAGCACTTGCAGAGCACCTGTGGAGTTACTTGTGTTATAGGCGACAGTAGCCACCTACCATCAAGTGGACCGTCAGCCTGTCTGCCAGCGTGAACATAAAAACAACTTACAATCGTGAATGTATATTCTTAAGTTACTCACCTAGTAGAAGGTTTCTTAGAATCCTTTGCAGTGATAACCACATCACTCGGCAAGTCATTGAGAGCTTTGGCCACTGGTTCTTGAGCTTCAATTAGTTTCATCCATCTTTCAACATTTTTGGGTGGATTTAATTTAGCTAATTCCTTGTATTGATGTGATACTGCAAAGGACATTAATAAACAAATATTACTTCAATTTAAAATTACTAAAACAGTACACAGTTAATTATTAAAAATTAAATTTAATATAATCCAAGTAATAAACTATCTGTGTGTCAAATTTCACCCAAATCCGTTTCGCCATAAACATCCATCCATACATTCATCCTCTACAAATTTTCACACTTATAATATTAGTAGGATATAGAAATCAAATTGTTAAAAACACTAGTATTTCAAATAAATACAATTTTGTGTAAAAATTTCTTTTTATTCTTTCATTTTGTATCACATTATATGATTAAGATCTTTGCCTTAGCACTCTGATTCTAGGACCCCTTTGATTGGCCAGCAGGGCCAAATTTTCAAAAAAAAAGTTGACAGGGCCAACTTTTTAAAATTGGCTCACTTGCTTCAAGTTGCTTTTCAAAGCAGAACACACTGCGTCAGTCATAAAGCTTGGCAAACCGTCTGGCGACAGTAACCAACCCCTTATGGAAGACCAACATTAAATAATGTATGCTGTTGTGTTTTAGGCAACAAGTAAGGGAAGCCAGAGCCTATTTTTCCTATCTCTTATCCTTAATACAACTAAGGTCGGCAGCATACTTGCAACATCTGTGGAGTTGCTTGTAATAGATGACTGTTGTCATACTTTTCAATACTTTGGTATTGAACAGCAGTTTAATACTGTCCTGCAGTATGGCAGGAAAAAAATCACTAAGAGCTTTTTGTTTTCTTTTATATAGATACCAAGTATAGAAAGTCTTTTGACCCACTTTCCTCTTTTAAAACACTGTCATTGAAAGGATTTCTGAAACTTCAAATTTAGTCATTGTCAGTGATTAATTTTAAAGTCAGGTCAGTGATTATTTTGGATAACTTCATGAACCTGACACCAACTTACCTCGCAAAATGCCAAATATAGCTAAATCAGATACAGACATAGAATCTCCAACTAAGTATGTTAAAGGACCAAGTGTTTTGTCCAAATATTCTATGGATTTAGGCAACTCATTCTCGAGTATGAGGCTGAAAGACAGCCAGTGGTTCATTGTCAATCTTTGCAGAGGGTCGGCTGATTTATTGAAAGTTGTTTCTAGTAACCTAATCAAATCATTGCTGGTTACATATGGCACGGTCTTAGTAGCATTAGGCAGGGTCACAGTAGACTCTGCACCCCATGAGACCTCAATATTTTTCAAAGATGATCTATAAAACTCGGCAGCTAGTAATCCGCCTGTAAATTTTTTTAAATAATTATTTTTAGAATGATGAAATTAGTAGATATTTTGTTATATATCAATTTATTATATATTAGCATTGTAATACCCAAAGGTGGATTATTTTTTGTGCACACAATTTTCATTATGAATTTATTTTATAATTTAAAAGATTAATAAAAGTTTGCCACGATAGAATACACGCACGCACACACCGACTATTCGTAATCGTATTCGGTCGGGGCCGGAGAGGGGAAGGAGGAAGGTGAAGGAAAGGAAGTTTGTCAGATATTACGTCAGACCACAACCCGGAAGAAGTGGAAAATAGGCAAATGACAAAATGCAGTACACCATCCTGTGTTAGTTTGAAAGTTAAATGTTTTAAAGAGGTTTTAAATTAGATAATTCTAATTGACATTTATTGTTGTTTTGGTCAGTCCCCTGTGAGTATGTAGTGTTCTGTTTTATCTATTCTGTGCACTGTGGCTCTAGTGTGCGCATAGTGTGTGTGTGTGTTGTGTATAATGAGCCCATAAAAAATTAATAAAAAACGATAAAAAAATGTTATATGGAAAAGTGTCAATTTGACATTGACAATTTACAATTTTCCATATGTCCAGTCCACCACACTTGCACCACACTATGAATGATATATATTTACACTTACAGGTCAATGCCACCACAGTACCACTTCTTGACCACTTCACTTCACTCATGCTTGCTTCACCAAGGAACATAATATACTCTAGTTGCTCTCTAGCGAGAGTGCTTCACTCACTCAACAGTCAACTCTATGTTATTATACACAGAGTATATAATCACTACGTTTTATTTAATTATACAGAGGTCAACTCACTCGGGACGCTCGGAACCTCCGTAAACAGAAAAGTAGAAAACGCACTTATATATTTGCTATTTTAATTAGGTATTTTGTATTCCCATGGTGTTATAATGTAAATTGCATATTATTATCACAGTGACAGTACAAATTATATTACCTATGGCTTGATATCTTAGCACTTATGTTTTTTTCGTTGGTCGCGCCCAAAATTAATTAAGAAATATTTCGTATTATGATCACTATCAATTTTATTTAAAATTTACTAATTTGTTATTAAAATTTGCCAATTTCATATTTGTAAACATGAAGCGGCAAAATGTACGTACGTTATCCCTAGTGGTTTGTACATTTACATATCTGCTGATCGGTGCAGCCGTATTTGACGCTCTGGAATCCGATACGGAAAGCAAACGCTGGGAAGTTTTGTCTGGTAAGTCTAATTTTTGACGTGAATAAGGAAATGACTGCTCACCGACTCCCCTTGAGTAAGGCATCCCTTACTGACCGAAACACAAAACCAGACATGCTGTTATTTCAGGGTGGTCTTCTGTAAGAGTGTGATTACTGCCGCCAGACGGGCTGCCAAATTACTGCTAAATGCTTTTTTTAACGTTGGGAAATCCTCATGGATACCTGGCAGAGTAAGGGACATTGCGGGGTTATGTCGAACTCCTACCAGCTAAAATCCCTTGCGGCCGTAGATAGGCAGGGTTGCGGGAACATTATGAGATGACGTCTGGGGCTACGGTTCCTGTCAAATGCAGTGTGCTCTGCCATTACAAGATCCGGCCTAAAGCCAACTGAAAAGTTCATTTCCCAAGTTGACCCTGCCCGGAATCGAACCATAGAATGTTAATGTAAATACCCTAACCATTAATCCAATGAGCTTGTCAAACATTCTTAACTTGAACTCTATTAACTTGTAAAAGTGTTAAAATGTATTTAGTGCATTCTGTTGCCACAAGTAAGTGATTGTTTGTCTATCACTAAATTTATGTACATGTCTTTGTTAACTTGTAATAGGTGATGCTTAAATTGCATAAAAAATGGTCCCATTAATTTCTATTCAAATTTACAGATATGAAGAATGGTCTTGTTCGCAAGTACAATATAACACCAGAAGATTACCACATGATAGAAATAGTCATAATAGAGAACAAACCACACAAAGCCGGACCCCAGTGGAAGTTTGCCGGAGCATTTTACTTTGCTACTGTTGTACTGGCCATGATTGGGTATGGTCATTCAACTCCCGTCACTGTTGGCGGGAAGGCGTTTTGTATGGCCTATGCTATGGTAAGATATTCTTTACTACATTAATAGCATAGGTATTTAAGTAGAATAGTATCAAACGTCTGAAATTATTTTTTTATAATTTATACAATAATTACAATTTAAACTTAAATATGATACATAATTTAAACAATATATTACTGGCCAAACTAATTTGTCATCTTAAATATTAACCAGGATAATCTAGTTTAGCCTAAATACTTCAGGCTTAATTAGTTTGGCCTAGGCCAAACTGATTTTGAATTATTATTGAAGTAAATTATGCTTACAATTAAAATGCAATAAATTAAATGATAAATTAAATTCTCAATTATTACAATTTTAGATTTTTAAACCATGTTTTGGTTTTTAAATAATATAAACTAAAACTGGGTATATTTTAGTACATTTTACAAAATAGAAAAAAAATTAACATAATAATATCTGTATACTATCCTAAGTCCATTTAAAAAAAATATCACTTTGATGCCATTGGAATAGGTGTATTTTACGCTCTATTTACTGGTATGGTATTATACTTTTTCAAGTCATATGTTACAAGTGTTTTCACTTTTGTTCATATGTTACAAGTCCAAGTCGTAAAAGCTTACACTCAGATGTTAATCGTGTGTCAAATAATTTGCTAAATGTGACTTGGGATAGCTTGCTTCCTATATACAGATATATACATACATAGCAGTGATTTGAATATTGTTGTATCCTCCTCTCACCCTTCATTTCAATAAAAAAGTTGCTGTTTAACCAGTTAATTGGTTTACAAACAAAAAAGTTAGTTTAATTGAAATAAAAGTGAATACCATGCCTACGAAGTCTCGTGCGTAGCTAGTGAAACCTAAGTTCCACCTTGCTCGAAATTTCTATCAATGGAAATACATTGATGTCCCTTAGATTATGTGTATGCAAATAATTTTTTTTTAATACAGAATTGAAATTCACTACTTTTTTAATGATTTTCAGGTTGGCATTCCATTAGGTTTAGTAATGTTTCAAAGTATTGGCGAGCGACTCAACAAGTTTGCATCAGTGGTAATACGTAGAGCAAAATGTTACCTACGTTGCAACACAACAGAGGCCACCGAGATGAATCTCATGTTCGCAACCGGAATGCTCTCTTCCATTATTATTACAACTGGTGAATATTATTTCATTTTTTTTTAAAAACCCTATCGTTTCTTGGATTAGAAATGATTTTTTGGCCGTTGCACGCGACTTCGCCCGTGTAACTTTATAAAATATAGCTTATGTTAATCGCTGATAATGTAAGCGATAGGTGATCACTGATAGGTGAAAGAGTTTTCAAAATCAGTCCAGTAGTTTTTTAAATTTATTCATTACAAACATACATGTTACAAAACTTCTCTCTTTATAATATTAAGTATAGATATTGGATTGTAACTACTGCCATGCCATACTATTTTTGTATGGTCCTTTCTGTTGTAAAGGATGTTTTTATATTTACATATAAAATGTTTACATATATAAAGTGGGTTTCTGTACGCCCGAGAATGGTTAGACCAATTTTAATTCGGTTTTCACATATGGAAAGAGGGATAAACAAGGAAGGTTTGTCCATATACATATAGAAATTGTAACCCCGGGCGAAGCCGGGAGCGGGGCGCTAGTTATTAATATATATTAAATTGTAAACTGACTGGGATTTGATAGCTCATAATACACCCACTGGCATCACTGATAAAAATTTTACACAATGCAAATTTGTAGTAAATAAAAAAGATAAGGGTTTGTTTTCAGGCGCTGCTGTCTTTTCACGTTACGAAGGTTGGAGTTACTTTGACAGCTTCTATTACTGCTTTGTGACCCTCACCACGATAGGTTTTGGAGATTATGTTGCTTTACAGGTAATAATTTTTCAAAATTTTCATTTTGCTTTACAATTTAATGCTATAATTAAAAATTATAAACTAACCCCGACTCTTTATTGAGCCCAAAAATTTCACATCTGCTGTAAGTTGCTAAGGAGTTGGGTGTCCCGCAGACTCCTTGATGCTGCAGCATCAGATCAAGGTGACCGAATGGAAATATACCACCGAAGTAACAGTATACTAAATTTCACATCAATCGAACCTATGGAAGTTAGTGAAATCCCTTCCCTATAAAACAAGATCTTCAGTTTAAGGTGTTAATGGATTACGTGGATTTTTAATTTTAAAATGTGTATTTTCTCTAATTGTTTTTAAAAATAAATAATATAAACATAATTTTATTTAAACTTTTAAGTACATAAATGAGTAACATTTAAACATAATATTGAAAATTTAGCTGTTGAGATCTGGTTTCGTTGAATTGTAAGGTTATGTTTATATAAGGCTGAACAAAATTTTAGCGTAAAAATATTTTTGCAAAAAAATTATTTAACGTTCAAGCAGGCATGGGTACGCGGGGCCCGTAGCAATTGCTATTTTTGCTACGTAGCCAATCCGGCACTGGCAACACCACAAGTGCTGGCACCCCTTATAGGGAAAATGCGCTCTGGCAACCCTTGCTCACTGTTATTTGATGTTATTTGACGGTGGTCTTCCATAAGGGTCTGCCCAAATGATTGCAAAACGCAGTGTACCCTGCCACTACTTTCCAAATACAGAACAGAGCCAACTTTGAAAGTTCATTTCCAAAATTGACCCAATCGGGAATAGAACATCAGAACGGAGCGTTAAGGCAAGCACCCTAGTCACTCATCCAGTACTTTTTGACCTACATTCAGAGTATGAATGATGAAAATGCATTTGATGTAAGTATAAACATCGCAAATCTTAATGGGCTCTGACCTTGAGCGGGTATCTTGGTTTGCTCATGTAGAATTGCGAACAATACGGCGCACCTGCTTACTCTCGTAAAAATGTTATCATTGCGTCTCGCTCATTCCGTGGCTCCCCCATCCCCGCGTCGCAATACCTCACAAACAGTCCCAAAATCGGTTACTACGTATATGTGATACGTGACATCGCCAGAGCCCATTAAGATTTGTGTTGATTATAACTGTTGGTACATTACAGAATGACCAAGCGCTGACGAGTAAGCCGGGGTATGTGGCGCTCAGCTTGGTGTTCATACTGTTTGGGCTCGCCGTCGTCGCTGCCAGCATCAACTTGCTCGTGCTTCGTTTCATGACAATGTAATTGCAAGCTATTTTTTAAATTATTATTTAAATTGACACTCGATAAATATTGCTACAAAGGAAACTTTATATACTAGTTTTGATTTCTGCCTATATAGTTATGTAAAAGAACCAAAAACAAAAAAACTACAAGTCCCAGTATTAATTAGATCACGGAAGATATACGTAGGTAATTTAGTTTTGACTAAATTGAATTTTGACGTAATTAAGACTAAATTGAAAGAGACATCTTCGCTGTGTCCGGTGAAGATGGTGGCTGATAAAGAACGCTTTAAATTTAAAGGAACAATGCAAAGCAAAATAAACTCTGTATGTGAAACAGGCAAGCCGAGGAGAACGCCCGCGAAGAAGACAAAGACAGCTCCAAGATGATACCTTTGTACGGAAACTCAGTCGGTGGCAGGCAACGGTCACACGAGGACCAGGCGTCGGTGAGTCATTGCACTTCATATATCTGCACTCAATTCTTCCTTTAAAATCTATTAAAAAAAACTCCCACTTGCTCGGAAATGGCTTCATTGTTTTAATAAAAGAATACACCAATTGATTCCGTTATGTTCGCACTTAGGCAATGTCCAAGAGGACAATAATAGAGATTGCTGAACAGTTTTAAAGCACAATTAACTAGATCAGAAGACGACCGCCATTTTGTTTTATTCATAATGTCAATTAACAAACATTTTGAACATTTTTTTACATTTAGATGTTGTAGGTAACATTAAAAAAAAGAGTATTACATCGTAAGAAATGGATCGGAAGAAAGAAATGCAAAAGGCAACAGACAGACACTTTCACATTATGTATGAATTTAATTTGCCACATGTCTGCCTACGTTTACATAAATGAAATTAAATCATTTTAATTATAGCTTGTCTTGTTTGTTTCTCTCAAATCAAGAAGCATGGTTTATTTGAGACTGAATTTTTCATAAAATTTATATTTAAAAAAAAATGCTTGTCTTGTAGGTTTGCTCGTGCAACTGCCTCGGCAACAAGCAGTGCGAGAGTGGCGCTCTCTTGGCCGTGAGGCACTCTCGCCTCACGCCTCACGGCCAAATGCCTCCCTCACAGTCTCAGTCGCTGGCCGACATCGTCGACCTCATTGAGAGGGCTTCCATATGAATGCATCGCCTCAACAGTTATTATGGCCATGTTTTCATCGTTGCGCGTTGAAATCATTGAGACAATAGTGAGGGTATTTGGAAAAGTATCCCAACTGGTATGGATAGGTGGGGAAAATCCACTTATCCCTACCAGTGGGGGATTCCTCAATGGTAACCTCAAGGGATATGAATGATGGCCGTTTCGACATAAACAATAGTGACGTGAATTATGTCAATTTATTAAAAAGTATTAACAAAAAAAAAAAGATATAAATGTTAATAACGGCCATCATATAGCATGCTAGTATAGTGTTACTAAAGAGGCAAAAAGATTGTTCTTATTTAATTTCAAAGTTACAAAATTAATTTGTATTGAAATGCAATTTTTTGCATTTTAGTCAATACTACAATACATATGTATGTATGTATAAAACCGTTTTATTTTGTAAAATAATAAGAATATATTTGTATAACAAAACAATGTGTCAAAAAGGCAGACTTATTCCCAAAGACTGGATTCTTTCAATCTTTGAGTGTGTGAGATAAATAAATTATTTATTAATAATTAATTAGGTTAATAAATGTTGTGTTATTAGAACAAGAAATCGTCTCGCCTCTTACTTCGTTTATTGTGACTTTATCTAGTTTGCAATTAAACTCCGAACAGTATCATTGACAATAATTATTGCAACCAAAAATGCTCTTGTAAAAAAGCTAATAATTGTTTTTATGATAATTATTGCAACCAAAAATGCTTTTGTAAGAAAGCTAATAATTGTTTTTATGACAATTATTGCAACCAAAAATGCTCTTGTAAGTAAACTAATAATTGTTTATAAGAAATGACAGCTGCAAAAAAGGACCTATCCTCTTGTTAAGGAAGTTAAATATTCCAAATTCCTCAAAGCTAATAATTGTTCAGTGTTTAATAATTAATTGCTTTTAGTGTATATTAACAATTTGTTCACTTAGATCGCATCACATAGAAAATCGAGAATTTGTGTTGTCCTGTGTGCGAGTCCAATTTCCCGTATAACATTCATGTGTTAGAAATTTTCATAACATTGAAAAAAAAAGTACTCACATAGTAAGTAGGTATAGTTAAAAAAAAACTGCATTTATATATGTGAATTACGTTGCATGTTATTATACATATATGGTTAATGTTGTTTCATGTGTAGATTTGTTATGGAAGTTTTTATTTTTCCTATACTTTTTTATAAATTTATAGCATAGCCATATTGTTTTTGTTTTTATCTCAGATCAAATAAGAACTATAGACAGAATTATGCGGACAACATAGAAGTCGTTCACTGTATTGAAATTTTTTGTTTTAAGCTATAACCTCAATTTTTGTTTTTATTTATTGAAACAATGTGATTCCATCGTGCTTTTTATTTTTTGAAATCTTGTTTTTTTTACACTCTTTCACTAAGGAATTCCGCATTTTCACTAGTAAATAAGTAATTTTAGTTTAATTGTTATTTTATCTGAGATTTTTATATATATTTTCTCATTATGTACCCTAGTCATTATGTTATAGTGTTCAATATGTATAGACTATTTGACCAATTTGGAGTGTTGTGAGTAAAACCAAGTTTTACTTACTGTGATGTTATTTTGATCTCATATTAAGTTTGCTCAATTTATTGATTTGTAAGTACACAAGATTAAGTTTACTGCCTTCAAAGGCCTCAGTTATGAATTTTACAATAGACAAAATGCATTTAATCAATTGTGAATTTACTACGTTATTGTATTTGTTGTTTTAAATGTAAAATGTGCCAAATTTTAAAAATATACTTTTTTTACATAAGGACGCATTTTTATTTTTTACTAACTGGTGTCTGTGACATAGTCCGCGGTAAAAATTAAATTTATAAGATATCGTTGATAGCACCTAATAATATATCTGACATCTTTATCGCTGTAACGACGGTGGCGCCGCCACGGCGACAGCTGCTCGCAATGTTTATATATGGAAATGTAAAGTTGGTTTGTGTTAGCTTCAAGAATTCGGGAATTGGTAGACTGATTTTAATTCGGTTTTCACATAATATTATGGAAAGAGGGATAAACGGAGAAGATTTTTATATGTAAAAATTGCATCCCAGGCGAAGCCGTGAGTTTTTTATATTTTTTAGATGATCCTTCGGGAATTCACCATTTTTTTTTTTCAGGATAAAAAGTATCCTATAAGTTAATCCAAATAATAACCTATCTGTGTGCCGAATTTCATCTAAACCCGTTCAGCTGTTTTTATGTCAAAGAGTAACATACATCCATACATGCATCCTCACAAACTGGCATTTTTCGACAAGATGGGTCAAGTATTGGCACAGGACATACCGAGTCATGCAATCATGATCTAGCTATCCAGATGACAAAATCACCGTAATATAAAAGCAAGTGTGCTGTTTTTAGTGTTTTCCCTAATCTTTTATCTAAGTAAAGAAATTACTTGACTAGTGTGACTTCCAAGATATTTTAAAGAAAAATGTCAACAAAATTATCACAATAGTTTCTATGGAAGTTTAATGGTTTGAATTCCTACCTTAAATTTTGTTCACATATTTTAGAGGGCAATAAACTGGGCTCATAATAGGAATATTATCTATGTGACATTGACCTTACTATAGATTGGATTTATCATTAGGGATGTTTTAAGACCTTCCTTGCTAACGTGGTGGCTATTGTTCAGAATGAAAGTGAACAGCGTGGTATTGTTTTGTGCTCTAATAATTTATATAAAAAGTTGTAATGGGTTATTTTATCCATCAGCCTCGGAAACGGGGTTAAATGCTGTCAAGAAAGCGGTTAGATGTGAGTACTTATCTATATAAATTTTCATTATTGTTTAATAATCTTAGCTAATAACTCATGTATTGCTAGTCACGTCAAATCGATTTTCATAGATAAGCCCGGGGTATGAAAATTTATGGGAGTAAAATAAAATGTCACATGTAACACGTTACGCATTGATATTTATTTATGAATTGAGAAAATTAACAAACTAATAAAGCTAACAAAATGCATTCATTTACCCTCATTTTCTAATCTGTTACTATCGTTCGTAAGGAATACCCTCCAGTCGTGCGTCAGAGCTGACACACACACACTTTTTTTTCAGGGAATATGCCATGGTTGGGTATAGGCATATGGTGTAATGGATGTCCACCACGAAGTTGCGAGGACGACGAAGCTATCATACATGGTTATTGCTGCGGGTGTGCTTATACTTCTGGTAAGAATGATAAAAAGGCTTATATAAAATCTCGAGATTGCTTTAACAGTAACCCATTTATTGTGTACTAGCTAAGTATGCCCGCAACTTCGTACGCGCTGTAGTTCGTTTTTTGAAAATTCCTCAGGAACTTTATTGTTAGGTCCCTGTTGAATTTTCAAAAAACGAATTTTTCCTTACAGAATAAAAAGTATCCTATATGTTAATGCAGGTAATAAACTATCTGTATGCCAAATTTCAACCACATCCGTTCTGAAAGTCTACTAATTTGGATATATTCATTTTTACTCTACGATTAATACTTTTAGGCGTTACAGGCTGTGTAAGTTAATAGAGTTAAGATGTGTACGATGCTGTTATTGGGAAGATGTGGTTTTAGTAGTTTTTCTAATTGCTCTATAACCAGCAAGCCGGGAAACAAATATTCCTTGTCAAGCCAGGAAAAGAATAAGTGGAAACCAAGATACTTTCGTCACAAGAATTACATCTTTCATTTCGTTCTATTCTTTTCCTAAATAGTTTTAGCGGCTTCCCACTTTTTTCAAATTGCCTATATTCAGCTTAATTTGACTGTACTATTTTTAATTCCAGATAAATTGCCTGTTATGTGCCCAGAATTCCTTCAATGCCCACTTAACCTACATGGACTCTGCCATGACTATGAGTATATGATGCGATGTTGTTGCTGATCTTTTATGGACCAAGATTGATCTATTCCCAACAGTTCAATTGATTGAACTTGATATATCTTTATTTATTTAAACCTACAGAAGAAACTAAGTTCACTCTTTTTGCATTTTTAAAGGTATTTAAAAATAAAACATCCTTCATATAGCATACTGTTTTAATTTCTAAGAAACCCTCAATACAGAATTACAGTGGGTTAGCGGATCTGATTCAAGTACATAAACTTAACTGACAGTAAGTAGTACAAAAATAATGAGACATACAAACAATGTTTTTTTTTAAGCTATATAGATCGTAAATAAAATAAAATTTGTCGAGTTTAAAATTGTAAATGGCAGTTAAACGTTTTGCACAATAAAATTTTTTTTTTTAGAAAAATCTACCGACACGTTTTGACTGCTCATTTATAATATTCAACTGCATGTTAAAATTTAAAACTACCACCACGCAATTCACATAACATAATATTATGGTCCAAGATCCCAGGTCCACCAGAACTTCACTTATTTTCTAAAGGACAAAATGTGAAGAATCGAGTATTGTTCAAAGTAGATGGACTTTGAACTTATCAATTTAGAGCTTCAGGTGAGATTGGTAAGTAAAAATAGGATTAACTTAACTTTTAAAGGCTGATTTTTAATTATGTTTTGTACAATATTATTATAAAGATACACTTTCTGTGGGCCATGACTTCTGGCAGACGCTTTATAGACCCCTTTCATTCTGCAGCGTCTGGCAAGTGTCTGAATATTATTTTGTAATAATGTAAAAATCAGGCTTTAGAAAATAAGTTAGGCCTATTTTTTATCACTTTTCTCACCTGATAGTTCTAAGTTTACCGTATACCTTACTTTAGCAGATACTCAAACGTTCCAAGTACATAGGAAAACTACTCGATTCCCCATAATTTTGTCTTTTTGAAAATAAGTCTGGGATCTTAATGTATTATGAAAATGTCTTTTTTAATACTATGTTCTCCGCACGCGTGTGATGTCTCTTAATAAACGTGTTTATTTTTTCTACAATATCTAAGGCCAAATCGCTCATATTTACAATTTTGTGTTAAAATCATCAATATAATGTATATGTATAGCTAATTCTAGCACAAAACCCCGTAAAACGATTATACTCCCCTATTATTTATTTCGGTATTACAATAGTTATAAAATACAATATTTGCAGTGCATTCGAAACATTACCTTAAATGTGAAATTTAAATTAAACATTAACACAAGTTGGAATATATTAAACAATAATTAAAATATAGCGTAACGCTAATGGACATCTTCGTGTGCTATACATGATATACATATACAATCATACAATATTATTATAATTTCAATACATATTTTGATATTTAGTAAAACTCAATCTAACACGTGCACAATCTCATTATGTTGAACAAAAAATTGCATTGAAATTGTGTTATTTTTTTAATTTATTTTTTATAAATAAATTATTAACATTTTTTAAATTAGGTTTTCGTCTTATTCTGAATGAAATTCTTACATTGCTCCATTGAAGATATTTATTTTGGACTAAGAAAAAAATTTATGATTTAAAAATACCATTTTTTTTTGCTATTGTTACAGAAAAGAACCTCGCGTATGTAGGAATTCATTAATTTCACAACATATATTAATTCAACCGGTTCGTTTGTAAAATCAATAGTAATGAAACAAAAATGACCAATTTAAAAAAATTCAAAAAATAATCACTGGAAATTAATACTAATTTAATATTATCAATACAAGAAGCAAAGAGTAAATGAATGATTATAAATCAAAATCGACAATTAAAATTTATTGTAAAAATTTAAAGATTATTGGATTAACTATAATAAAAAAAAAATTTTAAAAAACTTATTCAGTTTTACAAAATACATTAGTTAAACATATTAGACTATTTATGAAAATTAAACCTTTTTGTAAATAAGCATGAATGATAATTAAGAAATCGCAAGACATCTTCTTGTTTTACTATGAGCTTCTTGTAAGTATATTAATTATATATTTTTCAAAATTTTATATTATTCTACAATGGACAAATTCATCTATTGTGTTATAAGGTGTTTATATATTATACGATATTTTGATACATATTATATTTCATACAAAAAAAAACACAGTTGAAACTCGTTTAGATAATAATCACTTGAATCAACTCTCCATACAACATTATACAAGTATTTTCTGGTTTTTGTATATTTCAAATACAAAAACGCTCGTTTTAGATCGTCACTTGCAATTTTTTTTTAATCTATAACACCATTACTTGGGCTGTCTCAAAATTTCTCAAACATGTTCGCCGTCATACGATTGTCTTAAAAAAATTTCGCCATATAAATTTCTAGAAAAATGTGCAAAACCAAAAAAAAAAAAACATTCAACACAAAACATGTTTGTTTTTTCCTTCACTATAAAACAGTGTGAAATCTATATTGGTTATCTAAGAGCACACTCTTATAAGGCAACTTTAACTTGTATTTCAACCAGTTAAAACTTGGCAAACATTAGTATAAAATAATATACATATTTTAACAAACGTTAACCACGCATTTTGATTGAGAACAGAATTAAAGTGGAATTTAACCTTTACACGGTGTTACAAAATGGCGAAGTAATTTAATAGGTACAAAGAAAACATCAGCACTTTTCTCAAAAAACTTATTGGACCAAATTTTAAGATATGCATTCCGGTTTTGCTGACAGTTTAACTATGACTTTACTTTCGTGTTTTTTTTTTAAATAATTTGTAGTCATATATTTCATTAAAATATTTATTCACGTCTTTTACATGTTAATATTTTTATAGTTATGAAATTTGAAAAAATAAATGAAAAAATGCTTCTTGTTGTAGAAAACAACTTGAGTCTAGACAATTTTGAAGACAGCCCAATATTACCCTACGATATTCAATATATATATAAATATATATCAACACGTATATAAACATACACCCATCCACTCCGCCATCGTACCATTTAACTAACAAGATTATATTATATATACGACAAGTAGCAACTTAAGTGAAAAGTTAGCTTAAAGTAATTGAGGCGCGACCGCGCCCCCCGTACTATCAATGTATTGTTTTAATTAATTAATTATTTAATATTTATATAATTAATAATAATGATGCGACCGTGAAATTTTGTGGTAATTGCAATGCTTGTGTCGGTTTAAGCGGCCGGCAGACCTCCACGCCGCACACCTGACAAACATTAACTACACGTTAACTATGAAAAAGCACTACTATGTAACGAAATAATACTTTCTAATAGACACCGCACAGAATTTACATGAGTGATAAAAGTGACAAAGTTGAACTTTCATGCACTTCTATCTGGCACGAAGGACAATAGAATATCAGGGATTTGATATGAGTCTCTCGGCTGCATACGATCGCCACTTCTCGAGTGAATTGAAATGTCATGGAGATGGAAGACAGAAATGAAAATGCCAAGTTGAACGATTGAAATGGATATGATAGGTTAATGGAGATAGTGTTGAAACGGATATGAAAGGCTGAAATGGAATGTAAGGCTTAAATAATTTTGAGCTAATACAAGCAACGCCACAGGTGCTACAATTGTACTGCACTGTTAAAGAAAATGGGCTCTGATATTCCTTACACCCTCACTGAAACACAACAGCAACATGCTGTAATTTCACAGTTTTCTTCTGTAAGTCAACCCTGAGACGGAGCGTTAATACAAGTCATTCATCCAAAAGGGCTAGCTTTTAGTGTAAAGAGGTTAACAAGCAGGTAGACAATCCATTTGATGGTGGGTGGCTACCATCACCTATGAAGGGGGCTGCACTATTACCCACCCACCTAGTACAAAAGATAAAATGAGCATAATGTAGTGAGTGAGTGAGGTACTGACCGTGTGCGTGTCATTCAGCAGCAGCCGGAGCGAGTGGTCTCGATGGGGCGGCCCGGGTCGATCTTGAGCTTGGCGCCAGGGGGCGCTGCGCCTGCCGACGGCGGGCCCACACGCGCCTTGATCTCCGCCGCCATCGTCATGAACGCCTGCTCCACGTTCGTGGAGTTCTTCGCCGACGTCTCCAGGAACGGAATGCCCAATTGCTCGGCGTATTGCTGTCGACAAGCATACACTCATTTCTCTTCACTTCCCCTTGGCGTGTGGCGTTATGGCGTTTGAGACCGAGACACGCGACCGCGATCGGAGACCGTCTCCCTGTCTCCGCCCCGGTGCTAATTATTGCGTAAAACGTCAACTATTGTTTTTTCTACAATATTATTTTCTCAATTTCTCGTATTTTTTAAATATGACGTCTGTTACTGAAGAATTAGGCTACCTTTGGCTGCGATTACGAAACCCTGCGATGTGAGGCGGGCGACAGTGACAAACACAAATGTATGGAAATTAATTTGTATCCAACTACATAATGGAACTTAAAAAAATTATTGTATTTTTTCTTGAATAACATACAAATTTAAATAAAATAAAAAAAGATAAAATTAATCAAATTTATTTAAAAAAATATCTACGTTATTTAAACAAATAGTTTTACGAAATAAGAAGAAACTGATATTGGGAGAAATCTCATTATAAGAATTAAATGGACAAAATAAAAAAAGACAATTTAGGAAATGAACAAGTTATGAGAAGGCAACTTTGAACGTTGTCGTCAAGTTAAGATGAAGACGAATTTAGAAATGGACAAATTAGGAATAACCAAGCCAAAGTTTTGCACAGTGGTTTCAAGTATAGAAAAATAATTTTCGTAGCATTTTCGCGAGTGAAAAGGCTCTTAAAACATATTGCACTTTGTCACTTACATTGGCCGTGGTGTAGTCGACCACTTTCTTAGTGGTGAGATCACACTTATTCCCGACCAGGAGTTTGTTTACATTGTCACACGCGTAGCGGTCTATCTCCTCCAACCACTGCTTCACATTGGTGAATGAATCCTGCAATCATTAAGAATAGTGGTCAATATGTGTCCAGTTTAGTGAAGGAGGTGGTTCTCAAAGGAGCGATTACTCCTTGAACACTGAACAATACTCCTTACTTTGAGGGCCATACAATTGACGGGTTCTGTCCTTGTGATTTAGTTAACTATAGTTACCATACCATAACTCTGCATAACTACGACCGATCTCATAAGTATTTCCTATTCTGAATTTTAATATTAAAAGAGCACCTAAACCACTTTGCTGCTCTTAACAGCTATACAGACTGTAGACTATAAACTGAAAAACTATAGTATAGTATAGACTATAGATTAACAAGAGATGCTTTGGTGACATGTGTTATTTCAATGAAGAAAACAAAACTAACTAATACTTAGTATTAGTTAGCACAGAAGCAATACATAGTTTATCTGTGAAATTATAAACATAACTTCATTGTCCACACATAATAAATGGTAGGACGTGTTTTGTATTACTAATAAATAAGATGAATCATTATCATACCAGCAGGATAAGGAGTTCTTAGCAAGTTTTTATGACAATTTTTTTGTATTATCTATTACTCAAATTAAATTCACAAGATAATTAATTTGTTTTTAGCATAAGAACTTTAGTTGTATCATTTATAAGGCAATAAAAAGTTCAAGACTATATTGTAATTATATTACAATATAGGTACTCATCTGTTTAAAGGATGTTTTTTGTATGAATTTTAATATTCGAAAAATTAAAAAATTGACAATTTTAACATAAAACTGTTCTAATTTGTAGAAAATTTTTTAAGTATCAAGTTTAGTTGTATTTGACTGACAAATTTACTTTCATTAAATATGTTCAGTTTTTTTTTCAACAAAGTATTCACATTTAACACTTTGATGGTAATATATTTGGGGAGTAAATAAATATAATGTGTGTATGGTTTATTTATTTAATATAAGAATCTTATTTATTTTAATTTATTTTTTATTTTATTTTATTACGGAAAACAAACAATTACACCAAATATTGTAAGAGAAAAAAGAGAAATATGTATACATAAATAAGGATGATAGTGCACAATCAACAACATTTTCCACACCCCATAATCCTGAACACGGCTCCCATAGGAGTCCCCACCTTGAGAAACTAATTAGGCTTTAATAAGAAGTAAAAAATCAACGCCAGTAAAGTCCATGAATACAAATTAATCCTTTAAACCAGGGTTCCCCAAACTATTTTGGACAAGTGACCCCTTTTCAACAATGAACTGTTACCTCAGACCCCCATGGTCAAATTACCTACTTTTAAGACCAACCCCCTTATTCATAATGGTCCGCTAACTTAAAGCAGCTATCTATCTTAGTCTATCTTTAGTTTTTTCCTATTGGTACAAAATACCTAGGTACTAAGGTGCCAATTAGAAAACTTTGCACTTGGTTAAGTGAGTGAAGTTGATTTCATTTTCTCGTCAAAATTTAACAAAATAAAAAGACAATCCAATTCAGTAAATATCAAGTTTAATTTATAATTATTACAAATTAATACATAAAGCATCTTAAGTTGGTAGGAAATTATATTTTAAAAACTATTAATTCGCAAAGAGAAAATAAAACATTCAGTGCGATGGATGAACCTGGTGACTATCTACCAATCTAGCTACATCCGGTTCAATATTAGTGAGTTGCAGCCTTAAATCTCCACGTTCGTTGATTTTCAAACGGTTTCTTTGTTTTGTCAAAATGTTTGTTACCACACTGAAGCTTTTTTCAACTAGATATGATGATGGAAAAGCGATAAGGTATTTTTCAGCAATGTTCCACAATGTAGGATACTGTGTTTCAATTTTGCGTTGCAACCAGAACTTCTGATAGCCTTGGTTGAACTTTTGCTTAAGCTCTTCGTCTGTGCTGATGGTAATCAACTCTTCTTGCATTATCACATTGGCTTCTTCTATGGCTGTGGTGTTATACGGATTTATTATCCATTGAGGAATTTGTAAATTTAAAAGATCATCAAACCTCTCCGTAAAATCCTTGTGTAATGCGTCCAAGTGAGTAACATATAATAAAATGTCATCATCTTGAAGCATTTTTGGTAATTTTGACAAATGCGGAAACTGCGAATATTCTTTTCTGCCTAAATTTTGTTTATAAAGAACTAGTTTACCCACGAAGGCCGATATTATTGATTTTGTTTTAATCAAGTTAAGATCATCACCCTGTAGTTGCAAATTAACTTTGTTGAACATTCCAAAGATATCAGTCAAGTAATAAATATCTGTTTTACAATTGTTCAGATTTTCTTTCAAATTCGGATCTTTTTCTTGTAAAAACTCCAACACAGATTCAAAAAGGGCTGAAAATCTTTCTAAGCAAGAGCCTCTTGATAGCCAGCGAACTTCAGTGTGCAGAAGTAACCGAGTAAAGACTTCGTCGTTTTCGTCACATAGTTGAGCAAATAACCGAGAGTTCAAAGAATTGCTTCGAATCTTGTTGATAGCATTTATTACATATTGTAAAGACTTATGCAATCTAGGACTCAGCTTTTTTGCTGCTAAATGCTGCCTGTGAATCACACAGTGAATAACCAGTACATCAGGCAGTTGTCGCTTTAAGTGAGCTATAAAGCCACGATGACGACCAACCATAGACGGTGCACCATCAGTCGCAACAGAAACAATATTCTTCCATGGAATAGCTTTATCAGTAAAAAAATGTTCCACGGCCTGAAAAATCGATTCTCCTCTAGTATCAGTCTCTAAATATGCAGCAAAAATCAGTTCTTGGCACATATTTTCATCTTTGATAAATCGAACATATCCTAACAATAGAGCTTCATTGCCGGGTAATGTAGACTCGTCCAACTGGAGAGAGAATCTGCGGGTCTGTAAGAACTTGCATAAAATGTTTTCCACATCGCGTCCCATCTCATCTATGCGTCTCTGAACGGTGTTGTTGCTCAAAGGTATTCTCTTTAAAATATCATGTGCGGGTTTGTGCAATACATTGTTAAGGACCTCCGCAATGGCTGGTAAGATAAGCTGCTCTCCAATTGTATGGGGTTTCCCCGACTTCGCTATTAGTAAAGATATATTATAGGACGCTCGTAAACCATCATTGTCTCGAATAGATGATGACGCAAACATCGATCCTATGGATGGCCTTTTGTCTAGTTTTTCTTTCAGTGCTTGAAAATATGACAAGGGCTTACTTTTTTTGTTAGCATGTACTCTTGATAAGTGGTCATCCATTTTTGAAGGCTTCATGGCATCGTTACTAAATACTTTTTCACATATGAGACACATCGGGAAGTGTTGATTTGATGGAGATGCAATAAATCCGAACTTCAAGTAGTCCAAACTGTATTGTCTGCATTTTTTTTTCGTGTCCGCCATCATAAAACTTTCAGTAATTCTGCAAACAAAAAAATAAGGAACCTAAATAAAAAACAATAATAAACTGTTAAATTTGCACACTATCTTATTTTTATCACACTCAGTTAATGGATTCTTGTTAAGTATTACTGACTTACTCTTTGATAAACTTTGATACCTATATTGGGAAGTAACTACAGTAGGTAATTAGGTATAGAAACTTCGTATTAGGTAATTAGGTAGAATAAGAACGAAAACCAAAGACTTAAGTGTTAGTAATTTTTACAAATACAATTATACATACCTATTTAAAATATGTTGTATGTTGTGTTTAACACTTTTTCAGTCACTTTACTTCACTTAATTTAGCTTTGTAATAAGTTTGTAATCTCTTGAAATAAATGAGTACTTAGCTATATGAGTTTTTATCGTTCAAGCTCCAACGAATTTCAAAACGCAAATGAACTTTCAACCTAAATGCAAGCTCGTTAAATAGTAAAATATCAGGAACATGTTTGGACTTGATCATGAATTCGTTCGTCTTAATTCGCGTAAAGCCGCTATCACACTATTCAATTTGAACGATTCCAATTTAGGAAATCGGAAGGTGTGATCGCAGTTAGAACAGATTGGATTCAATTAAGAGTTTATCCATTTTCAACTCTATATCTTCGATTTAGAAATCAATTTAGCGTAGTGTGATCACGAGCTCACTACTTAGATTCCTAAATAGGAATCGTTCAAATTGAATAGTGTGATAAGCACTTTATCGTCAAATAGAGAGCAAGTCAAAACGCCGCTGAAAGACGTACGCTCCAACTCAATCTTGCACAAACTTGTCCACATAGACTTGCCGAGTTTTTCATCTTGTACGAACTTGAAACTTTACATTCCTGGAACATTATTTCCTACAAAAATATTAATTATTCTTAGTACACGTAACACAACATAAACAATACAGTAACTACCTACTTACCTATCTTGAAAGTTTTAAATAAGAACTTGTGTTAATATAATAGGGGTCGATTTTTAGACCTCGTCGACCCCCAAAATCACTTTTCGTTTATGTCGACCCCTAGGAAACCGATATCGACCCCTTAAACTGTCCATTCTCCAGCACAAGCACCAAGTCAAATATTATTTTTGTTTAGCACTTACTCTAGATAATTAAAATACTGTGGTATCAAGAGTGCACGGTTGCCTCAAATAAATATGAATTTTGTTACGTGTAACAGAACAATGATTATTTGGTAAATGAGATCAATTAAAAGTAGTTTCCATAACATCTCGAGTTATGTACGTGATTCTGATACTTCATTTTGGCAAGATGCCAATTTTAAAACTGTGGTCTCTTACACAAACAACTAATTAACTGTATTAAAAAACTATACTTTTTTAATTACCTTTGTTTAATTGACAATGATTTTTAAAAACATAGTTATATCAGTTTATATAATGTAAGTACATATTTCATAATTAGCCTTATATGGGATTTAATCAGCCTGATGTTAGGGACCAAACTTTTAGTTTACATAAGATTGGTATATTTTGATTGAGAAAGGATGTTTTTAAAATAAGTTAAATGTTTTCTTTTAGAAAAATAAAATGAAATTCTCATTGCAAATAAAAGGTTAAAATGAATCGAAGTTAATATAAGACAAAAACTTCTTCGGAATTAAATCTAGGTATATATAATTTTTCATCTACTATATAAAAATAAGTCGGGTTTTCCTTCCTGACGCTATAACTCCAGAACGCACGAACCGATTTCCACGGTTTTGCATTCGTTGGAAAGGTCTCGGGCTCCGTGAGGTTTATAGCAAAGAAAATTCAGGAAAAATTTCAACAGAAAAGCGGGAAAATCTTTTTTTACATACAGCGCCATCTCTGATACATAGCATGTACTAAAACGAAGCCATCTGGTGGCGAAACGGAGTTCGCCGGGTCAGCTAGTCAATTATAAATATTGGCAGGCATGCAGATAATCTTTACTTTGTAAAATCATTGCTTATAAGCACTAGGAAAAAAAAATCATAGGGGAATAAGCAACACAAAGGCTGATGCCCAATTACTTTGTAAATGAAAGGAAAGTCAGATGTTGTGGTCTCTCATAAAGGTAAAATACCTTTCTGTAACCAGTATAAACTGGTAAAGTAATAAACGAAACATTCAAATTAATGTGTAACTGTTAAACCATGGTTTGTTGAACAAAGAATTTAGTTGAAATTACTTTTTGAGAACAATCACTAGTTTCAAATGACAAAATCAAAAATTGATTTCAGTTTTGTTCTAGGAGCAAGGTCAATTTCCTTTTCTGTGTTAAGGTCATTCAGTCTACTGTTTCATTGTTATTAATGACAAAGAAACTTAAAACTAGACACTAAGATTGTAACTATTTATTTATTTATTTTGTTGTGTGAAAATAAATAGTATATGGGGTATTTTTAAATATTATATGGAAACTGTTTTATATTAATCAGAGAAAGGATAGTTTAACTAAAGAACATATTTATCAACAGATGGATCATGTCACAACCCATATTAATTCAGTGATTTCATATGGGCAAGCATGTATCATAATTATTTAATTAGTTATTATAGACTTTTCATTGACATATTCTCAACTTTTTTATTATTATTAGATGTATGATTTAAATAGTTCATGAAATTGTAAAAAAAAAATATGAAGAATACTTGCCCTTGATTAAAATACCTTGATTTGGTTTTAGTCGGTTAGTTAGTTACTATAGATCATTATGATGAGTCATGTCATGTAACAAAGGACTGAACAGATTATTAATTATAAAATGAGTGCAAATTTAAGAAAACTTTGTAATAACATTTACCTATTAATATTATAAATGTAAATTCAAAAAATATAATACATAATAAAATGTTAGCCACAAGGGTAAAAGTAAATAATGTATGAATAAATATAATAATACACAATTTATTATAAATTTATGTAAACAAATATGTACATACAGAAAAACAGCAGTGCAGAAAGTTTTTTTTTAAATATTATTTTGTTATTTCTATGTTGTAAGACAATGCAAGTATATATATGCTAATTTTACCATTATTGGTGAAATTCTTTGTTAAGATCAAGGTTAATGTTCAGTTGATATGTTATTAATATTTCTTTGCTTCAGAGTACAAGGAAAAAAAAAATGAAAACAATACTAAAGAAACATACCTGGTCTGTGCAGTCATAAACAATGATAATTCCGTGGGCTCCTCTGTAATAAGACGAAGTTATTGTCCTGAACCTCTCTTGTCCCGCGGTATCCCATATTTGTAATTTTATTGTCTTTCCATCTAATTCTACAGTCCTAATTTTAAAGTCCACTCCAATAGTACTGATATAGCTTTCTGTGTAAGTGTCGTCGGCGAACCTTAGCAGTAAGCAGGACTTGCCAACCCCCGAATCACCAATAAGGAGAAGTTTGAATAAGTAGTCACTGAAAAAAAAAAAAAAAAGTTGTGTCAGAGCACACTGTGTATCACAGCCCATCTGGTAGCAATAACCACCCCCTTACAGATGATCATTTTGAAATAACAGCATGTGTGCTGTTGTGTTTCGGTAAGCGAGCTATTAATTCCACTATGGTCAGCAATGAACTTCCAGCACCTGTGGCATTCTTTGTGTTATAGGCGACCGTAGCCATTCACCATCAAGTCCTGTCTTATGACATTAACATGAATAAAAATAAAATTGATAGAGAAAAATCTGCTAAAAAAATATTCATTATAGTTTTTCTTTGTTTGAAATCTAGGCCACAATATTGCTAAACGCCTTATCAATAGAACGTTCATAATAGGGTTGCGATCTCAAGGGACAAGACGTCAGCAATCATATTTTGAGTTCACAACACCAACAAAGAGGTAAAATGCATCATCAAAGTGCATCAAATGCGACCGAGAAAGGAGGCGTATCGTTATCTTAATTTAAAACTAGGCTAAAACAATATTCGACTTCAGTGGAGCATTTAGTATAAATGAAAAAAAGACGGTGATATAATCATTAGTAGTGGAATGCGCCATTCACAGTCACATTAAAATGAAAACGAATAACATTGAATATCCAAGATTTACCACGAATACACAATGACTCACCTTCAATCAAATATGAATAATAAACTTTGACTTAAAATTATATCCTAAGTAATGAAACAGGCAATAAAATACAATTCATATTGTAAAACTAAATTCGATGACAATGAAAGTGTAAAAAGAATTGGAAATTTTGCCCATCCTTGTTTTTAATAAAGCACAATTCGTAAATGCGTACTTACTATTCTGGATTCATTTTTGTACTGTAAACGCTTAATTTTCAAAATAATGATTCCCAAAGTTCCGCTGAAAATTGTGAAAATCTTCGTTTTATAAAGCTAAACAGCAGAAATTAAAATAATTATTACGTAGAATAATGGCCGCCGACGAAACACCCACACTGACGTAATGTAATGTAAAGTGACATGACAGAAACATAAAACTTCCAGGAGCGCCACTTGGCAAAAATAAAACTGCGTTCAATTTAAAAAATATTCACAATGTAAAAGAAATTTACAAAAAATATTTATATTTATTTATTTTATTTTAGGGAAATTGACAGGTACAAATACATAAAAATAAACAGAGTAAATAGCTTAAACCTAATAAAAAATTTCCACTTATAGATACAAACTATATATTACAAACTAGTCTAAAACAACGATAATATTGTAGTTGGCCATTGATGGGAGAATAACGACATTTTATTATCCCATTAATATCTAATATGAATAATTGTAAGGAATAATCACCTATCAATACTCTTAGCTGTTTCCTTCTACAGACACCGTTAACTAAATATCTACGTTTTGTAATATGGTCTAAGATTCGGCTGTAAAAATGCTACATTCATCAATCATTAAATATTTTTTTATATGTACAATTATGAAAGGGGCAATATTTTTTGGCCAATGTGCCCGCTAATTGTTGACTGTTTCGAAAAAAAATTGATTAGACAGTTATTAAAACTTTAAGCTATTAAAGATTACTTAGTGAAAGAGTTACCGCGCTACATCATTCGTTAGATAAGGATGGCGAAAGTCAGCGAAAAACCTACTTAAAACTGGTTTATTTTATATTAATTTTTTCTTAGATTTCCAGTTGTGAAGATTAAAAAGTTATAAACAATACCCATTGCAACATTATTTATTTTAAAATATCATGACAAGCAATAACGTTTTATGCTCCTTTTTATCTAAATTACCCTGTGGCTGTGCACATTTAAAATATGGTATAATAGTGTCCACGATTATTAGACTGTGTCACAGATACTCACTGTACAGCAATGAGGTTAGAAACAGCTTGGCAAAAACGTCTAGAAATTAAAAATTGGCAACAATACTGTAGTGCTGTCCCGTTCTAACCACTTAGTTGATAAGAAATGGACACTATAGTATTGCCCCCTTTTAATTTATAGACTTTTTGACAAGCTATATTTCTTCATGCCGGTCACTCACATTCGCGCGAATACGCGAACCCACAAGTGTAGGACGACATTTGCAAATGACTATGCGAAGTTTTTGCTACATTCGCGCTTTTCCGTGCAGTGTCGGTTCCTTCACGTTCCTTCACATGCGTGCAAAGATTCGTACAATGTAAGAATGTTTGCACGCATGTCAGTGACCGGGGTTAGAACAAAGCATGGGCAATAGAGGTAAGAAAGAACGTAAAGCGTCACGTGACTAGGGGTAAGAAGCAACTCCATAAATGAGTGTCGTAGACCACCATTTTGTTTACGGTGGTTTCAACTACACAACCAACAACTAATCATACCAAAAGCTGTGCCAAAAGCCCAACTACACAAGCGCCATTCTGGGCAATTTATAAACCACTATTTAAACGTTTTAGCTCGCCAGTTTTTCAGTTTAATATCCAATTCCATACAATGTAGTCCTCCTTACTTCTATTCTCTATGGACCAAAGGATATATAAAAAATACAAATATTTAAAGTCTCATTTTATTACTTTTACATTTTTATACATTTTATTAACGACATTCCTGTCGCTAAAGATTGCAATGAAAACAAAATAGGTAGGTACGAGGGGTGAGTCCACCAGGATCCCCTGATTGGATCCCCATGACTGACTGCTTGCTTATCAAGTAAAAATGTAAGAGTAAAGCTTTGATCACACATTAATAAGGAAATTGCCGAGTGTTTTAATTTTAATATTAGGTTGGGGAAAAAGTTTCTTCGCATTTTATAAGAAAACTCAAAACATTTTTTTTTCAGTTTATTTACATTTAATTATCCTAACTAATATTATAAATGCGAAGTGAGTTTCTTTGTTTTTTAGTCGTGGCAGCTAATAAGAAATCAAATCTTACTTTTTATATTATATTTTAATCAAAAGAAAAGCCGTTTTACTTCACATTTATATGTTTGCTCAAATATAATACTTAATTCATTGCGTCAAGGCTTACTTCGCAAAATTACGGTGTAGCGGAGCGGCAGAAATCAAAGTGCCTTTGAGAAATGCCGCGTTCGTCCATGACAATTTAAACTATTTTTTATTATAAATAGCCGAATTCGCAATGATTGTCGGCGTGCTTCCAAATCAAAACAGGTGCCGGCATGCGCCTTTGGTAGTGATGCCACACTCACTACTACGCCAATATAATCTTTAATCATCGATTTTTAAGGTTTATTTCATGTTGAAACAAAAGTAAGAGCCGCTCGTGCAAATTTGAGTGAACAAGAAGACATTCAATATCACAGAGGTTGCATTTCCTATTACGCGGGAGTTATCAATTTTCAATATCCAAGTAATCACTAATAACTAACAAAACATGGAAAATGATTATATAATTATTACCAAGAATATAAATGTGTGATCATGACTTTATTTTCATATTAGGGGATCCTAGTGAACTGCGGCATATATGTCGATCCCTTGAGGGTATCTTGAACCTTTACCATGAGTTTACAATGATTGCACTCGCTAGCGAGAGCGTAAAACATTTAAATGAAAAACTGTCAACTGTCAATGTGAAATTGACAATTTTCCATATAAATATTTTACACTCTCGCTAGCGAGTGCTGTCACTATAACTCATGGTAGAGGTACTGATGAACCAACGAGTTCATTCAGGATTCAGTCAGGGGAACCTGGTGGACTCACCCGGTACGAGTCTCAAAACTCACTAACATTATCACTACAATATAGTTTCTTTTACATCGTTATGGTACAAAGAAGAAACTAAAAATAATAAAAACTTTTAAACATAAACATACAAAACTTCTTGTTATAACATCTTAATAACACTATCACTTAACACCATAATAGTCGCTTTATTGTTAGTCTATAGAACCATTTCTTGTAGTACGTTTAATGGTATTTGCCAGATATAGAAACTTTTGTTTTGGTAACCAACGATGATCTGAAACAAAAATTATATTCTATTATTTCTTTCGATAATATTTTTAAATTCTATTCCCTACAATGGATTGTGTACTCCCCTACAATGAGTTATTTCTTTGACTGAATTATTTCTAATTGATGTATTGTCCAGCTACACTATTGTCTCTTCTATTGCTATAACATATTAAGATTATTTTGACAATCAGGGGGCCTACTATCAACTTTTAAAAGACGATTCAGTTCAATTTAGGTTCCTAAACAAAATCGCTAACATTCGTACCATCACCTTAGTAAAACAGCGCCTCATTTGAATCGCTAAAGAACCTAAAAGAACGAATGAAATCGTAAAAAAAAACCACATTTGTCTCTGAATCACAAATTCCAGGGTCGAAGCGGGAAAGAAAGTAAGGTGATGGTACGAATTTACCTTTAAAAGAGTGAATGATATTGGAATGCGATTTTGTTTAGGTGTCGACCTAAATTGAATCGTAAAACGAAGAATGCAATTCAGTTTAGGTCCTAAATTAAATCGTGTTAAGAGTTGATAGTAGGCGCCCAGACCGCTTCATGGGGAGCTCCCAATGTTACATGAATGGTGTAATTGAAAAAATCAATTTTTTTTTCTAAAGCTGCTGAAAGTCCAGACAAAAACTACTAAGAAAGAAAGTTATGTAGCAAAAGTATTTCTCATGAAGTCACCTTGGTGCCCCTCACGGCCAGAGACAAGAGCATGTAGTTGGGCCCGCGTAGCTGAGCGATGGGAGTCCGCTCGCCCTGCGAGTAGACATAGACGCAGCCGTCGTAGCAACCAGCGAACAAAAGTCCACCGACCGAGCGCAGACACACGACGCCCTTGCCGCCCTCGTGGCTCGACACGTGCGCTCCGCTCTGCGCACAACAATCGATCTTAATCCCATTGGCGTACGGCACACCTACGCCCGTCGGCGAAGCGATCCACTAGTACTGTACATACCGAGTAATCGAATATCTGTATCTGATGCCCGCTGGTACCACAGAAGACCTTTCCGTCTTCGTAGAGCAGCGAGTACACAGTCATCTTGGGGCCTTCGAGAGTCCTCAATAAGAGTCCAGTCTGTGCGTCCTTAACTGTGACGTTGTCGGTCCGGGCTGCGACCAGCAACACCTTGCGAGGTCCCTCTTTCAAAGCGCGTATCGCCAGTATCGAGTTCTCAGAGAACCGGACAGATGTCACCGGTATAACCTGATTGTTCTGCAAGGAAATCATTTTCATTTAAATACAATGTAGACAATATAAATAATTAAATCATGATATAGCAACAATAACGCTATTAAAATTACCTTGCATTCAAAGGTAAACACATATCCCTTCCTGGTTCCTACAAACAAAGTGTCCCATGCACGGTCCATTGCCTGTACAGAGTGCAATACGTTGGATTCAGGACCTTTCTGTAGACCATTCTGAAATATCAATAATTGTATAGTTATTTACATATAAGCTATGCACTTAACAAATAACAAAATAACACTTAGAAAGTCGGAAGCGAACTTGCAGCATCTCTGACGTTGCTTGTGTTAATTGGCGACGGTAGCCCCCTACCATCAAGTGGACCGTCAGCCTGTCTGACGATTTTTACACAAAAAAAAAAAATTACAGAAAAAATAAATATGCCATAGGAGTAAGAACATACCTCGTTTCTTAAAACAAAACAAAGAAACAAGGTTTTGTCTTTCTGTTTGCTATGATTTCATAGTTAAATTTAACATGTGAATTATTTTCTAACTTTAATATAACATGATGGACCATACCTCTAAATCATAATATCTTACTCGAGAGTCCAATGACCCAGTATATACTGTTGTTCCATATTTATCTTTTGCGATATTAAGGCATGTCACTGCAAAGTTCGACGCTCTAAGAGTAGAAAGAAGTTGGCCTTCGCTGTTAAAATAATAGACATTCCCATCCAAACATGCCGCTAGAAAACCATCTTCTAAGAACTGTGAATTAAAATATTATTATTAATATTTTTATTTGTTCTAAGAAGATAAGAGGCACATTATAATATAATTTTTTTGCATTGTTTGTGTATATATTTTTTTAAGAGCTTATCAATAGCGTTTTATTTTTATTTTATCTTATTTGATAGCTATTGACGAGATTTAGTGATGTGCAAAAATATTTAGAAAAAGTTTTTTTTTACCTCCACTTTTGTTACGATCATGGTAGAATTTCGACCAGTGGGTGAACAATAAGGAACCAAAATATAGCAACCTTACCTCTATAGCTAAGACAGCATCTCCATTAGCTAAAACAGTCACCGAGTCCCGTTTCAATCCTTCGTCTAATAAATAATCATATGTTTTGCATTCTTTGCTGGGTCCATCGATCACACTTACTACATCCTCTGAATTCTGACTATTGTCCAGAATGATTTCATCAGAAGAGGCAGTGAGATCACGACAATCAGAATCTTTTTCTTCTATCATCTTTACCTCACAACTTTCCCCTATTATGATATCTTCAGAGACATCTAACATGTCTATTTGCATGCCGGACGTAAAAGATGCCTCATTCAAAACCTCTTTTGTATCTCCAATCTCTACTTTTGTATTTTGAGATTCTCTCTCAGTCTGTTCTAAAAAAATAGTTGAATCCATTGGAACCACGGGATGAGTTATCTCATGTTTAAAAAAGGTGTCCAAGTCTATTCTCTCCAAAACCACAGAACACTCTCGCATTTTGCATGCCATACTTAGTTTTGCCTCCTTTGCGGTAGCTTGTGTGTTTTTCTTATTTTTGTGTATATTTCTTTTGGTTTTTGTAATTGACATTTTTTTAACACTAGTTTTTGTTTTATTGCGAGTTTTTATTGGTGACATTTCCAACTCATCTAATGAAATGAAGTCTTCAATCGGTTTGTCATCAGATATTATTTGCTCTATTAGAGATATATTCGGAGTTTTGGCTTTTTTAACAGATCTCTTAGAAGTTTTTGAAGGACTCTGTGATTGCTTTTTCTTTGTTTGACGTCGATTCCTTTTAGCTTCAAGAGATGGAGATGACTGTTGTATAACGTCAAAAGCAATGTCATCAACTTCTTCAAAAGGCATTTCTGTAAAATCCTCCTCCAATAAACTGGTTGTCTCGGAAGAATCAGTTTCCTTTGTTTCATTCATTGGGGCTACATTAAATACAGTCATGCCTAAAGAGGGCATGTTAGACAGCGAAGATATATTAGATTCTGAGGAAGTATATAATTTAAATTTTTCTTGTAACAAAACTTGTATTTCCATATCAATTTCTTTCATTCTTTCAAGTGCGTTTTTTGTCTTTGATATTGTTTTTTCGAAACAAACAGGATCTGTCTGAACTGCAATTTCAAACGCTTTCTTTACATCAGTTTGACAAAATCGTGAAGTACTTATTTTACTTAAATCCGTTTGTGATTCCTTTGTTGCTTTGGTTACTTCACTTATTGCATTGTATTCCTGTGATACCTTATCCTTTTTTAATGTCAACAATAATTTTGGTAACTTCATTTCTGAATTCTTGCTGCCATCTTTCGGAGTGGATGCAGTATTTCTGAGAGCCTGATGTACTGTGGCCTTACGGGGTTTTTCTATAAACATGTCAATGGTTTTCAACTTATTTTTTATGTCAACTTTGTTATTTGAACAACTGTGACTGTTTGCACTTCTAACACTCTTGGGACTTACAATGGAATGATTAAAAGCATTAGATTCACTTATTCTGCGAGATTTTAAATGTTTGTCTTTGGTTTCATGTGAAGTTTCTTTCCTTTTAACATATTTATCTGAATATTCTTTTGCATTATTTTTAACATGGCTATGACTTTTTGAGTGCTCTTTATGACTAATATTTTTCGTATGATTTGATAAAGGTGTTTTACATTGTTCTGAGGACTGAACAGTGGTATCATCACGGTAATTTTCTTTTTTGCTCTTTTCTTTTAAATGTGAAGGACTAGTGTCACTTTTTCGTCTTTTTTCTTTACGATGAGATGATCTCTCATCTGTAGATCTTTTTCGTGCATTGGATGGTACAACAGATTTGTTACTCTTTGATTTATCTGATTTTTCAGATTCATTTATTTTACAATCAGAATCGATATCAACCTTAACACTATTTTCAATTAATAGATCTTTAAAATCATTATTATTTATAGGCTTTTCAGGAGAAAAACCGACTGAATCTTCTAAGTCTTGCAAGAGTGCCTCTGTAATCCTTATGTCTGAGGAAGCAGGTAGATTAGTGTTAGAATTAATATTTTCATTGTTAATTTCATTTACAAAAACATCATTATTTTGATTTATAGTGTTTGCACTTGGCGATTTAGAACTGCTTACAGAAATATTCTCTAGTTCTGTAGGGTCATCAAATTTAATAAAATTGTGATCAACTGGTACATGGTATTGTTTATCTAATTCTGCAAATGTTTCGTCTTCGTCCGAATTTAAATCAACAGTAAAATAAGGTGGAGCATTGGAACTTTCAAAAACAGGTTCACTTGATTGAGTCTCACTCATATCAGACTGTCTTCTACTTTCTGAACTCAATCTTTTTTTTTCATTGTAATCACAGGTTCTTTTCAATGGTCTCCTCTCGAAAATGGGTTTACTTTCTTCATAATCTTTTGTTCCATTGTAATCAAATGATTCAACAACATCTTCTATACTTCTTATGTCATATTTTGAATATTCATCATTAGAATATGTCGCTTCTTTATTTAAATCTTCATTAACATAAATTTCATTATCCTGAAAATAATTTGTTTGTGAATGGTTAGTCTCATCTGGGAAATTTTCATCTAGTTGTAAAATTTTAGTTAATTCAGCCATTACAATTGGTTTAATATCTTCAAGAAAAACAGTGTCTTGGGGATCTAAACATCCTTGCATTTGTTTCATGAATGTGTCTTCGTAGATAGTGTTACTATCACTATTTATAAATTGAGTGCTGGAATGACACAATGACTTCTCAGCAATTGACCTTTGTAGACGGTTTAAACTGTTTTGTGACTCCTCGACAAGACTGTTTAAGGCATATTCAAATTTAGAGGAGCTACTAGGATTGTCAATCAATTTATGAATATTATTTTTATCCATTTTAAAGAGCTGTTGCAAAATATTGTTTTTCATTTGATTACAATTATTATTTGTGTTCATATTTGGCCCTCTCCTTTGTAGCTTTCTTTTAGCAGGTGTTTCTGTTTGTTGCGTTGTTGTTACAGGGATTATGTTTTTATCATTTACATTATTAATTTGGTTTAACTGAGGCTCCATCATTGGTTGTTGTCCATCAAATCGATTCAATATACGGTTTCTTACAATATTTACAGTGTCATCGAATGAATGTTTAAATGAACTAGAATGTTCAGCCAATGGAACAAAATTGGCAGAATAATGGTCAGAGGATGGTGGTCTATGTGCACTTTGAAATGAAGACATATTACTGTCTCCGATATCTTGTTTGTGTGTTTTTTGTGGGCGAAGATCATCATAACTTGGTCGTCTCTCATCGAGAGCCCAGGGTTGAGGTCGGTTACAAGGGTTTGGTGTGTGAGAAGCTTGGTACACTTGTCTGTAATCAATATCTCTCTTAGATGCATATTCCCCTTGATCATTATAATGACGCTCCTTGTAAGGACTTTTGTGTCTTATATCATGTCTTTGTTGTGGAGCAGAAAAACTGGGTCTATGACTGGAAGAAGGGCCCCTTTCTTGATATCTATTTGGGGTATATGTTCTATTTTCAGGCCTGAATTGCTTACGCTCTCGACGTTCTGAAACCTGATTGGCATTATTTCCCTGATAAGGAAAAAACGACTGCGCCGGTTTATATGGTCTCGAACCTGTTGGCGGGAATCTGAAATACAAAGTAATAAGAGTATTAAATGAATAATAATTTATAAAGAATGGACAAAAGAGTCACATTTTGCTAACTAAGCAATTGGAAAATGAACGCCAATATCTAATATGCAGTTACGTTGAATTTTTTTGTGTAGGTCGGCAAAATACAAGAAATGTCAAATGCGTAACACCGTTGTTACTAAGAAACACTAGGTATAGGTACAAATATTGTGTTATTGATTTATTACCTGGCTCCCTCAAACGGTTTAGATTCTCGATGTTGAGGATGTCCAGCGTTTCGAGGTCGAAAACGAGGATATTCAGATCTCCATCCGCCGATGCCTGAATGACCTCGCCTCATCGTATTGCAATTATTATTAGCACATATTAGAACATTAAACAAGATTTATTTTCATATATCACTGCGGAATAGTAATAAAATATTGATATCACTTGTTATTTATCGAAAATAGTATTGCTGTGCACTAAATAAAAATACAACAATCAACATCAAACATTTACCAATAGCAGCTAGGCTAGCAAGCAAAGCAATATCAATTCAATCAAAACTTTGACAAATTCAACCAACTGACATTCCATTTTGTTATTTACTATGTTGCCATATTGGAAATTGTTTCGATGCGTTCAAAAATTAAAGTAAATTTTAAAGATATTAATATTTCTGTAGGTCTAGCACGAAAAGTCGTTTATTTTTTTACTTTACTTGAACTATTGCCGTGCTGCGTGATGTCAATAACTAATAAATTTAGTTTTATTGGTATTTCTTTGGATTAAATTTGGCACACAGATAGTTTATTACCCGGATAAGGTGTAAGATATTTTTTATGCTGGGACAGTGCTGCCAGATCAACAAATCTATTCAGCGCTAACAACACTGGAAAAAACGCTAGAAACTACAATATTTACGGTTCGTAAAAGCGCTAGATTCAGCGCTAAATCTGTAGAAAAAAAAACATCAAAAACATTAGTTTCAAAATGAAATCATTAGTTTTATTATACATAAATTCGGTATATATCTAGTCACAATACGAAAAAATTAAATCAAATATAAAAAAGTTATAAAAATTAAATTAATATGAAAAGAAATTAAAGTTGGTTATCAACCCTTTTCGTACTAGAAGAATAGCGTTAATGGTCTTTATATTTTGATCTATATTAAAGATAATATAGATTCTATATTGATCTATATTAAAGTTGAAAAAGTGCTAAATCATCCGCTAGGCGCTAAAAGTCTAAAATGGGCGCTAAGCATATAAAAAAAGCGCTAGATCTAGCACCGAAAGCGCTAAAATGGCAGCACTGTGCTGGAAAAATGTTAGGGATTGTCTAAAAATATAAAAAATGGCGCCACTGTCGTCGTGGTGACGCCACCGTCGTCTACAGCGGCATGTTACTCTGATTACTCATAACAATGTATTTTCTTTTTCAACTTATCTAGCTGTTGCCCGCGACTACGTCGGTGTAAATTTAGTAAAATCTAATAAGTAACAAAGTACCTACTTAGGTATCTATTCGCGACGGTAGGTATACGCAGAGCGACGCTGTCGGCACGCGTTGCTCTTAATTAATTAAATTATTACTCAAGAATAATGCAAGAATACAATAATTTTAATAATAACGTAAAAGTTATGAAATCATTATGCGTGTCTCAGCAGTTGCCGTGTAGGCACATTACATACATTGTGCTATATAGAACACGGCTTGCGTCAAATACCACAAAGGTCAAATCCAATGAACAAAAATAAAATTTAATAAATGGATTCAGTTATTGTAAAAACTGTCTAATTAATCATTTTAATAAAACGCGTAATTCTATTAAACGATGACGCAAGTGCCTTGGATTTCACAATATACCTACCTACCCACCTACTTTATTACACGAGGCACTAACAAAACCAGGACAAGCCACGTCATCAAAACATCATAAAACATTTGGCTTGCAGGAGCTACTCAGCCCGCAACTTATTTTTTTTATTGGTAAGGTCGACAGATATAATGACGGTCGATTGATGGTAGGTGGCTACCGTCGCCTATAATACAAGCAACGCCATAGGTGCTACAAGCGCGCTGACCGCGAAAAGCAGTGTGCCCTAGTACTACTTATTTAGTCCAAGGTCTCACTTGACCCACATTTTATTTTTAGATGTAAATACAACTTGGGCCGAGTAAATAGATGAAATTCCTTAGCCGCGGGTTCACCCTTTTAATTTTTTTTTGTGGTAATCTTAACCCGTTGGTAAGTATGACATGCTTCACAATATTGTTATTGTTTAACGAAATTGTGAACCCGGTTTTATGCAGTGATTAGGTAATATTTATCATTGATTACATGTCACCTTCGAAATAATATATCTTCATGTCACCTATTCATAAGGGTTTGGTCCCAACGTCAGTTTCAAAACGTATTGGCTGAATGTGTCTACTTAAGCATTTCCCAAAATGTGGGTCACGACAAATTTTAATCGATTTATTCCGTTTACCAACAGTAATACCACTGGTATTAGTTTGAACTCATATTTTACCATTATAATAAAAAGTATCCGTGCCGGATGATGCCGGACGTCTAATAAGAATCGTATACGCGGTTTGGAACCAAAAATTCTTCAAATCTTTCAAACATCTTGAATGCCCCAACTAAATGTTTCCTACTTAAAAAAATATTCGAAAGTAGTTTTCACTTTTCCGATTGTCATAGACATAGCTAGCACCTAGCAACCGTTGTTGACAACTTTTTCACTGTCATTAGGAAATACAATCTATATACATATTAACTTATATTTTAATTTAATACATCGATAAATACTGGGAACCGATAATGGGTCGTCCTCCTTAACTTTCCATGTGAGGGTTTTTGTAGCAGGCTACAGTCAATTTAAAAATAAAAATCTCTTTTAACCAATATATATAAATTTAATAATTCAAATGCAGTCTTGCGTTTATGTGCCAGCTAAAATTGACGTTGGATCTTCTACACCAGACTTTACTTTGCGTAAAAACAATACAGCTTCACGGCCGTCGACAAGTCTGTGGTCATACGACAATGCCAGATACATCATGGGTCGTATCTCCACCTGTACAAAAGACATAAGATTAAGTACTTACTAGTCGGTGTAGCGACAACATCCACACGATTAATTCGAAAGAGATTGATAAAATGCAAATTCAAATTTACAATTACCTAGGTATTGAAATTGTCAGAGTAGAAGCCTAGTACCTAAGTCGATATTTTAGTTTTGGTTAACATTCAGTATTCAAAACAAACTCCAAAGCTTTTTCATAAAAATATTTGCCATTAACTCTATTTGTATGACTTATACTTTTCAATCTATTGCGTTGCTGATCTTAATAAGCGACGGTACCATCGCTTACCATCAAGTGATATGCCAGTCTACCTAAAATAATAATGTAGGTACATGTTATAAAATAGAGTCGCTGCCTGTTCTATCTGTTTCTCCTTTAATTTCTTCTAATCCACCAGACGGATTTTGAAGCGGTTTTCACTAATGGCAAATGTGATAAACTAGGAAGTAGGTTGGTTCAATATATAAAAAAAAAAATGATCCGTGCGGAGCCGGAAGCGTGTCGCTAGTTTAATACAAGTAAGACTGTCAAAAACTAAGTAAATACGTAATAATGCGGAGTGTAGATAGTTACATAACAATATATCAAAAAAATCTATCGTTAATTACTTTCGTGACTGAAATTGGAACAGCATCTTAAATAATTTCATACCTTTCCCGCAATAGCGACAGGCCTCTGAACTATCGCGTGCATGCCCAAAATGCAGGACTGCGGTAAATTTATTATGGGCATCGATAGAAGCGATCCAAACACACCACCATTGCTTATGGTGAATGTGCCGCCTTGCATGTCCGCTGGGGTTAATTTACCTAAAAAAACATCACGTCATTTTCTACAGGTCCAGGAGAATCCCTTTTTACCATGACCACTACAACTATAACGCCCAAGTCCACATTGTTAAATTCTTATCATGTGGAATTCTTATAATATTGATTTTCCCAGTTTATATTTAATATTTTAATATTTGGCGTTTTGATTTATACCTACATTTTTAGCAAAAATCCAAAATTCCAAATACACATGTCAAAAACTCAAAATGCGAAAATAGATGGGCAATGTGTATAATAATATAATCTACTATAGCGGCCCGCTCCCGGTTTCGCGCGGGGTGTATTTTTTCTAATAAAAGAATTTTTCTAAAATAAACGTAACCTAAGTTACTCCTTGATTACATCAGCTACCTGCCAATAAAAGTCCCGTCAAAATCGGTGCAGCCATTTCAGAGATTAGCCGGAACAAACCGTATATGTATTCATATGCATGTAGTAAAAAACGGTTATTTCAATATTACAAACAGACACTCCAATTTTATTTCTATGTATAGATAATATAAAAATGAATCCCTAAATGTGTTGCTAAGCGCAAAACTCGAGAACGGCTGGGCCGATTTTAATTCTGTCTTCACTCATGGATAGAGGGATAATCAGGGAAGGTTTTTACGGGGAAAGTTTTTGCACCCGGGCGAAGCCGGGAACGAGTCGCTAGTACAATATAAAAATATTATTATTTTATAATATCCCCATGAATTCAGTCATGTAATTCATAAATACATCATTATTTTAATTGGATACCTACACAATAACTAAGCTTACCTATAATTTAGTGCAAGCTTTAAAAAATGGTCACAATGACATACCAGTTCTAGCCTTTTCTGCTAATCCGTTCAGTCCCAATTCTATCCGCGGATAATCCATAGATTCCACGTTGCGCAGTACAGGCACCACTAGTCCTCGGGGCGTCGCCACAGCTACCGAGATGTCAACGTAATCTCTGAACGACAGAACATGACTTGTTGATAGATGCTAGCTAGCGTTACGCGTTACGCCCCATAGACTAAGTACGTTACGATGCAACAACTTCATGTAACACAGCTATGAATCAAGCATCAGCTTACATTTTTCAAATATACCTACATTTTAACTAGCTTTTGTTCGCGACTTGGTCCTTGAAATTTATAAAATTACATCCTATATTTCAAAGTTGGAACAAACCTACACATTCACTAAAATTTTAAAATTGTTGGGTGATCGAAAGATTATGGGGTGAATGAATATCGTGACACTTGCTTTAATATATCTAATATCTAGCTATACTAATATTATAAAGAGTTAAAGTTTGTATCAGATTTAAAAAAAATCTTTTAACCAAAAGTTAGAATGTAATTTCAGGAAGGACATAGGTTAAATACAATATAAGCCGCAGGAATCAGTTATTTAAAAATAAAGATTCAACACTTGGCAAAATATATTAAACACGACACCTCCAAGTTTACCTATATATGATGTCGTTGCCAATGATGACTGAATTTATCACCGGTTGATCCATCAGTGCGTTGGCGGCGGCTTTCAGGAATGGAGACATAAATGAAAGTTTCACGCCATATTTCTTCATAAACGGTTCCAAATTCGCCTTACGGAATGCCATTAATTTGCTGAAAAAATATGGCGAATTCATCGTTTATTGAAATAAATAGAATATCGTTGAACACTAAACACTTGTCGACTATTTCAGCATACCATTTTCTTTATTATTGAAGTACCTATATAATTAAATTTGCACTAGTCACCTACGAGCCAACAGTACATATTTTTATGACATTAGTTTATTGGTTTCAAATAATTGAATTTCGTATAAAAATGAATAAAAAAATTACGAAAATTAATATATAAAAAAAAAAACTTTTAATAATACTACAATATTAGCTGAAGTTAGTTAAGTATTGTAAATTATGGATTATTTTATTACAGGTCATCAATTTTTTAAAGCTCTTTCTACTTTTTCATAATTTTTTAAAGTAAATGAAGTATAGATAAGTATATGACTAAATACATGAACAAGCTCAAAAGTAACAAAATAATTTGTTTAGTGCCATCTGTTACCGAACTAATTTTAAATATTTTGCCTAATGGCATTAATAATAATAATATTTACAAGAATTTTGAGTGTGACCGACCTCATATCACATTCGTTGAAAGTGGTCAACATTGCTGTTGTGTTCTGAGCCTCCTTCAGTCTCTCCGCGATTCGTTTTCGCATTTTGTTCATGGGTACAGGAAACTCGGTCCTTGTTCCAGATATCGTCTTGGTTGGGTCACCGATTTTTTGTGCTGCAAGCTTGAAACATTAAAATTAAGATGGGGAGATATTTAGAAGGTACATACACAAGCATTTAGAAAATATAATATTGATAGTAAGTATACAAATATAAAATTTATTAGTATAAAATATACACATAGAAAATGAATAATGAAAATTACAGTGGGCCCAGCGGCTCCCTTTTGAACTATGACAGGCTTGGCAGCAGCCGGTGTGGGCGCTGCCTTAGCAGCGGCGACTGCAGGCGCGGCGGCGGCAGCGGGAGCGGGAGCAGCCGCAGCAGCCGGTGCAGGAGCAGCTGCAGGTTTCGCTGGAGCCACTCCAGTTACATCCACCTAAACATTCAAAGCGAGAGTAGTTGTAGTACAACGTACAACTTAGTAGAAGTGAGTTATAAAGCGTTTTGCAACACAGAACTCTAATTTCTCTGCCTGCGATTATAACAGCGTAGCGACGCGGGACACAAAGGAGGATGCCAGGAAATGTATGTACTCTGGTACCCACCCCCAATAGCTATAGCTAATATACTGTTGGGTTGAATAGCTATTTTTGAGGGCAGCAATTGAATTTGGGATTATTTGTGCAAAATTGCAATGCAGGGGGGGAATCACACAATGAGCACATGAAACGCAATGATAACACTTGTACAAGAGAAAGTAGTTGCGCCGTATTGTATTGCCGAGTATTGTTTGCAATTGTACATACGAAAATGGAGTAGGGTACAAAAATTGGCACTCTCCTTATGGAACTGCGACCGGAGATATAATGTGCCGCGAACGGGTGCCCGTACGCCCTTGATGATACCTTAAACGGCTACCGTCGCCAATAACACGAGCAACGCCACAGATGCTGCAAGTGCATTGCTGGCCATAGAAGAATTAAGGATAGAAATTAAAAAGGCAAAGGCAAAATCTATTAAAATATTGTATTTACTGAAAACTCAATCAAAATTATACTTATACAAAATCAAATCCGTCGATGCAATGATTCAAGATATAAAGCTTTGAACCCCAGATTTTAGTCTGTCTTTGCTTTGATGGATCTAAAAAAAGCTATTTAGAGCTATTAATTTAATCTATTTTTTTAAACTTTTTGTTAATTTTACCTTATAAATTTTAAGCAATACTCTGGAAATATTTTTTAAGGAGCCTGTTTCCTCGGAAGATTTAATAACAATAACTTTAAACGTACTTTAAAATGGAATTCGCGAATGCGCAATGTTTAGTGGGTATGATAATTTTAATTTTAATTTTTTTTATTCACAGTATTTATTAATTTTAATAATAATAAGATGTGCGTTTAACGTTACTGTCAATAGAGAAATCAAAACATGTGTACCCCCCGCTAGTGCTGCCTCTGGTGGATCTTTTTTAAATCTTCCAAGGAAACAGGGTCATATAAGTAGAACAAATAATATCAGACCGAGAACAGCGGTTGTTGTGACTTCACAGATTCCCCTTCCTTGACGAGCATTTTCACGATTGTTCCGTTCCCTGGTGACATGACAGGCAACGCTGTTTTGTCAGTCTCGATTTCCAACACAACTTCGTCCATAGCCACTGCATCACCTTCCTTCTTAATTAACCTGAAAATTAAGTAACAATTATTAATTAATTAATTATTGGAAATAATTAGTTAATTGAAAATAACTAAAGCGAATTACCAATGTTAATGGCTAACTCACAGGAAAGTGGCTTGATTTCTTTTTAAAGATATGTTAACTACAATCACCACTAATTTACCGACCCTTAAAAGAAATGGGCCCATTATAGGTAATAGGGTGGACTTCTGAAAGATATGATGTGCTTCGCCAATACGCACAGTCCGGTTGGGTAGAAACTTTATCCCGCGGACGCGCGAACTTTGAAACAATCTCCCTTCTGAGGTGTTTCCACCTAGCTACAATATGGGCTACTTCAAGCGAGGGGTTAACAAATATCTACAGGGTAAGCAGCGCACTAGCACTCCCCTTGGTGTTGCTTGTGTCCTTAGGCGACGGTAACCACCTACCATCAAGTGGGCCGCCTGCCTGTCTGCCACCTTTATATTATAAAAAAAAAATGTAGTTCATCTTATTGGAAATGCCTTTTTTATGTTAAAATAGTTAGATTGGCTGACAACTCACTTTATGTCTATAACACACATCGTCGTCTATAACAAAAATAACGCCATGGGTGCTACAACTACACTGCGGACCTAAATAGGATAAGGGATTAGGAAGGAATGAAGAAATATGTTCTGGTATTCCTTACTCACTCTCTTTAAAGGGTGCTGGTTACTGCCGTGACTCGGGCTAACCAAATATCTGCGAAACGCATTATTGCCAGATCAATACCAGAGATAAATTTGCTTCCAAAGTTGACCCTGCTGGGAATGGAACCTGGAATGGAAGGCAAGCACTCGTCCAACGGTCCTCATGTTTCGCTAGGTCGTTAATTATTGTTTTGAAAACCTCATTTACCCATTCAAATATTATATTTATGTATTAATTTTTATATTATACTAATTTCTTCTAAAAAGAGAAATAAATAAACAAACGAACTCACTTCACATCACCACTGCTAACTGAATCAGGAAAAGTAGGAGCTTTAACTTCTTCAACAGCTAGGAGGGGTGTTGTACTGTGAGTACACCTTGTCGAAGGACGATTGTAACTGAAAAGTAGAATATTATGCCTTCTTTAGTAAAATAAAATTAGTAAATTCTTAAATTTCGAATAAATTCTTGTATCTATTATAATAGTAGGAAACAGAGCAGCCTGTCTAATGTCAGCTACCAAGCCTGAACAGAAGAACAGCCATGAAATAACAAGTAGAATAGATTTTTAGCCAATACGGTACTCTTGTCCATTTTGCCAAATCACCAAATTGGAACTTTAGCATAAGTGTTTCTCCGTAGCTACTGCTGTAAACAAATACTTGTAGGATCGAATTATCTCAGTGCACTTGACTTTAGGCGCAGACGTCTCCACCTAGGCCAAAAGTTAATAGTCAGACTGCCACGTTTTTCAATATGAATATTTTTAAAATAATGGTTATCTTAAAAACTATCTTACTTTAAAACTCTCGCAAAATGATGTCGTTTTGGGTATGAATAGGTGAATCTGGTCCAGTGTGTTTTGCATCGTAAACTTTGTACGAACTGAAAATTAGAATCGTATTAGTAATTTCAGTGTAATGTAATCTAAAAAAATGCGAAACAAATATATCTTTTTAACTGAAAAATAACCAGTTAGGCAGAAGAAACTATCAATAAATTAATTGTCTCTTACTGTATTTCAATGACTATAAATGTGGTACTTGTATACTTAAACTTCTTTCAAAAGAAATTTCAAATAAATTTACATTATAAACGGAGATGTATGAATGTTTGTAACTTACTTAACTGTTGAAAGATTGGGATTTGACATATTGATTGCCTATGTAATATAGTAATAGATACCCATATGTAAATACAACGTTTTAGTTCAAAGTGAACTTTATAAATAAACTAGACCCATGTTGAACGTATAGAACTTAAAATAGTTAAATATTTTTTCAAATACTTGCTGTAGTTCCAGAGATTACCTTCTAAATATAAACAAACTTATCTATCTCTTATTATTAGTAGATACAAATTGAGAGAGTGGAGCCACGTCAACAAGCTAGCGTTATAGTCCCTTCGAGGTGAACACTGTGTATTTCTCACTGACTCAGACCTCAGACCCCTTCGTTTAGCTTAAACTGAACGATTGTGATTGGATTTCATAATAAAATGAATAAAATTGTTCTAAGTACAAAAAACTTACAATTTGTAGTAATCTCCTATTTAGCATAATATTGAGTGTTTTATAACAAAAAAATCGTTGGTCACAATAAGAGTAACATCAAAAAATTATCATTTGAATATTATCTTAAAAAACCTAATTTCCATTTTCTTTTGATGTCATCTCATGAAGTTTGGTTTCTTTTTCCGTACTACAACTGTCAAGAAGTAAAGGTATCAGTTTTTTTTAATGAGTTTTAATATTGTTTCATTATCAAGAAGAATGATGATTCAATTCAATAACAGATGGCACCTATTGGGCGAAATCGTTGCCAAATAGGCACTAGTCACGTGACGACGTGACGCTTTACGCCAAATATTGTACTATTGTGGTGCCATTTTAAGTTTGCACATTTGACAGTTCGTGACGGATAGCTCGCCGCTTCAAAGCTATCCCGGATAGCTTTGAAGCGGCGGGCGAGCTCATTACACGAAATATTTCAACTTTGCATTTTCACAATATAATACGTAGTTTTACAATAAATGTATTAGATATTAAATATTAGAGATAGAGTGACAGTAGGTAGTATATTTGTCGGGGTATGAAAATTTTCGTCAGTCTTCAAATTCATTCCTTTAATCAAGTAGTGGACTCCTATAGTTACTTATATTATTATATTAGTACCTAACCCTTTGAAACTAATGCACCAAGCAAACAGCTGACAGACGAACTGTTTCTTACCCCGACTGTACTTATTTTCACAAAAGTATTGACAGGTTTAAGAAAAATAATGACATTTCCTAATTCCAGGTTCTGCAAAATAAGTAATTATTTTAAAGGTTAAACTTAAGTTAACAAACAATCTAAATTTAAATCATTTATTGAAATAAAATTTCTACTGAGACCTAATATTACGGCAAATAATAATGAGATATTCATGAATATACACACATCCTCAGAAATTCCTCTTTTTTTTTGATACAATCAGGACTAAAATCCGTTCGCAACTTTCCGAGATTTGAGTGCATACATTCTAGACATTAGACAGAGAAAAAGGAGGACTTATTACTTTATACTCGTACTATGTACTTAAGTAGAATACATGTCTAGGACATGCTTTAATGTCTACAATATCTAGGTCCTAGATTCTAGGATAGTCAATAGACGTAATTTTTTTTAATTTAGTGTATTCAAGTTATAACAAATTAATTAATTTGATAGTTCAAAGACACAAAGGGTCTTGTAGGTCCGAAACGAGAAGATACGTATGAAATAGACGTAAGTAGAAAGCCTTTGAGGCGGGAGACATTAGTGGCGACCACTCAAGACGCCGCGCGCCATTATGAGGCTACCTTCTTGCTCGTATTAGGGTTGCCACTTGAATTTAATTTATAAAATAAAATTATTGGGACCAACAGTCCAATCACGCAGAGCCAACTTCCAGAAGAAGGTCAATCGTCAAATACAGCTCGGATGGGCAGCATTCGGGAAGCTCCGAGATATCTTCTCGGCCAAAATTAGTCCGTGCTAAAAGTTTTCGAGCAATGGGTGTTGCCGTGATGACATATGGCGCTGAAACGTGGTCTCTAAAAATGGGTCTCGTAAGAAAGATCGACGTCACTCGACGAGTTACAAAGATGGCTATGGTCGGGGTTACACTGCAATATCGAATCAGAAATGAGGAAATCTGTAGACGAACGAACTAGTCTTTTATAAATTATTTATGAGATTTAGATATCTTTAATTATTATTTAAATAAACAAAAAAACAGGCCAAAGAAACTCTGTTTGTTAAGCTTTAACAACTCTATGGACTTCTTACAGAGATACAACTCTATGACAGAGATTTTAATTCTGTTTTTACTTATGGAAAGAGGGATAAACAGGGAAAGTACGTATGTAAAAATGCATTGGTATGTTTATAAATATTTCTTAAGGATGATTGAAATTTAAAAATAAGTACAAGACTACGAAAACATTCTTACGTATGTGTCAACCCTGATGTTAAAGGGGATGTTCCCCTTCTAATTTGTTAAGATTCGTGCAACCCGCATCTTTGATTGGGTATCTATGTTGTCCCTTAGCGGCCGCTACGCAGTAACTTGTCAAATGTCCACTTATATCTATAACTTTCAAGTTTAGTAATAAACTTAACTGATAGTTCACATAAATCTGTACTAATAAACAGAAAAGTTTTTTTTATTTTTGTTTATAATGAATAAACTCAAAAACTACTGGACTAATTTTAAAATCCTTTCACCTTATAGAAATATCAACGAGTAACATAGGCTATATTTTATAAAGTTACGCAGATGAAGTCGCGTGCAGAAATTAGTAAGAAATAAATGAACGAAATATAGTGGCGAGAGAACTATTTACTGTAGTCAAATTTGAAAAATGTCCATCACTAACCATCCTTTTAGATAACTGTGTTATAACAGCATATATGCTTTTGTGTTACAGAGTAAGGGGTGCCAGATCCCATTAACCTTATACATACTCTTACCCTTATTCTGTTATCTTTTACCTACAGTTTCATATCTTTGTAAGTATATTTATGAGGCCTTTAAAAATTGATTAAAATTGTTCAGAAATACCCGCACTACGAAAATGAGCGAATGCTCAGACTACAAACTACGAAGTCTTAAACTTATTAATACTTTGGTATATTGTTTCAGAGATAGAGCCCACCGAAGCAAACCTGGCTTACTAAGTATAAGGACGTTTCTTGAACAAAGGGTCGTATATGAACTTTTGAAATTATATTTTGCAATACCTTTTGTATCATTATAGGTACAATCCATATAATAACATTAATAAGAATAATATGTCTATCTATCTATCTATCTATTATATAATACAGATACTACGCTATATGTATTATATATTGCTATAAGTAAGCATAGACAAAGTGATACGTTATATCACTCTGTAAATGCTTAATTACAATTGGTTTTTCTATTTTGAATCGCGGTAAAGCGATTTTTTTCCTTATTTAATTGCAACGTACTAGTACGTACCTTACAATATATCGAGGGGTCCTGGCTAAAACCCGATAAATAGAAATATTTCAGAAGTCAAAGTACCTATTCAATGGTCCGTAGTCAATTATTCATGCTCTTTTTTAAGGTGAATTCATTTTTCTAGCTTTACATCGCTAATATACTTAAAGAGTACTGCAAAAACCCGATAAGTGTACTTTTTTAACTTATTTTATATGACATAAGTCAAATTGTAAGGCAATATTCTATGTAATTTCTTTTACCACATGTGATTTTATGTTGCAAAAACCCAATATAGTAGGTATCACTTGCTTTCAATAACAAAGTCATAATTGAAAATCTTGAATACTTTTTACAGTTATAGAGCTTTATTTAAAGTGTGATCCTTAAGAAATAATGTATTGTCCAAATCGAGGAAGTTTTTAAAGCAATGAACTGTTTTCTCGAAATTAACTTTTTCGTACTTAATGGGTTTTCGCCGGGACACCACTCGATAATAAAAAAAAATTAGTATAAATTTTTCGTAGACAATAAAACATTAATTACAAATTTCACTAACGTATTTTTTCAATTGACCAGTAACTGTAAGACTAAGTTATGCCATCTCAGGTAATAAGTAAGCTACTGCTTCAGCTTAAAACGCTCAGACTTGCCTTTCGCAAACACCGCACCCGTTAACATAGTAACGCGACTAGTAACGAGAAATTTTGTCGATATCGACTTCAAATAAGGGCTTTTTTTTGTTGAAAGTTTATATGAAAAAATATACCTACCCTTTTAGGATTACTAATGAGCAATTTTAATTTAACCAACAACAAAATGAATTAGTACCTAACTAAGAATGTGTCCATGAACACGTTTCTTATTGTCTACATTAAGGGGAAGTTGTTTTTTTTTATTAGAGATGTGTTTGCTCTTGGCCAGCATCAAGCCGTGTAGTGAAGATGAGGCCTATGATGAAGTGAGCTCACCCAGAAGATGCCTATTCACTCGTACTTTGAAAAGATTTGGGTTACATACATGAGCTCAGAAACACAGACGCCGGCAGGTAGATAAGATAAAAAATATTTTATTATGGAATTCTTAAGCACAAACTTCATTAATCGAGTTATCGAGTCAACAGTCTTTAATTTTTCCTTCATTTAAATTCTATTAATTCTATAAAACAAATATCGATAAATGAATTAGTCGATAGGATGCACATCACTAATCCGAATAAACTGGGTGGCCAGTAAGTGAGTTGTATACTTTCTTCGTCCGTAAGTCCGGTGTTTGGCAAGTTCGCAACTCGTCGATTTATTGAATATCTACAAATAGTTTATTGCGAACGGATTTATAGTTTGTCTTAACGGACAATGCGCCGATATTAATGTACAAACAAACGAACGAACTTGGCTGTTTGTGTCTATAAATCGTTGCCAACTGTAACTATTTGCCTTGGACGTTACTTGGGAATTGTTTTGCGTTTCAAATTAAGATAGGTATAACGTTTCAATGTGGTTAAGTTACTGAATAAATGCTCTTTAGTTGAAACACGAAGATAACTATTTTAATTCTTAATATAGGTACGTGAAGGGCATGTAGGTATTGTCAACAAAGACATGTCAATGAAAGATAAAAGAAAAGTTTATAACATATGCATTTTGCCATGTTTAACATATGGCTGTCAAACGTGGGCATTAACAGAGAAACTAACTAACAAAATAATTGTATGTCAAAATGGAATAGAGAGAAGTGTGATCGGAGTGAAAAGAAAGGATAAAATAAGATCAAACAAAATAAAAAATGTAACTAAATTTAATGATGTGAATAAAGTATGCAAAACACTTAAATGGGCAGGACGTATGCTGAGAGAGAACAGAGAAAAATAGTCTAGACTCTAGAATAGCAACAGAGTGTTACTCCAGGGATGGCAAAAGATGTAAAGGTCGACAAGTAAAACGTTGGGAAGATGACTTCAAAAGAGTTGCTGGTCCAGAGTGGATCAGAATTGCAAGAGACAGAGATAGGTGGAAGTCTTTGAAGGAGGCCTTTGACTTTGTCTTAAATTACCTACTTGCAACAAAACATGTTTGTGTTAGCGATCAGTTTTAAAATTAAAGAGATTTTATTTTTCAAGATTTCCTACATTTACGTTATTGCTTTAATTCCGTACCAGGTTTCAAGTAAATTAAGCTCAAAGTTACTGACGCGATAAATATACTTCGCGAGTCAGGCAATACCGTTATGAAACTTACAATTTCAAGGGCCGTTCCGTTTGCACGAAAAAGCAATCGCAGCAACTTTGGCGAATCAACGAGTATTGCGAAGAGAGGGGGACATAAAAAAAACCCTCTCAGTAGAAATTACTCAATGAAACGTTAGCTGAGCTGGCGCAATAAATTCGCAAATCTCGATACGGTCCCGCATTAATGGCGACCCCCATAACGGCTCCCCTTTTATATTTGAAAATGAAAAAAACAAAATGGCAACCCAGAGAGAGACCCCCGTCTTGTCTTTATCTTTTCCTTATGTAAATGTGCACATAATTTATCGGTTATTTAATGACGCTAAGAACTTTTCCGACGTCGGCGGCGCCAGAGCCCGCGGGCACTCGTTACGGTTTCAAATTTTCTTACTTCCAAAAGTACAATAAAAATATTTGATGCTGGCCAGCTTGAGCGCTTCGAAATTTATTTGCGTCTTTTTTGCAATGCGAACGTCAATTGAATACGAAACTTTAAGATTTTTGAAAACAGTTCAATACAATTTTAGAACAGTCGTTCGATTCATTTATTTTCTCTCTTATTACTTTACAGACGTTTATTATCTTAACATACTCGTCATTTGAAGTGGCTTTACGCTAGTGTTGCCCAAAAGTCTTGCAAGTCTTGCAGTCTTGGTCTTGTTCTTGCATTTTTGCAAGACCAAGACCAAGACCAAGACTGCCTAATTGTAGCAAGACCAAGACCAAGACTGACCCTGCAAGACTTAAGCAAGAACAAGACTAAGCCTGCAAGACTCTTGCGTCTTGCAACTTAAATCAAACCACTGAGTCCACGAGAGCGGAACCGCGGACTCAGCTAGTTCATTATACATCATAGGTATTGTTTTACTATATTTACATCCTGTAAATTGATAGGATGTATTTATTTATTTTTTATTATGTAAATTACTACGTAAATTATAATAAAGTATAATTTACCTAAATTTCTAGTAGAATTTTGCTCCGCCCCTTTAATTAAACATTTTTCAATGAATTTATAAACTGAACTGTTATTGGTAACGAATTGTATTATTTGATAACTGAAAAGATAAAATATAACTACTGTGTACTGGAGACAAAATAAATAAAAGGAAGTCATAATCTGGCGACGATACGATAATTGATTTATTTGCTGACAGATCTACCATTTTTTTTAGTACGGAGCTATTATTTAAGGGACAAATCTATTATTTTCACAACAAAGTTTTATTCATAGGACAAACTACGATTTTTTTGATAAAACATTTATTTTTTAGATACATATTGACATTAATTTGTTAATTCATACCTGGCGACACATTTATTTAATTGACAATGAAAATATTTCGTGCCGACAGATCTATTAATTAGATGATAGGTACAAGTTTATAACAAAATATAAATTTTGATGACGGAAAATATAGTTCAAAAATAAAATTTACGTGCCGTCGATGAAGGAAATAATCTAGGGCCATTGAGAAGCGATACCAATGTAAACAAAGTTACCGTAAGGTCATTTTTTTTATGCAGGGCTTTAGCGCGGCGATGTCCGGGTTGTCCTTGAATATTATTATCAAACGGAAGCTCATATGCTACATTATCTCTTTCTATCTTGTGTCAAATAGATACAACATAGAAAGAGATAATACATTGTCAGTTCAAGTAAGGTTTAAAAATTGTTAATAAAAATTCAATTGTTAATAAAAAATGATAACAATTTTAATTTAAGTCCAAGAAAATGGCCCTCTAAAACCGAATTTTGAGATAAATACCGGATTTTTTTATGTGTGTATTTCTTTGAAAAATCTAAAAACGACTAGTAAGAGTTTTTTTGTAAACAACCCTCGAGAAGGGGTGAAAAAATTCCCATACTTACCACAAATTTCGATTTAAAGCCTTATTTGATTGGACTATAATAGGTGATTGCAAGACTTGCGAGACTCTTGCTGCAAGACCAAGACCAAGACCAAGACTGTGAGCGCAATACCAAGACCAAGACCAAGACCAGGTATATTGTCGCAAGAACAAGACCAAGACTGGCTAAGTCTCGTCTTGGTCTTGCATTTGGGCAACACTACTTTACGCGTCTGTCTGTAAGTATATCAGCTAATTCCTCCTAAACCACACAACGAATTTTGATACAGTTTTCACTAATGGAAAGAGCGATCAACGAGGAAGGTTTGTGTATATAATTTGCAAAAAAAATTGTATCTGTGTAAAGTCGGGGGCGGGTTGTAATATTCTTATTTACATTAGTTGACGTTACATGTGCCTTTCGAATGCATGTTCTAAGTAGATATAGCGGTTGCTAAAAGGATAGACTGCCAAAACCCGCCAAATTTATAGTCGAGCGGAAGTCTTCGCTAGTTCCGGCGTCGTCACAATTGCTCCTGCTACCGTTTCCGGTGCGCACTTGAGAAACTGAATACATTTGGTGCTTCCTTTATTTTCAATGAACTGTGCGAAATTAGTTTCGAGATTATCTCCAAATTTCTCTTTATACACGCGAACAAAGTCGAAAGTTTCATATATTTAATTATAATCGCTTAAAAGTCAAAGTTTCATTTTCTTTTAAGAAATAATCTAATTTTAAGTGGATGTACCGGCGGATTCGCTTACGTAAACTTGATGATACAGTTGAATTGAAGAGTACCTAGGTATAGGTTTTTTTTAAATATTATGGTCGACGTATAAGTTGACGGTCTACTTGAATGTAAGGGATTAGGATCCATCCTTTCCTTATCCCTATAAGGAAATGGACTCTGGCAGTACTTACTAACTCAGACCGGAGCCAACTTTGAAAAGTTCATTTCCAAAATTGAATGGAATGGAAATATGAAATGAAAATGGAAGAATGGAATATGAATGGAAATGAAATGGAATTATCTAGCACTTGAAACACCAGTGGCTACGGTAGCCATCTACCATCAAGCGGAACGTTAGCTTATCTATCGAGATTAACATAAAAAAAACCATGCCCCAAAATTCACTTTTATGTTAGTCATTATATATTATATTAGAGTAATTTATCTATATAATTTATATTTATATAAGTCAGGCTAAAAGTAATTAAGCCATATTAAGCTTATGTTTTCTCTTCTGTTTCCCCTGTACGTGTACCTATGTGAATAAGTAAACGTTGACTTTAGAAATAGCCTCCTTGTCTCAATGCCGTAGACACGAACTAATTTGTCTTACAAGCTCGGACCGGCTCCGTACATAAACGGTATCAGTTCAGTCAATTCAGTCCTCTTGTTTTACAAGGGATCGATGTGGGCCACTTTGTGGTCGACTGTTTGCATTCGAACCTTCTTATTCTAAACAAAATTAACTTTATACATTCTCATCTATAGATTTTATTATGTGTATAAGATACTAAATAACACACATAATTGGCTACCCTAAACTTATGGCGCAGCTTGCTCTAAATAGATCCTGTGTGAAATTTTGTTGAGGGGCCCTTTTGCTTGACTGTGTCTAAAAATCTTCACCCTCCATATGGGCTGCTAGAGTCGATGCAATTGGACTATAAATCCTTAAAAATCTAAAATTCATAGTCTTATAATAAGGTGTTTTTGAGGAGGATGACGTCATTACATCTTATTATAAATAATGTGGTGTCACATTCAGCCCGTTCTCTTCTCTCTCTCTTTTAATTATAAAATTAATACATTGAACTCAATGATGTATTATTGTTACTCCCAACAGGGGAATTCAATATTCAGGAAGCCCGTCTGGCGGCAGTAACCACCCCTTACAGACTACCGTGAAATAACAGCATACATATGCTGTTATATGTAACGAAATAGAACAGCACATGCTGTTCTATTTCGGTGAGTGAGTTAAGGGCTGCCAGAGCCCATTAACCCATCCCTTCCTTATCCCTTATCCTTAATCCTTCTATGGTAGGCAGTGCAGTTGCAGCACTTGGGGATTGGGAAATGAGTCCATTTTCCTATCGCCTTCCAATTCCTTACCCTTAACTCTACTGTAGTAGACAGTGCAAGTGCAACACCTATGACGTTGTTTGTGTTATGGGCGACGGTAGCCACCCACCTTTTAAATAGGGGTTAAGGAAATTTCCATCCACATACAAATAGAAACACAAAATCATAAAAAAATATGTATTTTTTAATATTCAGTAAGCTTATATAGGTTTATAATATTTAGTACTGTAGAATTAGTATTAATTTAATGTTAGATTTCCTATCAGTCGATTCGTCGTTTAGAAATGGGATTACCTTCATCTCTCGATTCGTAATTACTGGTCCGATAGTAAAGTAACAAGCATTTCCGCCGGACGAGTCTCCCGCCCTTCGGTTGCGAAGCGTACCGCCCGCCCGCCCAAGACCACTTTCCAAAGGATTTCGTCTCAAATATTTTATAGAAACATACTATAAACATGTAGAACTTAGTTTATAATCCGATTATAATTTGATTATAAGTGATTATGGTATCCATAATAATAATAATATCATATAGTTATCTCACTCTCTGTTACTTAGTTAAGTAAAAAAAAGTTGATTAATCTTCCAAGAAAGTTAAATGTAAATATGTAAATAAAGAGATTGTATATTTACGTATATACTAAAAAAGAAGTCAATACATTTGCAAGTATTTTATCATCAATACTAATAATAAAGATTTACAGATGTAAGTGTAGGTATTGTATGTATTGTATGTATGTATGTATGTTCCTCCATAACTCTGAAACGAATTAACTGATTTTCATGAAACTTGGTAGATAAACATTTGGACGTACGGGACACAGGATAGGCTACTTAATATTTTTCAACACGGACGAAGTCGTGGGCACCAGCTAGTAATACTATAAAGTAATAACTAATATTTTATTATTGATTTGATTACCTACATGACTTTGGCTAGAGACTTTTTATGAAAATAGACTATCCTATGTATAGGGAACCCATTTTCCTATCCCCTCCTGCTCAATTACCTACTATTATCATACCTACTATAGGTTGGAGCACTTAGTACTTGTGTTAATAGGCGACGGTAGTCACATACCATCATATGTACATATGTAAACGATATGTAAAGGTTAGCTTGTCTGCCAACTTTTACATATCGTTTACATGTCCAATACAGATTTTCAAATTTTAATCAGTAATGTATTAGTGATCGATAAAGAAAAAATATTGAATTTTATATTCCTTACTATAGGACGTATATGTATCGTCCACTTTGTAACAAGTAAATGTTATTTATGTAAACACACCTACGCACACCTTTATATAACCACGTTCCGAGTGCCAACGCAAACTGTTGTTCACTTATCAGTTGCCAAGTAAGTGGACTAGATATAAGGGCGTTGGTGCAAACAACTAACTTACGGCGGGAATGGATTAGATGTAAACCGATTTCAACTATTCCGATGTTTCCACATAGACTACTTGTTACATCTGGCGCTAGTAGTAAAAATACTTCTCTTTTTTACATTTTATAAATAACTGGCTGTTATTTCACGAAAACGTAAAGAACCGCCTAGTGTAAACTACTTTCTTAAAAATATTATTTCATTAAGTTATCATCAAAAACAGTCATTATGTTCATTTAATTTCATATCTTTTATTTTTTTTATTTTATTTAATTGTTCTTAATTAACATTTAACATATAGTACAAGTACAGTTAAACCAATTAGCACATAACAGTAGAAAAACATATTACAATTTTAGAAATTTATTCATAATTTTTAAGCACTATTCTAACTACATGGGAATCAATCGCGTAATACAATAAATATATGGATTGTCAGTCGACCGACGCACCAAATTAAAATTAACGATGCATGGTAAATAAAACAATAATTAAGCAGTTCAATTAAGTACCTACTAACATCAACTCGACAGGAATGTTATGAATTACACCAACGTCGACTGCCCTGTGTCCAAGCAGCTCGTCTCAGCGGGTCGCAGTTGGGGGCGACTTCAATAACAGAGTGTACTGCTGTAGCTATATTCATTGCACCGTTATGAAAACGATGAAGGGATACTTATGCTCTATGTGTCATCTACAAACATAAGGAATGTTTACCTATTAAAATTTGTACTATGTTTTTCAATAATGAGTTTGCTCTTGGCCAGCATCTAGCCGCGCAGGAAAGACGAGGCCGACGATAGAGCGAGCTAACCCAGAAAATGCCTATTCAGTCGAACTTTAAAAAGATTTGGGTTATATGGAAATACAGACGCCGGAAGGGAGTTCCAATCCTTATGAAAGAGTTTTAAAACGTTTGGTCCGAAAAAGAGGAATAAAGCATGTTATTACCCGACAAAGACATACGAATATTTAATAATGAATTACTATTGCAATTTCTATAGGAAAAATGTATCATTTTTTTTTATAATAACTAATTATTATTAGAAAAATGAGAAACTAATATGTACCTAAATTATGCCAAAGTTTATATGTAAATTTAGGTTCCGAAAATTCCTTTATATAAGATACTAGCTGTTGCACGCGACTTCGCTAGCGTAACTTTATAAAATATAGCCTATGTTACTTGCTGATAATGTTAGCTTTTTATAGATGAAAGAAAGAATTTTCAAAATAGGTCTAGTAGTTTTTGAGTTTATTCATTACAAACATACGAAAATACAAATCTCTCTTTATAATATTACCTAGATATAAATTGGTTTGTTTATTGTACCATTACACAAACTTTTCTATTATATAGAGTTCTAGTCTACATTTTGGTGTTTGCAATAAAATAATTGGCCTGGTTTTTTTGACCGTATTCCGCTGTTTTCACAAAATAATTTAGTTTTTTTTTTCTTAAAAATACATAAAATATCTTTACATACAAGCAAGGTGAAAGAAGTATATGTAACTACATAAACAGAAAAAATAAATAAAAAATAACGACGAGTATAATATTACTAGTAATCCTAATCCTCAACGCATAATGTTAAAATAAGTAAACACGTTTGTTAAGTTTATGGTTTCCATAAAGCATTGTAAATTTATGACGCATGATTTCCATGGTGTAAATTCAATATTGAGATTTATTTGTTGGAATCCCGCTGGAACCGGTTTCTCCCCTAAATTCCATTGTTGTGGTCGTTTATCAAATTCAAATATTAAAATCGATCAGTGCCTACCTAAATTGCTTATAGATAGGTACTACTTAAGGGCTTCCTATGTCTCGATAATGTTTAGAATTTAGAATTTCACTTCTAACCCATCCTTATGGCTAATTTTAATATTATCGTCATTATTTCAGCCGTAGGATGTTCCCTGCTAGATATTGGCTTCTCCCATAATTTTTCAATAGGTCAGAAGAAGCATGTACCTATAATATATTGTATTTTTCAATTAGTGCCTTATCTCAATAGGCCCATGGACTAATAATTTTCCATAAATTATCTGAGTAATACTAACCATTGCTGATATTATTTTAGATAATTTTTAAGGATTTATTATATCATCACATATTTTACCTAATAATCAGAATACAAATACAGGTTAATTTCATTCTTATATATAGGTACTTAAGCATTCTTAAGCACCTTAAAGAAATGCTGGTGAACATTATTCGTATAATACTAGCAACCCGCCCCCGACTTCTAACGGATGTAATATTTTACTGCAAATTATACACAACCCTTCCTTGTTTACCATCGCTCTCTCCAATAGTGAAAAATCGTATGATTTTTTTCGTAAGATACAAGAAATTAGGGAATAAACAGGTAGAGACAGACACAGATTTCCTTTCTAGCCTTTCTTGAGTTTTTTCTATAAAGATGTATATAGAAAACATAAAATTCTAAAACTTTCTCCCCTACCTATTATTATAAATGTGTCCTCACAATACAAAAAAAAATCATTAAGGCTCACCAGACTCAGGCAAATATATGATTCAACATGTTGTACTTACAACGTTATATACAAATCACAAAACACAGTCGAGCAAATAATCAAAATTCATAATATCCATTCCCCCTACCCTACTAATCTTAAAGACGCACTTACATCAAACGGAATCTCGGAATGAGGGTTGCCTCCATTTCGAGCCCTTGCAATGGGAAAGAATAAAAAAATAAAACACCACCGTAAAGACGCAATTACATCTACGCAAACAAACATTTTGCGATCGAAAAATTATGTTTTATTGAGATTTTCATTCGACTTTTTGGTTATTCAACCGCATTAGTAAAGTTGTGAACGTGCCTCGCTAAAAGCCCGCTTGTATCAAAGAAATGCGTCTAATGAATCTATTGATAGCTAAGACTATGTGTGTATATGTGTCAAGTATTTTTTTAAATACACAAGCAACGTTCCCGTGTAAGCGTATGAGGAGGGGGAACGCCAAGAGATGCTTTCTTCGAACCCTCGTTTCTTATAGCGCGACTGAAACAGTTTGGCACTTGGTCGAACTATGATGGATTATTTCACACGACAGCCCGCCTTCTGATTTTTATGTTTCCAATTAAATATTAAAATATGCTAATGAACGAAGCTTTTTTAGTTAGCAGGATACATACTTAATCATTTGAGACAATTTTTTTGTCTATATATCTTAAACTCCAAAGATATTAAGGTTCAAACGAAAAGTTAGTCAACCATCCGCGGTCTCCCCCATCTATCTTTTGAAGTGAAATACAAAACTTTGCATGCGATAAGAGTAATCATTTTATAATATTTATTTTGTTTTAGTTCTTTTACTTCATATCTCTCTGACATCTACGGCTTACTATATATATATTTGATCACCAAAAGATTTTCACATCTGACACGCATGCTCTATAGGTACATGAGGTCGGAAAGTGGATTTTTTTAGCAGAAAGGTTTTGTTGTGTTCAAAAGATATCTTATCTTTTTTATTTATTTGACGTATGGTCCTTAGGTGGCAACGTCTCTTGCTACGATATGCTAAATAGTTATTATAACATCAAATGCATCAATATAAAATCTATTTGAGCTTATTTATTGCGAACTTGGCGACCCTCCTCCATTTTCGCGCGGTTGAAACTTTTTTCTACAAATTATATACTTCTCGTTTTTTCTCTTTTAATGCTCTTTTCATTAGAGAAAACCTTATCAAAATCTGTTCGGTGTTTTAGAAGAAGTTAACGGAGGCAGACAGCGAATTTATTTTATATGTATAGATAACTAGATACATATAATATCATATATTGATATAGAATAATTTTAAAAAAACTCATGTTATTAGATTTCTCGTTACGTTACTCCAATGTGCATTTCTAAATGGTATTATAAAAATGATGAATATAAGTGAAAACACTTACTTATATTCGTCACGTTGCAAAAGCACCAAGACTATTGTGTCCACGTACAAATCACTCCCCCAATTTCACTCGAGTCCGCCGATCGTCTCGCAAGTCTTACGCAGTGCGCACACAAACGCACGCACCACTATCGCGACCTCACACGGACGCACACAAACGCACCGGGACGAGGGAGCGTGCCCTAACTCCTCCTTTATATTTTCTTCTTTGTTATGTAAAAAAAATAATAATACGAAAGGGGATAGCAAAATCGATACCGATGCCTGTATAGTATGTAAGCGCGCGATTTCGTTATTATTTTCGTATTTAGCATTTTTTTTTCTCCAAATCGAACGTGCTATTAAGAATTGTAATTTTGAGAAATCTTTAATATAAAATTAAAGTATTTAGGGTAATTTCATGAATAAGGATGTTCACGATAATGATTCATATTAAAGATCAGTGTTCAGTGTTTTTATTTTTATTTTTAATAAAATATTGACTGCCGATGAAAAATTCCTATGGTTTCAAATCAAATTTCACAACAAACCGACAGCGTTATTTTGATTATTATATTAATATTACTATTTTTAATTAATATATTAATGACTGAAGCCCACGTACGTTCACTACGAGTTCTCTGGAAAACATATACATATAATTTAGCATTTTTACTACATCTATAATTATACCTATACGTATTAAAAAATAAAGTCACTGTTTGCCTCTGTTTGTTTCCCAGCTAAATTCTTTTATACAACCCATTGGGAAAAAATTGTAAGCCGGAGGGTGATCGCTAGTTTTATTAAGTATATTATGGTTCCATATTAAGAATTTACAATTCTATACACCTTTAGCTATTTATTAAACCATTAAAAGACTATTGACTTAACTGTTTTAGTTTTGTTTTAGTATACAGAATATTTGTACAGAAAAATACAAATATTTTTCTTTTATAATGTTAGTATAGATAAAGTTGGATTGATTTTGAGCTTTAAAAGAAGTTAATTTAAAAAAAAATAATTTAAAAGAAATAATTTTATTAATTTGGATGGGACTAAATATGACATACAACAAAATTAATAAATAAATAGAATATTTTTGCAGCATCTGTGAATTTTAAATACTTATTTTTGTTTCGCTTGTAAATATATATTATAATAATTATTATTACCTTTTTATTACTATTTAATATAATTTTTATATGGTTGTAAAATATTATTATTATTATTTTGTTAATAGCTAATATGGATGTTACTTATCTGAAATAAATGATTATTATTATTATTATTATTTACATATTTATTTTCATCTCTTAATTCTAAATTTTTTACAATATAAATATTAAAAAACAATAAATATCGTAAAAAACCTAAAACTAGAACTCCACAGGTAGCGGGGCAAGGCCCAAGCTACCGGTGGTTAGGGCTGCAGAGTGAGGAACCTCCTGACAATTCGTGCCGTGTCAAGAAGTACCGCCTTCTGTATCTGTCCCTTGACCCAGCCATCTAGTGAGAGCCTCTTAAGGTATTGGTCGAGGCTCTTCGCTATAAGACCGTTCGCCGACACGACTATCGGGACGATGATGGTCGAATCAACATCCCACATGGCGGTCACCTCGTGAGCCAAGTCTAAATATTTACTTAGCTTATCTTTTTCGGCTTTCACGAGGTTTTCGTCATGTGGGACAGTGATGTCAACAAGCATCGTCTGGCGCTGAGATCGATCGACAACCACGATGTCAGGCTTATTGGCAACAATAGTCCTGTCCGTGATTATAGAGCGGTCCCAGTAGAGCGTGGCACGACTATTTTCGAGAATGGGCGTAGGCACGTACTTGTAGTACGGCACCTCAGATTCAATAAGACCGTATCGAAGGGCAAGTTGTTGATGTATGATCCTGGCTACTTGGTTATGTCTGTGCAAATACTCGCCGTTAGAAAGATGAGCACAACCGGAAATAATATGCCTGAGTGTCTCTCCAGGACGGTGGCATGCCCGACAGATGTCGACCGTACCGTCCTTCAGGATATATTTCCGGTAATTGTTCGTCTTAATAACTTCGTCCGCAATTGCACAGACAAAGCCTTCGGTTTCCCCAAAGAGGTCACCAAAACGTAGCCAGTTCACTGACATGAGCGAGTCTACATCAGGACCCGTCAGGGCCTTGTAGAACCGCCCGTGCAGCTCCTTGCCCTTCCATACGTTCTTTCGGTCTTCGGTGCTTAACACTACAGGCTTACGCCAATTCTCGTTAGCCAGAGATAGAGGAGTGAGGTTTTTGTCGATTGCTACGACGTCTCGATGTACACCACTCTCATTATGCAGGAAATATTCCCTAAGACTGTACACCTCACGGTTATGGAGGTTCTTGGCACATAAAAAACCGCGACCCCCCAATTTCCGTGGTATGTACAGTCTCATTACCGATGAGCGTGGGTGTAGCATGCGATGCGCCGTGAGCAATCGACGAACCTTCCTATCTAAACCATCGAGCTCAGTTTGAGTCCACCTTAGTATGCCAAAGGAGTATGTGAGTAAAGGTATAACCCAGCCATTGAAAGCGCGCACCTTGTTACCTCCTGATAAAAGACTTTTAAGAACTTTTATCAGGCGTCGAAAGAAACGCGTTCTCACTGTCTGTTTTATATCCTTATCACTAATACCCAACGACTGTGACATACCAAGGTATTTGTATGTCTCAACTTCGGAGAGGGATCTAAAAGTCATTTCATTTGAAAGTTGTAAATTTGGAGAATTTACAACTTTTCCCTTCTTTACATGCATGACCGCGCACTTATCGACACCAAAATCCATCCTTATTGCGTTACTGAAACATTGAGTTATTTTCAGTAACTCTAACAGGTCTTTGGGTTTCGGTGCAAATAGTTTAAGGTCGTCCATGTAAAGTAGGTGTGAAATGACTTCACCCCCCCTCCGCAGACGATAGCCCAGCTTTAAATTTCTCAGCAGAGTGCTGAGAGGATTTAAAGCCAGGCTAAACCATAACGGACTCAAACTGTCGCCCTGGAAGATCCCGCGTTCTATCTTTACCATGTCCCGCGGATCAACGGCGCCTCCACGATTTCCTGGTTGACTCAGGACTGTGGTCCATTGCCCCATACACATAGCTAAGAAGGATCTCAGAGTTGTATCTATTTTATATAACTCTAATATCCTTCTCAGCCAAGAATGGGGCACTGAATCATAGGCCTTCTGGTAATCAATCCAAGCTACCGAGAGGGCGCCACTGTTGCGCCGGACACGCTGGCAAATAGTCATGTCTATGAGGAGGAGCTCCTTAGTACCACGGGACCCAATCTTACATCCATTCTGAGCAGTGTCCAAAATATTGTTTTCAAAAATATGTGAATTAATTTTTGCTCTCAGAATAGACGTAAGTAACTTGTAGATGGTGGGTAAGCACGTAATTGGTCTGTAGTTTTTAGCCTCCGTGGTACTACCTGATTTATGGAGCAGAAAGGTGATACCGGTTGTCATAAAGGTTGGGAGAGTACCTAATTCTAGGGCGTTTTGGAATTGCATTGCCAAGCACCCGTGCGAACAAGTAAACATTTTAAGCCAGAAGTTGTGCAATCCGTCCAGTCCAGGACTTTTCCAGTTCTGGGTAGAACGGACTGCACAACTTACATCTGAAGGACTGATGATGATTGCCTTCATTGCTGTTATTGGTTCGCACGCTTGCTCAACAATGGATATCCAGTCACCCTCGGTATGCTCGTCGGACACCGACCAGATATTACGCCAAAAGTTCAACATAACTTCTGGGTCAGGTGGATGTCCGACGTTCACACTTAGGTCGGTCTTCTCCCAATCTCTGTAAACCTTTCTTTGGTCACTTTGGAAGAGGCGATTCTGATGAAATCTGTTCACACGTTCCCTATAGCGACGTATTCTGTTTGCCCACGCATAGATTTTCTGCTTCAAGAAATCAACACGTTCCGTGACACAGGCCATGTAGTCTCTAGGTCTGATACCAGTTCCTAGAAAAGCCTGAGTCACGAATCGCATGACACGCGGACGATTATTGCCGTTCTTGAAGCAGAGTAACTTTGCAATGAGAGTCCTAAACGTAGCGATACGCTTCTCGATACGTATCTGCCACATTGGGGTGTGCGTGATATCCTTTGATGTTTGATTAGTTCTTAAAAATCTAATATTGGCAACGCGACACACCGCAATAGCTCCACAGTACAGTATCGAGTGCGTATCGGTTAAGTCTTTGCTGTCCTGTATGTATGGCGACAGCAAAGCGTTTACGGCTTCCATTAAAACAAAGCTACGCCTATTCGCGGGCAAACGTGGTAACCGCGGTTTAAGTTCACTTGTGGAACGGTATCTCAAAATCGTCTCCTCCAGAGTCCTCCTCAATTGCTCATAAGCCTCGGTACTTACTAACTCGCTCGCACAATCTTCCTCGCCGTCAACAGGATCTATAAGCAGCGGATGGGCGGTTGGTTCCGCATTCGCCACCGCAGTTGATAAGATCTGTGACGTCACAGAAGTCGCACGAACAGGCTGTGAGTCCAGGCGCAGCCTATCAAGTGCAGACTGGTCCAACAGTTGGCACCGTTGGATAGCCCGCACCTGATCCGACAGCCGTTGAGCGGTGACGGTGACAGCTGGTTCAAGGTCCTGAAACAGAGACAGCATCCTGGCACGGTACGCCGTCAGGTTAGTTCCCCCCTCTGTTGCCCCGTAATAGGCCCGCATGCAGTTCTCATTCATTGTCTGAGTCCATCGCATGCGTCGCACTACACCACCGGTAGCGAGGGCCGGGCGCAAGGCGGAATGCCTCGCAGGCCCCAAGCGTGCCGGCAGTGGGGGTCGTCCTCGTCGCGCAGGTCTTGTTGGCGGCGAAGACGGCGTCGGCCCGTCCTCGTTGCTCGACGTGCTCTTGTCGTCGGCGGTTAAAAATTCCTCCGCCGAAGAGCACGGAGACGACGATACGGGCGGTGGTGGTGGGTGTGCGCTCCGTTTTGCTGCTCTTTTTCGTAACTCCATGTTTCATTTATCAGTTTTATTTATCCATGTTTTATTTTGTATTCATTTCTGTAAAATATTGATCCAAACAAATCCAAACTGTCTATATAAATTTGCAATGTCACTGAAAGTTGAATTGCAGTTTTCCATATTTTTATTTTATTTTCGGGTTTCACACTTTTAATTATTTATTATTTTATTATATTGCATATTATTTGTGTAGTATATGGTATAAATGAAAGGAAAATTTATGAAAAACCGATGAAAAACATAAAATATTATAAATGAAAACACAAAATCACGTTTGTCATTATTATTATTATTATTATTATTATTATTAAATAACTAGCTGACCCGGCAAACGTTGTTTTGCCATATAATTTTTTTTGGGGTGGGCCACCCTTATCACTTAGGGGTATAAAAAATTGTTTACGACCAATTCTCAGACCTACCGAATATACACAAAAAATTTCATAAAAATCAGTAAAATCAGTTACGGAGGAGTTTGGAACACTGTGACACGAGAATTTTATGTATGTAGATGAATTTTCCTATCTCTTTCATTTTCGTCATATGTTAATGCATTATAAGGTATATATTTATACTAGCTGCGTCCCACGGTTTCACCTCATTCGGCATGGCGTGACGCCTATAACCTTTCTCAAAAATTATACTATCAAATGTATTTCTTTTTAAATCCGACTGGTTAACGCAGTTTCAGAGTTTAATGCGGTTAACCAAACAAACAAACACTTAAGCTTTATTGTAATAGTAAGTATAGTATATAAATATAAAAAAAGGGTATAATACCTATACATATGTTGGAATTTTATCAATATACCTACTTACAATATACCTAATTATGATAAGTCAAATTACTTTTAATCAAAAAGTTACAATATAGTTAAATTCAAAAAAATATAATATGATTTTTAACTCACCTGCCATTTTCACAGCTTAATAATCACATTTGTGAAATGGTAATTAAAAAAAAAAAAAACTAAATTCTTACAGAATTATCGACGTACCACACAACCGACACAGGCGCTGAATAGAAAAAAACTAGCCGTTGCTGACCTAAATAAGCGTTAGAAAAAAATAAAAGGAACCGGTTATCAAACAACACTTTGTCTTTTCAAAACGCCACAAAAGATTTGTCCAGATGCTCGCGGATGCTGCGTCCGAATTCTGAACGAATTAAAAAAAGAATGTAAAAAAAAAACTGGTTTAAAACTGAATGAGCTTTTGTTCGACGATCGGTTATATTTTGATTTATTCGATTTTTAGTGCGCGAACGGTGTATGGGAATAAAAAGATGAGGCGAGTTCAACAGGTACTGTTCCGCTCGAAAGTGTTTATTTTAATTCCGTTTTTTAAACACTTTCATGTAAATTAATTTGCCGTGTGAACTCATTTTGAGTTTTCATTCAGTGTAAGCCATTTTTAAAGTGAAATTGTTGTGATATTTTTATCGGGATATATATTTTAATGATGAATACTTTATTGGTGTTTATGAAACGTGTGTCTTTTTTATTTTATATGTTAAGCTCGACAGACAACCTGACGGACTACTTGATGGTAGGTGGCTATCGTCTTCTGTAAGGGGGTAGTTACTGCTGCTGATGATGATGACTGCGAAACGCAGCCTGTCCAGCCTTGATTAAATTTTCCTTTGGCATAAACATATAGACCTTCTCTAAATCCCGCAATGTACCCCTGTCATCAATTTTCTTGCTCTATTTTGGCTAATCATCTTTCCATCTCTTTACTTGTCAATTATTTAAATTAATCGTAGTTAATATCTAATTAGGAACTAATTTCTTCCAATGCGTTTAGCTTTTTCTGTTTATTAATAAAAATACATATTATCAGCATATTATAAAAAATGCATATTATAAAAATACATAAAAAGCTAAATACATATTATCAGGACGTTAGTTTCTTAATTATCATGACACTCGTAATAAAAATACTTTGTCAGATGTACCAACTAGTTTTCTAATCTAGTAACCAATTTTGTACTCGACTGTACACAAACTTTTGTTTCTTTTCTCGGCGTCAGTCTCAATATTTGTCCTTTTATAAAACACCGAATAAATGTCAGTGTGAAAAATTTTGGCAACATGCACCCCATATTCTGATTCAATTCAATTTTCAATGCATCGCTTTACAACACACAATCAATATTATTATATTACTAATTACAGTTTTTTTAATATAAAAATTATGCATTTTGAAACACAATAAGCATTCTGACACTTACTACTGTTGTGCAAAGTTGAATTTGTAGTAGACTGTTAGGTATTTATGGTTCTGAATAAAGACAAATACATATTCATTTATATATTTATTTAAAATCCACAGCTCCTAAATGTTCGATTTACAGATGAAAAAATTCTTTGACATAACAGTAAATTTTAGATTTCACATTTCTATGTATAACATAGAAAAAATAATATAAGGTTATGACAAATAATGGAATAATCATAAAATAAAAAAGCAAGCAAAATTTACTTAAATTTGAATTTTTATACTTAGGTACCACACAAATTCACATACAATTTCCACAATGTGTTATAAGAGGAAAAGTAAGCTATAGATATTAAAATCTCTAACCAGCAAGCTTGATTCTTTTTCATTCTTCTCCTTCTGAAAGAGAGCATTGACGAGCATAACAAATTTGCTGAGAAAAATTTGTCATTGTACGATTTCTGAAGAAATAACAAATATTAGAATATTAATTGATATATATTTTTTTTAATTTTTAAAAATTAATATAGCTCAACAGAAAATTAAATTGTTTAAAATACATAGTTTAAAATTTACATAATTTAAAATTTAAAAATATATAACTTCAGTAGGTAGGCGAAGACTGAGTGGGCTGGTTTCAACTTGTTGCCATATTGCGCCTAAATGGCAGTGGATCGGTAGTTACTACCCAGTTCTCCCAGTTAGTCTAGCAGACCCTTAATGTTTCTGGATGAATTAGGGCGTTGTGTTCAGTAATCCGTCACTCGAGAACATTTCAGCAGAAGTTGCGTGGCAGTCTTGTCAGTTTTCATTTAAGACCTGCACAGAAAATTGTCTGTACCTAATACCCAACGTGTGTTAGTATTTAGTAACAAAGGAGTAACTCCGATAAGTTAGCAGCTTAGATTTTCTGAGACAAAATATAAATAAAGCGTCCAGACATAAGATCTTATTTTCCTGCAGGTTCCGACGTTGGACCAGTAATCTTGGTATCCTAATATAGTATATCTTAAAATGGTATATCTTAATACATAATAATATAGTAATCTTGGTGCCTTATTTTTCACAAATTAGCTAGGAGTGACAATTTAAAATATAGTTTGTCTACTCAACACTAGATGTCGCAACACAATCGGAAGCGACATCTTACCGAGAAAGTAGAAACAATATCCTAGTAGCGACATCTATCATTTTTAAATGTAATCATAGTATTAACTACTGGACAATAGATGGCGCAACTAGGTCTGAAAATAATTGAATTTTAATTCGCTTTTTCAAAACAGTAACGTTGTAAGTTAGCATTTGTGCTAATTTTTTGAAAAATGTGAGTATTTAATGTTTTATTATTATTTTTAATTGTTACATTAATAGTGTAAAGATGTAATACACAACTTTGTACCTCATTTTTTTTAAGCACATGAGCCTTTTAGCAAATTATGTTAATTCTATTTCAAGCATCCGCCAGCCAATCTTCCACAGCGTTGGTGACAACTTTTCCTTTGAAAAACACAATTTTTCGCCCCATTGAAGCGTTCTAAAGAAAATTACCGACTGGACCTAACCGAAATATGTTAAATTTGTTAATACCTCGACAATGTTAAATTTGCGTTTCGTTGTGGATCAATCCAGTACATTCCACTTTACTAAAGTGTTTGTCGGGGGCATAATTAAGTTGGTTACGTTTTAGGCATTATCTGATCAGCCATGACCTGTTAAAACTAATGTGGTTACTGAGTCTTCATTAAGGTTAATTTTCAGTTGGTCAAACCTTTTTTGAGTTATTTTTTTCTCTCAAAGTTAACGTTTAGGTCAAAATTTAGGTACACTTCCGGAACTATGAGCATTATTAATAAATTATTTTGAATGAAGTTGAATAGCGTTTCTTATTATAAGTTTAATAATGTGACATACCTTTAAATATTACAAGATTTTTGACTGTGACTGCAGACATTGTAGTGCGCTTAGATTAACGTGAGTGAATTATAGAAAACGATAAGGAGTTTTTTTCTATGTTACGCTCGTCAGACAGGCTGACGGTCTTTTGATGGTAGAAGGTGGCTAACATCACCTGTCACATGTGCTGCAATGCGCTGTCTACTATAATAGTATTAAGAATAGGGATTAGGAAAGGATCTTGAAATGGACTCTGGCATCCATTACCATTCATCGTAACATAATAACGATGTTATTCCACGGTGGTCTTCTGTATTCTGTCCAAATGCAACTTGCCCTGCCACTAATTAATTAATGCATTAATGAGGATCAATTTCTAAGACGTCGAAAGGAAGCATCGTAAAGAAATCTACTTGTTATAGAAAATTCCGCTGTGGAAGTCTTGCCAACATAACTTGTACCTAAGATACAGCATATTCAAATTTACGAGTCAATTAGACAACGAACAAAACTATTCGTAATTTCTTAAGCAAATAAAAATTTGAAGAGCAATGAGAACAAGTTGACTGTATTTATGAATTTATTAAAATATTTACAAAATGAAAATATATTCTATGGATGACGATTTTATCGATAATACAAAAGTTTGACAATAAAAAAAATCTTTTTTTTTATTTTCCAAAAACCAAATAAACTAAAATTATTTAAAAATACAAAAGAAGTTCGCAACAAGATTATTTTCATCTCCTATATTATATATCACGCGTTTCCAGTAATTGGATGTTTAGGTATAATATAAAAGGCCCTTGTTGCGAATCAAAATTAGTCACGCTACAATTAAGTGATGTAATACACAGTCAGTAACGTTTTAAAGTATTATGTGTTGTTATTTATTGTCGGGAATTTTTCGCAAAGGTCCCGCACTTTCCTGATTTATGAGACCGCGCTTCCGTCGTACGGGATCATTATGCTAATAACACGACATGAATTAAAGGCTATGTACGTTTATCTAAATTTATATTTAGGTAGGTACCTATGGTGTTTCCGTTATAGTAGTTACGTTTCTTTAGAATCTTGTTCTAGAAGAGCCCGTTCCCACATCCTCGACAAACAAAATCCTTTGTTGGTTGGGAGTTAGCCGAGAAAGAGACAGCGACTTTATTTTATAATACCTATGTATAGATAGATATATATTAGAATGACAAATAATCAAATTACCTATTCGTACGTTAGTGATTTCCCTTTTCCTTTTGTTTTCTATACTAAAAAAAACAATTGATTTATATACAATGGTACATTATTTATATAGATTTAACACAAACACCGCAACTTTGTATTGATAGAGGCCCGAAATTTAATATGAAATATTACAAACTGGAAAACTCACACGCGCGTACATTATGAACACACACAGAGACGCACAGAAACTATCATCCGAACCCACACATAGACATGAGAACTACACAAATACATTGAACCGTAAGAGGGGTGTCTTTGTTACACATTAAGGAAGAAGGGTATAAAGACGGGAGGGGTGGAAAGGGGCGGGGTGGGGCATGATGGGGTCAAAATAACCCCTGTTTTGTATTCAACCCGCTTGGCCGTTTACGATTTCGCGCGGGACACTTCCAAATCTCGAGCTTGGTAGCATAATATTTTTAAAACGGTGGTTAAACTCTTAAAGCATTCAAAGATAACATGCCAATATTGGAGCAATTCTTAAGGTGGGAGAAGTGCTCCACATTATCTCTTACTTTAGATGAGAAATACGAAAAAATATATATCTATTCTCACCTCTATAAGGGTCGACATAGCACTGTATATCCTCTTAGTTATTTCAGATATTTCAGATTTATAAAAATCAGACTAAAATATCTATGGAACCAAATTACACGATATTTTTCCAGGAAAACTATAATTTCTTCTGATCTAATGTTACAAGTTTCAATCGTTAAATGAAACTAAACTTATGACCTGATCTTCATATTAAACTGATTGATCTTTTAAAATAAAATTCTAAAACAGGTTCATGTATATATATCCAGATCTATCTACCTTTCACCAACAGTACCTAGGTATTATTATTCTTTGAAGCTTCATTTCGACACGAACGTCGAACTGCACATCGTCTGAATTAATTCAATTCTCAAAAGTCCATATCCAAAGACAACATCGGTCTCGAATTTAAAATGAGAGTTGAATGGTCATAAAAATAATAAAGATTGCATTCTGTTCCAGACCATACTTGTTCCCAAGTTTGATTGCGTCACACAATGTCTGCGACAATTTGGTATTTCTTTATTAGAAGCTTAGCCGACTTTATTGCTATGTGGCGAGGGTGGATTCCGTCACATTCATGAACCGTGTCGATTCATCGAATTCGTACATATTTAATCTGATAGATATCTACTAACGAGTAGGTAACTGCGACCTCTCTTCGGATGAACGAATGAGTTGATTTAATTTGGAATTTTAACTTCACCTTACTTTTTGTTAACTTATCCAGACTTGAAGACTACTAGGACTTCTATGGGTTTGTTCGTACTAAATATAGGTATTAAAAATTGCTTTACTTAAGGCTTTAACTAGAGGGTAAAGTTATTATTAATTGCAGGAAAAAATAAAACGCTATAGGTATTGCATTGTGTTGCCAATCTTAGTACAATAAAGACTAAATTAATAGGGATCAGGGAAAAGATCCCTCCTAATGTAGTCTTAGTTCTAATTTAGGTAATTCTAGACCAAGGATTCCACAACTTTTATACCAAAATAAATGTACCTATCATTTAACTGGCGCAACACAATAAGCATCTGTTTGTAATTCCATACTGCTAGCTAATTCACGAACGGAAAATGCAGCGAAATAAAGTGAAAATAAATAAAAATATTAACTTCCAACGAAGTAAGTCGAGACATTCTCTAAAAGAAGACAATTTTATGCAAATCTTTTTCCGCTACTTTAGCATTCGAGCAACAAAATGAACATACAGGGTTGTCACTGCCATTTTTAACATTAAAAGTTTTAAGGTATGAATTATGAAGCAGTGATAGTAGCACAAACGTTTGGCTGTTAACACCAAAGGCTATTGGTTTTAACAGCCAAACGCTCGAATCTGGGTTCGAATCCCGATTGTGCCTGCATCTCTGAGTGCAGGCAGATCCCTTGTCTGTTTCTTAACACTAAACTTGTCCTTTAAAGAAAAATATGCCAAAGCTCCCAGACCAATATAATGTTAGAAAAACTAAAATAAAATAAAAAGTCCAATTTATATATTTTTAACGTGTTTTTAAAGAATCTTTGTTGAGTTTAAATATATACCTAAGTACATTGTGATAAAAATATATTACAATAAAAATAACATTATAAACATGTATATTGTAACTAATTTTAAAAATAAGACTTAATTACAATTTGGTTTTACTTTTTATAATATCAAATAATTTACCTAAATGATAAAATATTTAAATTTATTGAAACATTGATACATAGGTTATCTGAAATACATTTTTTTTAATTATTATTATTGACAACCCTACAGTTAGACTGAAATTATTTTTCCCTCCGGCTTTAAAACTTTCTCACGACACCGCCTTCAGCAGAAAATATCCTCGAATAGATTTAATGGATTCTAATTTACCTATTAGGTAGTATGTATTTATAATTAACTTTTACCACTAAATAATTTGAACAAGGAGTGCATGGTAACGATTTTTTTTTATCTTAAATTTCATTGCGTTCTTAGATGTTACACTTAAGTAAAAGTAGAAGTAAGTGCATTAGCAGGGGACGCTGCATTTCGCAGTCATTTGGGCCGCCTGGTGGCAGTAACCACCCTGCCGCCAGATGCCGCCAGATGAGCAGCCGAAAATGACTGCGAAACGCAGTATGTCCTGCCACTACTTTCAGATCTAGACCAGAGTCATCTTTGAAAAGTTATTTCCAAAGTTGACCCTGCCAGGAACCGAAGTCGGGAACACTAGAATATAGCGTTAAGGTAAGCGTCTTAACCACTCATCCAATGGGCTCGTTAAAAACTTATAAAAAACGAACACTCATTTCATCCAGTTTTCATTATTAGATATTAAAACAAAACTTTTAATTCTATTATAATAAAATTTATTATAAGTAGATGAAAGTCGATGTTTTGTAATCAAGTCATAATAACGTAATTGATTAAGATTCAATATTGATAAATATGGATAATATTGCTTTAGTCAAGTATACAATAAGATTATGAGAAAAGAAACGAGTCGTTTATGTTGACAACACTTAATACTGTTAAAAGTTAACCGTTAAAAAGTTGCAGTGTTGAAAAAATTATTAAAGGAACGCTGTTGAAAATTTAACTTAAAACTTTTTATAGGCCAAAAAACAATCAGAAACGACAATCAATGACGAAAACTATTTACACAGTATCAACATTCAAACAAAGCCGAGGACAAAACAAATAAAAGACCGTTCTCATCAAACAAAACACGTACAACGTTCAGCGATAACCATCTCGTCTAATGAAAAGCACTAGTTCTGATTGCGACCCCACTAACAGTCTTAAAGTTGAGGAGTCCTACGCACACATACATAACGCTTGGCCACCCTAACCCCCACCCACGAAGGAAACGAACAAGATATAAACTCCACCAAAATTCGTTGATCCGCATCGCCTCCCGCGCTCTAATATTAACTAGATCGCGGAACCGACTCGGAATGAGTTGTTGAGGCTCTTTTGTAACTGGTTTTCGAACTGGTGGAGGGGTAGGCACGTGCAGAGTAGGTAGGCGAGCTAAGGAACGAAAGAAGAAACACCCGCGGCGACCGCAGACCGGTCCGCCCTCGCAAGGAACTAACCTTAAAGTGTGGACACCCCGTATCGATCGAAGTCCCCCTTTCCTCATCTTAATGCCATTTCGTTGGATGTCAATTATTTATGGCTGCCAGTGTGTAATGGTCGTTCGTCGACGATTGAAATGCGAAGCCTCGCTTACAGAGGTTGTCGGCCATGGCAAATGTTTATGGTTTCACTGTGTTCAGTGAATGTTTAGTTCAATGGTTCGATTGATTGTTTTAAGAATAGACATATTATTACTTTAGCTAGTCATTTGTGATGTTTAAAACAATTCAATATATATTTAAATTCCTCTATCTAGTGCAAAAATATTCTAAATATCGTTTTCCACACTAATCACATCTTTTAACAAGCTATAATTAAAATTATAAACTAACACCCGACTGTCTATTGACAGTCCAAGCACACTATATCTGCTGTTAGTTGCTGAGGAGTTGGTTATGCTGCAGACTATTAGATGCTGCAGTATTAGGTCAAGATTACCATGTCATGGAAATACTGCCGAAGTAACATACCATCCCTTCATCAACTAGGAATGCAGGAAACAATAAGATTTTAATTCGATTTTCAATTATGGAAAGAGGGAAAAACGGGGAAGCATTGTATTTATAGAAATTGCACACCGAGGCGAAGCCGGGAGCGGGTCACTAGTTTGAGATATTTTTCTCAAACCTGTCAAATACCTACCCTATTATTTTACTAAATTAAACTTGTAGTGAGTTTTCATAGCTTTGATTTTGATGTACCAACCATATTATTTACAAAATGGCTTCTTCCACGAGGCTGGCAGACGATAACAAATGAGCGGATGGTTATCATCGGTATCTCGAGTGGGTCATTAACTTGGTTAGTATACTAATTAATCAAGTGAAGAGAGTAAGACGAGATCGGACGAAAGTATTGTGTTGCCGGACTGCCTGGGTTATTCTCCAACTATTTTTCTGTTATAAATATGTAAATGGAAAATTTTCTGTTTCTGTAAAGAATTTCATTATTTTCAATTTTCTATATTATTGAGGTATAGATAGGTTAATGTTTGATTTTAGAAATTTATTTGTGTTAAGGCTTTGACACACAAAAGGCAGTAAATAGCAGAATGGGGCGTAAGCAGCTCAGGTAGGTGTTATATGTTTAATAAATTTTACTTTACTTTGTTTATAATAATATATGTACACATTATTATATGGTGTTTGTAAGTACTAAGGGAATCCGACTATAAAGATTTGGTACTCGTAGAGACTCTTCTCACTGTAAAGTCTGAATCAATACTAATAATAAATCTGTAAGTGTTAGGTATTGTATGTATGTATGTTCCTCCATAACTCTGAAACGAATTGACTGATTTTCATGAAAATTGATAGATAAACCTTTGGACGTACGGGACACAGGATAGGCTACTTAATATTTTTCAACGCAGACGAAGTCGTGGGCACCAGCTAGTTATAAATAAATAACAATAATGAGCTTTATTTTAGTCACAGTTTTGGTAACACTGCAGTATTTACTTAAATTGAGCCTGTGAAGTACGCATTTAAGTATCATTCATATCGATTATATTTTTAATGAAATAAATATCGTCGTAAGAATATCGTAAGAAGTCGTAATATATTTGTGAAATAATTTGTTCACAACTTTCCCAATACGAAAGTCTATTGGACCTATTACACCTATTGGAATTCTACATTTTTATTACTATTTCTGTCTGAATGTTTTTATGGGTACAGATAATTATTCTATGTTCAGTATTTTTTTTAGAATATTCCAACATGGAATACATCATCCCCTCAATTTCTCTAGGGTCACCACTCAGGTGTCACGCGAGTCTTCGCTAATAGGGTTGTGCGTGAGTTATATTTATCTGCCTAACGTACCACTGTTTGATTTAGAATATTATCTTACGAAAATTAATTTATAAGAGCAACATTTCTGTTACATTCAATATAAACGAAGTAACAAAGTGTAAATAGCTATTTTATCTTAGTCAAGTCATTTTATCATTTATTATTACTACAGTAAATTCATATAATCGTATATTTATCGTACTATAACTGAATCAGAAATACAGAATTTAAGAGACTTACTTAGGTATATTAACAGTACCTACATATATTTTATCCCGGGAATAAAACTTATTACCTATATGGTACAATATATTACATTCATTGCAATGTTATATACCATATTTGGTACACATATGGTTTGAAATTATTAGTAATTACATAAATAACTATAATTTATGTATTAATTTGAGTTGAAGACAAGCATAACCTCAGATTTGGGCGCGGATGGAGGGGGGGTGGTGGGACAGCGCGCGGGGAGAGGCTAGAGGGTGGCAAGACACTCGATCAATACCGACCCGACTTTCAAACTGCTTTCACCCTCACGAAAGTCGCCCGGACTCTGCCAGAGTGGACCACTCATTATTGACATAGAGTAAATAAAACGAACTTGAGTAGTGGCAGGTCACACTACGTTTCGCTGTCATGTGTCACAGGCTATAACCAACTCCACATTCCCAGTGCAGAAATATCTCGTTTTTGTTAACTAAAATGTGCTGTGCACTTTTTTGAGATTCAAACCTTTTGACATTAATGAATAGTTCATTGATTTATGTATAGTATAAAAAAAACTGCTAGCGAAGTGCTTATGAGCACTATTTGTCGAACCTCTTAATAAAATATGCTATGCCCAGCAGCTAGAAGCTGTTATGTGCAAAATTTACTTTATTATCAAAATAATAAATAAACCAGGTATTAAATTTTTAATTAATTTACTTGAACTTACTTGAAATTTTTTTTTCAATAAACCTTTACGTATTTCATGTATTTGTCAATATCTCAAAAGTATACTTTTTGCACATAGCAGATTTTGGTTTGACAACGATGATCTGTTCCCTCTGGCCCAGGACAGGTATAAGAAAATGAAGAGGTGCTTTGAGAAGAAGAACCAATAACTCTCTACACAAGACCTCTGTGAATGAACACTATGTGAACTTTAGTGTTTCGGTATGTCTGCCAACTTAAAAAAGAAAAGCCAATTGTTATGAAAACATTAATCATTCAATATCGTAAGAAAGGTTTAAAGAAAACAAATATTAATAGTAGGTAAATACCTACTGAAATGTTATGTCCCAAAGAGAAGTTCAAATTAACCTGTTTTTGTTTAATTGCCTGATGATGATTGTAGAAGCTTAATTTGAAATGTGTCCAAATTAGTCCATTCCATTCCCTTAATTTAACGGACTTAAATAGCTTTTAATCTATGGTTCTCAGCTTTAACTGTTTTTTCCAAAGCTAATTTTGATTATCTGAAACAATTAGAAATACGATTTTATATTCAATTAATTTATTATTAAATCAATTATTCAAAAAAAATTGATATATTTTATTACAAATTCATATTTCAATTTCAAATCAATTTTATTAAATAAATAGTGTGAAAAATTAAGAAATATAATTTTTTTGATATTTCTTAATGTAATCTTAATGTAATTTTAAGACAAAGTTGCCAAAATAAAATTATATATTTTTATTACGTAGTAAAATTTAGTACTAGGTAAAAGAGTAAAAGCTTGTCAACACAATATTCTTAATAACTATAAATTAAAAAAAAAAAACAGTTGCGTTTTATCAACTCTATATGATATACGGTATGTCTTCGCAACGCTATCTTCATGTATGCCTCCACCTCTACGGCGGTGGTGAGAGAGTTTTGTTTCCCAACGACGTACCCCTTAGTCTTAACGGACCAACCTTCTACACCCACCTTCTATTGTTACACTAGAACATTTCTGCGGATTCACTCGTGAAAAATCACATATAATTTGTTTAATTATATATTCATTGTAATGTTGAGTAAAAAGTGCAACTTATATAAGACTTTGACTTCAATTTCATAGAAAGGAAACAGAAGATTTCAAAGAATATCTATCAGTTTTGTATGGAGATCAGGCCATTAGTTTATTTTAGTTTTAACAGTTGAAACTTGTACTTGTACCATTAGGTAAGAAGAAATTATAGGTTTTAATTAATCGTGTAATTTCATAATGGGATTTCATAGATATTTACGTTTGAAAGTAGATAATAAATTAAAGTGCATTTCCCAAATAGCTACAAGTCATCATTTTCATATTTCTTTATGAAATCTGTAAGATTTATAATCTGAACATTATAAATCTGAAATATCGTATTCACAGGAAATTAGTGACATTATTAAGAAAGACTTTTATTGCCAAATTTTTTAAAATGTAAGTTAAAAAAAACAATGGTCTGGTTTTGAATAATGTCCTTTATTTTAAATATTTATTTAAAATAATGAATTATTTTCCACTTATCCCTACGAGTAGGGATACTTTTCCACATATCCCCATTTGTTTGAAAATTCAAAAAATACATATATTATCCCCACTGTTCGCATTTCAATTTTTTTTTTGTGAATATGTTTAAGTACTTTGCTAAAGACTAAGAAAAGAAAAACTAAGAAAAGAAAAACTAGGGACCTGCAAAGTACTAATAATATTGGAAATAAATTAAAGAAATTTATATTCGAACACCAAAAAAGCGAGGAGCAACTGTGGAACGACACCATGTGCCTTTTTCTGGATATATTTTTGATTTTTATTTTTTTATTATTATATTTTTTTTAGTACTTAGATGTTTCTTGTTATAAATATAGGTGTTTTTTTTATTATATATTTATAGGTTGTATTTGAATTTTAACTATTTTATTTTTGAAAACTTTCTTTGTTTTTGGAGCTTTTATGTATTGTTTTGTTTAGTAAGTGCGTGTTTTGTCTTTATGTAATGTTACTTATGTATGCTCTTATATGTCCTTTACCACAAATAAAACATTATTCTATTCTATTTCTATTTTTATTTCAATATTTTTTTGCCACATTGTAACAAGTACAAAAACGTTCATTGCAAGTTTCTATTTTATACTTGTTTATTCTAAAAAATAAGTTAAAATAAAATAAATCAATACTTTCTTTCACCTTCTAACACGATAAAATGCTAACCGGTCTGGTAAGTTTGGTAATGGCCATCTTAGAATAATTTAAGTAGCCAGTCTTCTATAACGAGTTTCGTAGAGATATAAGCTGAAAAGGGATGCTGTCGTGTCGTGAGAAATTACGTTGGGTTAGCTTCACCTAATGACTGTTTGGGGACGCAGCATGAGAAAAGTAGTTTGAATATTATATTACAATTTCTCTTTCGTGGCATTTAAGATGAATTATTTAGTGTATGAAAGTTTAGGTAGGCTCTATCAAAGTTTGTAACCTACTTTTGAGCTTTATTTATTTTAAATTATGGATGGAATTTTTATTGTTAGTTCAAAATATCTCGAGATATATTTTTTAATTGCATTTTGTTTCATACCCCGCAAACCCTGGTGGGAAAATCTTTAGCTTTAAATTTTTCGCTTCAATAGCTTAACTAATATTCTAAATGCGAAAGTATATAAGTTTGTTTATTTGTTTGTTACGCATTCACGTCTCTTAAACGATCAGCATGAAATTTCGCATACATACCTACCTATTACTTTGTCAGGCATGTAGACATATAAAATATATATATTTTTATTTTTAGATGATCCCTCGGGACCAATATTTTTTCTGCATGAAATGTTCCCTACTACGTACTTTGTATGTATGCCATGAAATCTATTTATGCAAAATTTTTATATATTTTTATATTAGGTTAATATGTTATTAATATTTATAGATAATAGAGCTTTCGGTGACTTAACATTTTGTTAAATAAAATATTTATTTACATTTTTTTTTTATATTAAGTCCGACAGATAGACGGTCTACTTGATAGTAGGTGGCTATCATCGCCTATAACACAAGTAACGCCATAGCAAGTGCGCTGCCGACCATAGACAGATTAAGAATAAGGGATTATCCTTTCCTTATGGAAAGGACGGGGTAATGGGCTCTGGCATCCCTTACTCATTCAGCACATATGCTGTTATTACACGGTAGTATTGGGGGTGGTTACTGCCGCCAGACGGGCTGCCCAAACTAAATGACTGCGAAACGCAGTATGGCCGGCTGCCTTATTTTCTATTAGCAGAGGACTTGCGACTAACTTGCGACAGGCGAAAACTTTCTATCAATTTGTGCAATATCACATTAAATCGTATTTTTGCTATCACGTAACTCGTAATATAGGTGTGGTTTGCGATAAGGCCTCTTGCGGACAATAACTAAAATTAAAGTGCATAATTTCTGTATGGCAACACACGCGATCGCAAGTCGTCTGCTGTCTTCTGCTGTTAGATAATAAGACAACGGGCCACTACTAAACAACAAAATTGTGAGACAGATCTCTATTATCGCGGTGAGATTGGGTCCGTGAGAATGAAGGAATGATTTTTATAGTTTGACTTGTGAGGTCAGTCGGGTCGCGATCATAGGTTACCATGGGTCCCGATCACCAGTAAGGTTGGGAAGGGTTGAAACACGTTTCGGTCAGTGTCGTGTTCACTACTTTATTGAGTCGATAATGTCGATAACGAAAAAGTTATTTGACAATAAGATAATAACAAAAATATATATTTACAATGGATCCCACATTAGGCTATAGATATACATGTATCGAGTCAGTAAATTGTTAATTTAATTTTTTTTACAATTACTAAAAGAAAAAATACTAAGGAATAAATAAATGAAAATTATAGAGCAAAATAAAATAAGTCAGATTTAGATTTGTTTATGTTATCTCTTATGTCAGTTTATGTAAGATAGTTTATGTTTTGTTATGGTATGCATGCAAATCCTTTAATCTAGAACCTTCAATCGTTTTAATAAATTTTTATATTGAATTTCTAAAGAAAACAATACAATACAATTGATATTAGATCAAGTTCTATGTGTGATACGAATATTTAGTAACATAACAAGGAAAACGCTTAGAATAGATACTGAATTTTAAATTAAGTTTCTGTCCGCAATAAGAGATTCGCACCGGCTTTAAAGCGGAAGGCGATAAATTTTACTGCAATTAGACTTAATCGTTGAGTAGAAAGCGTGCAGGATCTTCCTCTGAGTCTACGATCGATATCATGAGTCACAAACCTTCGGTTTTATGTTTATTTTTAAATAAATATCGATCGACAGGCAGGATGTCGTGTTGATGCTAGACGGCTTCTGTCATTACCTAACACATACAATGGCTGAAAGGTGTAAGGGCTCTGCCGACGTTAATAGGATAAAGGTCAAAGTGAAGATAAATTAAATCTTTGACAAGGCATTTGTTGATTTAAATAATCAACAGTGTTATTTATAATGAATGAATTAGAATTATAATTGTATCTCTATCTAAGTAAATATATAAAATTTCCAGGTAGTCAATATTTTTTTATACTATAACAATACAATTTACAAGTTACTTATAGTCTATTTGACGTTTTTAAATAAGAGATTAGAGTCCACATACAACGAGAAATTAAAAAAAGCATTCTTTTTATTATATTAAGTTGGTATTGATATATAAATAAAATTTGTCGTACTTATTTAGCATTTTTTTATGTAAAGGTCGTTAGACAGACTGACGATTCACTCGATGGAAGATTGCTACCACAAGATTGCCTTTTGTGTGTTACCTATTACCTATTGCCTATTATCTAACACAAGCAAAATCACAGACGTTTCAAGTTCGCTGTGAACTTAGTGCTACTAAGGATAAATAATTAGGAAGACATAGGGAAATGGACTTTGGCATCCCTTACTTATTCACCGAAACACAACAGCAAACGTGCTGTTTTTCAAGGTGGTCTTCTGTAAGGAGGTACCTACTGCCGCCAGAGGGACTGCTCAACACTGTGACTACTACACTACTTTTTTTTTTTGCGCAAAAAATGTTGTGTAGCCCTGGTACAGAAGTTTGTTTATACGACACTATAGGTAGTTTATAGTGGGTCGGTTGGTTCTAGGAGAGCGTTGTAATAAAATCTTGTCGCAGACCGGGCTTTATGAATATTGCCCCGTTCTAGCTGTAAAAGATAAGGCGTGCCAAACCACTCCACGAATTATAACTTTCCACTACTGTTTTGTAAGGCGCCATATTGTTTGCATATCCCTTGAAATGTACACTTGCTTTAAGCGAAAAGTGTAACTAAACTGGGAAGGGATATCGTCTTTTTCTTTTTTTCAGCTCTGAAGCTAAAAACTATATCTACAATAAAAACAAAACTACTATACCTAAGTATAGTTGTAAACTAAAATAAAACAAGAAATAGACAACGCAATTGCTTTGAAGAAAGAAAATATTATACTTAAACATATGAAAAACAAATTCTATTACTTAGAATTTTCGTTAAAGTAATTGAAACTCCACAAAAAATATTAGAAAAGTAAAACAAGAAGAAATTGACTTTTATTGAAAATATTTCGAAAATGGATTATTGCGCGCATATGAATTCTGCACCGATTAATAAGTTAGCGTCCAGTTTTGAAAATTGTATTGATTTTTTTGTATACTGTTCTAATGGTAAAAACAAAAAACCATAATTTCCAGGCCTGCGAACGCTAGCAAACTGCCGATGCCGGCGCCGCCAACGCTTGATGAAACATTTCTTATAAACGTGGAAGGTCAAACGTCAATATCATTTGCCTCAGTAAATCTCTTAACACAAATAAGTTTCCAATAGAGGTAAACGAGAAGATAAAACAATGAAGTAATTAAAATTGTCCATCTACTTTGAATAATAATTATTAGGTATATAACGTTAAATAATCCAACAATAGTTAGGCACTCGGCCGGAAAAGCAGATTTATATTACTACCCAACTAAGATCATAAAACTATACTACATCACCGACCCGGGTATTAATATCCGACCATTTATCACGACCCTCCCCTCCGCGCACCCCCATCTTTTGTGTAAGAAACTCTCCCGCAACAGTCGTGCGCATAAGTTTCGACAAGCGGTGCTATTCAAACGAGGAGAACTAACAGCTAAACTTGTACGGCGGCGGCGGCGTTCTTAACTCGGGTGCTTCAGCGGTCGTTGGAGGAAAATTGGAAAATAAACCTTCACACAAATAGAATTCAATCTTTAGCATATACGCATAGAGTATTATTTCGGATGAGAAATGTTAATGGATATCTCACAAGTGTGTAGAGCAAATTGGACTTTGTACACGCTACAGTTAAGTTTATTGTTTGAAGCGTTGCGCGTTCTAGCAGTTTGCAGGAAGGGTAGAGTCGTAAGGAAGTTCGGCGATTATGTTTAGTCAGCGCGGGCTGTGTAATGGAAAGGAAGTAGGAATTGGGGCCTGTAAGATGTGGTCGTATAAGGCGGCCATTCCTGTTTCGCCTCACCTCCCCTTGCGGCGCCCGCGGGGGTGGGAAGGGTCGATTTGTTTGTTTCTAAGGTCCGTTCTAGTCCGCAGCTGCGGGTAGGATTTAAATTTCGCACTCGGAACGCTCTTTGTCCGCATAATATCCTTCTTCACTTGATGAGTTACCTCTTTACAAGTTTAAATTGAAGTGTTACACCTAAATTGTTTCGTATTTGGTACACTTTCGTGTGTTTAAATTAATTGAAATTCCAATTGGAATAGATCTCTCCATTTCATTTCTGAAATGGGACTCTACCGAGCGTAGGCACCTGTCTACTTTCATTTTGAACACTATTTCTTATGTGTTATTGAACACTTAACATTTAATTTATAAGTATATTTGTCATGTCATTAATAAAAATTGATTTTTTTATATCTCAATGAAATAGCTTTTTTAATAGCGAATTAATGAAAAGCTATACCTAAGTAGCTAAAAAGTTTTATCGAGTTCGTTCATTTGCAGATTTTTGAAAATAAGGTATACCTACTCGATCTAATAAGGGATACTAGTTTCTAGAAAAAGATATCAGGGCATGCCTAAAGTTGATTCGAAATTAATCGACCCTAATTATTACATTAGGGTCATATAGACTGGATATCAAAAAAATTGTACATAAGAAAAAAGCTCGGTGTCCTCATATTAATACGGGTGTAAAAAAATCCAATGCTGAATAAATAAGTCGTATTTTTAAAAAAGCGCTTCAATATTCATTTTTGATATATATAAATACCAGATCAACTGAATTAGACTAAAGGAATACAATAAAAATCAAATCTAACGAAGTGAAGTTTTTTTTTGTCATACAAAAAAGGTAGTGTCTCCCATGGTCCTTTTTAAAGAAAAAATTAATAACTTTTTTTTAATCCATCGAACACAGTTTTTTTTTAATAAAGTGTATTTGGAAAACGATCACTGTGCATAAGAAACCTTTTTATTTCTTTAGAGACGTTATAATAAATAAGAAAACTGAAGTAAAACTGATGTCTCCATATTTCGTAACCTTGTGTGACGACCTTTGTGTGACGAATTATGTGTCCTGTTATACACTTTCGGAAGGCATCCGTATTTTTTTACATCCGGCAACACTCGATTTACCACCAACCTCACAAAACAAAACGTGAGCCATCTTACTTTTGCTGTATTGCTCTGAATTTGTGAGGTTACCGTTTTGTCGCATTGTAAAATATTTGTTTGTGTTACGCTATATCTCAGGTAAGTTTAATGATTTTACTACAGATGTATTATTTTATGATACTATTTGTAATAAGTAAATCGTGCGATAGACAAGAATTGTGAAAATCTTTTTACTTTGTGTGTTGCGCGTGGTTTTTTGTTTTGATAGGTTAAATTTTGCTTCCAATGGGTGACGCCGCACAAGAAAAAGGGTGCATACACATTGGCAATAATTATATTCCATTGTGTTTCTTTTGTGTGACATACAATTGTTTCGTTTTAAAATGTTCGTTGAATACATTTATATTGTATATTTCTACATTCAAAATATTAAATTTATATGAATAAAAATGCATTGTGAGCCATTAATTCTTGATTCTTTCGTATAAAAATAATGGTTTTTTTTTAAACCGACTAAAAAAAGGTGGTTCTCGTTTATATGTATCTTCGCGATTTTATTCTACTGATCCGATTTGAAAGTGGTTTTCGCCATTCGATTGCATATTATTTCGTTAAGCCAACGCTCTTACTGTAAATAAAAACACCACGCACGTCTACGAAATTGCCCATGTATAGACTCTGCACTAAAAAGCCTTAACTATAAAAAGGAAAAAGAACGGAAAAGACAATGACAAAACTTTTTTTAAGGAATAATAACTAAAACTCTTACCGAACTAAAACAAAAAATATAAAAACATCATAGGCTTAGACCAATTTACATTACCTAAATAAATATATACTTATTTATACTTATTCACCTTTAAAAAATCTATTTTGGCATTTTCTTTTTCTAATGTGAAAAATTATATAATTATCTCTATTGGTGTATTTACGTGATAGAACCATAGTTACAATGTGTGCTTTCAGATAATGGTACAAAATGCCTTTGACTGGAGCAGAGAGAAAACGACGATATCGACAAAAGTTGAGTCAGTGAATAAATAGAGCCAGTGATTAATGTGATTGAATTACTCTTGTTTAATTTTGCTCTTCATGTTTAATTTTTTAAATACGTACCTAATACCTTCTACATGTGTTAAACTTCATAGTTTTGCGTCATGTCAAGATAAAATAATGTATAAAATAAAATATAAGATAAAATAATGTATAAAATAAATATAAGATAAAATAATACACTGTTGGTATAAATGCACCTTTATATTCTTTTGTGTGACTTATATTCTTTTGTGTTACAGAAATTTTAATATTCCGTTGTGTTTCTTTTGTGAGACGTACAATTTTTTTGATATTCACTCTATAGGGCCTTATCGCACTTGCGGTTGGCGGAGCGGGAAACCGCTCCGCTAGTTCAGCGGGAATCCGCTCCTCGGTTAGCCAGTACGAAAATGGATGTCGTTGAAATGGCCGCTATCATTTACCTCTATGATAAATTACGACAAAAAAGTGATAATGAAAACAAAAAATAATTATTTGACAAATTTTTTGACAACAAAAAAAAAAGCGATCTCACATCGGTTTCCGCGTGCCACCCGCGGACTGTACATTTCACCTGCCGCGGGATTCCGCACGCCGCGCCGCCCGCAAGTGCAATAAGGGGCTTATGGATACTACAAAAAAAACTTGACCCAGATTATATACTCATTATTATTATTCAAATGCATAAGAGTATATATAGGAAATAAGTGTATCAACAGGCTTTAGATAGTTTCAAAGTAATAGGTATATAACATAGTTGGCTGTAGGTACAGTAACTGCGGCACACTGCGGTGAGAAAACAATAGTTTCCATGGACGTACAGACTAACCAAGTTTGATATTATAAATATGTATTCTGAAACTAAGCATCATATCAAGTAGGTATATTGAAATGTGTGTGTTTCTTTTGTAAGTTTTTTTATGTTATAAACTAAGTAATGGGTAATCATAGTACCTAAGTAAGTAAAAAGGAACTAGTTAATTTTTCTCATAGGAACCAAAGATTTCTTTTTTTTTTCATAAAGAAAAAGAGGTCTATTCCATAATATTCTTAGTTCTACTTGTTTTGTTCTTAAGGGAAAACAGTTCTACATTGATTTATAAATCTTTGTAAATCATAATAAATAAATATTTTTTATAACAGTAGTTGATAGTGAGGGCCATTAAGAACATGTGTTTTTTTTTCGCATATCAAATACATATTTTGCTATTTACAATATTTTGTCTAGGTACATATGTATACGAACCAAACAAGTTCGTATATAAAACATTCGTTGGTTACATTACGTAGAAACTATTGTATAAGCTATAGAAGCCGTATCGCCCGAAACCATGCAAGTTTTAATGAAAACGCTCCTCAACAAACATAGTAGTTTGTTACGTAGTTGTGTCTGTACATGTAAGTATGTTAAATTTGATGGCGAACGGGTGCTAGGATAGAATTACCACAAGATTGCTGCCATTCTTTGGGTCGGGGGACCCTTAGCCCTTAAGCTAGTAGGTAAATGATCAGATTTAACTTTGTAATGTTTAGTGAGGATCGTGTTATGTAACCTTTCTTATGTTCAATTAGACTTAATAAAATAAGTTAAAATACATTATTATTATTCATGCCAATAAAATACATTGACGTGCCCCGGCTTCGTCCGGATGCAATTAAAAATATTTTTTAAAGTAGGTTCCCACTGCATTGGATACTTACTACTGTCCTTTATATAAGCAAATTTAAAAATCCACTTTCTCTCTCTTTTTCTCTCTGTAATATTAGTATATTTGAAAATTAGAATAATATTTTAATATAATAATATTTTTTGCTTAGATAATAACTGACATTATCACGTTATCAAATGTTGATGTCACGAAAAGAAATATAATAACTATCGATAGATATGAATGCGACTATAATTCTGTTTGTCTGTATTGAAGACAAATTGTGAACAATTTTTTTTTAGGATATGTCATTTATCCTTAGACAGATTTAGGTCCCATTCCAGGCCACAGCGCCATCTAGCCTTAGATGTCACGAAAAAGAAATGGGTGCTAAGCAACTGATAAATATACTTTATATTCGTAAATATAATAGAAATATTTGTGATTTAAAAATCTGTCGCGATAAAAAAAATGAAATTTGTTTAAAGCTACAACTACAGGTTGTAAAATTAACTACTTCAAAGTGTCGAAAGAGTTTTTCCGCTTTTTTGACAAGTAGGCCAACTGAAAGTGACTTAACCCCACGAATGCGATTCAAAGTATTCGTTAGTTTACACGCTAGGGTCGGCGGGCCCTTCACGCGCGAGCGGAGGTTGCTAGAGGGATGGACACTCAAGGAAATTGGGTCATTTGTCCCTCCTACTTCTCACTTGGCTCTCTATTTTGAATATTTTTGGTTTATCGATTCACTCACAAAAGAGGATCTTGATTTACTAACACTGTAAAAGTGTTTTATTGTTATAGACTCAATTAAGCGTAGGTATTTGTTTATTCGTATATTAAGTAAGCACTTATACAAAAGGATATGGCAGTTTCTTAGTAAGAAATTAAAATTGATTTTCTCACACATTAATGTATAAAGCGGGTTTTTAAGTTAGCCGGGTCAGTTAATATTTAATAAGTGAGAAAAACACATGAGGCCCCACTTCAAATTAACAATGCAAGTCAATGTAGATTGTAATTAACAATTATCTTATCTATCTAGGCACTAAAACAAAAAACCTATTTCACTTTCATCATTGGAATCAGTATCTGAAGATTCATTTTTTTCTGTTATCATTATGATTTTTGAGGTACGTTAAACTTTTTTTTTTCTTCTACTGAATAAACCATTTGGATATTTTTATCATATTCTGTTATATAATAATAAGTAAGAAGTATTAAGACCGTTCCTAGAATCTCTACAAACGTAATTCCGGTAGAAAATCGCCCAACCTTTTGTTTGTTTAAGCACTTGTTTGAAGTGTTCTTGTTACTTTTAAAATATTACAAAACATTCACTTTTATCATTCGAATCAGTATCTGAAGGAGAAGCTTTGTACGCAAGACTTATATGTCTAAGTAATTGCTTAGACTATAGCGGTAAAAATTATTAACGATTTTAGGAGGCATAAATTTCTATTTCGCTAAGTTAAAATGGCTCGGCGGGCGGCTCGTTAACCGATGTTAGTCTTAATCATCCCCTCCTCCTCAGACCTCGACCCCTTATCTTATTACCCCACATCTGGGGTCTTACACCCCACACCTCAAAACTGCCTGACTTAAAATAAGGGTGGTACCTACACCCCCATCGATTAGCTGTGGGTGACGTCAATCTTGTAATGTATAAATTTATGTATTTATTTTTTGCAATTTCATGAAAAGTGTAATTATTAATACTGTTATATCGACAAATCGATATACTATTTTAAATAATATATGAAAATGAAATAATTGGTTTTAATACGATTTGTTTGAACGATACACTTCTAATGTGGCTAAACGAGTGACATGATTTTAGTGATGATGTGTCTTTTATAAGATGTACTTCGGAGAGTGTGCTCAGGAGCTGCATGAGCTCATACCGCCTTCCCCTTTCCTTCATAGGACATTCAGACGTATGGCTGGTTACCATCCTCATCTTCTGGATTGGAACTAGTTATCTACCGGCGTCTTTGTTTCCAAGCTCATATACCTAGGCCAAATATTTACAAAGTTCGAGTGAATAGGCATCTTCTGGGTGAGCTCGCTCCATCATCTCCGCTAACACTGCTAGATGCTGATCAAGAGCAAACCCATTTTTAATAATAATAAAAAAATGATTTGTGTGACAAGACTCCACAAGAGTAAAATATTTAACTTACAAAGAAAATGTCTTTTAATGCATTTATTTTTGAAATCATGCCGCTTAGGTAATAAGATTTTAACAAATTACACAATTAGGTACATCAATAATTTTGATGACTGCTAGAGTATGATTAAAATTACATGAATTTACTTATATCTTCATTATTATCTTTAAATACACTCTTAGAAGTTTGCTATCTGCCAGTGACAATCACGTTATTATTTTATCAGAGTTGTTTGTTCAGGATAATAGGTACCGATATGTAACGTCCGTTACATATATGTACCTACCTATTACCTTGGTCAAACAAACTGAAATCTAAGTCAAAGAAAAAGGCTTAATTTGAAATTTAAATTCATCGACCTATCGTATAATATATTATAACTATGCTATGGGTGAAGTTAGTGTAGTCACACCATATCATATTTTCCCATAAATATAAGTTTAATTACTCTCTAAATTTAGAATATTATTAATTGATTATAACTTTTATGTTTCCGTCCGCTACCCGACCTTATAGTTTGGGTGCGGCGGTATCACGTATCTTGTATATTATTTATACGTGAAATATTAGTCAAAGTTGGCGCCCCGGGCGGTAGTTAAGGAGGAGTTCCCGATGAAATATGTCTTGGGGGTGTAACGGGGTGGCAGGGTGGGGCATTAAGGACGTTGCCTTAAGCCTCACATTAGGGGTACTCCGATGAGAAACTTATTAAAGTGGGCAGATCGTGGGTGGGTGATTTAACCTTACTGGCGTAGAGTTTGCTTAGTAATTTCAGCATTGATGGTGTCGTACTGCTTTTTAGGACTATTAGGAAACTTCCAATATATTGCCACTACAATATTTTCCCGATTGTTGATACGTTTATTACTTTAAGTCGTCAAACACATAATATATTTTCTGACTATGGCTACCCCTTTTCTTCGAAAATTATCCATAAAGATAGCTGTAGAACTTCCAAGTAACTTCTTTACTCGGGACACAGCTCGGGGTCTATTTCTGTTGCATTGGTTCGATTTATTAACGTACCAGTATGTAATTTGTATGTAAAGGCTGAGCGCTTCACTTGATCAGTGTCAGGGGTCGTTTTTAAGGTATCTAAAGTTAAATTATCAGGTTAAGTTAAAAAAATAAGTAGGCACATAATAACTTCTATGCACAAAGAATCTCCTCTGTGTGAATAAATAACAACCACGCTAGCCTACTGCGAATTGGAATGCTCACATGAAATTGAAGAGCCTTAGAGGTGCACACGCGACAGAAATTAGAAAGCCAGGGCCATCTACTTATTGCCAAATTTACCACTGATAAAGTTTGCTTAGCATACCTAAGAGAGAAGTAATAGTTTTATAATAGACTGAAATTTAATAATAGACTGAAAAATAGTTTAAGTTGGCTACGTATATGTTAGTTTCTGCTGATTTTTATAAGAAATTTTAAATGGAATATCTAAGCGTGATATCTAGATTGAGACTACGTAGTTGACTCCTCCCATCTAGAATGTTTGTAAACTATCTAACTGAAGCCTAAAGTTAGTAGAGGCATCAATTTGTCTCGTCCCTCGTGCTACAACTTGTACGAACTAATTAAAACTTAATTTGAGATAAATACCATTTAAGAGGTATTATCCAACTAATCCTTCATCAGTGTACAATCACTGCCTGGGTCTCTCTATCTTTCTCTCTCTAAGAATCATCTTTTTAAATATAGTAAAAGGTGACAGACATTCTGACTTTTCGCGTGCTTTTAGGTGGCTACCATCCCAACTAATAATTATAATAAATTCAAAAATTAGTTTTTTTTATTTGTTTGTTAAATTTTCACGCCTTAACTACTCAACAGATCATAATAAAATTTGAAATGAAACCGATCAACTAAATTTAAAAATAAAAAAATCAACGAATGACACTAAAAAAAAGGGCGAACGAAGTCGCGTGCAAAAGAGAGTAAAATAATAATCATTAATCTATATATAGTATAGGACAGGCATTGAATCAAATATATCTTTTTTATGTAAAGAAGTATTATGATATAATAAAGGGATATATTTTAACCCTGAAAAGATTAAGGTATATCTAAACCTCAGAACATACACCTTTTAATGATCTGAGATCTAAACACTATAAAATAAAGTTATTATCCGATTCAGTCCGGTTTTGTTTGGGACAACAAATCCCATTTTGATGCGGTATTTAAACAACAAAACACAGATATCGGCAGACAGGTTTACGATTTACTTGATGGTACCTTGAATGATGCAATATTCGAGTAGCCTATCGAATAGGCTCTGGAATCCCTTCTTAAAGAATAATTTCAAAAAAAAATAATTCGGTACAGTTATTATTATTTTTTATTATTTTTGATAATATAAAGGTGGCAGACAGGCAGGCGGCCCACTTGATGGTAGGTGGTTGCCGCCTAAGGACACAAGCAACACCAAGGGGAGTGCTAGTGCGCTGCCTACCCTATTATCTAATAAGTATTTGAAAAACACAAAAGTAAACATGCAAATCGTGTAAGTAACTGAAATTTAGGTATTTGGAAAACTATATGGAAGGCCTAGAACGAACTTTTCAAAGTAGGCTCTGATCCGGATCTGAAAACCAATCCCCCATTTCCATTGTGGTCAGCAGCGTACTTGCATGTAGAGTTGCTCGTATGGGCGACGATAGCCACTACCATCAAGTGGACCGTCACGTCAGTCTGTCTGTTGTACATAAAAAAAAAGTTTTCTAACGCTAGATACTAGATGAAGAGACTGTATTAGTTTGTCTTTCATTTGATCTTTTGTATGTTAAAAGTAGGTATATATAACAGCATTTAGTAAGCAAATTGAATAGATACCCACCTTTACTTAAATATGGAAGCTTAAGCTTAACACCCGACCTATTTAGAAGCAAGTACAAAACTAGAGGTTCCCACCCAAAATGTTTACAAAGCATTTGGTTAATAACAGAAAGTTCGGAGAGGTTGGGTCGAATTCTCCTAATACCAACACAACAATACAGTTGCTAAACAGTATGGAAATAAACTTTTGTAAGTTATTAATTCTTTAATGGCGACTCTAAAATTTTTGAAGTGAAAACTTCTTTAGGCGCGTTGGGCATTTTTGAGATGAGAAGAAACCATTGAACTCGCGACACTGTCATGTAATTCTTACGATCAATAATAATCGTATTTACCTAATTCGATAATGCCAACGAATCTAAATATCATACAAATCTTTTTGTGAAGATACGTTATCACTTCTGACGTGCAGTCCTACGACTGACATGTTTTTTTTAAATATTATTATATTTTTTAGTAGCCAATTTAATATTTAAATTTCATATAAATTGTAAAAAATTACAAAAAATGCATGCAGATTCTATAAAATTTATTTATGTTATAAAATCTATATCATAAGTATTATAAATGAATTTCATAAATGAAAAGCTATAAAATTTACTTTAACACAACTTCACTAACTTACAATAAATATCAAAGCATCGAAATCCAAAAAGTTTAACCTGAGCTTTAACAATAAGTTTTTGCAGTCCTATATAGCATTCAAAAGCTACGATATTGCAAATAAATTACATACAAATGGGCGGAGCTTGTTGACATATTATGTCATTTATACACAGTGTATCCTTTTCCAAATTTTTTGTCCCTAACCGAGGAACCCATATAAACTATAGAGTCGGCTCTTAATATTTAAATAACCTTTGAGTATCTGGCATACGGCCAGATTTATTAATTATTATATTTTATAAGTCTCCTACTGTTAGTTGAATGCTGTTATTGCGTAGAAGCTGAGCAGGTGTGTGAGTGAAAACTATTAAAACTGTGAACGGTGCGAATGTGTGCGTGGGACAAGAGTTGCCATGGCAACGTATCTTAAAGATATCCCTCTCTGGCCCGTCTCAGTTTTCTCCTTTCTCCTTTGCACGCGTTTCTTGTCGGGAGGCGTGGGTTCGTAGAGATAGCAAAAAAGGTTTAGATTTTAATTTCAATAGCAACTTTTGGGCTTAAAAAATTAAAGCTATTATCTATACATAGACAAAATAAAATCGCTGTGAAAATTTCTTCGTCTTCTAAACTACCTAAAGAATTTTGATACGGCTTTTACTAATGGACGTAATTCATGTTTTAATAACAATATATCGTTATGTATTACATTACATTAAATCAAATCAAATCAAACCAAAATATTTATTTATCAATTAGGTTTTTACAAGAAACTCTTATGATCGTCATTATAAATTTAAATTTACCAGGGTTTCGGAAAAAAAGCCAAGATGACGATCCTGAGAAGAAACCCCGAATGAAACTCAGGATACTGTTCTTTTTGTCATCTTGAAAATATATTAAAATTACAACAGTTACGCTTAAATTCAAACAAAATCAAAGTTTTACATATATAGAATATAGAATAAAATAAGGCTTATAGAATAAAAAAAAAAGTTGAAATAACAAACAAGAATCAAATTAATTTAACTAAACTGCTGTACCGTTTAATGAATTGTAGGTATGCTCACGTAAGGACGTTTCACGAAAGACAACGACGTCATAGAAAACATAATATTGCGAAATTTATTCGAATGTACTTATATATCTATAATTAGACTTTTTTGTAGTCAGTACTAAAGGGTCTAAGCTCGCAACGCGGGGGTATACATAGCACTAATGGAGTGGCGAGTCCTCCCTCCTTCGCGTCCCGCACCCCGCACCCCGCATCGTGCTCCCACAAGCCATAAAATTGTAAATTACTGATGAACCGGCTAGCGACGCTCATCGATTTTATTGATAGTTCTGGGCTCTGTCATTTAGTTTTAATCTATTTGATACCGTACGCTAAACTATTAAGGTACGAATTTATTTGAAACTTCATATTTCGACACCCTTTAGTTAATTTTTGGAAGAAAATCAAAAAATTATAAAAAATATTCAAAGAAATTGTAAATAAAAAAACATAATTTACTTGAATTATTTTGGCAGATACTTTACTTGATAGCAGCAGTTATTACTTGATAATAATAACAATCAGTTTATCAATGGCCGCAATTAAATCGTGTAACTTATTTGAATTAAGAACTCACCTTCATTAATTCTGTTTCCTTTCGTTTCCATTTACTATTTTTTAGTTTTAGTTAAACTAAAATCACTTGATTTAAAAACTCTAAACGTTTACATTAAATCGAAACAGATTTTATTTTGACCTTTTAAAATTTTCTAGATGATAACTTCAAGTTTAACCCAAGGATCATGTAAAAAATTCTAACACTTCTCATCACAAAATCTCGCAAGAAACTAAATTTTAAAATAAGTACCAATGACGTTTTTTTTACATATTAATATTAATAAGTGTCCGGCTGTGTCCGGTCAAGGAGTTATGTTAATAGGCTGTACTATTGTCAATGAACCGGTACTGTACAAATTTGGGGAACGATAACCAGTCTCTTTAGAGTTTAGTGTGAGAATTATGATCTCTAGTGCCATAATTATAAGGTTCAATCTCGTTTAGTTTTAACGGTTTGCTTCGAGTTGTTAATTTGGTTAATTGTAAAGGTGTATTGCATTGGAAATGAGGTAATGCAGCATCAGCATCCCTTTTTAGGGATCCACATTTGAACTATTGATCTCAGTGACCCATAGCTATTTTAGTTCTAGACTTGGAGTCGTGAGACCGTTTGGTGAGATGGGATTCTGTGGGAATTACTGTTGGCCATCGTTCGTTACCAATAATTTTAAAAAATCAATTTGATTTTTGTAATTTCAATGTTGATATCGTTAGAAAATCCTATAATCATATCACTACAATAATTTAATGAGAGTAAAATGTAGCTACTTAGCTGTTTTTCTCAGTCAACCAGAAATGGTGAACCAGAATGGACCGCACTGAATATGGGGACATACTAGTACATATTCAGTGCTGTCAAAAAATTGTTGTTTAAGACAAATGACGCCTGACGCGTCACAGCAATAAATCGTTTTATTTAGACTTCCATGTTACTTTCTAATAAAAAAAGAAAGACATTTGTTGTCACTTTTTTTTAAGAAAAGAACATTAAGGTATACAATTATTTAAGGAATATAAAAAAACATATACTCGTATACATAAACTACTAAACATTTTAATTAAAAAAAAGACCTTACCGCTTTTTATTCGGGTTCGATTCTTGGAAGGGCCACCTTTGTGAATTTGGATCTATTTACCTATCTATCTCTGTTTTTGATAAGGAGCGGACAGGAAGCCCGGAAAATTATGTTTTACGGGGAGTAGGAAAATTCTACGAAAAAGTTCTCATTGCTCATTTAAAGTAAGCGAAGTATATGTGGCAATAGAAGTTTCGGTTTAATTTCAATTACTTATTTTGTTTGTTTTGTACTTAATATTAAATGACGATTTAGTCATGTTTGACTGTAAGTTGAATATGCATATCAATTTCGAAGCAATATACGTGTAATTTGGATTTCTTCTAACTTTCATCTGGAAAATAAATTTAAGATGGTCTCTGTGTTAAAAAGGCCGACATTTTTTCCATTTAAATTTGCTTTAAAAGGGGACCAAGATCAATCGACCACGATGACCTATCTATGCCATTTAGGTGTATATATTCCAAGACAGTGTTTAGGTGTTTTATTCAGAAATTAAATTGAACACAGACGGGTCAGACGGTCACCAAGAAAAATGACATTTTTTTTATGAAAAGGAATGCAGGCAGGCTGATATTCCACTTGGTGGTATGTGGGCACCGTCGTCGCCTAGCAATGGGTGTTGCAAGTGCGTTGTCGCCCTTAATAGGATTCTGTTTAAGCTATTAGGAGGGAGATAGGTAGACTTTTCCATCCCATACTTACATATCGAAGCACAATAGCAGACATGCTGTTATTTCATGGTGGCCTCTTGTAAGGGGGTGATTACGGTCGCCAGGCTGCCCAATTTGTAGCTGCGAAATGCGGCGATATTAAAAAAAAATTAACAAAAAATTATTGGTTATCGTGTTGACGATTTTCATTATGGCTAAAAATATATGTGTTTCTTTTAACACAATTAAAGTTAAGTGAAAATCAGTTCAGCCGTTTTGAAATAACACAGGAAAATATTACAGCCTGCTAATATTAATAAAATCTTTATTTCTAAACTACATACAGACACTTCAGTTATATTTCTTTGTATAGTTAGGTTCGAACCAGGCCGTAAAGGCGCTAATGCCTCGGTCCCTCCTCCCTCTGTTCGAGTTCATTTCCTGTAGCAAATCGTCTTGTAACATTCACACGGGAACATACCTACATAATATGTTCATTCGATGGACACACTAACTTGTGTCATAATATTGAAATAGACTACTTAGGAAGGTAAAAATTTCTTGAGGTACATTATCTTAGTAAATTATTTGAGGAAAAGGATTTTATTTCAGCTTATTTCAGTTATCGTTATACATAAGTACCTACCTGCTTAGTTAACCTTTTGTAACAATATATAACTACATCTTTTTCGTTTTGTCTCTTTAATTACATATGAAACATACTTGTAGAACAAAATCTTGTTGTAAAAATGTAATATTTCTTATTTCCAATTACGAAAACTGGACTCAATTCCAAATTTGAAAATCAAGAAAGACATTTACAATATAAATCTCGTTTAGTACTTTATATGAGAGACATAGGTTGTATAAATCAATAATATACCTAGTCCAGCCATTATTTCTGTTACAAATGAAAATGCATTTACTTTTTTATAAATTAAGGTAATTTTAATAAAACTTATATATACAAAAGTGTTGTATTTACATGATACATATTATTATTTATTTTTATTAGTAAAACATTTTAATAATATATAGATATCTATTTTAATTCAAGAGAATAAGCATTAACCTAAGTTACATTGTGTTGTTTCAGATAAGGTTTACTACTTAATGTTACGATCCGAGTTTCGGGTCGTAAAGACAAAACCATTAGCTTCCTACGAAATTATGAACGCTATAATATAGGCAGTCCTAGTTTAGGTACAGTCAAACACATAAATTAGTTTGTCATCTCCCAATATAAATTGACTAAAATGAAATTTTTATTATTTGCAAAGGCTGTTTTTATAAAATGAAATATTTTTTCTATTCTTACAGAAGCACACTAGAACTCAAAGAAAAAGTTGGGTAATAAATTCGACCGAATACTGCTCATATTTGAAGCACCAGAAAACATGTTCCGGCCTTTGATAGTAATTACCCCACCCCAACCCTTGATATTAATAATATGTTTTATCGAAATCATTGCGTGGAGTTGACACAAAAATTAAAATTTTCCTTCCCATGCGAAGATTTTATAATCTATACTTATAAAGAGAGAAGATTTGTATTTTTGTATGCTTGTAATGAATAAACTTAAAAATTACTGGACCGATTTTGAAAATTCTTTCACCAATAGAAAGCTAGATTATCAGCGAGTAACATAGACTGTATTTTATAAAGTACAGCAGCACAGATTAATAAGTAGTTACTACCGTAACAGATAAATCACTCCCTAACAAAAAGACCATCACAACTTTTTTAAATGCCTACCGTTTTGCCTCGCCAACTGCTTAGCGGAAAAATATACCTTATAGTTCAAACGTTGAGTTGTTATTGCTCTGCAGCCGCACGCGCCCGCGTGACATTGAAGTAATAGTAATAAAGTCAGGGCTATTGCTACTGAGTTTTTCTAGGCCGTCCCAAAATACAAAGCTAATTAAGCCGCTAGTAACTATTTATTAAGTAATTAACTAGTAACTATAAGCTTACAACTTCTCAGTTCAAGTTGATCAGAATAACATGATTTTTAAGATGTAAATAAGTACTAGTAGGTAACGAGCAATGATAAAAAACCTTGTAGGTATTTAAAGGTTTTCATATTGGTAGGTACTTATTCCTATTTCCACTGAAGAGACCAAATAAAAAAGCTTAAATTGTGTATATCATTAGTCCACAAATCCACACAACACAAAGTCGACCAAACATCGAGTTTTGATGAAATAGTCGGAGAGCTCGCTGCTAAATTGTTCTCGACATAAAATTATTTGGCGATACATTATTGTTCTATAGTGAAAAAAATTTTGAACAACGGCGGAGAGTATTTATGTAAAGTATGTAAGCAGCCCCGGATCTTCAATTTTTTTTAGCCGGGGCAAAAAATGAAAAATGCCGCCCCCGCCCAATTATATTTATTTTTACCTTTATAATCCATAAAATTTCAGCTATCAGATGTCCACTAATTGATTGACATTTGGACATAGCCTACATAGGACTTCCGGAAATAATGCATTCATCGCTTTTCTTTCTGTGTTAAGCCTATTTTTTTTTAAGTTAAAAAGGTGGCAGCAGGCTGACGGCTGACTTATTTACAGATAAATAGACATGAGCGTGTAGGATATATATTTATACACAGCACAGGATAGGGTTTATAATAAAAATATGTATGAATAAAATAAAAATCAAATATATTATTACAATTTTACTCTTCGAGATTTTTGTTCAGCAAATAAATCTATGGCCTTGTCATAATTACATAATGTAAGTATTGAGTAAAGTAAGTATTTGTTATGTTACTAAATAAAACTGTTTTTACAGATTTAAATTGTGTATTGCTTTATAACAAAACCCATCGTTTCGACACCTTTATAGCAGCCGTGGTAGTTGGGTTTATTAAAAATCAATACACAACTTAAATCCGTTAAAATAGTTTTATTTAGTTACAGGGAGTTGTGACAGATAAAGAAATGTTGTTAACTAATATTTTATGTTTCAGGTTTTCATCGGGTTACTTTCTGCGACCACGGAAACGGCTTCGACTTCGTAGAGATACAGGATCAATTTAGTTACAATAATGAAATCTTGACCTTTGTTTTTTAACAATTATTTTTGTTATGAGTTGGGTTCAAAGATAAAAAAAATAAATGTGAATGCGCGCGCTCGCGTCGGTGGCAACCGCGTGAATGTGTACCTTGGAAAGTACAGCGGCGCGGAGGCACTTAGCGCCCGCAAGTACATGAAGTGAAAGAGGCCTGACAGCAGCTAGTAATTAATATTGTCATAAAAGCACCAGTAAAACAACCAAAACTATATAATATGTACAAAATTCTAAAATGTACACAAAATCTGTACATAGTTCCTTTATATAAGTTGTGGGTGCAACTTCGTAAAATGTAGAGGTGATACAGGCTGGAAACACCATAGTGATTTGGTGATCACGTCGTCGGTGAAATTGCTTCTTACAGTTGTAATTCATGAACTTCCAGCGATTTGTTGCTTTTAAGTTATTTGTATCATACGATGCTCTTGAGTTAGGTATTTTGATTTTTATAGGTGTCAAAATAATTTTCAAAATACTATTTTATAATTACCTATACATATACATATAAGTCGAATAAAACATAATAAGTAAAATTGTCATATTTTTACTGTCAAAAATATATAGTTAAATATATCGCTTTTTTAGTAACGAAAATAAATATACTTTCTGTGAAAAGTGTTATATTAGTCAGGTCTCATATTACGTCAGACTATAGAAAACTTAATACTTTTGTGTGCGTTTAATCTATAATATAAAAATGAATCCATAAATGTGTTGCTAAGCGCAAAACTCGAGAACGGCTGGACCGCTTTTAATTCTGTCTTAACTCATGGATAGAGGGATAATCAGGGAAGGTTTTTACGTAAAAAAAATGCACCCCGGGCGAAGCCGGGAGCGGGCCGCTAGTAACTAATAAATATATTATCTTATCCAAAATGGCTTTTCTTATGGCTTTTATTGATATGTTCTTAGTTTAGTTCTTATCAAAGGCCACATCCTGCATATTTAGTGTTAAAATTATGTTACAAAAGATTTACTCGTAGGCTACTATTACATATACCTATTGTTAAACAATTTTTACTTTGCTACGGTTTAATAAGTGTTGTTTATTTAGTAGGTAACCTCTTACTTTTATTACTACTCTTATAAAGAGTATAGGAAAACAAATAAGTATATATATTCTCTAAATCGAATAAACCCTATCATGTAATAAAATGCATAGAGAATACACTGGACGTAGAAGTCGTACGTTTAATTTAAATTCTAGTAATATTCATTAACCCGCTTAAGGAGTTTAATTTAGACCACACTTCTGCGCCCTACGCCTTGGGCGGTCTACAGATAACCAGTTTATGTGCGTACGCGACTCTCTTTATGCGGTTAGTTTGCCTATTACTTATCCAGATCCCATAGAATGTTGCCTGAAGGACTACATTGTTGTTTCAGATTAGATTGAGATAATAACATACTCCTTTTTACAATATGTGTTCTCATATATAAAGGCAAGGAGGCAGGCTTCATGGCCGTTGGTGTTGTTGGCGTCAGCAAGTATGATAAAAGGTTTTCTTCTTTACAACACCTCATTAAAAGATTGGTGTTCATTAAACATCACGCGTCACGCGATCCTATGATAATTCCATTATACTCATTCTAAATTGTCTCCAAGGATCAATGTTCTGTGGAAATCGCAAACTTAAAAAAATAAACGAAAAATGTAGGCAATTTTTTACATTTTGAAGCCCAGCTTATGATTGTGAAAAAAAGAATGTCATGCCATTATAATCTTACTAAAGTGTTTACTAAAGCTGTAGCCTTATATAGATATTGAAGAAATTATTTTTTATTTAATTCATTTTTATTACCTATATTTATTGAATTCATTCATTGATCAGCTTGCCAGGAAATCAGACTAGAAATCAGAGATGCAAGGATTTGGGAGTGGCTTACTACTCCCACTGTGTAAGAAGTTTTTTAAAACTAAGATAAAACCCGAATAAATAAGAGGAAGAGGAATTTCAATAGTCATTCAAATATCTGAGCGGTTTTTCGTCGTACACTCTTTCTTATTTTGTGGTGAAAATTTTTTTTTGTTCAAGCGTTCTCCGTTGCAAAACCTATTAATATTCTATTTTAATTTTAAATGCGTTTAAAATACACCAAGAAAAGCGTTTAGCCCCTGTGAACATTACACGCTAGGACAAGTAACAGGGTCAAGTGAACACGCAAACGCATAACGCGTGCGTGACTAACCATACGTTCTCGCAACCCCACACCAACCTCCTCTTACTTGTAGGCTGAACATCTTTACTCTATCTGCCTATTTCAACAATTCAATATATGTCAACATGACATTAGCTTCATTTTGTAGTGGCAGCCAGTCTGGCGGCACTTTCCCTTATACCGATCAACGGAAAATAGTAGTTTTTTAGTATCAGAGCCTAGGTTTAACCTCACTTTTTTTAACGTTGGGAAATCTTTTTGGATACCCGCCAGTGTAGGGGACATTGCGGCTACGGCTACGGCTACGGGGAGGGCTACGCTCCCCGTCAGAACCTCGGCGTACCCGAAAATGGAGGAACAGCACTTGTAGAGTGGGTATACCTACTCTTTTTATCAAAAGAAAAGAAAGAGAATATTTGACATCATCTATGTAAAAAGAAAAAGCTGATTCAGTAAATATGTACTGCGAAAAAATTTGTTAACTTACAGAAGTTGGAAGTGGAAGTTGGCACATAATAATTAGCACTTTTTGATATTTTGATATTTTGAAAAGGGAAAAAGTAAAAAAAAAAACAATAAGGGTTTTATCAAGGCTCGGAGGAAGAAAAAGGGACAAAGGAAAACCCTGCCGCAAGTGGACTCACTGTCACCCTTCTTGTTTGGTACTTAACACCAACCAAATTAATATATAAGGAATTATATATTAATTTGTACCACTGACTATTTACTTCGAAACTATGCACCGAGGCATAAAGAACGTCCTGCATGAAAAATACAAACGTAAGTCAAACGGTGCTAAGCGATTTTCTAGGTATATACCTATAATTAGGGAATTTTTAAATATAAAAATTGGGTTTAACATTAAAACAACTTTCTCAATATACGTTTGGTTGATATGCTATCATACAGAAATTGTCTTTCATTTGACAAATCTGTTAACATATAATATGTCAATCCCTAATGACATAGTGTTGACCAAATAAAAAAAGAGATTTATCAACATATATACATTATGCGCTTGAAGTCAACTTAAGCAATGTTTCGTATAACAAACAATAAACGGCAAGCTATGAGCCAGTAAATAGAAAATAAACTAAGAAACGGTTCCATTTACCCGCACGAATTATTCATTATGCGCTGCATTCCAGTACTGAGACGAAATACAATGTCCAGCCCAACTTGATCTATGTTTTCCCTTCGTTTTCCCCTTTTTTGAAAACCAATTGGGTTATGAGGGGAGGCAGGGTGGTTCAAGTGTAACTGGGAGTTCGTAAGCTCTTGGTCGACGATGTAATAAAGGAAAATAATTCCGGGCACGATTCTCAAGAATCCACGGTCCTATTTAATGAAATGTCGTATAATGTATAATCTTGATGATGCTCATAGGAATACACAACGCCAAACGATAAGGTGTTTTGCCTGTTTACCGTTGTTAATAAAGAACAAAATGAAATAACACCATGGATGCTATGGTGTTTTGGTGTTACCACATCTTATACTATAACACAATCTATAGGTCGGTAGCATACTTGCGTTTCCCCGACATTTATCGTGTTATGGACCACCGTATCTACCTACCGTCGACTTTTAGTTTGGACTAGAGTTAGAGTGCCATATATATAAAATGACGGTCATGAAATAAAAACAAATACATTTAATCGTTATTGAAATTTACTTAAAATTATATTATATACAATACCTAAGTGATTGTATTTATATCTATAACTAAACATTAAGTGCAACGGAGACCAAGTTTCGACTTTCTCGTACATTAAAGCGAGCTACTATGTATTTTCCCAAATACATAAGACAAACCGCGAGTTCCTCTTGTATCACACAGGTGGCCAACTCAAGTGAACTAGCCTAAACTGGTTATAACAAGTTAAGGCGGGCGTGGGGGAGGCACAGAGGCGCGGGGAGAGGGTCTAACTAGATTCCTCCCAACTTTCTCGTGCTAGATAATGATCTTCGCTACGTGGCGTGGGTGCGCGGGTGATGACTGTTTACACGGGCGTGTCAAACGTAGCGGTTCAAACGCCCGTCTGTAGTTGCATTTTTCTTTTTGGGAGTTCTTTAAAAAGCTACGATTTTAAAAGCGTTGATGTAACCTTATACTAAGGTTAATTAAAAAAAAAAATTATGTGAAACACAACGCCATCTAGAGGTCTAATGTGACATCGTTAACTTTGTATAATCTATCAATATCAATAAAAAAATTAATCGCTAAAATTACATGTGTTGCTAAGCGCAAAAGTCGAGAACCGCAGGACCAATTCTGGGATTTTCTTTTTCAAATGTTCGTTGAAGTCTGTGGAAGGTTCTTATGAAAAGAAAAATTAGAAAGATGGCTCGGAAATTTGCATCCGTGCAAAATTGGAGGCGGGTCGCTTATATATGAATGTCTATTAAATTCACTAAGCAATTAAATTATTATATGATTTTCAATGTATTTATTAAATATGCGGAGGAAATTCTATTGCAACTAAGAATAAAAAAAATCTTTCACTATATTATAATTATGATTTAAATAATTAAAATACCTATAATTATGATTTACAGTGATTTAATACAGATTATTATTGTTTTGAACAGACTACTTATATGTAGGTATACAGACTAGACAATATGTACTACATGAGTGACAGAGTTAAATGAGTGATGTCACAGAGCATAAGTATATCACGTTCGCGGTTCGGAGCATGAACAAAAAGAAACATTAAAATTTGTTATTTCTCTCTCAATTCATAATTTATATATACCTATGATACAACACTGTACCTCGCTTGATAATATAAAATTTATATTATCAAGCGTTGTATGGTCTATATTGTAGAACATATGACGCTTACCTATATCATAAATCACGAATTCATCTAGGTACCTACAACATGAGTAAATTTTCCATGGCAAACACTATAAATAGGAAACCCAATCATAATGGAAAATGATTGATTGAATCTATTGAAGAACATTGTAGGGGCCAGTGGTTTTCAAATTTTAAAATATACATTTTTATGAAAAGCAATAAAAAATTAATGATAATATTATCTTAAAATATTTGATATAACTATATAAAAAATACAGTAGAATTCTATAGTTGGCTGCATAAACTTACAACGACTCGTGGAAACATTTTGTCATGTTTTGTTTTGTCACAAATTAGTATTTTAGTCATGCGGATTGGCATGACTTAATAATCTCCTTCATAACTTGGAATAATATTCCAGTTATGGAAGGTTTCTCACATGCATGTTTCCTAATGCAGTTTTCCTTCGTAGCCCGACTGGGACTGGGATTCGAATAGTTAATCTTAGTCCCATTAGCCCCATTGGGCTATCACTGAAAAGGGCGTTATGTCGCATAATTATACCTGTCTTATGATAAAAGACAGCAGGGTATACTGAAGGTCCACTATACTATACTTAGACAGCATCGCCTGGGAACACAAAAAACACAAGAAGTCATTACGTTGATTACTCCGAAGATGAAGGGTAAGAAAAAAAGGTGATTAATAATTTAATGTATAGGTATTATAATAATTCAAAGGTTGACAACCGCTGCATTCATTCAGGGAGCAACTATCTCGAAAACCGGGGGATTTACATATCTTCATCAGTGAAAAGGTGGGGTAAAGATGATTTGGCGAAATTGCGCGGGCCGTCCGACCCGGGGGTGATGTGGGGGGAATTCCGGAGAGAAGGGAGAGTCTCCCCGGGGGATAATTGCCCAAGAGTAACGCATGTCTTCAACCATTTCAGTGACATTTGAAGATAATTCGATTCGTTTCAGGGATAATTACGTGAGACGCGTTTTGTTCGCTTTAACGCAAAATGTCGTATTTTGGCTTTATGCTAAAAAGCCTTCTCATATATCATTTAATTACTTAGTCTATTTTCAGCCTTAAATGTGTAAGTATTAAGGTTGATATCACTGCTTGAATATGTTGCAACAATTCATTTTGCGTTACGAAATAGTGGTAAAACATTTCAAGCATAATTTTGCATTTAAGTTGAAATATTTATTAAGTAAAATCAATTAGTCATAGTGGCAGACATACCTAATTTAAATGTTGGCGTATTTTGATACAACCTCCATTTTTTAAAAATATTATTTAAAGCCAAAATGGCTTTTACGGTGAACAATGTGTCTTGAATAATACAGCTAGATAAGTATTTTATTTATATTTATAAGATTAAGTTTTATAAGATTAAACAAAAGAAGATTATGTTTTTATCCCGTATTGATATCCTTTTCCTTATAAAATTGAATTAAAAAAAATTTAATTTAAATATTTAATTTTCCAACTGTATGCGACATCTATTGTCGAGTAGAAGAACTAATATAAGCACAAGTGAATATCGTTGGCGCCACCTATCTTGTGTCAAAAATAAATATAAGTTATGTAATTTAATTAAATGCCAAGTATTAAAAAGCTATAGTGACCCAGGATTATACTTTTAGTGCTAGTTATTACAACTACATTTATATTTTAAAATTAGTTCACAAGATTTTTCGGCCAAGGTTTAGCGTGCTACTCGATGATAGATGGCGTTGTGAGCTTTTATTAACTAGTGACGCCATTCTATAAAAGAGAATAAAAGTAAAAATATTAATAGTATATGAATAGTAATTCTCAAAAATGTGTTTGGACTATTTCTACAGAAATACTTATAAATTGCTGTAATAAAACTATAACTGTAACTGCCGAATAAAAGTATTGAAAATAAATTTGATGTGAATGTCATAAATAAATATTTAAAAACCTTATTTAACAGAGGTTTATTATTTTATCAGAATTAACTAGTGTCAATTCGGAATTATTTAAGAAATAATTGAATGTTTTCTTCAGGCACCTTATTGTTATTATTAATTGGTGGTACCTACCTACACTCTTGCAACTCGTAAAGGTGAAAGCTGTCGTCTTCATGTCAAAGCTTGGAAACTATTTCTTCGTTAGCATTTTACTTATTTCTTCTTTCTGGCTGCCTTCCTGGTACACTCGTTATATGGAACAGTGGGAACAGTCGCTGCCTTAATTTGGTCGGTCCAGGTTGACTTGAAATAAAAACAACATCAAAAGGCATTCAGTAATTATGATTTTGTTTTCTTATTTTTCATATTGATTGTGTCTTTTTACTATATTTATTATAATAATAAAAAATACTTTTAACAGGTGTATGGATCAGTCTAGAATTATTATACGATATAATAATATTACACATGGGTCCATGCTTGAAAATAAATGAATTTTAATTTTAATTTAACTTAATAGGTGACCTTCCATACGGTCTCATGTATATTAAAAATATATTAAATTTGAAATCGTAGGTACATACCATCTGCATCGATAATTTTATGTTATTTTTACATGTCCATTTTTAAATACCATGGTTGTTTTTATTTTTTATTTTATTATTACTAAGACATAATATAAAAAATAGCCAACACCATATGTGCTGCAAGTACGGGGCAAACTACGATATATTGGGATTAAGGATAAGTGATTAGGAAAATTGGCTTTGGCGTACTCCCTCATTGAAACAATACACAATACTGTTGTATCACAGTTGTCTTCTATAGTGGGACTATATCTATAGTCATTTAATGCACATCGCTTGTACAAAAAATATTGACGTCTTTGGACATAACTACATCTGTGAGTAGGTTTATGAATAGTGTATCGTTGCGCAATTTAGAAGCCCTAAACATTTCGAGAGACACATACCTAGGTACTATTCCCTAGTATTCTTATAATATTCAAAGACTAGATTTTATCTTCCAGAAACCACTGGTTTCTTACAAAAACATTTCTTTTAATTTCAACCTGGAGAGGTGGAGGAACAAAAATATAAAAAACTTTTCTTTGTTCCTCTAAGTTTTTTTTATATCTTTGGACCATGCCAGCCGCCCTGTAACTTTACCACAGAACGAGTATAATCAAGCGTTTGAATCTTGATCAATAAATATGGCTATTATATCCATCCAGAGAGGTAATGCATCATTGGAATCAATTTTCTTACATTCATAAAATCGGGCTGGGTGCATAGGCGAGTTTTAAAGCGGGATTTACCTATTTCATTTAAGGATATAATGAAATACAAATATATAATTAATACGCGCCACGAAAGAAGAGAATGTCATGAGGCAATGGTAGAGATTCCGCGCAGTTACACTCGCTCACAAAATAGTTAAGTAAATAAATTATATATACCTAGTCCAGGTCAGATTATAATATTTATTTAGATAAATAAATAAATATTAGAATCTAATATTTGTTATTTTTATGTGACGGACCGACAGACTTTAGTTAAATTTAATTTTGTCCTGCCACTCAGCTGAAGATCCACTAATCACTGGCAACTATTTTTATATACATATATTTTTTATTTTAAGGACGGCAGACTGGGTTATTGACTTGGTAGGTGGCTACCGTCGCCTATAACACAAGCAACGCCACAGGTGCTGTATTTGCGTTGTTTACTACAGTAGGATTTAAGGAAGGGATAGGGAAATGGGGCTCTGGCATCCCTTACTCACTCGCCGAAGCACAACAGCACACATGCTGTTATGACACGGTGGTCTTCTGCAAGGTGATGGATACTGTCGCCAGACGGGCTGCGAAAATGACTGCGTAACGCAGTGTGCCCTGCCACTTTTTATTTTTGATTATTTATTTATTTATTTTCATCTATAAACAAAGATAAGTGGGTATAATAACTTTATTGAAATAGGTACCTACTATGAAACAAATACAGCATAGGTAGGTATACGATTTTTCTCAATATTTCATACATAGAAATAAAAAAACGAAATATCACTCAATGGTTATAACAAAAAATCTATAAAATTACTAATTCGTTATGCTTTGGTCAGACATTTCCATGAAGCAATTCGGTCAGACGTTCGATAAGAAAGGATTTTTGAAAATTTACATTTTGAGAATGAAAGGGAGGGTTGTACTTGGCATATGGTTTTACCTATTAAACTTTACTTATACGGTTGTTTATTAATGATGTCTACAGGTGATCTGTCGCTACAGATAAGTACTTATTTAATACTTAAGAAAAAAAAACTAAAAGTCTTTCACTTAAAGTCTCGTTACCCATGGCAATATAAAAAAGTAGATACTTCATTTATAATGAAGCAAAATAATACCTAAGTAGGTACCTAATTAAGTTGTGAATGAAAGTCGTGAATATATATAATTACCTACATTTCATATCACATGGGAACTAAATAGGTAGGTTTTTGCATCAGTTTTTTTATTCCAGTGTGTGTTCTGTAATCGAATAGCCACGAGGAACAGCAGTGCCTAATTTCAGAATTACTGATTTGGCATTTAACGTATTTGAATAACTGAATAGGTAATTGAAACATCTGACAGTTCAGGAGTTAATCAGGTCCAAAGACTTTGGATTTATTAACTTACATGTTCTATAATTATGTTATTTGTCCAAAATAAGAAATCTCTTCAAATTATTTTTATCAGATTATAATGTATTACCTACTACCTAAATTTTTTAGTTTTATAAAAAATCTGTTTGTGTACTTAAAATGACATAGTAATGGCCCTTAATAACAAAAGCGACAATTATTCTATGTAATTATTTTGTATAAAATGAAAATTGTATAAGTAGGTTACCTAAGTAACCTCTTTCAGCTTCCTTAAAAATTCAACCAATTTTTAAATTGCGTATTAGTACATATTAATTATACATTGTTATTTTAATTAGACATCGTTATTTATTTTATTTATAAATTATAAATAAGTAGATCTACAACTATTGAACAAAAATTAACATAATTGTTATCAAAAATTAGTATAAGAAGAGAATAGGCGATTTAAACGACATTAGTTAGTGCGATAGTTTCCTAAAATTTCATTACAAAACGGCAATAAAATACTTGAAATCAACGGACGAATTAAGCTGAAATTAATACCAGTCTTCGCCCGCCGTCGGGCAAGCAACATGGCGGCCACTATACCGGTCCCCCACACCAGCGACATCTAACAACCACCCCACCCGTCGTGTAGCTTTTTTGCGAGCGAGAGAGACCTTCCACACTCCTCTGCTTTCGTTCTAAAATATTTTCTCAATGTGACTACTTACAATCAAATTCCAACCTTAACCCTATAACATAAAGCTGTATTTTCATTATTCCTGTAGCGGGAGTTACGACGTATGCGAGTTGGAGTAGCGCTATGAAAAGTGTGAAAAAGTGAAAGAGACGGATAGAGTGGTCGTCTCGGGCGGGGCTCAAGTTTTCGTGATTCGTTCGTAGTTTAGCCGTCGATCCGCTCGCACCTCGCCACTTTAGCGCACGAGTGTAAGGGACGGAGATATTTTTCGCGTTTTCTTTTTTTATTTGGTCTTTATCTTGTGGGGAAAAATGGTGCGTCCGGGTGACATCCGGGTATGGGGCAGCGGGTAACGACCGCGTAGAGATGCGTGTAATGTTTTAGGGGGGGTTTTCGAACATATTTATACGTTGTATAGTTAATGAATAGTGGGTGTAGAATGTTTAATCACTGTTTTTGAAGTACTTAGCCGCGGCGTTGTGGAAATATGAGATAATTACTGCCAAAAATGATGTTCGATTTTGTTGATGAGAGTGATCGAATGCGGATTTTAATGATTACAGCTAAAATAGAAGGCTTCACAGATTAATTATCTAAGTGCTCTGTGGAAACCAGTAAAATGTATTTGAAATTATTCATGGAAATATATATCTATAACTAATTTATGATTACTTATATAGAAAACTTAATTTAATATTTTATTACGAAAAACCAATCAATGAAAAAATATGTAATTTATACATAATATATACCTACATACTAACATAATATTATATTATTTATTATACCTAGGTATTGTCTATAATATCTAGACATATTACCCAGATATACTTGTATATAAATCCATATTAAATTAGCTTAACATATATTTAACATACACTTAATAATGTTTTAATAATTTATTGGTATAAAATATCTATTACTCAATTTCCAGTAATTCCAGTGAATATTTGAAATTATTATAAATATTAATTTCATAAATTTTTTGTTTTTTTTTTGTGAGTAGGTACCTAGGTACCTACAGAAAAAAATAAAATAAAAAAGACCTCTTGAATTTTAAAACATTCGAGCCTTCTTGTTTGTAAGTACTTAGGTATTTAAAAAAACCGTTTTATAAATAATCCTTCTAAACGAATTCAATGAAGACGCTTCTTTCATAAAACGCTGTATAGTTAATTTATGCAAAATTCCTATTCTATTTACGTGTGTTTTATAAACGCATAATTAACCGGGGTTAACCGTGAGAATAAAGGGTCGAAGGTCATCCCAACCTGTTCAACGAAATGTTTATTATTGACCCTAAGGTCAGGACTTCTGACCCCACGTGTGCTCTTAATCTTGCCCCGCGTATTCTTGAAAGACATCTAATTTGAATAAAGCTAAAATTTACATCAACATCTCTTCTCGGTTCTATTTAATTTTACAATGGAATAGACATTTACAATGGAATACTGAAGTGCACAAGGGTTTAAAAAAATATCTTAACAAATAAAATGTCCCAAACAAATCAAACGTTATAGGTAAATGCCTAAATAACACATAAAAGATTGACAATATTATCTCTCTGTGAAGTTGCTATTGTTAAATGAAATGTTATCTTAGTAGTAGCAAGGCACACTGCGAAGTCTGGCGACAGTAACCGCCGTCATATAGAAAAAAAAAATTACCTTTTGAAATACATATCATAATGTGTTCAAGTATGGGATGCCAGAGCAGAGAAAAAGATTGCAAAAAAATGCAATTTGCAAACCAAAAAAAAACATAACAGCAAAATGGGAAACGTCGTTTAGTCACAAATGCTTTCACCGATCATTGCAAAAATTATAATCAAATCAAAAGATTTTTTAAGTTTTTTTCTCAAATTACATTCCTTAGATTTATTAAAACTAATCTAAAAAGAATATTAAAACTAATCTTAAAACGTTGTCTTAATTGGTAGTCCTTAACAAAGTCTTTGTTACTATGTAGGTAATTGTTTCTCATTATTTACGATTAGGTAATAGCGAATGTGACATATAAATTTTTGTTTTGGGTAAGGTAAGGGTGCTCAAGTCGTACCCCCTAAGGAAATTACACTGTAATATTCACTGCAATTAAAATAAAACAAAATCTTTAACACTTGCTAAGTCTTTATTTAATTGGTTTTCAATTAACAATTATAAAAACTTGAAATTCTTTAATGAAAATAGGTATTTTATTGTTTTTATTGATTAAGGCACCTAGTCGCCTAATTCCACCTATAGCCTTAGTCGTACTTAGAAAACAAAAGTTAGTAAATATATTAAAAACTATTAAGAGAAACACTTAATAATCAGAGATCACATGAACAACTAAAAACTACAAACAATTTAGTCTGTGGTTGTGTCAATTTAGACTTAGGCTGTGGTACGACTTACGCAACCTTACCTTATATTAATATTTTTGATCTTCAATAATTCAATAATATCTGAGAGTAGGTATGTATTGAATAATATCTGAGACCAAATGAACCGATTTTGAAATATTCTTTCACTAACTATAAAGCTACAGTATCCCTAAGGAACATAATATTTTAATATACATGTATATAAATGACGTTAAATAAATCAGTTATTAGCGTTGAATGTGAAGTTTTCTTCACATGAACAAAGAAAAATATATATTACTTATATCATGTGAGAACTGCTAACTGAATTTCACAAAATAAAATATTCCAATACATTTCGTTCACACACGTCTTAAGATATAACTCGTCTCTTGTTAGTACCTAATACATATTCATATAGAAAAATTTGCATTTTCACAATGCGAAATCTCCGAAATTAACGTAGGCTACGTCTCGATTCTGGACCGTGTGAAAACTAAATAGATTTAAAATTTAAATTAATCTATTTTAATATTAGAAGCGAAAACGCACTCCTTTCTCTGAGATGACCCCTTTATCGCGAAGTCGCTTGACCTCACCTGTCTCGTTGAATAATTAAAAATGTTGTTTACATAACAATAGAATTGCGTCTACATTAATTTTTCTCACATCTTCCCAAGGATGCGGACTTACAAAAAAAAATTATAACACTTTATAAAGTTACATCGAACGCTTCGTATATTAAGTGCGAGTTGCTTGTGTTAAATTAATTTTTCTGTAAGTTTAGTGAAAATAGTGAACATGGTTATATAGTGAATATACTTAGGTACTTGATTAAGTTTAATGTAAGTAATATATTGTACTTATATCTATAGTTATTTTATATTAATAAAATATTTATATGTTATCATAAATATAATGAAATCGTAAACGGCTTTACACGGGGTGCAATTTTTATATATAGGTAGCAACTTTTATCCCTCTTTCCATAAGTGAAAACCGAATTTAAATCTATTATGTGATTTAGAAATAACGGGCTAACGCTCTGCGAATGATATTATATATATAAAAATTAAGTGAAAAATTAATTAACTGAAACTACTAGCTATTGCAGGATACTTCGTCTGCGTGATTTTATAAAATTTAGCCTACTCGCTGATAATATATAATAGCTTCCCAACAATAAAAGAATTTTTTAAATCGGTCCAATAATTTCGTAGCCTGTTCAATGCAAACAAACAATCAAATCTTTCATAATATTATAGTAAGTATAGATTACTTATAAACAGAAATAATTTTGTATTTTTCTATTTTTGTTTATATCAAAAATCAAAATATTTATTTGTCAATTAGGTTTCTCCAAGAAACTTTTATGATCGTCATTGTAAATTTAAATTTACCAGGGTTTCGGAAAAAGCCAAGATGACTCAAAAACTACTAGACCGATTTTAAAAATTCTTTCACCTATAGAAAGCTACGTAATCAGCGAATTTTATAAAGTACGCCGACGACGTTGCGTGCAAAAAAGTTCATTACACTTACACGGACGTATTCTATAATAAAAAGTATCTATACTTATGTATCTATACATAGGAATGAGTCCACGTATCGTGAGCTCGCAAGGCATCCCAAAATTCATATTATCTTGATTCCCTCTGACAGGAGTGTTTCCCCCCTTCACCCCCCCACCCCCGCACCAACCGCCTCCCCCTCCAGCAGGCCTTTCTTTTGTTACTGACAGGCCCATTGTAAGCCTTGATTATAATATCTAATTAGATCTCTGTGTTTGGGCAATAAATTTATAATATGTAAAGTGTAGGTACATTTATATAGGTATATAGGAAAGAAATGTGTATGAGGAAATACGGCCGCATACAATCTATAAAGTACTTATAGATTGTGTCCTTAGGCAACGGTAACCACCTACCATCAAGTGAGTTGCCAGCCTGTCTGCCACCTTTATATTATAAAAAAAAACTAAATGGCTGCTCAGTCATTGTCTTGTTTTTTCAATGGATTAATAGTGCCTATTATAGGTATAGATAGGTTGTTGTGGATATGAAATTGCGGATCTGGATACAGATACGGATACAGGAATATCCAACTACCATCAAGTGGACCTTCAGCCTGTCCATTGACCTTAACATAAAAAAGTAAAATTCAAATAGAAACATAAATATAAATTTTATCTATATTATCTATATTATCTATATTATCTATATTATCTATATTATCTATATTAACTATATTATCTATATTAACTATATTGTCTACATTATTTATATTATCTATAACATAAATATAATCTTAATCGATTACGAGGTTTAATAATACAACAAATAGTAATTTTCGTATTTATAAAATTATTACGATAACTAGGCTTAGACAAGTAATTATTTTGAGCTGTAGCTGTACCTTTTTTTATCATAATCATAAACAAATTTTTCTTAAGCAATACTCTACTCAATTATCAGTTACTTGATAAAATGGTTATAGATTCAACTTTACTCTTCCATAATAAGAATTTGAATGATTAGTTAGGTAGATACTATTTTGGTTGGAATGTGGAAGCAGCGAATTCCCACACACTTAAACTGTTTCATGTAGATCAGTGTCAATTAAAGTTGCATCGTGCTCCGTTAATCGTATCTTTGTCTACTATTCGTATCCCTTTAAATAGACAACTAATAAACAATTCACTGTGAGGGAGGAAAGACAATAGGTATAACAGAGTGTGAGCAGTGAGCGAACATTCAAATTTGAACAACAATCGTTGTTGAAAGAAATACTGTAATGTTCCTTTATTTTAAGGTCGTCAGACAAGTTGACGGCCAACTAGATGGTAGGTGGCTACCGTCGCCTATAAGGTTTGTTCTGAAAAGACAGAATACCGGAAAATAACAAAAGCCCTAGGTGATCATATACATGTGTAATTACTGTTAAGAAAACATAGTACTGTTATTTCACGATGGTCTCCTTTAAGGGGGCGGTTACTGTCGCCAGACGGACTGCCCAAATGACTGCTGAAACGTAGTTTTTTGTGTGAAACGCCACTTTATATTTTTATTATTTGTTTATTTATTTTCATCTAAAAGTATAGGTACGTCGTCAAGTGCTATCAATAAGCAATAAAATACGATTGCTTAAAGCCTTACAAGTTAGTTATCTTTAAGACATATCAAACTAAAAATAAAACGATTTCTAATGAAACAGTTAAATAATTTCACCGTATGTATGTAGGTATGTGTCACTAGCTGTTGCACGCGACTTCGCCTGCGTAACTTCATAAAATATAGCCAACACTACTCGCTGATAATGTATATAGCTTCTTATATATAGGTGAAAGTATTTTTTTAAATCAGTCCAGTTAGTTTTTGAGTTTATTCATTACAAACATACAAACCTTCTCTATTAATTAATTAATTAGTATATATATACATACATACCTATGTAGAAAAGAGAAATTATATCAATTATTCCTTATTCCAATAGGTTATCAGTTAAATTTTCTTTTGGTCGAACAAAGTGAAAGGTTCCGCTTTTTAAAAAAAATATAAACACGATGAGCGAATGTGTTTGGTGGCGAGCGAATCTTATTATTATTATTATTACTGTTATTATCTTCTTAGTGGCTATTTTTGGTCTGCTAAGTACCAATATCACTTCGTCCATTACTGAAATATTGTGTTTGTGATAGCCACGTAAACTAAAGCTCCTCTACCTATACCTACCGCGTTTAGAAACTGTAGTACTTTTTTGATAGAGGCATTCCTCACATCTTCACAAGCCACTGTGTGGCTTCCTAGGATGTGACTGCGCTTGTGCATCAAGGGGCCACACTTGCACAGAATATCGCATTGGTGTTTCTTCTGCCTCATGGCAGACGCGACACTCTCCTGTACTGGTGAGACCCATTATTTTAAGGTGCCTATTGAGGCGACAGTGCCCCGTTAGTGCCCTAGTTAGCATGCACAGATTGCTCCTACTAAGCGACATAGCCTAGCGACGAGCGAATCTTACATGTATTGTGTATGTGATACTTCGCTTGAAGAATGTTATGTGTCGATCTACTGTCCGTTCGCTGTACCGTGGGCTAAGTCTGCGTACAGATTTGCAATGCTCATCCTATTACTGCCATTATATCCCATTTGTATCGTCGTTTACCGTTAATTGAAACTACAAAACGTCTAGTTTATACGGTTGTACCTTTTTACTCGTACATCGGCGAATTGACGTTTAATTTATTAGATAATTTAGTTTTCCGTTGAACGGATTGCATGCGTTTGCATTTATTATTTTATTGTGAATGTAAATGAAATATTAAACATTCTATTGTGTTTTAGTGAAACCATTACTCGTGATTTGTATTTTTATGATAAACATCACAGGCAGGTAAACTGATAGTTTTTAATACTGCTGGCAAATGCTAGTCTAGCTTATGGTGTTAATTAGAAAAAAAAGAAGCTCTACTTAGCCAATAAAGTGGTAGAGTGCCAACACTATGTTGACAATGATCTACATATTTATTTCATTAAGTTTACTATAATATTTCAAAAAAAATTTATGAATTAATAAAAGGTGACTTTAAAGCTAATTTTTTTTTTGCATATTATATACAAAACGTTCCTCGTGTCCATTAGCGTTTCCATAGCAGACGTAGCGGAAAAACAGACAGTCGGAAAGCCACATTTATATTGTATAATATGTATAGAGAAGATATTTGGAAGACACGATAGATATTTTTTACGTAACTACTTTTGAAGGTAGAAATTTTTATGTAAGTATATTTAACGCAGATTTGATATTTTCACTCAGACAAAGCCATGAACTAAGCAACCTACTGTGATTCAGTGATTTATTTGTAAAGAAATTAATTGTAATCCATTATAAATTATATAGGTAAATACTTTAATTTGTTTCTGCTATAGCAAACGAAATGTTTACAATTCTGTAACGAAAGATTATATATAGCTAGCATACGTTATACAGCTATCTGATCGGAACGAAATGTCCTACTGAACTGGACCATCTGAACGGTATCATAGTCCATTCAATACGCGGTTCGCAAAAAAGAAATTGTCGTGACCTTGCTGTTTCTCGATACGTTTTTCGTACAATACGCGTGCGCGATGGGGTCCGGATCAATGCCGAAAAACGGGGGGGACATACACCCGCGTCCCACACCGCAAAAGTAAGCTCGCGGCATCTGAAGGGTTAGGCACACGTGGTTGCTAGGAGACCGCGCCTTCGTTTTTAGGCGGTCGATAATGCCCAGCGTCATTTTCCTTACACCCCAACCAGTTCGTGTATAAGTACCTAGCCCTAATAGTGGATTTTTTAAATTTTTTATTTTATTTTTGTATATAGTTATTTAAAGTTATTAAAGCTTAAATATAAGTATTGTTAAAAAATATATATAATTAAGACTTAATTTCAGTTTTTATTGAGCAAAAGTTTCGAGTTACACTTAGTCTAAATTGTAGGTAAACGTAGGTAGGTACTCTCTTCAATTTAGAAAAAAAAAGGCGATTAAGAGTCACTTACAATTTACCAGTCCAAGAAAGATTCAAATAATATAATATCATAACCGCTGTTATATTAATAAAGATTAATTTTGCATGCATAAAAATTATATCGTTTATTAAATAGTCAATTTAATAAAAGATATAATATTTACAATTTTAATAGGCTAGATTTAATAATAATATTGTTACACATAAAACGCGTATCCATAAGATGGATGATTGCTATGCGATTTGACAATAATCTTTTCGGGACAATACAGATCTACCTATAAAAAATATAAAAATGTAATAAAAATAAAACCCAAATCTTTTTGAAATATATTAGATATTTTTTTGAACATAAATTCAAATCCAAATATCTATGGTCAAAACAAATCGTATATGTTTATAATTCTTATATACTCAGACTTTGACTATGGCAGTAAAATCTTCTAAATATATAGATTAAATATTTAGAATTTTGAATCATATAGGTACGAAACAATAAATACAATAAACTTTTTGCTTTGCAATTAATTATTATTTTTATTAAAGTTCATAGCGGGTTACTGGTTTTAGAAGATTAATATGTATAAGAGTATTTTTGATAAGTGATTACCTTGTCACCTAAGGATACAAAAGTACCTAACATCCGCGATTACTCTTGGATAGGTCGTGCTAGTAAAAGTCACCCAAAAAGCTTGGACAATTCTGAGAAAACTTGAATAAATCTAGATTTACTTAACTCTTTCCCTCTGTTGCTCGTAACATTCCACTACAACACATCCTTAACTTTTTTGCTGAATAATGTCAGAGTTTCTAGAAGACTGTAGTCGCAAGCTACTAGCGGACCGTCAGCCTTACTGCTGCATTTTATCTTTAAAAATAACACAACTAAATGTGACGTTTCACGAGTTGTCTGCTTGAATACGTAATATGTGGTCACTGACGTAAACACCTATTTACTACAGCCGGTCAAAGTGAAAGCGAACCGCCTTGACCTAATACATCAATATAGGGATATCGCACAGATAGTGAAAGTGTCTTTAGATCGTTAGATACACCGTACATTAGAATAACTATAACAATATTGACAAGCTATTGATTTGTTGTACGAATTGTTAATATTTTAAGTGGAAAAATAATTTTCAATATATTTTTTTTAATTGAAAATTTTATATAGCCTACATTTTTTATACCAATATTATTTTAGGCTTCTTTTATTTAGGCAGGCCTATAGATACTTTAATGGATATTAGAGGCTACGCTTACGGAAACACAAGTAACGTTATATAAATAGAATTTATAAATAAAATTTAAAAATATATAGGTATTGTGGCAATTAACTTTCCACAGCTGTCTGATGTTTAGGATAGACGTCATAAGAAATTATACATAACTAGTGACTCGTTCCCGGCTTCGCCCGGGGTGCAATTTATATATCCTATCTTTTAAGTTGGAACAAATTACGTATAGTTAGGAAATTTTATCAAAATCGGTTTAGTAGTTTAGGAGTTCATCGCGAACAAACATGTGACACGTCATTTTTATATAATAGAGATTAAAGCATGTTTAGAAAAATGCATACTAAGCATATTAAGTATAGGGCTAGTCAAAATTAAAATCTATAGGTACTAATAACTAAAGTGAAGAGTAAATTTCAGAAGTGGCTTTAAATAATAATTTTTACCTTCCGCGAAGATTAAGAAAGATATCGTGACATTGTATATTTATATAAAACCAGTGACTCGCCCCCGGCTACGCACGGATACAATTATTTTCTACAAATTAAGTATGTAAATTTAGGTCACCTAATTTTATTTTTTATTTTTTTTAAAGCTGTAAAAACCTAGCCTATCATTCCATCCCCGCTTGGCTTTGATTTCTTGGACACCTGTATATAATTTGTTAATATTTCTCATGGCAGAAACTGTATTTAGGACGTCTATATAATTCTTATGTAAAGGTCGTCAGACAGGCTGTTGGTCCACTTGATGGTAGGTGGCTACCGTCACCTATAACACAAGCAACGCCACAGATACTTCAAGTTGTGTATCTTAAGGTAGGATTAAGGATAAGTAATTAGGAAAGAGTATAGGGAAACGGGCGTATAAAAATATTTCTTTCTTTCTTTCTAAAATATCCTCGGCTTTGAGTTAATATAAACCTATCTTTTATCTATCTCGATAAAGAAAACACAACTTCATTCGCCATACGACAGTCCATTCACACGTAGTTATTGCACGTCTCAAGCTACGAACGACGTTTGTACACAATGCTGATTGGCTTGTCCACGTATCTGTGGCGAGGAGAAAGTGAACATTACGCGTGACGTCACTATATATATTCACCATTGGCCTTGTCATATGACAGGGTTGTATGTACGGTCAGAAAAAAAGTGAAAAATATTAATACATATATACGCAGTTGAATTTGCCAATACAGCAAAACACGTCTGTACTCGTATATAGTGGTATTATAAATGCGAATGTATAAGAATTTGTCTGCCCTTTACTTTGTCGTGACTAAACAACTGAACCTGTTTGGATAAATTTCGATATAGATTTAACTCTTGCGACGATTTCACTAGATTTAGATTATACTAAAGTTTAATCTAGATTATAATACTTTGATAGATTTATCTCAATCAAAGGACACACGATAATTTTAACTTTTTACTTGGGTGCAGTTTTTTAAAAATTTTATATTTTATTATAAAGATAAATTTATATTTTAGATGTTTTTAGAGATATTTTTAGACAAAAGAAAAACAAACAGTAAAACCTCGGGAGTCTTACAGTATTGATACCCCAAAATTTTTCTTTACAAGGCAATAATATGACTGTTATAAGATCGACTCCTCAATTTATGAATGCTAAAAGAACTGTACAGTAGAAGTGTTGTCCGATAAAATATTTTAAAACACACCTTCTGTTCTTACTTAATGTAGGTACCTACTCTAATTACTTAAAGTTCTTAATCTTTCATGAAACAGTAATACTTGTTACATTTAAGGATATAACTATCGCTTACATATTTACTCGTATTGCATACACCGTCGATATTCGAGGAGACACCGTCGATTTACATTAGAAGACATTCGTTTATTTAAAAACCAAAAAAATTATATCGCAAAGGAAAAATATATTTAGTGAATAATTTATTATCTTCAATTGTTTTGCTAACGCTACATACCTCTATCGGTTTAGGTGTTCTAGTTCAAGCCGGTAATGTGTCCATAATCGACGAAGTACTGCGTACCCATTGATTTCTAACGCTATCAACAAATTTAGTTCCATTCACAACAATGTAGTAACGTAATTTGTATCGATGTTTAGATCTAGTTAAATTAATTGAGCTATCAATGCGGTTACCTAACCAACATTTCGTGAATTAGAGAAGTGGGAAATTTATATTAATGGGAATAATTGTGTTTTGTTATAAACACTACAATTTGCAGTCACAAACTGAAATTATCTCTGGGATCAGTAAACATACCTTTGCAGAAGGTCACCGTGCAATAAAAACATTTCCACATTTACTAAGTCTTAACTAACTAAAGTCGAAATTCAGCCTATGAACTGATGATCTTATAACACAAAGAAATACATACAAAAAAAGGTGTAAAATTTTCTGTGAAAAGAAATGGAAAGAAATTACGGTTTATCAAACCATTAAAAAATAACTTTTAGTTAACCTTTTAAATGTACGTCTTACAATTATGCATAGGTTTATAATTTCCATTTGAACGGAGCTACATAGATACTGAGACATATAATATGGGGTACATAAGCAGAAAGTGGTTACATAGGTATAAATAGATTCTCCACAAGCGCCGCTCTTAATACGATATCCCGATGCGTCATCAATCACTCAGGAAGGGCGAGTTAAGTCGACACATGTAAATTTCGGACCCAAATTACACGGAATGAGTAACGTAATATAAGCCCACGAAAAAAGGGGCCTACGCAAACAAATTTGTTGTTTTAAATGTAGGAAATTAAAAAGTTTCAAACACTTCAGCCGACCAGGCCGTCCGAGAGGGTTCGACAAGAGTATCCATATACGGAAATTAGGTACCCAGTAGGTACCCACTTCTACAATTTCATAATATGTATCCTACTAATATTGTAAACGTGAAAGTTTGTGAGGATGAATGGAGGTTAGATACTCTTTCACGCAAAAATTACTAAAGGGATTTTGATAAAACTTTACATTGACGAGCCCATTGGATGAGTTATTGGTGCTTACGTTAGCGTGACGACTCTGGGGTTCCGGGTTGGATTCCCGGAAGGGCCAACTTTGGAAAAGTACTATTTAAAATTGATTCTGGTCCGGGTGCAAAGAGTTTCGCCTTCTGTCCGTTGTATTTAAATCGGTGTTTAATTTTTTTAACTGAAATTTCATGATTTCTAGCAGTCCCTGGTACTACTAGTAATTACTATAGAATAGCTTGTAATGTTGTAATTATATCTAATTTTCTATAAATATGTATAATAGGCTAAATTTTTAGAAAACACCGTAAAACTCAAAGGCTTTTCAGCTCGCTTCATAAGGTAGGTATATATTCGAAGGCTTATGTAAATAAGGGTATATGTACGTACACATTTAGGCGTGTAATATATGTTATGTAGGTGCCCTTTACCCGAAAAAAGGGTTTCGTGGATACAAAAACCAAAAAGATATTTCACTCAAAAGGGCCCATTATAACGGGTCTTGGCAAAAAGGTCGGAGCTGAACAAACGACTGGCATCAATTAGTGGAGGAGCGATGGTAAACAGGGTATGCTTAGGGATAAAGGAACTTACACACTTGTCTCACTAACGCTACAATAGCTTTTCACTAGTTTTGCCCGTGACTTCGTACGCGCTGTAGTTGGTTTCTTAAAATCCCACAGAAACCTAATATTTTACAGTATAAAAAGTATCCTATATGTTAATCTAGGCGATAAACTAGCTGTTTGCCAAAGGAGATCAATTAGTTTTGTATGAAAATCAGTTAGTTTACTTGTACCATAAGGTAAGAAGAAATCATAGATTTTACTGGGAACATATCGTGTAATTTTGTAATGGGGACTCATAGATTGTATTAAAATACGGCGCATTTCTCAAATACAAGTCAACATTTTCATATACCTACATATATTTATTTATGAAAATATGTAAAATTTATAATTGGATCAAAAATAATATTTTAAGTAAGCTTAAAATAAGTTTTTAGTAAGTTTTTTAAAATTTATAAAATATAGCCCAGAATATATTTATATAATTTATAAAATATACCTATAATAAATAGCCAAAACCTATAAACGGTGAAATAATTTTTCAAATATAGATGCAGTGATTCCGGAGATTAACCTCCACATATAGGTAAAGGGAAACAAACATATTATACAAAATTTGCTCTCTCTATAAAATCAATAGTATAGATACAAATAAGTTATGTGAACAATTTGTATAAAAAAACATGTTAAAATTAACTAAATGCCTTCAAGATTAACCACGAATTTAATAAACTAACCAAGAATATTTAATTAATCTTGCTTCGTGTGAAAGGCTCTTATGTACAGTAACAAAATTGGTGGTTCATTTACGAACAGTTCGGATGCTAACCCCTCTGTTTACTAATCATTAAGTTTCAAGATGGATAGCATATTAATATCTACTTTTAATAAAATTTAATTAAAGCAAAATGTAACTAATTGTAATTAATTATTTATGCCGATAACTTTCGAGGCTTCTTCAATGTAATTAAAAAATATTTTCATATAAAACTTGTAAATAACTTTTAAAATAATTGTTACATAGTATGCTTTGCATTTCATCTTTAGGTTAACTTGAACTTTTGAAACTAAAAATTTTTTCATCACTTTACACCTTTTTAAATTCAAAGTTTATATAATAAGAATGCCTCAACTCTAAAGAGTTTGAGAAATTTTGCACCTAATATTACAAACACCACCCGAATAGTTAATTTTTTAAATATCATATCAAACTTCGTTTGACACCATCTTACAATATAGACGAAATATTTGAAAAGAAACCATTATAGCATTATACTGCGTTTTTTTCCATTATTTATAGATATTTCCTGGGTTGCAGGTTTTTGACCATACGAAAATATTGATGTCACATAATTGAACTTATTAAAAAACTTACGGTTTTTAATAAAAACTTAAGATTTTATTTATTTTGACCTAGGTCTTATACTAGGTATGTAAAAGATAATGCAAGCGGATTCGCTGAAAACAGCTAGTACCTATAGCTATATGAAGCGCAATGATAAACATTGTACGCGTTTATTCTCGCTACTGTACAAAAAATACTTCACATTCCGCCGCCAGTGTTGTGGAGTATCGTCGCGCACTTAATTTTGAGTGCGATGTAAGCGACGCGCGTTATTTTTTCCTCGCACCATTTACTCAGACGTCCATCATTCCGCGAGAATACTTCTGTGCACGATTGTACCCGGAACTTGGGGGAGCAAGTGAAGGCCGAAAATGCAAATCACGTGTATTAATATTAATATGCTGTAGACAGAGTTTAATATACAGGAAATTTATGCATGACCACCTTAAATTATGTACTGTGCCGTGTTTTCGTTCAAGTGAATAATTTTATCAAGAGAAACACAATTTCTGTTTTAAATACAGTTTTTAATTATTTTGCTGTTGTATGGCAGTCGTGACAGGATACCTATATAAAATTTTATTAATTAAGGAGGTATATAATGTAAAATCCAAGTCGTTTGGTGCAGGTTTGCCTCTAGTTCTTTTAAATTATAAAATTAGATTTTGATGAGGTTTTCACAGTCATTAGGAAAATTTCTTTTTTTTTGTACTATATTAAATTATGACCATAAATTAAAAATAGAAAATATGTGAAAAAGCGTGACTGCATTTATGTCGTCTTTTCTTGTTGTTATTTTTCATGGATATTCCTAATAAGAACAAAAAAAAATTGGTAACAATGTGACTGAAATTTTGTTTTACTTTATCTATCTATACATATAAATAATAAAAACAAATCGGTAAACGTGTTAAGTACTAAGCGCAAAACTCGAGAACAGTTGGAACAAGTCAGCTATTTTTTTTTTCAAATATTCGTTGAAGGCCAAGGAAGGTTTTTATGATGAGAAAAATTGTACGTGGAAGCTGGGAGCGGGTCGCTAGTAAAGAATATTTTTAATTAAAGTAATATATGTACATTTGTATTAATTAATATATGCCTTCATTAATGTTGTTCGATATAAAAACCAAGTGCCTTTGTAATAATCATATCACTAGATATACCTAAGCCTCTAAAGGCTTTGCCAATCTTTTGTTACTTTGCAAAGAAATTTTAAAATTATGTTAATAAGAACGACGGCTGCCCGATTATGGAAATGCTTAAACATAAACTGCTAACCCTTCCCGTTTTTCCAGGCAATTCCTGTCCATTTACTAAGGAAGATATATGCAGGAGATAGTAAGGTCTAATGGCCGCCGTTAAAAACCTTCAATGGCCTCGTTAGGGGGTAACCCTTCGAGAGCCAACCAATTTTGAAAAGTCCCTTGGTATATACTATTAGGATTTTTATAGACCATTTATTTGACTAAAATTTTTAATATATTTTTACTGTAATAAAAACTTTACTTTTAGTGACCAAAAATAAAAATACGAGCAGGTAAAATATATTTGCTTTAGTATAAACTTATACTTACTTTACTTTATTTAGGTATTTTAAAATTAATGTAAGGTACCCTTTATGCATAGGTTCAAGCTCCGGTAAAGTTTTCATCGCTAAATTATCTGTACGATTTGTGGTTTAGAAATTGTAATAACTCTTTATAAGTGTACCTACCAGTAATCTTGAAGAACTGTGAAATTTCCCCTCCTCAAAAAAAAAAGGGTCGGTATGAGTAATAGGTTTTTTTTATACAAAGACACAGTGGTTTTCAAATTTAACTTATAGACTGGATTATAATTGACTTGAACCCAGTATTGGCACGTAATAGGTACAATATATGTAATAGGTTTTTATACAAGCGCGTCTCTGTTGGTCCGTACCGTATATATCTAAATTACTGAATAAGATTTTTATGCGGTTTCCACAATTCCACTATTATTCCACTATTATTTCTTAATGTCTATACGTACAATATACTATAACTAAATATATACGTAATAGGCTCTGGCACCTCTTACTCACTCATAGAAACACAGCGGAACATACCGTTATTTCAGTGGTCTTCTGTAAGAGGGTGGTTACTGCCGCCAGGGCTGCTTAATAATTTATGATTGGGAAAAGCGGTTTACCTTGCCACTACAGAATACTTAGTTTCTAAGTAAAATATATAGTTATATATGCGTTGTTTTGGCTTGTACAAAAAGCGATTATATAAAGATTTTTTGTGTTTTGTATAGCATTTTTTTTTTATAATAAAAATACCTAAAAATAGGTATGTGTCTCGGTGATGTCGTGAGTTTTACCTGACCGTAAATAACCACAGCGTTCAAAGGGTTAAAAATGACCATGATGCAGCGTTTTCTTTTTTGTTCGGAAGGGACGGACCCAAAAGAATATCGCGAAGGGCCGGCCCGTTATGACCCCGGTAGGTGTGGGAGGGTTATTATATTAGAGGGTCGGCTAATATGAAGGGAAAATCTTTTTGTGTCGACGTAACGAGCTTCTTTTCAGGGAATTTTTAATTTTTACCTTAGCTTGTGCGTTTTTACACATCGCTTAGGTTGTGAATAAAATGTATTAAAAATAACAGCTTTTCACCGTGACATCGCGTATAAATTTCACTGTGACTTTATATATCACAATCTTTTTTTCGGTGTGGAAGCAAAATTTCATAGAAAGTATTTGGGAGGTTTCTGCGTTGAGGTATATAAAACTGGTGATTCTTATAAACCTACTTGGTTCATTACAATTCAAAGAATGTTGAATAAGGTTGAATTACAATTCAAAGTCCATATAGAATTTTAGAGAACATATTTTTAATTTAATATTTACACATTTGCCAATTAGTGTCTAAACTTATTGTTAGTATTTAATTGCATAACTGAACTTAATATTTTACTAATATTATAATATAAAAGTTGTTGTGATGATAAAACTTTAAAGTTATTTAGTTTATACATAAGAATAATTATCAATTTTATTTGTAACAGCGTCATGTTCTTTGGCGAGGTGTATGGTTTACAGCATAAAATAATAAATTAAAATTTTTATTTAACTTTAAATTTTACTAGAAATAAATCGTTTATTTTGATGGAATTCCTCTTCAATTCATATATTTAAATGGAACTTTGTTTAAGAACAAACAAAACAATATCGATTCCGTACCTTTATCAAAACGAATAACACGTGTATAACGAGTAAGTAAGTACGTAACAGCTTATCTATATTATTATGACCAACTGAAATATAAATATAATAAAAATTAAGCAAGTTCGCCGAGAATTATTATTAAGGTGTATAACGCCGATTTGGCCTTGAATTATTAGGCTAATTTCCCCGCGCCACCCTCTACAAGAGATCGACCGCACAGAGATGGCAAAGAGTAGTATGGAGACTAGACGACAAAGGCACGACATAGTCGACTGAGCCTACTTTACTGCAAATACATACTACAAATTTATAATTATTTACAATGTAGAGGGATAATTCAGTAACAATGAAGCGTGTTTTGTTATTTAGGTAGTAAATTATGTTACCTAGTAAAAATTTTTACCCGTCTGCGCCACAACGAGGGTTATGTTTTTAGAGTGTATAGCGGCGCGCTCCCGGCTTGGCCCGGGGTGTATTTTTTCTAAAATAAACGTAGCCTAAGTTACTCCTTATTACATCAACTACCTGCCAATAAAAGTCCCGTCAAAATCGGTCTAGCCATTTCAGAGATTAGCCGGAACAAACAAACAGACAGACAGACAAAAATTTGGTTTGGTTATGTGGTTGGTTTATTTTGGTGTATGTACTCATATATGGTGTATGTACGTATATATATTCATATGCATGTAGTAAAAAACGGTTATTTCAATATTACAAACAGACACTCCAATTTTATTTATATGTATAGATGTATATATTTTTCTTTATACTAATATAAAATATATGGTAAAAGAGCCAAACAAAAGTTTTTATCAAAACTAACAAATTTTTTAATTTTCAATAAAAACAATTGAGTTTTTGCACCAACCGCGCAAACTTCGCGTGGTACGTTTTGTTTGGGTAACGCTAATGCCGGCGGTAATAATTTTTTTTTTAATTTTGATATTTTTTTTCAATTCACCAAGTGAGTGAAGTGACAATAAATTGAGACAAAAAGTGTTTTTTTTTTTTCATTTTGATAAAGATTACGAACTTTTTAGAGCGAGAATCTTGCTTCTTCAATTTTTTCAAAAAATCTATCGAGTGGGACAAAAACGCGGCTGAGTGGATTAAATGGAAACTCTGTGGGGCTTTTTAGGGTATATTGAACTGTAAAAGGCACACTTAACATTTATTATTTTCTCCATATTTTTGATTCAGCGCTTGATTTTTCTAAAAGCTATCAAAAGCCCTTTTTTATAATATTTAAAATTCATGTCAATAGAATTAAAAAAAAAAAAAAATGCTTGTAGAAAATTATTCACGTTTTCATTTTGTTTTCGTTTTGTCTTGTCTTTTGCCATGTCTAATTGTTTTGGTTTGGTTTTGGGTCTTATTATTATTAATTGTGTAATTTTAAAGGAGGGGGGGGGAGTAAGGGGGGAGCGGAGGGGGGCTGGGAGGATGGTGTTGATAGATTACCCTCATCCTTTCAAATGATACCTAACATGGGGGGTCTATTTGTAACCGTTGACCATGGTTACGTCAAATTTTTTATCTCGTCGAGACGTCCCCGATGAGCCCAAATACGATCCGGCTGTGACGCGCCGTTTTCGAGTTTCGGTCGGGGGGGTCCGAGGGGGGCGTCAAATTTTTTATCTCGTCCAGACGTTTCCGATGAGCCCAAACACGACACGGCTGTGACGCGCCGTTTCCGAGTTATGGTCGGGGGGGTCCAAGGAGGGGGCTTTTTTTTTGGTGTCCCGGTAGACCGGATGACACTTTCCTTGGTGACTACCGATCACCCTCTATGACCTTCTGCAAACGCCACCCTTCTATCCCTCATAGTTTCCGAGAACCGCTCACCAACTTTTTACCAGAACGGTGTACCGAGGATATCGGATTTTTCTGGAGGTCACGGGGGCGTCCCCTACGCGACCACCTACAATAGGGAAACCCCCCACCGCTCCTTCTAGGAGAACAATTCGATGAGTCACTAGATACGTGAGTGGGAATCCGGCTTTATAGTGGCTTTATTATTTATTTATTAGGCTTATTAATTTATATGTATTAATTAATAATTAATTATTATTAATATTAATTAATCAATAAATTGAATATTATATTACAACATAATTTATATTTAGTTTTTTAAATATTTAATTAAAAAGACAAAAAAGAAAACCTATTAAAGTATTATATACACTATCATGCACTGTCTGTTCTGCCACTAAAATGTTTATTCTTTGTTTATTACGTAAAAATTAATAATTTGATGAAGCGCAACGCGGCACAGGTCCGTCTAGCATCACGACTCGCCCCGCACTGATTTTATGGACGAGAACGGGCTAGCGTTGAGTAAGTGGGGAAATATTTTTGATAAAAACATTATATAAAATTCAATTTTACGAATTTTCAAAAAGCGCTTTCAACAAATCATGCTACATTGTTATCTTCATAAGTGTACAAAATTTCATAATCTTTTGATAAATATTGTAGAAGTGAGATTGTTACAACTGAAAATAAAAGGGGTGAGTTTAGAATTTTTTTCCTGAATCAATTTCAATAAAATAAAATTTTTAATCCCAACAAATCATTCCTCATATCTTGTAGATAAACATATATTTTTTTCGCTGAAGAAAAGGCGTATATATAATGAATAATACTGTTACAAAATGTTGCAAAAATTTAATTTTTTGGAAGGATAAGCCTTAATGGGGTATAACAAGAACATTTTTCGGCCTAAGCTTTTTAAACGTGCGCCAAAAAGGATAATTTAAATGTCGCGTCGGGTGTTCGCCATAATTACCTACCTGTTTTAATTAAAATTAATATGTGATTACTTGAAAATGTTTAAGGATAAAGTTTAATAAGCTGATGAAAGCGACACGTGAGAGAGATTAGTGTTGTTTTACATAATATAAGGGAGGTAATCATAGTCCAGGCAGCCAACGGCCCGAACGCTTGGCTGCTGAAATGCTAGGCTACAAGATCGGGTCCCTGTCGAGCCTACCCAAGAGTTTTGCAATTTCATGAGTGGATTAAAAATAATTATCGCTCGCTGTAACGGTGAAGGTAAAATCACCATGAACTTCTGCAACTTCTGTAAGATTATCACCAGTCCTCGAAGACCCATGAAGATCAACTTGTAGAGGTCTAGCGTGATGTACAGACTCTAGATTTCACATTTGGCCTCCTCAAACTAAGAATGGACTCATTGAATAAATCACCTAATTAGTAAATTACTTCAACTTACTTAAGTTATGCAATTAAATACTAAGTTTAGATACTAATTGGCAACTGTTAAAAAGTATACCTAAATATTAAGTTAATAATATGTACTTTAAGATTCTACTTTCTTATCAATAAGTTTAACTAGCGACCCGCTAGCTTCGCACGGCGTTGAAATTTTCAAAAATCCTTTCTTATGCTACTGCTACACCTGCGTCTTAACGCGTTAATTAGTGCGTTAAATAAGGCATTACGCAGATGTGGCCAAGATTTTAATGCGTTAATTTGCTAACGGCAATACTAATGGCATTAGACGTTAAGCGATAGCTCGGGTGTCGGTTTTTTGACACATCAAAGGGTTTTAACGCGTAATTTAACGCTTAACGCGATGTTGGCTACATTAACGGCTTAACATCGTCTCATTCCGCAGGACCGAGTTCAACGACGATGCATTTGAATCATCCACCATCTTCTTCTTTTTTGTTTTTTCTTTTTTATTAAATTGCATAAATGCATATAATCATTAATTACACTCATTGCTGCAACTAGTGCAGCTGTTTCAACTTCCATTTTGTATTAGCGCGTTAACGGGATGAATTAGCTTTTAACGGCGTTAGAACCTTAATGTAGCCAAAGCGTATTTTTAATGCCTTAATTAACGCGTAGTTGGACATTAACACTAACGTTAACATTAACGCAGGTGTAGCAGTAGCATTAGAGGATGCTTACGTTATAAACACATGGTCAAATTTCAGTTTTCTAGACTTAACAGTTTTGGCTCAACAAAACAGTTAGACTTTACAGTGTTTTTTTAATTTCAGTTTACTAGCCGCTGCACACGACTTCGTCCGCGTAACTTTACAAAATATACCCTATCTTGCTAGCTGATAATATAGCTTTCTATGGGTGAAAGTATTTTCAAAATCGGTTCAGTAGTTTGGGAGTTCATTGCGGACAAACAACGCGATATCTATACTGAAGACAGAATGTGAATAGGACATTTATTTAAATAGGAATTTACCTAATTGTATATACATGCAATGCAAATTATGGAAAGGCCTTTGTCCAGTAGTGTAAGTCATACGGCTGAAATGAAGATGATGATGATTTGCATACTAAATATGTACTTACGAAAAAATATCTCATCTTATCTATGAAACTAGTTTACCATAGTAAAGCTAAAGCCGTGAAACCACAGACGCGGCGTATTCTGTGTGCGTTGGAATCCTAAATTCTCACGCGTGAAAGTGAACGTTTTCTTTTACGTTTTTCCAATGGCTATCGACGAACCGCCTTTCGATTTCATTACGGACGTCCGACGCTTTTTATTTTTTAAATCACGGCTTGCTCCGCGCGGTTTCCCCCATTTTTTTTTATTTCCGCTTTTTTTTTAAACCACGGTCCCGTTCTTGTTTTTATGCGCGCGGCCCGCAAACAATGCTATCACGGCCGCCGAATTAACTCCCGACTTTTTGCCTTTTGACGCCAATAAAAATATTTTAATTCGGCGCGAGGCGTGTTAATTAATAATTAATATTTTTCGACGGGCGGCGGTTTTAATGGCATCGTTTAACACGTGTTTCGATGCGATTGTTTTTTCCCCCGGATCGTTTTCATGAATGAAATGGTGACGTAATAGGATAATGTCAGTGACAATTTTACGTTTTTATTGGGCGGGCGTGTTGTTGATTTTTTTTTGGTCGGTTACGAGCTTTCCGGTCAATGGGACGAGTGCATTGAGTTAAAACTCAATGTCATTATCACTAGCAATGTGTAATTTTATTTTTAACACATGCGACGGTTTGCACATACCCACATGTACTTACTTCGCTTTTGATTCAAACTCAATTCCTTATAAAACTATGTTATATATTATCCTTTCGGGTAAGGGCACTACTATAGATACTGTCGCACCCTAGATGTCTCTGCTCTTTAAATAAACACATAATACTAACATATTTTATTTAATTAATTTTTGGAACACAAATTACATAGGACAAAAAACGAGGGATCACTTAAAAATATTTTTTTAAAAATCAAGGACACACAACGAATATGAGTAATAAGGATTAAATAAATTATTGCTCATATATATTGTCTGGCGTTGAATTTTGATTTCTCAACGCTTAAGAAAAAGGGGTACAGAAGAAAAGTGTGAAAAAGAAAAGTGAAAAGCGTTGAAACAGGCAAAATCTAGTAGGAATATCTGAAACGACAACGACCGAGTGTGGTGGCGCTGATTTAAAAGACCGTCCAACAATGGACGTTTGAGAGCCGATCATGATAATATCTTTGGTCAATGTATATGTAGCCAGTGATGATTCTTTGCGTCACTGTCCCTAACTGTTTGCATCTCACCAAGGATCTAGTGTGCTTTGGAAGATCTATGGACAAAGTTTCTCTGGAAGGCAAAATCAGTAATGAAGACATCCGTAAAAGAATGATAACGACCAATATAGTTAGTAGAATTACCAAACTGAAGTACCTACTCGTCGAACCGAAAAACGTTGCGAGATATATTGTGGAGTGGCTATACTACTTATCCGAGACCGCCGTGTTATAGATGTGCAGAAAGAAACAAAACAAAAGGTCCCCAAAAACAGAGTATTGTCTAGCAGGTTTAGCAGAATGATGATCAAAAATATACCTTTGTAATTATTTCTTAATTTGTGGGAATTATTTATCAAATCAAATAAAAATCAAAATTAAAATCAAAACATTTACTTATTCAACAAATAGGCTGAGACTCAAAAACCCGGATATCCGGAATTTTTGACAACTCTATCACCTATTTCTGGAAACATCACTGGTACGTAACCTGATTATTTTTAACATGCTAACGCGTATAGAAAAACATTTGACAAAAACAATAGCGTTTTATAAAAATGTTTATATTTCGCTGTGTTTCCAATTAATTGAATTCTAGTTGAATAAAATGCGGAAAAATAGAATAAACATTTGAAAGCATGTTTAAAATAAAATAAAATAAAATACAGTATCAATGCTTGCATATATACCAAATGTACAATTTTATTCACTTCTGTATTACAATAAACTAGACTCCTTTGTTAGATTTTCAAAGGACACTGTAACGGCAAGGGTCAAGGGTCGAGTGACCTTTGATCTGATGTTAGACGTGTAACATGTAGGGCCATTTTTGGCACGTGAGACCTTTTGAAGGGTTATTAGTTGAAGCGTACCTAACTTCTTGTCCGATCCCTTTTCGGGTTTGATCTGTGATATTTGACTAAAAAAACTTAACCATCTATTTATTAAATATCTGCTTCTGTCATATCTGGCAGTCAAGGTTTCGTCCCACAGAGCTATGCTATACATCAAGTTATAATTAATAATTATTATCTGTGTCTAATTTTTTTCTTACGAATTGAAAAGCGCTTTAAAAGCGCTTTCGGAAAATTCAACAGTGTTCAATTTTTAATTTGGGCTCTTAAAAAGTTTGCATGTATTAAAAAATCGAATATTGAAATCTTCATTGCGTAAATGAAAAATTAAAATTAGCCATTTCTATAAATATTTTATAAAAACTAGAATAGTAAAAAAACATTATTATATTTACTAGTAATGACAATAATTCTAGGTTCGAATGTGAGCTGCAGGCATTGCCAGTGGCGAGCGGTTATATTCTCATATTTCTTGATAACGACACTCGTGGGCGTAATGAAGGGAAACTCAGACAGAACTGAAAGTACAGTCGCACACAAAATTATAAAAAATAATTTTAAATGTGTATAAACAAATTTTTTAACGGACGATATTGTTGTAATAATACAATACCATGCGTTTGTTTTATGTTCTATTAGCATCAATCTACTACAACTATGGATTTTGCATGTCATCAACTCTGTGATCTGTCATTTAAAACCACCTAAACATATTTCATTTTAAGAAATGTGGCTTTACGTCAACACATTGGAGTTTAAAATCAATAGTAGATCTTTGTCGTTACTACCTTTTACCTTTGACGCGCGAAGGCAAGATTCCGCCATGTTTCCGTTTTAGGCGAATTTTTATGTGCTGCTTTGGCATTTGTGACGCAAAAACCATAGTTATAGTAGATTGATGTCTATTAGGTTAGGCGGTGTGTAAAAATTTTGAAAATTGACTGTCACATTGTTTAACTTTAGAAGGAAGCTATCGCCATCTTATGGTGGCGACATAAACACACGATATCTTTTATTTGAAGGTCGTTCGACAATCTGACATTCCACTAGATGGTATGTATCTATCTTAGCCTATTAACACAATCAACACCATTGGGATAGAGGGAAATGTTTAGCATTCCTTAAAACGCAGCTATGTACTTCATTCATAGTGGTCTTCTGTGAGGTAGGGGTAAATGTTTTGAGGCCATTTATTTACGAAATTCAGTGTATCCTGGTACTAATAAAGTATAGACCATAAAATATTCCATGTTAGAATCTAACATGTCCAAAGGACTATGTTACCTATGAATGTTAACTTTGTTTCTTCACACGCGACGAATTGTAGTCTATTCTAAATCTGGAACAATCTAACAATAAATAATAGTTTATTTCTACTTTCTTAACAATTATGTAGTTATATGGTTTTCATTAAAGAATAAATGATTAAACAGAAAATGAATATGTATTAAAATAATTAATGAATTACTAATAATAATTTCTTATTATATATGGCAGACTGTACGTGAAAAAGTAAGTGTAAAAACTGCACAGACAGCAAGCGTCGTAAAGAGCAATCTCCAAAGGACGCTGAGCGAGCTGTAAATTCTCATAGCCTTGCATTTTTTGCAGCGAATTCAGTTTAACGAGTATCTACATAGCTTTTTCTTTCCCGACAGAAAATTATCAGGAGACTTGAAATGGAATATTTTTAAACTTATCTCCAAATTATGACTCAGGAACTTCTTTTACAAATGTTAACATTCTCGTCGCCCCTAAATTTTGTTGTAAAAATGAATTGACATAGCTTGCATTTTTAAATTACTTTTTTTATATGTAGGTACTGTGTATCCTGGCAGTAGCATCTGACTGGGATTCAGGTTTCACGTTATTGTGAAGGCGTCCTAATGTGTAAATTCGTGTTCATAATGATATCTAGGTATATATAAGTTTACCGCACGTTATAAGGGCCTCATCTCCCCTATATCGACCACCTTTTACGATGTAAACATATGGTTTTATAATGGTTCTCAAACCTTCATGAAAACTTGAACAAACAGAATTTTAATAAACAGCTTCCGTATACATATTTCTTGGAGTTATAGTGATATCTAGTTTTTATGTAAGCTGTAATGAAAAAAAAAAACATTTTTTTTAAATGTGAAATAACGGCAGGAAGACTAAGTATACCATATTATAAAGAGAGAAGATTTCTATTTTTGTATATTAATGTATTTTTGTTTGTAATGAATAAACTAAAAAACTACTGGACCGATTTTAAAAATTCTTTCACCTGTACCTACATTATCAGCGAGTAAAATAGACTATGTTTCATAAAAGTACGCGGATAAAGTCGAATGCAACAGCTAGTGGTTTATAAATCTAAACCATTTATTTGGTATTTTAATGTTTTAAAGTTTGATTTAACTTAAATTAAGTTTAAAATAAGCACATTTGAGTTCTTACAGTAGATGTTAAATTTGTGTGGCAATTAAGTTTTAGCAGCACAGTCCAAAGGGTCCAGGGGATGTTGGGGACAAATCGCCATTGCCCGCGGGCAGGCACGCAATACCGTTTGCAAGACGCACCCTTCTAATCCGCGTCCGCAACTCCCCTCACCCACTCATTACATACAAGGAGGATAGTTAAAATACCCCAGCCACCCCCGTTGCGAATCGCAAGGTTTTATGTCTTCCATAAAACGGGTAGAGTGGGGTAAACACGGGTCGAAATGCTGATGTGAATTAATTTATTTTGAAGGGTGATGCATGAAGCGTTGACACGTAAATGACATCAGCAAAGTACAAAATATTATAGATTGCATGTGCTACTCGTATATACGCAAGAATTTATAATGAAACTAACTTTCGCACGTGACTTCTTTCTTTTCTTAGGCGTTAAAAACATTTACCCACTTAATCTTTATTGCTCATATAATTTTGTCTGGGGGTGATTTTTTTTTTAAACGCTTAAGAAGAGGCTTGAGTATTCATAAACATACAAGAGTGAGATAGAAATAGGTACTAACGTATTTTAAAAATGGTAGAACAGGATTCAAAACAAAACGTTTTTGCAATCCGTTACTACTTAAGTTGGGGCTGGGTGATGTTTGGTGAGCGATTTGATGCAGAGAGAGAAAAACAGATAGACGATTTAGAGTATGGTAGCAGCTATTTAACAATTGCTTACTGTGATTTTTCCAATAGGTAATATAGATGTACAGATGTTCCTCCAAAATTAATCCAGCATAATTCTAAATTTTTTCGTCCACAACGCTTATAAAATTCTCCAAGCGTTGAACGTAACGAATTTTCATATAAACGCGCACTAATTTTAAGGCTAAGTCTCCCCAAAGGGTGGAGAGTTGGAGACCACCGAAAATACTCCCTTACACAAATAACCTTTGTACCACCAACCCCCGGATTATATGTACGGAAGATAGTTAAAACCCGCCCTGAATAAATTTAGCTCGTCAATAAAAAGGGCTTTTGTCCCTTAAAATAAAGGGATGTTTTTGTTATCTTGAGGATTGGCTAATTTGACAATAACAAAAGGGTTTCCGTTTTGGGAATTGCGTCCAGAGATGGTAATCAACTTTTTTTTTTGTAGGTTTATACGCACAAAAGGATCGGTGCTGCCTTCGTTCGCAATTTGCTGAATAAAACAAACAAAGCTTTTGTATTTGCGAAAGCGAAATTGCTCTTGACTTTTATAATCTGGAAACTCTACAGCCACATCGAGATCCATAATGAATTTTACCAATACGCATTTCAAAAGACAATGAATATTGGTTACTGGGAGATTACCCAAGCATCGTTCAGCCCACATTTAGCCGAACCGAGATAATTATGTGTCGCTTTACGATTTAGAAATAAACATTACCCAATGTTTTCTGGCCAGAATTCACTAAACAATAAATTAGTTAGTAATGTGTCCGATGATAAGAACTAGGTTCGCCTTTAGGTTTTCCTGTTCTATTGTTTAGCAAATCTATTAATATTGTTTTCACATTTATTTGTACTTGAATAGAATATTTTATCTTCAAAAAATAGTGTATCTAAGTAGGTATTACAAACTATATTAAGTCGGGGTAAAAAGGATGCTTGCACCACGGCAATATAATTATTATCGGCCATGCCAAAACATTAAGAAGACATCTGTCAGTTTTAAGTCTACGACTTGTTTTAGTTTTTTCTAAGAAAACTGACGAAGTTTTTTATACCCCGACTGTACATAAAGAAGCTTTATCTAAATGTTGAAATATGCAGAGTTCGAAACAGCTTACGATAGTACAGTACAATGGTAATGCATTTGATTCACTGTTTCGCGTCCAAGTATTATGGAATAGGATTGCTGTGGAGGGTCACCTTCCGTGGACCGAACACTCCAACTGCTGCATCAGCGTTCACTTTATTTATTGTTTCGTTACGTGTGCAGTTGTGAAACGGGTGGCGTTTTTTCGTGCCTTATTTAAGTTTACTGCCTGCGACAACGTGTCTGCAACCTGCCAAATGTAGGTCGCAGATACTTGGGCAGCTCGCCTGTGTGCTATTAGTTTACTCCTATATATTTTCAAAATTCTGCCAAAATGTTTATATGATCTGTGAAACAATAAATGTTTTTAAAATGTATAAAATATGAGTCCACATTTCACAAACTAATAGTAAATTCTTCGTAGCATTTTGTTACAAGATACAATTCTCTTTTAAATTAATGCAAATAAGCAGAATTTGTTAGCGAAGCAAACTATACAACAATATGTATAGACCTAACAAGTCTAACCTGTTGTCACCTCTCCACCTCATGTCGCGTACACCAAAGGTGAGTGTTATCGAAGATGTCAGGTGTCTCATACAGACGTGCAACCCTCCTCGAGTATGCCAAATGGGATTCAATCGGGGACGACGTACAATTAATTAATTCAACTTTATTTTATGTCGCCAGTGTTGGTTTATATTACACTTGGTTACGTCCAAATTAGCTTCTTAGTTTTAAAAAAAATGTAAGTTCAATAGTCCACTTGATTGTAAGTGGCTACCGTCGCCTATAAGACAAGCAACGCCACATGTGCTATATATGTAATACATTTTGTGTATTAGATTACCTCCATACAATTGGATTGGTCGATTTGGAAAGTCCGATAATATTGTTGCGGTAGCTTATTTTCACGATTTACATGATAAATTATAATATGGAATCCATCGGCTAAAAATAAATTAATGTAAACAAAATATATTCGGAAACCATAACTAAGAAATAATAAAATGTGACGACGCTTCCTAAATAAATAAATTTCACGTATATTTACTTGCATTTTTTAAGTTAATATGGTATGTATGATTTTTTAACAGAGAATAGGTATAAAAGAAGTCAATCTGAACTAAACGCCTAGTTGAAGCCTAAACCTACAAACATTGCAGCATAAATTGAAGTTACAGCAAAATATCCATTCGCTTTTCATACATTCGATAGCAAAAAGCAAACGATCGAGAGCCAAATGAATGCACTTGAACTCAATGTTTGCCACCAACAGCCGACGAAAAACTCAATCCTTTACTACCAACTCTCATTCTAAATTCACTTTGTACAGTGAAACTTAAATACTTGAAAGTATCGGGGACAGGTTCCCCTACAGTTACAGTATTGAAATGGGAAAATATTTCTGTACCTTATTTTTTACGACGCCTTCTGTCGTCCTCTCGCACGTAAATGCGTTTTCGAAATATCACAGGCTGTAAATATCGTGGTAACTGAATTGCGCATGTAAACAATAGGTATAGCGTTACAAAAATCGTTTTGTGAATTGAACCCAGACATTTTATTTAATCTGGCCAAAGGTATTTCACTATGTTTCTAACTTTCAGTGTCCAGTTGGCTTTTCAAGTTGTCAATGAAATGAAATTTTTGGATCTAATATTGTTTCGTTTGTAGGTACGATATGTATGTCCGGTTGGCAAGTTTCATTGCTGAGTGTAAACTTCATAGCTGTATTTGTCATTAGGAACTTTGTTTTCTATGAAAATGTGAACATCATTTTTAAGTGTATAAGTATATAAATCTGAATGTATAAATTTTAAATAATTCATGATATATGAACATGGTGTAGGCACGGTAAAACTCTAATGAGTTTGTGTTTACACCTTTGTTAAACCAATGTTAGATTGTGTTGTATAAATAAATAAAATAAATAAAAATAAAGTAACAAATACTAAGTGATTATGAAAACTCCGCCGATTGCCGGTCCCAAGCCCGGATGAGAAAGGAGGAGGGTTGGCTCGAGAAGAGACAAAACCTCGCCGTAAAGCTGTCAACGCCGAACCTCGGGCGGCGGCAAATAACCCGACACTGTAGCCGGCCTAACCAGCAGGCTCAAAGGAGGTGAGGAAATGCCCTCTTTTACTACACCGTAAGCCGGTGGTCATGTCTCACCGGAACGGGGGTCTTGGCTTAACCGCCAGGACCGCGAGGTAGAAAGCCTCTATAAAAATTCACCCCCAACCCTACGGTATGACGCGCGCCAAGAGGGTGAGTGGCTGAGGGGTTTCTCAGTCGCAAGCGGTCAACCTCCGATACCTGGGGACCTCGGAGTGTATATACCCTTAGTCGGTAACGGGAAGGCCGACTGGACGTTTAAATCCCGTATCTACTCGTGGGAACAATATGGACGAAATTATAACGACATCATTGTTTTCCGGTTTGGATCTCGATGATCCATCAGAATCAGGCTCGCCTGGAGGACGCTACGACGTACCCAATATAGCCTTGATTAAAGAGGCTGACACGGGTGAGAGGCTAGACCATGGGCAATCAGTGGACTCAAATGCCGCTGAAATGCCTACGGCAACAGACTCGGTCCGTGACAGCACAAAAGACAGGAGACAGTAGGAAATATATAATAATGAGGGTGATTCAAATCAACCTTCATCATGCTATGGCTGCCACCGCAGTGCTAGAGCGCCTTCTCCTGCGGGGTGAGGTTGATATCGCCCTCATACAAGAGCCCTGGACCCTAAATGGTACGGTTCTGGGACTCCAGTCTGCAGGTAAAATACTTTATAATACCTGTGGCTCAAAGCCCAGAGCTAGCATAGTTTTCAACAAAAACATTGAATGTTTGCCAGTGCCAGAGTTATGTACTGACGATATGGCGGCAGCTTTTGTCAACATCAAGGGCAGGGAGGGAACTCGCATCATCGTCTGTTCTGCGTACCTACCTTTTGAAGGACACGACCCCACGGTGGAGCTTGCGCGAGTGGTGGCGTACGCGCATCATCACAAAGCCGAGCTACTTGTTGGAGCCGATGCCAATGCCCATCACGTAACGTGGGGCAGCAGCGACACAAACAATAGAGGGGAGTTACTACATGACTTTCTCTTAGTTAACTGTTTACAGGTACTCAACAGAGGGAGCAAGCCGACCTTCGTGACAACTGTAAGACAGGAAGTTTTAGACATAACCTTCGCCACTGACAATATGGCCAAGTTCATATCAAACTGGCATGTCAGTGAGGAAAACTCTATGTCTGATCACAGACAAATTCGTTTTGATCTAGCAACATGTACAAAAGATCAAACTGTAACGTACAGGGACCCGAAAGCTACAGCCTGGGATGTTTATAACAACAAACTAAGGCAAAATCTTGAGGACTTCCCTAAAAGTATATGTAAACCGGAGGAGCTAGAACTTGCAGTGGAGGCTATCACGAGGGCAATAAGGAGTGCCTTTGAGGAAAGCTGTCCACTCAGAACGAAGCACTCCAAAAGGAATGTACCCTGGTGGAACTCAAGGCTCAAGAAGCTACGAGAAAAAACCAGACGTTTATTCAACAAGGCAAAAAGAACTCTTGAATGGGAGAACTACAAGAATGCCTTGACTGAATATAATAAGGAGATAAGGAAGTCCAAGCGTGCTGCATGGAGGAAGCTCTGCGAGGAATTAACACAAATGCCTCAAGGGGCTAGAATCCATAGATTGCTCGCGAAGGACAAGCCTAGTCAATTAGGGCTGCTTAAAAGACCTGATGGCTCCTTTACGAACACTGAAGAGGAGACTCTTCAGCTGCTGATTAAAACTCACTTTCCAGGGGCTCGCAACTTTTCGATCGGGTCAGACACAACGCCTTTACACCAAAGGCCTCGAAACGAGGACCGAAACAGAGCGGCTGTTCTCATCCGACCAAATGTTGTGAAATGGGCTATTGGTTCATTCAAGCCCCTGAAATCTAGTGGTGAAGACGGACTGTTGCCCATTTTATTACAAAAAGGCATAGACGTACTCACGCCGCATCTGGTAAAGATCTACCGGGCAAGTTATGCCTGGGGATATATACCGGAACAATGGACCCGGGCTAAGGTATTATTCATACCAAAGGCAGGGCGGAAGGACTATGCTCTGCCTAAGTCCTTCAGACCAATTTGCCTAACGTCCTTTATGCTTAAAACTTTAGAAAAGATTCTAGATAAATACATAAGGGACAAAGCCCTGGCCCTGAAACCCATTCATTCCACCCAGCACGCCTATCAGAAGGGAAGGTCCACTGAGACTGCCCTGGTTCAACTAGCTGACAGGGCGGAAAGGGCTCTGGATGATAAACAGATAGCTCTGTGTGCATTTTTGGATATAGAAGGCGCATTTGACAATACTCCCACCAACACACTAGTGAGGGGACTACAAAACAAAAATGTGGACCCGACTACAGTTAGGTGGGTGAAGGCCATGCTATCCAAACGTAAAGCGAAAGTCGAACTACACGATACAGCGCTTACTGTAGCAACTACAAGAGGATGCCCGCAGGGCGGTGTTCTATCGCCACTGCTCTGGACTCTTGCAGTTGATCAGCTTCTGTGTAGGCTGGCGGAACAGAAGATCGACACCCTAGGTTATGCTGATGACCTAGTGGTGATCATAAGAGGCTTCTGCCAAAGCACAATTTCGGCCCTACTACAGAAAGCCCTAAATATCATTTGCGAATGGTGCACAGCAAATGCACTGACAGTAAACGGTGACAAAACCGTTATAGTTCCGTTTACCAAAAAGAGGCTGCTGGACAAATTAAAGCCACCTCTAGTAAATGGCAAACGAGTTGAATTTTCCTCAGAGGTCAAATATCTGGGAGTTACTTTCGACCAGAGACTAACGTGGAATGCACACATTGGAAATGTGATTAATAAGGCTAAGGCAGCTTTATGTATCAGTCGTCGAATGGTAGGGAAGAGTTGGGGCCCGTGTCCAAAGCTCACCTACTGGCTGTACACTGCTATTGTGAGGCCGATGATCGCATACGCCTCTATAGTATGGTATAGAAAAGCCAACCAGAAGACAACTATGGATAAGCTGAATGGCCTACAGCGTTTGGCATGTCTGATGATAACAGGAGCCATGTCGAGTTCCCCCGGAGCATCTCTGGAGGCAATCCTGGGCTTACCGCCTCTAAATCTATTTTTAGAGAAAGAGGCGAAAACCAGTATGCACAGGATGATGAATCGGGGTAAACACAATTGGCTGTCCGAGGTACTCAGAGCTCTAGAAGACTCAGTACTAAGGGATCCCATTCTAGGCATGCCCACTGATACAATGTTACCACAGTATATCGAAGAAAAATCTTACACTGTGGAGTTACTCTCAAGAGAAAACTGGTCAGAAAATAAAATCTCTTGGGAGGAAGGTAGCCTTTCTTGGTATACTGATGGGTCCAAATCAGGACCTGACGTAGGCTGTGGAGTGTATGGCAGGGACCAGAATTACAAGACCAGTGTAAATTTGGGACAATACGCCAGCATCTTCCAAGCAGAGGTCTTCGCCATCCTAGAATGTGCGGAAATCAACCTGCGAAGAAACTACGTCAACCATGTAATTTATATTCACTCGGATAGTCAGGCTGCACTTCAAGCACTGGACTCGGACTTTACAGTCTCAAAGCTGGTGCGAAACTGTGTAGACTACTTAAATACTTTAGGGCGCAAGAATAAAGTGGTCCTAAGATGGGTACCTGGCCATATGGGGATTGAAGGCAATGAACATGCCGACCAACTGGCTCGAGCAGGCGCAAAAGGTAGGCTAATAGGTCCTGAACCTATGTGCGGACTACCTAATAGCCTAGCTCGCTGGACCATATGGAACCAGTGCTTTACTAAATCTTACAAACGCTGGACTAACTTGCCAGGTCTGAACCATTCCAAAGCGCTCATAAAAGCCTACAGTCGAAACGTGACGAACCAGGCTATGTCGCTTAGCAGGAGCAATCTGTGTATGCTAACGAGGGCTCTAACGGGGCACTGCCGCCTCAATAGGCACCTCAAAATAATGGGTCTCACCAGTACGGGAGAGTGTCGCTTCTGCCACGAGGCAGAAGAAACACCAATGCATATCCTGTGCGAGTGTGGCCCCTTGATGCACAAGCGCAGTCACGTCCTAGGAAGCCACACAATGGCTTCTGAAGATGTGAGGAATGCCTCTATCAAAAAAGTACTACAGTTTCTAAACGCGGTAGGTATAGGTAGAGAGCTTTAGTTTACGTGGCGATCACAATATTTCAGCAATGGACGAAGTGATACTGGTTCTCTAGCAGACCAGAAATAGCCGCTAGGAAGATAATAATAATAATAATAATAAAGTGATTATGAAATACCTAAATGTATATCTATGGCGAGGCTAAAATATTTTTTCCATGACATTTTGTTTCTCTAGAAAAATAGTAGAAACAGTGATGAAGGACTTTCAGGACTTAAAATTTTAAAGAAATATTTAAATTAAAAAAAAAAATTATAATTTTTTTTGTATAAAATTAGATGAGTGTCCCATTGCGTCCAAAGGTTATTTTAATGTTTATTAATATTTGCTTTTATTAAAAAATCAAGTATAGAATTAATCAAAAATTATCATTTGCTGAAGAAATTTGTCTGTGTTTTCAAACTCATATAACCCAAATCTTGTCAAAATTCGAGTGAATAGGCATCTTCTGGGTGAGCTCCCTCCATCATAGCAAACCCATCTCTAATAAAAACAATTAAAAAAATAGTCGGAATGAACCTATCGCATTTATAAGTTAACACACATTATAACAACTTAATTATTTATACACCCCTATAAAAAGAAGTTCAAAACGGTCTCTTATTAACATGCTTTATTTATAAAATTGTAGTACTTTTATAAACTAAAATGTACCAAATACAAACTAAAACTCAACTTTTAGTCGGGATAACTACCTTCATATTTATTTTACATTTACTATATGCCGGCGTGTTTACATGCTTAGGTATACATGAAAGCGTGAGATTAAATAAATAAAGTTTTGTTCCAAAATCCCCCGAGTTAAAAATATCAAACAGTTTACCTGGGTCCAACCCGGTCGAATACGTTTGCCTAGATTAACGACGGTACGCATATAACGGCTCGCAACTTTTATAATAAAGGCTCTATCTTGACTAACGATATTAAAACGACATTACGAAATTTTAATACGATTTTCATGGACCCTTGTCATAGATTATTCGTTTATTCACTGCTTTGTCAAGTACTCTTTCGATCCAATATAATGATTGTTGATTTGTAATATGTCAATGTTATATGTTTAATTTAATGTTAATATTTCATGTAATATGTTCAATTTGTACAGAAATAATAGGTACAATAAAAGCTAAATAATAAAACTTCATAACAAAAAGCTATCATTACAAGTTATAATAATTTGTATCTTAATAATATTTACAATCATTAGAACCATATTAATTCTGATTCGACATTATAGACAATTCACATGTCCAATCTGGTTTTTTACTTACTATTGGAATTGAATAATAATTTGGGATTATAGTGTAGGATATCTATATCAGTTTTTTAGTATTTTGATTATCATCCTTTGTTTTAAGTTATCATGGTTTACGATGAGAATCGACGAAAGTATAAAATATAATATAAGAAAATATATTTATAATAACTCACAAAAGTCTTTATTTTTCAATAAAATAGCAATAAAGTTTTCAATACACATCTAAATTTATAACTTACACTGAAAAATAAATTATTTAGTAATTTTATATATCAAAAACTATATTTCGAACTACAAAAATACACAATTTCAACATTAAAACCTGTAAAACGATATACTTTTATTCTAAAGTCATATCTGAATAACATCGTTTATCAGAATATGTACATTACAAAACTGGGCCGAGTTAAATCTTCTCTGTTTTTCGAGCTATTTTTCTCAAGGGCCGCACGTGGCGGTGAATTATCGTGAGCCGGGGTGCTTTTTGGGGGTAAATAAGGGTCGAGGGGGTGTGATGAGGATGCCCTAATTTTTTATGTGAATCCCGAACCCAACGTAAGTTGAAAAGAGGTTGGCTTATACAGTTCGTATGTAGGACAGTATATAGGTACCTATATAGTAATTGGAACGTGTAACAGCCACGCATTCTTGATATTTTTACAACCTTTTTCTCAGAAAATCTTTGTTGTAAGGTAAATTATTTCTATATAATTATAAATTGTAAATATTTAGTTAATAACACAATATAACTTATATTAATCAACAAGCGACCCGCCCCCCGTTTTCGTATGGATACAATTTTTTTGCGCAAATTATATTCAAGAACCATCCTCGTTGATCGCTCTTTTCATTAGTGAAAACCGTATTAAAATCCGTTGGTTTGTTTAGAAGTTAGCGGAGAAGCAGACAGGCGAGGAAAGCGACTTTAATTTACCTATAATTTACTAGCTGTTGCACGCGACTTCGCCCGCGTAACTATACAATATAGCCTATGTTACTCGCAGATAAGTTTTCTATAGGTGAAAGAATTTTGAAAATCGGTCCAGTAGTTTTTGAGTTTGTTCGTTACAAACATACAAATCTTCTCTATTTATAATATTATAGTATAGTATATAATAGTTTGTATGCAATAATGGAAAATACAAACTCAGTCTTCATATCTAATAGGATGCAGTTCAGATATGCAGTGCGGATGTAGTAAAAAAGTCTTTAGTGTTTTCTACTTCATGTGTCATAGAAAATGTCATCATTTGATGGTACACAAAAGATATCTAACAGCAGACCACTTGCGATCGCGTGTGCTGCCATACAGAATGATGCACTTTAATTTTAGTTATTGTCCGTAAGAGGCAGCACCGTTGTTTATCGCAAACCACACCACTGTTATGAGTTACGTGATACCAAAAGCACCATTTAGTGTGATATTGCACAAATTGATAGAAAGCTTTCGTCTGTCGCTCAGCAGACGGCATTTAGATAATAATAAGGCGGGCTATGTAACTACAGCTTGGGTAAGTATAATATGTGAAAAAGTTCTGACAACTCCTTATGCATTGAAATGCAACAGCATATAATGTGATGTTATTAAGATGTCATTGATATTACCTAATTGATGTTCTAGGTTTTTATCGGTTATTCCCAATTACATACCTACACACTTAGACAAACATTTAGTTTACCAAGCAACATAATACCGTATTAACGCTGCAAAAACCATAAATCAGAGGCAGCACATGCTACACGAGCCTGCCCATAAATCACGAAGATTTAATTAATACAACCGAACAAAATCTTACGGCCGGCCATTTTGGATTCCCTTACCTCCCCTCCGCCCGCTGCCTAAAACAGACGATTACACCTCGACAAATTTACGTTTGCCGACGTAACTTTTCCATTGAACGAAATCGGCGAAAGTTCTCCGTCCGAATAAAGCTTGAGAAAGGGCGAGCCGTTGGTTTCGCGAACGCAATATTATGTTTGTCCTCTTTGCACCCGGTCCTTCCGTAGGCATAATTAGGGACGGACCCTCGGAGATGAGATTTGGGTTCCAGTTTAAACTGATTCAATCGAGTTTGATGTTTCGCTCGAGAGGTTCGCACAAGCAAAATGTTGTTCGTTTTTCACTTTTAAAAGCGAACGCTTACACAGTGTAAGGAATTAATTAGTGTACATTGTTCTAGTGTAATAGAACACAAATTGAGATAGAAAATAGATTTGAAAAACATTCAAGCGCTAGCTCGATTCTTTTAAGATTTCTAGTTAGTTTTTTCGAATAAATCTTGTTGATATATTGTTGGTAGTTCTCTTGCCATTATAAAAAAACTAGATAAGATACATAATAAATTGTATTTATATAATTTATCTGTACATATCTACTAATATAAGATTATGCAAATATAATATATAATATATACAATGCAGCCCTTAATGGGTAATCTTAGTTCTGAAATAGCACTTAAAATGTCTCTCCCCAATGAAACGACCCAATTTGTTCTCATACCGAATCTTATCAGCAAAATTAATCGTATAGGTATATGCTATCATCCAGTTTATACTCTGTTCGCGGTGCCAAATAGGTTTTTAGTTGAAAATATTAATGTTGAAAATACAGTTTTAATGACTGGCAATGTCGCTTTTATAATATAACGTATAGAGAAAAAGTCTATGGTATTTTGTACCTACTCTCTCACCGAATACATCACAAATGCTGTTTCCACCTTGAAGTCTTCTATAAGAGGGTTGCTCAAACGGGCTGCCAATATAATTTTTGATCGCATTTATATACGTATTTTTATAACATACATTCCATATTAATATTATAAAGAGACAAGATTTGTATTTTTGTATGTTTGTTATGAATAAACTGAAAAACTAATGGACCGATTTTAAAAATTTATTCATCCATAGAAAGCTATATTATCAGCGAGTAATATAGGACATATTTCATAAAGTTATGCGGACAAAGTGGGGTGCAACAGCTAGTTATAAAATAAAGTCGTTGTCCTCCTCTGTCTGTTTCTTCGCTAACTTCTTCTGAACCACTCAACGGATTTTTCACAATATCAAAATACAATTATGAGGAACGTTTGTGTATATAAATTGAAGAAAAATAAATTGCATTCATCATGGATGATCCGATTTTGACCGATTTTGATCCGTTTTTTTTAAGTTGACGTAATCAAAATAATTACTTCTTAGCTATAGCTCAGATTAAATAATATTTACCTACTACTTAAGCTATAGGTACGAGTAATTTATGAAGATCTGTTCAGACGTTTGAACATTATCAGCCCATTTCTTCCTATAATTTTCACAGGTTTGATTGATGTGAAATTTAATATAGGTACTGTTACTTCTGTGGAATTTCCATGACATGGTAACCTTGACCTGATGCTGTAGCATCAAGTAATCTATGGGGTATCGAACTCCACAGCAACTTACAGCAGATATAGCGTGTTTAGGCTCAATATAAAGTCGAGGTTAGTTTATAATTTTTAATTATTGCTTGTATTTTAAAGCGGTTACTCGATTCTATAAAATGTAGTGCCTATTAATCAATATGAAGAGTTAAAATGCCGCCCGTACCTACAATAATGCAGTGTGCATCACATAGGAGTGTATAACACTCAGCACTGAAGTCAATTAACGGTGGAGCAGCTGCGTCTAACGCTCATCCATCACGGTACATACGATATTTTCTAACATAAATGTAAATGTCCACCGTGTGTATTGCGCGCCGACAAACTTGCGTGTTTGTTTACACGGGGCGGTTTTGCAAATACGAAATAGTTGCGTACGAATGTCGATGGAAACCGTTAAATTTTAATTTCATTAACAAGTTTTAAAATTGCGACGTAACACCACTGTGACGAAATATCGCCAAGCCTCCCTGACTACGATGAGCTCAGCTGTTTTGTAACACTTATGAAGACTTATAAAAAATAAATTGTGTGTTTACAGATAAAATTGTATCATTTTTATATTGTTTTTCCTGCAAAATCAAAATAATATATCTACCATTTTCTATCTACTAGTGAAAGTCCCGTTTAAATCAGTTCAGCTGTTTCAGAAATCACTTAGGTATGTTCTGCTTCAAATCACTTTATGGTTGGGCAAGTTTAAAAGAAGGATATATCTTTATTGAAATCACTCCCAAAAGACATGAGAAAATTTAATTTCCCTATGGATTTGAATTTTTTTTTCTTTACAATTAGTATTTAGTAAGATAAAATCGTAGTCTTTTTTAAAATTTGGTGTCAGTCTAAATTTAATCTTCTGAACGAAATCAACACCTATCATGAAATTAAACATTAAATACCAAAGAAATTCCAATTATCAACATCGTTCTTGAACGAAAGTTTGAAATTTGATAAAATTTGTATTTGCTTAAATAAATATTAAATCAAATAAAATGAGTTGAAATAAAGATTTCAACAAGACTAAATATGATTGAAATGTCTGAACTCATTAAATAATGCTAATCAACTGATAACGTGACATTTGAAATCAAGTCAGTGTTAGGTAAAGTTATAATTCTTCTAAACGTAGCATTTTTAATCCATCTTCCGACAATCTGGCGGTTAACTCGCACGGTTAACTGGAGCTAGGAGGGGCACAAGTCGGCTAGATAAATTATTTAACATGCAACTCTCGGCTATTTCCCGCCGGAACAAAAGCTCGGTTTAGAATTATATATGTGCAAAGCTTAAAGTTTAGGAGCCGTACAAGTATAAAAGCTTAGGTGGTTCGTGTTGGGGAATTTTTAAATACGACTTCCCTCATTATTTATGCATTAAGTTGAAATTTTAATGCGGCCGGGACTTTAATCTTTTTTGAATTTAGAAGTCACAAAAAGATTAAAAGATTAGTTTAAATTATTATATTTGGATAAAATAAAAGTTTTTTCTGTAAAATATATGCAGTGGTAAAGACGAGTTAAGATTTCATTCAATGTTACCGTTCTTGTCACCAAGCACACGCATGAGATTCACTATTATTATTGAGTAGCTGCTATATTATGGATTATCACCATTTATTATGTATTGACTTTTAAAGTTTAGTAAGGAAATCGAAAACTAAATAGAGGATAGGTACTAGTCCAGTTCACAAGTTTTAATTCGTGTTAATTATAGTGATAAAGCTTCTAAAAATATGAGCGATAGCTCTAGATTCGGAATGACGTATAGAAAAAGTAAAATTTTCGAAGGATTTTCTAGCACAAAAAAAATTCAAAAGTTATTAACAAATTAAGTTGAAAAAAGGTAGGTTATAGGTACGTTCAATATTACGCATTGATATGTGACTATTAGCATTTGTATACTTTTTTTTAGTTGCTGTCCATAAGTGGACATTGGGAATCGGCTTCGCAAACATTTCAATGTCAATAGCCAGTCGTGAAATTTTCTTAGCACTATGAATTCTAGTTGCATTTCTTCTAGTAATTTAACTACAATATGCAATAAAAATATCTTATTACTGCTTCTATATCGTGTGTAAACAATCGTAAATTTACAGATTTGTTTGTTAATCCTTAAAATCCACAAAAACCAAATAAATCTCGTACAAAGAAGTCGGATTAACGAGCTCAAGTGCTCCGGTATGTCTGGTTTGAACAAAAACCAACGTACATATCTTTCCCGGTAATCTCGTGGGCGCACCGGCCACTATCAAGTCTTTGCAGTTATTTCAAGGATTAAGATCGGCGTGTGTGTGTATTTGAAAATAGCATTTTAACTGTTTATATTTTCCGCAAACATGCTAAGCGATTTAAAATTATTTATCACGATTTTTTTCCTAAAAAAAAAAACTTCAAATTTTATTAGGGAACATTCGACGAGTATTTGAGTTTTTGAAGGATTTGTAAACTTTAAATTCATACGTTATTTGAACACTTCAAACTTTCTCATATTTTGCTAACTCATTAGAGATCTCATTAGAGATTTGTATTGCAGCATCTGTGACGTAGCATCTGTTATAAGGGACGATAGCCACCAAGTAGACCGTCAACCTGTCTGACGATCTTAACTTAAAAAAAAAACGAATTGTAATGTAGGATACCCTTTTTAATAATTTAATTGTATATATTTTTTGTCCTTTTCGTTGTTTCTATATTTTACAAATATATAATCATCCTTAATTAAGCGCCGTAACTTTGCACGTTAAAGCGATTTTTTTGTGATTTAGTTACCGAATGCCAAACCAGAGAAAATGATTTTATTCTAGACAAATCTAGCTTAAGAAAATGATTTGCATTGTGAGGTTTCCATGTTTCGTTGCAGTCAGTATTCTAGTGCTCTTATAAAAGTTATTTCGGTTTTAAAGAAATCCTTACACTTTTTAAGAATCCTGATAAAAAGTTCAGGATTCTAATATGTTAATCCAGGTAAGAAACTCTGCGTGCCAAATTTCTGCACAGACAAACAGAGGACATGGTGACATGCCTACCTATAACGTGTACAATCATTTATAAATATTTAATATACGTTAGATTTACAGAACTGGTATTAACTGATCGATAGCTCATAAATAGCTCTTCAATGTAGACAACTAAAATATGCAAACCATAATCACGAAATCGATTTGGACGTTTAGAATATTTCGTCTCTGGACGTCTCGTCAACGAGAGGAATTATCCTCATATGAAATTTCTATTAATGGAAGATAATATATGCAAAACTATTAAATCGAAATATTCTAGGAATATTCAAACGTACGAGTAGGTATATGACTCAATATTATCGGAAATTATTCCATTTTTTATGTATTTTATGTACAAACATACTTATCACAATATTAGCTTTATTTTATACAATATAACGTTTAATATATTCATTGCAGTTACACTTTTGCCAGGCGTTGGGTCTCCATTTTTAGATGATCCCTTGGGAGCATTACTTTTTTCAGGATTGAAGGTACCCTATATCCATTTCTGTATCCCTGACGTCTATGCAAAATTTTACAAAATAATAATCGGTCGAGTAATTAAGGCGTGAAAGGTAACAGACAAGGTAAGTTACTTTCACATAATCAATACTAATAATAAATCTGTAAGGGTCGGTCATGGAGTAAGTTACTTTGTTTTCAGAGATATCGTGTTTATAGGCTCTATACATGATACTGAAACTAAATTGACGATTTTTAGAATTTTTTTTTGTATGTATGTATGTATGTATGTATGTATGTATGTATGTATGTATGTATGTATGTATGTATGTATGTATGTATGTATGTATGTATGTATGTATGTATGTATGTATGTATGTATGTATGTATGTATGTATGTATGTATGTATGTATGTATGTTCCTCCATAACTTTGAAACGAATTAACTGATTTTCATGAAACTTGGTAGATAAACATTTGGACGTACGGGACACAGGATAGGCTACTTAATATTTTTCAAAGCTGACGAAGTCGTGGGCACCAGCTAGTTTATAATATTAATAGTATGTATTACGATATTTCAAGCAGTGTCTACTGGACATCGTTGTTATGTTGTTTATTAATTTTACACCCACTGTATTTAGTCGCTTGTTAGAAAATATTTTCAGCTTTAAAACAGCGCGTCGTTAGATTTTGCTCAGCAAATGCAAATGCTTCCCGTAAATACATAAGCGGGGGATTTTATATAAGGAGGAAATAAATTACAAGCAGCTGCGGCTGCAAACAATTCCAGTGGAGTGACAAGTCCATCTGAACAAAAAGCGCCGCGGGCAGCTGCCCGACTAAATTGAAATCCTCCTACGGCCTCATTAGGAGGAGCCTGACCGCGGAACTCGTTGCACTGAGGGAGCTACAGGCCTGTTCCAGTTACACCCTCCTATTATATTCATACTAGCTGTTGCACGCGACTTCGTCCACGTCACTTTGTAAAATATAGCCTACGTTACTAGCTGATAAATGTAGCTTTTTATTGGTGAAAGAATTTTTAAAATTAATCCAATAGTTTTTGAGTTTATGCATACAAACAAAAATACAATTTCTCTTCGTAATAATACTATAGATTTTATTAGACACATTTAAAGGAATAATTTCTTATTAATTTCATATTTATTGAGCATTCGAGCATTAAACCAAAGTGACCAGATGAAGAATGTCTTATTTTAATATTATAATTGCGAAAGTTTGTATGTTTATATATTTGTTCCTCAATAAAGCAAAAACGGCTGAACGGATTTGGATGAAATTTGGCGCACAGATAGTATATTATCTGGATTCACATATAGAAAACTTTTTATCCTAATAAAATTTTTAGGTTCCCGAGGGGGTCTTCTAAAAATATTTTAAGATCATTCACCATTAGAATAACGCTGGAGTCAAAATTTATGATTTTTAGTAGTTTCAGATGTTTAGTTTGAAGATAAGATGTTAACGTCATAGTATTTGTAGTTTTTCAATCTAGAACATGGCTGAAAAATATTTTAAAATGAATTCTTATTAGAACAGTATTTAAACAGCCCCCTTTTAAACTAGCGGTTTAACTATGCAGATAAATATACAAGTTATAAAAAATTATAAAACGATGTTTTAGAACATAAATGACTTCCTATACTAGGTCGAAGAAAAAACAGAAATATCTCAAATTTGATCCTAAAATAAGACGTTTAATATCACGAAAAATTACTAAAAGGGACACTTTTAATTATACTTTTCTTGAATGATAATTTACAAAAATCGTATGTGTTTATCCAGTAGCCACAAATAAATGATTTGAATTATTGAAAATAAATATTTTTCTAATATCTAGCTTCTGCATAGAACGTCGACCGCTTGTTTAAAAAAAGGGCTGTTTAAAAACTGTTCTAATGAGAAAATTGTCCCAATATTTTAAAATATTTATCCACACTGCACTAAATTATAAAACTACTACAAATATCACGTTAATATCTTATCTGTAAACTAAACACACCATGGGGTTATTTTCCGTCGGGAATCATAAATTTTGACTCCAGTGATTCTGACGGATGTATGGCCTTAAGAAATCGGTGCCACTGTAGTGTCGTCAACAATCACAACATATTATATAAAATATACATTTTAAATAAATATTTATGTAGATATTATGTATTGCGGGATTGCGTGTATAGTTGTAAAAAGAAAAAACCTTTTAAGAATATCTTAATTGTTGTATTTTCTTTAAAATGTTCGGTAACGGGAACATCCCTCGTAGATGGAGCTGCGCCAGCATTTTCTTTTGTGGTGAAAAGGAAATTGGACATTTAGTGAATAATGTTTCCACTTTCATTTAATTGAACACTCTTTGTTGGAGATTTATATCTAAAATTTATCGCACCACAGACGGATCCGCAACCCGACTTTTTTCTCACTAATTTTCTGCTTTGTCCTATTCCTTGCTTGCAGGGAGATTTCACACATCTAAAAGAGGTAATTTACGTACATAATTACATGTTGTCAATGTAAGCAAAGTATCAACTTAAAATTCAATATATGTTTCTTAAAGAATATTAGAAAACAGTTTAAAACTATTTACAAAATGGATAATAATATGATTTTTGATGTCATGAAAATTATTATACCTATTAAAACCAATATTTTTGTAATTAATATAATCATTAAAAATATAACCAAACTACTGTAATATTTTTTAGAAAACTTTAACATCTATGAAAAGCAGATATTCTAAATATTTTTTGTAAAAGTATCTTTGAAAATATACTGTCGCTTGATATGACAATAAGATAATTCAATAGCTTACGTGGTGCGAGGTCACCGCATAAATTCTGAAAGCGTGTGCTTGACACGTGTCGTATTAAGAAGTCAAAAACAAATTTAATGAGCTGAACAAAACCAGTTTCCATATAAGGTTTCTAAATTCGATCGCCACTTGGTAGTTGCGAATTACGATGTTTTGGAAATGTTATTGGTAAAGCTAACATGATCTGTTGGGGTAGAATTGAGCTGGTTATTCGTTAGGAAGAAGTTTTTTTTTATATATTATAATTAAAGAGTAGCAGGAAGGCTTATGGTCAATATTGTTTTATTAAGAAAAGTTTAAGAAAATCCATAAACTATCAGCTTTTGTCGATACTCTGTTAAATATGACGCATTTTCAATAACATTTGAAGAAATTCTTTCTGGAAGTTTGTTTTTGTAATAAATTTTAATAACATTTATAATTTATTGAAAATGTTAGTTGTCAAAAAAATTTTTTTTTGTGTTCTCTTGTGTTCCAATAAAATTAATATTAAATCGTACAAATTCCATCGCAAAATTAAAATTCTCAAACAATTTACCCTTTTGAAAAAGATATAATGTAAGGGCGTTCTTTCATCTTCCCCTGTTGGGTAACCTTAGTCGTTTGCGAACTCGGTTGGGGATCCTACGGCCACCCGTAGGGTGTTAAGGGGGGTTTTTGGGTTTAAGGGGAAAAGTTAGGGGTAGAGACCTCTGCGGTACGTTATTTATGGGTCTCTCGAGCCCGGTGAAGTGCCCGCTGAATATAAATCGTGGGTCGAAAAGACTTAAAATGTAAAATAAGAACGGCTACGGTCACATTCACAATCCTCTGTGAAATATATGTAGGTCGCGGAGAGCGTTACGACGTGGTTGTGATTGTACCTACTGATTAATTTAATGTCGTTTAAAAAATTGCCATTTAACCTGCCATTAAATAAATAAATAAATATATATATTTATCTACTTTAACAATATATTTTTAATTTAGAAGTATCGATTTTGAACAAAATCAATACAACGGAAATACTTTGTTTCAGTATGTGGGTACAGTCGGGGTAAGAAATCGTTCGTCACCTTTAAGTCGACTCAAGGCAATTGACAGTCATGCCAAAATTTCATTTCAAACATCTGTCAGTTGCCTGCTTAGTGCTTTAGTTTCAAAGGGTAATAAGAGTCTACGATTTTGATAAAGGAATGAATTTAAAAACTGATGAAGGTTTTCGTACCTCGACTTTATCTACGCGCTATTGCAAAAAATATCTACTGTTCAGATGTTGAAACGCGGCTACCAAATAATATTTTTAAACCCAACCAACTAATTAGAAATGACAATAAAACTAAATTTTCATGTTTAAACTTAACTTAATTCTCATTTTGTATTTTGCTGTTGTTTTGTCTCGTCTGTGAACATTAGGTGAACACTTAATTAAAAGAGCACAGAACAAATAAAGAGGGTTTTTGTATAACGCTTCACAGACTGCAGAGACATGTAGGTAAATATAGAAAGTTAAATAAAAAGAATTAATTTAAGCCTCTTAATTTCATGGTGCTTACAATTTATTGTAAACTAGCTGGCGCCCGCGACTTCGTCCGCGTTGAAAAAGAAAAAGTAGCCTATCCTGTGTCCCGTACGTCCAAATGTTTATCTACCAAGTTTCATGAAAATCAGTTAATCCGTTTAAGAGTTATGGAGGAACATATATACATACAATAAGTACCTACCTACACTTACAGATTTATTATTAGTATTGATTGATGATGATTTTGTAAGTAAGTAGAATTATAAAACCAATTTAATGACTTAGGCATAAAAGTAGTTCGTATACTTAGTAATAAATGCTTTTTTCCATCTCTTTGTTAATTTAAATACGGAGTTAAATTAACAAAGAGATGGAAAAAAGCATTTGCGACCAGGATTGTTATAGAGCTAGTATTATTAGCTACTAGATACTATTCTATTGTACCTACTGTTCTTTTTAAATATAAGTCCTTCCCGTCGATAACTTGGATAGCTTTGAAAATATATAGTTATAGTTATCCAAATAAGAAAATTACAAAAACAAATATAGGTAACAATAATTGTACCTATAAAATTTTATTTGCTGTTATACTGTCGTTCTAGTATGGTTACAACAAATTTTAATGAGATCCTTATCCAGTCCTTGGAACAAGCAAAAACAATTGTTGGCCGAAAAAACGTGAAATAAAACAAAAGGTTAAAAGTTGTCCTTATTTGAATTTTCATTAAAACTTTTCTCCTGTCAGGAACAAAGAACATTTATATTAAAAAAGTCCGGTTGCGACCAGATAAATATCTCTAGTCTCGGGAGCGGACCCAAAACTCAACTTGGGGCATAGATTAAGTAGCTACGTTGAAATCAGATACGACATTTTGTATTAGTAGTAAACTGAATTAATTAACATAAATCCAATTTTATGGTCTCTCTGTGACTTAAGACTATGTCGTTAACAAGACTTCATTTTTAACTTTCATCTTTGATTTTATAAATATTATCTCATTTTCAATGTAGCTCTTAATTTTCGATTTTCCATATTAAGAGACATATTAAATTAAACAGAAAATTTGTAGGTATAGTGCTAAAATTGTACAATAATACCTAATTAAATATTAATATTCAATGTAATATTAATTTCATGAAACAAAACAATAACAACTTTTTTTTTGACATGTTAAGTTAATTAGAGATGCCTGTTTGTTTATCTCCTTATTACTTCTTCTATACTGGCCCACGACTCAGATTAGATAATAGTTACCTCCCACGATTTCGATACGATCGTCGCCTACCATTTAAATTAAATACATAAAAATTACAGAATAGTTACATCTTTCAAGCTACATTCCATTGAATGTTTTCTCAGACTATAGCTTTCAATAATAATAATAATCTTAAATATAATAATAGTCAATTAAATTGATTTTTTTAATCTGATTATAAACAAAATCGTAAATAATTGGACTAAATGGAAATGTAAATTTAATATCACGTGTATCTTACTAAGTCTAAGGCCATTATTACCTATCACCGGTATAATAAAAAATGGCAACCCCATGTAAAGTTCTATTCTCATTTAGTCACTACTCTACAGCAGCTAACAGGTCTAAATAATTTCTTTTGTTACTTTAAATAATTACTCTGTAATTGATGTCTTATTTGTTCTATATCCTGTTCCGGATCTTATCATAATCATTTATCCTGATCTTTATTTAGCTCCAGGCGGCTCGCTAGTATAATATTATAAAATCTGATAGGTACATATCTAAAAGTTACCTACTCACCTATCTATACTAAAATATCTGTGGTAGCCGCCCAATTCATTAGCCACCCGCACGCTACGTGGTCCGCCTTCTCTGCTTCAACAACTTTACTCCTTCAATGCATATACGCACCAAGGCACATCCCATCTCACTTTTGACCATTTGCGTCCTATCTAGAAGTAAGAGACGCTTGAAATATAATTATTTTGTAATAATACTGAAATATTAATTACTTTTGGCGAACTCTTTTTGAACCAAAAAATTTTTTTTTTTTTTAAATGTATTGTTAAGGTTGCCAGGCAGCCTGAGATTCCATTTGATGGTGGCTTAACAATCAACACTATAGTATATTATGTAGATGATTAGGAGGAGGTTGGGTTCTGGCATCGACAAAGGCACAAACGCTGTCTGCACCAAGGTGCTCTCATGTAAGGAGTTGGATACATCTGCTAGATGGCTACCCAAAATATTACGAAACGCAGTACTGCCTGCCACCACTTGCCTGATCCAGACCAGAGGGCTTAGTGCGAGTTTTACTCGATCAAACGCGTCGAGCGCGTAAACGTCAATTTGTATGGGAATGAAGCAGCGCCACCTAGTGGCTAACGTGTAGGTCTGCTTCATTCCTATACAAATTGACGTTTACGCGTTCGATGCGTATGATCGAGTAAAACTCGCACTAGGCCCTCAGAGCCAACTATGAAAAACTCTTTTAAAAATATGTTCTTAAATTTTCAAAACTCCATTTTCATTATTATTAAAAGTATTTCGCAAAGTTCTCTAATTATTTTTTTTGAGATAAGTAATCCCTGAAACGATTGAATCGATTACGACGAGACTTGATGGCATTTTTAGTATTTTTAAGTAATAAAATTACATATATTTTGTTATATAATTTCAAACTGCAGAGGACATATAATTTTATGTCAAAACTAAATCTATGTTATTTCATGTAGGTACTTGCTATAGTTTCTTTGAAGGGAAATTCATTTAGTTCACTTATAAACGTTACGTTCCAAATGTATGTCCTATTATGTGGAATGGATGCTTAAAAGTGTTTAGGTATCGAGTATTGGCTAAATGCGTTACTAAAGCAGATCATAATCAATTAACAGTATGAATGATTGCTGATGTTACACAGTAAATTCTAATTGGAAAACGGCCGTCGACCCGTTCCGAAAAGTGTAATTTGGGTTCCCTGATTACGTTCACCCCGAATCGCCGATCACGTGCTACGATCGCTTATTTGATTTTTCGCTTTACTTCGTTTTAGAGGTTGGCTGTTAACGTTAATGGTTGCTTAACTGTAGACGAACACTTTCTACGTTAACAACAATCATGAAAACAGTAAGACAAAGATATTTTCCTTATCTGAATTGCGATACTTAGAATTAAAATTCATATTCAAATAATTATTTTTATTATCATTTACCTTACAATTTCAAGAACAAACCCCGGTCCCCATACTAGGCAAGCCTGTAATGTGGGTCCAGCACTGTACATTACAATTTCGAAACAAAGGACCTACTTATGATCTAAGCAATAGTTCAAATTGTGTTATATTTTTATGAGTAGAATGAGTGTTTGTGTGCGTGCTTAGAAAAGTGTATTTTAATGTAAGAAATTTTTCGGTGGATTCGTGCGATTTTGGAATCCGCAACTGAGCAGGATTTTATGGGACATAATTTTATTACATTATTATAAATATAGATTGGCAGACAGGGGCTAAAACGTCTCCTAAATGTTGACCTCGTAAATGATAACGAATGAATGAATAATGAATGCATTAAATAAAAAATTTGTTCTTACTCGTTACGGAATGTAGGTACTATTACGATTATGACGAAATAAAACACAGCTTATTTGACGATAAGCATTTTATTTTATAATTTATGTTTTAGACGAGCCCTTCAGTCAAGCGATTAAGGGGCTTACTTAACGACAGAGCGTCAGGGTCGATTCCCGGCAGGGCTAACTTGAAACTTGAAACTTGAAAATGAACTTTTTATAGCTGGCTTTGGGCACACACTGCATGCACTGCGTTTCGCAGTCATTTGGGCAGTCTGTCTGGTGGCAGTAACTACAGGTATGTGCTGTAGTTTCGGTAATTGTGAGATTAATTAGATTGGATTATTTTATAACATAGATATCCCGTAACATTTAGTGTTCGTTTCATTCCAATCGGTTTACAAATAAAAAAGTTATACTGAAAACCGAAACACCAAGCGGACGAAACCGCACGTACAAAGTTGCGGTATACTATTATAGTATAGTAAAGTAAGTAATATGAATCTTATTTGGACGTTGTAGACGTGCGTTTAGACGTTCGGACCGCGGCGTTTGGAACGCCCGTCAGCGGCCCCCAGCAAGGAAGCGTGAACAAATTCGCCATAGCTGAGGATCGGAACTTTTGCACAATTACTGTGCGGCCGCAGTAGCGTCGCCTCCGAGTTCCGTAAGTACCGACAGCAAAACAATAAGAAAGTCAGAGAAATAAATTTTAATTGATCTCAACTAAAAAGATTATTATATACAAATGAGCTTATAATTGTGTTCAATATATATATAAGTAATGTAAGGTTATTAACTCTACAAGTCTTGGTTATGTAACAGTTAATAACAAATTTGTACATTATTGCTTCTTACCCATATTTTTGCTTTGTTACTTTAAACTAATACGAATTCATCTTATTTACATAAATTATTTACAAGTTAAGTATATATTTATTAGCATTTTTCCAAGCATGCCGGATGCATTACATCGTTGTATAAGAAGGATCGCTCTATAACGAGGCTTCAAAATCTTGTATGGCCTTATATTAACATTTGATTTGGTATAAGAAGCTAAACTAAAATTAAATATAAAAAGCTTCATATTAAGTTCACATTTAAACTATATTTCCGTATTCAAATGCTTTCATAAAGTTAACATAATACTAATGACAAAAATATTAATTTTATAATTAATTTAACATTAAATTTAAAGTTAAAGCGTGTTAAATTTAAAGTTTTTTTTTTATATTTATGGAAAGGACCATTTGATGGTATTTGGTGACGGTAATGTATAAACATTAGAACATTAGAGCATATAAGCATTAGAGCATTAGAGCATTAGAGCATTAGAGCATTAGAGTATTAGAGCATTATTTTAGCAATATTAGCAATAGATAGCGCAAATTATCAAACTTGCGCTATCTATTTCGCAAGTTCGATAGAATGGGACATTCTATTAAGGCCAGGCCCTATGAAACTAAGGGAACTTTAAATAAATGTGCTGAGTCAACCACATATCTGATCAATGTGGAATTTATATATATATATATTTTGAGACCTTTATCTGTAGATTATCAAGTCAGAAACATAATTAGGTGATTTTCATTCGATACATTTTTTGATCGAAATCGGCGCCTTTTCCGGAGAATATTACATTTTTCTACTAAACGGCTTGAGTTATATCGCCAAAAAACTGCTCGTAGCAAGGAAACATTGTTTACCAGTGATTGTCAAAATAAAATAAACTTAGGTTTATTTTTACTCCTATAATTAACGAAAACAATTTTGAGACTTACGTTGTTTAGTTCCGAGCTAGTGCATACCAAATCATGCTTCAAATAATGTACGCAATATTCAACCTTACGTAAGCTGTATCTTGCGATATATTAAAAAAAATCCTAGAGAGCCGCCGAGCAACTTGTAACTCTCGGGTGGCGGGACGTGGGCGGAGCGAGCGTAGGAATTTTTTTCGTGGGGCCTGCTCTTAACCATCTTATCTACGACTATAGATAAGCTGTAACAATTTCAAAACAAATTATGTACTAAGTATAAGACTTTTATTTGTACTTTTATTGTATTTTTCAATGAAACTACATATTCACAAACATTATAATTTATCGTAAAATATTTTTGTTAGAAGATCGTTTTTGCTGTCACTACAGCAGCCAAGTTGGCCACACACATAAATTATCGCCGGCAAAGGATCGGAGCTCAGTCTAACTTCGCACTTGGCTCTCATTTTACATAGGTACAATAAGTGATATGTATATGTGTATATATATATGAATGGTTTTAACTTTCGAACGAAACTCGTTAATTGCGAGTCTGTTATCTAGGCGACTCGACAATATCTGGAAATTGCTAACTTTGCTCGTTTTAATAGTTAAAACTTTAGTTTCGAGCGGAGAGTGGTTTCGCAAAATTAGATTCCATTCGCTCCATGGGATCTAGTTCGCTATCTAATCAGCGATATTCAATGCTCTATTTAGTAACTACCTGATATAAATAATTACCTACACATTTTATTTATGTAGCTTACATAGGGAATGTCACTTTTGTAATGATAATTGAAAAATTGGAATATAATATAATAATATAATATAATAATATATCTTCACACATTCTACACAGCACCATCTAGTTCCACACTAAGCAACTTAATGCTTGTATTATGGATACCAGACAGTTGATATATACATACATTACTTTTTTTTAGTAAATACATACATATTATAAATACAAACATCTATGACTCAGGTACAAAGGTAAATGTTAAAACATAAACATTTTCCCCTAGCGGGATTCGAACCCGCGACCGTTTGGTTAATAGCTAGGTTACTAACCACTAGACGAAACGTGTCGTCGAATAATATAATCGAAAATGAGGTGTCTTATGGGATGTCCTATAAAAATCTTTCGACACTACCTAATAACAATGTTTTTTCATTAGTTCCCACCACTGATTTATTCAAATTCGAAGAGATAACTATTGAAACAATGTATACATAGTTATTATCAAAATTTGCTATTCTCATATTTTTTTCTCAAAATAATAGAGCGAAGACAATTAGGATCACAACTTAATATCTATGGCATATTACTATTGAGAAAATATTTTTAGTATCGCTATGACGACTGTGGCGCCCAATTTTATATTTTATATTTTTAGACGATCCCTTGGATACTTAAATTTTTTTTTTCATTATATTATATATAAAGTATGTAATTCATTCCTCTTCCTTTATCCTTCCTCATTCTTTTATTTGTAAATCATAAATATCAGTTTGGAGACAACCAATAAGATGGAAACGTTCCTATTTTTCGCTACTTTTATCGAATCCTTTCAATTTTGTAAGATACACAATTCACCAATTGTGATGAAGAATACCTAGACCTTCAAAAATAAGCAAACAAACTCTGTTTTTAATATCAGTAGGTATCTACAAATTAATAATTTTTCGCCTACAAAAAATATATTATGCCCATAGCTTAAAAAGATGACACAAAAAAGTGTTTACTCAATTTAAAGGGGAACTTAAAATAAATAGCTACCAGAAAAAACGTCATCGTAATTCACATAGTAAGTCTGTATTTAAATATATATTTGTATAGTTTTTTTTATTTTTTTTTATTAAAACTTCCCAGTAATTTCTCCCGAGTTCAATTTATGATCTCTACTAAAATCCCATCCCATAAATCTAAGAACTCTTGGTAGTTGGTGCACAACTATTTTATTTTTAAATAAATTTTTTACTGTATGCTTATAAAATGCTTTAAAAAAAATCAATGAAATCATAAGTGTACATATATTTTTTTAACTAGCCGGACAAATTCTTCGGTTTATATTTTCTTTATTCTCATTAAAGCTTAAAGCTACTTACATGAGATATATAACAAAAGACTTAATTAAGAAATGAAACATTAAACAGGCAGACAAAAGTCACTAAAGTTAAACAATATTTGTTACTGATTTTTTATCATACACACACGTCAAAAAATTTAAACATTTAACACAAAATGTTTCAACAGCTTTGATCTAAATTCTCTAAAAGTTTTTGCCTGTTTTATATATAAAGGTAATTCGTTAAAAAGTTTTACCATATGTTGTTCACCTTTGATAAGACAACATGGCTTGCTCGCCCTAGTTATGCATTTGGAAATATCTTTTTGTTTAAGCAAGTTTATATCGGAATGAATTGATTTATCTAATATCTTTCGAACGAGTATACATGTACTAAATTTAAATAATTGAGTTAAATTCAATAATTTTGTTTATAAATTTTGTTAGTAGGTGTTAAATAGGGATAATGAAATATCATTTTAATAATTTTGTTTTGGGTAATTCTTTTCTATAATTCTTTATTATTAAAAAGAATTAATACTGAGAGTCTTACATTAACCGAATCTCATACATAATATTATTTTGGAATATATTTATAATAATGACATACAGTGCCACCTAGTAGCCGCCCAGGGAACTTCGTGGTCGACATGCGGCGGATGAAGGCTCTGCGTGCCCCACGGCTATTAATTTCCTAAGGGAACCCTACCCCCACACGCCCGCGTACCACGAAATGAAAAAAAAAATTGTAAGTGCTCATATTTTTTTTCTATAGATTTAACTAATAGAATTATATTAATGCTTATTGGCTAATATTAATAAACGTAACTAACAAATATTTTATCATTTTTGTTGTTGTTAGGATATACAGAAAATAAATAGGTAAATTAATCTCTACTATTTAATTCATCACAAAATATGTTTTGTTGTGCCCAATCACACGGATTCGTTACAAAGTAACGCACATTTTCAATATTAACATAATTATAACAAAATACTTTAGTTCTGAAATTTGACAGTAGATGGCAAGAGTGGAGTTGCCAGCAAAAAGCAGTTTACTTCATTCTTTTTAATACCTCTTTCCAACTCTCTTTTGAATTTTCTCCGCTAATCTTTGTTTTTGAAGGCCGATGGTCAAGATTTTGTCAAGATAACACAAAAATCGATTACGAAAGAAAATACGAGGCAGGAGGTATTTTTTAAATCATCATATGTCACAATTTTCATGGTGAATTTATACCTATTTACTTCTAACAATACACTTAACAATTAAAAAAGTTTTACATTAAAAAAATAAAAACGAGTAATAGTGGGTTTACATTCTGATGGGACCTGTATCTTGTTAGAAATAATGATCACTCGTTGAAATGTTGGTGAATATATTGTTGGACCATAAGGTTTAAACATCTGGGCCATATTGAGGTACAAAATTAGAAATGCGTACCTACCGGTAAAATAAATTATTTCTGTTCCTCCTTACTACTAGAGCGATGGTTACTAGAGCGATGGTTAATAGAGCGATGGTTACTAGAGCGATGGTTACTAGAGCGATGGTTACTAGAGCGATGACAGACGTCAGATATATGAGAAGAATTTTTTTGCATTTCTTCTTAAGGTCCGAATTTATTCTTTTGATAAAAAAGGTAAACAAACAATTCCCGACATATAGTTTTCGAGTTTTAACCTTAATTACACATTCATATGTATACGAATTCATTTACACTCACTAAACATAATATTCTTTACGATATGTATCCAAAATTATTGCATATTTTCAGAGGAAAATGCAAAAAAACTCGATAAATTCGTCACATAACCTACAATACTAATAGACGTCACAGAGATTTTGTCTATGGTTTTAGAGACGGGACATGTACACGACCTAAGTCATTTGGAGTCACATGAGGTTTTGATTCGTACATAAATTATCAAGTTCACAATTCTATATACATTTTTAAAGTTTTAGTTTATAATAATTCATAACCGTAGACGAAAACACTTTATGAAATTATTTTTGATTAAATGGCATTAATAAAATAGATTACTTAAAATTACCACTAAACTAATAATTCGTTTTTATTTATTATTCTTATTAATAATAATATTTTATTCGGTTTTGGTTATTACGGAGGTGCAAAATGCAGTGTTGCCATGGCAGAGAATGAGTTACTCACTGAGTCAACTCTCTTTGATATGCCTATTGTACAAATCCCATCTCTAAAACAGGTCAGTGACCCTGGCGACCTCATATTTGTTTACCTTTCTTATCAAAAGAATAAAATCGGACCTTATATCTGCAAACACTCGGCCTATAAGCAGACGCGTGAATATGTTATAACCATTAAGTATTTGGTTCTCTTGTGAGGGTCACTCTATCGTGGATGAGACGTATTTACCTAGACAGCAGAATCATTAACTTCCTCCTCTTTAGTTTACGGACTTTTTTAAATGTTAAGGTTGGCAGACGTAGTCTTGACTTGTGAGACCAAGTGTCAAGTACTTTTACGTTTTCTTGTTTTGTATGCTGTCTATTAACAAAAATAGCAAATATATATTTATATACCTACCTCGTTAAAGATTTTTATGGCTTCGGCAAGTTTTATTGGTTTTACGCCATAGGTGTTACAAGTTTGCTGCTGACCTAGATAGGATTAAAAAATAAATAATAAAGAATACAGAATGGGCTCCCTTTCTATAGGTCACCGAAACACAATATATACGACACGTATGTTGTTATTTCACGGTTGTTCTCTCTAAGGCAGTGGTTACTGTTGCCAGGAAGGTTGTTAAATTTATGACTGCAGAACGCACTGCTAAATAAATTTTGTTAGGGTATTTTACATACAAAAATTGGGCAAATTTTTGTATCGTTTTTGTGTCGCTAGTACTTGGTACGGGGTAGTCGAGTGAGGTTTTATCTTCACGCGCGCACGACTATCCTATGTTAATGTAATGAAAAATTACGTTCATCTGATACCGGCTGTCTCCACGAGCTTTTTGTTCTGCTGACTACCCCGTCGCTCCACCAACTTCATACATTTGACGACTCTTTTATCGATTTTGTCTAGCGTTGAAGGTTGCCAGTTTATTTTGTATTCTCCGTTTAAAAACAAATAATAAATAAAACTAAATATAGATTGACTGAGAGTAAATGTCGTGAGGCTAATGCTTTTAGCTATGAATAATTTTATATTCTTATCTATAAAATTTACACATATTAAAATCGTAAGCGAGTCGTTGCTGAACATTAAAAAAATATGTATACATTGCACTTATGTTACCGAGGTAAAAAAAATAGTTTTTAGAATTTTTGTCAGTTCATCTGTTTGCACAAACCGTTTGTGCACTCTAATCTCAGAAACGGCTTAACCGATTTCAATGCGAACTAATTATAAATTAAAACTAAAATAGCTTTTTTGATGAGATAATACATAAGCCTTGTATATATCGACAAATTTTTATATGTATATTAACGATAGGTATATTTAACAATTTGTAAAATGTGAAATAAATATATTTTAACAAACCACGTTCGAAGAAAAAAATATGCAAAACGGAATTGTAGGTAATTGGACGAACAGGAACGCTGTTCCAGTGCGTTCGGATCTATTATGAGCACTCATGAATAAAGCACCTATAGATGTCAGCATTGAATACAGTAAATAAATATATAATGACTGCGAAATGCAGTGCCACTACTTTCCAGATCCAGACTGCTTTGAAAAGTTCATTTCCAATGCTGACCCTGCCGGGAATCGAATCCGGAACCCCTGGAACAGAGCGTTAAGGCAAGCACCTTAACCGCTCATACAACGGGTTCGTCAAATTGTTAGAACCTTGGTAAGGGAATAACCTACGTAAGGGAATTTTTTTTAGTTCGTGAGGTAGCGTCTTATCATTAGGGATGTCAGTAGAGTAATGCGTCTTTTCCACTCTGTGTAACGGCTGTACTCATCCCCACCCTATGTCTCATTCTCACCCTTCAATAACACCCCTTCGTCTTTTTTGTGGGAATTAGCCCACCGCCTTTACACTGAGTCCTCGTCTGGTACGGCCTTTAATTCTTAAAAGACGAATTATACAATTGACAAAAAAAGCTAAAATGCATTTTAATATCACACATTTTAAAGTTCACACTCGAATAACTCGACAAGAGAAGTTAGATCCGTATCTAATAGGATATCTGATCAACAGAACTATACGTTCTTTAGTCAAATTTGTTCTTACAATTGCTATTTGCATATTAATTTCGACTTCAAAGCTATAGTCGTAAGGTTCAAATTATGTTGAAAGTACGGTGTACAGATATGCCCAATTCTCTGGAGCAGGAATGGAGGTGCAATAATTTAAGCAAAGGGTGGAAAGCGACGGAGAGTTCTTTTTGGAGTTTGTGCGAGTGAGACATGCGTACAGGTCGAGGGTGCGGGTTAAACGCGTTACAGGCCTGGATTTGCAATACTTTGTTTTTTATATTAAATATTTTATATTTTATGCCTAGTGGATTAATTCGAGGCGAAGTTTCAATTTTGTAAAACGAATTTTTAGTAGGTTTTCTTTTCTTGTCTCCAAAATTCGTCAGTAAGTACCTTAGAACAAAGGTTTTCTATCAATGTGTATTGCCATTACATATGGTAACCCTATATGTAATCAAACTTTGTAGCAGTAATAAGTTAAAATTGGAAAAAAAAACTCGGCAAAACTGACCGAATATCTCGATAATTTTGCAAGGACTGGAAATTTCGCCCCTAATTTGGTTGCAAAAATAAGATTTATTTTTACTAGGACGATATTAAACGTTGACAAAGCCTTGACAAAGCCCTTGTCCGTCCATACTGACATTCTCTTCGAATCTAGTCCCGAAAAGATCTTTTCATATTCATAGATTAACGCATTTATTCGCTGAGGACTCCTGTTACAACCCATTTGTAGTACCTATTGCAATTCATGCCAAGTTGGACTTGACCATGACTTGACCCAGCATAGATTAGCGTTCAAGCAAAATTTAATAAAGTATAAAGAATTTTTGGTAGATGAAGTTTTCATTTCATATTTTTACAGCCAAAGCAAACACGATAACTTACAAACTTAATCGATGCTTCACTATATATATAACTATTTGGCGTTGAACCGCTTTCAGAAAGTTCTGAAAAATACAAAATAAATGGTATTAGATAGGATCCCTTTTTTGTAATTTATAGGCGTTTCTGTAGGGATGGATGTATCGACAGCGCTCTTTCAAAACCTATATATATATAACACCTACCATCAAGTGGACCGTCTGCCTGTTTGTCGACCACACAGAAAAAAAATTTTTTTTCTTTAAACATTGTAGTTTACAGGTCTTACATAATTTAAATGTATGACTAATTTTGAAATGTTTATTTAAGATTGGTCGAATTCGTCCCTGGCGAACATCAACACCCCAAATAGGCCGACGCTGCGAACGCTAAAAACTCACCCCTGCACCCCTTACTCCAATTTTTAAGCCTACTCCCTCCACCCACTAACTCCCGGGTTAGCCAGAGGTACATTTATGCGCAATAAATTTTGACCGCCGAGCATCAATACGAAATGGCAGTAATACGCAGCTGCTTGCCAGAAAAAATCACCCTTAAACCTGATACGCACAAGATTTAAATTCAAATGAACTACATTAGAAACACTGCCTATATAAAAGAAAGTTCAGTGAGTTTTCAACTGAGCCTTCTGCTATTTAAAATTCGACTTTGAGTGCGAAGAATAAAGATACTTTTATCGTTTTATTTTTGCTGGGTGAAAAGAGATGTTATAGCTCTAGGTAAATAGCCTTCTCATTTGTCTTGACGATAGTTATGTAATAAAATCTATTGTAGTGCTGTGTGCGTTTGGAAGATACGCAAGCGAAGCTTTGTAAAGAGTTGACGAACAAAGGCGCTAGTGCCAGAAATGTGTGGACAGCTTTGTTCTCTGGTTTCCTTTGTTTAAAGAGAGCCAGAAATATGTTTGCATTGTATGCCTGAAATATTTTTAATTAGTCCTTAACTTGTAAAGGTGTTTGTCGTAGGTACCTACTCACAGGAACGAGTTTCTTTTTTAATGTTAAAGCTACAGACAGGCTGACGGTCCACTTAATGGTAGGTGGGTAAGGTGAGGTTGCGTAAGTCGTACCACAGCCTAAGTCGTACCCCAGCAATATCTCGTCTGATACTTATAAAAATTGATCTCAGACTAAATTGTTTGTAGTTTTTAGTTGTTCATGTGATCTCTGATTATTAAGTGTTTCTCTTAATAGTTTTTAATATGTTTACTAACATTTGTTTTCTAAGTACGACTAAGGCTATAGGTGGTACGAATTAGGCGACTAGGTGCCTTAATCAATAAAAACAATAAAATTTCATTAAAGAATTTAATTTTCATTAAAGAATTTAAAGTTTTTATAATTTTTAATTGAAAACCAATTAAATAAAGATTTAGTAATTGTTAAAGATTTTGTTTTATTTTAATTGCAGTAAATATTACAGTGTAATTTCCTTAGGGGGTACGACTTGAGCACCCTTACCTTATAACACAAGCAACGTCACAGTTGCTGCAAGTGCGTCGACCATAGAAGAATTAAGGATTGGGATTGGGAAATAGGCTCCTTACTAGTGAATAGGATTTCACAATGCTGTATTGTAAGATGATGGTTTCTGCCGCCAGACGGGCTGCTTAAATAATTGCGAAATGCAGCGTGCCCTGCTACTACTTTCCAAATCCAGACCAGAGCCAACTTGGAATAGTAAAATTTCAAAGTTGACTCAGCTGGGAATCGAACCTGGGATCCCTGAGACAGAGGTTAAGACGAGCACCCTAACCACTTATCCAACGGGCTCGTCTAACAACGGGTTCGTTTGCCTTCGAACACAAGCAGGATTTCGCCGAATGCAAGTTATGTTGCTGAAATCCTACCTATGTTGCTGAAACTGATGTGACAAAGAAGCAATAAACACAAGAACATATAATATTATGCTGTTATTTCAATTCGGTAAGGGTATGGTTTCATTTATACTAATATTATAAACAGGTGAAGTTTGTATATGTTTGTTTGTATGTAAGAGGAAATCTTCCAAAATAGTTTTCCGATTTAAAAAAATATATTTCACGAATAGTTAGAATAGATTTTCAGGATTGACATAGGCTAAATTAAATATTTAGCTATCTATCTAAAAATAAAGACCAGCTATCTAAAAATAAAGGTCCAACGCATGGCAAATGTTTGTCAGGCGTCAAGACTAAATGCTATTTACTTACACTAAATAAAGATGCATGGAAAAATAAAAATTGACAATTCAAAGGGGGACTCATCAAGATAAATAGAAATGTCACAATGATTGATTATAGCTTGAGGCTTTGCGGTGAATACCATAATTACATAAGGGTTATGAATACGTACATAAATAACCCTTCCTATGCCCTTCAAAATAAAATTCTTTATCGTTTGGGTGAAAAGTGGGAAAAATGAACGCGTAAGTGTGTTTTTCTCTTGTAAATTTTACAGTTTGACTAGTTTTCAAAAAGTATATTAATTTTTCTTTTCTGATAATATAGAATTAAGAAATCATTATGTAAAGCCGACCAGGAAAGTGTTTTATCAGTTTCGATAACAAATTCAAATTATTTCGAATTTCGCTAAGGCTTAGATTTGAAGTAGGTATTGATCATATATACTTAGGTTAAATATGCATGACATTTTAACCTTTGTTATATATCACATAGGTATGTTTTGCCAGTAAATCTGTCTGTCGAAGACTTTTTAACATGAGTGGTATAAAACCTTATACCTTAGTTTTGAAAGATTATTTTCTTTTTTAAATTTAGACGATAAGCAAAAGTCAATATCAATTTGTCAAGTAAACATGTCACAAAATTTAACTATTGCCGAAAGGGCAGAAATTATTTGTTTACACCGTTTGGATCGATACATAAGCCAAATTTCGAGAAACTTAAATATATCTCGGTATACCGTACGTTTCTGGATTACACGAGAAGGCGAAGAAGGCAATCTTCAAGATCGCAGGCGGAGTGGTCGTCCTTCTGCGATATCAAACATTCAAAGAGAAACTATGAGACGGGCTAATGAAGAAAATGGTTTCACACGTACGGCTCATTATGCAGAAAAGTTCGTTGTCTGTACTGAGACGGTGCTGAAGCACTTGCACAGCATGGATTTGTACTACAGGGGTCCTGTCCAAAACGTGTACCCGGAAAATGAACAGCGTGAATTTGATTATTTACAAGACAACTGCCGATTACATACTGCTAGAGTGACCCGCGACTGCTTTCAACGACATCATTCATTTGATACCGTGGCCTTCAAGATCACCAGATCTAAATCCGATAGAGAACCTTTGGGGACTTAAACGGTGGGATAACCGTAACGAAAGAACACGCGATGAAATTGAAACTCACTGCAATCAGGTATGGGAAGGTCTGCGGTTTACGGATATTTGTTTACGTCTCCTTGGGTCGATGAGAAGCCGATTGCTGGAAGTTATTGAAGCTAATGGTGGACACATACGTTATTGATTCTAGATTAGTTGAATCAAAGTTTACTTAATTACCTTTGTTAAGACAGAAGAAAATATTTTTGTTATTAGTTAGTTCCTTTGGTTATGTTAGAAATTAATGATGGAAATAAATAGGGTGTTTTATTAACCTTTGATAATATTGCATCAAATGTAATATACTTAGAGAGTAAGCTAGTGTGAAGCGGTTATGTTGTGTTGACATTACAACGCGGCTGATATTTTTCTAATTAAAACTCTAATAGTACAAGAAAGTTTAATTCCAAATCAAAACTTGACATCTTGAGGGAAACTTTTGATATATCAGTTTGTTGAATATATGTAATATCAGATGGATGAACGAAACTTTAGAATTCAACTCGTAGAAGGGGTGAAAAAAAAAATAAAAAAAAATTCTCAAATTATACAAAAATTGTAAGTTAAAAAAAGTTACAGAAAAATGTTGTAGAGAATTTGGTTTTACATAAAAATGTTTATATAAAGAATTATTCAAACACCAAAAGTGAACACACCCTTTAGACGAAGTGGTATCATTTAATTTCGAAATGTGTTTATCTAGTTCAAATAAAATTAATGTAATGTCAATAATGTCATGCACGAAATGACAAAGATAGCAATAGAAATTGTAACTGAACTTTCAAAGGAAAACAGACCTTATCCTTCTGCAACATACAAAAAAATGTTCAGTCTTAAGGTGATAAAGCACTTTACTAGTCGACTTTACATCCTACCTAAATGTACATAATGTACCTACATAATATATAAAATAAATAAATATTAAAAATTAAAAAGAATCTACATATAAAAAGTAAATAAAAGTCTGACTAAAATTGTTCAAATCTGTTTGTCACAAGGCTGATTTAATTATCTACTTAGTGTTTATTTTATACGTACCTACATATGTTTGAAAACTGACGATAAAATTGCGACGCTGACAGGATGTTTTCATTAGCACAATTCTGAAATTAAAAATACGTTTTTTTAATTAAAAAGAGTTAAAACAAACAAATAGCGGCCCATTTGATGGTATGTGGACACCATCGCCTATAGACGCAAAATTAATGACATATAAATACGTGAATTGTAAGGGATAAAGTAATGGATTAAACGTTATAATATACTCAAGAAATCTTCGGTAAGTACCTCATCCGTACCTATTTACTTAGATACACTATGGTCTCATTTCACCACTTCCAAGTAAAATTTCGATTTGTTACTTCCTAATTAGTATCGATAAATTTTAGCATGTAAAACGTAAACTAAGCCAAAATTTTATGATTAAGGAACTTGTGTACCCGGCCTTAACAAAAAAATATTGAAATATTATTTTAAGAAACAATCAATGGTGTGAAATTCCTACTAATTTTATAAAAGAAAAATAGTGTGAGGATCTATGGATGTTCCTGACTTTCTTACGTAAATACTATTTCTATCTACCTATATGTATAGAAAAATTAAAATATTTCCTAAAAAAGAATCGATACCTACTTATATTTTTTTAACTGTTCAAAATCATATTCTTGTGGTAAAATTATTAATATAGAGAAATAAGTTCAATAAATTTACTCATAAATTATCAATATCAAATAGGTATTGACATTTTTAGACTTGAACAAAATTATGGACAAAATATCAAAACGAAGGTTCATAGTTTGGGCGTATGTAATTCAAATGGTTTGTTAAACGTTCGTAAAAACTATGATTTCAATGAGAATTAATAGCCATTTATAACTTAGTCTTCAGACACTATGCGTCAGTGGTGACGCACAAGAACAGATGACATACCTATAGTTTCCCGAATGCAGCCCAACCCAACCAGATTCTTTTGTCAACCTCTTTGTCAAAATTGTTTCTTCCTAACTGGATCGTTTGTAATGGAGGTAATCCTGCACAACATAAAAATTCATACCCTCTTTTGCAACAGGTCCTGGAAGAAATGCTCGTTGAGCATGGCTTTCGTCTTGACCAAATTCCTACGCGCCGAGAGGCGACATATTTTAAATATAAACAACAAATTATATGTCTTATTTTCTATTTAAAATTTCTTATTCACAAAATGGCGCATATCTACATGTTTTTTGTTTCCGAAAAATTTCATAACTATTAAGTTGAAAAGTTTGTTAGCATTTTAATGAAGTCACTTCTAAACTCTTCTAACGTCTTCTGAAAATAGGCATTGTGCATGTGGACTTCGTGTGTGCAGTGATATTAAAACCACAACAAACACGTCAAAGGGAAACTCAAGAAGGAGCGAAAAAGCTTTCCTAACACACCCCTTCGCCCCGTCACCCCTTCAAGCGCTGCGGACCGTGGGCTTATCCCCCCTCTTCTGGGGAGCTAGCACGCACATGCGTAGGGTAGGCCCGCCCGCTCCGCGATACCTAAGCGCCTTCCATTTTGTTTTTGCATACCCCCAATTTTTTTTGTTACTTTTTAGTGCCTACATGCAATTTGTTTTAATTACGACTACCGATTCACGGTTTTGAACTCAACATGTTTGCGTTTTCACATTATTTACGATGCATTCATTGTAGATGGTAAAAAAAAATTGGCTATACGACGATACCTACATTGTGTTTTGATTTTTTTTTTCGCTTTGTAATACATCGATTTTTCTACGTGGATAGGTTTTATTGCTTGTAATATAAGCTTATGATTGTAGCTTGTACGCAGTAACATAAAAATAAGACTGATTATAAAGACTGATTATAAGACTAGAGTTCCTTTATAGTTCAAGAAAGACCATGTTTTTGTTAATATTTGGTTATTTTTCTATTAGATTAAGAATAAAACTTAAAAGTCTAAGTTTGTTATAACCTAGGCAATGTTATAACGTGCCTAATGCTAAATGAATCAAAAGTCTGATTACTGAAGTAGTTAAGATTATAAATGGCTGTAATCCTAAAATGCCTTAATAGTTTAAGTAAAGAAAGAGCATGTTATTTGTTTATTTTTGAATATTTTCTGTGAGATTAAAAATTTAACTTAAAAGTCTAAACCTGTTTTAGCGTTTGTAAAGTTTCTTATGCTAAATATGCCAAATAAATCTTTATAAAATATAAAATTGGTTTTCAATTCCTAATGTTACAATTTGCCCCAAGCCTGTTACAACTAGCCCCAATCACGGGGTAAGTTATAACACTCGTCAGTTTTTTTTCAAAGCCGTTTCTACAAAAAATCGTTACAGGTTTGATCAAAAGTTTATTTGGAATTGATAGTTGAATAGTTGTTAATTGGAATAGTACTGCTAGATTTCATAAATACCAAACAAGTAAGCTTTGATAGCCAAGAAGCGACAAATTGTTACAACTAGCCCCCCGCTCCCCTACTGTGTCTAAAATATTTCTACTAAGGAGAAGGAAAGAGACTTTTTATGTGGCAAGCACGTTGACGGTCCACTTTATAGTAGGTGGCTACCGTCGCCAAAAGACACGAGCAACTCTAAGTTGCCTTAAGTTCTTTCAGGAATTTGTTTAGGGCACGCTTGAAGATGCCCATATTGTAACTAGTTGGAAATCCTAAGAAGAACATATTATGGATTTGAGCCTCTTATTATAAGTAGGTATATTGAGTAATTATATAATACAATTCCATTGCTGTACCTACACAAGCTACCCCCAAGGGTTGTGACAGCCCCCTATCGATATAAGCGCGCTTAAACATCACCTTATAATTTCAGCCCAAGAGTAACGTGGTCGCCACTCAAGACTATTTCTTAGTCAAAAAGTATATGAGCAATAAGAACACCAACGATATTTGAAAACCAATTTTGGTTTTTAAATATTATTACTAAGTCTGCCTATAGCTACTCTTATTATATAAAATATATATAAATTCCGAGAAAAATTATCTTATTAATGGTGAAAAGAGTTAGCGTCCATGCAGAGACGAGGATAGCGAATTCAAATTATACTATGTAAAGATATAGCTATATTTTGAAAAATCAGTAGTTAATATTAATTACTTTTGTAGAACCAACGGACACGCATCAATAAAATGAGATAAAACCCTGTTTCTATCTAATGTATACATAAATACGGTTGTATATCCATTCCAAAGCGCTCTAAAGCCAAATTATTCACTTTGACGTCGGACGTAGATAATCATCTGTCATATGACGTGTAACAAGAGTATAACCACTCTAAAATGAGCCCTGAGTTTTCACAGATATACCTCATTGTACAAATAGCTGTGAGGAGGTCGCGACGGGCGGTAGGTCAAACAAGTGTGGTCATTGGAATGCAAGGACAACGATAGATTTCGAACTGTGTACAGTTTGGACGCATTGCTAAAGTTTTCCGTTCCTACCTATATTTTAATCGTCTATGTTTAATCAATACTAATAATAAATCTGTAAGGGTCGGTCATGGAGCAAATTACTTTGTTTTCAGAGATATCGTGTTTATAGGCTCTATACATGATACTGAAACTAAATTGATGATTCTTAGAATTTTTTTCTGTATGTATGTATGTATGTATGTTCCTCCATAACTCTGAAACAAATTAACTGATTTTCATAAAACTTGGTAGATAAACATTTGGACGTACGGGACACAGGATAGGCTACTTAATATTTTTCAACGCGGACGAAGTCGTGGGCACCAGCTAGTATGTTATAAAATCAAATTTACTTGATAGTAAACACTCATCGAAGCACAAAAGCACGCCTGCTATTATTTCGCCGTGATCTTAAGTAAGAGCCATCCCTTTATCTGTCGTTATCGTTATTACTTCGGAATGCAGTGTACCTACCTATCGCTGTGACTACAAAATTTTTCTTGTTAAATAAAAAAATTAAAAGCAAATTTAATTTAACATATTACGGAAATATTTAAAATTGTACGATTCATACAATATCTTGATAATAGAATATGAAATTGTCATAATAATTTAATTGTCTGTATGCTGGCTGAATGCTTGTACCTAAATATAATGTGGGTATCCATTTCATTAGTAGATACCTAGAAATGTAGGTACTAGAAATGTATATAGATATTTTAGGTATCTCCAAAAATATTATCAAAAAATATTAATACGTCATCAGTACCATCATAATCACCAACCTACAAACGGCCACTGTTGGACTACTAAGGTCTTTTTACTAGAACGCCACCACATTACATTATCCGTTTACTGCATCCATGCAATGGATACCTTTGGGGTCTTTTGGGGTCATCTGTTATATTATAACAGCTAAAGTGGAAATTGACCAGCATAATTTTTTTTTTTAAAGAAATTTCAACATTTATTGTATTTTACAACCATTTTAACAAGATCTCTCAGACAATGATTACGTACGCAGAGGTTCTGTTCAATGAAAGTCTATCCAATTATCTCTGGAGAATATCGTATTACCCCATTAAACCCTCCGGAAACCAAATGAACACTTTCTATTGATAGTGTGAGTGATAGCATTCTTGAGCAAACTGGACAATGACAATAGGATACCACGCAGCCGAACAAACAGATGCTAATGGACTTGACTTAATAATATTGAATAGAATTTACACACCTTATGTCAACAAAGGTATACACGCACTTATTGAATGAAGTTTTGAATTAGAAACGTTATATGGACAATAAGATAATTATGACATATAATACAATATGTATTATGTACATTATTTATAGTAAAGTTTGGTATACAGGCTGACGGGTTGCCTTTGAAAAATTAATTTTCATAGTAGACTCAGCCGGAATCAAACCCGGAACCCTGAGACAGAGAGTTAATTCAAGCACCCTAACCACTCATTTAACGGGCTAGTCAAAATTAAGGCTAGAATCCTGGCAAAATTCTACTACTTATATTCTACCACAGAATAAGTAGTAGTAAACTTTTAAAAAAAACCCTTTTTCCAATTAGCAACTGTGAGTCCTTTAAAATTTAATATTGATTAATATATTTTAAGTGATCTATGATTATCAATCATAATATTTTATTTAAAAAAGGTTAAGAAAATTTATCGTAATTTCACCTAAAAAGGGTGGGTACACATGACATAACACCTAATACACATATATGTATAGGTCCACTTTTGTTTTCAATAACCGACGCGTAAACCTTTTATATAATCCAAAAAGTTGGAATGAAATTTTATCACGTCCCCAGGAAAAAAGGAGGCCTCCCAAACAACCCTTTCGTTGAAAAAAAAAATAGAATATTTCTTTTTGATTACAATAATATATTGTGCCTTACGATCGGTCGCAAGTTATGAGCTTTAGCGACTTTTTTATTTCTAATGATATTTCAGTTCAAAAATATTTTGTTACTCGGCTCTACCTTGGTAGTTAAAGTTAAATAAACAAACTTTCAAAGGTTGTCAAGTTGGCTTCCTATACCAAGAAAGAAACAGATAGCGTCAGTCGCTTCGTGTGAAGGAAAAGGACCGAGGGCCGAGTTTTTTTTACATTGTTTGTTGTCTCCTTGGCTTTACTATAGATACTATTTCAAAAGTAAGGTGAACACCTGACTCCTATCTTATGTTTTATTAATAAAACGGCTAGTCAGTTTATTTAGCAGCAGAAGCAACTCTCTAAGTGTCAGCTTACACCGTGACGGACGCCACGTGACGCGACGCTGCGTGTCTGTTCTAGGTTAGCTTGTAAGTTATAATATAAGCTAGCGCCTTAAGCAATGTAACATCATACATATTTAGTGTATATAGGTTTGCCAGGTGTTAGATTTTCATTTTTACATGATCCTCTTGAACAGTAGATACTTTTTTCTGAATAAAAGGAACCCTATGTCCTTTTCTGTATCACTGACAATTTCATGATGATCGGTTAAGGCTGTGGAAACAAACAGAGTGACAGACAGTCAAACAGACTGTGTTATTATAACACATTAAATTACTTGTAGTAACATTTTTTGAAGTTACTAATCTTCAGTATTAAATAATTATTTTTATATTAGGTTCGTCAAGAATTAGCCATATATAATTTGAAAAGTTTTAGTCTACCTATGTAACGTTTTTATTTATTAAAGTTTAATTATATTGTTGTATACCTATACAAAAAATGTTTTTAATGATAATTCCAATGTAGGTCCAAACTGTGATATTTCATAATTAAAAGACGGACTTTAAATACTGTATGATTATTCCTGGAATTGTACTGGTTTTTAAATATTATTTTTGCGTTAAAATGCCTACTTTGTGTGTAAAATACTGAATATAAATATTTGTCATTTATGTGGTAGCAGTTTTCAATATTTTTAATATAAATTTTATGAATTTATTTTGTTTCACAGTTAAATGTGCCTTTTTATAAATTTTTTTTTTCCTTGTTCTAGCTATTTTTACTTGTAAATGAATTATTTAAATTTGAACAAAAAATAGTTGCTTATAACATTGATAACAGGTTAAAAGTTGCATTTTCATTTTCAGTGTAAGTATATTATTATATACTCAGTGCCCAAGTCCCCATTACGCGTTTTAATAACACGAATCAAATCACTAAGTAGAGAGATCACTAAGTACACCAGCTAGTATTTAAAATTTGTTAAACCTGCTCACTCTCTGGCCTCACCGAAATGATAGTATTCTATAAAAAGGTGGTAACTGCTGCCAGACGGGCTACCCAAATACGCCTGCCATTACTTTGCAGATCTAGACCAGAGCCAACTTTCAAACGTTCATTTCCAAAGATGACTCTGTGGGAAATCCAACACTGTACCCCTCTTTTTTTAAACGTTGGGAAATCTTCATGGATACCCGGTAACGTAGGGGACTCTGCGGGTTTATGCCGGAGTCCTACCGGCTATCTAGCGAGGCTGTAGATAGGCGGGGGTCGCGGGATCGTTGAAATACAACATTCGCGACCCCCCACGGCTGTCTACCGCGAAAAAACTACGCTCCCTGTCGGAACCACATCGTACTTGAAAGTGGGAGGTACGCCGGCCATCTCGGGGAACCTCACGACGGTTCCGGGATACCGGCCTCTCAGGTCCCGGTAACTCGGATTCCCTAGATATATTAGAGTAATATAGTAATGTTTCATGTAATTTAAGCAACCTGCCTCAGTCTACATTTTGGGTCCAAAAACAACCCTTTCGGAGGGCCTCCAGCAAATTAAGCAGGGCGGCCCTTTGCGGCCTGAGGCAAAAATTCAATTACAAAGTTCAAGCCCATCCCAAGAGTACCTCCAAAGGGCGTACGCTTTTTTGCGCTCTAAATTTTTACGTAGCCCTTTACAAGGTCGTAAATGGGGCGGTTTTTATGTATATTCCATTTACGCTGGTCCTCCAGGACCCGTGTAGACAGAGACTATGTAAAATTGACAATGGAAAATTAATTTTTAAAACTTTCACCATTTCATTTACTTAATTTTTTATTTTTATTTTAAATAAAAATAATTGTGACATGTAAAAGTGAAATTTATATTTATACATATGTATATATTAAGTCATTGAAAAGTAGTACAACCATATAAGAAATTCACTGTTATTTTTATTGATGAGTTTGAACCACTGTTTATTAAAGTAGTTTTGAAATGATATGCTTTCCTCAGTACTAGTATGCCTCAGTGGTAACTGGGATATGTAGTAAAGTGTATATGGTATTAGGCGTTTATTAACACTAGGCACACCTCTATGTAGATCTACTTTTTAGTTGGGTTTTAATTGTTAAACAATAGTGTCTCGAACTGTACATGTTCTGTCTTTTTTGAGAATCCGTCGTTATGAGAATCTCTCTTTTTGAAAATCTGTCCTTATGCGAATAACCCGTAATGGTGTTTTCAAACGTAGCATTTTTTGTTTGTTTCACACACACACACAAACACACGCACTTTTCTCGCTCAGAAATGCTTATATATTTCTAATTATTGTTTTTATAAATTCTACTTTTCTAAATTTCTTTTAAAATATTTTTTATACTTTTAGTCGTTTTTAGATGTATATTATTAATTTTTTTATGATAATTTGTTTAACTTCATAATATAAAATGTATCTTGACTTGATAAACGTATACCTATACTTGAGATATACATTACATTAGTTTTTATTATAAAAGTCGGCTTTTATCATAAAATTAAATCTTAAATTTAAATCTTAGTGTGCCAAAAGCAAGACTTTCTTAGACATATATATCTTTCTTAGACTCTACTTAACCGATAAAGATAACTGGTTTTTTTTTACATTGTCATACTGATGTTACCGAAATTGGAGATTCAATTTTGTTTTTGTATTCTGTCCTAATCGATTGTTTTTTTTCCACTGGGACAAACATTTGTTTAAATACGAGAACCAGAAATTATCTGAATACTTGATACGTAATGTATAAAGCACCATTTCCGCAAATCACCTAAACTTTTGCCCAAAAAGCTCTGGGCATTTACATAATGACTTTATATTATGCTCTCGACTCGCCACCAGAATTTTAATGCTCCATGCCTGGTTTTTGAGTTTTAATGTGCACAAACTTACGTTACGTATACAAAATTATATGCGTTACCAACCAACACGTTTTGCACATCCCACATAGAGATACACACATACATATATATAAGTAGCAACTTAATTTGTGATGCGATATTGTGTACCTATTGTATAAAATAAAAGGTGATCAATTAGTTTTGTATGGAGATCAGGCCATCAGTATTTTATTACTTTCGTTTTAACGGTTGAAACTTGTAGGTGCCATTGGGTAAGGAGAAATTATAGATTTTATTGGGAAAATATCGTGTAATTTGGTAATTGGGTTTCATAGATATTTATTGTTCATAAATAATGAGTGATATTCCAACTTTATATTATTATATGTAGGTATAAGTTTTATTTCTCACTAGCTGTTGCACGCGACTCCCTCCGCGTAGCTTTATAAAAATATATAGCAATTTTATAAGAATTTTCAAAATCGGTCCAGTAGTTTTTGAGTTTATTTTACAAATAAAAATAAATACATATCTTCTCTCTTTATATCTAACATTAGTATGGAGTAGTCTTTTTCGGTTGAAATAGATATTTCTTGATTCTTTATATACGATAACAACATTACATATTCTGTTATTTTTAATGAAACTATAGAAATTAATTTATTATGATAATTAATCATAATTTGTTTTAAGACCCTAAATAAAACTTTAACTTCCTTTAATCATTAATATAAATGTGAAAATTAAAAATAGGATCAAAGTTTCTGGACTATAAATAATCTTGTATAATCTATAAATTATGTAGGTATATATAATTTATAATTATTTTATAGATTTATAGATATTGTAAGTTTACCTACATACGGTGCTCATATGACATGTGATCAGTTGTTTTCTTAATACAAGTCCCAGTTTATTTACATTTACGTCACTCTTAGTAAAAAAAAATCATAGGAAATTTAGTAGGTATACTGAGTAATCTCTAATACCTACTGTATTAACTCTCACTGCTAGAAAACACACCCCCAAGTAAAAGTCTCACTTAAGACGAACAACTTTAGGCACAAATTTGAATGTGCTCAGTTAAAATTGTATAATCCTCTTGCTTTGTTTACTGTACCGATTCTACGTAGGTATTTTGGATTTAGGAGTGCCCACTTTTACGGCAATTTGTCACAAAAAGTTGGCAACTTCGCCCCTGGGGTTGGGCCACCGCGTCATTTATTACCCCCCCCCCCCCCACCCCTTCACCCCCTCAAGGGCCACTCATTTTGCCTTCAAAGCCTTCGCGGGAATACATAATGACTAACGACGTGACGTAAATCGGTGGGCTTTACCCTTATCTCTTTGTTTAAACCTACCTACAATATAAAAGTGTCCTGTTTCTATAGTATGTAGGTATACATATACTTATGTTACAAAAAAGGGTAAATTTTAATGGGTCTCGGTAATTGTATTTATAACTTTCATAGTCATGAAAATTAAATTTCACATTTAAATGTTGCTTTATGTATACGGCGACTATGTGGTGCATTATATTTCCTTCCAACATGATTCCCAGCTATCCAATTTACATTGGGTACTTACATGAATACACTTAATACCTACTTACATGAAAACTCGAGGAAAAAATAGGTTAAGTATACTTGAAGTTGAAGACGAAGTTGCGGGTAACTATACTAGTACTAGTACTAGTTATTACTAGTATTACTAGTATTACTAGTTATTACTAGTATACTAGTACTAGTTATATAAACAGGAAAATTACGATCATTAAGAATACAAATGGAATGAAAAGATTTATTATCAAAACATCAAACAACAACCTATCAATGAACATTAGCCCTCACAACATGCCTCGCTTGTATCGTGAAAGTCAACCACACATACCTTCAAACACCTATCATATAAATAGTAAATTCATATGTTCATACCAACAGAAAAAGATATATCAATTTTATAGATACATAGACACAATACAAGAAAAAGAAATTTTTAAAAACATCCTTTTTAGTATAAATATTAACTAATAACATTCTAGTATATTCTAATATATTATACTAGTACCTATATATAAAGAGTCGGAACTAAAGTTAAATTGACCAAAATTATAATCTATAATATATTAAAAAAATACATGACTAGTTACTCAGGAAGGTTTCCATGTAAAATCTGGAGAAAAGGTTTGTAAAAAATAAGGATGGATAATTATATCTGTCTAATTTACGTCCCTATCGCTCGCCCTAACGTCGCGACCCCTTTCCTCATTTATTTTCATTAAAAATTAATCATTTTAATCACAGCTTCTCTTTTAGATACATTCTTATACCTATACCTACATACTTTATGGTGCTTAATAAATCTTTCATCTCCCCACGGACACCTTCAGGTACTATGTCGTCGAAATAGCTAGTGGGGGACCGTGAAATATCTAGACAGGGAGACAATGTTTCTATATAACCTGTCTTTTATCTTGCTAAATTTATGAACATATCTAGTTTTCTGATGAACTTGCGTAAGCCGTTCACTAATGATGGTGATAGTAGTTGACTTGTCCTAATACAAATAGGAACGTAATATCCTAAGTTACTGCTTTTTTTATAATCAAGCGGCCTAGTTTCACGCTGTCACCAAAAAATTGAGGTAGGTATCTAGGTACTTAATTTTTTCCAACAAATTTCCTCAGTGCATACTGACGGAGAATCACGATTTTCATATAGGTATATATATAGTGACGGTCTTTTCTACAAATAAACATATTTTTAAAATTTCTTCTTGTACTTAACATACAAGAAATATATACGAAAACAAAACTAGTATGTTCTAATAAAATGAGATGTATATCTAATTATATGTACATACGAGTATATGATGTTGATGTTACCTCAGCAGACTCCATGGTATAAGGTGTAATAAATAATGTTACTTTATATTACACATGCAATAAATAGCGTTTAAGTCTAACATAGAAGTTCAATAAATAAGCATTATTTTCTTTACTGCATAAAGATAAAGAATCATGTAAACATTGCATGCAGCAGAGTGGAACAAACAACATTGAGGCGCGCCTGTAAAAGTGAACGTAATATTTTGTAGGTGTACGTACCTACTTTGTGATTAGCAACCCCACCCCTTGAACAAATATAAATAAGACCGTAGTATGTATGTATGTATTTGTTATGTAGAAAATAAACAGGAAATTATCTTATGAAAACAGCACGGCAATCTCTCGTTCGGGAGTTTTGTGGGCCTAAACAAACAGAGCCGTGGAATGGCGTATGTTTGTCCCCCACTTAATTAATTTTCTCATTTCCTATTATCCGGGTGGGCGGGCAAAGGATATCTGGAACATTCCGCTTAGATTGGCTGCGTGTTGTTTTTGGATTGCCTGTAGATCTGTTTCGTTATTTCAACGTCTATTGGCATTGTGCGGAGGAGCTTATATTAGATATTCTGGGATGTTGTTTGCAAGCACATATACGCTTACTCTCAATTCCACTGTTTACTAAACATAGTGTAAGCTGATTCTTTATATCGTCTTTTCGCATTAAAACTGTATAATCTCAAAACCTACATACTAATTTTACAGGAGAGCTAATCGAAAAAAATAAAATAAAAATTTGTCTATTTTTCTTATTAGATATATATCAAATATATGCGTAGGTATTATATATCGTTAGAAGCGTATTTTTAAGCAGCATTAAATAAACTGAACACTAGAGGAGATATAAGCATATGTTACTTTTGAATATATAAAAAAAATAATTAAAATATACTAAATATGGAATAAAACAACTATAAGTCTTTTTGCAACATACAATATGATGGTTTGCGATTGTATTTTAGCAATAAAACATTTTTCGATTTTTTTTTTATTTTTGCTACTTTTAAATTTAAGCATCGATATATATATAATATATATATATCCTTCATAGACAGATAGACCTTTATGTATGCGTTTTTTGTATGATTGCTATAAGTGATCCCGGATTCGTTTCGCGACAGGGCGAAATTTGGAAATTAACTTTTTAAAGTTGGCAGGTAGTGGCAGAGCACGCACACTGAGTTTCGTAATAAGTATTATTAGGAATCGGTTACCTTTTACAGATTGTAGGTATCCAGGATATTATGTCCATAAGAAGCCTCCCGTGTAATCCGTTCAAATTCATTTCTAAAAATTAACCAATGACTTAAAAACATAAGGTATGACAAGACAACATGTTATATAAAATATATTTTACATAAACAAGTCATGTAACAAGGCATATAAAACGGAAATGTAATAGAAGTCCACACAAATAAAATATAAATGACCCTCCTTTGTATATATGCAAAACATAATTCGTCCCTGTAAACCTTGAGGCACAAAAAACACACACAGACATTGCCCAATTATAAAAGGCAGTCGCCCCAAAAACCCTCGGCTTACTGGAATAATGAAAAAAAAAAAGTATTTAAATAATACCCCGAGCACCCACGCCATGTCGCATAAATTGCCTTCATTTATATCCTGCCCCGCGAAATATTGTCTTGAAAGGATAATCAAATACAAAAACGGGGAAATGGTGGTGTGTCATTTCCATAACGTTTGCCCCACCCCGGACCCCCCTTTTTCGTTCCATTCGGCCTCCGGACCCCGTTTCCGGACCCGCCGCGTCCCCATTATGAGTCTCCAATTACAGCCCAGCAATCGAGCTTAAGGCACGCATTAGACTTTACGATAATGTCCGTAATTAGTTAGAATTTGTTTCATTTTTATACATTTGAAAATGCAGGATATTTTCTAAATACCTACTTAATAAGGAAATTGTTTGAATTTGACTTACAAAACTTTGGTATCTATAGACTTACAATACTGTGGGATGGTTTTTTTATACTATATTATAGTTTATTTTTACATATTATTGTCCGGTTCGCTGTTATTATTAAGTATATAACTGGACGCTATATAGGCTTTATAGGCTTTATAGGCTATATAGGCTTTTAGTAAATTTAAGGACTATCATACAAAATGAGTAAACTATGTTTTGAAATAGAGAGTAGGTATTCATGATATCTTTTCTTAATAGGCTTGTTTCCACTACGAATAAATCGGATGGCTTAGAGTTTCTAATGATTAACCATGATAATTAGTAAACAAAAAAACAACTTTTCTATTAAAATAATAAAAGGTTAATAATATTTTTGGAAAATAAAATCGACAAAATGAGGCGTTTAATCACGTGACATTAAACACCAATCAGAGAAGCGTGACGTCACACCTCTCAAAACACCATGTTGTAGCTGTCATTTTCGTATAAAGTGAACAGGTTATTTCGAGTTTTCAGCTATTATTGTTAAATTAATACAGTTCGTTTTTAGTTGAATCTTGAAAGACAGGTATAATTTGCCATGGAATCAGGATTTAACAAAGCAAACAGCAGTCATTTGCCCAAAATTGACGCCGTTATGCTTGGCAATTTTTTTGCAATGAATACCGACTTTTTTTTATTAACTTTTGGTATTTTGGGGCTTATACCTTTAAAAGGCATGTCAGCCCCATCACCCCCTAAACTAATTAATATAAACTTAAACATAATTAACCTAACATAACCTATTAAAAGCTTCATTGATGCATTAACATATTACATAAGTCATTTGCCGCATCACTGTACGGCTCTGCTAGCACAGCACTGAGTGCGCCTATGTTTTTTCTACATAAACACCGACTTTTGTTCATCGGGATTCCGCAATGTTAAAACTTCTATGTAAGTATTATGTGAAGAACAACCAAAGTCTTATTTAATTAGCAATTACCAGTCAGAGTCGCATTTACCTACTGTGGAATGTAAATACTTAACCGATTTTGAGGTTAGCGAATATAAAGTTTTAATAACTTTAACTTAACTAATTTTTAATTTCAGGTCATTTATAAATAGATACATCAAGTTGTGTTTAATACTTACATCAAAATGATTTTCACAGAAATAAATTGTGGAATCAGTTGATAAAGTAAGAGCATCTTGCCATTTTTAACCACTTTCTTCGTATTTGTTTATTGTTTGGAACGTATATGAATAATTTCTTTGGCGTTTTATTGTTGTACTTTTACATTGGGGCACTATACAGTGTTTATAATACGAGGAATTCATTATTTATTAAAAAAAACAATTGACTGTCATAAACAAACAAACACGGCTGTTTATCGAGGTGTGACGTCATTCAAGACGCCATGACAGTCTTGGCCTTTTTCGCGGTCAATTTCATGTTCATTTCTAAAAATTCAAAATACTAATGTAAAAGACCTATATTTCTTAAAATAATATATTTTTGGGGTGAAATAGATGCTAAGCTATAGTTTTAAACTAATTTCCAAATTTTGTCAACTAGCCTATTATAGGTAACCACCTGTTATGGATGACATATTATTTTTTAAATAAAATATAACATGCAATTACGTTGTTTAATATTACTAATTATTTGACGAATTAATTAGTAATATAAATTAATAGTAATTAATTAGTATATTTAAAATTATTAAATATAATTAGCATTTATAGTATAAACTATAAAGCTTCAAATTTTCTAAAGTTGTAGTAAATACCGATAGGTATCTAACTAAATAACATATTTAGGTAAACAGTCGCTATCTGGGTTTGTCTATTGGCTTAATTATATTTTAAAATTGCTGAACGGTTTTTAACGACCTAAATTAGAAAATATGCTGTTTATATTAAAAAAATAATTAATGATGAATAATAAGTAGTTAAATCTTGATTTACGAGTAAATAGGATTAAATAGTTCAACATTTAATAGATTAAGATTGTCTTCTAGTCTTCTAGCACGGCTGCCTATATTGCAGATACATGTTCGAATCCCGGTTGAGCCTACAACTACGAGCCTTTTAAAGTGGAGGAAAATATCACAAGAACATCTTACAACACTAACAATGTTAGTCATGTGAAGTTTGGCCTGTCATCGTGGAGTTGATACGTGTATGATTATCTTGAGAAAAGGGCTAATTATTCGCTTCGCTAAGACCTTCGATATTCGCTTAATTGCTAATGTAACGTGGAGACAGAATGAAACTGTCTATCCAAATTTTATTATAAAAAATAAGTTGGGTTAAAAACAGCATAAGTTTTTATTATAAAGTAAAACGAACTAAGCACATCAGTATTCCGGAAGAGACGGGTGAAGAATCAAAATTTTAGCAATTCTTTAAGTAATTTGCAAACACCATAAACTACAATGAAAACAAAGGACAACGCGTTATGTGTATATATACAATGAAATCATAGCCAGGCGAGGAAAGCTACTGGCGCCGGCGAGCCACGTCTAAATCCCTCTACTTAAAATTTTGCACCATCCCTTTTTATATACAAAAGCCAACAATCTGCAATGTGTTCGCAAACAATATTCCACCTTAATCTCAAACTATGAGCGCCCATTTTCAAGTGTCATTTTTTGGAAGTTCAAATAGGATCTTGCTATTAAAAGTTCAATTTTATCAAAGGGGAATACGGTTTAGTTTCCAATGTACGAGACACGGAGCCTCCGAGAAAATTCGCGTCATGTAATAAAAACATTTATTTTGCCAGTTTGCGAGTAAATAGGAGTCCTCTTCCCCTTATATGCTGTGATTTAGTACGCTAGAGATTGTTTTGATAAGTCCTTTCATATTTCGCTCGGCGAAGCGTTATCTTCGTAGAAAGAGCTCGCGCAAATTACTTTTTAAAAACGAGTTCTGTCTTTCCCCTTTGTCTGCTTTTCTTAATTTTTCATGAACGTGATAATAACGTAAACGAAAAATTATGAAAAGTAGCATTTTTAATGCACATTGAAATGTAAAAAGTAAAATATCAAATACATTACCTATACTTAAACTAAAAAACAAAAAAAAAAACTGTGCTGTTTAAGAAGTAAGTAAGTACCTAGATAAAATGAAGTTGCTTTTCGCGTCTGTCTGTGGATTTTAATGTAGTTTTCACTAATAGAAAGAGCGATCTTAAGCGATATTAAAACATCTCAAAATATTCAGGAAGCAAAAATTGAAAATAAAATTATTTTCTCATATATTTTGTACAAAACGGGTTTGGCGGTACGAAGTTCGTCGAATCAGATAATGATTAAAATTTTACTGTTAGGAAAAATATATTTATTATTCAAAAAATAAAGTGGTTGTCTATTGAAATATTATTTTTAGATTGGGGGGGGATAGACCTCACGTAATAAATGAATATTCACCCACCACATTGTGTTATCAAATATTAGTTTCTACAGTTTATTCAAAGCGTTTAAATCAAATATTGTGATTCGAATCAAATAAAATATTTGATAAAAACTTTACATACTACTTTAAATTTGAACAAAATCAAATATATATATTATTTTTTTATAATAAAAAGGTGGCAGACAGGTATTTGTTTACCCCTCGCTTAAATATAGACTAAAGATAAAATATAACATAACAACTAAACAGATAGAGCCTTTTTAAAATATTTACTAGTGAAAATGTCGAAATAAGAGTGTAAAAACCAGGTTTCTAAAAATAAAAAAGCAGGTCGGAATCCCATTTCACACCTAAGTACATTTGGAATCCAATATTTTTAATAAAAATAAACAAAAAATTAAGTTATAGCTTGGAACACAAAATCTTAATACAGTAAACGAGCTACGAACACATCTTTATAAAACCGGCTTCACTATCTTGTCCACAAAATTCTGTCTATAGTTCTTATTTGGTCTGTGTTCGTACCTAAATGTGAACAAAATCAAATATAGAATGAATTTCAAATCCATTCTAAATTTTGACATTATAAATGAAATATTTCCAAATTCAAAAATTGGAACCAGCTTTTGCACGACACAGCTGTCGCGATTTTTGACAACACGTAACTGGCTGGTTGCAAAACACGTTCCAAAACCCTTCCATTCTTATTTATTAAGTTTATACATGCAAGCATAATATGCAGCGGAACAATAGTCATGCGAAAACGCGTTCTCGCGGTCTGCAAGCGGCTACAGGCCGATGTTTGCATTCCGCGTACCTGTGCTCCATGCAGAATCGAACCCCTTCAAACATAACTTTTTAAAAACCCGTTCCCATTTACGCCAATTTTTTTAAACTTCATTATTGCTTTGCTCTTTTATTATTTGTTGTTATATTGATACTTTCGTATTTTGCTGTTGTTTGTTAAATTTAACTCTTTTTATGTGAACATCAAAACCTGATTCGTGAATGAGTGTTAGGGACGTGTTCATTTCAATAGAAAATTTTTATTTGTCCGCGTATTTTGTAATTATCAATGATAAAATAGATAGAATAAAGAATTTTATATTAAGTATATTTATATAGTGAAATCCGAACAATAATGTGATTTTGAAACAGCCTGTTTAGTACTATCAGAGCTTTTTATGAAATTATCCCTATCCATATATACCTATATACCTATCCCGTCCTAATTCTTTATACATAATTAATTCTACTATGTTGGACAACGCACTTACGGCAGCCGTGGCATTGATTGTGTTATAGGCGACTGTAGCCACCTACCATCAAGTGGACGGTCAGCCTGTCGGTCAAGTTTAATTTTATTTTTTTGGATATCAATAAAATAAAATTAATAAAGAGGGATTGGGATTGGCTACTGGCATCATTGACTCAATCAACGATACACTAAGGCGGTGGTTACTGTTGCCAGGCGGGCTGACCAGTTTATAACTGAGGAACGTTATTATTAAGCACACGTATAGGTACTACTTCTTTTGTTTTTAATACCTGTAAAACCAACAGATCGACCTTTTTTACGCAATATGCTATTTTACGATTGGCTAAATTAAGTTTGCGTAATAATAAAAAGATACAGAATTGGAAGGTTTTTCTTAAAAATTGTATAAAATATGAAAAAAGAAATAAAAGTATCCAATTAAAACTGAAGTGTAGAAGTTAAGTTAATTAATAAGCATAAAAACTAATGTAATTGGTTATCGCTGAAAATTTTGATTACTGTGACTCGAAAGGTTTTTTTTGTGGTCAGTAATTTACCAGTTATTTTTCTCAGAAAACAGTTTTTTTTAATAAATTTACCCGTTTCAATTTTTTTTAAATAGTGTATTATGTATAGAGTATTTTTATATAAGTTTAAATTTTATAGAAGTCAAATTAGGCGATTAAGATAACGCTTTCATGCTAAGTCTTCGTCTTAAGTAAAAAAGCCTTTCAGTACTTAAAAGTTTCTGAATAGTTTTTAAATTAAGTACCTACCTACTAGAGAAAATCCTTATATATTACATAGTATTGTTTCTTCACTTGGTTTAAGTAGGTATTGTTTGTGAATACGGATGTAAAGAAGACAAAAAGTGAAAAAATAAAAAATAAAAATAAAAATAGATGTAAAAAACCGATTTCTAAATTCAAAAGAAAGACCGCTGGCGAAAGAAATAAGTTTATCACGTACCCAGCCAGCATTGTTAGACCTCAATATACCAGTTGTACCCAATTACATAGTGAAGTAAGTATGTAGGCACTTAACTGTCGCCGTGACATAGAACGGTGGAAGGGTTGCACCCTTTGCGTCGAGCTCGAGTTTGCAACGAAACCGCTGCAAAACAGCTATTTACTTTTAAAAAAAGTTACATAAAAGCGCTTGCTGCTTTCGCCCGTTTCGCTTGCTACGAGTTTTGTACACACAATGCAAATCTTGCATGTTTGTTGCAAAACAAACTGACCTTTAAGACGCGCGGAATAGTACTCAAATTTGAATCACACAGTATGGACAGTGCATCAAGTTTATTTCTCTTAAAGTGGGGATGATGGGATAGCAGCCGATTTATTTCTATTTTAATTCAGAGTGTTCGATTTATTGTTTGTGAACGTTTGATTTGAATGAATTAAGTTTTTGTGTTAAAATAAGTTTTGTTGAATAATTTTTTTTTAAATAGATTTCTGTGACGGAATTAATCTAGGCTCGATGTAGTTGAGAATACGGGAGTAGGTACTACAGCTCTGTGTTTTGGTTTTTATGTGTGGAATAGTTACTTTGTTCTACAGGCAAACCTGGACCTCTAAGTAACTTCAACAATTGGATAACAGAAATATATGAAATAGATATATAATGAGAAATTACTCTAACACCTTAGCAGACATGTGAAATTCTGCTTCTCAAGAAGCACTACTCCTAGTAGTAGTGGATCTACATGATACCTATTCCCTCACAAACATAGCAATACTGAGAGAAATTATTACAGAAAAGAAGGAGTCGTGGATATACCTCATATTTTCCTTATAATCAGGTAAAAATAAACTTGCTAGCATTTTTACAGAACGGAGTATAAGTACATATTGTAATGTAGAATCGTAATAAAAAAAATTGTAGAAGACAGTTGTTAATATAATAAATCCAATGTTACTTAGGCTGTAAAAGTGGACCACCCAAAAGGCGTCACTTTACGTAGTAAATATTATTCCGATGTTTTAATATACCTAATAGTTATTAATTTCATCATATTATGTATTAGCAGTGAGGCGATGCACTATGTACCCATGTGTCATGGCAGTGCACTTAAATAAATTATTCCTTTAAAAATAATTCAATAAATCATTTTTCTTTGCTATTTTCAAAATTTTTGGAAATACGGAAGCAATTATCAAGCGATAGTTAAAATGTTATAAGTATAAAGTCAGTTGTTAAGTTATTTTAAAGAAGTATAAAAAAATACAGACACAGATAACAACTTGATTCACTTAAATCTTAATATAATATACATATAATAATTACCTATATAATACTGTAGGTACATAGTTAATAAATTAATTTTAAAAAAAACTTACTAAGCAATTAATAATTAACTTGATTCACTGGATATCTTATAGGTACCTCCTACCTATCTATTATAGATAAATACTCATCTATACCTACTTAACTTATATGAGTACCTACTATGAATTTCAAACTATATAATTAAATCAACTACATACTTTTTCATCCATTTTATATGATGAAAATGAACATAACAAAATACCCTTTTTCACTTTTAATTATTGGATTTTTTTACATTCATTAGAATAATTATAATTAAAAAAGTAAAGCTTTAATTGATTGGACAAGAAAATGGTCAGTCAGTTAAGAAAAATAATAATAAATAAGTTATAATTTAAATACATTTTCACTGTGATACTTGTATATTTGTCTTAACTGTATTAATATTTATATTTTATGTTCCACTATTTTTTCTAGTTAAGTTTTGATAACCTTTCTTTACTTAAATTTTTCAAATATGTACATTTGATTAGTATGTTTCGTATATCGTAATAAATAAATAATAAAACCTAAACCAAAACAGAAAGCAATAAAGAAACTTTTCGTAAACGATAAAAACAACGCACGCCATATGGCCCATACGAAAAGACAAAGCAAAATAACAATAAACTGATGCACGCTGTGTTGACGAATAACCAAATACGGATTCATTTCTCACACTTCTCTTTGTGCTTAACTGCTTTGTTTCTCGTCATTCGTACCTTATAAATAATACGTTGGTTTCGGTCTGTTTCGGCGTGCAGATTAGTTCAGACATAATCTTTCTATCTGTCTCTCCGACAAATTGTGGAGGCGATCTTAGTTTAGGCGAAACTTTGACCTAACAAGGTGCGCAAGGGTCGACGCTGGCTTTAGGATTCTACTGATAAATGATGGAGAAGGCTATGTCGAATACCTACTGTGCCTGAGATAATTATGATAAGTATAAGGGGATAGGGAAAAATGGGCTCTGGATATTTATGACTAAATTGTATGACACAGTATTGTCAGTATTATGTGCCAGTATTATTAAAATAATACTGGCACAAAATGTAATTAATCATTTATAACAAACGACACTAACAATTTTCTTATATTGACTCTAATAAATAAAATAAATAAATAAAAAAGGCCATTATTCTCTGACAAGTTACAGAATTTGTACCAGTTAACAATAATAATATTTTATTGGTAATAATTAGTAATAACAATAATAAAAAATAACTCAAAAAACTTGTATCAAATTTGTTTACATACTATTGTATAAATAAATTGGTGAAGTATTAAACTCATTTTCTTGTTGGGTATAAAATTATAAAGGTACAAATTTATCAATAAAATTAGATGTCCGTAAGATAAATTCAGTCTATTCACAAGTAATTCTCTTTTCTTAAATTAAATATAAATCACAATACCTACTTAGTAGGTAATTAAAAAGAATAGGTATCGGTAGGTATTGTAAATTCGGTGTGAGAGATAAACTTAGAAAGACAAATAAACCCAAACAAAGTGCCATTAGAAAGTAGCAAATTCAAATACCGAAAACGAACACTCATTCTATTCGGGTACGTGTCGCAAAATTCGAATCTTGAACAAATGCTTTTAAAAAAGGAATGTACCTAACGATTTAAAATGGAACAATAACCTCCAACTTGGCCACGGGCGCATTTGTTAAAAAGACAAATCGACCTAATATTTGGCTTCACCCCCAAAACTCTTTCGTTGCTCATTCGATTCGATTGACGCGTATCGATTTTGTAGATTTGTTCCAACTTTCACTCGCATTCGAGTACTAATAACCCCGGATGTCTTTTAGTTCGTTTCCTATTCGAACGACAACTGAAAATTCTACTGAAAAACTAGATGACCCGGCAAACGTTGTTTTGCCAAAAAAAAAAAATTTTGGGGTGGACCACCCTTAACATTTAGGGGTATGGAAAATAGATGTTGGCCGATTCTCAGACCTACCCGATAAGCACACAAAATTTCATCAAAATCGGTTCAGTCGTTTCGGAGGAGTTCGGCAGCAAACACCGCGACACGAGAGCTGTATATATTAGATATTTGGACAAACAAATATTTGAAGTAAATATTTTAAAATTTAATATTTAGTTGAGTTTCGTGTCTATTTAAATTTTACAAGCTGATGCCCTCAACTTTTTCTGCGTTGAAAAATTAAAGATATAATAACGTTTGACCATGAACCTATAAAAAACAGCGGACGGAATTCCATATACTAATAAAATGTAGCACCGTAGGAAGCTCAAAGTAAGCTCGGTAATGTGTGTTTACAGCACACATACGCCATTACGCTGCTAGCGTTGATTAAGTGCACACGTAATTTTAATGAGTAATTAAAATAACTGGTATTTAATTATGCCAATCTGCGTCGTAAAATGTTGTTCCCGTGGCACTTTAGGTGATAAAAATGAACAAGGAATCACTTTCCACAGGTAAATATACTCTTTAGCGCTTTACTTTGATTAATTTCTAACCATATCTTTTAGTAATTTATGTAAACAAACTTTTCTTTGACAAGATTAGTGTTGCCAATTTTCAGAACGTTATTTCTCCAAGTTTATAAAAAATAATAATAAATAATAATATGACATTAAATTAACTCAATTACTAGATACATTAAAGTGATTACCAGTATTGCCAACGTGTCGAAATAAATCTACCTTTCCACGGAAGTGCTAAAAAACGTTCGTTTACATTTTTTAGGTTCTTTTTAGGTTTACCTATGTGTAATAAAACATTTTGGCAAAAAACTAATTTCGTTACTAAACTGAAAAAATTATTATTATTATTACGGACAAAATCAAATGTACTTATTTATTGTAAATAAACGTTATTAAATTAATTATTATTAAAGGTAGTGAACTACACATTTTTATATGTACCAAAATTTAGCAAAAGTTTCTTCGGCTGGCAGTATCCGATTCACTGCCGCGAGGACAAACACATATTACCTGTCTGTTTTTATTAATTTACTTGTGTCAGTTTGTTTTTCTTGTTTCCGTTTCTTTGCAATGTCATGTTAATGTCCTTCGTGCAGCGAATAAATGTCTTTCTTTCTTTCTTTCTTTCTTTCTTCACACATAAAAACTCGCCACCATTACGGTGCTACACTTTGTACAGTGACAGCACTCCGTCCGTTGTTTTTTCTAGGTTCATGCGTCTGACATTATACTTTTGCCAAGCGTTGTTTCTTTATTTATAGATAACTGGTGTTATAGTGTTTCAGTAATAAGGAACGATACTATGCATAGATATATTTTTTCTTGAGATTTAAATTTTTAATTTTTTCATGTTTATAAACGACAAATGTAAACTTATCTGTTAACATAACTAAACGGAAGCTAATAATTATGTCAGTGGGATTAAGGATCTTTAATATTTAATTTTACTAAGGTCGGTTGAACACTTGCCGTACAGTTATACCTATGGCGTTGCTTGTCCACCGCCTATAATGAAAGCCTGTCTCACGACATTTACATAAAAAAAATTGTAACTAAATCAATAATAACGCTTAGAACATCTGCGTAAAAACAAACATTCTAACTATCGAGTATCGGAATATCGATTTCAATACTGCTTAATAAGCATCGTATAAGCATCGATCTTGTCTTTAATGTTTGAAAATAGAACAGCTGTACAAAGTTTACACAGAACCAGCAAGCGTTGTTCTATTTTTAAAAAATATGTCTTGAAAATACTTTATTATTGATTATGACGTTTAATTTAGTTTCGATGACATAGTGTAATTATGGTTTGAAACTGCTTGCATTATAAATGCAAAAGTGAGTGTTTGTTACGCTTTCAAGTCTTATCCAATCATCTGATCATCATGAATATTTTTTTACAAATGGAACATAAATAGAGCGTTACATTTTTCTTTCACGCTTTTGAAATAAAATTGGCGCATGGCAGCCATCTTGAATTCGTGTTAGGCATCTGAATTAAGCGTTGTTTTGTTGAAAAAGGGCTTAAGTGCCACACCATTATACATTATGCGGGAGACAACGGTGATTACCTGCTATTGTTCGCACAAAAATAGACTCTGTTTCTTTGAGTGGTAAGTATGTTTTTGTTTGCTGTGTTTTTTGCATTTTTTGTTTTCACGCGTAGAGGGTCGTCGGCGACGAGGAGCATTTTAGCGGCCCCACCCCCGCAAAGGGGCGAGATTTCTTACATGGTGATATATTATTAATATATCTGTTGTGGAGTGGAGAAAAATGGTTCGCTTTGGAAAGGGAAGCTGTGTTTTATAGCTGGGGTCTGCTGTTTATAAATGGCTTGGATTACGTTCGCTTCCATCTGATGTGGATACCTACTTTGAACATTTTTTGTTTAATCCATGTTTTATCACTAACGTGGTAATATTTAAGCAAATACCTACTAATATTATAAATGCGAAAGTTTCACGCGAAAATGGTTGTGGATGAAATTTAGCACACAGATAGTTTATACCTGGATAAACTGGATCTTTTTAAAATAGTGGCAGAGCACACTGCGTTTCTTTGTCATTTGGGCAGTAATCTGGCGGCATTATCTAACCCCTTAAGGTGGCAATTCACGACCGTGCTAACAAGCCAAATGGAACGGTGCGACGTAAAAATTCGTCCGTGAATGTGAAAATCGTACGTTTAAAATTAAGCCAATTGGCTGTATCACCCACAAGGTGGACAGACGACCTAATAAAGGCCGCGGGTCAACGGTGGATCCAGGCTGCTTCTGACTGGTCCTATTGGAGAGTTATGGGGGAGGCCTATGTCCAGCAGTGGACGTCCGACAGACGATGATGATGAATTGGCTCTATTACGTCACACCGTTCCATTTCACTTGTTGGCACGGTCGTGAATGGCCACCTTTACAGAAGACCAGCATGTTTGCTATTGTAGTTATTTCTGTGAGTGAGTAGGGCTTGTAAATATTCGAAGTTTTTAAATGTTCGAATATTCGAAAGTTTTACAGGAAGTATTCGAATTATTCGAATTTTATTCGAATACCAGCTTTTTTTATTTGAAACTAAATTAAAGCCATGAAAGAGCATACATGAACAGTTGATAAACAAGTCATATTTGAGTATTTATTTTATTATGAAATTGAATCACCTTTCAGTAACATCGTTTAACATTCTATTTAAAAAAAAAAACAATAAACTTAATTCTAAACAAAACAAAAATATTTCTCATAAAAATTAACACGCACTGTGTGAGAAAACATAACGAAACCTTAGTTTTAAGTTATAATAGTCCAGTCATTATATCCGAAAAAAAGGCAAAGAAATCAAAATGAACATAAAAAGCTGATTTTTGGATATTGTGTTCGGGGAGCTCAGAAAAGCTTAACTTCAAATTGTCGACTAAGATTTCCTATGAGTTTTCGCCGCCATCTTGAAAAAGGGGTAAATTTTTATTTTTTAGCGATAACTTGGCTCTCCGTCATGATACGAAAATTTTGATGATATACTTTTTGGTTACTTTTTTATGCTCTACAATTTAGGTCATTAGCATTTTTCCTTTATTGTTGATCGTTGTTGAGATATCGGACGAGAAAGTTTAAAATTGATATGTTGAAACTTGTTTTTTGCTATTCTTTCTTTTCTCGTAAAACATATAGAAAATATGTCTATTATCAAACTTGTAGAGCATACTGACACTTACAATGTGCTTTTTTGGTTTTTTTTTTCTAAAGTCGACTTCTTGTGTGACGAGGATGATGTGGATGATTGTATTATCCAAGAATCATCTCATGGATCATCATCCATTCATCCAAAATCTCAACATTTCGAAGAATACCCTGAGGAGGAAGAACGTGGACCGAGATCATCGAAACGACAAAAATTATAAATACAAAACGGACCTCGATGAATCTTCAATTTCTACTTCTATAAAATCAAATTATGTATTTTTCAAATAAATATTGGACGTGTCATTCATATTCTTGTTGTTATATTTGTTCATATTGTATTTTAATATTTTTTTCTGGAACCATTAATCCGTCGAAACATATTAACACAACCGCACGAGCTATGAAATCGAAACTTCGCGCGGACTTGCCAACTTTACGGGGAGCTCAAAATAGTAATTTTTGTCCGAAAAAAAAAAAACAAAAAAGCACATTGTAAGTATCAGTATGCTCTACAAATTTGATAATAAACATATTTTTGATATGTTTTACGAGAAAAGAGAGAATAGCAAAAAACAAGTTTCAACATCAATTTTATACTTTCTCGTCCGATATCTCAACAACGATCAACAATAAAGGAAAAATGCTAATGACCTAAATTATAGAGCATAAAAAAAGCAACCAAAAAGTATATCATCAAAATTTTCGTATAATGACGGAGAGCCGAGTTATCGCTAAAAAATCAAAATTTACCCCTTTTTCAAAGATGGCGGCGAAAGCTCATAGGAAATCTTGGTCGACAATTTGAAGTTAAGCTTTTTTGAGCCCCCCGAACACAATATCCAAAAATCAGCTTTTTATGTTCATTTTTGTTTCCAAATGTATATAATGACTGGACTATAAGGCACTTGAGAATACTTGAGATCAAATCATGTTAGCATAATATTTTATTCTAATTTTACGTAACGTACGTAGGTATGTAAGTAACTGACAAAAAAGTATTTGTACTAAGAAAATTAAATAATCTTAGTCAAATTGAAGTATGTAACCTTCTAAAAAGCAATAATAAGTTTTATAATAAAAATAAATGAGATTATCATAAATCACACTGCAAATCACAATAATCATTTATAGAATTAACGTAAACTTTGGTAATGCGATCTAAGAAAACTTAGGGCGTCTATAGAGTCGTCCTGTAAAGCACATATCAGATGATTGATATTTTGAAGATGAAAATACCCTCTCACATTCAACAAAATACCTCTAACAAACTTGAGAGTGTAATAGATAGACATAGACTTAGTTTGTACGTGGAGTATAGTATTATGTTATCTGTGTTTGTACTTTTAAACTTAACTAAAAAAATATTCGAATATTCGAATTTAACATCGCTTGATATTCGAATAGTAAAAATGGACGAATATTCGAATAATTCGAATGTTCGAATATTCGAATTCCAAGCCCTATGAGTGAGTAAGGGATGCCAGAACTTTTCCCTAATCCCTATCTTTAAACTTTAAATTCTACTATGGTAGGCAGTTCATTTATAGCACTTGTGGCTTGCTTGAGTTATAGATTACGGTAGCCACCTACTATCAAGTGGACTGTCAGCCTGTCTGTCTAACTTAACAAAAAAATATATATATAAGAAAGGTATTGTACCTATAAGAAGGTAGGTATGAGTATCTATTGATAAATAAGTAGATAGAAGTACCTAGGTTAGGTATGCAAACATTACAATTATTGAACACAATTTATAAGCCCGACTAATCCTATTGGTTAAAATATCCCCGATCTATTTAAATTTTAATATATATGTAATTATTTAAATTATAATAAATAAATATATTCTATATCCCTCGTTACAGTGAAGTCGCAATTTAAAACCTACTCTATGGCCTTACGATAAGGTTAAAAATTATATTGCATGTAATTCACATAACGCTAGACCACCCTCGTCTAGGATAGTCTAATTGGAATTCATTATTTCTTTTCAGAGGGTTGTACACTTAATGTATGCACAATATGTTATTTATATTTATTTATATTTTATATGGATATGTGTAAATAATTATTTGAAAATGAGAAGCAATTTAGAAAGCTTTAATAGATAAACTTTTTCAATAAACCAAGTTGAGATTAATTTGATCATTTAAGTAATGTAGGTAAGTTGTATTTAATCAGGCAGTTTCCAAATAACAAATTACTTGTATAATGAATTTTATTTATATTTATTTATTTATTTATGTAGAAATAACAACTATAAAAAATCAATTTAAAAAGGATACAAAATGAAAAATATGAAACTACAGCCTTAACATTTCTCTGAGATATTCCGTCAAAGAGGGTTACTTTGACTTCCACTTCCAGGGGAACATTGACAGATTTTTGGGCTAAATTGACAAGGGGGTTAGAACAGATCTGTTGGTGTCTTTATAACGACTCAGAAGCGCGGGAAGTCCCGGCAAATCAAAGCGATAGATCCACTGTGTTGCCATAAAGATGTACGAAAAAATCCTAATAAAGAAATGTTGATTATTTTGGTCTTTTTCATTAAGTTTACATGAAATTTTCACTCAAAATGATGAATATTGCTTCTTATTTTTGTAGCAAGCTTATTAATGTAAGCTTTTAAGCGATTACTTTACTTATCAGTGCATTTCAATGCTATTGTCAATATAGCCCCTCACTCTTTGACACTTACTAAAATCAATAAAAAACAATAGAAGAATTTATTTTTTCCCCATTTGAGCATTGGACTCCAAAGGACGAATTGTACTATAGAGATAAAAAAATATAAAATATCGCAGAAACGCGTCGTAGGAACAAAAAAAACCCTCAAAACCCTGTCAAATTAACCCCGTTCGACTGATTTTACACCATGAAATACATGACATACATACACATACCTACCAGTACATACCTAAATTTTGTGGTATTGAAAAAATCCAATACTTATTTTTTTTTTAATTTACACAAAAAAAATACATTTGATGGTACACAGTTTAGGTGTACTATAAACTTATTAATTTTCATATAATAAAGTTAGGCAGGCTATTAAACGCTTAGAGAACAAAGAAGTGAATGAATAAAGATTTATGAATTAATTAATATTATATCCTACTAATATTATAAATGCGACATTTTTAAAAATAAATTGATATTAAATTGTATTACATTTAAATATTGAGTTTTCAATCTACAGTCATTACATAGGTATACATATATAGTATTTGTTCTGTTCACTTCACACCAAAAGACGGTGCGAATAAGTATTGCAATCCGGCCAGATTCGACTAGATCCGATCCGATTTCCATCGATCCTGCCGGATCCGGCCGTGTCCGACTGATTGATCAAGTCAGAATGATTTACCCTTCTCAGTGAAAAATTTATTTTTAACAAGCTAAACGCCTTGTAATATGTGACCACTTCTATCTTTTACACAAGCGTAGCTCTTAACATAGCTCTAAGCTTGGCACGTAAAGTGTTACAGGCTGAAAGCTCATTAAATTGTGTTTCTTCTATAGATCTTTACAAACTATAACACACACGATAAAATATTGGACGCAATAAATATTATATAATATATCAAGGATAATTGATGAATATAGGGGAATGGGCTGAGGTATACAGAAGCATAAGCTGTAATTTCAGAGGAGTCATCTGTATTTTTCAAGAATTCAATTTAATAGAATTTTAATTTCTTTAAGACACCGACCACGAATTTCAATCCTTGACCAGTGATCAAAAGTCGTTGAAGCCACCACTAAATCGTACCGCTTGATACAATATTTACAGATGAAAAGACTCAAGTCCAGCAACATGGTCGATTAAATCTCTGGCGTTATGATAATCAATACTAATAATAAATCAGTAAGGGTCGGTCATGGAGTAAGTTACTTTGTTTTCAGAGATATCGTGTTTATAGGCTCTATACATGATACTGAAACTAAATTGACGATTTATAGAATTTTTTTCTGTATGTATGTATGTATGTTACTCCATAACTCTGAAACGAATTAACTGATTTTCATGAAACTTGGTAGATTAACATTTGGACGTACGGGACACATGATAGGCTACTTAATATTTTTTAAAGCGGACGAAATCGTGGGCACCAGTTAGTACTAGATATAGCGAAAACCATATAGTACCGAATTAATGATAGTAATAAATAGGTTGTTTTATAAACCTTTGATAATATTGCATCAAATGTAAATAGTTCACATGTAACCGCTTCACACGAGTTTACTCTAAGTGACCTTAGAGAATAAACTCATGTAAAGCGGTTAATGTTGTGTTGACATTACAACGCAGCTGATATTTTTCTAATTAAAGTACTAATAGTCCAAGACAATTTAATACCAAATCAAAATTTGAGATCCTTAGGGGAAATTTTGAAATAAGTTTGTAGAATATATGTAATATCAGATGGATGAAAGAAATTTTCGAATCCAATCCAAGGGGTGGAAAAAATAATTTTAAAATATTTCCTCAAATTATATACAAATGGAAAGAGTTAAAAAAAGTTTCAGACAAATGTAGAGAATTTGGTTTTACATAAAAATGTTTATATAAGGAACTATTAAATTTATGGTAAAATAAAAAAAAATCACCTTTTACAAATTCGATTCGAAAATTTCTTTCACCAATCGATATTACATATATTCTAGAAACTTATATCCAAGTTGTGATTTAGTAGTAAATTTTCCTGGACATAAGCCCTATTAAGCGATTTGATCGCTTCGACACAACCTTTAGTTAGACGAAGAGGTATCATTTAATTTCGAAATGTGTTTATCTAGTTCAAATCAAATTAATGTAATGTCAATAATATAATGCACGATATGAAAAAGATAGCAATAGAAATTGTCACTTTGAACTTTCAAAGGAAAACATACCTTATCCTTTTGCAACATACAAAGAATATTCAATCTTAGGGTGATAAAGCACTTTACTGGTCGAGCATACATAGAAACTTTAATAAAATTGTTTACTTCCCCCATGGGACAGGCAGAGACTAGTGTGATTGGGTATTAACTAAAATGTATTATTAATAAAATAAATTTCTTTATTCTTTATATAACGTATAATTTACAACTGATCGAAATTCGAAATTCGAATCTGCATGTGTCGTGCTCTGCCGTGATAGTGACGGGAATGTGTTATTAATTTAAGCATGATTCCTGCCTAACAAATTTAGAATAATATAATTTAGACAGGTACCATTGTAGAAACAATTTAACATTATTATATTTGACAATTTTGTAAAATTGGTTTTGTAAGTTCTATAATAGTAAATTATATTTTGACAAATATGCTGGCCGAGATCATTACCCATTATTAATAATATATATTTTAAAAAGCTAGAATCAGAATGGAAAGAGCTCAGAGTAGACTACCACAGACTCCTAGAGTAATTCACATGTAATTACAATATTATGAATGTAAAAGTTTGTGAAGATGAAAAAACAACTTTTCAGTACTTTTTTTTTAAATAATAATAATAAAAAAAGCATCTAGCCCTGTAGCAAAAACGAGGCCGACCCAGAAGATGCCTATTCACTCGAACTTTAAAAAAAGGGTTATATGAGCTCGAAACACAGACGCCGGCAGGGAGTACCAATCCTTGGTAGTGCGTAAGTATTATGAAAGAGTTTTTAAAACGTTTGGTGCGAAAAAGAGGAATTTTGATAAGATGAGGAAGGTAATCTGCCGTACATCTGATATAGTATAGTCTGATATAGGTTATACATTAGATTACTATTGAACGATATTGTACCTACCTAAAGTATTTTTCAATACTTTATATGAATTTCTCAAAAATGAAAAAAAAAAAAAAAAAAAAAAAAAAAAAAAGCTGAGTTAGGTACCTAGTCTATGTTTTAACAAATCATTCAAGGGCTTATTATGTAGAAAAATATATTGAATTACACAGTTTTTTGATTAAGAAACATAAATATATATATATATATGTTTACTTACCTAAATATACCTATTATCTAAGAATTTTCTTTGAACTTATAAATGTTTAAAAAAAAATTTATGTTTTCTTTAAAATTTCTTTTAATCTTATTTGGTTATATTTCTGACAAATAGTTATAAATTGATGAGCTTTTCAAGTAAATATTATAGAATAAAATAAAATATCTACAACTTAGGAGCAATAACTTAGTAGATCCTAGATACTAAGGATTTCCATATGAAGAAACACTCCAAAAATCTAGAGGTAAACTAAAAATTTAATTAAAAATTATTGAAAACAATTTAATATATTGCTTATCTGTGATGAGTTTTACAATTCAATAAGCAAAGGATTTTAGGATTTTATTAGTTTAAATAAAATCCGCTAGAGGCGCTGTAATCACAATCCTTTAGAAATTAATGGAAAAAAAACTTGGATTAAGCAGTAAATTTTAATTAAAATAAAATAATTAAACGCGTAATATTTTTTTACAATAACAAGTATTTTATTACATAGTATCAACAAATTTTGAAAAATTGTGTTTTGAACAATCACGTCTTTGAGTGTTGCTACCCGGCGCTAGATGCCGCTATAATTGTAAGTACATTATATGAATGAATTAAAGTTAGTTTAATACAAATGAATATTTGAAAATTTTAAAACTTAAATGTCTCAGAGTGCGCTTTATTTTACTAATTATTTAAATAATAAGACACTTTGCATACGTAACATTTTAATTTTACACTTGAATACAGGAATACAGCCCAGCCATGTTCTCATTATTCTATCGATTATTATACTGGTACAGAGTACTACACATAGACAACTTACAACTTTTTTCATAACTTCTGACTTAGTATCTAATACCCCCTTTCAATTTTAAGTTTCCTAAAATTAAAATTGCTTAACAAACAAATATTAATACAGTATTAGTAAACAATCATAACAAAAACTTTCCTTCTTTAAAAAAAAACTAAACAACTTTTTCATACAATAACTAAAACTTAACTTCTACTTGACATACTTATGTTTTTAACACAAATTAAACAGTTTATTTGTAAAATAATTAAACTTTTCATTACACAATGCTTTGGTCATAATATCTGCAATGTTTTCTTCACTTCTCACATATTTTATACTTATAATTTGTCTAGCAATAATATCTTTAACAAAATGCACTTTAATGTCAATGTGTTTTGAACGTTTAGTGTTTTCATAGTTATTAATCATTTTAATTGCACTTTGGTTGTCCACAAATAAACACACACTACACTTTTCCTGAAATTCACTTACTAGTCCTTTTATGTAAATCAACTCTGTTGTACACATTGCTGTTGCTATATATTCAGCTTCGGCTGTTGATAAGGCTACTGCACATTGCTTTTTAGATGCCCATGAGACCAGGTTACTACCATGATATATGATCATACCACTTGTACTTTTCCTATCACACTTATCACCCGCCCAATCAGCATCAGTATAAGCTGTGATGGAAGAATTATTATCACTTTTCTTGTATATGAGACATTTATCCATTGTGCCTTTTAAATATCTTAAAATCCTTTTTGCTGCTTTCCACATGTAAAAACAAGGTTTGTCCATATATCTACTCAAGAATGTAGTAGCAAAAGTGATATCTGGTCTAGTTGTCATAGTCAAATAAATTAAACTTCCAATTAATTCTCTTAATGGTATGTTAGGCATTATTTCAGCACTTTGATCGTAACTAAAATTTACTTCCATTGGAGTTTTGCATGATTTGGATTCACTCATATTATATTTCTGTAATAAATTATTAATAAATGTTTTCTGTGACAATTCAAGTGTGTTTTTATTTCTTTTTATTTCTATACCCAAATATGTACTTATTTGTCCCATATCCTTTGCCTTAAATGTTCCTTTTAGTTTCTGTACTATATTTTCAACTTTTTCTTTACTTCCTGTTAACAAAATATCGTCAACAAATAGTATTAGCCATACATGTTCTCCTGTATATAAACAAGCGTCATAACTTGATCTTTTTAGATTTTCTTGTTTACAAAACATATCAAACTTTTTATTCCAGCATCGTGGTGCCTCTTTTAATCCGTAAAGAGCTTTATTTAGTTTTAGTACTTGATTTTCTTTATTTTTAACTTTCACACCCTGTGGTATTTTTATATATACATCTGTGTCCAGTTCACCATTTAAGAAAGCTGTGGGTATATCCAATTGTCTAATTTCCCAATCATTCTGTAATGCTTCAGATAATGCAATTCTTATCGTTGGCAACTTTGCTACTGGGGAATAAACAAAGTCATGATTTTCTTGCTGAAAACCACGTGCGACAAGTCTTGCCTTTTTTATACCATCCTGCTTGGTTCGGAATACCCATTTTGTGTCAATTGCCTTCTTATCGACAGGTAATAATGTCTCGGTCCAGGTTTTTTGCTCCGTCAATGCATTTATTTCTTTTTCTATGGCTTGCTTCCATTCTTTACCCATTTTCATTGCTTCTTCATATGATATAGGATCTTCTTGGGATGACAACGCATAATAAATTATATGTGACATATCATAGTCATCATATCTTGTTGGCAACTTTTTATTTCTCTTTGGTCTTTGTTCATCTTGTGTATCTGAGTCCGTAGGTATCTCAGTTTCTCTCTTTTGTAGTTCTTCTTGTTCTGGTATATTTGTATTATTGTCATTTTCTTCTTCTATATAGGTATATTGTCTCTCAACTTTATTTTCTTGTTCCTTTGGTTCAAATCTGAAGTTGTTTTCATTAAAGGTCACGTCTCTTGATATTACTATTTCGTCTGCTTCTGGATCCCATAGTCTGTAACCTTGTCCACAGTATGATACAAATCTCATTTCTTTTGCTCTTGCTTCCAGCTTTCCTTGCCTAGGTAGGTTTACAACCCATGCCTGGCTACCAAAAATTTTTAAATTTTCTATCTTATTTTTTCCATAGAAAATAGTAGCTGGTGTGCTGCCTTTCAGCACTTTTGTAGGGGATCTATTTATGGTATAACATGCACATCTTACTGCTTCTGGCCATAAATGCTTTGGCAAGTTACTGTCTATGAAATAGGCCCTTACTCTGTCCATTATCGTTCTATTCATTCGTTCACACACTCCATTTTGCTGTGGCGTATAGCTACATGTAAATTCTTGAATTATGCCCCTTTTTCTGCAGAAATTTCTTATATCATCATTTTTAAATTCTCCTCCATTGTCTGACCTTATTCTGAGAACATTTATATTATTGTTTTTTAACCTTTGTACATAATCTTTTATATATTCTTTGGCTTCATTTTTGTGCTTTAATGGATATACTTCAAGAAAATGTGAATAGTCATCCATGATAGACAAGTAATATCTTTCACCATATTTACCTTCAGGAGATAATGGTCCTCCTATATCACAATATATGAGATCTCCTATTCTTTTTGATCTCGGAACTTTGCATGATTGAAAAGGCTTTCTAGTTGCTTTGGCTTGTACACATACTTCACAGTTTTCCTTTGATAAAGGTAAACCCAAAATTTTAAGTCCTGCATGATTCAAATGTCCTAATCTTCTATGCCATTTCATTGCACTTTCAATCTCTACTGAGTTTGCTTCTATAGATATAATGTTGAGACTAATTGGAAAAAGATTCCCATCACCTTTTACACAAATCTTTCCAGCAGGGGTAAATATCGTTGCAATTTTATTTTTAAAAAGTACTCCTAAGCCCCCTTCATTTAGTTTCATGACAGATATCAAATTCTTGGGTAGGTTTGATACTATGAGAGCGGTGATGTTAAATGACACACCTTGACTTGTCTTTGTTTGTATTACTCCCATTTTATTTACTTTCATTACGTCTCCATTTGCTATTCTTATTAATGTGTCAGGAATATTTTTGACATTTATCATTTCCTTTTCATATTTTGCATTTATCATATTATGAGATGCACCAGAGTCCAACATAAATTCAATTTTATTTGATGTTTCACTACCAGCTGTGCCAGCAAAAGCTAGGAAATTAAAATTTTTCTTACTTTCATCTTTTAATTCTACCATATTTGCATTAGATCTATCTTGACGATAACCTTTATACTGGCCTCTGCCCCCTTTGTTTCCTCTTCCTCTAGGATATTTATTGCTCTTGCAATCTCGAGCAAAGTGATTTGGTTTCCCACATATGAAGCACTTTCTGACTTCGCCATTAAATGATATTTCTTCTTTAGAGTTACGATGGCTCTGATTTTTTTCATTTCTTAATTTCAACTCCGCATCCAATAACTTAGCTTTCACAAAATCGAGTTTTAAATCTGTACTGGAATTTTCTAAAGCAGTAATTACGGGTTGATATATCGAATCAAGTGTGAGTAATAGATGACATATTTTATCGGCTTCATCCATACTTTTTCCATCTGATTCTATTTCCCTCACTATATTTTCAAAAGAATTGAAATGCTCCTCCAAGCTGTCATTTGAGGTACACTTCATACTTAATAATTTCTTTCTTAGGTATAATTTTGATAATGTACTCTTTCTTTCGAATATTTTTCTTAGATTACTTATCATTTCTTTCGCTGTCTTCGCATCTTTTACGTAGTCTAAATGTTTGTCCATTAACGACTGTACAATTATGTTTTTTGCTTTTGCGTCATCTTTTGCAAAAGTATCGATTTTTTCTGTTTCTCGTAATACATGACTGACTCCATTTTCCTCGAAAAATAGCTGTATTCTGAAGAACCAATTGCTGAAGTTATTACTTTCCAACTTCGGCAAAATTTGCCCGATCATGTTTTGTTGAGCAGCCATTTTGTTGCTTCAACAATTTATTACTTACTTCCCTAATACTGTGTCGATCTGACTGACTAAACTTTTTTTGGGCTTCCTGGGCTGTTCCTGGGCCCATAACCTCTCAGAGTGCGCTTTATTTTACTAATTATTTAAATAATAAGACACTTTGCATACGTAACATTTTAATTTTACACTTGAATACAGGAATACAGCCCAGCCATGTTCTCATTATTCTATCGATTATTATACTGGTACAGAGTACTACACATAGACAACTTACAACTTTTTTCATAACTTCTGACTTAGTATCTAATAAAATGTAATCAACAGCATTATTTATTTTTAAAATTCTATGTTTTGCGAGATAAGTTTTAATTTATATTCAGAGATGGCGCTGTGAGTGTATGTTGTATGCCTACTATACTGAAGCAACTTTTAAAACAAATTCCTCGCCTTACTAAAGGTGTTATTAAAGAAATGAAATGTACTTTATTTCGGACTATGCTAATCTGAGATTACCGGAAGCCTAAGAAGATCTTCAAACCGACTGCTTGGTGTACCTACCTACGATTTTTTCCGCGTAAAATCTTTCGTTCGTAGATTTCGTAGATTATATAATAAACATTAAAAATTCTAACAAAATCAAGTTTTCCTTAATCTTTACATGCTTCACAAAACTTGCAAACATATTACCGGGAATCCTCAACCTTTGATGACGTCTCAAACTATAGAAGAGAAATGGGAATTCGTTCTATGGAATTTATAATGACGATTTAATGTATCACAAAATGATTTCAAATTTGTATTTTTATTTTTTATGTTTTTGTTTGTAATGAATAAACTTTAAAACTACTGGACTGATTTTAATAATTCTTTTACCTATAGACAGCTACACTGTCAGCGAGTAACATAGTCTATATTTTAAAAGTTACGTGTGGATAAAGTCGCGTGCAATCCTAATATCCTAATCTTAATATAATATTATAAGTGAGAAAATTTGTATGTTTGTGTGTTTGTTACTCAAGAACTTGTTGCTACAGAAGACCACCGTGGAATAACAGCATAATATTATGTGCTGTTGTGTTTCGTTGAGTGAGTAAGGGATGACAGAGCTCATTAACCTATCCGTTCCTTATCCCTTACCTATAGCACCTACCATCAAGTGGAACGTCACCTGTCTGTAGACCTTAACATTAAAAAAAGGTGTTATTTCACAATGGTCTTCAGTGAAACTGCCCCTGGATGGTTACTGCCGCCAGACAGGCTGCTCATGTGCAATGCACTGTTCCCTGCAAGTACTTGCCAGAGCAAAAGCAGAGCTAACTTTGAAAAGTTAATTTCCTTCCGTTCATGTTAGCCTTGCGGGAATCGAACCCGGGGTACCTGAGACGAAGCGTAAAGGCAAGCACCTACTGGAGGTGCTTCTGGAGCTTTAGGTAATACCTTCTTATATAATAATTGCAGATCTGTCTGGTCAATGTCTAGACTTCTTAAGTCCGCTTAATACATTAAAATTTGACGACCGCCCTTTTTTTGCCAGAAACCGTCATGTCATCAAGTTTGTTATCCGTAGACAGAATAGGATTAAGAAAAATTATTATTTTTATCTAATCTATTTATAAATTAATGGGTATTCTTAGCCAATATTTTTATGGATATTTTATTTTTATTAAAATGGTCGTTATGGGCTTATATTAGAATTTTTTTTTAAGAATTGGATATTCGTAGCCATTAACATGAAGATTTTTTGCATATATGTTTTTTGAAAAAATAAGGTATTTACATGCCGTTTAAACAAAAGAAGATATTTTTCCAAACTGTTTTCTGTTAAATGTTTTCAATGACTTTAGCTCCACGTTTTTAGTAATATTTTGGTTACGAAAGATAAATGTATATGCTACTTTATCAATTCTGTAGTATTTTCAATTCTGTATTAAATAGGAAAGTTTTTAAGATAGAGCCATTTTAGGTTTCATATATTTTGTTTTTTATTATATTTTTTAAATGTTTGTATCGTTCAATAGTGCCAATCTTTGAAAATGCTTAACAAAAAAGCCCTCTTTTTAAATTGACTCTGGCTTGGGAAAGTAGCGGCAGGGCACTCTGCGTTTCACAGTCATTTGGGCAGCCCGTCTGGCGGCAGTAACCACCCCGTGGCTGCAGTAGTCTGTCTGACGATCTTTAAATAAAAAAAATCACCGTACTTAACGGAAACATCTTGCGGTGGTTTCGGTGAAGGTAAGGGATGCCAGAGCCCATTTCCCTATCCCTATCCTTAATCCTTGTAGTCGGCAGCACACTGTAGCACTATAGGCGACGGGTAACCACTTAAAATCAAGTGGACTGTCAGCCTGTCCATCGACTTTGACATGAAAATAATAATAATATTCCTTAGGATCTACCTGTGGCGTTGTTTATGTTATAGGTGACGGCATCTACTTCTTACCATCGGCCAGTCTGCAGACGTTTACATAATAAAAAACAAAACAGTTTTCTGAGCCAAACTATAGATGCAGATTTTGTAAAAATTTGCTTAAAGCTTAAAGCTCGAATATCGTAAAATGTCACACGAGTATTTATATGTTACGAAGCTGCGAGCAATTTCATTCATAGACATGCTTCTTAATCCTAATTGAGTTGAAAATAATGTGGGTTGATTGTACACGTTGAATATCAAATGACTTTTAAAACAAAAGCTGCAATAACGAAACTTTTTGTGTTTGTACGCAAACTATTTATTAGAGAGCGAGTACCTACGCCATTAGTCGTCATTTCATCCTTTTGTTCGGTGTTTCTATTTACTATGTGATGCGTCTATGTGGCAGTGACGCAGCTCATTATATACCCTGCCTATGTACTACATCCCGGCTATCAACTATCTAGGACGGTTCACGCAAAAATCTAGCACTAGGTGCTTGCTCCGGGCTGTACAACACATAAACACCGGCCACCCTTAATTCGCACACCAAGACACTAACATTCAAGGAGCGAGAGTGCGTGCTAGAAAAAGACAGAAATAAAAACACCCCGATGGTGTGAGGCGATGCCCCCAAAAAAAGCACCAAAAACGCAATCTGCGCAACTTTCCAGCGCAGAATCGTTAACGACTCGAGCTCTCTTTATCGTACACGCTGTGCCTCCTATATTTCTATTTTTTCTCGGTCCACTATTAGACGTAAGACAGTGTTAGTTCCAACTAGAAAATAGTCTCTGCGACTAAGCGTTAAGTTTGAAATTCGATTGACAAACGCCCGGCGTTTACCGGGAGCGGAGGTTGTACAACGCACACACTCGCACCGGAACAGAAATAACGATCGCATTTTTGTCTGAAAAGGACAGACAGATGGTTGAAAAGAGAAGAAAAAAATGACGACCATTTTGCTTGTGCACCTACACCGCCGGGCTGACCTTATGTATGCTATCTTTTTTGAGAAAAAAACTCAACCAAAACAAATGCACGTGGTCGGGTGTTATGACCGGAGGGAAAAATTTCCCCCAGCCGGTTAAAAGATGCCGTTACTGGCGCGCTTTTTTTCCCCGAACATTTAGTTATGAAAAAAATGCCCGGTGGCGCTTTCGTCTTTCTGATTGTTTTTTTTCTCACACAATATTAATTAGCTGTAGGTATACCTGTTAGATACTATCATTATTTAGATATAATAAGGCATTTATTGTAATTGGAAATATATATTAGATCTAAATAGACTTACTTAGAAAGATGACACATTAATCTCGAAACAATGTATTTTAAGGTTTTCTAACTTGGAAATTATTACTGATAAAACTCCTTTTTGATATAGGTACATACTCTCTTAAGTATAAAGGTTTTATCTTAAAATTATGTTACTTCTAATGTCTTGATTGTACTTTAACACGATATTATATATAAAGTGGAACTCTGTGTTTCTTTCTATTTATTTAACTGTATTTTGTTAATCTAAATTTAATTTAATTAATTGATATATTAATTAGAAATTGAAACTAAAGGGCAAAGTTAACGAAAAGTTAGCGAGATACAGAAGGTATGTATCCACTAGTATTTTTATTTTATTTCAAGAAATAAAAATATAAGTTTGTATTTATTAAAATATAACAACTTTTTATTTATTAATTTTAGACAATATATATTTTTAATTTGCTTATATAAATTTCAACCTGGGGCGGAAAGTTTTGAAGGGTCTTAATTGATGTATTATCTCTCTAAACACAACCTAAATCTCTCTAAATTTAATAAAGAAAAGGTATACTTAAGTAAAAAGAATATGTATAAGAAAAAGATGATTTTTTAATAAAACATTCCTTACCTACCTTTTAAGGAATATTGTTTTAAAATAAGCAATAAAGCGCGACGCAAAAGCTCGCAATATTAATCCAAGCAATGCTGTGCGGGTAAATAAAACAACCATATACATTTGTAAATTATTTTATTTTAATTAACCATTGTAATAATTATCGCAGCTATAATAAAGTACACTAGCATTATGAGAATCCTACATTAAAATCGTGTGTATAAATTGTTTTTAATAGAAACTGAATATTATAATGGTGCGTGCCTATCTGTTTCAAAATTAAAAAAATATATTAAATAACTCACGTATCCCTCTGGTATTACTGGTATTCCTTAAGTCCTTAAGCCAAGTCCTTTAAGTAAGTATTATAAAAAACATAGCATACCTAAAAGTATCTAATTTTGGGTCAAATTTATTTATGACTAACGGTGGAATTTATTTTTTTAAATGCATATATAAAACTAAACAAAAATTTATCACATTTGTTTTAAGTTTAATTAAAGTTTAATTTCGTATAATTTTTTTTGTTTCTCTCATTTCTATGCGATTTGTAGTGAGATAATTTCATACAATAAAAAAAGGTAATTACTTACTTTATTACAAAAAAGGAAGGTATTTGTTTTATAGTTGCTCTATAATACTTAATAATATGATTCAAAATTATACTCCATCCAAAACTAATGGACAAATGTTAATAATACAAAAGCAACAATGTATATATTTATATCAGAAATTACACGAACAAAGTTGTGTACAAGAACTAGTAGGGTAGACCGGGGACAATAGTACCACTTTGGATATAATGTCTTGTAGATCAGAAACTATAACATTGTAAGAAAATCTGTTTCATACAACAATTTGTGGCTTTATAATCTACATATTTTAGGTGTTATATATTTAATGGCTATATCAGAATACGGAAAAAATCCGGTTTTAGTCCAGAGACTCCTATTGGTACAACTGACCCCAAGTAAGGGTTAGTTGTACCACAATTTCAGAAGTCAATAAAATACACATTTTCATTTTTATTAAAAAAGTTTTATTATCTCTTTATTCATAGTAATCAGTCTTAAACGTCCTATCAATTTGAACTGCACAAAATTATAACCTGAACACAAAATGAGCCTCATGATACGCTTACGAATTATACCTAAATAACTTAGCTTAAAACATTGAAATAGACTAACAGTCACAAGTGAAATACTTAGAATATTCAATACTAACATTAAAATATCTATTTTATATTAGGAACTAAATAGAGATCAATAATTTTAATAAATCACATTTGGTATGGAGTTACAATTGACCCCCGGTACAATCGACCCCATGTCTTAAAATAGAAGTAAAATTCTACTCAAATTAAAATTAAAATGTTTGTTATATTTGTCACATGAATTCAAATAATAGCAAGAAAACCAACAATTTTTGTTTAAAGATTTTCCAGTTATTTCCATACAAAGTAAGTGATGACGGATCAGAATAATTTAAGTACAATTTGATGTCTCGTAACATGTCAAAATCGGAAAATAATTTAGTTTGTGAAAGCTTCATTAAATGAAAAAAGTACCATTTGCACAGAATAATCAATTTTCACAAATATTTGTTAGATTTCTCATCGAAGATAAATTATTTCTGAACTCGATATGCTTCATCCCTTTAATCTGAAAAGTTGTATTTCAGTTTGTAATGTCAAAATGAAAGTATAAATGTGTGACGAAAGTACTTTTGTATGAATACGCGCGTATTCAACCTCCCTGCTAGCAATTGTGACAAATGTATGAAGACTCCTGTGGAGTACATTCTTCATGGGCCCAGAATCGACATTGTTCGCAAGGTGGTATTTCGTTAGGTTTGCTCTTACTATATCGCTCTCCACAAACAAGACAGAACCATTCTTCTTCTTCTTCTATTATTTTCTCTGTGTTCTCTTTATCTTTGTTTGCCTTTGGTTTAGTCTTTTTTCCCTTTGATTTGCCTTTTGCTGAAGTAGTTAGGTTTTTCTTTATTTCATTTAATCTTTTCTTTTTTTCTTGTTCTTCTGCTTCCTTTTCTATTACGGCTTTTTCGGGGGTGTCAGTATATATTGTAGATTTTCTTGTTTTACGTCTGCGGTTGGTTAATTTACGAGGCGGTGCTTTCGGGAACGGACAAACTGCTTCAGGTGAGAAATCTTCAAGTTTCGAAGTCGAAGGTCTATTTGGATCGAAATATGACTGCTGCAACGTTGGTCCCACATGCTTAGGGGGGACAAGTAGTATTTCAGAAGAATCTTTTCTCGAATCTACTGAATCGGACGCTAGTTGACATGGAAGCAATGATTGCGACGATGTGGGACTCGGTGTACATTGACGCTGAGAAATGGGTTCTGTTGAGTTTTCTTTGGTTTTCTCTGCCATTATTTCAAGTGGGTGCATAGAATAAAGCGATGATAATCTTTCTCTGGAATTAGAAGTACGTCTTTTTTTGGGTACCATTTCTGGAGAGTTTTCTCGAGTTTGAGCATCTGACGTAAATGCTAGCGGGTCTATTTCCGATGCACCAATAAGCAGTAAATGTTCCTTTGATGTCGAATTACCTCTTATGGCAGACTCTTCTGGTTGACTTGAAGATTCAAATCGCTGTGGCAAAAGTTCAGGTGCGTATTCCTGCTCTGGTAAAGGTTCTTCATAATGTGACAGAGAGGTTGATCCTTGAAGCATTTGCGCATCATCTGGATTAGGTAGAGGTCGATCAGTTACGAATGATGGTCCAAAGTCACTGTCGTCAAATATGTTTCGGTTATATGGAAAAATTCCAGTTATTCTGAACCCAGCTTGTATATTTCGCGGAGTAAATGCAAGTGGGAATGTGGACGACACAATTGATGGAATGTTGTATATAGACATTGTCTGGCCGGGATTAGATCTCATCCATGCATCAGAAGCCGTATTCACAAATTTCTTTAATGGACCATACACTGACCGGTCAAGTGGCTGTAATTTGTGGGAACAATGTGGTGGAAATGAAAGAACTACAATGCCATTTTCTTTAGAATAATCCAGAGCCTTAATTGAAATATGGGATGCATGGTTATCCAACAGAAGCAAAACTTTGTTGCTACGAGATGCTCGTATCTGATATATTATCTGATATTTTTAATACTTGGGGTCATTTGTACCAAGGGGTCAAATGTAACGTTACAATCGAACCCGGCGGTGCTGGTACAATTGTCACCAACAGACCAAATTCAGAAATAACATATAATCTACTTATTTATACAGTACTGGCTCCTAATCTACTAGGAAACTGAATCTTTAATAACCAACGCATCATAATATTTATGATTTATGATACTTGAGTCATTTTCCACTGAATAATAAGCCAAAATAAAATATGTAAAAACTTACCGTGGTGGTGCGAAAACAAAAAATGTGTAATAACACGTCCGACTCTTATCGCATCGAGCCGCGGACTGGTGAGCGTGTTGCGACAGGTTCGAAGCACATACGCGCTCAGTTATACAATCATATATGGTCGTAGTTTAAGAACTGTGGATGATGTTACTATTGCCCCGTGTTACTATTGTCCCCGGTCTACCCTATATTATATTGTATTTAGTGTAATAAATAAATATGTATTTTTTTAAATTCTTAAACGATTACCTATAAACTTCTGTCCGTTGTAATAGAGATCTTCAAAAGAATGCCTAAAAATTGTAAATGCTAGAAACCTAGAAAATTTAAGAAAGCTTTTTAGATGTTCACTTGCGAAGCGCTATAAGCTGAAGCCACCTTTAGCGAAGCGAACATTGAAGAATAAGCTTACACAATCGCTGATGATGAATCTTGAGTGAAATCCAGATCTTGAAATTTTGAATACTATAACATCTGTACACCTGGAATTCAAATTAATATTACCATCAAGATAAGGATAATATGCCCAACGTTTACCTACTACTGTAAATAAGTACTTAAGCCAAATTAGCATCTGACAAACTTTTTTTATTGGCAGCTTAATTGCAAATTATTAACTTTACAATTTTAAATTAAATAAGAATCCATAATTATTAATGCAAATTTGTCTAATGTAGTTATAGCTATGAAAATAATAAATTAAAGCTAGAAATATATTAGACAAATTTGCATTGATAATGTGGAAAAACTATAGACACAATGACAGGTGATAGAATTTTGTTTTAAATATATGACAAGAATATTATAAATCCTTCCTATTTAATTTATATAGGAGTTTCGAATACTATAAAAATTAATCTTTTTTTTTTAAATGTTTAAGGCTCATCAATACTAATAATAAATCTGTAAGGGTTGGTCATGGAGTAAGTTACTTTGTTTTCAGAGATATCGTGTTTATAGGCTCTATACATGATACTGAAACTAAATTGACGATTTTTAGATTTTTTTTCTGTATATGTATGTATGTTCCCCCATAACTCTGAAACGAATTAACTGATTTTCATGAAACTTGGTAGATAAACATTTAGACGTACAGGACACAGGATAGGCTACTTTTTTCTTTTTCAACGCGGACGAAGTCGCGGGCGCCAGCTAGTTAAAAATATACACATTGTCCATATAATTATGTCCATAAATGTCCATATATTTATATTTTACTTAATTATATGGACACAAAACATTTTTTATTTATTAGAATATGTACGCAGTAAGTACCTACCTTCTACTCAAATTTCTGACAATGCACTTGATTCCAATATTATTCAACTATTACACCTTATAAGACTTCCTTATATACTTTCCTGAAAATTCAAAAACGAATTATTATTTGGGTTTGTTTTCGTAAGTGAGCAAGGAATACTTGTTGTCGTTTTCCCTCCTAATTCTTACTAGGGACTACTCTCACTGCTTAGGTCGAGGCGAAGGTTTTTTACAACTGCGTTTCAAGTGTACCTACAAAACTACTTATATATCTCCTACGATACTTACATTCATATATCTTTCCTTTCCTTGAAGCTTTATTTCTTCTTTAGAGACGAGACATTTGAAAGAACTTTCACGCGGACTCAGAATAACCTGAAATTTAATAATTACATAGTGATAAGAATCACGAGTTTGCAAAATTTTGTTTTCAAAATACTTAAAGTCCAGCTACAAGTCAAGGCATGGTTGCCTATATGGTTTTTTGTGTTACTGCGATGATAAAACTATATAATTTATTTAAATATTAAACAGAGGCAGTTGACGAGTCCGGTGGATGAATGGTAAGGGTGCTTGCCTACCATCTCAGGGGCCTAGGTTCAATTCTCGGCGGGGTTCAACTTTGAAATAGGCTGAGAGCCCATTTGATGGTAGGTGGCTACCAAAATTAATCTTAAGAGGATACCCTGTAACATCCGATTTAATATGTGAATCGGATTAGCTAATTTGAATATTTTTATAAAATAAGTTTATATTTATACTGCCTTTTTCATGTATTGCGTTTTAACAACCTAAACTCCACAAGTGATGGATGTGAGGATGGATGTATGGGCCTCTTTCACGCAAAACGTATTTACGTATTTGGATGGAATATCTCACACAGATAGTTTATTATTTGGAATATTAATATAGCATACTTTCACCCTGAAAATGTTAGGTTACCGCGGGATCGTCTAAAAATATAAAAAATTCGGCGCCACTGTCATCACAGCGTTAAAGATGTGTGGTATTTAATATTTCATTTTTCAACGTGGTCCATGTTGCGGACACCAGCTCATTATTTATATAAAAGTAATATAGATAGGTACGTACCTAATTTTAAATATTGTATCATCATAGCAAACAAAACTTTATGGCAAATAATAACTTCTAACATTCGTCTGTAATAAACTAATGTTGATTTTATGTTCGTACGTTATTTACCGTGGAGAATATTCTCGAAGTTTAGCCGAAATAAAACGCTCACGAGACGCATTTATTTATCTACCAATTAAAGTTAATGGTAAAACTTATATTTTAGCTTTAATACCAAAATTAAATGAGTGCTTTCATTCGGTCTCACTTCATATCACGTCTCTTGTGAATTAATAAAATGTTTCTGAATATATTTATTTTAATATAGTTAACCTACTAGGTACCTACTATTAGTGGGTACTAACTATTAGTACCTACTACCCACATAGGTGTCATATTTTTTTTGTATTAAAATATTATTAATTATTAATAGACTAGTGACCGGACTCCGGTTCGCAGTTTTTTTTTTAAATTATATAAAAAATCATTAGGTATTTTGAAGAAGATAAAAGAAGCAGAAGCGATTTTGAATATTAACAACATTGTATAAGGGAACTCTATCTATACTTACTAAATATAGAGATAAAGAGAGAATATTTGTTTTTTTGTATGTTTGTAATTATATTTTATAATGAATAAACTCAAAAACTACTGAGCCGATTTTATAAATTATTTAAAGAGGAAATATTTGATTGTTTGTTTGCATTGAATAGGCTCCGAAACTACTGGACCGATTTGAAAAATTCTTTCATTGTTGGGAAGCTATATTATCAGCGAGTAACATAGGCTATATTTTATAAAGTTACGTGGACGAAGTCGCGTGCAACAGCTAGTTATATATAAAATTTTAATTATATATTTTTTTTTATAGTGGACCGATTATTTGTTCCGCTCCGAGATATTGCTACCGGACTGCTCGAAAACTAAAATTGAATTTGTATCTAGTAGCTATTGCCGTTTTGCATGAATTACCATTTAAAAAAGAAATGTGTGAAACAATGAAAATTTCTTTTCAAGATAAAGTCGGTCTACGTAATAACATTAGCAGTCCACATTTACCTACTTATAAACGCAAGCAAAACAAGGAGATTGTACAAATGCAAGTGCATCCTTACGTATTATAAAACAGTCTGTATGATATTTAAAAACTAATATAAAACAACAACGGATTTTCATGCGGTTTTTATCCATATTATTTTATTGTTTTTACGTGAAAGTTAAACAAACATCCATACTTCCATTAACTTTACCTACTATTTATGATATTATTTGGATTAATATTCCTCTACACCCTGTACGCTAACGTAAGCATATAATCCCATATTAATTGATTTAAAATCTTAATAGCTTAACAGAGTTTTCTGAGCGCGTCCTCAGCCCGAATGTCATTAATTCGCCCACACGATAATTGACGTAAATCACCGGCGAAATCCGGAAAAAACCGGTTCGCGCCGCCCTTTACCGATTCGATTAAAATTGGTAAGTACATAGGTATATGAAATATTACCTTATAAATTTCTTTTAAGAAGTTACAACAATACAAATACAAATGCTTTAATACTAATACGCCAACTATTAGACATCAAATAGATAAATCTATTTTAGGAGTATCTGTATATTATTTAAGGTATATAAGGCCCATCAACTTCATATTTTTTGGTAGTGGCGAGGAAAGTGCGTTCTGCAGTTAAAAACTGAGCAGCCAGTGTGGCGATCGTAACCACTCACTTATAGAAGATTACAGTGAAATATCAGCACAAGTGGTTGTGTAGTTGTTTCTGTAATTGAGTAAAACATGCCAGAGTTCATTTCCCTTTTCCATTATCCTATATCGGCAGTCAAGGCAGAAATTTTAACCTTAAAATCTGCTTTTCATTCTAACATTAATAATTACTAAGTTAAAAATGAGAAACCGAAAAGGACATAGAATTTTGTTTCACCCAGAAAAAAAGTACTGTACCGGGATCGTCCAAAAAAAATTGTGCGTGTCAGCTCCGACGCATGACTGGAGTTTACTCCTACGAACGATAAATAAATAATTTAATAAATATAATTAAAACATAATAATATAATATATTATATATATTATATTTTATTAATATGTATTGAACCATATTGTAGCCTTTAACGCGTAACGTGTGACATGTGACTGAATTTACTCGCATAAATTTTCATACCCTAACTCTTATTTTATCTGTGCCCGGGCTTATATTAACATGAAAATCGATTCTTAAGGAGAAAACTTCAATAATAAATAAAAATTTCATTCGCCTGACAAAACTAAAGATTGATTAAATGTTTTAACATCAAATAAAAGTCACGGACTATAACTAGTGTGGCAAATAATACAGCCATAATGATGACTTGTGCTTAAATCTATCAAAACACAGAGAAAGAAGCAAACAATGAGATGTTAATTAGCTATAAATGTGTTTAAAATTTTCCTGCTGCACCAATCGCCAACTGCATCATCCTGTAAATATGTACTTTTAGAGAGGGGACACGATTTATGGGCAAAATGTAAATACGTTGAGGAGTTAGTGTGAGTGTAGTTTCGGGTTTGGGTGAATTCGCGGACGAGTCGAAGTGGTGGGTGGACGCGGGTTCTTACGCAGTATATGCATAAAATGGAGACTTTTATTTTTTATTTTAGATGTATCACGATAGAAATTGCGCAATTTATGTAATATGACAATGTTAATTATCTATTCCTACATTCCAATTAATGGAAAAAGAGACACGCTAAAGAGGTTGGAAGATGAAAGGTGAAATTCTCTAAAAGAATCAAGAAGAAATCCTCTATATAAATCTAGAGGAGGTCCTTATCGAAGGACTAAAATTAGAATAAAAGCTAGATTTAAATTAGATTTTAAGATAACAACGTAAAACTTAATTAAAATCAATGTAGGACCTAAATAGGTACACCTAAATTAAACAATAATCAAGAATCAAATTACATTATTTCCATATTAAAATATAAATATCTAGCAAATTCTAAATAGAATATACACATGAAAAGGTAACGCTTTATAAACAACTATTAAAGATCAACGGTCAGAACGACACAAGAGAGACGAGCAAGGTCAACGCGTACGACCGAACCCTTACATTGTCATTAAAATGATCTCTGACCAAAAGGTCTCACGGTGACCGGTTGTCCAAGCGACGCGTATCAATGAGATCGCTTAATTTATTCTTTAAATCTTGTTCATTAATTGGAATATTTAACAGATTACATTATTAACTCTTGAGATTTTTACTATATTTCAGTTCACACGGTGGGTAACTGATTTTAATTTCTATAATTTGAAATTTTTACATGTTTGAGATATTATTTTGTAATGCAAAGTGTGCAAGTAACTTGCTGTATGTATACTTTTTATCGCTTCAATGATAAATAGTGACAATCGATACTAATATTATAGAGAGATAGAGATAAAGAAAGAGAGAGAGAGAGAGAGAGAGAGCGAATTTTGTAGTTTGTGATAGGGAACATGATAATAAGGAAAACGACTTGAATCTTTTACTAAAGCAATTTAACACCAAAGTTCTATTATTACTCGGTTTACTTCTGGGTGAACATGTTTTTTAAATAAGTAGGTAATTCTTAAAACCGGTCCTTTCCATACGCTAGGATATGTTCCACTTACAGTGTAAAGAGTATATAATATTATAAGCTTAAGGCAAATAAAGTATTTCGTAAATCAAATCTATTCCGATAAAAGGAACTCTAAATTGCTGTTTATTCTAATTTATCTTTTGTTTTTAGTTGTACTACATTGAACTGCTTGAATTCACATGTTAGTATTAGTGAAGGTGGTACACTTATGTGTTAGTGTGTGCGTGTACACACATAAACGATGAAATTGAATGCCTGTTTACTAAACATAAGTTTGGACTTTGAAACATTATTTAATTTAGACTGATAAAATAATTATTTCTTTAACGATATTGATTAATAAATAATAACACTATTAAGAGGCATGTTAAGAAAACATTAGTTTATTAATTTTATTATTATATTTTATTTAATGCTATAAATATCTAACCTACATCTATGTTGTTTGCGTCTAGATATCTATGAAAAACTAGATATTAGCTATTTTTATGAAGTAGGTTTTGTCAGTAGTGTAATAGTACTTTGAAAATACTTATTTGAAGAATTCTAGGAATGATTAATCAAAAAATGTTTTTCTTGTGAGCTTTCTAAGCGTGTTATGTGTGATTTATCTATTGGAAGTAATTATACTTAATTATCTAATTCGTATAGAAAGAAATTGTTAGAATCGAAAAAATAAAACTGAATTTATTCTGTTAGTAAAAAAATAGGGCTTTAGCACTATTAGCAAAATCATCGTGACAAGCAATTTGATTAGATATTAAATGTTTTTTGACAGTTCAAAAAAAATTAAATAAGAAATTTAATGAATTAATCGGATAATAAGTTTAAATTTTTTATTTAAATTTAATATAAACAACAATAAATTAATAATACAAAATATTTAAAAAATGCTGGTGTCGTCGGCATATGCATCATTTTCTTAAATTGATATAAGTAATCATTGTGAATTACATAAAAAATAGCAATTAATTTATTCTGTGGCATGTTATGATTTTTAGTCTGTGGCACCAGCTTGAAAATTGTCTACGACTTAACGAATCTAATCCCATGTGAGCTCAACTTTACAGCCCACGGCGTCACTCCGACGCGTAAATTCTAAATACGTATGTGTGAGTTAGTATTTATGTGTGAGTGTTTAAGGCGAAGTTAGATCGTCCACACTTTACCGCGAGCCTCAATAGGAGTTGTACTGACGCACGTAATGTTGGATCGTGACCAAGTAAGATAGATATCGCTTAAATAAATAGTTCCTATTACATACAGGCTCTGACACCACTAATTGATTAATCTCCACTATGCTTTGACGAAGATAAGCTTATTATCGCAATCAGACCTAGTATTTTATTTCAAGCAACATTTAAACGATTCTTCTTTTATGTACAATTAAATTTATGACAATTTACATGAACCTTCATAATTTTTATTTATGTTGAATATAGATAGGTATGTATTATATTATAGATCATAAGATACGTTAAAACAAATAAATATGTATGTGATATTTCGTAGGCAAAAAGCTACGTGGTTGTTTTTTGGTTGTAAGAGTAAAACTAATTCAATAACAACTTATTTATAGAGAAAAAAATATTTTAAAAGTACCAGTTTTATTTGGGACTAGGTAACTATGAAGGTAATATAAATAGTTTATCGCTAGATACTAAGTGTGTTCTAAAACACCAGTATACTCACAAAGTACTGGTCATAGAGAATAGAGGTAACTAAGGAGGACTAACTTGAGAAAGTGTCTGCTACCATTAAATAGAAGGCGCTGTAGTAGCATTTCATTTACGGTTGTTTTATGAACTACGCAACCAACCAATCATATGAATTCACCAATGTCACACAAGCGCAATTCTAGCCAATTTATGAACCAATATTAATAGTTGTAGATTGACAGTTTTTCAATTTTACACCCACATAAGTTAGTCCTCTGTTTATATTTGTTAAAATCCTTAACACCGGGCGGGTGTACCCTGGTCAGCTCCTAACATCATTAATCTAACTTTCGTGCTACCCTTTATAATAGTTCGGTCCGTTCCCTCGGGCCGGGGGTGTGAGGGGGCAGGAGGGTGCGAAGTCTGTCAGAGGGTGGGTGGGGGATATTAACATACGAATTTGGAGCCGTCCGCGCCAGCCTTCTTCTTGAGGGGGGTTGAAATTTAAGTTTTGCGTCATGTATTGATCCGGTCCGCTTTAGCTAGTGTAATGACGCGGTGTTAGCATTAGATTTTCACTGACTACAATTATTTTGGATGAAATTGAAATAAAACTAATGCAGTTCAATTGTTGACATTAACGCTAACGGTATTTAAATAAGTTCTACTTTATAAGCAAGGTTCTAATAGTGCCCACCTGTTTTTTTACTTAACTGATTCTTATAAACTACGCCCGGGCTTAATTTAGAAAATTCTTTGTAGTTATAAAGACAGACCTAAAATGTTAGGTAATATGTCTCAGCCTTAATATATCCCTGTACGCTTAGCAAAACACATTTAGCCTTTACTTTTTACTTATAGGTATACCTATAGATTACATGTTTATATATTGACTAATCTTCTTTATAAATAAAAATCGATGTGTTCCTATGTGAATGTACGTAGGTATGTAATTTATAGAAAAAATTGCATCCATGCGAAGCCGGGAACGAGTCACTAGTTTTATGAAAGTTCTAAGAATTTGTCCGATTCCATATTTTATTTGTGAAAATCCAAAGCAAGTCGCCACTGTTATTCATTTGCTATGAAAAAGTTGTGGGATAATATTAGGTAAGTATAATGTTCTTGACGAATAATGATGTAATAGAATCGAAATCAGTGATACCTACATAATCATAGGACAGAAAAAGGCAATAGAAACAGCTCTGAAAAATAATAGAAAACGAATGAAATGCACAAAACCCAAGTTCTTTTCTGTGTAATCGCGCGATCCACGTTTCTAGCCAACACTGATTTCAACACCTAGTTCAGATCTTTTGATCTCAGATCGGTCTCGGTTCACTGGTTCATACGACTCCAATGAACCGAGAGGTACCTACTTCTCTGCGATAGATATGTCTCCACATAACGAATACCATTTCAGTTGTCACAATCCTATGTGCTTATTAATTGTGTTAAGATGTTAAGAGCGATTATTTCGTCATAGCCGTAGAACAACGACGGTTCTGCAATTTAGTAACTTTACGTATGGCACTGGCGAAATGATTAATACGCCATTGTACTGTGTTTAGAAATCAAATCCGTCAGTATTCCAACTCTGTATCTAGAAGGTTTTAAATAATATTTGTCAAAAAAATATTTTGGTCGATAAAACACGACATATAGGTAAAGTCAGTTTACGCAAAAAAATAAAAATTGAAAATTATCAAAACCGTCGTTGTTCTACTACTATGACGATTTGTTCTAGTATTAGGTATGTGTTTTGGAATCACTCTTAAAAAAGGAGTACAAACTCCTGTTTAAAGTTATTTAAGTTACTAAAGTTTTATGGAAATTTCCATTTAGGATCTTAATTTATTTTTGGATAATCTTGAAAATAAGTATTTCCAAAATGATTATTTGTTAGAATCAATACCTACATTAAAAAAAAACGGGTTCATTGAAATTAAAGAAAACATTAATGATATGCGTTGTTCAAAAGTAAATTTTTTTTTAGTTAAAATTAATCAATAAAAATGTTTTATTTTGTATTTTTATAATTTTCATTTAGAAGTAATTCTAATTAAAATGAATAAGGAATAAACAGTTACTGGTTGTGCAACTAAATAATTTTGTATCCTTCTATCAGGAATATAATATATTATTTCTGTGCATTCTATAAATCATTGAAAATAAGTATCATGGGTCAGTAGGTATATACGAATCATTTAAAAATTCCGAAAAATAGAAGTAATGCTAAAATATATATGAAATTATAGTAAAACCCAACTTTTAGCCGCTTTAAAAACGAAACATTACATTATCTCTATTCCGAATCATTAGTGCGCACCCAAATTAAGGGTTTCTACAAAATGGCCGAACATACCCCTAACTCCTACCCCTATTCTACCCTTGTCCCTTAGATTACTCCTCCAAGATCATCCGCACGCACTTCCCCTGTTTAATTGTGACGCCCGGATTCATTATTGCCGTATCCTTTCGCGACTCGTTTTGCTTATCTTTGAACGTTTAAATGTGAGGGTACATTTTTATATACAAGTATAAAATATAACTAAAACGATATTAGATTTTGTAGAATTAATATGGAAATTGCAAATAAGGGATTTAATCGCTGGAGAATTGTTATGATGCTCAATAAGGAAAAAATATATGTTAATTCTAAGTTTCACAATATAAATATTTTATTTTAAGATGTTTTACTAAGTAGGTACTCGTACAACACTGAAATATAGGCGTCGTATATATTTATATATACACATTATTATGTAGGATTAGTACCAGACAGACAAACAGAGTTACATATGTTTAGAATCCATACTAATATTATAAATGCGAAAGTAACTGTCTCTTTTGTCTGTCTGTCTGCTGCTATCTTTTCACACCTTAACTACTCAACCGATCATCGTGACATTTTGCATACACGTTGTCAGGGATACAAGAAAGGGCATAGGGTACCTTTCATCCAGAAAAAAGTACTGTTCCCGAGTGATCGTCTAAAATATAAAGAATTGCGCGCCACTGTCGCGTGGCGGCGCCACCGTCGTCACAGCGATAACGATGTCATATTTTCTTTTTCAACGCGGAAGAAGTCGTGGGCACAAGCTAGTTTATAATAAAAGTATGGGATATAAGTATGGAGAGAAGAAAAGATATAGTACATATTATTCTAGCTGATTACGAAAACGTTGTTACGGATATGGGTTAAATTATGTTAAGGTCTCCAAGTAGGTTGAAAGGCCACTTATAAACATATCAGCAATGCCATGAGAGATAAGGAGATGAAAGGGCTCTGGTATCTCTTACTTGCTATGGGAAAACAATACCATACACCAAGAACTTAATAGGATAAGAGATAAGGAAAATGAGGGTAAAGTCTTGGCGTCTCGCATACTGTTTCATGGCTACTAGTTACTGCTGCCAGAAAATTTTTCTAGTATGTAGCTGCTAATTGGCTTGGTATAAGACTACCATGGTTATAAGTCTATGAATTAATGATGCATGTAGGTACTCTCATCCGCTTTAAGTCATAGGTACTTTAAAATGTTTAAAGCAAATCTTCAGAGTATAATTTCAAAGCGAACTGCCCCGAAAGGGGGAGATACACGTTCGCAAACTTTACCACTATTCTGTTGCCATTACAGAAATTAACAAATTCCCCTTTTATAATACTGAATACGAAACAATGTGGTGAAATACTTAGTGGCGAAATGTCAAATCGACTTAAAATTAAATCTGCTGTCTCCCGATTGCAACTTTATGTGGCTTCAGTGAAAGGCTATTTTTGTTTGATCGCATAAAATTGTGTTGGAAGATTAGGACAAAGTAACACGTATTAGGGAGCTAATGAATACCACAAGTCAGCCGTTTGTTGTTGCAGTACGGACCGTTAACATAGAATTAGACGCGGGATTCTTTAATAGAAGATGTTTGTTTATATGGAAATTTTCTGTAATATTATTATATTGATTTTAATATAAACGTATAAGTCATATAACAGGGCGTATTAGTAAGTTGAAGTGGCAATAGGCAGAATACTTGCCAACATTGATCACTTAATTTGAAAGGAAATTTTACATGTAAACCTAAATTAATTATAACTAAATTTTTAGAAAGAAAATTTTCTGAAATATTTTCATAATTACAATTCATAAGAAGAATGCATTAATTAATTTTTGTCACAAAAAGTTTTTTTTTGTGTTCAAGTTTAAGTCCTCTACGAAACAAAATTGTGCGAAACCACTAAGTACTAAACCAAATCTTATAATTTTTTTAACCAATAAATTCACTGTCGTTATTAATCCTAAAAACCGACTATGTAAATTTTAGATTCAAATTTCTACATTATACGGTATGGGAAGCAGTAGGTACCTACAAACTTTTTGTACTACTCTCGTAGGATGGAACAAACAATACAACAACCTAAGCCTATGTATCTGCCGAACCTATTTTTAAAGTTAGGATTTAGTACCTATATCTCTACATTAGGCAAGTGTTAACAAAACAACGAATGAAGGTGGGGAAACAGTATTCCGCTGCAATAGCGGTATGGCGAGAACGCGAATTGGCGCGAATCACCATCCTACGCTAGGGTTGCCACTTAGAAATTGTATTGAAAAATACTAATACACATCGAAAATTATATTTAACATTGGAACCAGTATTCTATTTAACAATGTTATTTATCTATTTTTCGTTTATTTAATCTTCGCACCTTGAAATATAAAGTAATATACTAGCTTCGCACGGATGCAGTTTGTGTGCGGATGCGGATCGGATCGGATACGATAATTTTTCTCGTTTATCGCTCTTACCATTAGTGAAAACCGTATTAAAATCCTTTGGATGGTTTAAAAGTAGATAGCAGAGTAACAGACACACGCAGCTTCATTTTACGAGATATTGTATAGATAGATGTTTTGGTGCTTCCCTAAAAAATTTTAATAAGTAAGGCCACAGAATATATAATAATACTAGCGTAGTAAGGCTTGTCAGTGCCCATTTCTCTTCTTCATCTGTCTTATCCTATATCGTTCGTCCTATGTGTTCGATAGCACTTGAACACCTTGGCGTTGCTTGTACTTAGTTACAAACGGTGGTAACTAACACCATTGAGTGAATCATTATCCAGTCGTATTCTTTAATAAAAAAAAAATCAAAAATATTGTTCTACATTTGGGACAACCCTACAGTTAGCAAATATCTAGCGAGCCTCCTGTAATTGAAAACTTGCTATAGTTTAGGTGTACGGACAGTTTTAATGGTCCTTACGTAATAGTTACAACTGACGTTATAGGTATTTATTTATATCAATTCTGTATACAATATTGTATGCAGATGAACAAATTGACACGAACACAGTTTTGGAATTTAGTTAGAATGTTTGGCAAAGTGGTTTAAAAAAAAAAGCTAGAGCTAACTCAATATTCAACTAATTAAAATAGTTAGGTATAGAAATTTGACAGTATTTATTCGTTTATTTTTAAAAGCTTTTTGTCTAATTTACTGTGTCTAATATTTTAATTGAGAAAAATTCATAATATTATTTTATATATACAGAAAATGGTTTTTACACACAAGTGGCACGGGTATGGTAAATATTTCTTGCATATCCCTACTTATAAGCACACTTTGATTACAACCGTCCATACCCAATCTTTGTTTTAATATTATTTTACCTATTTTTTTTATATTCTTAACAATTAAAATCTATAATCAATTGTAGCCATTTGATTTAGAAATATAAAAAAAAAACAACAAATATTTACAATCTTAACACAAAAACTTAAAAACTAACTAATTATTTCCAAAAAATACTTATAAATAATTTAATCCTATTAAGCCTTTGGTAGACGGAAAAGTGGCGAGAATGCTGGCGGCATTGCCCCGTTGAATGCATATTAATTTATATTAATTTCATATTTGTTAATTTTCTGTTTAATTTCGGAAATGACTTGTCACGATTTATTAGTAGACGTTTTCAGATAATAATGTAGACATCTGATTATGAATCTATTTGGGGCATTAAATGCCTAGAGACAGTGTAGGCACACTACTGTGAAAACTGAAAATTCTTTCACCTATAGAAATTACATTATCAGCGTGTCTACATTTTCAAAGTTACACGGGCAAAGTCGTGTGCAACAGCTAGTTTATATAATTAATTTTAAAAAAACCACTTTTTTTCTTTTTGTTCCCTAAGCGGTTACTTGGGCATCTTTATTTCAACCACGAGCATCATTTAGTTTTCTCTACGAGTATGAGCTAGAATTAAAAAGATTATAGGCATATAGAATGCTCTATACTATATATACCTACACCTAACAATATGTAGTAATTTAAATAGGTAGGTACAAAGAGAGAGCTGAAAAGCAAAATAAACTAACAACTGGGAAAGTTTACGCTGCCTGCTTAGGTAATTGTTAAACCTAGCGTGCGCTTTTTGCCGCAACATTACGCCAACTTCTAGGAAAAGTTGGCAACTGCTGCCATCCTAGCGGAACTAGTGCTCTGGAACTTTGTAGACCGTGGTACCCACAAAGGTACGTGGTGCAACGTATCAGCGCAGCGCATCAGCGCTATCTGCTTTTGAATGCAAATGAGTTGTAAAAGTACACCGAGTAAGAAAACATAGTTGCAACGGGAACGCCACTAAAATGACGCTCTCAGCGAAACGGTCACTTCGTTACATCAATTATCTTGTTTGAATTTCGCGGAGCTCATTATAACTAAGGCGGGAGTTTGGGGCTCAAAATTTTTGGCAGCCTTAAAATGGCGCTAATTCAAACTGTTATGCGAAAAATATTTTCAACTTTTTATTTGTTAAGGTCGGCAGACAGGCTAACGTTTCACTTTGATGGCAGCATGGCTACCGTCGCCTATTGACACACGCATATATGACACAAGCAATGCCATAGCGGTTGCAAATGAGTTACCGATATTGATAAAGTATAAGTGATATTGGCAATATTGGCATCCCTTACGCACTCATCGAAACTCAACATATCCGTCTATTGTTCTTCCGCCACCAGGTTGGCTTCTCATTTTAAGACTTCGGAATCTGGATAGCTTAAGCCACTGCTAAAAGTAAACTTGAACTAAGCTTCAAAGTATTTATTAGGTAAAACTAACTTGAGACGGGACTCGCATTATACAGCAACCTCCGCCAGCGCACCACCACCCGCTGTCGTTCAAAATTGCTCCCATGCGAAGCCGGGAGCGTGTTACTAGTTATTTTATAAAGTGAGTATCCGATAAGAAAGGGTTTTTCAACTCCGTGCGAAGTCGAGGGCGGGTCGCTAGTAATATATACAATAGAATGTAAGACAAGAAGCGTCAGAGGGCGGTTGCGGACGACGGTACGCGGTGCGCGGCGGAAGGGGCAGAACAGAAAGTTTGCCGCGATAGTTGCAGGGGAAGCCTTTGTGACGCCGCCCACGCGTGCCATCTACTCACAATAGAATCACTTATGAGCACTAATGTTATTTACTTCGAATTTAATCGACCCTATTTACATTTAATTATTTAATTCATAATTAGATGCTACGGTAGAAAAATATATACATATAGAAATTGACTTCCGTAATAGGGATCAACTGATCAACAGACATAAAGAATTTTTAAGAAAATTTTTTTGTTACTATTATTTAATATTTTATTTATTAGCTTTCGCTCGCGACTTCGTCCGCGTGGAGTGTAACTTTTTCCCGGATGAAAGGTACCTTGTGTCCTTTTATGAAACCCTGACAACCCTGCAAAATTTCACGGTGATCGCTTGAGCGGTTTTGGAGTCAATAGAGATCATATTATATACACAACAATTTTTATTTATACCTAAACATAGGAACTGTATGAACTCAAATAAGCTTCAGCAGCCCAAAAAATTATTATTATTTTTTAAATGAATATGAAATTTCTCTATCTCATTATAATTTATACAATTAGATATTTATTTAATTATTATTGATAACTAATTGCCATCCACAAAAATTGCCAGAAACTGACCATTTTTGTTGGTGAATTTTACGCATACCTAGTAATCTTTTCAACTGCAATTTTATATAACATGTAAAAGAATACATCCATATTAGTTCAATACAAATAAAATAACGAACAGACTGTTAAATAATGCTTTAGCATAGTGCTATTATAGAACAGCCCTGTCTATCTGAGAAAGTAATTTATAAAGTTGGATAGCTCGGCGATAGCTACGTATTATTTATCTTGTTGCCACGTTATAAGCCACCTAACATATCAGTATATGCAATATAAAGCTTTGTTATGCAGTGTGCTATATATACTAATTATTTATTTTATGCCTAAAAATATAGTCAATTTTATAGTTATATTGATTAGCTAGACTAACAATAATAGACTAATTAAATACTTAGTCTATCGCTTATTTCACAGTGGATCGCTATATGACCCTACACACACAGCTACGCTTAGTAGAGTTGACCATATAAAACATGGTACAGTAGGTATTCGTTTAAGGTCCTAATTAACTTTCGTTCTAAGTGTAAATGAATGGTTATTTTTGTTTTATTTTAATATAAAAAATGTGACACAATGTGCTCACAAGGTTTACCTACTCTACTCAAAGAAAATAAAAAATAATTATAGTACCTATATGACCAAAAAATATTATAAATTTAATAACGTAGCTATATTTATAGCAAAATTGCTGGTTGGTAATAAGTAAACGTAGAAAAGACATATTACATATTTAAGAAACTTAAATTAATCTCCTAATAATTGTAAATTCTACATTAGAAATTAACACCTGATATACAACTATTATGATTATAATTACAATTTTTATTGTATGCTTAGAAAATTCCGATAAGTTAACCTCGTAGCGCCGTACTTAACGATCTTTTGACCCTTTACTTCCCATCTTAATTTGGGTTCAGTGACCTCCGGACCCTTCACGATTAATGTCCAAGGGGTCAGCAAGACTTGCTAATACAGTAAAATTAAGACGACCCCTCGCCGCCATCTGTGACCCCCCTTCTTTTGCCCCCCTAATTTAAAGAATAGATTTTGCAAATGGTTGTTCGTAATTTTCTCTATTGGGTCTCTCTGTGCATGTGTGCACGTTTCCTGAGTATTGATTTAAGTGGATTAAAGTACCTTCTCGTTTAAAACTACACTATAGCAGCCAATACTGGCGCGTGCATTGTAATGGGCTTTTAAGAGGCATTTTATTATTTTTTAATCTTCTACGACATTGTGTACAATAAAGGCTTAAATGGATTTAAATTAAATAAAGTTGGAAATGACATGTGCGGTTTCAAAACAAATGATTTTCTTAAGATAATCCTGTAGCTACTTATCGTAAACTAGCTTCTTTGCAAACTATCCTATCTTTTAAGTTGGATCAAATTACACGTAGTTACGAAGTTTTATCAAAATCGGTTAAGTAGTTTCGGAGTTCATCGAGAACAGACACGTGACACGTCATTTTTATATACATACTAGTGGCCCGCTCCCGGCTTCGCACGGGTGCAATCTGTTAGATTGTCTTACACCGCCATCTGTTAGATTGTCATGGAACTCACAGATAATTTTAACAAATAATTGCTGGATTGAATGGGTATCAACAGATGGCGCTATGTTAATAATATTATATAATTTGCAAAAAAAATAATAAACAAAATGAGATATAAACTATCCTATCTTTTAAGTTGGACCAAATTACATTAGTTACGAAATTTTATCAAAATCAGTTCAGTAGTTTGGGAGTTCATCGCGGACAAACGTGACACAAAAATTTTATATACATAAGGATATAGAGATAATAACGAATCTTGGATGTCCTAGAAGACTAGCCTATGGTCTGCTCTTTAGTATATACTTTCTTACATTTAGGCTTGTGCAGTGGGTGGTATATAATTGTTTATATCGTAATTATTTAGTTACATAAGCTAATAGAACTACAAGTAGAATCTTCCTAAACAAATTCTCTAATGACAGACAAAGACTTTGTATTCATTATGCAATTTAACATAATATTAGTGATAACACTCACTATTAATAAAATAAAGTTAAAACGGATTTTAACAGAGTAATTACCTACCTGTCCACCTACCCCTTACTATCGGGGATGTTTGTATTTCTAACTAAAATTAGTTTCTGTCGACCCTTTTGGGAATGAAATTAGACCGTCACCCCTTTCAGTGCTCGTATAGACGTACTATTTCATATGCTTTACAGCTATATAAAAAAAGCGTTTCGGAAACTTATAAGAATAAAGAGAACTAGTACCCATAGTTTCTTTTTCTTTTTATAAGAAAATCACTATTTTTGAGGATTTTTACACAATAAAACTGTAATCTATCGTTATTTTATGTAATTAAGGATTAATTTTATGCAATAAAGATTATTTTTATAATCTTTATTGCATAATATATAATGAATTTCTATAGTAAGTATCGTATTTGACCATTTTGACCCCCTTTCTGGCAATCACACAATTTAATATTTTCATTCCATACGTTACATACATATTTTGTCTTGGAAATTCATCCCTACAATTTTAAAGCAAGGTTTCGTCGAGATTGGTCAGTTTTATTCAATTTATACTTATTAAATTTTATATAGGTACCTACCTACTTTCTTACATAAAATATTTTTATAAATGTTGTATTATTGCCATGTTAAATATGTAGTTATAATTACTCACTAAAAATTACTACTAAATAAGATTTGTACAATCGCGTAAACAGTTTCACGTTTTAAGTTGAATGGGAATGCGAAAGCTTGCAATTAAAACTTCTTTGCGCGGCTGTACCCCGGGATGTGGGGCGTGCGGGAGGTAGGGGCAGGTCACTTGACGGAGTCAGTAATTGGAAAAGTTTTCTTCTTGTGTCAAATAGAGTGACGTTAATATTCTATGTGGTGGCAGCCGAGGGTTTCGGGGGGGACATATTCATACATAAATGTAGGTAGGTATGTGTGTGGTATAAATGCGATAGTTGCACATTATACCCATGTCTTTGATGCTATTTGATGAAGGTAGCGTTAGTAGCGTATTTCCCTGAATCTCTGATAAGATGAACTTCCATCAACTTATTCAAAATTATTATTAGAATCTTTATAGTGGACAATTTACTGTACCTAGTCTGCATATACTGTATATTTGTATCGAATTAAAAATAAAATATAATGTAATATAATATAATATAATATAATATAATATAATATAATATAATATAATATAATATAATATAATATAATATAATATAATATAATATAATATAATATAATATAATATAATATAATATAATATAATATAATATAATATAATATAATATAATATAATATAATATAATATAATATAATATAATATAATATAATATAATATAATATAATATAATATAATATAATATGATATAATATAAGGTTTTCTACTCTCGATTAGTGACTGTTTGTTACTCTTTTTAGGCAATCCAATATATCAATAATAGAGCGCCTAATGGAATTGCTCTCTTATATTCTTAAGAATTGCTACCTAAATAAAAAAAAACACTACAATAGTTCTATAGAAATCAATCTTTGTCCTCTTAAAGTAACGGCCATCTAACAAATATAATGTTTATTTAATACATAACAGTAACTACTGTATATTGTGCTCTAGCTAGGTAGGTACAGTCAGCAGCGATTAGAAAAATAATCGTATTTTAGATTATTTTACGACTAAAACGTAGCAATTTTCATTGATGGGGATAAGAAAAAACTTGGCACACACTTAAGGCACAACTTTAAGGGTTTTTATACTTGATAATAACTATTTATTTATCTTAAGTGATCAAATTTTCTCATTGTAAACATAATTTTCCAGTGGCCCTATCCAAAATTTAATTTCCACAATTATCCCGTATTAAGGGCTTTTTCTAGGGATCATTTAAATTTTTGTGAAAGCCTTTGATATTTGACATAGAAAATTTCCTAGACGATTTTGACGGAATTTTAAATAACAGGAAAGTACCTAGTTTTGCAAAATAAACTTGGTACCGAAATTAATATAGTTATAAAGAATTACCTAAATTTACTAGAATATACTATTTTATTTAAAAATATTACAAATAAAAAAAATTCAAAGTAATTTATGTCTATGAGATTATGTAACAACGTATTTATACCACTTAAGTATTCCGCAATAATGATCTATCATTTCATATTTAAATTTATATATTTTTAATTTGTAAATTTTATTAATTTTAAAATGTAATAAATTTTAAATATATATATTTTTTGTTGGTATGTACGTCATACAACGCCCACTGGTGAAAGTTCGATGGCACTAAAAGTTCTCAAAATGCTAAAGCTCTCGTGTTACGTATTAATATAGGGCAGAGTTTTCAAAAATATACTCTCTTTTGTACTACAATTTATATCCTGCAAATTGCTGTATTTTTTAAGAGGGCAATTTAAAAAAAAAGTAAAATTTTGTGTTCGACTGTACTTTCTGCATATATTTTAAGACAATGCCATTCTACCAATGAACGTTCTCGATGAGACAAAGAAGCGGTCCTGAATAGAACTTAGAATACAAGACATAATTAAAATGGACTCCCCAGAGAGCTGCGTTTGTCTCTTTTTAATGAATAGAGATGGTGTGAATAAGGATAATAACAGAATAGATTATAAATTTACATAACAACGTATTCATTAAGAGAAACATCGTCCATATCTCTTAGGTAGATGTTATATTTGAACCGACTCTACATACTCCTGTTTCGCCGCCTAACTTCTTCTAAACCGTCCAACGGATTTTGATGCGTATTTCACTTATGAAAAGAGCGAAAAAGGAGGAAGTATTTTGTTGGTAATTATTCATTCTAATTCATACATAAAATTAATTAACACTGAAAAGTGTAAGCAAAACTAGGTTCCCAATATATGCCTGCGCAGATTCAACAGCCTAGTGTGCGATCCATTCTCTGGCCAAAATTTATTGTGTATTAGTTTTGCCAGCTACTTTGTATGTTAAAAAATTAGAGCCCGTGTGAAGCGGATTTGGAAGTTTCATAAAAATCCGTTCGACAGTTTTTGTGGGAATGAGTAACAAAGATCCATATCTTACTTACTCCTCACAAGCTTTCGCATTTATATTATTCTTTTAAGGTCTAAGCATGAAAGAAAACCGACTGGAAAGAGTGGAAACTGTACCTATCGTTAAATTTGTCGATTCCTAAACTATAGAAATGATAATATAGGCAGAGTTAGGAGAGAGAGAGCCATAAAAGGCATTCCTTTCGACAGACGGTAGGTCGTTCCGTCGAATCGAATGTGTTTATCCAACGGTACAACCGTTGTTTAGTACGGTCCAGCGGTCATTCGTCCGCGACAGCTCCATTTAATATTCTATTTTACTCCGGCGATAAGATTAAAGTATGTAATTTCTTGTGCCCGGGCGGGGGAGGCATTTTGTGTACGCACTAGACGTGTTCGAGCAAGGGTTGTGTATAACACTTTTTATGCCATATTCTCGAAGCAGAAGAGTAATTGTTGTCAATAAATTATTTTTGAGGGAAAATTGAGTTTGTTTTCAAATGACAAATATTACCTTAATACAGATCTTGGTGGTAATTGGTGAGAATTCTAGAGAGAAACCTATATTTCGTAGAAGTCGATCTTTGAGGTCATATAAGTAGCTGAAAAGAGAAAAGTTGGGCAGAGAAATGAGTCGTTCGTGGCTGAAGTGGAGAGATCGCAGAGTGGACAGATAGCTAACCCAGTTGAGCTGTTTCGACAAACAAAAGAAAGCGAAGACTGGTGCAGGGTGATCGCTAAACTGCATTGGTTGGAAAGGCACACTCTTATAATATATTCTGAGGAAATACCTTCTCACGTTAAAAATATATGTAATTAGGTACATATTCGTGTAATTAGACTTAAAGAAATGCATTTACTCTCCAGAAAGAGGAATAAAATAAATATTAATAAACAAATTTAATATAAATAGTCGACAGCCCTTCGTCAATTGATGTAAGAAGTGCGTCCCCCGCGCTAGCCCTCGCCACAAACCGCTCTACGGACCTATAATAAAACCCTCCTTTAATTCCCCCTTTTCCCCTCACATCTCCCCCTAAACCCCTCCCACCCACACTAAGATGACGCCCGAGTTTATTGGACAATTTTCGTACGTACGGAATTCGTGACTCGATTCGCAATTTAGATATTAGGTACATTCCGTTTGAAAACCTTTTCGAATGTACCAATAGACTCGAGAAGATTTCAAAAAGTAAACGAGACAAATTCTTATAAGCGTTCTCCATTTGGGATACCCTTTGGAACGATATTTAAAATTTTAAGTGTTTTTGAGGTTTTATATGGAAAGAAAAAAATTACTTTGAATATTTTAGCTTGAAAATGGCAAACAGAAGCCTCAGAAAAGGATATATATTGGATTGCCTAGTTCTTGATTGCTTGAAATTGGTAGCAATTGGTAGCAGCAATAGAATGAGCGACTAAAAAGTTTTTTTTTTTAATTACATTATAATAAATAATTTATTTTTAATACAAGGAATGTAACCACATTTTTCGAATTTTAAAATTAAATCCTATACTTATTATTCATGTACTAAATATAGTTATGTAAATTAGTCATTTTAGAATTTCAGAGTCATATTTTCGTATAGTATTTAATAAATAGACAAATCCATAACATTATAGTATTTAATAAATACTCGAATAATCCAAAATAACCATTCAAGGTTTTTTGGAGTGGGTATACTATCCTATATATTTTGGAGTAGATAGTAGGTTGGTTTTACAAATTAAAATTACGTAGTTTACAACTAAAGGTTTTATAAAATTATTTATATCGATTAAAATGACATAAAAATTTGACATAACTTTGTCAATACGATAAATTATATAATTAAGTTCGTATTTATTCATACCAATTTTTTTATATACCTACCTAAGTAGATACCCATATATTTTGAAAATCTATCCATGTATATCTAATAAATGAGCTATCTAATAAATGACTTAACCCGAGTTCGTGAGAGGAGAATGACAAACAAAAACTAACCCCTTTCTAATCTTGCCTAGCAACCCCCAAAAACGTAATCTATAACCCAGCGATTTTCTTTCATCCCTCCCCCTCCACATGGGGTCAAGTCACCCTGCTTAAGATCGATGGAGGGGACGTAGATTAGACTTTGCGATAAGGGTCGGGTTTGTCCCGAATTACGCACCCTTTGTGTTTCTCAGATGGGTCGCTCCAACTTTGCGAGTTGTTTTGACGTATTTTGTAATTAATTTGCTAGTTTGAAACCTTAGTTTAACGAGGGCAACGCAAAATTAATTTTAACCAATTAATATTTATAAACGTTAGCAATGTATCATTTACATAAGTAGACGAACTTTATATAATCTATGTATAAATAATACCTATGTAATTACCATGGTCTACTGTAAGAGGATGTTTATGTAGGGATCAGAAGGGGTTGTGTAATTTGTGAGTACGGAATGCAGGTATCCTACTAGCACTAAGTAGGTACATAGAATGACAAAATTTTTAGATCGTTTTTAAGAAAATTATGAAGAAAGCATTATTTAAAAATATAAAGAATATAAATAATCAATAAAACTTCTCCGTATTTAAAACCGAACAGATTTAAAATTGGAAGATTTTTCTTAGATACATTGTGTAAAATATGAAAAAAAATAGCCAATTAAAATATTAGGTATTACGGAACTTAATTTAATTAATAATGTTTTTTTTGGGTAGTAACTAGAAATTTATATAAATCTGTTCGATTTAAACATTTCTAAATATAGTCTATTATGCACTGTATTTTTATTTAAGTTTTAATTTTACTTTAGGAAGTCTAATTAGGTGACGAAAAAAACTCTTTTCTGCTAAGTCCTCGCCTTAAATGCCTTTTTATGTTAAAATTAAGCTTTTTTTGTAATAATAATAATAATAATAACCGATCTCATGTAAGACTAAGCTATAGACCGATCTTCTGTTCGAGTATTCTCAGTATAACTAAACTATTCTGACAGCTCGTTTATGTGACATACGCTCAAATAGCTTAAGGCGTTGTTCGGTACCTACTAACTAATATAGTTGAGGTGTTCAAAGCCTGTGTCAAGGTATTAAAGGGCATTAAGGCTCCGAGAGACATGCAATTAGTTTAAGATATCTTAATAGAGAAGGGTTAGTATTTAATGTAGCAATTTTTTATATTAAGATCGACAGACAGGCTGACGGTCCACTTGATGGTAGGTGGATACCATCACCTTTACACAATCAATACCATAGGCGCTGCAAGTGCGCATATTATGTAGGTACATTACATTAATGTAATTACATAATTTAAGTTAATTTAAGTATACCAAATACTTAAATTAACTTGACGAAAATATCTTGATTTCCAATTTTCTTTCCTGGCTTGATAGGGAATATTTGCTGGTGGCAATAGAGCCATTAGAAGAGCTACTAAATCCACATCTTCTCCAACAACAGCATCTTATACAACTTAACACTCTGTTAACATACACAGCCTATAGCTCCTAAAGTATTGATCGTAGAGTAAAAATATATATATCCAAATTTGTAGAAATTTTTATGTAGAAACTTTTGTCAGAAGTAACCATAATGCTAATTGTAGAGGTATTCGCGATATGAGCAGAGACCTGAAAAAGGGTACACTGCGTTTCGCAATTTGGGCAGCCCACCTGTGTAACCACCTCTTCACAGAAGACCACCGTGGAATAATAGCACGTGTGCCGTTGAGTAAGTAAAGGATGCCAAAGACCATTTCGTTATCCCTTGCTAATCCCTTATCCTTAATTCTACTATGGCCGTTATCCCTTACCATCAAGAGAGGTTGATCAGCCTGTCTGGCAACCTTAACATGAAAAAGACAGGATTTCTAGGACGTATTAAAGAACGAATTTGACCAATAAATACATTTATTAAGGAGTAGTCCGGTAGCAAAATTAATGTAGTAGGTACTGATTTATTGTACGCTTTACAGTATAAAATATTCACCCCACATAGTCCCGAAACACCCTGACGACGGTAACTATGCAAACTAAGCACATTTACCCTTATTATTTTACAAAAGCCTTTCTAAATATCGTCACAAGAGGATTCGCACACATGCGCACCGATCCATATCTTGGTGTGTAGACATCGCACAAATATATCTAAGTGTCGGGGGTTTTGGTCAGTTTCTCCTTATCCTTCACCCCCCCCTTTCGCCACTATAAGCCTCCCCACCTTTCCCTCCCCTGGATTCCCCTCCCCATCATAAACAGCGCTAAACACTGGCTCGCAAAATTGTAAAATTTGGACGTGACAGTCGATTTTGTCTCTCTCTAACCAAGCGGCGTCAATTTGCTAAGATAACATTGTTACGTGCGTTCCCAGATTGTTATTTACGACTGGGAATTAATTTTAAATGCTACAAATTAGACGCCCGGCTCCGCAGGATATTAGACAATCGGCGGATCCGTTAGAAATTTGAACGATTCCATCTCGGATATTCGAAATTAGTTTTGCTTTATTAACTTCGCCCCAGTGCAATAAAACTAATATAAAAGTGTTAATATTGCATTTAATCCCGCGTTGAATGTTCTCTTTGATCCCTAAAAACAAACTTAAAAGGACAAATAGGTACCTACTTAAGTATTTATACAAACGGACATAAGTACATAAAAACATTTTAAAAAATAAGTATTAGCTTTCATCTAATCTTAGAAGATATTTTATTTAACCTTCACTACTGTTCCCGAAGGATCATAAAAATAAAACTCTAATGCTTGGTAAATTAAAATACAGCAATAAAGATTGATTAATAAATTATTGCTCATAGTATATTTTTTCAGACGTTATATTTTTTTGGACTAGCTAGTAGCTAAAAACGAAACAGTTCAGTACCTACTTGTCATAATTTTGATTGTGAACCGATTTTTTTTTGTATCTACTGACAAGCTTCGATGCTATCAATAAAATATTTTTAGAAACTTATTATGAAAATTAATTTTATATGATCCCTGACGTGTATGCAATATTTCATAATAATCGGATGTGTAGTTAAGGCGTGAAAAGGTAGCAAACTCGTCAGACATAGTGACATTCACATTTATGATATACAATAAATGGTTGATTGTCATTTTTTTGCACTTAGGTGTATTTTTTATATCAAGACAGGCTGATGGTCAGGTGGCTACTGTCGCCTATAAAACAAGCAAAACGCCACAATTTAATTTAGTGTTGTAAGTCTATCTACAACACTAAATTAAATTGTCTATATGTCTATATGTATGTAAGTCAATTTAATTTAGTCTATCAACAGTCTACTATAGGGAAATGAGCTCTTGCTTTTGTTGCGAAACTTTCGCAGTTGAATTAGTAATATTGGGAATTTCGATTAGGTTAAAATATCTAAAAAAAATAATTAACAGTTTAAATATATTAGACAGTTTTTACAGCAGTACAACCATTTTGATATTGCTCTGTGCATTTTTAAATTAATTATTTGACCTGCAAAATGCTCTCTATTTAGGTTTATATAGAGATTATTCAAGCCTAAATTTTATAAATATTACGTCATGTCAAATGTTTCACCATTATTCTTCTACTATATCTATATATATAAAAATCTCGTGTCACGATGTATGTTCGCGATAAACTCTGAAACTACTGAACCGACTTTGATCAAACTTCATAAGTATCTGATATTTGATCCAACTTAAAAGATAGGATAGTTTATATCTCATTTTGTTTATTATTATTTTTTAAATTATATAATATTATTAACATAGCGCCATCTGTTGATACTTATTCAATACAGCAATTATTTATCTGTGAGTTCCATAAGGTTCTCACAGATGGCGGTTTAAAGTAATTTATCGGCTGGATTGCAAAAAAGCACCCCGGGCGAAGCCGGGAGCGGGCCACTAGTGTAAGTATAAAACTTTCATTCTATGTATACTTTACTGTACTAGTAATAAAATTCAAAGAATTTAAAAATGTGTGTATGTTTCAACAAAACTATTAACGCAAAAATGAACAGCATTTTTATCTAACAAATGAACAATGTAAAATTGCGTTTTAAAATCAATAAGTCAAAAATATTCAATTAGCTGCGAACATTAATATTCTAGCATCGCGGTCGTCAAGTGGCGCTGGGGGATAGTTTCAGGTGGAAACCGCCCCAGCAGAGGGAAGGGTAGGGGTGGCTAGTGCGAAATGATGGCTGAATACCACGTTTTTAGGCCTACCAGCTTTTTAGTGTACCTACCTAGAGCTACTGCGTTCGTGTAATTTTCCAAACAAACATTTTCATGCTTAATACGATTTTATTCTCTTTAAATTCGCACAAATTCTAAGTAATATGAACAAATGTTACGTCGAATATTGTTGTCGGTATAATTATTCTGCTAAAACATTAAGTATTAATACTGACAAATAATAATTTTACTACGACTTTAGATGTGTTAGAAGGTTAGCATTTTGTTTTTTAGACCATTTGGACAATGTTATACCTACATTATAATACAATGAAAGTTTCCGGAACTGTACAATTTTATGATAATCTAGAAAGCATGAAAATATTCAATGGACTATGGACTTTGACTATGGAATAATTTTTTTTTTTTCATTATGAAAATTGCGTGTCCACTTTACGACGAAATAATTGTCAGACTTAGGCGCGATTTCACCATACTCTGTTAGTATTTAACATCGCTTTTATGTGATTTAGCGCTGTCACTTGCATACTGTAAACGTCTGTTAAATGACTTAAGGCCAGGCGGATTCACGAAATGTGACGAAAAGATTGATGTTTGAACTTCAAGTTTGATGAAATGATGCAGAATTGTACTACACAAAAATTAATGTAGGTTGAAAAAGAAAAAAAGAAACAAAATAACCGAAACGAATATTGAAAAATGGCTTGGTAACTATGTAAAAAAAATCTAAACATCACCATAAAAAATTAACTTCCATGTTGACCATTTCGTAATTTTCAACGACAGTGATATGATTTTTTTTACAAAAAGGATAGTCTTTTAATGGTTCTAACACAATAACCGGTTAGATTTTTTAAAAAATATCCAGAATTCAAACAATTAATTAAAATGTTCTAAATAGTAGTAATATTTTCGTTCGTAAACCTGACGAAGAGCTATACAATAATCGACCATATTGACGGAGCGGCAAGCTTTGCAATTCGATACGCGCGTTCATTTAGTTTTCCAGCGACGCGGGCCGTGAACTGACCTGGCCTTAACAGCGATGTCAAATACTAACAGACTATGGTGAAATCGCGCCTTAATATGTCAGATTGCTAAAATAAGCATTAATATGATATGCTACCCATTGCTCGAGTGGCTAAGGCGCTCAAAGGGTCCTGGGTTCGATTTTGAAGTTGGGTTGCGTTCGAAGTTGACTCTTTTCTGGGTGTGCAGGGTTTCGCCCCTTGTCCGTTATATGGTTTCTCATAACACAGGCCTAATACTTACTAGTGCTTACTTTAGGGACCATATTATGTTGGTGTATTTAGTCTTGGCGATTTACTTATTATTTATTTACAGTTTAACTCCTAAAGATTTTCTTCACAGATTCTAACGATTTTAAATGTAAAATTGATAGCTTAGCAGAACCTTATTCGTCTTCAAACTGCTTCTGACTATGAAGAATCATGCAAGACAACAAGGAAATAGGACTGCTGTTATTCAATGGAAGCCCAAGCTGTGTGCCCTGCCAAACTTAATTTTTTTTTGTTGATTTCTAAAAGGTGTTTATTATGCATCGTATTATAACTACAATAATGAAGTACCTAGTTAGTTTATACGTAACAAAACGGGGACCTCAGTCAGCAATGACTGGCTACATACTACATACATAATATAAGGCGCGTCGCACACATGACGCGCCGCTATTAATCATAGAAAATGACATAGCGCATTGTGCGACTCTGCTCTACTCAAAATTGTGAAAACCTATCTCGACACGACACAGGCGAACTAATAACGCGGTCCGCTCACACTTCGGAAAATACCCGACCGGGAGGACGGGCGGGGAGGGACAGGCCATGTACAGTCTACACGCACACGTATCTTGTATGCTTTCCTTTATTTTTATTTAGAAGAATGCCGATTGAGACTTGATGCCAGGTGACTACTGTCACCTGGAATCACCAGCGACTTCACAGCAAGAGTGATGTTACATCTGAGCTGTAGCGTCTATACCTTGCGTCTTTATCGTATATACGATAAAGAGTTATTGAAAAGGTGAGGATAGTGTTGATTATATGTAACATCTATACGATATCTAAATAATATCTATACTGATATTATAAAGTAAAATTTTTAATATTCATTTTCAACTAGGTACAAAATAATTAACAGACTATTAACTTATTATAATAATAAAAATAATATTAAACCTTAAATACAAAACAATTATAAAAAGAATACCCCATCTAACAGATTCGCCTGTGGCATGGACCCTATTATGCTTGCAACGTTACCTCTCTGTACTGCCAGAGCTATGCGTTGACAGAAGTAAGTGCCAGCCCTATAGGGTCCCCTATAGATCGACCAGCCGTGCCGACAATACCCTTACAAATTTCTTTGGGACCAGGGGCACAGTGTCTATTGCGAGCGCCGCAAGCTCGTAGTCCTTGAGTAAGGATGAGTATTTTCGGCGCTTGAGAATCTGGACCTGACCAACAGCAGCGCCAGCCTGTGTGCGGGTCGCTTTGATGTGGGACTGTGCAAAGGTGTCTACGCACGTTGCGTCCCACACCCGAGCTTTTCCTAAACTCTACACTAATGTGGTTCCGTCGGGACGTTTGCCATTGTCTCTCGCTATTCAAGGATCGCAGGCACAGAGACGGTAGCAAGCAAGCGACGGACCAAATCATTAATAGTGCTGTGGCGATACAAGTGGCCAGTTATTATTAGTTCTATACATGTCACTGGGGTACGGGAGGGAAGTCAATGTCAAGAAATAGGCATGAAACACATGACCGCGTGGTACTGCGCGGATCAAATCGGACAGGTTGATACAAGTTTGCAGAACTTGTACTTCGAGGTTATGTAGACAAGGAACACTGTTTAGTTTGATCTTGTACCGCGCGGCTCACTCGCGCGGTCGGCTCCCTACGCAGCGGTCGTGTGCGGAATCGAATATTTTTTGTTAAATACCCGTGCGAAGCCGGGGGCGGCCTGCTAGTATCTAATAAGTAAATACAAATCCTTTTTCTACTCTATTTGTCAATCAATTTTCTATTTTGGTTTTTCTAAGTAGCAATGGAAACCGATTGTGTTTTCCCACCATAGTCGTTAATTTTTCAAAATTTATTCTAATTATTATAGTAAGTATACCTACATTTTCTTTTAGAAAGAACACTTCAGTAGGTTCTAGTTAAAAGAATGGTGACTGAAAGAGTTCTTCATGAATTCTTAGCACGTGTTTTTTTTATTTAGATATATCGTTTCTTTTTTTTTTTTGACGCTACATCACACACACGTAAAGATTGCCGATGAGTGTCCCGTGTGTGCGTACCGTGTCGCGCGTGACGCCCTGCAACCGACGTGATATATTGAGAACTGCGCCAAAAATCGCTACTAGTTCGAATTACATACCCGTATAGTTATACAAATACGCCAGTTTGCTTTCAACTTTTTTTTTTTCAATACATATTTCTTGGGGCGAAATCGTAAACGGAATGATTTATCACGGAATCATTTCTTGTTTGTTCTGAACTTCTCGTATAAGTATGTATATAGAAAAAATTATTGTTCATTTGTTTTTCTTCCTTTCATATTTTATTGGTGCGATATCGTAAATCACTTGTATATCATGTTTTTCATAATCACGTTTATCACGAAATTTCAATATAAAGTTGTAAAAAATTTGTTTCAAATTGTTCAACTCTTAAATATAAAAAAAAAGTTTGTTCAAAACCGCAAATCTCTGAAAGTACCTACTGTATCTTTCACCATGAAATTTTTCATACGCGTTATGAAGGATACACAAAAGGACATAGGGTACTTTTCATCTATAAAAAAGTACTTTTCCGAAGTAGTGGTCTAAAAATAAAGATTGAACAAATGTTTAAAATAAAGATTGAACAAATGTTTAAACGCCTAAATATTTAATAATATGTACACTTTAGGTATACATATTATTAAATATTTATTTTAGGCTTCTGAAAGGACACTAGAGCACTTCTTAAAAATCTTAATTCGAGTTTTGAGTTCTAAATAATTTCAAAATATTTACATTAATATTACATTAATTACACACAAATTACATTAATGTAATAATTTTAGAACATATTTACATACTTAGGCACTTCAGTTTACAGTTATTATTTAAAAAAAAAATGGCTCGTATAACAACTAAAAGCTCGTACAAGGATTTAAAAAAAAAAGAATTATATGAGTATCTGCTAAAATATTTTTTGTGAAGTCTTAAAGTAAGCATATTCTTGTTCCTTGTTTACGGTTTTTAATAAAAATCATTAAAAGCTTGGTAAGGATTATAAGTAAGTATATTACGAATTACGAGTATTTGTTTCACTGAATTTAAATTAAAGGTGTTAATTTTATTGACTTTTAAATGTGACATTATTGTCGTGTTATTTACTTACCAACTATAACAATAAGGCTTAATGAATAGATTTAAAGACACAGCAGGTTCAACTTTCTTATTTGTTTTGGTATTTCTGGATAGTTCGCAAAAACACATCATTTGATTACCTACTTCTTTTAAAGATTAAAATATTAACGTATATACAAAATGGAATGAATACAAAACTTAATTACAAGCAAAGACAATCAACGCGAGTTGATTGAATACAATTTAAGATTAATATTAAATTTGAATTTTTCCATCCTAATATAGACAGTGATAGCTGCAGTATAATTGTATTATACATAATATGTATAATAGCATTACGAATAGCAAAATTAAAAATGAGAAGTTAAGCTTTGTACCAATAAACAGAGTGAACTAAAAACTACAAAAAATCAATAATGTTGATCCTAATATTTGAAAATAAAATAATCGTAGTTGTATCTTTGAAACGCACTTGTGCTAAACAGTCTTGAAGACTCGTCGTGGTAAAATATTTAGGGTTTTTATCCAAGTACGTCTCGTATTAATTATTATTATTAATTATTAATTGTTAGTTCACTATAGTTCAGGGCCGTCATTTGATCGTGGGTTGTCTCATTTTCTGGGACTTTAAACTGTCTAGACTTCACAACAAAATAAAAATTCTCTGCGTGGTAAAGATTCTCAACGCAGGTTGAAGGTTCGCTTGACTTTTATTAATTTTGAAACTATAGTTATACTGACCAAAACCAAATATTCTATAATGTATTATATTGTAAACGATAAGTCGTATCAAAACCGTTTCTACAATCTCTACAAAAATGTTAGGTACATGATATACAATTAGTATTGAGGTAGGACATCACCCAACCTTTTGTTTCGTTTATAGCATCCGTTGAAGTGTTTACCTTACTTTTAAAGTGTTACAAACTATTTAAAGCTAGCTAAATTTAAGCTTATAACCAGTTATACAACATGTAGTGACAGCATCAATCAAATATTAAAGATTGCTGATAAAAGATACATATATTTCGTTTTTGATCGAGCAAAATAAGTAAGTAGTGGCGCTTGTTTTATTTCAGCATTAGCAAAGGCTAGTTAATCTGCAAATGGATCAAATGAAAAAAAAAAAGCAAACGCTTAATCCACACCGAGTAAAAATGTTATTGAAATATAAGCGTTGGCACACCAGTTCGTGTGAATAGGTAAGTCAACAACTAACGTGAAATTGTGCATTGGTTCCACTCCGACAACCATCTCATTTGCGGCTCGGCGAAGAGAAATACGCGTGGATATGTATATTTTCCAATTTTATGCCTACCACGTACAACCCCCTCTAAATTCGCGTGTGTGCGTTTAGTTTTTGCTGACGTCCGGCGACTGTGTGCCGTCCAATTTACATTGAGCTCTGGTTGCGTGTTCACTTGCCGCAAACGCGTTCTACGTTTCAAACGAGCAGAGGGGGTGAGAAGGTCACGTTGTTTTGGTTGCTGTGTGTGTGCATGTGTGAGTATGAGTAGTTGAGCTATAGTAACGGGTAGTTCCGCCCCCGTCGCGTCATCGCATTGACTATTGCGCTTGTGTTAGAGAATGAACATTTAAAATACCCACCCCCCTTGACGATCACCGCGCGGCCATTTTCTTTTTTATTCGATTTTTTTTGGACTACACTGTTCCCTTTTCAAAATTTCTTACACTATATTCCACCTAAATATCTTACTTACACCATAAATACAATAATAAGTAGTAATTAGATAGTAAGTATAAAGACAATAATAATATAAATGTTTTTGATTCAATTATGTAATACGTATATCTATATAATTATGTCTCAAACAAGACATTTATATTTATGAAATGACTAATTTAATTTTTTCAACTATTAAAAAAGTATTTTTGTATAAAAACTGTGCGACACTACATTCATCAGGGAAATGGAGTGACCAATTTTAACACTTTATATACATACACATATGTAGTCGCGTTCCAGAGGCAGTTGTGACTTTATCATGCCACGCTACTCGCTCATTTTCAGCGTTTTTCGTCCAACTCCTCGGGTTATAAGGTCGTAAGTGCCCTTGTTTTTCCGGAGCAATCTATCATAATGACACGATTAGCCCTCGCATACTTTCCCACCATTGTCCGCCATATTGGTTACCTGTTTGCCTTTGCCAGAGCCTCTATAATGTCGATGATTTATGCGTTGTTTCAAGTCGGATTAATGCAGTTTGTAATATGGTGAATACATGCTAATTTTGTCACAGAAATGACATATTGTTTTAAAAAATAACATTATGTATTGGATGTTAGCCTTCACATAACCCTAACGTAACTAATGTGAATTTGTTTGTTTGTTACGCTTTCGCGCCTTAACTACTCAAACGATCATCATTGCATACCTACACGTTGTCAGGGATACAGAAAAAGACATACCTAGGCCACTTTTCATGAAAAAAACAGTATGGTTCCTGACTTTTTATAGATCATCTAGACCAAAATAAATAAATAATGAATAGATAAATAAATATTAACAAAAATAATAAATAATAAGCAATAAACATTTAACACAGTATAAGAAAAAAGTACGAAATCGCGGCAAGAGCTCACAATAATTCTCTTCACCTAATGGGTTCATTCCTAATGGTTCTAAAAATGATGACTAAAAATTCTATAAAAAAATATATTTATAAAAAATACACATATAAAATTGAGAAATTTAAAGTTTTCATAGCAATCTTCTTAAAGTCACAGGATAAGGGAGTTGGACGTAAAATAAGGTTATGATAAGTCTGGATAAACTTATTAAATAATAGGTATCTTAAAGTTTCCATTACAGATTAAGAGGGGTTGACAGGCTGACTCTTTAGAGACACAAACAATATTAAGAGGGTGAGAGAGTCCTTCCCCTTGAGGAGCCCTCAATAATCATGCACCCTTAACAATCATGTTGATGTTATAAGGTTTAATTTTAGCAAAGTATAGAATCAGTTAAGTTCGGTGGCAGCAGAGGATGCAAAAAACCGATTTTACTTACAACTAATTTAATTAAAAGAAATACATTGACTTATATCTACTTTGAAGTGACACTGGTCGATGTTAGATCCAAATGCCGCCGATTGTACTCCGACCGGAGTATTTAAGGCGGGGCCTTCAGGGCAGGTGTGCGGTGATTCATACTGATTCATACGTCCGAAAATCATGTGAAATTAATTTTGTAAGGTTGCAATGCTTCAGGGAATCGCATGTAGATGTGTCGTAATACCACCCACGTAGATGACGCTCGTTCGGTGACTTGCGTGTTGCAATTCTAACAGGAAATGTATTTCGCACGGGCGCGATCTTTCAGGGAATCGGATGTCGCAATACCACCCATCTAGATGACGTTCTTTCGGTGGCATGATGAAATCGTAACAAATCAGTAAATAAATTTTAGTAAGACAGTGAATAGACGAACCAACACAAATATAAGCTATATAACGACTAGTTGATCGTGTATGACTATCTATGTGGAATAGAAGAAATAGAAAAAGATATATTTTTTATATCGTTTTTTATTTATTATCTGAACTTTTATTATCTGTTTTTATATGGAAGCAAAATCGTTATAAAGTATTCAAATTTAGGTTAACCTATATTTTATCGAAATCGACGGCCTACGATTTTGAAATTCAAAAAGTCTAGATATTTTAGTCTCATAATGTAATAATAATTCCTACACTCGGTGCACACACATATGGTAACAACGAACAACCAAACGTTTAGTTTTGAGTTGAAATTAATTGTTGCATATCCATTTTATTAAAAAAAATGTTAAACTTTGCCTATATTTAAATTAACCGTATTATAAGAAAATTTAAGTAAAAAGCCGGGTAAGTCCTCACTTATCTGGGAAGTATGTTAACCATGATTTAAGTATCATAACTTTTAACTAGCTATGCTGGGCGCCTGCGAATTTGCCTGCCCTAAAACTTGACACCATAAAAACCTTCTTTTATTTATTTATTTTTTGTTAGAAGATGTTATAAGGCCTTATTATAAGGCCAACATTGAACTTACCTATTGGAACGCGAAAATCGAACAACAAACAACAGGATAACGGGCGACTTAATTACTCGCTAGTTGACTTAATTACTCGAAATTTTTATCGACTTTTTTGACAAAAACCATGATAATTCGACAAATGAGTATAATTTAGAAATTCATGATCTTCAGAAACTTGTTTTTACAACTTTCTGAGAATTAGCTTATGCATATAAAGTGCATAGACAATCAGGTAAGAGCCGCGGGTAGATACATACTGGAAGAAAAAGTGTACCTACCTATATTTATATCTACTATTGTAAAATTGAAAAATAAATAAATAAGATAATTTACTTATATCAAGATTTATCATTCCACCAATTTGAGTATTCATTTATTTAATCCATTGTTTGCATAAATTAGATGTAGTCAAAGGTAGTAGTTAGATGTAGTAGTTCCGTTTTCGATATTTAAAAAAAAAAAACGAAATAATCATTCTCATAAATAATAAGTTAAAAATTAAAAAAAAAAAACTTACTCATTTCAATTTACGAAATAAGACAAATAATAATCTCTTGCGTCGTTTAACTTTCACTGCACAATAAGATTTTCTCATTTGCACTTTCTTCACTTAAATTACTGCAATCTTTCACAATCGATGTTAACTTTTTTTTTAAATAAAGACTTGATACTCTTTGACCGCTTCGATCAAGGGTCAAAGATGAAATGTGATGTCTTGCGATCAAAAAGGCCAACGGTCATCTCAATTCTCACATAAATTTGTATTAATTTACATTAATATCATCTCACGACGGCGCGTCCACCTTTCACGTGTAAATGAAACCAGTTTTCGGGATACGCATGTATCTACCGAATTCTATAAGGCATTTGTGATTTGATGGGAAACTTTCATAGCTATTAAATTTTTAATTTCTACCACTAATCGTAGTTGAATAGTTTTAACATGTCAAATCTACGAGTATAAAGAGAGAAGATTTGTATATGTTGGTAATGAATAAACTCAAAAACTAACTGGACTTCTGTACAAAGCTACGTTTTCAAAGAGTAACATAAAAAAATTACGCGGGCGAAGTCGCGTGCAACAGCTAGTAAATTATAAATTTCCGGTTTTTTACTAACTTTAGAAAATTTATTCATAAATTTCCTTTGGAACTCAAAAAGTTTTAATTTTTTTTTCTCTTTTAGTTGAAGTTTAGGCCTTTTAGGCCGTCTGATGGTTTATTTGGCAGAAAGTGGAACCCATTACTTATATTATATTATAAAAATTATATTATATTATATTATATTATATTATATTATATTATATTATATTATATTATATTATATTATATTATATTATATTATATTATATTATATTATATTATATTATATTATATTATATTATATTATATTATATTATATTATATTATAGCCACCTTTATATTATATAAAAAAAATAATATAAGACGCCCACATCGCATATATAGAAATAATTGATGTACAGCTTCATCGCCATTTATAATAGGTATGCTAATGTTAGGGAGAAAAACAATGTGGTAGAATCTATTTCATACCTATAAAGGTTGTCAGACTTGCTGACGGTCCACTTGATTGACTACCGTCGCCTAATAACTATTGCGCTTCCGACTTTAGAAGGGTTAAGGATTATAGAGGTTAAGATAAGGGAAGGGATGGAGTAGTGGCCTCTTGCATCCCTATAGGTACCCTGTGACTTCTCCAGCTAACTCTTACCTACAGCTAAGTACCAAAATTTTTATCAACGGATAAAACTTGAAAAAATAACATATATTATTACTTTTGCATCCATTGAATTACTAGCTGGTGTTCGCGACTTCGTCTGCGCTCCTTTCTAGTAGATAAAAACATTATGTCGATCAAGGGGCCCCTGAGAAAGGGGCCCCTGAGACGTTAAGCAAGAACCCTTACCACCCATCCAATTTTATGAAATTTTGTTTATCCGTTGCTAGGCAACGCTTTTTCGGCGCATAACTATTGACGACGGTGGCTCAGTCACTGTTGACACTGATGATCACTTGGAAACGGTACTTTTTTTCTGGAGAGAGGTGCCCTAGTTCTCATTTGTATCCCTGAAACTGAGTAGTTAAGGTGTGAAAGCGTTAAAAACAAACAAACCAATTCATTTTATTTAGGATTATGAATGCGTAATTATCTAGTAGAGCGTGAAAATCCCAATCGTCATTCAAACGTTCAAAATTTTAACAGTTACGAACGACCTGTCTCTGCCACAAGACAGCTAAATGGACTGGGGCTCCCATAGGCCCAGCAAACTTCCATACTATTTAATGATCAATAATTCCTTCACGCCGTACTTCCGACCCTCGACTAAATTCGGCTTGAAATTGTCTATCATTGAATAAATTATGATTTGTCTAAATCTCTGACGAATATTTTAAGCTAAATCTCTAAATTTATCTGCATTAGTAAATGATTCTGTAACAACAATAATTGATTAGGTTTTTGACTGAAAAGTTTTTTTAATACGTGAATGATCATTGCAAACAATCATAAGCAAATTATTTTGCAGTTATAATAGACATTAGGAATTCTTGTGTTAATTAGCCGATGTAAAATTTTGATAAACATAAAATTATTAACAAAATAGCGACCCGCTCCCGGCTTCGCACATGCATTTTTTTTCTGCAAATTATACATAAAAATTGTCCTCGTTTAACTCTCTTTCCAACAGTAAAAACCGTATTAAAATCCGTTGCGTAGTTCAAACAGAGGGACAGAAGACGGGAAGCGACTTTGTTTTATACTATGTAGAGATTGTAGTTAGGAGGTGGAAATCGGCCGGCTTAAAGTGCTAAAACCCAACTTTATGACACGACATCCGTTTCAAAAGAGGTTTTGAACTCGGCACACTGATAATACTAGCCAAACGTTCAGTGCTTCAGCTAATCAGACCGATCAACTGATGGCCAGTGTCGCTATACATCGGCGGAGTTGCGGAAGAGTGTTCGTCCGGCCTCGCAAATTCGCCTTATAGCGGACGCGGAGGACGCCAAGAGGTTTAGTTTAGTCCAGGGATTCCCAAAGTGGTCGATATCGACCCCTTGGGGTCGATATCGGTTTCCTAGGGGTCGACATAAACGAAAAGTGATTTTGGGGGTCGACGAGGTCTAAAAATCGACCCCTATTATATTAACACAAGTTCTTATTTAAAACTTTCAAGATAGGTAAGTAGGTAGTTACTGTATTGTTTATGTTGTGTTACGTGTACTAAGAATAATTAATATTTTTGTAGGAAATAATGTTCCAGGAATGTAAAGTTTCAAGTTCGTACAAGATGAAAAACTCGGCAAGTCTATGTGGACAAGTTTGTGCAAGATTGAGTTGGAGCGTACGTCTTTCAGCGGCGTTTTGACTTGCTCTCTATTTGACGATAAAGTGCTTATCACACTATTCAATTTGAACGATTCCTATTTAGGAATCTAAGTAGTGAGCTCGTGATCACACTACGCTAAATTGATTTCTAAATCGAAGATATAGAGTTGAAAATGGATAAACTCTTAATTGAATCCAATCTGTTCTAACTGCGATCACACCTTCCGATTTCCTAAATTGGAATCGTTCAAATTGAATAGTGTGATAGCGGCTTTACGCGAATTAAGACGAACGAATTCATGATCAAGTCCAAACATGTTCCTGATATTTTACTATTTAACGAGCTTGCATTTAGGTTGAAAGTTCATTTGCGTTTTGAAATTCGTTGGAGCTTGAACGATAAAAACTCATATAGCTAAGTACTCATTTATTTCAAGAGATTACAAACTTATTACAAAGCTAAATTAAGTGAAGTAAAGTGACTGAAAAAGTGTTAAACACAACATACAACATATTTTAAATAGGTATGTATAATTGTATTTGTAAAAATTACTAACACTTAAGTCTTTGGTTTTCGTTCTTATTCTACCTAATTACCTAATACGAAGTTTCTATACCTAATTACCTACTGTAGTTACTTCCCAATATAGGTATCAAAGTTTATCAAAGAGTAAGTCAGTAATACTTAACAAGAATCCATTAACTGAGTGTGATAAAAATAAGATAGTGTGCAAATTTAACAGTTTATTATTGTTTTTTATTTAGGTTCCTTATTTTTTTGTTTGCAGAATTACTGAAAGTTTTATGATGGCGGACACGAAAAAAAAATGCAGACAATACAGTTTGGACTACTTGAAGTTCGGATTTATTGCATCTCCATCAAATCAACACTTCCCGATGTGTCTCATATGTGAAAAAGTATTTAGTAACGATGCCATGAAGCCTTCAAAAATGGATGACCACTTATCAAGAGTACATGCTAACAAAAAAAGTAAGCCCTTGTCATATTTTCAAGCACTGAAAGAAAAACTAGACAAAAGGCCATCCATAGGATCGATGTTTGCGTCATCATCTATTCGAGACAATGATGGTTTACGAGCGTCCTATAATATATCTTTACTAATAGCGAAGTCGGGGAAACCCCATACAATTGGAGAGCAGCTTATCTTACCAGCCATTGCGGAGGTCCTTAACAATGTATTGCACAAACCCGCACATGATATTTTAAAGAGAATACCTTTGAGCAACAACACCGTTCAGAGACGCATAGATGAGATGGGACGCGATGTGGAAAACATTTTATGCAAGTTCTTACAGACCCGCAGATTCTCTCTCCAGTTGGACGAGTCTACATTACCCGGCAATGAAGCTCTATTGTTAGGATATGTTCGATTTATCAAAGATGAAAATATGTGCCAAGAACTGATTTTTGCTGCATATTTAGAGACTGATACTAGAGGAGAATCGATTTTTCAGGCCGTGGAACATTTTTTTACTGATAAAGCTATTCCATGGAAGAATATTGTTTCTGTTGCGACTGATGGTGCACCGTCTATGGTTGGTCGTCATCGTGGCTTTATAGCTCACTTAAAGCGACAACTGCCTGATGTACTGGTTATTCACTGTGTGATTCACAGGCAGCATTTAGCAGCAAAAAAGCTGAGTCCTAGATTGCATAAGTCTTTACAATATGTAATAAATGCTATCAACAAGATTCGAAGCAATTCTTTGAACTCTCGGTTATTTGCTCAACTATGTGACGAAAACGACGAAGTCTTTACTCGGTTACTTCTGCACACTGAAGTTCGCTGGCTATCAAGAGGCTCTTGCTTAGAAAGATTTTCAGCCCTTTTTGAATCTGTGTTGGAGTTTTTACAAGAAAAAGATCCGAATTTGAAAGAAAATCTGAACAATTGTAAAACAGATATTTATTACTTGACTGATATCTTTGGAATGTTCAACAAAGTTAATTTGCAACTACAGGGTGATGATCTTAACTTGATTAAAACAAAATCAATAATATCGGCCTTCGTGGGTAAACTAGTTCTTTATAAACAAAATTTAGGCAGAAAAGAATATTCGCAGTTTCCGCATTTGTCAAAATTACCAAAAATGCTTCAAGATGATGACATTTTATTATATGTTACTCACTTGGACGCATTACACAAGGATTTTACGGAGAGGTTTGATGATCTTTTAAATTTACAAATTCCTCAATGGATAATAAATCCGTATAACACCACAGCCATAGAAGAAGCCAATGTGATAATGCAAGAAGAGTTGATTACCATCAGCACAGACGAAGAGCTTAAGCAAAAGTTCAACCAAGGCTATCAGAAGTTCTGGTTGCAACGCAAAATTGAAACACAGTATCCTACATTGTGGAACATTGCTGAAAAATACCTTATCGCTTTTCCATCATCATATCTAGTTGAAAAAAGCTTCAGTGTGGTAACAAACATTTTGACAAAACAAAGAAACCGTTTGAAAATCAACGAACGTGGAGATTTAAGGCTGCAACTCACTAATATTGAACCGGATGTAGCTAGATTGGTAGATAGTCACCAGGTTCATCCATCGCACTGAATGTTTTATTTTCTCTTTGCGAATTAATAGTTTTTAAAATATAATTTCCTACCAACTTAAGATGCTTTATGTATTAATTTGTAATAATTATAAATTAAACTTGATATTTACTGAATTGGATTGTCTTTTTATTTTGTTAAATTTTGACGAGAAAATGAAATCAACTTCACTCACTTAACCAAGTGCAAAGTTTTCTAATTGGCACCTTAGTACCTAGGTATTTTGTACCAATAGGAAAAAACTAAAGATAGACTAAGATAGATAGCTGCTTTAAGTTAGCGGACCATTATGAATAAGGGGGTTGGTCTTAAAAGTAGGTAATTTGACCATGGGGGTCTGAGGTAACAGTTCATTGTTGAAAAGGGGTCACTTGTCCAAAATAGTTTGGGGAACCCTGGTTTAGTCGGTAGGTCTACCCCAATACCATCTCGGGGCGGGAGTCCGACATAACCCACCGGCATGGACATGGATACCCACCGGCCTGGGGACAGACCGGTGGGTATCCATGATGGATTCCTCTTGTAGAAAAAAGGGTCGCTATACATATAGTCAGGCTGGCATAGCCGGTCGGTAAAGACGAATATGTGTAGATGAACGTTCGACAAATTGCTATACTTAACAGTCGTGTCGGCAATGCCGGGCGGTAGGGGAGCGAGGGGCTTGTTGTAACGGGAGTAAGTAGTAAAATGCTCTCTTCACCAGGAACTTTAACTTTATTAACCTATCTGTTTCATTTAATACCTTTATATTGCGCCACATCATGTTGTCATTGCTAAGTCCCGTCATACGGCGCAGTGAGCGGATGTGTGCGCGCGCTTCTTTTTTGCCATGTATATATATTTGCCTCATCATTAATACGTCTTCGCAAATGTTTCAAAATTTTATTAATTACCACACGAGCAATAATATTATATCCCAAAAGTAGACACTAATAGACAATAAGTTTAGAATAAAAGAAAGTTTTACCTTTTATTACTAAATAACTATTTGTATTTTTTTTGTCTAACTAAAATTAACTATGTAGCGAGACTAGTCACCTTTTTTTAAATAGGTAGTACCTAGCTGTATATAGTGATCACGGAAGTTATCCACTACATAAACAAACACAAAATAACATAATTCGCATTCTCTCTAGAATATCAGTAGGGTAGACTGGGTACGGTTAATTGTGACAATTTTCATTTGATTGCCCATTATTTTGTAAATATACCAGTTATATGGAAGAAAGAAGATTTTTATTGTAAAGTGTACATTTGTCTACGTATAATTACTAAAATTTTGTCCTAAAGTACAATGGTTAACTCATAGGAGAAAATTAGAAAAAAAAGGGAAAATGTCACAACCGTCCTGACCCTAAGGGCGATTGTGACAGTGCTTGGGGTCGGTAGTTTCAGGTTCAAAAATACTTCAAAATGATTTAAAATCTTTTTTTATTGCAAGTAATATCGAACATAAAGTAACCAAATCTTATTTTGGATTAAAATAAAAAAATAATAACAGAATGTAACGCGAAATTCGGCCTCTCTCCCTTCACTCCTGTTTCCCCCGCCCGTTGCCCGATGTGGCGGACGTGCCGAGCCGAAGGCGATCACGGTCACCAATTTGTGAATCAGTCGTCTTCTGGCATTCGCGGCGGAAGCTTACAAAGAATCGCCTCATCACAAATAGCGCATCAACAAAAGGCATCTTACAAAAAGAAATTAAGTCTAACACTTTAATCACTTATAATTAATAATTTTATTTATTTATTTATTCAGGTAAGAACAGTCACACACAATTGAAGACGTGAGTGGATGAAGGTGATATGTCACGTAATTCCAATTTTGAGTAAATCGAGGTTAAAAGTTTTATTTTTAATTTCTGAAATAAATACGAAACTGATTTTTGTACTAAATTATAATACAAAGCTGCGTAAACAACCTAAAATATTAATTTTATGATAGCAATTAAACACTTGTATTATTTTTTAAAATAATAAGTGTACATTCTTCCATTAACAAAAGAAAACTTCTGCAATTTTTGCTTTTTAAAATTAGTTAATTTAAGTACATAACGCCCTTTTCAACTTTCTATTTTCCAAAACATGTCTTAAATCGACGATCTTAAGGTCTGTAATCATTTATATGGACTTATTACCTTCATCAACGCAAAAAAAAAAACGAAAAAAACTAAAAATGCGACATATCACCTTCATCCACTCACGTCTTCAATTATTTACACAAAAAATACAAAAAACAAAGACCTACATTATGACACTGTATCATCATCTATAGTTATTATAATTGGTCAAAAAAGTTAAATTATTATTAAGTTAACAGGGTCAAACTACAAATTAAATGTTATAAAAAAATAAACATTTGTATAGAAATCAACATACCTACAATATAAGAAAATGGAAGAAATTTAAGGTATATTCTTATTTCTTAAAACTGGAAAGTACGATACTGAGATCTAGTCTGACTCGTTACAATTGTCACAAATATAAGGCGACTACCATTTGCGCACTTTAATTGGGACCAAAGCTCACATTTTCGCAACTCTTCGTAAAGAAGTCCCTTGTTTTATTTCTTTATAGGCGTCTTCATAATTTTTTATGTCACACTGTCCCCTTTCGGTCTTCCTGACGCATATTCTGGGCATATGTTGTGTAAGAGGGGCACTGGCTCGGCAATTCACTATACTATGTGGCAAATCACACGTCTGCTCCGGGTAGGCAATACTTGTGTGCTTCTCATATACGGCGAGAGCAAGACAGTGTATATAACTCTGTTTCAGTTATATCTCGTACACAAACACTACATTTTATTAATCATTTAATATAATTTTACATCTCCTTGTCAAACAATCATTACAACTCGTTGATTTCCTTTATTGTCAGTATTTTTCCTGGATTACGCAGACCTTGTCAAATCTTTGACTTTTCAAATTACACACTCGTCAAATCCCTTGAATGGTCAAATTAGAGGTTGGTCAAAACCTTAGATGGCCAATTACTTGATTTGTTAAATTCTTTTGTCTCTTCGTTTCTGGCTGTTACATTTTCCTTCTTTATTTTTCTCTCTCCATCTCTGATATTCCTCTTTTTCTTCTTCTTCGTCTTCTTCCAACCAACAGTACCTTTGTATCAGGTGTTTCCAATATACCTCCAAATTTAATGATAGCTGTGCCTCCAATTTAATGGTAGCCAATGCTTCAAATTTAATGGTAGCCAATGCCTCCAATTTAATGGTAGCCAATGCTTCCAATTTAATGGTAGCTAATAACTCCAATTTAATGGTAGCCAATGCCTCAAATTTAATGGTAGCCAATGCCTCAAATTTAATGGTAGCCAATGCCTCCGATTTAACGGAAGCCAATAATGCCCCCAATTTAATGGTAGCTGTGCCTTAGCGGGAGTCGAACCTGCGACCCCGGACACACTGCCACTTACTTAGCCCACGGAGCCGTTAATATTTAGCCGTCAATATAAATGGTATGGATGCTCTTAATATTTATAAGTATAGTAAAACAATATAAATCATTCCGTGACGGCTACTTAAAGAAGAACATGATTTTACCACACAGTATCACTGGTACTGTGCTGTCTATCACGTGACACAACTTTAAATTATTTTTAAGTTAGACCTCTTTTGCAATGTTTTCGTGCAACCATCAAGAATGTATGGCAACCGCTTCTTTATAGTTCTGTCCCCATAATAGCTATGTACCATAGGAACTACCAATTCTCCAAAGACACCGCCCCTGTACAGTGTGTATACATCAACATAGCTAACACCGAGTCCTGTTTGTCAAGACTATCGGTAACTAATGTGTATTTATTTTTTATACTAATCTTATATACATAAATGTTGTTTTGGCCCGTGTATTACTCAAAAACCCGAAAACCAGCCGACGGATTGATCCGAAACCTACACAAAACCTTCAATAGAAACCTTGAATTAATTAACCTTAATTAAACTTAAATTGAACAATTAGTACCTGATAATTGAAAGGAAAACGTATAAACTTTTATTAATTAATTAATTTATTTATTTATTTTCAATTATTCGCAATTTAATGCAAAAATTCGGTATTTTGCAATTGAATGCTTTAATTTCACGCAATAAATGCCACGCATTGAATGCAAAACAGCCAATATTCCGCAATATAATGCACAAAACCACAATATTCCGCAATTTAATGCAGTGGCTTCTCTCTTGCAATTTAATGCAAACAACCGCAACTTAATGCAAACAACAGCAATTTAATGCAAACAACCGCAATTTAATGCAACAAACCACAGTATTTCGCAATTTAATGCAGTGGCTTCTTTCTCGCAATTTAATGCAAAACAAATAATATTCCGCAATTTAATGCACCATCAAGCGCAATAGTCCATAGCAATTTGTATTGTATTGTATTGAATCAACTAAAGCATTTTAAAATAACATTAAGTAGTCGATGATAACAAACAAGTAGTTGATTCATCAATTACATAATTTGTAACAAAATCTAGCGATTTATAATATAATAATATTGTTAAATTAAAATTTAACTCCAAGAATGTTTATCATTCATATATTGCATACACACACCAAACTTAACCAAATATGCTGTATGAGTTGTCTTCAAACTTCATTAAACGGGCGTTACCCGTCACCCGTATAAATTTCCATGTCTGACATACTTATATCGCATCGCATCACATGTAGGTACCAAATTACATTATGAAGTCTTTACCGGCGTCACCTGTTCCGGGACTGCAAGGCATCATCTGGTAAAAATCGCAACTTAACACAGACGTCTCGTGTTCTCCTTTGTTCAACATTCAGAGGCAAGAATTTTAAATATAACTTGTAAATGTATTCGTTAATCGTATGACATTAAATAAATTATGAATGACCCGCCCCATATACACATATTATATTAGAAGAATTACTGGTCGCTTTTCATATCCGCACACCGCCTGTCATTTGTCGGTTGAATATGTGGACATAATCAAAAAAATTATTAGTGCTTGTTTTTGTAGACAGTGTTAGTACGTATCGTTTTCAATTTACGCAGATCTGATAGGCGTATAAAGATGAGTTTTGGTTTTCACAAGCTATTATTACGGACTGTGTTAATGATATAAGCAAATTATAAGATTGAAATAAGGCATAAATTACAACAAACAAACTAGCATCTGGCCGTGTTTAAATTTAAATAATTCTCAAGCATTGTCTAAACCTCTTTGTCTATGCCTAATGCCTAGACACTCTTTTGTAGTAAAGTTTTATTTAAACACGTGTTCAAAGCCTGTTTAAAGTGTGTTTAATTTTTTTTGTATTAAGACCGCTAATGTTTAACTTATAACGAGGAATAATACTCATTCTTATATCAGTACAGACATACGAACAATTATTTAAAGAAATCGAATAAAAATACTTATTTTTGACTGTTAAAAAGTAATTTAGTCCTTTGCTAACGTTAATATCGCACGATGGCTGATGGAATACTGTGACACACGTGCAGATGAACACGCTCCTTATTTCTTCCCTTGCACTCACTATGGTATTCCTTATAGTTTTGCTAATACGACAACTGTTACAACCGTACCCAGTCTCCCCTTTAGATTTTACCCCAAAAATAGATCAAGTTTTCTGAATTAAAAATTGTATCAAAAACGGCTTTATGCCGGTACCGCCTTAACTGTTACATTTATGTTACACTAAATAACATATTTCATTAAAATTTTATTAGATGGCGCTGCTACCCTCGTGATCAATTTATGTTATCGGCGCAGGAGCGACTAAAAGCAATCAATAGTCAATTTACGCAATGTTGGTATATACGCAATAAACATATAGTTGGGCCAGCACATTTCATTCGGCAATTTTTGTTGAACAACAAAGCCGACCTTCTATATATTATGTTCGACTTTTATTCGGCTTACCCGGTAGGCCAAGAGGCCTTTCTGCGGAACGTTCAGCGAGGGGGAGCGAGTGGAACGAGGGGCTGGTTGTAACAGTTTTCAGAAAAACGAATATATCTTGAGATCCATCGATTTATTTATTTATTTATTTATTTTCTACAAAATAAACATTGATTTATACATTAACTTTTCCTCTATTAAATCAGATAAAAGGAATATCATAACTATTGGTTACTATTTCACAATTAACATTTTTCTAGAGAAAATGAGGTGTTACAACTTACCCCGTGATTGGTGAGTAGTAACGATAGTAAAAAACAAAAATATGACTCTTATTAATCATTGATTATTTTGTTGGCAACAAAAATAACATCCTTTTCTATAATTACTATGTAATTTTTAATCAAAAAAATCTACTGAAATGTACTTTTTAGGTAATTAACACAAAAGATATAGGGGAGAGGGGGGCAAGACGGGGTGGCGGGCAAGACGGGGCAACGGCTTTATACGGCGTGATGATCGACTAATTAGAATCTCGCTAGTGCCTGAAAATACACCACCATGATGCCAATCAGTTAGCACAGAGGCCGCGTAGAAACACTGTGATATTTGTTTAATAATTGAAAAAAACTGAATTTTGTCAAATCCCTTGTCATTTTTGCATTTCACTTGATTCGTGTTAGTGGTCTAAACATTGCCATTACAGATACGGTGTTTTCTTTTTTCAAATGTGTGAAGATTCACGAAAACTGGCAAGTAGGTTACTTGTTTCCATGTGGAGTATCGCTTTTGTTTTGTTATATTAAAGTTCGTAAGACATACGGGGGCAAGATGGGGTATAGGGTACCCTATCTTAGGGTATAGGGTGCCAGAAGCTGGCAGATGATGCTAAACAAAAGAGAAAATTATAAAAGAACTGAAGAAAACACAAAAAAAGATGCAAAGAAATGTAAAGTGACCAAAAAGAAGAAAATTACCGACGCTAAATCGTCATCGTCAAAAGGATGGGTGGCATGTGCTGTGTGTAAAAAATGGGCACACTGTAGTTGTGCTGATGTCGAAGATAAAGATAAAGACAAAGACACAGTATTCAGATGTGAATTTTGCAAGCAATCATAGATTTACGACTTTTCACGTAATGATACTCATTATAATAATAATAATCTTGAAATTATGTAATAAGTACCATCGCCCCATCTTGCCCCTTAGAGGTGCCCCATCTTACCCGACCCAGGGGGCAAGATGGGGAGGCGGGACTTATTAAACATTTTTTTATTTTTTTATGTAATTCTTAAACAAGAGTTCCTAATAATTGTTGAAATTAAAAGACTGATTATTGTAGATAAAAATTAAAATAAAAAAACCCAGAAAAGAATAATATTATCAGTTTTATTGGCTTTCAAACGTTAACTGCCCCGTCATGCCCGCCTCTCCCCTAAGCTATTAACGATCTATTAATGTTAACTTGTCAGACACTACTTATGATTAAAATGGCACTTTAAAATTACAGTAAATTAAATTAATGGTCTTCATGAAATTCTAAATTTTGGAACCAGTCAAGATCAGCCATGTTATTTTGATGCCAAGAAGGAGGAATACTTTTAGCATTAAGCTACACAGCGTATTGCTCGCTTCCTTATTTCCATAGGAAGAAATTCAAAATATATTTCGGCGCACTTAAGGTTTTTACCTTCTTCTTCTACAGTAAACAAAATCCAAAACTTGGTTATCTAAATAACCAAGTTTTGGATTTTCATTAATATTCTTCTTCTTAATATATATCTGTAAAGAGACACGTGACACAAGCTAAAATTCTGACTCGCTTTACAAATACTACAGTTGTTTTCTAATACTTTAGCTGCAGCTAACTCATATACTTCTTGGTGTTGCTCGTTCTGACTTTCTAACTTTCTGACTTTTTTAAACATTTATCTAGATAACTATATAAATAAATTTAGCAATCTTAAAAACTGTTACATAATATCATAATTTTAATATAATATTATATAATTGAATAAATAATAAATTAGAATATAAATGAAACAAAGAAATTTTCAAATTAATCTATAATAGTTACGACAACCAAAAGTACGATTACGAAAGTATAATTTTACGTTATATATATACGCTACATAATATATTTCATGATTCCTTCAGTACATTACATGTTATTATTGTAATATAGTTTAGTAGATATACATTCTTGTATATTCACACTTGACTGTACATCAAACGGCTCTCGTCGTAAACGCCGACCTTTCATGATATTGCTTGTTTTTTTTAAATAAAATTTTGATAATTTGGCAAGCAAACGCTGTGTAGAAATAACTACCCAAGTAGCACAACTAGGCGGCAAATAGGTCGTATATCATATCTATTTGCAAACTTGTGTAAAATATACAGTCATGTTAAGTTCTATAAAGGTGCAGTGAATCCTTATGCAACCAATATAGAACCACGGGGAAAAAATAAACCACATACTTATTTTGGTTTTAAATGGGATCCAAAGCAGAAGTAAAGCATGAAAATGGTGGCCCGTCGCTGTTCGGTTCCCGTCGCGTTACTCCTTTCAAGTTCTTTAGAAAAATAACACGAAAATTTTGAGGAAGAGTTGAAGTACTTTTAATTATAATTAGTACCTAATTGTAAAGCATCATAACTTACATTAAGTTCTTAACAGTAAATTAACGCTCTTATTCATAAAAATCCCTTATTAGAGGTTAAAAACGTTCATTAGTTAAAACGCTCATAAGACCTTAATAAGCTTATTATAAAATTCCTATTCATAAACGTTCAATAAGCCTGTCATAACTAAATGTTCACTATGGGTTAGTTTATAATATAATTGTTATGTTGCCGTTCTGATGAATTCTACACAAAAAGCTAAAATCTCTCTATCCACGCCCTAAATGATAGTAAAGTGATTATTGTGATGTATTAGGGGTTAAAGTATGAAATTGCCGATTTGTACTGAAAAATAAAAATTCATTTTTTTTAAATTTAACATATTTATTTAATCAAAATAATTACCATTATTATCTATACATTGCTGCCATCTAATAGGAAGCTCATTTATGCCTTTGCGATAGAACTCTGGTGATCTAGATTCGACAAACTGTGTGAAAGCATTTTGCACTGCCTCCTGAGAAGAAAACTTTTTATCACGCAGAAAATTGTCCAAATCACGAAAAAAATGGTAGTTCGTTGGAGCAAGGTCTGGCGAATACGGAAGGTGACGAATGGTTTCTAATTGCAGTTCCTGTAGAGTCTGCAGATCAGTCAAATCATGAGGCACCCATTTTTCATATTTTTTTATTTTATTGATTTGCCGCAAATGAGTCAATATTGTTGGTAAGGTAACGTTAAACCATGCCGCTAATTCCTGGGTAGTTTGGCTCGGATCGGCTTCCACCATCTCTTTCAAATCATTGTTATTCACCTGTGTGGGCGGTCTTCCACGTGGTTCGTTCTTCAAATCGAAGTTTCCATCACGAAAGCGTTTAAACCAAAATCACACAGTGCGTTCATTAGCAGTCCCCTCTCCAAACGCAACATTAATATTGCGAGCTGTTTCTGCCGCGTTAGTTCCGCGTCGGAACTCGTATTCAAAAATTACACGAATTTTCGAAGTATCCATCTTTATTGTCTAAGCTGAATAAAAAAACAACTGAAAGTTGATAATCGAATGTTGCACATTTTTTAAAAGAAGAACTACATAGGTACCGTATGAAAAAAGTTTCACTCAAAAATCTCAAACCATGAAGGTTCTATGTCAATTCGAAGTACCTATTACAATAAAACGGCAATTTCATACTTTAACCCCTATTATCATTTTGACATTTCTTATGAAAACAAAACCATTTGCAGACGTTGTCAAATTACTTACGTTTAATCCCGGTCGTTTTCAGTTACCAAAATTATATTTCTTTTACAATTAAAGTGAATAATGGAGACAAAAACTATCAAAAAACGGGAAAGACAAGATCAATAGTAAAGGCAGCCGTATATTAAAACGGTATCTCCTTTTGAACACGTCAGGCAAAGAAAATGGATGGCAAAGACATGGTTTAAAGTAATTTTGATGCATATGTTTATATATACATAGCTATGTAAAATGAAATGATTAAATTTATGATATGGAAATATAAGAAAGTTTTATTTAAGTAATTATCTTATGGGTTCTATGACAAGTTTAAAAAAAAAACAGAAGTAAAAATAGAAAATATATAAATAAGAATTATATCACTTATTATGTTATCTTACTTAAGGCTTATCCTTCCAAAAAATTGAATTTTTTCAACATTTTGTAACAGTGTTATTATATATACGCCTTTTCTTCATCGAAAAAAATATATGTTTATCTACAAGATATGAGCAATGATTTGTTGGGATTAAAAATTTTATTTTATTGAAATTGATTCAGGAAAAAAATTCTAAACTCACCTCTTTTATTTTCAGTTATAACAATCTCACTTCTACAATATTTATCAAAAGATTATGAAATTTTGTACACTTATGAAGATAACAATGTAGCATGATTTGTTGAAAGCGCTTTTTGAAAATTCGTAAAATTGAATTTTATATAATGTTTTTATCAATAATATTTCCCCACTTACTCAGCGCTAGCCCGTTCTCGTCTATAAAATCAGTGCGGGGCGAGTCGTGATGCTAGACGGACCTGTGCCGCGTTGCGCTTCATCAAATTATTAATTTTTACGTAATAAACAAAGAATAAACATTTTAGTGGCAGAACAGACAGTGCATGATAGTGTATATAATACTTTAATAGGTTTTCTTTTTTGTCTTTTTAATTAAATCTTTAAAAAACTAAATATAAATTATGTTGTAATATAATATTCAATTTATTAATAATCTGAAATATTCAAATTGAATATTCAATTAATAATTCATCTGTATATATGTTACGGCTAGAGATAGGTGTGAACATAAACTTAAGTTTAGCCGGCTAATCTTAAGTTTATCTTCGAGAGGCAGCTAAAGTTCGATATCATGTTAGTTTGCGTCGTGAATTTCCATCTTTAGCCGGTTAATGTGCACATTAACCGAAACGAAACGGCTAAAAATGTTTCGATGGATACGCCGGGGCGAACATGTCGCTTGAGGGGGCGGAGGGGAGACGATGCGCGAAGACAGACAGGCTGACGGTCCACTTGATGGTAGGTGGCTATCGTCGCCTATAACACAAGCAACGCCATAAGTGCTACAAGTGCGCTGCCGACCATAGAAGGATTAAGGATAAGGGAGGGAAGGGGCTCCTTATTATTTTATTTTAATGACTAGATATTGTTTTAAGTTATTAACACTGCAGAAGTTTTTTTTTTGTAATTTTAAATAAAAAAGTATCCGTAAAGAACAAATGGTTTCTTATTATTTTATTTTAATGAATAGACATTGTTTTAAGTTATTAACGCTGAAGAAGTTTTAATTTGTAATTTTGTATACCTACATAAGTATGTGTAATGAGAGTGATTATTTTTTAATAAAAGTTTTCGTGTCGAAATAGTAAACATTATTATACCGTTTCCTTTTTCATTTGCTTCTACATTTTTAGCCAAAGGCCTGCTGTTAAACTTAAGTTTAGCCGGCTAATGTTAGATGAAACTAACATTAACATCTCCTCGAAGATAAACCTAAGTTTAGCCGGCTAATCTTAAGTTTATGTTCACACCTATCTTTAGCCGTAACATATATACTTGTTATCTAAATTTAATAAAGATAGGAAGTAAGCAAAGGAGGCAAAAGCGTAATATATCAAAAATAAACCAAACGAGGAAGGAAAGTTTTCATGAATTTTAATTAATTATATAAATTAATTAATATTAATAATAATTAATTATTAATTAATACATATAAATTAATAAGCCTAATAAATAAATAATAAAGCCACTATAAAGCCGGATTCCCACTCACGTATCTAGTGACTCATCGAATTGTTCTCCTAGAAGGAGCGGTGGGGGGTTTCCCTATTGTAGGTGGTCGCGTAGGGGACGCCCCCGTGACCTCCAGAAAAATCCGATATCCTCGGTACACCGTTCTGGTAAAAAGTTGGTGAGCGGTTCTCGGAAACTATGAGGGATAGAAGGTCATAGAGAATGATCGGTAGTCACCAAGGAAAGTTTCATCCGGTCTACCGGGGCACCAAAAAAAAAGCCCCCTCCTTGGACCCCCCCGACCATAACTCGGAAACGGCGCGTCACAGCCGTGTCATGTTTGGGCTCATCGGGAACGTCTCGACGAGATAAAAAATTTGACGCCCCCCTCGGACCCCCCCGACCGTAACTCGGAAACGGCGCGTCACAGCCGTGTCATGTTTGGGCTCATCGGGAACGTCTCGACGAGATAAAAAAATTGGCGCCCTCCTCGGACCCCCCCGACCGTAACTCGGAAACGGCGCGTCACGTCACAGCCGGATCGTATTTGGGCTCATCGGGGACGTCTGGACGAGATAAAAAAATTGGCGCCCTCCTCGGACCCCCCCGACCGTAACTCGGAAACGGCGCGTCACGTCACAGCCGGATCGTATTTGGGCTCATCGGGGACGTCTCGACGAGATAAAAAATTTGACGTAACCATGGTCAACGGTTACAAATAGACCCCCCGAATTAGAGTACAAGATGGATATGGAAGTGTGCCGAGCCAACCTCAATGCGTTGATCACGAGTAGCCAAAGGAATAAGTTTATAGAGTACTGTAAAAAGGTAGTAACTAGGGTTATAAGTAGGAACAAAACGTAAAATTACCAATAGTCTAATTTTTTAATGTTTTTAATTATCTAATGTGTTAAATTATAATGCTTTGAATTAGTTAATGTTTTAATATAAGGATTCAAGTGTAGATAGTTGATGTATTAATGTTTTTAATGTTTTTTTTATTATGTTTTTAATGTTATAATTGCCTAATATTTTAATATTTATAATGTATTTTAATTTAATGCTTTTTGTCTTTGATTATTGTAAAATCTGTAATGTCTCGCCATGTAAAATAAGAATGCTGTGTTCAATTATTTATTACATCCCTAGTTACTACCCATAAAGGACAGAAAAAGGATAAAGAGTAAGGACGAGGGAGGAAAAGGAATAAACAAAGTATATAAAGGATAAGAACAACATAAAGGAACAATATAAAGGATAGGATTAACAGAGTAGGAAAAGACAGGCGGGTTTCCCACCCGTAATAGAATGAAAGATAGATAGATAGAACATTTATTTGCATACACATGACACACACGAATACATCTAAAAATAACAAAACAAATAAAATACATACATTTTTTTACAATTAAATGACAATACATACTTCAATAAAATCCCAATGAGTGTGCGCCATGGCAGCAAAAAGGTGTCTGGCTCAGCATAAGCTGATGCAAAGCACAGCGCTGATTTTACGCCAGCCCTACTTGAAGTCTCACGCCGGCGGAATACGCGTCGTTACAGCAGTATTGTTATCTTGCAGGAATTTACTACATTCTGTATGCACTACACTACCCCTGATCAAGTCTTCCCCAGTTATCGCTCATACCTCAAAAATTAAACACTTGGCACCTCATTCACTTTTTTGTCAAGATGAGGAATAAAAGAAAGAAAAAGTATGTAGAAAGAAAGTGCGAGCAGAATATAAGTGAGAACTGGAATGAAAGGATTTTAAGTAAATATAGGCTACGACCCTGTGTCGGAGGGATTCGATAAAAAAAAAAATAAAAAAAAAATAGACCTCCCATGCTAGGTATCATTTGAAAGAATGAGGGTAATCTATCAACACCATCCTCCCAGCCCCCCTCCGCTCCCGCCTTACTCCCCCCCCCCCCCTCCTTTAAAATTACACAATTAATAATAATAAGACCCAAAACCAATTAGACATGGCAAAAGACAAGACAAAACGAAAACAAAATGAAAACGTGAATAAATTTTCTACAAGCATGTTTTTTTTTTAATTCTATTGACATGAATTTTAAAAATTATAAAAAAGGGCTTTTGATAGCTTTTAGAAAAATCAAGCGCTGAATCAAAAATATGGAGAAAATAATAAATGTTAAATGTGCCTTTTAAGGTTCAATATACCCTAAAAAGCCCCACAGAGTTTCCATTTAATCCACTCAGCCGCTTTTTTGTCCCACTCGATAGATTTTTTGAAAAAATTGAAGAAGCCAGATTCTCGGTCTAAAAAGTTCGTAATCTTTATCAAAATGAAAAAAAAAAAAACACTTTTTGTCTCAATTTATTGTCACTTCACTCACTTGGTGAATTTGAAAAAAAATATAAAAATTTAAAAAAAAAATTATTACCGCCGGCATTAGCGTTACCCAAACAAAACGTACTACGCGAAGTTTGCACGGTTGGTGCAAAAACTCAATTGTTTTTACTGAAAATTAAAAAATTTGTTAGTTTTGATAAAAACTTTTGTTTGGCTCTTTTACCATATATTTTATATTCGTATAAAGAAATATACATACATCTATACATATAAATAAAATTGTAGTGTCTGTTTGTAATATTGAAAGAACCGTTTTTTACTACATGCATATGAATATATATACGTACATACACCATATATGAGTACATACACCAAAATAAACCAACCACATAACCAAACCAAATTTTGTCTGTCTGGGTGTCTGTTTGTTCCGGCTAATCTCTGAAATGGCTGAACCGATTTTGACGGGAATTTTATTGGCAGGTAGCTGATTTAATAAGGAGTAACTTAGGCTACGCTTATTTTAGAAAAAATCCAAAATAACATCCAAAATAACATTTTTTACAATTTTTGTCTCTCTGTTTGTTTGTTTGTTCCGGATAATTTCTGAAATGGCTGGACCGATTTTGACGGGACTTTTATTGGCAGGTAGCTGATTTAATAAGGAGTAACTTAGGCTACGTTTATTTTAGAAAAAATCCAAAATAACATCCAAAATAACATTTTTTACAATTTTTGTCTGTCTGTTTGTTCCGGCTTATCTCTGAAATGGCTGGACCGATTTTGACGGGACTTTTATTGGCAGGTAGCTGATGTAATAAGGAGTAACTTAGGCTACGTTTATTTTAGAAAAAATTCACCCCGGGCCAAGCCGGGAGTGCGCCGCTATACACTCTAAAAACATAACCCTCGTTGTGGCGCAGACGGGTAAAAATTTTTACTAGGTAACATAATTTACTACCTAAATAACAAAACACGCTTCATTGTTACTGAATTATCCCTCTACATTGTAAATAATTAAAAATTTGTAGTATGTATTTGGAGTAAAGTAGGCTCAGTCGACTATGTCGTGCCTTTGTCGTCTAGTCTCCGTCTTTGCCATCTCTGTGCGGTCGCTCTCTTGTAAAGGGTGGCGCGGGGAAATCAGCCTAATAATTCAAGGCCAAATCGGCGTTATACACCTTAAGTAATTTAAACTATTATTTGTATAAATAAATATCTTGGATATGACCAAGTCCTTTAGAAACATTAATCTCTACATCAAACGTCATTCAGTAATAAGCTGTTTTAAGTCGGCCATCTTGAATTGTTCCCTTATTAAAGGCTTATAGTAGGGTTCATGCTTCATTAACTTTATGAAAGCGTTATTAGAGCGTTTTACGCTATTGAACGTTTATGAATAATGTTTTTTGGTAAATTTCTTATAACAAGCTAATTAAGCCTCCTATAACTTTTTATGAATAAGACCGTAAGAAAATTACTTGCATATTTTTTTTTTACATCATCATGTATGAGCTTTTTGTATTTACACAATTTGTTAAAAAAAATTATTAAAAATATTAAAATCAAATCAAATCATTTATTTGCATTATTGTATTATTATTGAAATGGATCACATGCAGAACAAATCCAAATTTCCACGGAACAATTAGTATTGGATTAGAGTGGAATAATAATAATAATGGAATAATAATAATGGAATAATAATAATAATAATAATAATATGGAATAATAATAATAATAATAATATGGATCCCAACGCCGGACGATGCTTGTTGACATTACTGTTCCACATGACGAAAACCTCGTGAAAGCCGAGAAAGACAAACTTACCAAGTACATAGACTTGGCTCACGAGGTGACCGCCATGTGGAATGTCGATTCGACAATCATCGTCCCGATAGTCATATCGGCGAATGGTCTTATAGCGAAGAGCCTCGACCAACATCTTAAGAGTCTCTCGCTAGATGGATGGATCAAGGGTCAGATACAGAAGGCGGTACTTCTGGACACGGCACGAATTGTCAGGAGGTTCCTCACTCTGCAGCCCTAACCACCGGTAGCTTGGACCTTGCCCCGCTACTTGCGGCATACTAATTTTAAATTTTTTATAATATATATTGTTTTTTTTAAATATTTATATTGTAAAAAATTTAATGTTAAGAAAAAGAATGAATAAAGAGAATAATAATAATAATAATAAGCCTCTTTATTTAAACCATGAATGCATTGACATCAACATAAATTAGAATCAATTTTATCTTCCATCGATTTTGACATTAACAAATTAGAAAATAATAGTATAACAATAATAAATAACTTCCACATTGTTTAACATAAATTAGAAAATTGAATTAATTATAACATCAAAGTAGTCAAGATCTAGTAGTTTAAAAAAAGTCAATGTTCATGGCCCCTTTCGGTATAGGCCTCCTCCAAGTGCCTCCATTTGCTTCTGTCAGTGGCCATGTTCATCCAGTCTCTCCCCGCCTTCTTTTTTATGTCGTCGTTCCAACGGTTTCTAGGCCTGCCTCTGGGTCTTCTACGGCCTGGACCTTTCCATAACGTTGCTTTTTTCGTCCATCTGTCTACGGGCATTCAGGCCAGGTGTCCCGCCCATCTCCATTTTAAGCTTAGTGCGTGTTGAACTGCATCAATGACTTTTGTTTTATTTCTGATATCCGAACTTCTTTGTTTTTGTTTATCTATGAGTCTAAAACCCAAGATGCTTCTTTCCATAGCGCGCTGACACGAACGTAATTTATCTATAATATTTTTGTTGTAAGTCCATGTTTGGGCACCATATGTGAGACAGGGTAGTATGCATGAGTCCATAATTTTTTTCTTTAGTATCAAAGGCAGTTTCGATTTTAGTATTTCTTTATAGCACCAGTACTTTTTCCAGGTTATACTTGATCGTCTTTCTAGTTCGTCTACATGCCTTGTATTTTTGAATGATATTTGTTTTCCTAGGTAAATATAGTTTCTCAACATACTCTAGTGGTGTGAAATTTATAGTTATGGGGCTTTTAGCGCTGTTTGTACAAACTTTTGTCTTTGATGTATTCAGCTGTAAGCCAATATCGTTACTGACTTTATTTAGTTCCTTCAACATATTTTCTAGCTGATTTGGAGTATTTGAAAAAATAATTAAATCATCTGCAAATCTAAGATTACTGAGATATTTTCCATTTATATTTATGCCTTTTTTATCCCATTTTAGGTCTTTCATAATATTTTGTAAGACGGATATGAAAATTCTTGGCGATAATGGGTCGCCTTGTTTAACGCCTCTGTTTATATCGAATTCTGGGCCTAACCTGTCTAGTTTTATTCGGCTTGTACTTTTTTTATAGATATCCTGTATTATTTTTAAATATGGTTGAGGTACTTCTTGTTCGTGCAAAGCTTTCCAAATGCTTTCGTGCGATATCGAGTCGAAAGCTTTTGCGTAGTCAACATAGGCCAAGTATAGTGGTTGTTTGAATTCTATATACTTTTCTACTATTTGTTCGAGGGTATGGATATGGTCGATTGTAGAGTATCCTTTTCGGAAACCTGCCTGCTCTACCGGTTGGTTCTTCTCTATAAATGGTTTTATTCTTTTTTGTAGGCACATTGCAAACAGTTTATACACAGTTGAAAGTAGGCTGATTGGGCGATAGTTATTAATATCAGCGGGGTCTCCTTTCTTGTATAATAGAATTATGTGTGATTTGGCCCAACTACAAGGTATTTTTTGTTCTTCGAGTATCTTATTGAATAAAGTTGTAAGGGGTTTTATCAGGAGGTATTTTCCTAGTTTAAGGACTTCGTTAGGGATGTTGTCTGCTCCTGGGCTTTTTTCTATTTTCAAAATTTTTATTTTGTCCAGAATTTCATCCTCGCTAAAAGGTTCGACCGCGTAATCAGAATCCTTAGTCTTAAATATAATTACTTCCCCATTTGTTGCTGTATAGGTAGTATTTCTTGCCGTGTAAAATTCGGTATAGTATTCCTTGTAAAATTCGGACGCTATGTTTACTAGTTCTTTTCTTGTTTGTGGCTTATTTGTATTTTTATTTGGTTTCAGTGTCGGTATCCAACTTTTCTCTATATTTAGTTGTTTGTAGGCTCTCTTCTGACTTCCACTATGTATTAAATGTTTTTCGATTATGTTTAAGCGATACTTCTCGTAATCTTCTTTTATTAGTTTATTCGTAGTTTTGTAGAGCATTGAAAGTTCTTTCTTTTCTTCTTTGGTTTTTGACGGTTTTTGTAATAACGTTGCACGTTTCTTTATATATTTTTTTGTATCTTCAGATAATATTTCTTTGTTTGTTTTTTCCGAGGTAAGTGCATTTAGGGTTTCCCTTATAGCTGTCTCTATTTTTGAGTAGTAGGATTCTATATTGTCGTCTTTTTCCCATTGCACTTGTTCCAACTCTGATGTTAGGACATCAAAGAGTTTTTTTTTGTTTAGCTCATCGGCAAGATTTGCTGGCGTCGTGGAGTATGTGGCTCTGCTTTTCTTTTTTTTACTTAGTTTTATTGTTCCTCTAAGCATTCTGTGGTCGCTTGGGAAAGAGATATTATTTAGTATTTCCATATTTGTAAAGAGTTTTGGATCGTCGCTAAGAATATAATCAATTTGATTTTTGTATTTTTTTGGAGAAATCCAGGTCCACATATTTGCTGTCCTTTTCTTGAATATTGTGTTAATTATGGTATATCTATTCTGTAGAGCATACTGTACTAGTTTAACTCCTCTATTGTTTCTTCTGCCATAACAGAATGGTCCCATAACTGCATTTTCTCCTGATTTCCTGTGTCCTATTTTTGCGTTCATATCTCCCATTAAAATAACTTTTCCTTGTGTAAGCCCTCGGGCATACTCTATTTGATCATAAAATATTTCTATTTCCTTCTCTTTTGCTTCAATTGTAGCTGCGTAAACTTGAATTATTGAGATTTTTGTAGCTCCAAATTTTAACTTTAGTAAACAGACTCTCTCGGATATTCCTATGTAGTTTTCTATGTTGTTTTTATATTCTTTCTTGATTAGGAATCCAACACCATATTGTCCTGTAGTCTCTCCAGTATAGCAAAAGATGTGACTGTCATCTTCTAAAATGTTGTTTCCTATTCTTCTTACTTCTGACAGTCCTATAATGTCGTACTTTATTTTTTCTAGAGAATATTTCAATAAAACCATTCTTTGTGGTGACAGAAGAGACTTAACATTGTATGAACATATGTATATTTTTTGGCATTTCGGAGGGTTGTAGTCGTAATTTCCCGCGGTGACTAGCCGTTTTGGGTAGACGAGAGGGGCCGGTGGTAATTGCTATTCATTAGGTGCATTTAGATTAGAGCAGTGCGCTGTGATAGTGTGTGACGGTGACGGCGTTTTCTCTTGGAGTGTAAGTATAGGTTTTTTTATGATAAAGCTATTCATATTATTAGTTTTGTTTATTTTTGTGCGTTGTTTTGCATTCTGTTGTCCTGCCCTGTAGCTTGAGTGAGGTGGTATTTCTGGCGAAGTGGATAAGGTTCTTTTTTGTGTGTCTGTTTTTGTTGATCTGTTTGTTGGTTTTTGTTGTTAGGTATCACAATTTTATCGTATTTAATGAAGGCATTTATACCTTGCTTTCTCATTATTTCTACTTCATTTTGAAGTTCTCTTCGTTTATTTATGATTTCTCTGGAATAGTCTTCCTTTAAGTAATAAGGTGTTAATTCGAGTTTTTTCTTATTTTTCTGAATCTGTATCTTTAACCCCATAGTAAGTAAGGTAACTACAATAGGTCTAGTTTTTTCGCCTTTTTTTCCTAATCTTCTGACATATTCTATGTCGTTTTTTTCGCATTTGATTTCCTGTATGTTATTAGAGTGGAATAAAAAGTGAAAAGTAATCAATTTTTGGATTAGAGATTAATTAGAGAGGGATAGGAGCACCTTTCTTATATTGTATTCTAGTGTATTCCGCTTTTATTCTAGTGATATCTCCCAGCATATTAAAAACTGCTTTTACCATTTATATGCTGAATGCTGATGATTTGCAATTATATATATGAGTTGTAAAAGTGAACATATACAAGATGTAATCCAAAAAATAAATGGAGACCTAGAAACTATAACTGCTTGGTCAAAAACAAATTGTTTAGTTCTTAACAAGTATATCTTGTTAAAAATTTAGTATATCTAAATTTATGTTACTGGGTTCAAAACCAAGTATAAAAAGCTTAGCCGCGTTTAACCCTAATATAATAATTAATCGTAAACCTATTGTCAGTGTGAGTGAAGCGCACAACCTCGGAGTCATGATGGACGGAAATTTGCGTTTTGAGAAACATGTGCGTGAACTAGTCCAAAACTACTTTTACCGCTTGAAAGTATTGTACAAAATTAGAGATGTTCTAAGTGTAAATTTGCGTTTGAAACTTTGTGAAGCAATTATCTTATCCAAGTTGAATTATTGTTTGGTTGTATATGGATGTTTATTTAAGAAGACACACAAATTAATTCAACGAGTGCAAAATGCCTGTTTACGTTTCTGCGTGAAGGTGCCTCTTAGATCGCATATAACACCTTTCTTGAATAAATATAATATTTTGCGTAGGAGTAGGCCAGGCAACTACTTTACTATGCAACGCTTATCTTCCAAGTGGTTGGTACTAAGAGACCGGAGTATCTGTTTAAGAAATTGAATTGGCGTGATCTTTCCTCTGTTTGCAGGCGTCCGGTGAATACATTGAATGTTTCCTTTTGCTCGACAGCAGCTTTCAGTGGTAGCTTCCGATACTTGGCTTCTAAGTGTTGGAATGATATTCCTCCCCCTCCTTCGTGATCTCAAGTCTAAATTTGCTTTTAAAAATAAATACACTGCTTTACTAATTGAGAGACAAAAAAGTGAATGAGGTCTTGAGCCAAGTGTTTAATTTTGTGGTATGAACGATAGCTGGGGAAGACTTAGATAATCAGGGGTAGTGTACTGTTACTTATAGAATGTAGTAAATTCCTGCAAGATAACAAGACTGCTGTAACGACGCGTATTCCGCCGGCGTGAAACTTCAAGTAGGGCTGGCGTAAAATCAGCGCTGTGCTTTGGCAACAGCTTATGCTGAGCCGGACACCTTTTTGCTGCCATGGCACACACTCATTGGGATTTTATTGAAGTATGTATTGTCATTTAATTGTAAAAAAATGTATGTATTTTATTTGTTTTGTTATTTTTAGATGTATTCGTGTGTGTCATGTGTATGAAAATAAATGTTTTCTATCTATCTATTTATCTTTCTTTCTAGAACGGAAGATAAAGAACCTTGTTAAGATAACAGAATTTATTTATCACAAAACAATAAAGATGTATCCAGGTTTGCAGTAATTATAATAATATATATGAATAAAAGTAGGAAGAAATTCACAACAAAAACAAAAAATATTTAACAAGTTAGGCACGGTTGACGCCTGGTGCCGATTTTAACAACGAAATGACGTCGAGTCAATCTGCAACGTTGACGTTCATACGGACCTATTGAACTACCTAGACCCGACGCAGATGAACTCGCTGCACTCGTCGACGAAGACGAACCAGCTAGGCCACTTGGTCCGCCTAAGTCTCCAGGTCCTAAAGATCCAAGTGATGCTCCAGGTCCCAAACGTCCGAGCCCAGTTGATCCAGATGTAGATGAACTCACTGCACTGGCCGACGAAGATGAACCAGCGCCTCCAATAATGACAACTTCAGATCCTTGGCCTCTAGTTCCGCCTAAAATTCCAGATCCATAAGGTCCAAGTAGACCAGCGCCTGCGCCTGCTCCTGCACCAGCACCAGAACCTACTCCAGCGCCTGCGCCTGCTCCTGCACCAGCGCCAAAACCTACTCCAGCACCGGCTCCAGCACCAGAACCGGCTCCAGCGCCAGACAATCTCACACCTGATAGGTTTCTTGGTCCTGAGCCCGAAGAGCTAGAAGCGCCTGCTGCGGCTGCTGATGAAGAAGCACCTTTATCGACAACGACGATAGTCCCTTTTGGTCCAACTACACTGTCTAGTCTTCTAGATCCCGTGAGACTGGATCCTGCTCCAGCGCCTGCGCCTGCTCCAGCGCCTGCGCCTGCTCCTGCACCGGCTCCAGCACCAGAAGCGGCTCCAGCACCAGAACCGACTCCAAGTGATGCTCCAGGTCCCAAACGTCCGAGCCCAGTTGATCCAGATGTAGATGAACTCACTGCACTGGTCGACGAAGATGAACCAGCGCCTCCAATAATGACAACTTCAGATCCTTGGCCTCTAGTTCCGCCTAAAATTCCAGATCCATAAGGTCCAAGTAGACCAGCGCCTGCGCCTGCTCCTGCACCAGCGCCAGAACCTACTCCAGCGCCTGCGCCTGCTCCTGCACCAGCTCCAGAACCTACTCCAGCACCGGCTCCAGCACCAGAACCGGCTCCAGCGCCAGACAATCTCACACCTGATAGGTTTCTTGGTCCTGAGCCCGAAGAGCTAGAAGCGCCTGCTGCGGCTGCTGATGAAGAAGTACCTTTATCGACAACGACGATAGTCCCTTTTGGTCCAACTACACTGTCTAGTCTTCTAGATCCCGTGAGACTGGATCCTGCTCCAGCGCCTGCGCCTGCTCCTGCTCCAGCGCCTGCGCCTGCTCCTGCACCGGCTCCAGCACCAGAAGCGGCTCCAGCACCAGAACCGACTCCAAGTGATGCTCCAGGTCCCAAACGTCCGAGCCCAGTTGATCCAGATGTAGATGAACTCACTGCACTGGCCGACGAAGATGAACCAGCGCCTCCAATAATAACAACTTCAGATCCTTGGCCTCTAGTTCCGCCTAAAATTCCAGATCCATAAGGTCCAAGTGGACCAGCGCCTGCGCCTGCTCCTGCACCAGAACCAGAACCTACTCCAGCGCCTGCGCCTGCTCCTGCACCAGCGCCAGAACCTACTCCAGCACCGGCTCCAGCACCAGAACCGGCTCCAGCGCCAGACAATCTCACACCTGATAGGTTTCTTGGTCCTGAGCCCGAAGAGCTAGAAGCGCCTGCTGCGGCTGCTGATGAAGAAGCACCTTTATCGACAACGACGATAGTCCCTTTTGGTCCAACTACACTGTCTAGTCTTCTAGATCCCGTGAGACTGGATCCTGCTCCAGCGCCTGCGCCTGCTCCTGCTCCAGCGCCTGCGCCTGCTCCTGCACCGGCTCCAGCACCAGAAGCGGCTCCAGCACCAGAACCGACTCCAAGTGATGCTCCAGGTCCCAAACGTCCGAGCCCAGTTGATCCAGATGTAGATGAACTCACTGCACTGGCCGACGAAGATGAACCAGCGCCTCCAATAATGACAACTTCAGATCCTTGGCCTCTAGTTCCGCCTAAAATTCCAGATCCATAAGGTCCAAGTGGACCAGCGCCTGCGCCTGCTCCTGCACCAGCGCCAGAACCTACTCCAGCGCCTGCGCCTGCTCCTGCACCAGCGCCAGAACCTACTCCAGCACCGGCTCCAGCACCAGAACCGGCTCCAGCGCCAGACAATCTCACACCTGATAGGTTTCTTGGTCCTGAGCCCGAAGAGCTAGAAGCGCCTGCTGCGGCTGCTGATGAAGAAGCACCTTTATCGACAACGACGATAGTCCCTTTTGGTCCAACTACACTGTCTAGTCTTCTAGATCCCGTGAGACTGGATCCTGCTCCAGCGCCTGCGCCTGCTCCTGCTCCAGCGCCTGCGCCTGCTCCTGCACCGGCTCCAGCACCAGAAGCGGCTCCAGCACCAGAACCGACTCCAAGTGATGCTCCAGGTCCCAAACGTCCGAGCCCAGTTGATCCAGATGTAGATGAACTCACTGCACTGGTCGACGAAGATGAACCAGCGCCTCCAATAATGACAACTTCAGATCCTTGGCCTCTAGTTCCGCCTAAAATTCCAGATCCATAAGGTCCAAGTAGACCAGCGCCTGCGCCTGCTCCTGCACCAGCGCCAGAACCTACTCCAGCGCCTGCGCCTGCTCCTGCACCAGCGCCAGAACCTACTCCAGCACCGGCTCCAGCACCAGAACCGGCTCCAGCGCCAGACAATCTCACACCTGATAGGTTTCTTGGTCCTGAGCCCGAAGAGCTAGAAGCGCCTGCTGCGGCTGCTGATGAAGAAGTACCTTTATCGACAACGACGATAGTCCCTTTTGGTCCAACTACACTGTCTAGTCTTCTAGATCCCGTGAGACTGGATCCTGCTCCAGCGCCTGCGCCTGCTCCTGCTCCAGCGCCTGCGCCTGCTCCTGTACCGGCTCCAGCACCAGAAGCGGCTCCAGCACCAGAACCGACTCCAAGTGATGCTCCAGGTCCCAAACGTCCGAGCCCAGTTGATCCAGATGTAGATGAACTCACTGCACTGGCCGATGAAGATGAACCAGCGCCTTCAATAATGACAACTTCAGATCCTTGGCCTCTAGTTCCGCCTAAAATTCCAGATCCATAAGGTGTAAGTGGACCAGCGCCTGCGCCTGCTCCTGCACCAGCGCCAGAACCTACTCCAGCGCCTGCGCCTGCTCCTGCACCAGCGCCAGAACCTACTCCAGCACCGGCTCCAGCACCAGAACCGGCTCCAGCGCCAGACAATCTCACACCTGATAGGTTTCTTGGTCCTGAGCCCGAAGAGCTAGAAGCGCCTGCTGCGGCTGCTGATGAAGAAGTACCTTTATCGACAACGACGATAGTCCCTTTTGGTCCAACTACACTGTCTAGTCTTCTAGATCCCGTGAGACTGGATCCTGCTCCAGCGCCTGCGCCTGCTCCTGCTCCAGCGCCTGCGCCTGCTCCTGCACCGGCTCCAGCACCAGAAGCGGCTCCAGCACCAGAACCGACTCCAAGTGATGCTCCAGGTCCCAAACGTCCGAGCCCAGTTGATCCAGATGTAGATGAACTCACTGCACTGGCCGACGAAGATGAACCAGCGCCTCCAATAATGACAACTTCAGATCCTTGGCCTCTAGTTCCGCCTAAAATTCCAGATCCATAAGGTCCAAGTGGACCAGCGCCTGCGCCTGCTCCTGCACCAGCACCAGAACCTACTCCAGCGCCTGCGCCTGCTCCTGCACCAGCGCCAGAACCTACTCCAGCACCGGCTCCAGCACCAGAACCGGCTCCAGCGCCAGACAATCTCACACCTGATAGGTTTCTTGGTCCTGAGCCCGAAGAGCTAGAAGCGCCTGCTGCGGCTGCTGATGAAGAAGTACCTTTATCGACAACGACGATAGTCCCTTTTGGTCCAACTACACTGTCTAGTCTTCTAGATCCCGTGAGACTGGATCCTGCTCCAGCGCCTGCGCCTGCTCCAGCGCCTGCGCCTGCTCCTGCACCGGCTCCAGCACCAGAAGCGGCTCCAGCACCAGAACCGACTCCAAGTGATGCTCCAGGTCCCAAACGTCCGAGCCCAGTTGATCCAGATGTAGATGAACTCACTGCACTGGCCGACGAAGATGAACCAGCGCCTTCAATAATGACAACTTCAGATCCTTGGCCTCTAGTTCCGCCTAAAATTCCAGATCCATAAGGTGTAAGTGGACCAGCGCCTGCGCCTGCTCCTGCACCAGCGCCAGAACCTACTCCAGCGCCTGCGCCTGCTCCTGCACCAGCGCCAGAACCTACTCCAGCACCGGCTCCAGCACCAGAACCGGCTCCAGCGCCAGACAATCTCACACCTGATAGGTTTCTTGGTCCTGAGCCCGAAGAGCTAGAAGCGCCTGCTGCGGCTGCTGATGAAGAAGCACCTTTATCGACAACGACGATAGTCCCTTTTGGTCCAACTACACTGTCTAGTCTTCTAGATCCCGTGAGACTGGATCCTGCTCCAGCGCCTGCGCCTGCTCCTGCTCCAGCGCCTGCGCCTGCTCCTGCACCGGCTCCAGCACCAGAAGCGGCTCCAGCACCAGAACCGACTCCAAGTGATGCTCCAGGTCCCAAACGTCCGAGCCCAGTTGATCCAGATGTAGATGAACTCACTGCACTGGCCGACGAAGATGAACCAGCGCCTCCAATAATGACAACTTCAGATCCTTGGCCTCTAGTTCCGCCTAAAATTCCAGATCCATAAGGTCCAAGTGGACCAGCGCCTGCGCCTGCTCCTGCACCAGAACCAGAACCTACTCCAGCGCCTGCGCCTGCTCCTGCACCAGCGCCAGAACCTACTCCAGCACCGGCTCCAGCACCAGAACCGGCTCCAGCGCCAGACAATCTCACACCTGATAGGTTTCTTGGTCCTGAGCCCGAAGAGCTAGAAGCGCCTGCTGCGGCTGCTGATGAAGAAGTACCTTTATCGACAACGACGATAGTCCCTTTTGGTCCAACTACACTGTCTAGTCTTCTAGATCCCGTGAGACTGGATCCTGCTCCAGCGCCTGCGCCTGCTCCAGCGCCTGCGCCTGCTCCTGCACCGGCTCCAGCACCAGAAGCGGCTCCAGCACCAGAACCGACTCCAAGTGATGCTCCAGGTCCCAAACGTCCGAGCCCAGTTGATCCAGATGTAGATGAACTCACTGCACTGGCCGACGAAGATGAACCAGCGCCTTCAATAATGACAACTTCAGATCCTTGGCCTCTAGTTCCGCCTAAAATTCCAGATCCATAAGGTCCAAGTGGACCAGCGCCTGCGCCTGCTCCTGCACCGGCTCCAGCACCAGAAGCGGCTCCAGCACCAGAACCGACTCCAAGTGATGCTCCAGGTCCCAAACGTCCGAGCCCAGTTGATCCAGATGTAGATGAACTCACTGCACTGGCCGACGAAGATGAACCAGCGCCTCCAATAATGACAACTTCAGATCCTTGGCCTCTAGTTCCGCCTAAAATTCCAGATCCATAAGGTCCAAGTGGACCAGCGCCTGCGCCTGCTCCTGCACCAGCGCCAGAACCTACTCCAGCGCCTGCGCCTGCTCCTGCACCAGCGCCAGAACCTACTCCAGCACCGGCTCCAGCACCAGAACCGGCTCCAGCGCCAGACAATCTCACACCTGATAGGTTTCTTGGTCCTGAGCCCGAAGAGCTAGAAGCGCCTGCTGCGGCTGCTGATGAAGAAGCACCTTTATCGACAACGACGATAGTCCCTTTTGGTCCAACTACACTGTCTAGTCTTCTAGATCCCGTGAGACTGGATCCTGCTCCAGCGCCTGCGCCTGCTCCTGCTCCAGCGCCTGCGCCTGCTCCTGCACCGGCTCCAGCACCAGAAGCGGCTCCAGCACCAGAACCGACTCCAAGTGATGCTCCAGGTCCCAAACGTCCGAGCCCAGTTGATCCAGATGTAGATGAACTCACTGCACTGGCCGACGAAGATGAACCAGCGCCTCCAATAATGACAACTTCAGATCCTTGGCCTCTAGTTCCGCCTAAAATTCCAGATCCATAAGGTCCAAGTGGACCAGCGCCTGCGCCTGCTCCTGCACCAGAACCAGAACCTACTCCAGCGCCTGCGCCTGCTCCTGCACCAGCGCCAGAACCTACTCCAGCACCGGCTCCAGCACCAGAACCGGCTCCAGCGCCAGACAATCTCACACCTGATAGGTTTCTTGGTCCTGAGCCCGAAGAGCTAGAAGCGCCTGCTGCGGCTGCTGATGAAGAAGTACCTTTATCGACAACGACGATAGTCCCTTTTGGTCCAACTACACTGTCTAGTCTTCTAGATCCCGTGAGACTGGATCCTGCTCCAGCGCCTGCGCCTGCTCCAGCGCCTGCGCCTGCTCCAGCGCCTGCGCCTGCTCCTGCACCGGCTCCAGCACCAGAAGCGGCTCCAGCACCAGAACCGACTCCAAGTGATGCTCCAGGTCCCAAACGTCCGAGCCCAGTTGATCCAGATGTAGATGAACTCACTGCACTGGCCGACGAAGATGAACCAGCGCCTTCAATAATGACAACTTCAGATCCTTGGCCTCTAGTTCCGCCTAAAATTCCAGATCCATAAGGTCCAAGTGGACCAGCGCCTGCGCCTGCTCCTGCACCGGCTCCAGCACCAGAAGCGGCTCCAGCACCAGAACCGACTCCAAGTGATGCTCCAGGTCCCAAACGTCCGAGCCCAGTTGATCCAGATGTAGATGAACTCACTGCACTGGCCGACGAAGATGAACCAGCGCCTCCAATAATGACAACTTCAGATCCTTGGCCTCTAGTTCCGCCTAAAATTCCAGATCCATAAGGTCCAAGTGGACCAGCGCCTGCGCCTGCTCCTGCACCAGCGCCAGAACCTACTCCAGCGCCTGCGCCTGCTCCTGCACCAGCGCCAGAACCTACTCCAGCACCGGCTCCAGCACCAGAACCGGCTCCAGCGCCAGACAATCTCACACCTGATAGGTTTCTTGGTCCTGAGCCCGAAGAGCTAGAAGCGCCTGCTGCGGCTGCTGATGAAGAAGCACCTTTATCGACAACGACGATAGTCCCTTTTGGTCCAACTACACTGTCTAGTCTTCTAGATCCCGTGAGACTGGATCCTGCTCCAGCGCCTGCGCCTGCTCCAGCGCCTGCGCCTGCTCCTGCACCGGCTCCAGCACCAGAAGCGGCTCCAGCACCAGAACCGACTCCAAGTGATGCTCCAGGTCCCAAACGTCCGAGCCCAGTTGATCCAGATGTAGATGAACTCACTGCACTGGCCGATGAAGATGAACCAGCGCCTTCAATAATGACAACTTCAGATCCTTGGCCTCTAGTTCCGCCTAAAATTCCAGATCCATAAGGTGTAAGTGGACCAGCGCCTGCGCCTGCTCCTGCACCAGCGCCAGAACCTACTCCAGCGCCTGCGCCTGCTCCTGCACCAGCGCCAGAACCTACTCCAGCACCGGCTCCAGCACCAGAACCGGCTCCAGCGCCAGACAATCTCACACCTGATAGGTTTCTTGGTCCTGAGCCCGAAGAGCTAGAAGCGCCTGCTGCGGCTGCTGATGAAGAAGTACCTTTATCGACAACGACGATAGTCCCTTTTGGTCCAACTACACTGTCTAGTCTTCTAGATCCCGTGAGACTGGATCCTGCTCCAGCGCCTGCGCCTGCTCCAGCGCCTGCGCCCGCTCCTGCACCGGCTCCAGCACCAGAAGCGGCTCCAGCACCAGAACCGACTCCAAGTGATGCTCCAGGTCCCAAACGTCCGAGCCCAGTTGATCCAGATGTAGATGAACTCACTGCACTGGCCGACGAAGATGAACCAGCGCCTTCAATAATGACAACTTCAGATCCTTGGCCTCTAGTTCCGCCTAAAATTCCAGATCCATAAGGTCCAAGTGGACCAGCGCCTGCGCCTGCTCCTGCACCGGCTCCAGCACCAGAAGCGGCTCCAGCACCAGAACCGACTCCAAGTGATGCTCCAGGTCCCAAACGTCCGAGCCCAGTTGATCCAGATGTAGATGAACTCACTGCACTGGCCGACGAAGATGAACCAGCGCCTCCAATAATGACAACTTCAGATCCTTGGCCTCTAGTTCCGCCTAAAATTCCAGATCCATAAGGTCCAAGTGGACCAGCGCCTGCGCCTGCTCCTGCACCAGCGCCAGAACCTACTCCAGCGCCTGCGCCTGCTCCTGCACCAGCGCCAGAACCTACTCCAGCACCGGCTCCAGCACCAAAACCGGCTCCAGCGCCAGACAATCTCACACCTGATAGGTTTCTTGGTCCTGAGCCCGAAGAGCTAGAAGCGCCTGCTGCGGCTGCTGATGAAGAAGCACCTTTATCGACAACGACGATAGTCCCTTTTGGTCCAACTACACTGTCTAGTCTTCTAGATCCCGTGAGACTGGATCCTGCTCCAGCGCCTGCGCCTGCTCCAGCGCCTGCGCCTGCTCCAGCGCCTGCGCCTGCTCCTGCACCGGCTCCAGCACCAGAAGCGGCTCCAGCACCAGAACCGACTCCAAGTGATGCTCCAGGTCCCAAACGTCCGAGCCCAGTTGATCCAGATGTAGATGAACTCACTGCACTGGTCGACGAAGATGAACCAGCGCCTCCAATAATGACAACTTCAGATCCTTGGCCTCTAGTTCCGCCTAAAATTCCAGATCCATAAGGTCCAAGTGGACCAGCGCCTGCGCCTGCTCCTGCACCAGCGCCAGAACCTACTCCAGCGCCTGCGCCTGCTCCTGCACCAGCTCCAGAACCTACTCCAGCACCGGCTCCAGCACCAGAACCGGCTCCAGCGCCAGACAATCTCACACCTGATAGGTTTCTTGGTCCTGAGCCCGAAGAGCTAGAAGCGCCTGCTGCGGCTGCTGATGAAGAAGTACCTTTATCGACAACGACGATAGTCCCTTTTGGTCCAACTACACTGTCTAGTCTTCTAGATCCCGTGAGACTGGATCCTGCTCCAGCGCCTGCGCCTGCTCCTGCTCCAGCGCCTGCGCCTGCTCCTGCACCGGCTCCAGCACCAGAAGCGGCTCCAGCACCAGAACCGACTCCAAGTGATGCTCCAGGTCCCAAACGTCCGAGCCCAGTTGATCCAGATGTAGATGAACTCACTGCACTGGCCGACGAAGATGAACCAGCGCCTCCAATAATGACAACTTCAGATCCTTGGCCTCTAGTTCCGCCTAAAATTCCAGATCCATAAGGTCCAAGTGGACCAGCGCCTGCGCCTGCTCCTGCACCAGCGCCAGAACCTACTCCAGCGCCTGCGCCTGCTCCTGCACCAGCGCCAGAACCTACTCCAGCACCGGCTCCAGCACCAGAACCGGCTCCAGCGCCAGACAATCTCACACCTGATAGGTTTCTTGGTCCTGAGCCCGAAGAGCTAGAAGCGCCTGCTGCGGCTGCTGATGAAGAAGCACCTTTATCGACAACGACGATAGTCCCTTTTGGTCCAACTACACTGTCTAGTCTTCTAGATCCCGTGAGACTGGATCCTGCTCCAGCGCCTGCGCCTGCTCCTGCTCCAGCGCCTGCGCCTGCTCCTGTACCGGCTCCAGCACCAGAAGCGGCTCCAGCACCAGAACCGACTCCAAGTGATGCTCCAGGTCCCAAACGTCCGAGCCCAGTTGATCCAGATGTAGATGAACTCACTGCACTGGCCGATGAAGATGAACCAGCGCCTTCAATAATGACAACTTCAGATCCTTGGCCTCTAGTTCCGCCTAAAATTCCAGATCCATAAGGTGTAAGTGGACCAGCGCCTGCGCCTGCTCCTGCACCAGCGCCAGAACCTACTCCAGCGCCTGCGCCTGCTCCTGCACCAGCGCCAGAACCTACTCCAGCACCGGCTCCAGCACCAGAACCGGCTCCAGCGCCAGACAATCTCACACCTGATAGGTTTCTTGGTCCTGAGCCCGAAGAGCTAGAAGCGCCTGCTGCGGCTGCTGATGAAGAAGTACCTTTATCGACAACGACGATAGTCCCTTTTGGTCCAACTACACTGTCTAGTCTTCTAGATCCCGTGAGACTGGATCCTGCTCCAGCGCCTGCGCCTGCTCCTGCTCCAGCGCCTGCGCCTGCTCCTGCACCGGCTCCAGCACCAGAAGCGGCTCCAGCACCAGAACCGACTCCAAGTGATGCTCCAGGTCCCAAACGTCCGAGCCCAGTTGATCCAGATGTAGATGAACTCACTGCACTGGCCGACGAAGATGAACCAGCGCCTCCAATAATGACAACTTCAGATCCTTGGCCTCTAGTTCCGCCTAAAATTCCAGATCCATAAGGTCCAAGTGGACCAGCGCCTGCGCCTGCTCCTGCACCAGCACCAGAACCTACTCCAGCGCCTGCGCCTGCTCCTGCACCAGCGCCAGAACCTACTCCAGCACCGGCTCCAGCACCAGAACCGGCTCCAGCGCCAGACAATCTCACACCTGATAGGTTTCTTGGTCCTGAGCCCGAAGAGCTAGAAGCGCCTGCTGCGGCTGCTGATGAAGAAGTACCTTTATCGACAACGACGATAGTCCCTTTTGGTCCAACTACACTGTCTAGTCTTCTAGATCCCGTGAGACTGGATCCTGCTCCAGCGCCTGCGCCTGCTCCAGCGCCTGCGCCTGCTCCTGCACCGGCTCCAGCACCAGAAGCGGCTCCAGCACCAGAACCGACTCCAAGTGATGCTCCAGGTCCCAAACGTCCGAGCCCAGTTGATCCAGATGTAGATGAACTCACTGCACTGGCCGACGAAGATGAACCAGCGCCTTCAATAATGACAACTTCAGATCCTTGGCCTCTAGTTCCGCCTAAAATTCCAGATCCATAAGGTGTAAGTGGACCAGCGCCTGCGCCTGCTCCTGCACCAGCGCCAGAACCTACTCCAGCGCCTGCGCCTGCTCCTGCACCAGCGCCAGAACCTACTCCAGCACCGGCTCCAGCACCAGAACCGGCTCCAGCGCCAGACAATCTCACACCTGATAGGTTTCTTGGTCCTGAGCCCGAAGAGCTAGAAGCGCCTGCTGCGGCTGCTGATGAAGAAGCACCTTTATCGACAACGACGATAGTCCCTTTTGGTCCAACTACACTGTCTAGTCTTCTAGATCCCGTGAGACTGGATCCTGCTCCAGCGCCTGCGCCTGCTCCTGCTCCAGCGCCTGCGCCTGCTCCTGCACCGGCTCCAGCACCAGAAGCGGCTCCAGCACCAGAACCGACTCCAAGTGATGCTCCAGGTCCCAAACGTCCGAGCCCAGTTGATCCAGATGTAGATGAACTCACTGCACTGGCCGATGAAGATGAACCAGCGCCTTCAATAATGACAACTTCAGATCCTTGGCCTCTAGTTCCGCCTAAAATTCCAGATCCATAAGGTGTAAGTGGACCAGCGCCTGCGCCTGCTCCTGCACCAGCGCCAGAACCTACTCCAGCGCCTGCGCCTGCTCCTGCACCAGCGCCAGAACCTACTCCAGCACCGGCTCCAGCACCAGAACCGGCTCCAGCGCCAGACAATCTCACACCTGATAGGTTTCTTGGTCCTGAGCCCGAAGAGCTAGAAGCGCCTGCTGCGGCTGCTGATGAAGAAGTACCTTTATCGACAACGACGATAGTCCCTTTTGGTCCAACTACACTGTCTAGTCTTCTAGATCCCGTGAGACTGGATCCTGCTCCAGCGCCTGCGCCTGCTCCTGCTCCAGCGCCTGCGCCTGCTCCTGCACCGGCTCCAGCACCAGAAGCGGCTCCAGCACCAGAACCGACTCCAAGTGATGCTCCAGGTCCCAAACGTCCGAGCCCAGTTGATCCAGATGTAGATGAACTCACTGCACTGGCCGACGAAGATGAACCAGCGCCTCCAATAATGACAACTTCAGATCCTTGGCCTCTAGTTCCGCCTAAAATTCCAGATCCATAAGGTCCAAGTGGACCAGCGCCTGCGCCTGCTCCTGCACCAGCACCAGAACCTACTCCAGCGCCTGCGCCTGCTCCTGCACCAGCGCCAGAACCTACTCCAGCACCGGCTCCAGCACCAGAACCGGCTCCAGCGCCAGACAATCTCACACCTGATAGGTTTCTTGGTCCTGAGCCCGAAGAGCTAGAAGCGCCTGCTGCGGCTGCTGATGAAGAAGTACCTTTATCGACAACGACGATAGTCCCTTTTGGTCCAACTACACTGTCTAGTCTTCTAGATCCCGTGAGACTGGATCCTGCTCCAGCGCCTGCGCCTGCTCCTGCTCCAGCGCCTGCGCCTGCTCCTGCACCGGCTCCAGCACCAGAAGCGGCTCCAGCACCAGAACCGACTCCAAGTGATGCTCCAGGTCCCAAACGTCCGAGCCCAGTTGATCCAGATGTAGATGAACTCACTGCACTGGCCGACGAAGATGAACCAGCGCCTTCAATAATGACAACTTCAGATCCTTGGCCTCTAGTTCCGCCTAAAATTCCAGATCCATAAGGTCCAAGTGGACCAGCGCCTGCGCCTGCTCCTGCACCAGCGCCAGAACCTACTCCAGCGCCTGCGCCTGCTCCTGCACCAGCGCCAGAACCTACTCCAGCACCGGCTCCAGCACCAGAACCGGCTCCAGCGCCAGACAATCTCACACCTGATAGGTTTCTTGGTCCTGAGCCCGAAGAGCTAGAAGCGCCTGCTGCGGCTGCTGATGAAGAAGCACCTTTATCGACAACGACGATAGTCCCTTTTGGTCCAACTACACTGTCTAGTCTTCTAGATCCCGTGAGACTGGATCCTGCTCCAGCGCCTGCGCCTGCTCCTGCTCCAGCGCCTGCGCCTGCTCCTGCACCGGCTCCAGCACCAGAAGCGGCTCCAGCACCAGAACCGACTCCAAGTGATGCTCCAGGTCCCAAACGTCCGAGCCCAGTTGATCCAGATGTAGATGAACTCACTGCACTGGCCGACGAAGATGAACCAGCGCCTCCAATAATGACAACTTCAGATCCTTGGCCTCTAGTTCCGCCTAAAATTCCAGATCCATAAGGTCCAAGTGGACCAGCGCCTGCGCCTGCTCCTGCACCAGAACCAGAACCTACTCCAGCGCCTGCGCCTGCTCCTGCACCAGCGCCAGAACCTACTCCAGCACCGGCTCCAGCACCAGAACCGGCTCCAGCGCCAGACAATCTCACACCTGATAGGTTTCTTGGTCCTGAGCCCGAAGAGCTAGAAGCGCCTGCTGCGGCTGCTGATGAAGAAGCACCTTTATCGACAACGACGATAGTCCCTTTTGGTCCAACTACACTGTCTAGTCTTCTAGATCCCGTGAGACTGGATCCTGCTCCAGCGCCTGCGCCTGCTCCTGCTCCAGCGCCTGCGCCTGCTCCTGCACCGGCTCCAGCACCAGAAGCGGCTCCAGCACCAGAACCGACTCCAAGTGATGCTCCAGGTCCCAAACGTCCGAGCCCAGTTGATCCAGATGTAGATGAACTCACTGCACTGGCCGACGAAGATGAACCAGCGCCTTCAATAATGACAACTTCAGATCCTTGGCCTCTAGTTCCGCCTAAAATTCCAGATCCATAAGGTCCAAGTGGACCAGCGCCTGCGCCTGCTCCTGCACCAGCGCCAGAACCTACTCCAGCGCCTGCGCCTGCTCCTGCACCAGCGCCAGAACCTACTCCAGCACCGGTTCCAGCACCAGAACCAGCTCCAGCGCCAGACAATCTCACACCTGATAGGTTTCTTGGTCCTGAGCCCGAAGAGCTAGAAGCGCCTGCTGCGGCTGCTGATGAAGAAGCATCTTTATCGACAACGACGATAGTCCCTTTTGGTCCAACTACACTGTCTAGTCTTCTAGATCCCGTGAGACTGGATCCTGCTCCAGCGCCTGCGCCTGCTCCTGCTCCAGCGCCTGCGCCTGCTCCTGTACCGGCTCCAGCACCAGAAGCGGCTCCAGCACCAGAACCGACTCCAAGTGATGCTCCAGGTCCCAAACGTCCGAGCCCAGTTGATCCAGATGTAGATGAACTCACTGCACTGGCCGATGAAGATGAACCAGCGCCTTCAATAATGACAACTTCAGATCCTTGGCCTCTAGTTCCGCCTAAAATTCCAGATCCATAAGGTGTAAGTGGACCAGCGCCTGCGCCTGCTCTTGCACCAGCGCCAGAACCTACTCCAGCGCCTGCGCCTGCTCCTGCACCAGCGCCAGAACCTACTCCAGCACCGGCTCCAGCACCAGAACCAGCTCCAGCGCCAGACAATCTCACACCTGATAGGTTTCTTGGTCCTGAGCCCGAAGAGCTAGAAGCGCCTGCTGCGGCTGCTGATGAAGAAGCACCTTTATCGACAACGACGATAGTCCCTTTTGGTCCAACTACACTGTCTAGTCTTCTAGATCCCGTGAGACTGGATCCTGCTCCAGCGCCTGCGCCTGCTCCTGCTCCAGCGCCTGCGCCTGCTCCTGCACCGGCTCCAGCACCAGAAGCGGCTCCAGCACCAGAACCGACTCCAAGTGATGCTCCAGGTCCCAAACGTCCGAGCCCAGTTGATCCAGATGTAGATGAACTCACTGCACTGGCCGACGAAGATGAACCAGCGCCTCCAATAATGACAACTTCAGATCCTTGGCCTCTAGTTCCGCCTAAAATTCCAGATCCATAAGGTCCAAGTGGACCAGCGCCTGCGCCTGCTCCTGCACCAGAACCAGAACCTACTCCAGCGCCTGCGCCTGCTCCTGCACCAGCGCCAGAACCTACTCCAGCACCGGCTCCAGCACCAGAACCGGCTCCAGCGCCAGACAATCTCACACCTGATAGGTTTCTTGGTCCTGAGCCCGAAGAGCTAGAAGCGCCTGCTGCGGCTGCTGATGAAGAAGTACCTTTATCGACAACGACGATAGTCCCTTTTGGTCCAACTACACTGTCTAGTCTTCTAGATCCCGTGAGACTGGATCCTGCTCCAGCGCCTGCGCCTGCTCCAGCGCCTGCGCCTGCTCCTGCACCGGCTCCAGCACCAGAAGCGGCTCCAGCACCAGAACCGACTCCAAGTGATGCTCCAGGTCCCAAACGTCCGAGCCCAGTTGATCCAGATGTAGATGAACTCACTGCACTGGCCGACGAAGATGAACCAGCGCCTTCAATAATGACAACTTCAGATCCTTGGCCTCTAGTTCCGCCTAAAATTCCAGATCCATAAGGTGTAAGTGGACCAGCGCCTGCGCCTGCTCCTGCACCAGCGCCAGAACCTACTCCAGCGCCTGCGCCTGCTCCTGCACCAGCGCCAGAACCTACTCCAGCACCGGCTCCAGCACCAGAACCGGCTCCAGCGCCAGACAATCTCACACCTGATAGGTTTCTTGGTCCTGAGCCCGAAGAGCTAGAAGCGCCTGCTGCGGCTGCTGATGAAGAAGCACCTTTATCGACAACGACGATAGTCCCTTTTGGTCCAACTACACTGTCTAGTCTTCTAGATCCCGTGAGACTGGATCCTGCTCCAGCGCCTGCGCCTGCTCCTGCACCAGCGCCAGAACCTACTCCAGCACCAGATGCTCTCGCACCTGTTGATGTAGATGAACTCGCTGCACCCGTCGACGAAGACGAACCAGCTTGTTCAATAATGATAACTGGAGAACCTTGGCCTCTATATCCCACTAGGCCACTTGGTCCGCCTTCTTCGCCGGGTCCGCCTAAGTCTATAGGTCCTAAAGATCCAAGTGATGCTTCAGGTCCCAAACGTCCGGGCCCAGTTGAACCAGATGTAGATGAACTCATTGCACTGGCCGACGAAGACGAACCAGCGTCTTTAATAATGACAACTTCAGATCCTTGGCCTCTAGTTCCGCCTAAAATTCCAGATCCATAAGGTCCAAGTGGACCAGCGCCTGCGCCTGCTCCTGCACCAGCGCCAGAACCTACTACAGCACCGGCACCAGCGCCTGCGCCTGCTCCTGCACCGGCTCCAGCACCAGAAGCGGCTTCAGCACCAGAACCGACTCCAAGTGATGCTCCAGGTCCCAAACGTCCGAGCCCAGTTGATCCAGATGTAGATGAACTCACTGCACTGGCCGACGAAGACGAACCAGCGTCTTTAATAATGACAACTTCAGATCCTTGGCCTCTAGTTCCGCCTAAAATTCCAGATCCATAAGGTCCAAGTGGACCAGCGCCTGCGCCTGCTCCTGCACCAGCGCCAGAACCTACTCCAGCGCCTGCGCCTGCTCCTGCACCAGCGCCAGAACCTACTCCAGCACCGGCTCCAGCACCAGAACCGGCTCCAGCGCCAGACAATCTCACACCTGATAGGTTTCTTGGTCCTGAGACTGAAGAGCTAGAAGTGCTTGTTGCAGCAGCTGATGAAGTAGTATCTTTATTGACAATAACAACAGATCCATGTGGTGCTCTAGGACGAACTATACTGCCTGGTTCTCTAATCACTCCTAATCCAGAACCTGCTACGGCTCCAGCACCGGCACTAGATGCAGTTGCGCTACCCGGTTTCGATGTAGAAGAGCTGGACGCACTTGTAGCGGTGGCAGAACCGGTAGGAACTCTTTTTATTACAACATCTTCTTCATAAATAGTTTCATGTCCTGAGGCATCTGTTTCAATTACAAACGTTCTGACAACTTTATCTTCACCTGAAACGTTGCCAGGAGTACCCCCTCTTTCGAATTTCTTGCGTGTAATCGATTTTTCGAAAACGGTCCCATTTTTATCAACATCGATTTCTTCAGTTGTGCTTAAGTCTGTCTCTTTGAATCCTTCTTCTTCGTAGTCGTGTAAATTTTGCACAACTTCTGCATTGATGTACTGTAAGGAAAAGTTTACTGTTTATTGCTACTGACTGAAGCCAGCTGAATTTTTTAATGTTTTGTTTTGAAATTATGTTTTTATTGTTTGCTAATTTTTTTTTAGTATTTCAGACATTGTGCTATTTAAGGTAGTATAGGTATTAAGGTATTTAAAGTATTATTTAAGGTATGTATTTATGGGTAAAATTAAATTATATGGCTCCAAATAATTTAGAATGGAAGCTTGGAAATACATACAACTGCTTTGTTTGTTGTACCTTCCAACATTTATTTAAAGAAAATTGAATTTTGGTTTCTTTGTGACACTATAGTAATTTTTACATTATATTTTTATTAAAAAAAATACAAAATTTACCCAGGTAATAATATTTTAAACTATAATAAATTACCTTTTTTATGTGATAGAAGTATATTTTCAAATCTTGACCATAAAAAATTATGACCTTATTTCATAGTAGATTTAGTTATTGAAGGCACACTGTGTACCGCAGTTATTAACTGGCAGTCTTAAGTAATAACCACTCCCTTACGGAAGACCACAGCAAATTAACTAGTAATTATCTTTACTAATAATTAAATATATTTGGTTGTATCCAGCCCTCTTCTATATATTTACTAGCTGACCTGGCAAACGTTGTTTTGCCAAAAAAAAATTGGGTGGGCCACCCTTATCACTTAGGGGTATATAAAATAGTTTACGACCTATTCTCAGACCTACCTAATATACACTATTTCATAAAAATCGGTCAAGCAGTTTCGGAGGAGTTTGGTTACAAACACTGTGACACGAGAATTTTATATATGTATATACATACATATACAAGATTTATAACTGAATATGTATATGTTTTTGTATATATTTTAGTTTTTTTTCTCGCATAAGTCTAAATTCTTTTATAATTATTTCTTACCACCGAAGTAATTAACTGTAAAAAAAATTGCATCAGTAAATTGTCTACAACAAACTACTGGCGACCCGACCCGCTCCCCGATACGCCCGGGGTGCAATTTTTAATATACACAAACCTTCACCATTTATCCCTCCTCTAAATTTTGAAGGATACACAAACCAATATTTTTATAATATGTATATAAAATTTTATTGTTTTTATAAAATATTAATGCTTTCTAAATTTTTAATATGCTAGTAATCTCTTATACTTCTAACCGATCCATTTAATTTTAGGACATTTTTAGTATAGACTATATTTTCATATTTAAAATTTAGACAATATATATACATATAGTAGATACATATAAACACAATGTAAGTTATGTAAGGATGATATAAAATTATTAATAAAAGTTAATATAAAGTTGTAATAGTACTCACCTGCAATGCACAGCACAAGATCACGAAGGGTGTGACTCTCATATTTTGAGAGTTAGTACCGAACTGATGCTGCATACAAAGTTTCACGCCTTTATATACTCAAAAATGTGCAAAATACTGACGTACAGACTGTTTACGAACCAAATATGTTTAAACTTGATCAAACATTGACAGAATTAAAGAAATTACAATGTTATTGTGTGGAACAAAGTCGATGTCACCTTATGGTTTTGAACAATGTGATCTTAATTAGAGCTTGATGAAGTAATTGTATTTCTGCAATTGTGGTCGGTCGGGAAAAACATGTTTACTCCGTTCTGCTGAAAACGAACACCTCGGCTACGTCAATTCGCCTGTCGGCAGCAATAGAAAAAAAAAGTATAACTGTAGCCGAATTGCAACTATAATGTCCAAGACTTAAAGTTTAACTTAACTTTAAGCTTATTGATGAGCCCGTTGGATGAATGATAGGGATGAATGAACAGCCTTAACGCTCTGTTCCCAGGGTTTCCAGGTTCGATTCCAGTCTGCCTTTGGACTTTGCAATCTGGAAATTCGTGGCAGATATGTAGGCAGCCGGTCTGACGGCAGTAAGCACCCTTACAGAAGACAACCGAGAAATAACAGCATGTGAGCTACTCGGTTAGTGAGTAAGGGATACCAGAACCCATTTCCCTATCTTTCCCTAATCCCTTATCCTTAATCCTATTAACTTTGGCAGCGCACATGCAAAACCTGTGGCGCTGTGTAAAACCACCGTCTAGGCATCGGTGGTTACCGAACATCAAGTGGACCGTCTTTTTATCTGCCTATCTGTCGACTTTGACGTAAAAAAAAATGATATTTTAATTTCTGTTAATTTAAAATAAATTACATACATATAGACAGAGGTTTTAAATTATTCTCTTACCAAGTTTTACAAATTGTCATTATATTATATTACTAGCGGTCCGCTCCCGGCTTCGCCCGGGGTGCTTTTTTTTAAGTAAAAACCTTCCCTGATTATCCCTCTTTCCATGAGTGAAGACAGAAATAAAATCGGTCCACTCGTTCTCGAGTTTTGCGCTTGAATACATTTAGGGATTCATTTTTATATTATAGATATGTTCTTGAAATAGTTAAATAACTGTTCGCGCCATTTTGCCGCTTTATTATTGTTTCGTACAGAAACGTTTCTGATTGGTCATATCGGTATATCGGACCAATCAGAGAATCCGCTAGCCGTTCGCCATTTTATATAACAGTCTTGGTTAGGTCTTACCTTCAAGATCGTGTCGTATGTATCGTATGAAGTGTTAAGACTAATGTAAACCGCTTGTTCCGTTTGAAAGTGTTCTATAATCCGATTGCTACCAGCTTATTCATTATCCGCTTAAACCCGCTAATATCTAACCGCGAAAACACCTATTTTCACGAACTGAACTTGGCTTTGGCAGATCTGACCTGACAAGTATTGACAATATAAATATAATTTAATATACATTTTATTATTTTATAATATATATTACAAGAAAATTGTGCAAAAATAATGTTTAAATTGTGACAGTAACATAAGCTTTTTCATGATACCAAGGAATAAATGGAATAAATGCAATTTTTCTCTCGACGAGAGGCTGTGACTGACAACTACGAGAAATTAGACACCAGGCTGGTGCTTATGAAGTCGAAAATTTCAAGCGGCGCAAATATGTAAAATCAGGTAGGTTACATGTTTGTGTCGCTTGCGGTAGAAACCATGGGTCCGTGGGTGCCAGCCGCTCATGAACTTTATAAGGAGCTGGCAAAACGGTTGGTAGAGACGTCGAGTGACCAGAATGCTGGCTCTTACTTTGCCCAGAAGATAAGCATAGGTACGCGTTCAACGGGGCAATGCCGCCAGCATTCTGGCCACTTTTCCGTCTACTAAAAGTTTAATAGGTTTGAATTATTTATAAGTATTTTTTGAAAATAATTAGATTTTAAGTTTTTATGTTTGTATCTTCATAAATTTAAATATTTTGATTTTGTATGTTGTAAAACATTATTATGTAAAATCTTCTTCTCTTTGCAATATTATAGTATCGATTAATGTATAGTAAATTAAACTCTGATTTCAGGAATATAAAAAAAAACAAACAACTAGACCGATGGACCTCGCCTCACTCAGGCGCATTGGAAGAATTTTTATAAATGATATATTGTAGCCTATGTGTATTTGAGAAATATGCACTTAACAGTAGGTAATTATCAAATAGTGAAAGAATTTTACAGTAAGTACGTAGTTACGAAGATTCCCCTACATATGAAACAAACTAAAAATTCCTTTCTATTTCTCTTTATCATATTAGTATAGATTTATTATTATTGTACAGTTCGAGAAGCTCCGAGACATCGTCTCGTCCAAAATTCCTGTGTCTCAAAACAAAAGTCTTCGACTACGAGTCTCGTAAGAAAGCTAAGCGTCGCTCAATGAGCTATGGGAGAGGGCTATGCTCGGGGTTACACCAGTTACACTGCGAGATCGAATCAGGGAGGAGATCCGTAGACGAACGAAAGTTACCGACATAAGCCGGCGGTTACAATCAATAAGTTGAAGTGTCAGTGGGCACGACTCATGGTATGCAGAGCCGACTGCCGCTGGAGCCGGAAGGTTATTGAATGGAGGCCACGGACCGGCAAGCGCAGCGTTCGACGACCACCCACTAGGTGGACAGACGATCTAATAAGGGCGGTATCGGACCCTTTGGACCCACAAGTTCTGAGGCTACAAACGATAGAGTGCCCGTTGGACCCGCTAGTGGCCGCGGGTAGTCGGTGGATCTGACCGGTCTTATTGCAAAATTATGGGGGAGGCCAATCAAATCAAATCAAATCAAAATCAAAATATTTATTTATCAATTAGGTTTCTCACGAAACTCTTATGATCGTTATTGTCAATTTAAATCTACCAGGGTTTCGGAAAAAAAGCCAAGATGACGATCCTGAGAAGAAACCCCGAAAGAAACTCAGGATACTATTCTTTTTGTCATCTTTAAAATATAAAAATTACAATTAAGTACACTTAATACAAACATAAAGTTCATATAGGTACAATACTAAGCAAAACATAGTATGAGCTCCGGATCCAAGCTAGCAGTGGACGTTCTGTGGCTGGGATGATAATGATGACTGTTAACACCGACAAACAAAGATTGTAACATTGGTCAGAGCTTACTAAGTACCTTTTTTAAGGAGGGGAAATGACGTTTACGCACTATCCCTCGTCGACGGGGACAGTCGACGAGGGGGTGTGGGACTCGCCCGGACGAAGAATTAAATTTCTCGTTTACAATTTTCTTAAAAACAAGTATCTAAGTACGTCATGTTTTATTAAAATGTAAAAAGTCTGGTCTCTAACAATCGTACAATTAAAGTCTGTATTATTACAATGAATCAGATGATTATTGTATTCATATTTATTAAATGTTCTTGTTTTTCTGATTTTTAATTGCCGAATACAAACAATTTGTAATCACGTTATATTGAACATGTTTAATCAATGTTCCAATCTATCCATTCTCAAAATTCAATGCTAATCCAAAATATCAAAACAAAGATTGATTAAATAATGTCGGGGGCAAAAGCTATTTTGTTATATTAAGAAAAATAATTCATATTTATAATATGTATCTGTATCTTAAAACTAAATCACGGAGGTGTGTTTAAATTCTATTAACACCCCAAGAAATTTATTTGCAAATTTATTTCACTCGGGCAATTCAGCAATAAATATAATATAACCTGAGACTTCTTTTTTTAAAGTTGAATACGGCAAAGCGGTTGACCCCGATTACACCTGATGGTAAATGAAGATGAGGTCAAAGATAAAGTTCGCTTGCCCATCCAATAGCCTATTCCCTGTGTACTTAAAGAGTCCCAAGTTTTAAATTTCAGGAAAATAATAAAAGGGAGAGAATTCCAGTCGCTCGTTGTACAATAAATGTAGACGGAAAGGGCTTTGTGCCAATAGGTAGTATGTCCACAACGTGAGAGTGAGAGTGAATAACCCTTTTTTAGGAGGGGAAATGACGTTTACGCACTATCCCTCGTCGGTCCACTGTTAATGTCTTGAGCCGTAACGCGTCTTTGTTGGGTATATCAAGACGTCAGAGGGCCTAGTGCGAGTTTTACTCGATCAAACGCGACGAACACGTAAATGTCAATTTGTATGGGAATGAAGCAGCGCCACCTGGTGTGTCACGTGTAGGTCTGCTTCATTCCCATACAAATTGACATTTACTTGTTCGTCGCGTTTGATCGAGTAAAACTCGCACTAGGCCCTCTGATGCCCACTTCTGACACCATGACGTTATTTACGCAACGTGCACCGCGACGTACGCCCGGGCACGTCGGCCGACTCTTCGGCGCCTCAGTCGATCGGCTGGGGGTCAACCCCGCAGGACCGCTCCCTGGCCTCTGCCACTCAAGGGTGAATAACCTCCCCACGCTTAGTAGCCCAAGGACGAAAAGAAGATGGGGATTCTAAGTAATGAAATCCTGAGCACACCATTCAAAATGTATCAAATAGAAAACCAACAGGCAGGGAACACGTCGGTGTTTTTGACTCCGAAGCTTGGTTTCAGCCGGTGAGCTACTTTATGGACTAGCTGAACCGTCTCAAAGGTGAATGTAGTGGATAAGTATTTAGAAAAACCAGGATGTGGTTTTAAATACTCGACCTGTTGTACAAATTTTTTGTTGAGGTGTCTTAACTGCAAAAGACACACTGTAGATAAAAATATTTAAGATTTTAACCCTTAGCGGTCACACGGAGTTACTGGTTACCCCAGGCTTAGAAAAAGTGGAATTAGAGGTCTAAAACCGGTTGCAGACAACTGTGAGATGTGACTTCGCTATATAGTAAGCCAAAAAAATGCATGGCGGCGCTTCGAGCGTTCGTTACCCTAGTGAGAGTTATCCTACCCTAGAGTAACCCCAGTGTAACCGCAACCGTTATTCAGTACAAATTAATATTTTTTTCGAATATATTATGGCGCAAATCGACGAAATAAAGGTAAGTTTTTGATATTTTAGTAACATTTTTTTTAAATTCCTATTGCACATTTTTAAATCTAGTCTATTTATGTAAAATATGAATTGTTTATCGAATAAATCTTGTCTACGTTCATTGTAGGTTAACACGTGGATTCTAGTTTATGAAAATACGATATATATATACTTAGTACCATATTATTATTAAAAAAATAATTAAAAAATTTAATGTCTCAAATACTAAAAAATAAAAAATAAAGTACAATATATATATCCCAATAAATTTATTGACTAAAAAAGTTCGACATGTGAGAAGTGAAATAGAAGTGAACTAAAATGAAATATGTATTCAAAAGCTTAATAAAACGCAAAAAAGCCAATTTCATGATTTGTAATGTTTTTCATTTTTCCCTCCAGTAATTTTGCAAAATAAATATACTTTTTGAATAATCGGCGGATACTGTTATTTTTTATGGTAGTGGTATATATTGTGAGGACTATCCCAAAACTCTAAACAATGGCGGGTTTAAGCGGTTAATGTTGCAAAATGGCGGAGTTGTGAATTTTTTCCGAAAAAAAACCATTTTTCTTGAATTTTCACCTATATAACCAGTTTTTAGAGCGCCATCTATGAATTAACCAACTTAAACTATTATAAATGTTGAAGAACTCTTCAACGAACATGACACAATCAATTAACAGTCTTAAAACATCTACACATCTTGTCGAATTGGGTTTTTCAGCGTGGGGTAATGAGTTACCCCGTGTGGCCGCTATGTGACCTGGCTGAGGTGTGGCCGCTAAGGGTTAACTTAACATGTACAATATATTTACTTTTTTTTTTCTCAATGTGATATAAATTTCAAATTAAATAAGAAACTATTTTATATGGAATTTAAATCTTACACACAATATTAATTTTAAAATTAGAAAAGCAAAGCTTGTTAGAATGACCCTCAAAATTAAATGTGTGACATTGAGGGAACGCGTCCCTTTGTTAAGACGAAGACAAAACTATCTTTCGTCCGATCAGAGCCGTAAGAAATCTTAAAGATAGTAATAGAAGGGTTTCTAAGATGGGGAGTCGCATTGTCTTTTTAATTAATGTGACCATATCGCAACTAACTAGCAACTAACTATTAAGTAAATGTTTCAAAAGGACTTTCATAGAACACCTATTCTACCCTAAAATAGATTACAAAATAATTGCTAATATTTTTAGCTATTAAAGCACCAAAAGATTGAAAAAAGATAAAAAACCGTTGCCTCAAGGAACGGTCCAATTAAAGTTGAACTAAGCATTTACAATTTATTTTATTACAAAGCTATCAAGCATGGAGCTCATAATATAGTGGATATAATTGTGTTACCTCGAATTGAGTATGAGATCCCAATTGCATAATACTCTAATAAAAATAGAGCTCTAGATATAATGGGCGGCTGAAGATAAGGAAACAGCTGTGTAGTTTATGAATTCTAAACCAGCTGGTACGACTTGTAGGCAACAACTGGGACGATATTTTGTTTAATTAAGGGTAAAGGGTCATGGTTACTGACTTAACCATGCCGTCGAGCTCTTAGTGATAGTATTTGTATATAAATAAGTATAATTCTTATTATACTATTACTTACAATTTATATTAAATTCAAAGGGGTTGACAAGAAAGTCATTTCGGTTTTTAGTGTGCGCCTTAATCGTTCGATTAAGGAGCTCAGGCTTAAGACGTTGCTTCTGTTAATAGACGACAGTAGTTATGTAACAACAGACCGTCAGCCTGTCTGGCCTTTACAAAGTAGAAGGAAATATTAATTAATGTTCTGATCTTACAAATCCTTCGTAAGCAATTATATTATACCAGTAAAATATTTGGATGTTTATATGTATAGATAAAAAAAGTAGTTATTGTCTCATTATTGAGACGCAACACCAACGATTTTGCCAACTGTTTCCTAAATAATACAATAACTTGTCATTTCTACTCACTCACTACAGGAGTCGTCATTAAGGTAAATAACTCTTTTTTGTTTAGTGTCGGAATTTGAAAAAAATGTGTGGGTTAGTTACAATGGGTATCACAAATCAATCGCTTTTTTATTTTTCAAAAGTCTTTGTATACAGTGTTATACAGTCAAGCAGACGAGTCTACTGGGAATTGAATTTTTTTAATATTATAAACGATGGCAGGTAGATTGACGGTTCATTTGATGGTAGTTGGTTAATATCGGCTTAGGACACAAGCAAAGCAGACGCCGGCGCCCGCCGCCGCCGCACTGTGGGACGAAAACGTCATTCGCGTCTCATAAATGTTTTTATCAAATCGATGGTATTGACCATTTAGCGATTGGAATAGGTATAGGAAGACTTGAATTACATAATGACTATCTTTTTTTTTTTTTCTTCATTATTTCTATTTTTATATGACTCTAAAGTAGTTACTACAGATTACCTCAAATTAGCAGCATTATATATTTCTTTTTTTGATGATTTTATGTATTTTACTGTTAAGAGTGATTACAGAGTGTTATATATTTTTGAAAAGGTTGTCTTTTCGGGAATGCAAATTGGTTATCAGAATACGAATAAATGTATATGCACGGACCGTCACATATTTTTAAAGAAAAGCCTTCCGTTTTTTGTAAAATTTAACTTCTAATAGAGTTTTATACCTTTCCGCTGTCCTCCTCTGCTGATTTATCGGCCTTAATTGATTGATCACATTACACTGAAGTAGAAAAAAGTAAAATTGGCTGCTGCTTCTCTGCATTTCTATGCTTTTTAGCGGCAAACGTGACTTAAGTCAAAACGTCAAACAAACTGAAAACACTATTTAGCGCACTTGAGAAACAAGTTCTATTAAAAACAAATAATTTTTGCATTACTCGATATTTACCAGACGTGTATACTCAAAAGAAAAATCTCTATAATGGGCAAAAAAATATATATTGTCACAGTATGGTCGAAGATAAGGCAAAGATAAAAAATAAATTATCAAACTTTTCTCACGCTAGTTTTTTTATTTTTTCAAGTTGCATTGGTTTTGTGGTTGATGACTAATCATAACTAGTGGTTTTTGCACACCAAACTTTTAATGGTTTTAATTTCTCACATTTGTATTGCACTCAGACCTTATGGTAAAATAGGTACTATAAAATGCGTGGTATTTTCATTAATGTCATCAGAAGCTCACCAAGCTTTTAATAATATATCATTACTTTCGTTAAGGGGTTTGCTGGTAATTTTGTTCATCATCCTAACGGTGACACAGAAATTCAATAAAATGAGTGAGTTTACAATTTCTAAACGTGATTTGTGCAACTATTTAATTAATAATGGAAAAGAAATGGAAGATCTTCGAAAGTTTCTACACGACAACTTTAACTTGACTGATACAAGACTCGAAATCGTGGTATTATCTATCTATAAAATTTTTATTTCAAAATTTAATGATCGCTTCAAAATTTAATGATGATAAAGATCGATTCGAAAAAAACAATAAACAGTGGCTGGACAGTGAATTTGTTGTAAGGTTTTATGAAAATGAACCAACTCCATCTTCATCTGGAGAGCGTGGAAGACCTATTTTACCTTATGATGAGTCATCTGAAAAAACAAAGAAACGAAAGAATATGGAATTGATCCAAGAATTTGGATTCGATTACGTACAAAATGCATACGTGCAAGAACTACTGCACAACTTTATGTGGAGAAATATAATTGGTATTATATGCCTTCTTCAGTACATAAGATATTAATACATGGTGAAGCTATAATAAAACATTTCGCAGTATTGCCCATAGGACAGTTATCGGAAGATGCACAGGAGTCACGCAATAAAGATTACAAAAAAATTCGTTTGACATATTCAAGAAAATGTTCTAGGGAAGCAACAAATGAAGATGTTTTCCACAGATTGTTATTAACATCAGATCCATTTATTTCAAGCTTTAGAAAAACTAAAGCATCAGTAAGCAAAGATCTTTGGGAAGAAGTTTTAGCACTTTTGGAAAATTAAGTTTTTTGGTGATTTAAGTGCTTAGTAAATAATAATAACTTGGTTTTGTGCATAATTTTTTTTGTATTCTTTATTTTAAATTTTTTTTTAAATTTTTTTAGTATACTTGTACGTAGTTTAATTTAAAAATATGTATATTAATATTTAATTTTTGGTTAATATTAAAATAATCTATGATTTATTTTATAATTTCTAATATTTTTAAATTTAAGATGTTTTTACATATTAAAAATAAATATATGCAACGAAAAACTTTTGTTTAAATGATAATAAATATATTCAAGAATATGTGTAAAAAAAATCATAACATTATCTAACTAAACTCAAAAGTTATAGAATTATGAGACGCGAATGACCTTTCCGTCCCACTGTGCGCCGGTGCGCTTTAACGCTGTATGAATTTGAAATCAATCGCTTAAAAAAGCCAATATTTATAGCTAGGTTCCACCTATCTATAAACCCATCAGAAGTGAGATTATTTGCAAAAATTTGCGGTGTCCGATTGTACAGAATCACCTATCGTGAGCGAGTTGTCTCAAAAGCATCAAACTAAAGAATCAGTATAATATTGCTTTATTAAAAAAGATACACTTCTACCAAACTGAAGGGCTTAGAGAATAATGATAATTTTTGTTAAAAACAAAAATATTGTAGTGTCTCCAAATTGTGTACCGTGTAGTATTTCTTTGGATCTAAATAACAGGTTACTAAAAATTAATGGTCAAAATGAAACAATACGTCAACAGGTATAAGTTTATTGATAAATTATGTCTTCGAATTATGAATCGCAATTTTTTTGCCGCATCAACTGGGTTAGAACATATTTGGTGGGGTGTTAACAGTTTTTTTAAAATATCTATTGTTATAAGAGTAACGGTTTTTAATACTATTCACACTGCTAAGTCTCTTCTCCAAGGCCTTCCAATTAAGGAGCTTCCTGTCCAAACTTTTAGCAATATCGGCGAAAGTAAGTAGATACTATTATCAGTCATTAGGGGCGGAAGTTTTTGAGTGGAGACCACTGATCGCAAATCGCAGTGAAGACATCCACCCACAATCTCAGATAAAAATTAAGATTAAGAGCCCTGTAGACGACTGGGTGAAGCCGGTGAAACAATGCCTTCGAAGTGTACAAACACGGTTACATGAACACGAATAGAATTAAACTATACCTCGCCTTAATAAAATATTTACTATTGAAAATGTCGAATTGCGTAATGGAAGGGCGTAAAAAGCAGGTTCCAAAAAATTTAAAGCAGGAGGGAATTACATTTCACACGGAAGTAAACTTGGAAACCAAATACTTTCAATAAAAATGAACAAAAGTTGAACTTGGAACACAAAATCTCAATAGCGTTAACCGGCTTCACTATGTTGTCCGCGAAATTCTTTCTATATTATTTGGTCTGAGTCCATAATATAGATTATAGACAGACGCGGATCAATACTGATTCCAGGTTGCTTATAAAAAATTATGAATTAGGCATATGTATGTCCAGCAGCGGAAGGCTACGGCTGATAATAATGATGATGATGATATCGCTTTTAATAATAATAATATCGCTTTTTGCCAAGCGATACTAAATAAAGCTTATTAAAAAACATACAAGTCTATTAATGAGGTTTTGAGCATGAAAATTCTTTATTTTTCCTTCGCCTATGTTTTCCACGTAAATATTAACCTGCAGGTTAAGTAATAATACAATTGTTTGGAGAGGTCCGCATACATCGGTAATGGTGTTCTTCGGTCGTAAACACGGGTTAGGGTGTTGGCTGTCTCCTCGCTTAATTGAATGCCGAGATTTATTACAGACTTGAGTAAACCACGAGGTAAGGACACTCTGCCATATTTCAATGGATAAGGTACCAAGGTACTTTTAAACTTTCTCACTATATCACATTACTTATTGTATATTTTTAAAATCGTGTTTAATGGATAGCCCATTCCCCTATCCGTTCACTATTGTAATAAAATCGGCAGTGCATAGATAGCAGGACACAATACATTCCGCTATATGTTAGTTTATGTAACTAGGTAGCTCGTCTGATAACCTAGCCATCACTTTATACATGCATTCAAAAGTAACCTCTGATTCAATGAGGTCCTTATTATAAGATCATAATTACTGATGAATGATCCTTCAATTCTAATTTTAACTAAAATAATAAATATCACATAAAATAATAATCCACAAAGTCTGTGATAGTAAAATTGCTAACTGTGTCATTATTTCATTTATTTCATCTTATTTTTTCCCATGTTTTGTTTTATTCATTGACATTATAAATGTTTACCGATCAATACAATATTCAAATAAAGGTAGTATCTACGTATTAAATAACTTGCAATTTAATAAAATATATTCATTAATTAATATATATTAGTACAAATCTTTATATAAAAAAATGTTAAGTTTGTTTGTCAACTCTTCAAATCTCGAGAATGGAAAAGAGGGATAAACAGGGAAAAATTTTTATACACAAATTAATAATAATTTTTTGGCACACAATTAAAATATACAATTATAATGCTTGTCAACAAAAACAAGAAATACGTTTACTGTCCTCAAATTAGTAACAGTTTCACCTGAACCACTCGTATCTAATGAAGACAGCTTAATCCAACATATGTCTACGCCCCTGTACCAAGATATCGAAATTTTCTATAGGAACAATTCGCTTTAACGAACTAGTTTTGAAACCTTATAAGCCTTTTATTTATTTCTAAGATTTTTTTAGATTATATAATACAAAAATTAATAGCTTTACTTATTTTCAGCTTTATTGAACTCAATTATTTATATCTTCTAATACATTATAAAGAGTGAAGATTTTTATTTTAGTAGATATGTTTGTAATCAAATACTACTGGACCAATTTTAAAAATTCTTTCACCTATAGAAATCTACTTTATCAGCGAGCAACATAGGCTATATTTTATTAAGTTACGCGAGAGAAGTCGCGTGCAACAGCTAGCTAGTGCTTTATATTATCAGTATTGACAATATCTTACATCCCTGGTTTTGCTTGTGTTCTTGACAAGAATTGTTGTAATGACCTTTCAGACTATATAGGTAGCCAGAAAAAAAATATAGCGTAGTAAGTAAAGTACCTAGTCTATAAGATTTCTTTTCCAGATTGCTATACGGCAATCTTTATCATATTCAACATTATGAGAGAGGGGTACGATAGTAATGTTACTTGAAAAGCAATATCGTGGTACTGGCCATCAACAAACAAAATCGTTACCAATCGATTAACCGTCATCGAAACCTCATAACGTGATTATTAACTGCCAAAGCTCTTTGAACTGATCACCTATTACATTCCCTTTACAACATGTGCCTTTTCAATAGAGAAAAATGTACCTTTTAATAAGTCTTATTCCAAACAAAAATTATTACTTATAAAACATCTGATACTTTAAATTTGAAGAACAAAATATGGTCCAATGCTATAGCATAAAAATTAGGAATCGACTTAAAAATTGTAGTGGCAGGTTGTTAGTTTTTGTGTTTCAATTTTGAGACAATTACTTAGCAATCTGTTGTTTGAAAAAAGTGAATTTATAAAAACATATTATTCCTTTACTAATTAATTTATGCCTCAAAAAACTCATAATTGATTCATATGACAAACTATTTTGTAAGTATGACATATTGGTCGTGGTCCACCTAAGTACTTTGTCCACCTGTGAGGACCATGGTTTCTTATCCGTAGTCCACCTATGTTCACCTTGTCAGTGTGTGATGTCATTGCTCTGAGTAGTGTGCATTTCGCAATCATGGGCGACCCGTTTGGCGGCAGTAACCACCCCCTTACAAAATACTGCGTAAAAAAACAGCTTCTATTGTTGTGTTTCGGTGTGAGTAAGGAATGCCAGAGCCCATTTCCTTTCCCTTCCCAAAACCTTATGCTTAATGATACTATAGTCGGCAGCTCACTTACAGCAGCAGACGGTAGCCACCTACCATCAAGTGGACCGTCACCCTGTCTGCCGACCTTAGCGTAACAGTTAAAATTTCAGGATAAAAGTATCTTTTATGTTAGTCCAGATAATAAACTATCTGTGTGCCAAATTTCATCCAAATTCGTTTAGCCGTTTTGCGTGAAAGAGTAACAAAGAGTAACAAACTCGCATTTATAATATTAGTACCTAAGTGAGGAAGATCAAGATATAATGTACAATTAATAAGTCGTTGACAAATAGTCTAACTAAGTACTTGTTAAAGTTTCATAAACTCAACAACTGCCTCCATAACTACTTCGCAGTTAAACTATTGGGCAAATTGTTCGATTCGTGAGAATTTGCGTCCATCAAGCAAGATAGCCCAGAAGTAGTACTTGCTAATTGAGCCGTCGACGCTTCGACTAACTAACTTAAACAGTTTCTCTTGCAAATTGTTGTCAACTTAATCACCACTTAGTCTTTAGAGTTTTAGTACAAACGCAATGAAGATACTTTCTTTAAACTTTGTATAATTTGCATAAAATATAATTATTATACAAAAAGTATACAAGACATTGATTTAATTATATAAATATGAGTTGTCAGTGATAACATATAGCGCTGAAACATGGTCTCTATAAGCCAGCTATTGAGAGAACCTGATATGGTCGGAGTACCTACGACCAAGCAGTAACGAAGAGATCCGTAGATAAAAGAGTCACCTATTTATATAACTCAGCGCTTTAATGCAAAGTATTTATTTGGAAGTCAAGAATAACATCAACGGATTTGAATCAACATTAAAAATTATATAAAAAAAAATATTTATTAAAAAAACAGTAGGTAGTTTCACTACAGAAAATACCTAAGTTGTTTCTTATTTATGAATATGCGAGCTATAATTAAAGTATTATAAAAAATATTATCAAATATCCTGACCATATGGAAAGAATAATTTATAAGTCTTAACGTCTTAAAGAACAGGGTTGTCACCCTTGAGTTAAAACATATCCTGTCTTGTAGTCAACGGTGTAAGACGGACGCGCGTGCTATACACATGTTCGTCACATTATCGAAGCAAAATATACTTTATGCATTAAGTAATTGAAGTTCATTTTGCATTCCACATTTAATTAAGGATTTTACCATTACCGTATTTATGGAAATGAGTGACTTCCGTTCGTGTGCCAAACACGCGTCTTCGATGTGCATTATTCCAGTTTTGACCAGGTGCGTACGTTGGGTTTGAATGTTTGAATTATTCAAAAGCTATGTAAAAAAATTCTGGCCTGTTGCACTGATGATGAGCGAAGACTAACATTATTGAAGTAATTAACTTTAAAACACTTTTTTAAAATGGTGAATTAATAAAATACCTAACATTATTATCCGCAAAGATCTTGGCGTTGCCGGTTCCCAGCAGCATAACTATCCCCTTAAAGAAGACCACATGTAACAACAGAACTTTTTGTTTTAGTATTTCAGTGATCTAGTCAGTCATATTAATTACTTGCTGTACTCTATTCTTGACCATTTATCTCATTAAGGTTAGTATCGCACTAAACTTTTATCCAGACTGGTTTTTACACACGCATTTTTACGACGGTAAAGACTTAGGTATCATCAAATGAATCGTCTTTTACTGTATAAAAAATACTTACTTTAACATGATCTTTTCGAGTTTTTTTTCTATGAATTGAATGGCGGTAATAGTATGTGGCTACATTAATGTCATTGGGATTGCAAATTTGCTCAGACTTTAATAGGATAAGGGACAAGAAAACAAATGGCATCCCTTACTCAATCCCCGGCAGGGACACAAAAGCACATGTGCTGGTAATTCACGGTGGTCTGCAGTAAGGAGGTGTGTGCTAACTGCCATTAGACGGGCTGTCCAGTTTATACAATGCCATGAAGTGTGTGTGCCCCTTTACTACTTACTTATTGCTACTTACTTATTTATTAAAAAATAAAAAATAAAGCAGTAAATGTAGGTATAATTTTTATTTAAAAAGAAGCATTTATTGAAAAAATTTGTTATAAGATATTAAAAATGTAAAAGTACGTTATTTTCGTCGCGGTCGAGCAATCACTTTTAAATTTTTAAGACGCCCTAACGTGCCATAACGTACAAACTCCAGAGGTTTTCAACTGCTGGGTTCGCAGCGTTTAAAATTACATATATAAAGTAAATACCTTAAACCAAAAAAAAACAAGGACATTGAATTTTATTTAAAAATTAGTATTTACTTATTATCATTTTGAAAATAGACTTACGCAATAAACCATTGTTAGAAATGGACAAAAAGTATATGGTGATTGTATTATCTATTAGTTATGCCTAATACACATATTATTAAAAAATATAATTAATAATAATAATATCTTCTATGCCTATACACATATTATTAAAAAAGTTCGCTGTCAATGGCAAATTATTTAAGGCAATTTTCGAAAAATGCTAATAGTACAAAACCAGCATATTGTTTAATTTTCTGTAATTTTTCAGTAAAAATTTTAAATAGGTATATTGTAATTATTTATTAAACAACATGTATCCTACCCTAAAAATAAAAAGTAGGTAAATATCGGAAATTTCTAACTGAGACGCTCCAATTTTCTTTTTGGAAATTTTAAATTCCGTTGTTTGAAATAAACTTTAAGAGATTGATTTTGATTTTAAATTGAAAGTTTGATTGGATACTGTTGGTATTTGTCTTTTAAATTTGAATGTATGCATTATTGTATACAGGGTGTGGCCTGTATTAAGAGCAATAAATTTAAACGATGATTCTTTAGAGTATACGCAGTTACGTTAACCTAATCATAATGCTCCAAAGTGCTTGTACTCAGAGATATAGCATTTCACAGTTACAATACATAATCAACAAATTTCATGATCGCTAAATTGTCGGTTATCAGTCGTTAGATGTCTTGGTACAGGGTACTGTGGCGAGAACGATCGTAAATGTCAATGTCAAGTATCCGACTGGACACATTATGTCTGTAGTAGCGCATGTAATATCGGACGGTTTTCAATTCCGATACTGATTTCCGATATTACAGTCTAATATCGAAATTCCGATGTTAATATCGGAATTATTGAAAGTGCTTATATTCTTTATTAACTACACATTTTCGTCAAAGGTTTGATTGAGAACAATAAAAGAAGTAAAATTTTTGATAATTATTCTTTAATAATCATTTTACCCAAATGTTTTTATAATTAAAATAGAATAACTTTCTCGTTGAAAATAGGTACTTACTACTGGAAAATTATTTCGCTCAAAATCAACACTAAAGTCTTATAATTATATACTTTGGCATTTGTACTCGCATATCAGTTGAAATTTCTTATACTATATGAAAACAAAAAAATTATCGCAAATAAAATCAACAATTATTAGAAATAAAAACTAGTCTTGAAACTTCTTATGATTATTTAAAATTTTCAATAAAATCAACTTTAAACTTCTTTCTTATCTTATAAGATACACATTTTTAATAAAATCAACAATTTTTTTGTAACAAATATTAGAAAATATTAGAATAAATAAAAGAGACGGTCTGTTCTTTGTTCTGTTAGTTAAAAGTTAGAATATTTTGATATAATGAACGTGGTTTTTTACGATTTACAATGAGCGTTTATTGTTGAACAGTGTGCATGAATAATACTACTGGAAGAAATAACAATTTATCCTACTTTATAGGAAAGAAATATATGATTATTACATACGTTTTGATTAAATAACCTGAATAAATAACTTAAATTGAAGTAAAATAATTTTTTTGGAGGTTTACTACACAGAATGTTGTTAACGTTAGACAATTCATGCGATTATATCGTTTTAAAACATAATATAGCAAATAATTTAATTACGATATTATGCGATATTAAATGACTCAGTATCGGAATTGTAATATCGGAATTAATCGTAAATATGGTTCCGAGATTCCGATGTTATGATATTCCGAGATTCCGATATTCATGCCCTAGTCTGTAGTAGTACATTGCTGGCTCGATTAATTTTGTTAGAAAATAACAGTAAATTTGTTTTTCATTTTAATTAATTGAAACCATTTGGAATTAATTACTGATTCGTTAAAAGGTCTATATTTTAATTTATTGCTCTTATTACAGGCCACATCCTGTATAAGTATGTGCATTACTATTAGCTACATTCACTCAAAATGCACGTGTCAGATATGAAACTTATTTGACAATCAAATACTATATAGTGAGTAGAGAGAAAAAGAGCGAATTAAAATAAAATAAATATTTAACAATACAATACAGTTACAGGAAAAGAAGTGTTACACAAAATCCGACCTAAAAATTTTACTTTCATCGCGCGCAAACAAGTTTCATTTCAAAAAGTTACTGCGAAATCAGTAGCAAAAAATTTACAAAAAAAAAATCCTTCATATTTATAAAGCAGACTCGAAACTAAATGAATTATTTAACGAAATATTCATAACTAAAAACATAGTTTAGTCCTGTGAAATTTGCAGCCCTTTAGTTTGGTAGCGCTGGTGAAGGCGCGTGGCAGTATGACCGTTAAAATAAGTCACCGTGCAATACTTCCTATCGCAGGGACGGACTGAAAATTTTTATTTATTTTTTTGTATTTATAGCTTGGTAAGTTGATTAAAAATGATATGTGTGTATTTTAAAAAATAAGCTCTTTAAAGTTATTACCGTCAAATATAATAAATACATTTCTGCCATCGTCTTTTGCAATATTCTAAGTATTACAGAAAAGCAAATTTTAATAAAAAGCGATAATAATGTTTTTTTTTTTAAATAAAAAGCGTATTTTTTTTTTAAAAAAGAACAAAAATAAGGAAGGAGAAAAGGAAAAATGGGTAAATACCGCCAGACGCGACTGCGCAATACAGTATGCCTTAACACTAACTAAAACATTTTAAAATAACAATTATTTCAATAATTTTAAATTATTTTGCGTATAAACAGCGATAGTAGGTAATTATTATACGCATAAATATTCTATTATTTTTTCTCGTTCTAATACGACTCTGTGAGTATTGTAGTCCTTTATGTGTGCACAATGATTAGGAACAACAGTAGTGATCGCGAAGAAAGCTCACCCTCCAAATAAACCTTTTTATTCGTACCTGGGACTAAATTTACTTCCCGAACTTTAATACTTGAGCTGTAGAGACTATTTTGCATTAACCAAAATGAAACATTTGGTCCTATACGTCGACAAAGTAGGCTTTAGTACCACGTGTGTAAATTAGGACCGTCGCCTTTACTGTTAGAATTACGTATTAACGTATATAGAATAAAAATCCAAACTTAATTGTATTTATTTACCTTAATATTTATGAATATATAATGATATGTTATTATTTTATTTATGAATATTAAATTGAGTGAAATACAATTACCAACTAAATGAAACTTATTTCACATAAAATTTTTGGTATTTTAATAATCTTTGTATGTAACTCCACTGCTCCTTTCTGTTTGGGTCATTTTTAATTGAAACATTAATATAATATTAAATTTTATATTATGTGAATTAAGTTTTATTTATAATAACAGCTTTTGTCCGAAACTTCATCCGCCTATCTTTAGGAAATATATTATTCTTAAATGTATAACTATAATATTGAGAGTTTTGTTAAAATGCGTTCAATAGTTTTTTTCGTGAAAGAGTAACAAACATCTATCTATACTGACAAAATAGGTTTAAAAATTATTTAAATAATGCAGAAAGCCACTTAAGAGCAACAATACATTATCACCGTCTGAACTAACAAGGGGATCGTGGGGTCCCGCGTAACGTCTTTTACCCTCAAGACGTCTCGATGAGTTCCTTGTCGACCGTCGCACAAGCGGGTCGAATGCTTTACACCCCTTACAAATTTTAAAACTCGTCCATTAGTTCTAAATTTAAAGTGATTTGTTTTTCTTTTTTTTTTTAAAAAAAAAAGTGCAATATAATGTGTTATTGTGCAACATATAGTCTGAAATAGGTGCTTTAAGTGTAAATTAAGTGATATTATTATTAATTTATTCGTGATTTCGTCATTAAATATTTGGATTTTAATATTGGTATGTATTTTTTAATTTATTTTTATTAATAATATACAGGGGGGTAAACTTTGTAAATTTGAATGTAGGGTCATCTCCAGTAGACAGTTTTAAATAGATTTACACTATTCTCTGGGTTAACTTAAGAACGAACCTTCAGGGTGGACAATCTATACCAGATCTATAAAAGATCTTTTGTAAGCAATCCTTGTAGATATAGGATGTCCTAATATGGACTAACATAGAACAGAAGCACATAATCATGCGTATATCGTCGTGATACAGGTAAAAGTTCAAATTTACGTTTTTGGCATGTAAGTATCCAAAAAACACTTCCAATCAGAAGTAAGTTTTAAAATTAGTTGCAAAATGACCAATGACAGAATAGATGATGTCTTCGTTTTGGTAACAAAAAATTAACAGTTTTTATCCTTCCAGAAGTAGTACCTAACTGACATACGACCTCTTTCATTGTAATATGTATATATAATATGTGTATATGTATTAGGTCGTAGTAAATATAATACAATTGTAAAATGACACCATCAATTTTTACATGATGCATGAACAGCTGACCGAAGCTTCGCGGTTCACTGAAATTGTTTTTGCTCGGACGCGTCCCGTACGCATTCCGTTTCAACCAACATTTTTAAACGAGACTGACCGTATTTGCTATCAATGAAAAAACACTCAACATAATATAAAATAATACTTATATTACCGGTCACAATCGGGCCGCGTGACGTCATAATTGGCGTCCGCTAGACTCTCCAACCTTCACCCAATAATTGGGGCGGTCAGCGCGCGAAACGCAAAAAAAGCACGTTATTTTAAAAAAGTTAAAACGAAATAAAAAAGTAATGAGTTATTGATTCGAGCTCCGGGGTTAATGTACAATGGAGTGACGTGGTAATAATAAAGTGAACTGAATGCAATGTCAAGGGCGTTGTTTGTTTGTTTACATCTGACTGTAAATTCATTTTTATACTGTCTCATCGCCATAACCATCATCAGGCCGTATCTCTCCACTGCTGAATGTAGGCCTCTCCTAGAGCTCGCCACCGCGCACGGTCCTCTGTGATTCACATCCAGCCGCTTCCCAGAAGCCCTTCACTGCCACTTGGCCGCAGAGCGTCCCACGCTGCGTTTTCCAATTCGTGGCCTCCAATCAAGAACTCATTTACCCCATCAGTTATCCTCCCTGCGACATCAGAGACATTATAGTACCTATATCTAATTTGATTGTTCTTTACGATGTTTCTGTACGGCGCTGTGTCTTGGACTATCAGATCTATGAAGCGTAAGAAGATCCGTTTTAATATGTGGTGCTGGAGTCGGGTGTTGCGTCTTTCATGGCCAGCAAGGAGGATAAAATCTCTATCTTCAAACAGGTTGGGGTTCGGGCGAGACTATCAGCCACCTGTTATCAAAGACATTTTAATTACATTGGACAAATTTTAATAGCCCGCAGGGAATGCATAACTTGAAGAAGAGTGGTGGTTGGAAGAGTGGATGGCAAGAAGTGTGGTTTCCTAACCAATGAACAGATTAGGTTGCTGCTCTTACATGAGTTACTCAAAGTTAAGACTGCTATGAGGAAAGTACTTACAGAATGGATAGACATTTGAAAGCTGGTAGTTCTACTTCTTGCGGTGTCTCTCCGACTAATAAAGGTTGGCGATGAGCCTGGATAGTCCTCTTTGTCTTTTGCTCTTGGAACAGCTCAACTGCGTTGGCTATCCCGGCCACGACTTCTTTCTTCACCCAACTTTTCGACACGACCTTAATCAATGAAGAAAAAGACTGATTGATTGATCTAACTTCAAGTTTTGAGTTGGAGTTAGAAGTTACTATCGTCGAAAGAAATCACACCCTTACAGTAGACCACAGTGAAAAATAGCTCATGTACTTTTGTCTTTTGGTGTAGTATGTGATGCCAGAGCCCAATCCACTTTCCCCCAATTTACCCATTATTATTCGTTTTCTTTACACCATAAGAGTCCTTTCAGACTGCCTGCGATGCTCAAAAGATCAGGTACCATTAGATCTTCAGTTTGTGCATATGATCTCGGAAATGTATCACAAATATATCCTGCTTTACATGATTAATTTGATTGTGAAAGTCAAGGTACCTTGATATGAACGGGTATGTTCTCTTTGGCTTCATCGAAAAGCGATTCCGTCTAGCTTTTTATAGATGTCGAAACCTGCAGAAACCTGCCGATCATCCTTCAAGACTGAAGATGTATAGTAGAGAGAGAATTAGGCTTCTTTTAACACAGAAAATATTGTTATGACATGGCATTTTTTTATGATAAAATCAACTATTTTATGTCCTTAAAACAAAATTGGCGGTAGGTATGTAACTTCAACAAAGAATATTAGACATATCTAACAAAGTAACCGAATAAATACTACTACGCAACTATGATAAAATCTGAATAAATAAAAGAGAAAAAAAAATAATACGAAAAAAGTAAATTATATTGAGTTTAGTGCATTCACAATATATTGAATGTTATATTAAATTAAGTATGTACTCATCAATCTGCCAGTAGCAGAGTTTGTGTCGTAATTATTAGGTAATTCTACATATTTAGATAAACTTTATAGATATTTATATTTAAATTTTATTTTACCACTTATATTACTCACGGCACAGATAACAGATATGTCTACCCTCTTCCCACTTCAGCTGACTGATTGTTTTTGGGATATGGCGTATGTCCACTTTAGTTGCCCTACAACGGTACTCCATATTTCGTAGCAAGAACTTTGAGAAACGCCAAGTATTGCCCTTTCCTTATACTTTGTACTTTGTGCACGAGACATATCGTGTTCAGGTTTCAGCACCTTACCTATACCAAAACTGGCAATATGGCACATGTCTTTATAGGTAACTGATAGAAGAAGAAAAAACAGTCCCTTCAACGATATTATTTTATTGAAAAAAAAAAACAGACTATTTTTTTATTTTTTTAATATTTTTTTAATAAATTTTCGCAACTAAATACCTTTTTTTCTATCTTTACACATTCCACATTCCTTAAGCAACTATAGGCTTGTATTATGGATACCAGACAGTTGATATACTACATAGATTACTTTTTTTTTGTAAAATACATACATATTATAGATACAAACATCCATGACTCAGGTACAAAAATAAAATGTTACACATAAACATTTGCCCCTAGCGGGATTCGAACCCGCGACCGTTTGGTTAACAGCTAGGGTTACTAACCACTAGACCAAACGTATCGTCATTTGTTGACACATATTCCACAGTTTCAGTTACACAATAAAATCTGAAATGACCAACTAAATTTTTACATCAATAGATGAATAAAATATTTAGTAAAGTTAGTTAAGATCACCTCAGTAAATATAGCAACAGAGCAATCCGTCAGACCGTGTTGGCTTTTCGCTGGACAGTGTCTAATTTATAGTGAACTTTCAATTTGGCAAACACACCCTCGGCCGTAAATCTCGGCGACAATAAACGGCTCCTTGCGGTCGGTTCAGACCGGACACTTAGATTGTTTGCATGTTAATACTGGCGCAATCGCTGTAATTGGGAATCGGTGTGTGTCTGTGTTTTCTCTTCAAATTAATTATTTTTAAGAATAATCTATTGTCGCCACTTTACCTAATTTGTGCAACGATTGTAATCAAAATTTATTTAATCTATGGCGTTTTTGATTAATGTGTTTAATGTAAATATTTCATTAAAATGTTTCTGAAAATTCAGCTAGGAACTTTGGATATGTTACGTTTTTCGGTGCAATTTTTCCAATTTTTCTGTTAATAAAGAACCTTCCTTGAATTTCAATGAATATTTGAAAAAGAAAAAAAAAAACCTGAATTGGTCCAGCCGATCTCGAGTTTTATGCTTAGTAGCACACTTAGCGATTATATTAATTTATAAAAGTACTATTGTTAATATTGAAACTTATGAAGATTTTTGTTTGACATAATATAGTCTGTCGACTACATGCTTATTATACGCTTTGAAGGCCTTGTGTTCACCTGCTGGTCGAAATTCGATAATAATAATTTTTCTCTAGAAAAAACTTTTTTCAATTTTGAAGTGAAAACTCCTTTAGACACATTGGACACAATTTTGTATGAAGATAAAATACTGAACTCACGAGATAACGTCAGCGTTATCCAAGAAATACAATTCTTAAAAGTTAGATGGCGCTATGGTTAATGTTTTAGGACTGAATCGTTAGATGGCTCTGCAAAAAATTTGCTCTGTGTAGTGAGTTGCAAACGCACAAAGCTTGTCTGATACCTCGCTCAGCCGGTTTTTTTATGTGTAAAAAACATAAACATGACAACATAACATATTGTATGCAGAATTGCAGATAACCAGGCATGTTAATAAATTGTAATGTCATAAAATTATTACTTACTGTATGTTGTCATGGCGTCAAATAAAATTTCTAGACAAATCTAATAAAGGTTTACAGACATTGTTATCATCTTGTGTAGAAATACGTGTTAGATGATAAATAATTAAAATAAACTAAAGCATAATAAAATAGCCTCAAAATATTTATACTATTAAAATGCAATTGTTCGACGTTAGATGGCGCTGTATCCGTGATGGCGCTAATTGAAAAAAAAAATTTCAAACAAAAAAATAATTTAAAAAACATATTTCTTAATAACCTAAAAATATTATCAACAAGTTTGTAAAGCTAAAAAGTTTTCACTTCTGACATGCACTTCTTTGACATTTTTTTTTAAATTGATAACACTGTAACTTGCCAAAAGCTACTAAACAAGAAAAAACATTTTTGTTTATTTTAACATTTATTTATTTCTATAAAAACCGATTTAAGCGCGGTTTCTTCCCCAACTTGGACTAAGTCGTTCATTAAAACTGCCTTTCAATAATGATTGTTATTTACAAAAGAAGAAAAAGTAGGCTCAAAAGTAATAAAACCGCAACATTTGCAAAGTTCTTCAGTAAAACGTCGGTTTCGTAAAAGAGGGTGCCCACTTGTTAATATTTTACGGATTACAACCCTTTCTTTTTAACTACGGGGAAGCTTTTGATCGACTATCTAAGATACAATGAATGAAAAATTAAATTGTATTTATGAGAATCTTAATAAAATTGTGTAGAACATACTCTCATGAATATAGTAATCTATCCAATCAATCCGTACTTAATATTATAAATGCGAAAGTTTGTTTAGATGTATGGATGTTTGTTACTCTTTCACGCAAAAACTTCTGAACCGATCACCATGAAATTTTGCATACACGTTGTCTGGGACACTAGAAAGGACATAGGGTACCTTTCATCCAGAAAAAAGGTCTATTCCCGAGGGATCATCTAAAATTAAGGAAACTAACTCGTGGCTAAGTGTAATTAGCAATAACGATGTCAGACGATATATTGCTTTTTCAACGCGGACGAAGTCGCGGGCACCATCTAGTCATACATATATGTTCAACTATTTTAGAATTAACGTATTTGATTCCTGGTTGAGTTAATTTTAAGTGTATAATAAAATGAACGTAGAGTTTCTATACTTACAGGATTATTAATATTATAAGTACTTACCTAATTTTATTTGATTCAACAGTCAACAATTTGTATAGTAATACGTACGTATGTCCAATCAATCAAACTTATTTGATCTATTACCATTACCATATAATAATTAACATAAAAATAACAAAAAAATAAATAGAGGTTAATAAATCTACGTACTACCAATTTTCATTTTGGACAGCCCTGGAGCTTTCCTCTATAACAACTTGTTGAAAAACAATCGTTAACTTAAAACCAAATGTCATTACATTTTTTATACATTGTTACATCTTGTAAAACCGTTTTACGGTATACACGAAATAAAACAAGGAATAAAAACTTCGATTCGTTCCCGCGAAAGGTCTCGTTCATAGCGAAGTTGTAAATGGGGTTTAAGGCTTAACCTTTACTGAGGACAATTTTCACAAGCCAAACGTTAAAACGAATGATTATTTCAGAAGGTGTTAACGTGTGTGTGTACCCAAAGTATTAATGGATCAAACAGATATAGGCAATACTAGCTGGTGCACGCGACTTCGCTCGCGTAACTTTATAAAATATAGCCTATGTTACTCCCTGTTAATGTAGCTTTCTATAGATGCAAGAATTTTCAAAATCGGTCCAGCAGTTTTTGAGTTTATTCATTACACATACAAAAATACAAATCATCTCTCTTTTTAATATTATAGTATACATATATTTTATTAAATATTTACATTACATATTTTTTATGTAAAGGTCGTCAGGCAGGCTGAACGTCCATGAATCTCGTTGAAATAAAGGCAGGCTGAATGTTCTAAAATCATAACTGCTAAAAATGCGTTACCAACCTTTATAATATAAAAGATTGGGAATTAGGAAAAGTTAAGGACACAAAAGCACAATCTGAATCAACGTGGTCTTCTAAGGCCAGACAGGCTGCCCAATTTGTGATTGTGGAACGTAGTGTGCCCTATCACTACTAATCCGTACTATATAATATTATAAATGCGAAAGTTTGTTTGGATGTATGGATGTTTGTTACTCTTTCACGCAAAAACTACTGAACCGATCACCGTGAAATTTTGCATACACGTTGTCTGGGACACCAAAAAGGACATAGGTTAGGTACCTTTCATCCAGAAAAAAGGACTATTTCCTTGGGATCATCTAAAATTATAGAAACTAACTCCTGGCTAAGTGTAATAGCAATAACGATGTCAGGCGATATATTGCTTTTTCAACACAGACGAAGTCGCGGGTACCATCCAGTATTTATTAAAAACGTTGAAGTGTAACAAACAAACAAACTTAATACATAATTTCGCAATTATAATATTATTATAGTATCCAATGAATTTGCTGAAGCTGACTTAATTTGTCTCTGAAAGCAATTAATCTTTGTAAACACTGTGATTTATTTCTTTGACAGAAAATCGAACCTGCTTCTGCCTGACTGGCAGAATTCTACTCAATGCGCTATCATTATACTATAGTTAAAAATCGTATATTGGCACCTGGCGTCTATGACATCATTTCACTGAGCTCCAATAGAGAGAGAATAGGAAAATCCATAGAGAAGTCTTCTAAGGCCTGACGGGCGGCAATAACCACCCTCTTACAGAATAAGTTGTCTTTTAGTGAGTGAGTAAGGGATTCTACCCTTACCATTACCCCATCCCTTCCTTATACCTTCCTCTTAATTCTTCTATGGTCGGCAGCGCACTTGCAGCTCATATGGCGTTGCTTGTATTATTGGTAACGGTAGCCACCAAGACGAGCGCGGTGAGGTCAGTGTTGCGGGGAAGGTCTTCGCCGAGTAGTACCTACCTAATATAGATATTTTCTTAAAAACGCGATACGTTGAATTTGTAATTTAAATTGTTATTTAAACAAAGTCCGTTAACATTTGACACGTGACACAATAAAAGCCTTTTTCAAATTCAAACTTGTTCGAAATGCGAACGCGAAAGGTACCATTAAAAAAGAAGTTAGCTTCTTACGATTGTCGCCATTATAAAAGTGTGGACGCTGAAAAGGTGATGTGTTTTATTGCGCTCATAATAGAGTTTAGGGTTGTGACAAATAAAAAAAAATTATGCTATTCAAACTGGAATGAGGGGTGGAAAAATAAAGTATAACTTGTTTTCTTAGATATTTATTACGAAACGTATATATTTTCTATAGAAGTAGGTATACGTACATTTAGTAATTCAGTGAGATGCATGCCACTCCAATAGACAGAACTTTTATCAGCAGACTTGGTAGCCCGTCTGGAGCAAGTTTATAATTCTAAGCTATTATAATTGCAAATGTGAGATTTTTTGTTACGCTTTAACTACGTACTCATTATGAAATTTTGGATACAAATTGTCATGAGTCATGGTCATGGGACGTGAGTACATTTCATTCAGAAAAAATACTGTACCGAGAACCGCAGACGAAGACGCGTTCAAAAATCTAACCAACCAACTGACGTGCAACACTGATGTTCAGAGATAAATTTTTATTTTTTTAAAATTTAAACCTAAAAATTATTCTTATTAAACTTGTATTGCATGTGCTATTTGTGTTGATTCAATAAAAATTCTTTTCTTTCTTTCTTTCTTTCTTTCTTTCTTTCTTTCTTTCTTTCTTTCAAAAATTAATTAAGTTAAATAAATAACATGGATGATTTTCTTCCGCCACTCCTTCCACTCGCCATTTTCACAGTTTATTTGGAAAACAATAATCGTAATGTTTAGAGGTAGCCACTTGACGTGCGCCAAGCAATCTGGTGCGAGTTAAGGAAGGTATTGACAACAGTTTTACGACGTGATTCGCGGTTAAAATTACAGGGGTGTAGCAACTTTACGAGCACACCGTGCATCGTTCTTACCGGACACTCTCTGTAATGTTTCTGTATTGGAACCATCGAAAAATCAAATAAAATAAATTTATAACAATAGTGAACATATTATGTTATTTGCGATAATCATATTCAATGATCAATATAATTTAAATTTTAAGGACTAAATATGCATTTTGACTTGACAATTTTTCATTTTAAAGTTAATTACGAGTAGGTATAACTATCAATAACACCTTGTGTGTTTTTGTTCTGAAGAAATTCTAATTATTTCAAACCTATTACACTTCTTAGCCAATTTTAACACTAAACAAATGTGACTTTATATTAGTTAAACATGCCTTGTTAATATAAGTAATTCCTTGAATTATAAACTTGTAGGAATGGCATCATTAGAATTCATTTTACCGAGACCTAGAAAAATAGAAAATAAACATAAAGCTATCTATCATGTTTATCATGATCCACTTGCTCAAACTTACGAGTATTCTGACAATTGTCCTAATAAGTATAATCATATTAGTATGTGAAAGGTGGTAAGTAGGTACGCCTTGACTTCGTTTCTATTGACCCTTGCTCGTTCCTTTACTTTACTTTACTTTACTTAAAATCTTTTTCTTGAACAGTCTATTAATGTACCAAGACATACCTACTTATATTTTTCACATTCTTCTAAAAACTATTTGCAAGACTTTACAGATATTTTAGAGCAGCATGGAGTTATTTGAAAGACATTGCATGAAGGTAAAGTATAACTGAAGCATTATATACAAAACACATTACAGCAAATAACGCTATAGTTGCTTTGAGAGGAATCGCATGTTAACGTGGTTTATTTAAAATAAGTAATTGTGCCCGCGGTTTACGAGCCCTGCTTTAGTGCCCGTCTCATATCAGGGGTAAGATACCTTTTTTAAAGCACCTTCAATGTTGTTGCTTCAGTATTGAGTTTCATTTTGACGATCCCACTTTTTCGACTTTCGAGTGCCGAGAGAGCAAATTTAATTTTACCAAGCAGTTGTAGTATTATGTAGTATCTATTTAAATAAGCAATATAAATATTTATTTTATTCTATTACCACGATACCACATAAGCTTTTGCCCAGACTTCAATGGAACGGCTTGTGATTCACGGTCAGGAGGAAGGCAGAGACCCAAGAGTTAGATTGCCTACCTGATAGACAGATTTTATAAGTTTCACAACTCTCACTATGGTACAGTGCGTCAAAAGTTGAGAAGTATCGCGGTAGCGGCAGTGCGCATGCGCATCAAAGTGGACGAACACGACACGACAACCTATGACAAGACAGAGAGTGCGACTCCAAAGAATTACATTACCGTATTGATGTTTTGCTAAAACCAGTTTAGTAGGTAGTTTTTGCTTGAATGATAATCTGTACATATGTATAATAAAATCGTAAACGAGCCGTGTCCACAGACCGTACCCCAATGGTAGGTAATCTATGGCCGTGCCTGTACATTAGATATTTAAATTAAAAAAAATTGTACAATTTATTGATGTCAAAAAATAGTTTTGAGAATTTTTGTCTGTTTTTGTGTGCATAAAGCACGCTAATTTCAGAAACGGCTTTGCGGATTTGGATAAAATTTGTCAAATAGATAATTTATTACCTGGATTTAACTATCCAGGTTTAACTTTATCCTGCAAAATGTTAGGTTTCTCTGGGATTTTCATTAAAAGGAACTACAGCGCGTACGAAGTCGCTGGCACAGCTAGTATCTAATACTATATAATATAAGTAGGATTCACACGTGTTTAAATATGCAGTCAGCGCTTTGACTGTACAATCCAGCAATCGCTTAACGAAGGTCATCGACAACCGTTTCAACGATACAACGACGAGATTGGGCTGTTCATATTGCGGTTTACTTTTCAGTCTAAAAAAGTAGATAAATTTCGGGTTGCCAGATGTTGGCTTAACGACTGGACAGTTCGTTTTTCGTTCTTCGTGTCCGGCCAAGAAAAGAACAATAGCGAAATAGTTGTTGAGATTTTTGTAGCTTATTGAAATGTGAATCATATATAAAATAAAATAAAAATTTATTAGAAATTTTCGAATTATATTAACAGCCTGTATTAAAGTGTGAAAATAAAATCATTTTTAATTAAAGATTCAAAGGACTATTTAGTATATTATGCTAAGAATGCTTTCTGTCTGTAAAGGTTTACAGACATTGTTATCATCTTGTGCATTAATGCGTGTTAGATAATAAATAAATAAATAAATAAATAAATAAATATTAGGCGACGTTATCCATCAAATGGACCGTTAGCCTGTCTGCCGACTGAAGCAGTTTTTTTTAATGGTCGCAACTTCGCAAGTATTCGTATATGAAAAAGTAATCTTCGGAAATATCTGAAGTGTCACCAGAAGGCTGAAGTAATTATGTAGGTAATATTTAGTCCCATACATTCTTATATGTATAATAATATCCTAGACGTCCTATGTATTGTAATTCACACTATTATTTTAAAAAATCAAAAGTTTTCCTCATTAAAAATTTTAGAATAATTATTATCTATTTTAAATATTTTCCACATTAAACATGAACAAATGAACCTTGTAGCGACATCTAGTGTAATTAGTGTGTAAACAGATAATAAGTAGGATTAAAATCTTTTTGTTATTTTAAATAACATTTCTAATGATATGTTGATATTTTATATTAAAATTTATAAATAGAACTGTTGTTGCTACTTCGACAAAGTTACTCGTGTATGAACAATACTATTCGAAATCAACACCAATGTATTTGGCGATGCGATCAAAACGTCAAAATCAAAAACCGAATAAAAAGGAAAAGAAAACTTTAAACGAAAATGGCCGATGAATGTTTTCCGAAGTGAACGTTGCACTTTCACGATTAAAATGAAAAGGAAAAAATAAAGGATGCGATCGGAATGAACCAAACGTAATAGTTCGTAAAAATACCGTTTCAACACCTAGAGGCGCTGATGTCTTTTTAGTACCGCTACCCGACGCTGTCATTATTTGGCAGCACTTATACGTTAAAATTTCATTACTCATGTAAACTTTTATTTAATTTAAATATTAAGTATTCTAACGTTTCTATGTTAAAGCAAATTAAATATTTAATCGTAATTAAAAACCTTAATAAATTCGTAATTAAAAAACCTTAATATTAATTTTATAAGATTCTTACCTATACATTTTTTATCAGTTATTATCAGCAATTATCAGTTACCACAATAACTGATAATTGCTTTTAGTTTAAAATAGTCAATTGAAAATAATACACAGATATAAGATAAGTGTTCATAAGAATTATTTTTCAGTAATGTTTGCCCTTAATGTCGCTTAACAAAAAATTTTAAAAATAAATTTCGTTATTACGTTTAGCATATGTATCAAAATATTAATTATTTCACTTCAAATTTATAATATTGTAAAGAGATTGTAAGATAAAATTTTCTTTTCAAGACAGCAGTAATATTGGTTTGGCGTCATCTAATGACGTGTCAAAACGGTTATAATATGAATTAAAATATTTTAACTTCTTAATTGGAGGCTACAAATAGTAGGTAGTGATTAGTGATTTTTTTGAATTTATGTAGGAACTTTTTCATTTCTTGAATTTCATTAAAGTTTTTTCACTGTAGCATTTCAATGTTTCGCCAAAATGAAACATAAAAACTTCGATCATGTGATCGGTACGTCAGATCGAAACGGGTCAAGCACAACAGGTGAGTTGTGAAGCGCATCAACTAAAAAATAAAATATCGAAATGCGAGAAAATAACAAAAAAAAATGAACAAATATAGTAAATTGAAAAAAGTGTAGTGCCGTCCTTTTCGCTCGCGTGCGTGTCTCGTTCTTGCGTCTCTGTCTAGAGGGCGCGCACGTGGTTCCCGGTAGTTCCGTTGTGGCGCGCCAGGGTGCGCGCCAGAGAGAATGAACACAGATCCCGTCGCGGCCCGCGCCGACCGGCTGCGTCGCCCGTAACCTCCGTATGACCTCATTTTTTTTTCTTCAATGTAAATATTCGGCTCTTTTTGCCGCATAGTCCATAAGTGGTATTGAGTTCCTTATTCGCGTTCGATTTCTTCACAACAATCCCCAAACTATCTGTGGACGTTCCTCGACGATTTTATTGATATTTGAACACCGGGTGCAACGTGCGATCTTGTATTTTGGCGGACTCCGAAGAACTTGTTATCTAAGTTATTTTTAAAAAAATTCAAAAAGTTTTTATCAACTAAAATTGTTTTGGTGAAGCGAGTGGTGAAGCGGGAAGCTCAGTAAAAATTGGAATTTATCTCTAAAAGGTACATATTATATGAAGACATTCTGTGGAAAATTGTGTCTTTTTTTAATTTACTTTTATTTTTTAAATTTAAATACTTGATTCTATAACGGCCACTAATGTTTTAATATTAATTAGATGTTTATTCTAAAACCATGTAGTTATAACAAGATAAAACTATTATGATAAGCATTTCTAGAAACTTTTAAATATTTTGAACGCCAAGCGAAGCGAAAATATCTGATTTGTGATATGTTATTAAGTTTAAAAAAATACTTTAGTAATAAATCGGAGAAACTTAAGAAATATATAGAACCATTATACATGGTTGTATAAATAGATACAACCATTATTTTTATTATGCTTTCAAAAATATAAAATATTTTAGTATCAATAACGGTCTCATTAATAATTATTTTGATGATAGATTCTAACTAAACAATTATTCGCTTAAAAATTCGTCTATTATAAATAATAAAAACCACTTTAGGTATTAATTTAATTTAATTTTTAAAAAGTAGTTTTAAAACTATAATTTGTACAAAATATGAATTCAATGCAAAACGAATTAAAAAATCAAAGTGTCTCATTTATTTTCCGAGTTCGACGACCGCTTGAGTCAGCAGCTGGACCGTTCTACAATACAGGATAGATGATTTCATTCAAACGATTTTATATTTTCACTGTTCAAAAAAAACCTGATATCACCCCATCGATTTCTTACTAAAATATTTTATTACAATAACAATTTAGTAGTTAACCATTCAAAATTATTTGTGTGAAAATATTTTTAAATTATCTTAATAATATGAAATATTTAAATAAGTTGAAACAATATTATCTTTTATTTTATTAGGCTGAGCATAAATTTTGTATTCACAACGACTCAGTATTTTGCTCAGTAATAGTGAATATAGTGAAGCGGAATGGTTTTTCTCTGACAAACTTGCCGCTTCAATATTTCAAATTACCTAGGTTAAGAACGCTTATTAAAAATTTGTAAAATTATAAATTTTGAGATTAACATTTAAGAAAGAAATGAAATATTAAAATTGTAGAAGTTAGATAATTATTTTAAAATTAAATTGTAAAACTACAAATTAATTTTGCGATAAAGAGTCATACAAATTTAAAAATTAAACTGTATCACTGTTTTATTAAATAATATAAAGTTTTATAATTAAAAATAAGGAGAAAGAAAATGTGTAGCCTGTGACTAATTACAGAAAGACCCTTGATATTATGTCAATAAAGCAGATTTTAAAAATATATATTAATAATGTTTATTTAAAAAAAAAAAGGAAAACTACAAATAAATTAACATTAAAAACGCGGACATTATCTGCGGGATCACGTGACGTCATCAACGCCCGGTCATAATGCATACAAATGTACAACACAACTCTCTCATTGATATTGTCGAGTCTCGATTACGGGGATTTTTTGCGAATGATTGAATTTTATTTACAATTAACCCAGCCTCGGCACCGCTGAAAGCGAGAGTGACGATTAAACACCAGTTAAAAATAAAACAGTACGCCGCCATAACATCGGTTTTTCATTGTCCGCAGTTTAACCATGTCATTATAAATCAATGCGTTAAACGAAATGTTTCGTTAAACGAATATACTTTTTTGACAATAAAAAAAAATCGTTTAGTAAGAAGGTTTCTCGGCAGTTTTGCGCTAGGGGTAAACATAAAAGCGGAACGTCTTAGCGCTAAGAAACCGCCCAGATTGATGGTAGTAGGGGGCGGCCCGCCTAATTTGTCTTAGGCGGAAAAATCGCGCGGCGATTACAAGTGGCTCGTAACGAAGTCGGGTTCTGGGCGGACGGGGGTGAACGTATCGGGTGCGGGGTAAACCCCGCTAGGGGGGAGGATGACTCTACCCCGCGGTGGGGTGTCGGCGCGGCGGGCCGCGGACAAGTCTCAGTCGTCCGTCTGGAGTCGCGGCGCCCAGCCGGGCCGCGCGGCGCAATACACGTTCCTCGTGCTCTTGTGATTTAAATTTTAAAATAAAAATACAAAATTTAAAAAAAAATTCTAACGCGTAAAATCGAAAGTATTTTTAGGCTAAAAAAACTCCCCCCGACCCTCGATTTTTTGACCTCAACTGTTGGCAGTGGTGGAAAGTTTTTTGCAAAATTTTTTAATATTTACGTCGGTTAAATTTGTGAAGAGAATTAAAACGTTCGGCCGTTATTGAATATATTTTCGTTTCAAATTTATTTTTTCTTAACGAGCGACTACTTTGTACTCGAGTGAGCGAATGATAAAAAAAAATATCGTCTAGATACTAACTATAATATTAAGCAAGCGTTACGTTAATATTAAGGACTTAATTTTAAAAGAAAAACACGAACAATTTGACTGCCACAAATGTACTTGTCTAGTGTGTTTTAGTGTTATAAATGACTATTATTACTTTATAAACAATAACTGTGAACATTAAGAACAATTGAAATAAACATTTGTGCAATATCACAAGAAATTTGGACCAAGGTTGTGTTTCAAAAAGTTTTTATCTATTAAGCTCGACTAGAACCTTTTTTGTTTTTGCTTGTTTTTTTGTATATTAGTTTTTTTTTTTCAACAAATAAACATTGCAACATTGCCTTCAAATTTTGTTTACGTAATTAATATTATTTTTTTATTTCTAAGTTGATAAGAAAAGATATTCATGTAGACTCGCCCGCCGGGCGTAGAGCTCGAGAAAATTTGTATTTTTTTTTTGTATAATACATTTCATTTTTATTTTCTTTTTATTATTTTTGTATTGTAATTGTACTGGTGTTCTTATTATTATTTTATATAATTTTTTTATTGTTTCGCAATTGAAATTTTTTTTTGTATTTTTATAATAAATAATATTTTATGGTTTTGTGTTTTTTGTTTTATTTTTAAAGAGGAGTTTTTCTTAGATGTTTTAACGCTACTTCATTATTTAAAAAGTGACGTGTGTACCGATTTTTTTTTAAATTTATTTGAACGGAATTTGATAATTTTATTTATTAATCGGGAAATATAAGTTATCTATGAACGGTGCGTAATGTAAAAATAAATAAATAAAGTATTTGTTTCTTGATAATGGTTATGAAATTCCTTTATAGTAGGTACGATGACGCATAGAAATCTAAATTCAAACAATCTCTAGGGCCTATTGCTATTGCTTCTCTAATAAGTTACATTTTTTTAAATAAAAGAATCAACTTTATTTCTTCATCCACTTTCAAAGTTATTTTTTGTAAACATTATCGAAAAATATTTTCGAACCTACTACTAAAACATAAAGAGAATTATTTTAAATTTCAATGCATCACCTACTAGCGATGCATTTTTTTTCCTGAATATTATATAGACAAACATTTCTCGTTTATCGCTTTTCCTATTTGAAAAAACCGTATGAACATCCGTTGGGTTGCTTAGAAAAAATTAGCGGAGAATTGTAGTTGATTTTTGAATAAATTCAACATTTAAAAAAAATGATTATAACCTAACTTGTTATTAAAGAAATAAAAATATGCCGCCGGTTCTTGTCAATCTAAAATTCAATAGTAATAATTTTATAAGGGTTGGTTTATCTAAGTACTATCAATCAACCTGTCTTTCTTTTGGATCTTTTTTTTCATATTAATTGTTTGTCCTTTAAAATAAAAATAAAAACAATTAGGTTAATATAAGAATATCTAGATTATGTTTCAATTATTTATTTAAATTATGAATCACAAAGTTATGATATTGAAAGTTTATGGGGATTGATCGATAGCTACGTTTGTTACTCTTTTACCTTTAAACTTCTGAACAAATTTTGATAATACCTTACTTATTTATCAGAATAACACTCAATTTATAAGCTTCATTTTTAAGGATACGCGTTTCAAGTTACGAGCATTAACTAGTGAGGAATATAAAAACCACAATTGCCCTAAGTTACATATTTATAGTTTTAACAATACAAGTGAATCTTAAGAAACAAATTTTTGTCCCTTCGTTAAGAGCAGGCCCCACGAAAAAAATTCCTACGCTCGCTCCGCCCACGTCCCGCCACCCGAGAGTTACAAGTTGCTCGGCGGCTCTCTAGGATTTTTTTTAATATATCGCAAGATACAGCTTACGTAAGGTTGAATATTGCGTACATTATTTGAAGCATGATTTGGTATGCACTAGCTCGGAACTAAACAACGTAAGTCTCAAAATTGTTTTCGTTAATTATAGGAGTAAAAATAAACCTAAGTTTATTTTATTTTGACAATCACTGGTAAACAATGTTTCCTTGCTACGAGCAGTTTTTTGGCGATATAACTCAAGCCGTTTAGTAGAAAAATGTAATATTCTCCGGAAAAGGCGCCGATTTCGATCAAAAAATGTATCGAATGAATATCACCTAATTATGTTTCTGACTTGATAATCTACAGATAAAGGTCTCAAAATATATATATGTAAATTCCACATTGATCAGATATGTGGTTGACTCAGCACATTTATTTAAAGTTCCCTTAGTTTCATAGGGCCTGGCCTTAATAAATCATCCTTTACAATATCATTAATACCTACTTACTTTAACATTTTTTTTGTTTTTGTTAAGTTTCTCAATTTCTGAAATGAGAATATTTTAAAGAAATAATTAGGTATTCAGCTATCTTTTTTACGAGATAATTATTAAAATTACTTTTTGTTAAATCTGGAAGTCCCTTTAACCCTTTAAGTCCCAGTACGAGTAGGATTATAACTTCAGTCACTATTTTTTTACTTGTAATTTTTTTCCGATCCTAATATTCACAGTGCCGTAGTAAATTACACATTTTTGGTTTCATTAAAAATTTAAGCACATAAGTAATAATTTATTGTTTTTTTTTTTAAAGTAAACTCATTGAAAAGTGCATTATAAAAGACAGTCATGATAAATCATCAGATATAGTTTTTTCTAAACAACATTAAATAGGTACAGCTGATACCTACCTACCATCCAATGATGATCCAATGATTAAGTACTTTTTTAATAATGACTATATCTATGTAAAATTGAAATTTTATAAAAAAACTAGTGGCGCGCTCCCGGCTGCGCACGGGTGCAATCTGTTAGATTATCTTACACCGCCATCTGTTAGATTGTCGTGGAACTCACAGATAATTGTAACAAATAATTACTGGATTGAATAGGTATCAACAGATGGCGCTATGTTAATAATATTATATAATTTTCAAAAAAAATAATAAACAAAATGAAATATAAACTATCCTATCTTTTAAGTTGGACCAAATAACAGATACTTATGAATTTTGATCAAAGTCGGTTCAGTAGTTTCAGAGTTTATCGCGAACATACATCGTGACACGAGATTTTTATATATATAGATAGACTAGTAGCCCGCTCCCGGCTTCGCCCGGGGTGCTTTTTTGCAATCCAGCCGATAAATTACTTTAAACCGCCATCTGTGAGAACCTTATGGAACTCACAGATAAATCATTGCTGTATTGAATAAGTATCAACAGATGGCGCTATGTTAATGATATTATATAATTTAAAAAATAATAATAAACAAAATGAGATATAAACTATCCTATCTTTTAAGTTGGACCAAATTACATATAGTTACGAAATTTTATCAAAATCGGTTCAGTAGTTTCGGAGTTTATCCCGAACATACATCGTGACACGAGATTTTTATAAATATATAAGAAAGATATAGATAGATAATATATAAGGATTATTGCCACATTCTGTCATCAACCGAATACCACTGAAAACGTCCGTTATGCCAGATATCTACACATACCCATCGCTAGGAATATTTATAAACCACCCCGTTACAAAAGACCACCGTGAAATATCAGCACGTGTGCTGTTACGTTTCGGTAAGATATTCCAGAACCCATTTCCCTATTCCTTCCCCAAACTACTACTTGTAGTACCTTGATTCCACTAGGTATATATAGTCGGCAGCGTATACTGGTAGCACCTTTGGCGTTGCATAATGTGTTATAGGCGACGGCAGCCAGTAGCCACCTACCAACAAGTGGACCGTCAGCCTGTCTCCTTGGTAAAGATATAAAATTAGAAAGAAATTTAATGAGATTTGATTAAATATCGAAAGGAGTTGCGAACTAACAACTAATATTATCAACCTTGCTCATCAAGGTTGATAATATTTTTTATGTCCAATGCAGACAATAATCCAATATAGCCTACATTTGAGCCTCAAACTAGAATAATCCTTATAAAATTACGTCAAATTGAGTCAAAATATTTTAATAGAAAAAATACATTTTTAATATCGCAGTTATAAGTTTAAGTAGGCATTGGGAATATAATATAACTGAATTAATTAAATTGAAAATTAAATTAATAAATGACTGAATTAGTATTGAGAATTGAATTAGAACGCACTTGAATGAATTGAAAGATTTATTTAAAGAACAAAAAGAGAAACTGTTTTTTATAAAAATAAATAATAATAAAGAAACAGTTAAATAAAAATAGTTAATAAAACATACCTTTGTTTATTTTGGATTAAGGCTAAACTTTATCTTTTGTGGAATCTGATATTGAAAATAATGCAAAACCTTTTCATGTTATAAATTAAAATACCTACTTATATCAAATGTCAAAATGTAACTTGACGAAAATTATACCCATGTTTATTTGTAAACTTTTCCTACATTTTTTCAGATCAGTTAGTGTCATTGACTTTATTGATTAATAATTAAAGATAAATCAAAAACATAATATTGTTCTATCATCTAATGTAAATAGCGCCATCTATGCATTCTCAGCCACAGCTATTATTCCACGTTACACTTTTAATTCAATTTATCTTTGATAGAGGGCGCCACGTCAAAGCGACGCAAGCGCATGTTATATTAAGTACTGACGTTTTGTGGTAGATGTCGCTTCTAGTCACAAAAGTTAATTATCTAACTTTTATAGAACTCATACAATGTCTTTATGGTTTCATATCACTAACCCACGCAGTAGGTATATCATTTTATTATATTAATTTCTTCCGAAATCTTTTGTGTAAGCAAATGTTTATAGATAGTTGAGAAAAGACGATGGTTTGTTGCTAAATCACTAAAGTTTGGTTTGATTTGGTTGCGAATATAATTACTTTAAAATTTGTCAATTATTTGCCTAATTGTAGCTTGCTCAGCAGGAAACGGGTTGCTATGTAGGTACATACCTACCCAAAATATATCCAAATGGGTCGTAGAATAATAGAATAAAGTAAAAGACTAGGTACTTAATCTACCCATCAATGAATAAATACTTTTTAATGTTTTAAAAATTACGGTGCCTACATTTTTTGTAAAATCTACATGGACCAAAGTAGCCTTTTTTAAGTTAGATATCCTATACAGGTATAATATTTTTTTTATCTCGATGAATTCTAAACTGTATACCTACATATATACCTAATGTTCAAATTATTTTTTTGTTCCATTTGTTTTTTTTTTAATTATTTCCTTTGTGATCAATTTACAATCAGTTTATTGTTACTGGTTGATTATAGAAGAGGGGCGTGCGTAAGACGTAACTTAGTGGGTGGAGCGAATCGCCTAAACTTCTAAGAAAGGAGGCGTGGGAAGACGTAGGCGTCACTTTTGTTGGGGACTCCTACTTGTATTTAAAGTTACAGCTTGATAGGTTATTTTTGTACAAAATCCGATATAATGTAGTTATGCAAAAGATTGCTTTTCCATTGTAAAAATCTTTCTACAATCAAGTTAATCAATAATTTACAAGAGATACAGCAAATGTTAATTTATTTAACATTTCATATCGGATAAAATCTTTTCATTCGAGCAAATTTCAAATATCTACATTACCTACTTTAGACATCGTTTTTACAACTTTATTTCATCCTGTTATTTCACGGTGGTCTTTGCTTAGTATTATTTATACCTACTTAGGTATATACTTATTCTGAGGTATGAGGTGGTTATAGGTACTGCCACCAGACGGGAAGCCTAATTTATGACTGCAAAATGCAATGTGAGACCCTTCTTCTTTTACCTACTTCAATTTAAATTACTCTTATTATATTAGGTACATAGGTAGGCTCAATTTGTTCAGCCTATTTATTGTTGATTGTATCGTCTCTTGTTGATTGTTTTGTTGATTGTTGTTAATGTCACTTTTTGATTGGATTGTTAAAAATGCTGTAGGTATAGTCTCTAACTTGAACGATATAGGTACTACTTAGCGATTGTTTTTGTTTTTCATTAATTGTAGATAATTAGCGATCGCAATTATAGAAACAAGAGTTTTAAATACCTCTGCTTTTTAAGATATGTTCGAACTAAAATCATTCAATACAAAAGGCGGAAACTATACATGTTTTCCGTCTTGCATTCTAGGCGTGTATTGGAACGTATAGTTACGTAAGAAAGTGGGCGTGTATGCGCAAGAAGATGCGCAAAGAAAAAGACACGATCAAGACGTAGGCGAGGCGTGGCTTAAGTTTTGCTACGAAACTTGCGCGCTACGTGCTACGAGATTGTCGCTACGAGTTAAGATGTTCGTGAACGAAGGCTACGCCTTCAAGACAACCTCGTTTTAAATTATAATAAAGAGAAGATTTTTACGTTTGTAATGAATAAACTCAAAAACTAATGGACCGATTTTGAAAATTATTACACCTATAGAAAACTACATTATCAGCGAGTAACATAGGCTATATTTTATAAAGATACGCAGGCGAAGTCGCGTGCAACAGCTAATATTTTGTTTTCAATTACAGATTATCGTCAGACACATCGATCGATCAATCTTCATCCACAAGTCATCTAAAACTCACACCCCTAATTAGGTAAGTAATTATTTTTCTAATTTACAATAATCATATAACTTATTAATATATATATAGGTACGAAAAATGTTTATGTCCGATTTAATAGTTCATGGACTAGTTGTGCAATGTACTTATGATTTTGTTACTGAAAGGTTAAATTTTAACGGAATAATGATATCTACCTATATTATTAACTTTTAAATTTTTAAGTTAAAAAAATAATATTTAAATGTAGGAACGTATTTTTAAATTATTCGAATCATTTCTTTTTATTTCTACCTCTTTACAGTAGGCTAATAGGTAAATAAGATAATTAGACATAACATGTATCTAAGTGTAGGCGAGGGGCATTAAGTAGGTATATTGTACGGTATCTTGCGAGTCAGGCGTCCGGCGATAAGGCACTTCCTCTGATAGTATGACCTCGTGTACTTGAGAGACGTGATTCTTCACAATGTTAGCAACTTGTGTATACATATTCGTTAAGTTTTTGACTGACTGGTTCAAATTTACAGATTGATTATCTTCTATACCTAAATACAAGTGTAATCGAGGAGCCATTAGGTTGAGGAGACTCTACCAATGCAACTAAATAAGTACCTTTCATTGGTTATCTTAATGCACAGTGCATTCAGAGATTCTGGGTTCGATTCCTGCTAGGGCCGACTTTAAAAATAAACTTTTCAAAGTTGACGCTGGTTTGGTCTTTCTAAAGATTATCTTATTGTTGTTTTGTTTACCGTAAAAGCAAACGGTAATTGCTTGTGTGAAGTGGCTTTAAAAAAATTATTTAGTTCGAGTTAAGTATATAAATAAAAACTAACGTCAAGGTATAATCTGGTATACTTATAAGATCAGTTGACTGATAATCAACGCACATCCAAAACTACTAAGAAGCTAGAATTTGCAACATTATCTAAAATTTGGAATAAGTATAAGTTTATTTTATAACCTAAGCATTCGCTAAGAAAATATTTTTAAAATTTCAACTCCGTACAAAGCCGGGGGCAGGTCGCTAGTAGTAATATAAAATTTAATTAAAAATATGTTCCTATACTTATATTAATGCCTAACCACAGTTAAAATTAATGTTACATTGTAAACTCGGTACCTACACACAACATTATCTTATGTTTCTAACACTATATAAATATAGGTATATATAATATAACTCGTTGACATACATTCAGTTTCATTACACGCTAGAAGTCGACGGGAAAACGTGTGAAATATTTTAGTATACTCTTCAATATAAAGGGCGCCGCGTTCCGTTTCGCGTAATGATTGCTAAGATTCCCGCTCCATCGCTTCCAACAGTTCTTAATTTCGAACTCTCCCTTAATGAGATATACCTTCACCGTGTCTGCTTACAATGGAACGTGATGCGTGCGTTTTCTTTATTCTTTTTTTTTTTCTAGAACGATTCAAGGGCCGCATCTATTCAGCCTTCTGGGGAACGTTTAAAAAGATGCAGGCTTAAGTAATGACACTACACACAGTAGGCGGGTCGCCGCCGGTACATTGTACTTAGAGACTTTTAATTTTGTCTGTGGAATGTTCCGTTGAAACCGCCTTAATGATATTTTAATTGACATTTAAGGTATGTGGTTAACGTAAATGATATTCATTATAATGTATAGGTATAATACTAGCGACCGGCATAAGTTTTTGCACAAATATTGCACAAAAAGTTTCTTCCTTTTTCGCTCTTTCCTTAGTTAAAATCGTATCAAAATTTGTTGGGTTGTTTAGAAGAAGGAAGAATTTTTTATATTTTTAGACGATCTCCCGAGAATAAGAATTTTTGGAGTTTACTCCTTAAGAATTGATTTGCATATATAAGTATACAAGCCCATGGTATGAAAATTTATGAGAGTAAAATCAAAATTATTAGATTGCAAGCACGAATGCGTTATAGTTACGTTCAATTTTTTTTTATATTATTTAAAAATAGAACAATGTTGTTCTTTCGGCGTGTTCGAATTGAGAAAATTTAAATTTTTTAATCGTTTGTAAGGAGTAAACTCCAGTCGTGTGTCGGAGCTGACACACACACTTTCTTTTGAAGTGAAAACTTCTTTAGGCGCTTTTTTTTTGAGTTTGAAAAACTATTGAACTCATGACCTGTTACCGTAACCTAACCGTGTAACCGATTAATTTAAAAAAAGAACAATTTTTGAGACTTGTTACCGTGGAACCGACAAATCTATATATTTTCAGATTGTTATAATTTAATTTTTGTAGTAGTAGTTTATAATAATGAATAATTTTAAAACTACCTTCCATTTTTATTTTAAATCATGCGCATAACAATATTCTAATTCAGAGACCTTCATTCATGCAATTCCCAGGCTCAAATCTTCGTTTTGCACTCATTATTACGGAATAAAACGGAAATTTGTGAAAGAACAATTTAAAAAGAGGGCCTACAAACGTAAAGACTGTACAGGCTTTCGTCCAGAGATTTATTACATAGACGTAACTAAAATACCTGGATGAGACTTAAATCTTTTTTACTCTGACACATCTCTACGTATTATAAAATAAAGTCACCTTCGCCTCTGGCTCTTTCTCTAATAACTTCTTTTGAAAACTCAACCGATCTTGATAAGGTTTTCACTAATAGAAATAGCGGTAAACAAGGAATGTTATTGTATACAAATTGCAGAAAAATACATCCGTGACTGATATAATATGAACAATAATATTAATTATTGAATCCATTATTGTTTTCGTCAGGTATTTTTTATTTTTATTATTTTTAAACGCTCTTAAGCGCGCTTACAAATGATAGTATTTACATAAATAAATCGAAAATGGATCTCGCCTATGTTTAGATAGGTATTAAAAGTATGTTATTTCCTTCTGTGGCCTTTTAGTTCTGTGTGCTCACATCCATCTCTCCATTAACCGCAGCTTAAGGCTCGTACTTTGGCTCGAGTGTGATGCGTCGCTTCCGGTCTTAGTTTTCAAGATGGAAAATTATGTTAGAACTCACTTTGTGGTTTAAGTAACTCGGCAATTAACTACTGCGTAATTTTTAAAGAAGAAAAAGTTAAGTGAGCAATTTGCAGTGGTAAAATTTTCTAGAAATTTCTCTGATGTATATAATCTTCTGAAAGACCTAAACTTCTAATTGATGACAGACGTGTATTCCGACTTACATCCAGCCAACCAAGGAGACATTTTTACAAGTATAAATTATTTGCCTTTACGTTACATTTAAATCAATTTACAAAATCAAATTGTAGGCATACTATGTAAGGGTCTACTATACTTATAGCCGGGCGATAGAATCGAATGTGTAGATGAAAGTTCGACAAATAAGATGAGGAAATCAACGACTTAGGAACGACACCAAACGCTGTACCTACTTATTAAAAAAAAGGCAAGAATGCCTGCTAAAAAGAAAACATAAATTAGAATAGTAATGTCAAATAAGAATAGTATCATTTGGTTTGTCCAAAATTCCGTGATTGGAAATCAATTTTATAAAATACTAGCTGGTGCCCACGACTTCGTCCGCGTTGAAAAATATTAAGTAGCCTATCCTGTGTCCCGTACGTCCAAATGTTTATCTACCAAGTTTCATGAAAATCAGTTAATTCGTTTCAGAGTTATGGAGGAACATACATACATACATACATACACACATACAATACCTACACTTACAGATTTATTATTAGTATTGATCGATATTTTATAGGTTAGGTAAAAGGCATATCTTTTTGAACTTATAAAATTTAAAACGACTTAGAACTATACTTAAAGCTGTTAAGACATGAAAAGTTACTAACAATAAAAGTCATTTCTACTAAGTAATACTACGTAGGTATGTAATTTAAAATAATAATAAACTGCGAGGCTTACTTTTTAGGCTTCATTGTCAATTAAATAATTTTTCAATATTTGCAATTAATCTTATATCTATTTTGTAAAATTAAAATGTAGAAGATATCATTTAATTTTGTAATTACTTTTAATAATTACTGCAAAACACTTTTATTTTAATCTCTGTGAAAATTTTTCGATAATTTACACTACCTCTAGTTATTTTGCTTGCGCAATGTCCCTGCTCTCTATAAACCCCAACACTCAAGTTTGACGTCTATTTTATAAATAAATACAAGATGTTTAAGTGTACCTCCTTCGCATCTCAGATATTTTTAATGACGAGCTCTGCAGGTATAGTACGCAACATTAAACATAAATACATTCAAAGACTACACGAGGCCAGACATGAAAGAGCCTTAAGACCTTTATACAAGCAATGAATGTTTAATTTTAATATTCTATTTATGAAATTGAGGAAAGTTTACTAAACACCAAGACCACTTCCTAATTAGCTTTTCATGGCTATTGTGAGGCTAATGTGAAAACTTTAAAACTACGTGAACACCCTTTATATTTGCAAGTGACGACGCGTGAAGTGTTAGTGCCCAAGTTGACGTGCAAGTGTGTGGCAACACTTCAAACCGGTGATAAAACACACGGATATATATTGTGCACGCGACTGCGACGTTTATTTTCTATTGTCAAGAACTTACCTATTTTTATTTTAATACCATTTTTATTGTTAAAAATGTTCTGTATCTTAAAACGAACTAATGAAATTTGGTCAGGTCATTTTTAATTGTCTTTTTGACTATCTAAATGGGTGTAACATCTATATTTGGAAAATATCTATATGAAAATAATACAGGTCGTTAAAGATATAAAATATACAAGTTACCACTAACTTAACTAAATTAAAATGAAGTCTAAGACTATCTAAATTTTTTATAAAAGTTGTTATATAATTTATCCACAAGAAAACAAATTAGTTTCAGGCATTTGAGTTACTCAGAGCATGAGTAGGTATATTATAAAAAATAACATTTTTTGTCACTTGATTTTGATAAATTTATTATAAATAAAATGCATAACTAGATAAACACTCAAGCATTTATCTTAACTTTGTTATATAGAAAGCATTCTAATGCGGTTATTTTTATGTAAGATCAAACGATTATTTAATTATTATCAATAAATGTATAATCTAAAAAAAGTAATTGAATAATTTGAAACTGTTAAAAAAATCAAATAAGCATTACTGTATCTGAAAATACTTGAACGCCGGGCGCGCGCACGTGATATATTCCCGTATGTATTCAAACTCACACCTCGTTCGCGTATTGAATTTACGACACCTCGCGAGCATTTTGTGACTTGCCGCAACTTGCTTCATTGTGTACTTCGCTTTTCTTTTGTGGGAAAACGCAAGTCACGAGTACGTTTAGTGTGAGGCTTAGAAATTCTTGAATAGTTGAGCGCGGGCGAGGCGAGCATTAACAAATTAGTTTTCTTGTGTTTTATTAACAAAGTTTCAAATTAAACTGATTCGCGTCGAGCGAGAGAATTTTCGCCTTTTGTGTAGCACATGCCTCCGTGAATACCGTCATACATTAGGCCGGTAACAACTACCTAATGCCAAGTAATTATTGAGTACTTTAAAGTTAGTATTGATCTCGATCTTAAATGATTAGTTTTAAATACGACCATACCTAAACTAATATGACAGAATTAGACTGATTTTAAGAGTTTTCTTAGTTTTCTTAACTAAGAAGTTTTTCTGGTTTTCTTACTACAAGATTATAATTGTTATTTATGTATAATATAACCTTTTTTTCTAAAAATATTATAATTTTAACACCAATTTAAAATGTATTTGCTTTTTTTAAAAATCTAAAACACAATAATTTATTAGACTATTTCTTAATAAACTTGTCAATATTCGCACTGTTATGCAAATGTTTAGTAGATGATTTAATAATGAATAAAATTCATTAGTATTTCATTAATACTGAAACATTAAATAATAATAAATTAAATCAGTTATCAATTTTATTTGTTGCTAAGTAAACGATTTAAAAAAAGAAATTAGATAGTTTTTAAATGTTATATTTTTGTCTCTTATTTTAAAAGGTGTGACAAATAAACATAAAACTCTCCTAAAATCTGTACTAGGTAAATATTGGAATGATTTAAATAAAATTAATTAACTCTATTGTCCCTCTTAATGATGTCCGGTCGGGACCGGATTCGGATCTTGAGCCCGCGATGTAAACGCTGTTGTGTGCCGATACGCGGTCCGTGACGGTCCGCCATTGGTTAGCCCCACTTCCGTTTCCGTAAGTCACGCCAATTGCTTCACAAAGCTACACCTGTGCGTACATAAGGAAATTCCTATTGTAAACAACGCTGTAATTATAGGGTTAGGACAATTATTATGTTAATACAAGTTTTATGAGTAAAATAGCAACACATAAAAGATTTAATACGACGAATTATTTAGTTACCTCATATGTGACTGTAGATGGCGCTGAATGACATAGATAAAACTACTTTAAATTTCAAGAATATTTTGAGTAATTTTATTGGTATAATATCCTACATATATAAAAATTACGTGTCACATGTTTGCGCTCGATTAACTCTGGAACTACTGAACCGAATTGAACCGGAATTGAACCGCAGGCGAAGCCGGCAGCGGGTCACTAGTATAAATATAAAATTCTCGTGTCACAGTGTTTGTAACCAAACTCCTCCGAAACGGCTTGACCGATTTTTATGATTTTTTTTACTTATATTCGGTAGGTCTGAGAATAGGTCGCAAACTATTTTTATACCCCTAAGTGATAAGGGTGGCCCACCCGATTTTTTTTGGCAAAACAACGTTTGCCGGGTCAGCCAGTATTATATAATTAATATTTTTTAAGCCGTTATTACTTTAAAATACATGCAAATAATTAATTCTGATACAAATCTTCTCTACATATTATAAATAGATAATACTAACCATGAACCTAGAAAAAACAACGGACGGAATTCCATATACTAATAAAGTGAAGCACCGTAGTAAGCTCGGTAACGTTTATTTAGGTACACGTTAACACTCACACATTCAAACCATAGTAAGCTCGGCGTCCATTGCGCTGCTATCTTTGATTTATGCACACGTAAGCAGATTTTATACGTTTTTTTTTTATATGTGGTGTAATGTGAAAACATCACTGTACCTACACATACATGATTTAAAACTTTATTAAGGGGCTTTCTATATCTATACTATACTAAGTCGGGGCGCGTCTGTCTATTTGTTTTTTTAATAATAAAAGCAGTTATCATCGCTATTATTAACTCCAAGTGTATGAAAACTTGGTCACAATATTTTCCATTCTCAAGTGAAATTTTGGATCCTTTTAATTCATTCAAGTTGCTAATTGCATTGTAACAAAGAAAACTTGTACAGAAAGAGTTAAGTTTTTTCCCTAATTAGGCACTCGCGTCTTGCCCTCTGTGATTTTGCTAATTAGAAGGAGTTTGAAGAGAATAAATAAAATTATTTTTCATAACTTTCATAAAGAGGAAACACAGAGAGGGCTTAATAAACAAAGACGCTCTTAGAAATATACTTAGTAATATTTGACGAATCGATTTGCATATATATGTATAAGCCCGTAGTATGAAAATTTATGGGAATAAAATCAAAATTATTATACGAATGCGTTATGTTTATGTAGTATTTAGAGAAGATATTAAATTATTCAGTGACTGATTAATGAAAGTACTTGGGTATGAAATACAGTTAGTACCTATAAGTATTTCTTAAACCTATTTCTAATCTAGAGTAGAATCAATTTCATAGATAGTACTAACAGCTCGCGTCAATAGTAAATATTGACCTATTCTTTTTTGGCTACTTTGAGTCCCTGTAATTTTTAAACGACTGGTTAAATAGAAGAAAGGCACATGTATTGTATGAGATTAATGTACTTGAAGGTCAAAATCTTTAATGACATAAGTTAGTGAACAAAATCAATTAACAAGTTCGGTGCGAAATATTCGAGTCTTGTCGATGCGTCCGAAACAAGTTTTGTAATCGCTTGTGTGGTGATCCAGGAATTCTCCAATTAAACTTGGGTGTATCTTGATACGTGTTAGCACATTCGCTTGGGGCACAGGATTTCAATGTTCCCGATTTCATGGGGGGTAGTTTTTAGTTTCTTTCTTCAAGGTGAAAACTATTACTGTGAAACCTTAGGATAGCTACATACCAAAAAAGAAATTGAATTATTTAATCAATGTTCATAAGAAATTTGAAATGTGATAAACTAAACTTTACTATTATCTCAAAACATACTTTAATACTGTATAGGTATGGTTCGCATGCAAGCTCCGAGGATTTTCGTGCTAAGCATTTTTATTTTTCATAATGAAGAAAGCATTAAAAAAATTAGAAAAAAAAACTTGTGGAACAATTTTATGATTACATACTTTATATTGATAACATAAAAGCTGTAATACTAGATCTTTACTTCAACATTCCCAAAGATTCCTCGGAGCTCAGATGCGTAGTTTAACAATACCTTTATTTTATTCCAGTAATAATGGGCCAATTAAAAATGCTATTTTTTTAAAATATTTTAAAAATTCCTCAGCTTCTATTTCTCAAAATTTTCGTTCACCAAATCAAATTATACGGCAAAGGTACATTAAAAGTTGTCATCAACGAGAACGCTATAGTTTACGCTTTAAGTACATTTCGTCCAAAGAGCAAGTATCTCGTCTCAATTCAGTAGATAAGTCCATAAGTATGGAAAATTGAGACTTTTACTGGAACAAATAAAAACTATTTTCCCTCCAAATTCGCTCGTTATTGAACCCTTTCAATTGGGAAACAAAACTGAACGACCGCTCTGCTTCGCTGCAACGAAATCCAAAAGAATGAAAGATAGATTTTCCGAGTACAAACTCCGTGAATACACTACAATTTTTAATATTACTCTTATTTAAAAATAAATAATAAAAATTGCCTTTGAAAACAATCTTGCAGACGCAGCCGGCACGCGCACGCATTAAAAAAAAAGAGAGAAAACAAAACAATAAACGCCATTAACCGCGAACAAAAGGAGTAAAAGGCAAGTCGGGGCACAATTAAAACAAGAAATAATAAGGAGTTGTAATAATAAGTATTATTATATTGTGGAGATGACAGAGAGTAGGGGGACCATGATTGCACACCTGGCGGGACACGCGTACACCATAAGCGGCGGGCGCCCCTCTCTTTGTCGCTTCTGCCGATTGTGTTATATTTTTTTAAGTGTGCGTGCTCCGATTTTGTTCTAACATTATTCAAGATAGCGATCCTATATCCTAGCTAATCTTTGTATTTTTATAGAAAAATAAATTAAACAAGTAATATTTCAAAATTAAGTTTCCGACAGAAATAATGTCAGTCGAAACCAATATTTTTGGTTTTACAGCAATATACTTTATAATAAATTTTAATTTTAAAATTTTGTTTCGATAAAATTTGTCCAAAAAATTGTATAGTAGCAAGGCACACATTGTGTATCGCAGTCAAAAGTTTGGTAGCCCACCTGACGACAATAATCACTTCCTTGAAGAAGACCATAGTGAAATAACAACTTTGCGTTAAGTGAGCAAGTAAGAGATATCAGAGCTTTTTTTCCTATCCTATCATACAGCGTTCCCTATAGCAAGCCTATGGAGTTTCTTGTCACAGTAGCCACCTATCAAGTGTACCGTCAAGCTGCTTTATGAACTTTACACAAAAAAATTCCTTTCAATATTAATGCTACAGGTTCTGTAACATTTAATAATATTCAATTGATTCATTGTTCAAATATGATTTAAATGAAAATATAGTTTAATTAATACTTTAATTCGAAACTGGTTAATTTATATTAACAAGAAAAAGTATAGAGACACGTTAACCCCGCAAACCGTGAACTTTACATAATCATCGGTGCACGCGCCCCGATAAGTCACTGCCATCTGTCTCCATGCAACACCTGGTCAAGTAGTCACCCTTCCGCGACATTCCCCGTTTTACAAGACGCATTGTTACCCTACATTCAATTTGTTTAATGAATTATTATTTAGTCGAACTGGTGCAAGTGAACTGTTAGACTATTATTTTATACATAGCATAGCGTAAATTTAAAATTTTTAAGTAATAATATTAAAATATAATCTTTATAATGGTGTTGGTTTTGTAAAAATATATATAAATGTTAAGCTGGTCGCAAAAAACTTGAGTATTCTTAAGTTTTTCTACCTAATGGTAGACCGATTTTAATTCGGTTTTCACATGTGGAATAAGGGATTAACGATGAAGGTTTGAATCTATGTTATATATTGAAAATAGAATCCCTGCGAAGCCGGGCGCAGATTTATTAAATAACGAGGTGCTAAATACTTGTGTATTCTTGGAAAATTACCTAATAGTAAGAATATTAGATAAATCCGACACAAATCCCCAATTTTATAAAAGATATATTTTAGAAAAAATTACAGAAATAAGTAAATATATTATTTTTAATTAATTAACAATTAAAATATATTGTTATAACAAAATTTTTTGTTAATTCAAACATACTATATATTGCTATATTGCCCATTATTGTATTTTATACATATAAGTACCTACATTTACATATATTATATTTGGCTAAATATATTTGTATTCAAAAGATACAAAAGAGAATGTCATCTAACCTTCTATGATTGTGTACCTACTTTTAACTTCCTAAATTAAAATGGTAAAGTCAACATGCACTTAATAAATTTCAAATAAAGTTAAAGAAAACATTAGATGGTTGTTAATGTAAATGAAGCCGTAACTAAATTAAATTACATTACACAATATGCTCTCGTTCGAACACAGAGTATGCCAGATGGTCCCGGTGTAGAATACAGTATTAAATGTTTTTGTTTGTACGTCTGTCCTTACATTTAAAACTATGGCATTCTAAACAGACCATCATATAAGAGAATATTTATTTATTTATTTATTGAATGGAAAATTGAAGTTACCTAATATTGATATCCTTTTATAAAAGCTTAAAATACATGAACTTAAAAAGTAAAGTAAACAATTTACCTATTATTACAATCAAAATAATAATAAAAAAATAATAATAAACAAAAGCACACAATTTAAATAATTTTTATTATTATCATATTACCCAAATTATGAAAATTAATAACTAGAGAAATGTCTACTGATGGAAAATTTCTTGTCACCAAACTACGTAAATTGTGGTCATAAAAGACTGTATACTTTTTTACTCACAAATTATTGATTAATTCACGATATCCACATTTATTCTGTTAATTTTACTGTGAGAGAGTACGGGTAACTAAAAAAAGAGCAATTTTAACAAGTTATATTGAGTGAGAAATCTCTTGAGTCACTTGAAGGTCCTTGGTCCCCTCGAGGAAGGATATCTTAAGGAACATTAGCATAAATGGCATTAGGGTTGCCACTAAAATTATATTTTTATTTTAAATTTAAAATATGTTTTGGACTGGCAAGTTCTTAATAAACCGGAAACATGCAATGGTTTAGTTACAAAAATTTATAGATAAAACTCATAAAAGTTTAAGTTGTAGTTACAAAACATATTTTAATATATTATTTAAAATATGTCATATATTTCTTGAACCTTTATTCATTAAAATAAAAATGTCTATTTGCTTATCTTTTGCCTAAATTTACTATAGAAAAAAAATGAAAAGAAAATCAAGTCACGTGGTAACGGCTTAAATGTAGCATTTCGTGTCGAATCGCGTGTTACATTTTGTACAAACAAATGGTTTTGTAAAACCACAAAACGATCGCGTGACAACCCTACCGCCCCTCGGCGTCTTAAACCCCTCTTTTCTCAAGACACCCGTAAACACCCGTTTAAATAACATGTTGAGGTACCACTGTCAGCGGAGAGTCATGAGGACTATTTTATACATCACTAGCGACACGCTGCGGCTCCGTACGGGCGCGATTTTATATATAAAAACCTTTGTCGTTTATCGCTTTTTCCATAGGTGAAACCTTATTAAAAACTGTTAGGTGGTTTTGAAAAAAATAGCGAAGAAACAGACAAATGCGGACAGCGACTTAAAGATTTGATCATTTAATGTAAAAAATATATTAATAAACTATAAATTATAATATAAAAATTAATCATAACTTTTTGTAATAATGTAATTGAGTATGTTTTCATTAAGTACTATAATTTCCTTTAATAGTACTAGCTTTTGCCTGCGAATTCGTCTGTCTCTCTCAGAGACAGTAGTTTTTTTGTGGATGAAATTATCCTATGCAGTTTTCTGTACCTCCGATAAAGTGAATACAAATTATCTTTTGAGTAGTTCAGGCTTTTGTTGTTGAACAAACAAACCGTCAAACAAATTCACTTTTTCATTAGTTAATATTAGTTAGAAAGTATTAAATATCTACTAATTTATATTTCCATAAACACCTTAGAAGCTATTATAATTACATTTCGTTTCTTATGAGTAAAACAGAACTCCATAAATAAACTTCATTACAATATTCAGAAATTCTGTTCATAATTGTACAGAAAGACTTTTAACACAGCTATAGAGAGGTCTTAATGAAACTTTTTCATACAAATATTTCTCGAAACAAATAGAACAAATGAAGAAAAGCACATGCTTTATAATAGGAGAACAGACCAAAAGATAAAAGTATTTCTTGGTACAAAAGGCCAAAGCGTGATTAAAGTAACAATTCTTTCACAAAAACTATGCATTCAGATAAGTATGTAAACATTATTTTTTTATAGGACTTTGCATCAAAGAAATATTATGTTTTAGTAAAATATATTATTCTAAAAAGAGCTAACGAAAATTTCTAAAATGAATTCTTTTTTTCATCATTCCGTTTACTTCTTTAACTTTATCAATGAACTTTATGCCTTATAGTTACGTTTTATTTTTTGAATATTTTATAATATCTTAAGTTTCAAATATTGCACCATCAACACAATATTATTTACAAAAATAACAATGTTGTTCTTTCGGTGTGTTCGAATTGTGAAAATTTAAATTTTATAATCGTTCGTAATGAGTAAACTCCAATCGTGTGAGGGAGCTGACACACACAATTTTTTTTTGTTATCAAATATGTTTCAGTTAGATTTGCAATTTATACAGATTTTATTATTTTATCATTAGAACAAGGTCCTAATACCTATGTTCAATTATAAAGTTAAATCGCAGTAGAATGTCTCACGCCCGCTTACAATGGCAACGTACGTCAACACTTAAGTGGTTTTATCTGCTCGAGGGAGCGCGACATGTGTTTCTTAAACTTATATTGTACGCGACGTGGGAGGGTTAATTTCGTTATGGTTATTTAAATCCTAGCTAATTTCTTTACTTTGATCGTCACATTTTTGAAAAAAGAATTCTGTCGTCTAATACAAAACCTTACATTTAAATGTCAATCAATTTTCGTAAAATTCCATATTAGGCAACATTTTGTTAATATTAATTACTTTCATTTGAACTGCTAGGTGATTCAATCGGTCAAAAAGTCGGCACAATACTTATCAAACATTAAAAAAAATATTCATTATTCAAGAACGAAAAACACTCCGATCTTTATATAAATTGTACCAGGGAGCAGGTAATGTTACAAAAGGGTTTAAAAAGTTTTGTAAATATTTCTATAATAGTAAACAGTTGGAGTTATCAAATTAAAAAAAAACTGCCAAAAAGCTGTTTGGCTGATGCATAACAAAATAGATAACGCACCTTGGTTCCGATCCAATTTTTTGCAGTACCTTCAAATATTGATTTTAAATTTGGGATACTTTGGATGCAACATGTGTTTCGTAACGCGTGCGTTTCGCAAACACCTTTTGGGACATTTGCAAATCATCTATTCATGTTATAGCTTCCAAGCATTTCTCTTAGTTATTAAATTCAAGAATTTACCGTAACCTTATTATTATTATTATTATTATTATTATTATTCTTTTACAACTTTTTTAAACTTGATAATCTAAGCCGAAGGACGTCCACTGCTGGCTGGATCCCATAATTTAGAGACATAATAAGGTCGCCGTTGGATCCAGGATGTTTCTGACCAGTCCAACTAAAAAATTAATGCCGACTCTTAAACGTGACTAACACATTAAAAATTCAAAATAAAAGGGCCTAAATATTGGCCTAAATATTCAAATATTTTTAGGACGCACTCAACAATATTGGAGACTATGTAAATCGGCCATGAAAATTAGAAAACGCCATTAAATAAATATTTCTTGGATATGTGGATACCGTATCCACGACTTCTATTAATGTTTTATTAATCATTAATCAATAATAAACCTTATTCTAAAGGCAAAGTGAATTCGAATTGATACTTTTGCAATAAGAATCCTCGAAAACGAAACCGTGAAATTCGAAAATGGAAAACAAAAATTGTTTTTAAAAACAGAACGTACCTGACATCGCCATATGAAAACCGTTTTTGGTCCATGTACCGCAGATAGGTCGTTTTGTTTGTTAACAGTTTTGTTGATACGGCAAACAGGAACACATTGCTTTCGACAGAAGGCACTTGAAAGGCCGTTGAACTTAATTTTTTTTGTGAGTCGATGACCGCCTATCTATTTAATGTTCTAAAAGACTATTGTTTTGTATTGATTGTATATATGTTTTAAGCAAATTTAGCAATTTTTTTATCATTATTAATTTATGTTATTCAACATATCATTATAGGATTATATCATTATATAGGAGTACCCAATACGATGTTTTAGTTTCTTAATTAAAAAGAACACGAGCTGTAATTTACATAAGAAATGATAAACTATGGTAGTTATTATAAGACATAACAATTTAGTCCACCCAGTCTAGCAAAGCATAATCAACCCTTGCGTATTACGGTATGATATATTTCAGATTTTTTTAAATTTGTTTTTTAATATCGCAATGATATTCTAGGCAAACCTAATGATTTTTGTTGAGATTTGGTTTAATGAAGTTATTATCAGATAAGTGAATAACGTTGCACCATATTTCTTTTATACGGAATAATTTCTTTTTTAATTTTCAGTCATTAATCAATTGTAACTTCCGGAGAAAGTGGTTTATCGGATTTAATCTAATTAGATTTTCGACTTTCTAAAGGGAGACGTTAGATGAAGAACGACCCTCGCTTTCTATTTCATTTTTACTTTTTTTTAAATTCTTACTTTGATAACCTCCGATAGTTGACTTCGCCAGGAATCAAACCGGGGGCCTCCATGTACGAGGGCATGGAAGTACTTTTTAATATTCGATCAATTTTTATTAGAAAAGAATACGTCATTTTAATTTAGTTATTCTTATAAACATCTAAACTAATAATTAGACGGAAATAAAAATGCCGGCGGCCGTTTTTTAATTATAACTGTACCTAGAACAACACAATATGTTTGTATTAAGTGTCATCGTAAAAAAAAATACATATATCTACAGCTAGAACACGTCAGAAGATCATTACAAAAAGGCTTTCGCGGCAACAAAAAGGCACAATCATAATAGAAACAAAACCGTTGAAAAAAACTTTCACATACAGCCATTTTGCTCGTATTATCTAGCACATTTGCGCAATTGTTTGCACATTTCCTAGAACCGTTGCGAAGACAAGTTTTTAATATCCGAGGAGCGAATGGAGACAATCCTCTTAATCAGAGAACAGACATTGTGCGAAACGGGGCCACGCACATACTGGAATGATTAGCCGCTTTGTTGCCGATTGTACCGCGCAGCACTTTTGTTGGCAACTGTACGTCCGGGAAACTTTCGCGTGGACTGTACCACAGAACGTATGTGACTCATTTTTGAGCACTTCATAAAATTCCGATTCCGATAGACTTTTTTTTTAATTTCAACAAATAGACTCCGTGACTTACGTACTAAAATTTAAAGCTGACTCTAATGGAGATATTATATTCTCAATGCCTATTTTGAGGCCATGAAATTTAAAAATAAATCATTTTTTGCAATGTTTTTAGTCAATTAATTAAGTATATGTTGGTTAAGAAACTATTTAAGAGCATAATATATGTATATAGTAATGGTACTCTAGATTTTAGTAAAAAGTTGGAATTTCTTACAAGGTTTTCGTGTAGTAGGTGCAATAAATAATGCACCATCAGCCTGCCTGCTGACCTTTAACAAATAAAAAAGAAAAAAGTTTTAATATATCAACAAAAAAAAAACATTTCTAACCCATTCAATCTACTTAACAAGCAGGAAGACATATTCTCATCGCGAGCACTAATTAAAAATAAATCGCTTAAAAGACAAAGGGGGAGAGCTTTAAAAAATCATTTTCCGTTACACAGAAAAGAAAAAAGCCTGCAAAAAATCACAATAAAGAAACAGTGTAAACAAGTTAGGGCGTACTTGAGTAGCTCATTACGTCGCAGATGCGGCTGTATTAGCCAGTTGGGTCGTTTGAGCCCGCCCGAGTTATGGATGAACTACCTTTGAGCTGCACCGAGCTACATTTGAGCTACGTTAAGCTACCTTCGAGCTACACGGACCGCTTGAGCGTACGTTCGCTCTGCAGATCTACGCGCGGCTTTGTTTAACGTATTTTGATTTAGATCATATGCTTTTATTATAATGAGATGGAGACAAAGGTTGGTCACACACGACGTGGAATTCATTTTTTTAATATTAAATTTTGAATTACAGATCTTCATACATATTGATCTGATACAAAGGCTGAGTAGACGAGTGCCTTACTGTGGATTGTACCATACAATGGATACCTTATTACAATCATATAAGATTAAAAATTTTAGTAACTAAGCGGTCTTAATAGAAGCATAATTTATACACAGCTAGTAACTCGCGCTGTTTTTTTTTAAAGAAAAATGGGTTAAAGAGGAGAAGAAAATTAAAAGGATAAAATGTGAAATATTAATCCATATTAAATACGATTATGAGTTATAAAAACAGCTTAGAGTATGCAATTCTAGCGCCCTCCAATATTCTTTATCACTCCTCTTAAAACATACGAAATTCGACTATAATCTCTTCCTATAATCCCGTTTATTATCTTTTTTAAAAATCAAAATTAAAAAAATATGTATTAAAGGCTCTCAAATAGCTATCAATTAAAAAAGAAGATCGGTTAATGAAAAAAAAAAACCAACAGAATTGTTTTCTACTATAAAATCATTACTGTAAATAATTACACAATTTAAGATAAAAATATCCAAATATTATGTAGGTATTAAATATTATATCCAACTATTGATGAAAAAGAAATATAAAGCAAACAGTTTTATTTTTACTCTGCATATTCCAAAGTTGTGACAAAGCTGGCTCTAATTGAGTTTTAAAAAAACGCAATGCGAATATCGATGCTGTAAAAAAAAGGGCACTCGATTATTTGGAATGTCGAAAGAATGGATAGCGATTTGATTACTAATTTAGACTGCTCCCTTTGGTTTTCGGTCATGGTTTTTGTATTGAAATGCACAATGCTGGGCGATACTTGGCGACATGTTTTGTTTTGTCTGAGTACTTTCTTTATATTGTGGGCAGGTATAGCAGATTTTACAGTATCTACTTATCAATGCGAATCAACTTTCAATTGAAAGAGTGATATTTACTGGTACTAGGAACATCAGATTGTATAATTTTGGAGGATAGCTATACATTTTCGCTACAACCTTAATTAGTGATAGGGAACACTGTGCTTTCTGCAGTTTGAATACGGTCCCAGTTATTACCCCTTTTAAAAAAAACAGCACTAATGCTGTTGTAATGTTCCTATCATATTTATGTGTCGATAGCACGCTTATTTCCTTTTTGGTGAATTTTGTATTTCTAAATACAGAGTAATTGTACAATAAAATAGACATTTAGCTTCCTATACAATATACTTCTTAAAATTGGCAACTTATATTCTATAATAATAACTTGGACATTTAAAAACACAAGTATTAATTTTTAAATAAAATTTTAATAATTAATTATGATTAGAAAAGTGCCCATTTGATATCAAAATACACAGTAAATTGAGAAAGCGTCATAGGCAATTATCTTGCCCCCTTATCCTTATAATCTTCCCTAACTATGCCAAATACTAGTGTCACATGCCATGCCTCCGATCAGATGTGTTGTGTCATCAACTTGTCTGAAGCATTTTCTGATAAAAAGTGTTTAATCTGAAGTTGTGGTTGCTTAATGAAGTAGTATCAAAACGACAAGGTGTTAACAAAAGCGTTAACAAGATCGCGATATCGCAAGCGCCAGGCGCGAGCGGAAACTCACCGGAAACCAGTAGCGCACCGCGCAGTGCCAACACTTCCGGTGACTTCGAGTCACGCACCAAAGAGTTATAGGTACTGGCCGACAAGAAAACTATTTATTTATAAAATTTATTTATTTATTTATTTTTTTTTTCAATTTATTGTACCATGCCCATAATAGGCTAGTTGACAAAATTTGGAAATTAGTTTAAAACTATAGCTTAGCATCTATTTCACCCCAAAAATATATTATTTTAAGAAAAATAGGTCTTTTACATTACTATTTTGAATTTTTAGAAATGAACTTGAAATTGACCGCGAAAAAGGCCAAGACTGTCATGGCGTCTTGAATGACGTCACACCTCGATAAACAGCCGTGTTTGTATATGACAGTCAATTGTTTTTTTTAATAAATAATGAATTCCTCGTATTATAAACACTGTATAGTGCCCCAATGTAAAAGTACAACAATAAAACGCCAAACAAAATTATTCATATACGTTCCAAACAATAAACAAATACGAAGAAAGTGGTTAAAAATGGCAAGATGCTCTTACTTTATCAACTGATTCCACAATTTATTTCTGTGAAAATCATTTTGATGTAAGTATTAAACACAACTTGATGTATCTATTTATAAATGACCTGAAATTAAAAATTAGTTAAGTTAAAGTTATTAAAACTTTATATTCGCTAACCTCAAAATCGGTTAAGTATTTACATTCCACAGTAGGTAAATGCGACTCTGACTGGTAATTGCTAATTAAATAAGACTTTGGTTGTTCTTCACATAATACTTACATAGAAGTTTTAACATTGCGGAATCCCGATGAACAAAAGTCGGTGTTTATGTAGAAAAAACATAGGCGCACTCAGTGCTGTGCTAGCAGAGCCGTACAGTGATGCGGCAAATGACTTATGTAATATGTTAATGCATCAATGAAGCTTTTAATAGGTTATGTTAGGTTAATTATGTTTCCTGACAGGACTAGGGCGGTAGATGGGGACTCTACCGCCCGTTTCATCCTGAGAGGCACGGCGCACTTTGGCAGTTCGGGTGCACCGTCCTAATGAGCCATCGACGTTCCAACCCAAATGAGCAGTGTCCGGTTACGGACCCCCGCGGCGGAGTTGCGGAAGAGTGTTCGTCCGACCTCGCAACTTCGCCTTATAGCGGACGTGAAGGACGCCAAGAGGTTTAGTCGGTAGGTCTTCCCCAATACCATCTCGGGGCAGGAGTCCGACATAACCCATCGGTCTGTCCCCAGGCCGGTGGGTATCCATGATGGATTCCTCTTGTAAAAAAAAAAAAAAGGTTAATTATGTTTAAGTTTATATTAATTAGTTTAGGGGATGATGGGGCTGACATGCCTTTTTAAGGTATAAGTCCCAAAATACCAAAAGTTAATAAAAAAAAAGTCGGTATTCATTGCAAAAAAATTGCCAAGCATAACGGCGTCAATTTTGGGCAAATTACTGCTGTTTGCTTTGTTAAATCCTGATTCCATGGCAAATTATACCTGTCTTTCAAGATTAAACTAAAAACGAACTGTATTAATTTAACAATAATAGCTGAAAACTCGAAATAACCTGTTCACTTTATACGAAAATGACAGCTACAACATGGTGTTTTGAGAGGTGTGACGTCACGCTTCTCTGATTGGTGTTTAATGTCAAAACGATTAAACGCCTCATTTTGTCGATTTTATTTTCCAAAAATATTATTAATCTTTTATTATTTTAATAGAAAAGTTGTTTTTTTGTTTACTAATTATCATGGTTAATCATTAGAAACTCTAAGCCATCCGATTTATTTGTAGTGGAAACAAGCCTATTATCATTTATAACCTACTAGCTGACCCGGCGAACTCCGTTTCGCCACCAGATGGCTGTTCTGTTGACCCGCTTTTCTGTTGAAATTTTTCCTGAATTTTCTTTGCTATAAACCTCACGGAGCCCGAGACCTTTCCAACGAATGCAAAACCGTGGAAATCGGTTCGTGCGTTCTGGAGTTATAGCGTCAGGAAGGAAAACCCGACTTATTTTTATATAGTAGACTAGCTGACCCGGCGAACTCCGTTTCGCCACCAGATGGCTTCGTTCGTTCGGAAATTTTTCCTGAATTTTCTTTGCTATAAACCTCACGGAGCCCGAGACCTTTCCAACGAATGCAAAACCGTGGAAATCGGTTCGTGCGTTCTGGAGTTATAGCGTCAGGAAGGAAAACCCGACTTATTTTTATATAGTAGATTACTTAATCTAACTGGTTTATTAATTAAAAAAATATACATAACAAACACATAGAATTCTAGAATTACTTTCGCAGTAATTTTAAAAAGTGACTATTTAAAAAATTATTATTTATTTTTTGCATATATATAAAACCACGTTAAATATATAGTTATAGCAATTGTAAGTACCTAAAGTATTCGACATTAAAAATACAAGTTAATTTCAAATATAGTATTTTATATGGATGCTTATATAACTGATGAAGATTCAGATCCCGATTAGACTTACGTATCTGATGTCTGGATTAAGGATTAGGGAATCAGATAATAATTTGAACCTTTTTTTGTACTTTATTTATGATTTTTTTTTAATATAAATCAGCAATAAATGTAAAAAAAAAATACTAAAAATTTAAAACATCAATGTAATGTATTTCTTTTTTTTCTGCCTCTACAATCAGGTGCAGTAATTTCATTACATAATTACGAGGGTGCATTCAAACTGTGAGAACGCATATGCAGTACAAGCATTTGGTCATATCAAATAGTTTAATAGCATCGTTAAGCTCAGGTTCGTTAAAAATTCAAATATTTTTAAAAATCACAAAAACACAATTCACTTAAAGCTTCTTTAGATATCAAGAATCTATTTAAGATACCTTAGTTTGTTAAGTTTTTTTTTTTATATTTTGAAATATTGCGTGGCTTGATTTTATAATTTTAAAACAAACGAAAGCGCCAAAGAAAGATACTAGAAAAATCTTCCTTCTAGATCAGAAGAAATCGCCATGAATTGTTAGAAAATTTTTGGACAAAGAAATTATTGTTTTTGTCTGTTCATATTATCTGCCTTACAATATATTTAGCATTATGTGTTTAGGCTCTTCAAAAGAAAAAAATTTAAAAAAAATTTTTTTAATGATTTTCCTGACATTGAGAGGACCACAACGGAATAGCTAAACCACAAAGACAAGAAAAGAAAATAACAAATTCGATTAATTAAGCAGAATATTTTCAAGAAAAAGAAATTGTTTACAAAACTTTACTAACCCCGACCCATAAGAAGTGTTTGGGAATACTCAGAAAAACACACTTAGAAAAACAAATTGTAAAAAGTAAAATGAATAAATAAATTGACCTTTAGAGAGCCTCAAACCAACTGACCCAGATAATATCTGTCACTATCTCTCAATGTACAAATTGAATACATTTAAATTACAAAGACAGATAACCAACAAGCAAATAAAAGACATAATAAAATATCATTCCTGCCCACTTGTCATATCTAAAAACAGGCTTCCATTGAAAGCTCAAAGGAAACAACAAGTGTGCCACTTGCCTCCATTTTCTTGTATCGTACACATCTAGGCGGTTCCGTGGTTCCGTTATACGATAGCGTAATTATATGTTTTCCGCTCATCTTTTGTGGAGAGCTTGTGTGCTCACCGCTTCCTGTCTTGCGCGAGCTTGGTGTGTGGTCCAAGTTATAAGCAAAAAGTATGTATATTATACTCTGTTTCCTGTGTCAGTTTTTGCCTATGTTTCTTTATTGATCTATTTAATATTTGAAATCAATCATTTGTGATATTGTGGTAGCTCCCTTTCGATTGACACTTGGTAGGATTCAATCTTTTTATTAAAAACTAGCTGTTGCACGCGACTTCATCCGCGTAACTTTATAAATATAATATTTTACAATATTAGTATAGATTATACATGCACTTCACTTATGTAATGTGAATTAATGTTTATGTTTTATGATGTTTGTGTATTTTTAATATGATTGTTTTCTTTTTAATATATAAAATATTATAGTACATATTTACGTCGCTGCGTTCCGCAATATTATTTGCGTCAACCATAATAAATAAGAAAGAAAGTAACTATCAGAATAATAACATTATATTATGGTTTGAGTATAAAATAATGTATTTTACCCTGCGTGTAAATCTTATTTGAATGAAAATCGGTTTCATTGTATATTAAATATGTTACAAAAAATTTATTCCAAGGACAATATGAAATCGCTTTCAGTTTATACTTTACACTGTCGCTTAATGAATGTTACACGATTTAATTGAAAAGAGGTACAGTGATTTAGACTAGAATATGTTTTGTAATGACAAGTGACTTATTAATATAAACAATCGTTTTTTATTCGTCACGTATTTCAGACTCATAGTTTATTAGAGTGAAATAATAAACATTATTTAGACACCATATTTTTATTGAATTTAATAAAAAATAATTAAGCAATGCAAAAACTTAAATACTTATTTTATTAAGCTTTGCATTGTTTTGTTTATTTTATTGATTACTTAATTATAAAATAAAACAATTATCAATTCAAAGATTTTGAATTTATGACAGAATGAGAATTTTGTTGCACTTATGTATGAAAAGAACATTAATCATTGATTAATTAGTTCAATGAATTAAAATAGTAGAGAAAACTGGGTGGTGATTATCAAATTGTATTTATTTAAATTTAAAATAAAACCAACAAATTTGTAGGTATATGTTAGCATTAATGTTTAAAACATAATACTGTCATCTAACTACAAACCACTAGATCCACAAACGCTCAAGACAAACAGATGGTTGACAGTGGGAAACAAGGAACAAAATTAAATACTTCGATTTATTTACAACCTTAATAAGCATATTATAAGTGCTATTTTAAGTTTTTGAAGAAAATTTTAATTTTCAAATTTGTTCACGTATAAATAAATAACATTTTAATGCGGTGAGTTATACGGTTCATTATTGAGTGACTGCATTTTCGTGCTATTATTTAACCATAATTCGAATTCACAGTGGTTGGGGTTGCGTGCAATTCATATTGATTGCCATGTGAGACGCACATAATTGACAATAACCTTGACACACTACGAATAGTTTAATGTAATCGTTGTTAAAATGTAAATATAGATTATTTAAATTAATAAATTACATTTTATTTTATAGTCGAGTTTTTGACGAAAATTAATGGATGAATTGAGAACACAAAAAAAATTGAATGAATTTTAACATAGGTATGTAAAAATAATTACTTAAATGTAATAATAAATTATTAGTTTGACAATTATTACATTTTAGTAGTGGTAGCGAACACTGCGTTTTGGCAGTCATTTGGGCAGCCCGTCTGGCGGCAGTAACCACAACCCCTTACAAAATACCACCGTGATGTAACAGCATAATGTGCTGTTGTATTTCGGTGAGTGTGTAAGGGAAGCCAGAGACCATTATTACACCATCCGTTCCTTATCCTTTATCCTTCTATGGTCGGCAACGCACCTTATCCTTCTATAGGCGACGGTAGCCACCATCAAGTGGACCGTCAGCCTGTCTGTCGACCTTAACATAAAAAAAATATACAAAACTCACAAGAACCTGAACCTCCTTTCACACAAGAGAAAGAGCGTTCATCTTAAAACTAAGTTAAGTGAAGCCAGTAATAAGTACCTATTGGACAGAATTTGCTATTTCAACTTACTTGTAGGTAAGCTCTTGAGACAGAAATATACTATAAACATTCTCAATGAGAGCCAAGCAACATCTTGAAGAAACTACTTTCTAGGAAAAAAAAAACTTTTTATTTGACCTACTTCAGAATTTGCACCTTTCGCCGAAAGAGTTCCCTATTGTGATGCCGCACCTTGTCTTCACATATGGCGGACCCGCATGTCTCACATTTAATATCAACTTATATTTTTTGCTTTCGCCATTTTCTATTAAATATTTAGAGCATCTGATTGCATGAAGCTCCTTTGTATGCGTTTTTTTTATGATATAGAGCAAAGGCGGAGCCAGAGTCATATTAAGGTCTTAGCAAGTGTGCTAAAATTTTATCTTTTATAGGCAACTGTAGCCATCACAAGACATATAAACATACTGTGCTTGTCATTCTTTCTCATTGAAATTAGATACCATAATAATATAAGAAATAGTATACATTATTGATTTTAGAAAAGATCAGAGTGACTGAAAAAAGAAGTCGTGTACGTAGCTAGTAAAGATAATTTAATAATAATAAATAAATAATTCAAATAATTTTCAAGCTGTCCAAATACAGATCTTATTTTAATATATTTATTATTTCCGAATAAATATTCCAGTAATTATCCTTCAGTTTCTCTTAAATAAAATCAAAAATTTCATTCAAGAGTATATTTTATGTAAGCAGTTACTCTTGACGTACATAAAGTATATTAAATCGTAAATTTTTTTACGTTCTCCACACACTATTTGCGGAGCTAGTTTTTTAAAATAAATTAAACCGCCAGATGAAGCAGTATTGAACGAGGTACGAACAATCAGAAGGAATCCAAGCCAGGTCAAGTGTCAGACGCAAAATCCGATAGCGCTATGAATAAACATAACAATGTTTCTGATCTGATTGGCGCAAAGGTTCAATTATTTCTTAATTGGCAGTCTCTTTTATTGATTCTGATCTGAAAGACGTGTACTATACAAACATGCTCATGTATTTTATGATTTCTTGATAAAATCTTCATATCATTTAGAATTTCAAGATAATTTGTTATCTTCTGTTACTTCTTGTCAACTTTTATTAACATATTTTTATTTTTAAACTTTATTTTTAATTTTATATTATTTTCAAACTTATCGTCGACTCCTAAGAGGCCTTAAGGCCTTATACAAATAAACATAAGGCCAAGGCTTTTTGTGTATTTGAGAAACGACTTTTCGTAAAAGTTTGAGCATTCGTTTGTAAATCTAGAATAGTGCCTAGACTTGGAGGTCTTATTCGTTCCATCTGTTTGCAAATAGAAATTTAAAATTCTACATTCACAGTTTCGAAGCCAAGATGAGATTAGCGCTGGGGATGTGAATCTATTGTCCGTGGAATCGATCGATTGTGAAGACCCTATACGTTAAATAGTTTTCTGGGGTCGATTCATCGATTGTGACGTGTAATAATAGAGGAAGGAGAAAGGGGTCGGCTGCACCTTTGAGTCTATTCCGGGACAAAATGTCGCGTGCCCGGTGCATATGGTACTTACAAAGTGTTATACGGTTATTTACTTCGTTGGTAAATAAAATAATACTGATATTCGATACACACCTTGTTAAGATTTTTAAGTCAGAACTCTGTCAGTGGAGTATTGTACTTTGAATTTCAGATTGGGATTCTTTAACACACATTCCAAACAATTTTGTGTTCATTATTAACAAGCGGCCCGCCACCGGCTTCACATATATATTTATAAACATTTAAAGCTTCATTGTTGAACGCTATTTCCATTAGACAAAATCTGTATCAAAATCTGTTGGGTGGTTTAGAAGAAGATAACGGAGAAACAGACAGACGCGGACAATTTATAATATGTAAGAGAAAAGATACATAGGTACCTACTTTTAATAAAATTAAGTTAATTCCCTATAGTGGGATTGATGATATATTATATAAGATTTGAAATCTTTTAAATTCATGGCTTTTTTAAGAAACTCTACATCGCATTTGGTTTGGCCTGTAATATCTAATTTATAATAAGTTATTTATAACTAGCTGGTGCCCACGACTTCGTCCGCGTTGAAAAATATTAAGTAGCCTATCCTGTGTCCCGTACGTCCAAATGTTTATCTACCAAGTTTCATGAAAATCAGTTAATTTCCGTTCGTTTCAGAGTTATGGAGGAACATACATACATACAGAAAAAAATTCTGAAAATCGTCAAATTCTGAAAATTTCTGAAGCCTATAAACACGATATCTCTGAAAACAAAGTAACTTACTCCATGACCGACCCTTACAGATTTACTATTAGTATTGATAATAAATGCCCACATGCCTATGGTGGTTTTTGGGTACAAACCCCAAAACATAAAGATCAAAAATAAGGTTATAATTTATTATAAAGTCTTGTTACTAAAGAGTAAATAAATAATTAGTAAGTATAGGGTTCTATTTTTAAGTTCAATAGGATAGTGAAGAATATATTCTGTTTTGTTAAAAGTATTTAAAATTATAAAAAAAAAAAATTTTAAAAATAAAGAAAGTTCTGATAAGTTTAATTCTGAGAGTACCTTTTTATGTTAATTTTACAGGACTATTTTGTCTATTTAACACCCAAATTTTGAAAATAGAGTACTTAGGGCTGCATTACTTCACAACAAATGTTGTCATAGAATCGACGACGCGGGGGTCCAGATCCGCGCATTAAGTATTTAGTTTTCAAATCAATGTATTTTTGAAAAAATGAAAAGAACAGACGATTCATCATCCGCAAAACATATTTTAAGCAAAAAAATATCGCACGCGCCGCAGATGCGATACGGCAGCCTTTCGTCTCGCGATCTGTACAAAGTAAATGAATCTTTGCTATTTTTAATGCGCATCCCTATTGCATGTCATTACGTTGAATAGCCAATAAATAATGCAAAATTGCCGATTGATTTCACATCTGTTGCAGTGACAGCGTTGTTCAGATTATCTTAATGTTAAATTATACCAATGTATATGGTTCATATCGAAGTATAATAAGGACAAAGAACAGAATATGTTAAAAAAATATTCTTCATGTTTTTAAATTGATATTTCTAAATAAAATATTTTTTATGACATAAAATAATAAACAAAAATATGATTAACACGAACTTAAGATAATTTTTGACTATTTTTGAAAGAAAATTGTATTTTGATAGCCTTAAATCTATTTATCTATGTTATGTTAATAGCATGATTTGTGTTTATTCTATTAAACAATTTATATTTATTTTATTTTCACATAAAACACGTCGCCATTAACTGTGTACCTACTATATATTTTATTTATAAGTTTATGTTACACGTAGAATATAAATTTAAAAACAATAACGATTCCACAAACTAAAGAAAAATGTTTTAGTGACGTGATTTTCCTAAGTTTAATACACAATGTAAGTGTAGTGGAAATAGTATCGATCGCTGTGCACTCCCCTACCGCTATCTTTGCGCGCGCGCAGCTGCCCTAAGCGCAGGGTCAAAGGTGGTGAGGGGTAAGTATAAGCTTTGTTCTTTGTAGTGGGCGCTCAGGATTACGACGCCATGACTCGACTCCCTAACGTGAATCGATCGATACAATTTTTGGTAATATTCTAGTATCAGTTATTGGGATTATCTATTTATGAAACAGCACAAATTGAAGCTGTATTCCATCAAAATATAGGTACTTAATAATTCTCTTATATTTTTAACTCTTATCTCAACATCCTCTTAAACCTGACAGCTATAATCTGTTGCAAATATGGGGTTTTTAGAACCGAAATCCGGACACGATTATACACAAACTGACAAGAAATATAGTGACTAAAATATTTTGATAATCTTACAAAATAAATTCATGTTTAATTATTTATATTCATCAACATTCAACATAAATGTGTACCTAAGTATGTGGTGAACTGTATCTACCCACACTACACGGAAATATAGTTCTCACTTTTTAAACCGTCAACCGATTAACATCTGGACGATTTAATTGTCTTTGGCGCCGCATTACTCGAAAACCATAAAGAAATTTGATACGCTGACAAAAGTGCCGGATCAAACAGCATGTGCATTGATTCTATCTTACACGTGCCTCTTGGAAGCCATTTAAAAATAAACCTTACTCCGTGTTATTAAAAAACAATTTCCTTTGTCCCTTTAACAATTGATTTCTGTACCGTTAAAAAATCTTTGGTAAATTAAGATTAGGTAAAGCACAGATCTTAATCTCATTTTTAAGCATTAATGTTGCCCAAATATATAAAGCACAGTCAAATATGTAACATGGAAAATGTGACCCTAATAACATATGAATAAAAGTCAATTTAAAAAAGTGCAACTCAGTCAAACGTAGATGCATCTTTCGCAATCAGATGAACAGAAGGTAGGCTACGTGCAAGGTGCAACAGATCTTTATAAAAATTGATACTAGGTACTCATTATAATAATTACTTTTACTTGGTATTTTTTATTTATAATTTACTTATAATAGTTTTACTCTTTTAGTTTATTGTAAGTTTTGTTATAGTTATGTTCTTTCAATAAAATTGACGCACTAGTTTTTATTTAAAAAATAATAATACATACATGTATTAACAGCAACAACAACAAAAAGAGAAAATAAATTTTGTCATCAAGATTTCACGGAAGAGAAGTTAAACAAATTTTCTGGTTAAAACACTTTATTTTATAACTTTATCGATACAATTTTCGCCTACTTACACATAATTGCTCTTAAAACAAATCCACTAAAATAAAAATAAGTAAAATTAAGTTGCAACCACTAATATGTACAGTGCAACCTTCAATAATCCTCGAACAATAAGTGCAGAAAATACAAAAACAAGCAAGAGCATTACATTAGTGGGCTTGGGGTGCGCCCTCTTAGGGACATGTGCGCACGCGCCGGACCGACAATCACAGTAATAATATCTAAAAAATAATAATAAATCCGGGTGAAGAATAAAGAAAAATCAACCCCCCGTACTCCCCTTGCCTTTATCTTGCAAACAGACTTTAAATGTAGAAGATAATAGGGGTGGTAGCCCCATATATTGTGCTGAACGCGCACACCTTTCGCGTTTGCGCTCGAGTTTGTGTGGGGCGAAGTGACGCGCTTGTCGCAATTTGGCGGTTGAATTCAAATTTTTAAATGTTCCGTCTTCGAATGAGAGCCAGTAACAATGTTCCGGTTTTTTAAAATGAAAGAGTCAAACACACACAGCAAATTACGAAGCTACAAACCTTAATTCGTGTTTTTATTGTATTTTAAAAGATTGTTCTTTATAAAGATATTTGTTTTCCTATTCTGTTAGAAATTAAATATATTTGGATATAAGTATTAATTTAATAGAAAAATATTCACTTAAATAAGCTATTTTATATCTCTTAGCCTTTTTAGCCGGAGGCGCTGCCCACTTAGGTCTAGCTTACACCGTAGGGCATATCAAATGCGCGTGTGCTACATACAAAATGTGTACACCAAAAGCAAAACAACAAACCAAAAGTAACAAAGGGAAAATAACAAGATAAAATCCAATGTTGTATTGCAATCGATCTCTATTACTCGTACAACTTTATAGAAATGGAATGAAAAAGGAAAAATAGAAAAACAGATTGGCAAAACGTTGTTGTCTCAACGTAAATCGAATACCAATTACTGAGATATGAAACAGTGTGGCACATGCAAAGGCGTACGCTCAAAAAGCCAGAGAGGCTTTGTGATTCACCTTTGATTACCCCTGGAGTGGACAGAACGTGCGCTACCAAAGACAATAATAAAAAAAATGGTACGAAGGATTAGTTGTTATTTGCAGTTCTCTTTTACAGCGGCCATTTTGGTTTGTTGATTAAATAGAAATTTTGCGTTGGCATCCGATTGCTTGTTTGGAACTCCAACATCTACTTTTTTTAACTTACAGGCTTACAAATATTAAGGATTTGACAAAATAATAGGAACTTTGGATGGGAAAAAGAAATAGGGATAGATTTTTTGGGAAAATTTTCCAATTTTTTTGTTCATGCGAATCTTCCAAGGATTTCAACGGACATTTAAGGAAAAAACAACCGAATTAGTCCAGCCATTCTCGACGTTATTTTTTATTTATATATACGAGTGTATGTACAGATATTTGTAACATCTATTAAAAAATAATAATCTATCTAGTCTTTTGAAAAGATAAAAAGAAAATTCTTGGAAATTGATTTAATACTTGTATTTTTTTTTTACTAAAAATATTAACAATTATTAAGTACGTTTTTGTCGCTTTGTCAAAGCTTTACTTTTTTTTGTTTAGTAGTTTTACTAATTATCGTTATCAATAAAAATTTAAAACAGTTATTTTTTCCCCCTCCATCGAAAAAAGTAAGAAAACACTATTTCAATTATGATATCTAATTATTGTTATTATAATATTATGATAATAATTTACTATATTTTGCCTTTCGAAGACCTTTCATAATTACTTCATTAAAATTCCTTATTTAATTGCGCAAATTCCTATCCCTTTCTACTCCTATAACCTTATTTCTACTATAGTCAGCAACAAACTTTCACTACCTGTGGCGTTGCTTGTGTTATAGGCGACGGTAGCCACCTACTATCAAGTGGCCCGTCGGTTTGTCTAATGACCTTTACATTACATAGAAATAATACTTTAAGATAATAATAAGTCTATTTAAAAATACCTTATTGCTAAAAACTTTATGATATCTGTTGCATTATTAAAATTGTTTAAAGGCCAATAAAAAAATAAATGTGCAATATTGTTCTTTCATTAAATAGACATCAGTAGTCGGACTCCGTGATAATTACATACGGTTCGATCACCAGTTGCTTCCATTCAATATGTTTTTTTTTTGTATTTAAATCAATTTACACAAACTGTTTTAACTGTTACTGTGCATTTTATATTTTTCATATTATTTTTTTAAATAAAATGAGAATTGAGATTTTTTAAAGTATTTTTTTTATATTTAAGTGTGACGGTAGCCTGAAGGTGACTGTTAGCTGGATGGTGGCTACCGTTACCAGCACAGAAATCGGAATATAATAATAATAGGGCATAATTGCCTTATTATTGCGATTTCTGTGGTCGTCAGTAAAGCACAAGCAAGACCATACAAGAGCGATTGCCTATCCTGATAGGTTTAATGTGTAAGTAAATGGTTTAACATTATGTTTTTTTTTTTACATTTATATACAATTTTCAAAAAACGAATTACACCATGTACGAAGTCGCGGTCACAGCTAGTAGTGTAATAAAATCGTAGACGAACCCTGTCCATTAAACAATTTTTGTAAAAAAAAAAATATTGTACAACTTGTATTGTTACCGAGGTCAAAAATTGTTATTAGAATTTTTGTCTGTTTATCTGTGCATTTGTGCATGCTAATCTCAGAAACTGCTTGATTTGAATGCGGTTTTCACTATTGTTCCGCCGTAACATTTACCGTTTGTTTCATTCCAATCAGTTCACAAACAAAAAAGTTAGGTACAAGCTTACTCACAGGAAAAGCTAGTTTTAAATTAAAAAAACTAGAAAGCTTTTGGCTAGAAACAGTATTATTTTCAACGAAATATCTTACTTTTGCAATACGGAAAACGACACTAATTAAAAACGGAGAGTATTCAAAACGGAGAGAACCACCCGTCACATAGTAGTCTCACTTGACCGCGCTTAGGACAATTCAACTCGAAAAACTGTCCGTCATTTCCTAATTTTAATGAACGCATTACGATGAATGACGGGGGCATTGGACCCCGTGCCAAAACCATATTACACGGACACGCTCACTAATGCGTGCACGAAAATAAACACAACAGAGAAGTTTCAAACTAAAATTGACAGTTTTGACAGCAGAGTTAACTTTGTAAATCGAATGTAGTGTTGGTATGAAGAGAACGCGATCCTAAGGGGAGCGTTAGGCAGGTGTGAGGCCAGATGTCTTGAACAAATTGCCATACCATAAGGTACGCAGGGTGGACACACCCTTACCTTTGTTGGGTGCTTGGCGTGTGCCAAGTTTTAATTTTATGCTTGATTACAGGGCAATTGGGGACTCCTAATTAATGGTTTGAGATGAATGGTCAGAGTATTGTTTCTGGTTATATTTATTTATTTTGAGAAATATTAAGTCTTTGTGCATTGTATGAGTGCACGCACCATGTTCACTAGTTCACTAGCTCCTAGATAAATAATTCAAGATTCGATGTCTTAAAATATTTTTTTGTGAGAAAGACAGCTCGCAATGTTTTGTTGACTGGCGGTCTACCAAAAATTACTTAAAATTGTTAATAAATTCAAAATTATAAACTACTAGCAACCGGCCCCTGGCTTCGCACGGATGCATTTTTCCCTACAAATTATATTATAGACAAACCTTCCTCGTTTATAGTTCTTTCCATTAGTGAAAACCATATCAAAATCCGTTGGATGGTTTAGCGGAGTTATCGGAAATACAGACAGACAAACGCAGACAGCAACTTCAATTTTTACTATGTATATAAATGTAGATAGACAGTCAAGGCTACATTTAGTTTGAGGCATATCGGCAAGTGTAGTCCCGTCAATCTCAATTGGGAGCCACAATCGGCCGGTAAACAAACGTACCTCCATTCATGCGCACACACGCTTAAGACGCTACCGTATCTACAACACAAGTATGTGTTCGTGCTCCATTCAAGGCGCGATGGTCCTACGTCACTTCCGTTGACGTCACACGTCTTGCAAGTGGGCGGTGTGAACGTACCCTAAATGATTGTGTTTTGACAGCGCGTTCTGAATTGATACACTGCGGTGTCTGATGACGAGATAAGTAAAGGGTTATATCAATAAAAAGACGTTTCGGTAACATGTAATTTTCTTTTCATCGCGTTAGCATAAAATTGCCCTTTATATTGAAGTTGATAAACGGTTTAAAAAATATCATGCTCGAATCAGATGTTAACCATTGTTAATATTTAATTTATACTATTGATTTCAAGACATGAGCTTACAATAATATTTTTTATTTGTTTTTTATTTAAATACGATTATATTTTATCCTTTGGTAAAATTTAGACTCAACAGCAAGAAATAAAGTTTACTTTATTTGAAAAGGCTTTACTCGCATTTTAAATTTACTTAGAGGGAATATAATAAGAATTTCAGTTAAAAAAATCTGTAGAAAATTTATAAAAAAAAAATTCCTTCGCTTGCTTATTATTATTATTTTTTTAAACAATACATAATATTTGGCTTGTAACTTGTATTAATCTTGAATTAAACTATGAAATACAATATTAACAGCATAAAATAATAAATTCATCTACATAACATAATATACTTACTAAACTTTAATTGGAAAAATAACTTCATAGTGTTATTAAATCAACTTATTAAAAACTAGCTGTTGCACGCGAATTCGTCCGCGTAACTTTATAAAATAATGCCTATGTTACTCGCTGATAACGTGGCTTATTATATGTGAAAGAATTTTTTAAAATCGTTCCAGTGGTTTTTGAGTTTATTCATACCAAACAAAAAATACAATTGTTTTCTCTTAATAATATTAGTATAGAATAGAAGTAATAGTAGATATACTGTGATCATTTTACTAACACGCCAAAAGGAGTAGGCAACTAAAAAAATATATATGCATGAATATATCTCTTTCACCGCCCGTTTAAAGATCTCCGTAACCTCAGTATCTCAATTGGACTCGACAAATAAAAAAACCGGAAATCACAAAGACACTTCGACAAACATTAATGTATATTTGGCATAGAGATGCGGGCGTTGACTAAGGAACAATTCTTGGAGCCCCTCGTACGACAATAGACCACAGAATTGGCCTACTTGTACCAAATTAACAGTCTACGTCCCGCATCCTACAACCCCCGCTGTGAACGATACAAATTAACTATTAATGTAGATTTTTTTTCTTTGCAAACCGCTCTTCCGGTTTTCCTATATTGCACAACAGAATTTTAAAAGAAGTAACTGAACTTCTTGGTATCTATGTAATATTTATGCTGTATCCCATTCGACAATAGCGTTGTTCCTTTTGTATAACAATAACAACAATAAATATAACAAAATTACCTTCTTAAAAAAAATTAATTAATTATTTAAAGATAAAATTAACCTTAAAATTAAACTTAAATCAGTCTACATTATATTACAATCCCATCAAATCAATAATTACACAAAATTAAGAAAAATTCTTTAATTTGAATTTCCAGACATTTCGTATTAGTTTTTAAATTGAGAAAAAGGTTTATTATGTTATTACCTGTAAATATTTTTATACTTATAAAACACAACATTTTCTTTATTGAAGCGACATAAGTTTAAGGTCAATATAGATAACTAAGTTGTACTATTTAAACAGAAGCATAATTTCATAATTCCAAATTTCATTATCTCTGTGGCCCTTATATTTTTATAGGGGTTTAGGGCTATTCAGTTCTTCTTAACATTTTTTTTTCTTTTCGTATATTCATTACAGACAAAAATCCAGTAGCAAATATGGGTAGTTTAGCAAAAATTGCTTATAAGTGGCTCTTTATTGTATCACACCCAAACGTGCGTTCGAATGAATAATACGGATCAATGTAAACGTAAACCAATATAATATTGCACCATTTAGCAACAAAAGGGATTTTTTACACAAATCATTTCACTTTCATAATAAATTTGACTTCTAAATCTTCGAGGCGATTTATATGTCTTTCTATTATAGTACTAGCGGACCGCTCCCGGCTTTGCCCGGGGTGCATTTTTTTTACGTAAAAACCTTCCCTGATTATCCCTCTATCCATGAGTGAAGACAGAATTAAAATCGGTCCACCCGTTCTCGAGTTTTGCGCTTAGCAACACATTTAGGGATTCATTTTTATATTATAGATATTCGTACCTTACAAAGATATATTATTTCGATGAATCGTACCAATTGTCAAGTTTTCAATTTACTTACAATCTAATCGCAGATGTCACCAACCTTTCGAAAATTTTGCTAATATGTGTTACTAAAAATTTTTTTATAACATAAGTATATAGAGAATCCCGCTTTTGCTCTTATACAAATAAATACTGTGAAATCCTACTAATTGTAAGTTATAAATGCGAAAGTTTGTGAGGATGGGTGTATGGATATTTGTTACACTTTCACGCAAAAACAGATTAACCAGTTTGGATGTAATTTGGCATACAGATAGTTCAATACTTTGATTAACATATAGGATACTTTTTACTCTAGAAAAAAGGTTAAGTTCCCGAGAGATCGCCTAAAAATATTTAAAAAATTGGCGCCACCTTCGTCGCAGCGTTAAAGATGTCAGACGTTATATAAGGTGTTATATTTTTCATTTTCAAAAAGTCGCAGGCAACATCTAGTCGTTTCATAAAGTTTCAAAACTATCCTTGTTACAAGAGTAGCTTACTATTAAATAGGTATCTAACGATAACGAGCTGATCCATCCATTATTCTAGAATCCATTATCCTTGATCCTACTATGGTCAGCAAGTAGACTTACAGGCTTTGTTATAGGCGACGGTAGCCTCCTATCATTAAGTGGACAGTCAGCTTGTCAGGCGACCTATACATTAAAAAAAAATCAAAGGTATGAATCAAATACTTTAACAAATTGCTTCCGGCGCTGAAGGGCTCCTTTATCAGACAATTAGGCGTTTCGAGTGCAAGCATTGAGCACTAAATGGGCAATAAAAAGGTTTTTGCTGCGCCCGCGCACGCCCGGTACACCTGGCCGAGAACATCTTGTGAACTTAACGGTATGATTTATGAGTCGAAATGTGGGCAAATTCAAAGGTAGTTGCAAGTTAATTTTTTTTTTAAAGAATACACATATCATAAGGCTATTGTTGAAAAAAAAATCAAACGTGCAAAGTTTACTGTTATTTGGATGAAATTATATTGAAAATCCCTTAATTATTTATGGTGGAAACGTTATAAAAGTGATTGCGTAATATAGAAGATAAAAGCAGAAAGCCTTTATTTTCAAAAGCATTAATTTTAACGAAAATAACACAATCAAACTTATTTCTCAGTAGAATCGTTAGGCGTAGGTTTGTATTTTTTTGGTATCAGAATATTTAATAATCACAACCATAAAAGAAATGAATGACAAAATCAATACTTACTTACTATTTCATGCTTTCAAAAGAACACTATAATTTGATACTGGTTAAAATTTAATTACCCTAGCTTAGCGAATTAATTTAGACTGTGATTAATGTAAGTAATCAAATTACACTCACGAGAACCCGAGGCAGATCGCTAGTTGTTCACAGCTTCAACAGTTTTTTAAAAAAAATTTTTTAAGGGGAAGACAATAAAAAGTGTTAGGGCACGCGCTCGCACCGGGTGGTCTTGCCTCGTGCACGTGGTATTACCCGTATTGATCGATATCGATAAGTTAGTGGTGTCATTCTTATCGATTAGAAGAGATAGGTGGTTACGTGTCTAGCGATTGTTTTCGTAACAAAGAGGTTTATGAATTAGTCGTGCTGTGGGCAATGTTTTGCCTGCATTTAGTACCTAGTTTGTTTGAAAGAGTAACAAACATTCTTGGAAACAATCGCAATTATACTATTAATTGCTATGTTGATTCTTCTTTGAATGAAAAAGAATTCCATAAAAAAAAAGAAGAAATTTACCTTTTAATCCATATTGATTAATATATAGATATATATATTCTATTATCTACTTTAATATTTCAAAATTACTGCGTTTTGAAATGTAACTTATACAAAAAAAAAAAATTATAATAATTTTTCTTCTTGTTACAGATCCAGCCACCGGCGTGTTTCACATTGAATAAGTGTTTAAAATCATATTAATGGTAAATATTACAACTAAATGTATATTGTTTTTAAAATTTTTCATTTCCAATGTCAACTTTCCAATTTTTTAAAAAAGAAACTACTTATTATAGGAACATGTTAAAAAAAGGCGTCAATTTCAATTACCTATTGAGATTGATTATACTTTATACTTTGTTTACTAACTACGAGTATTAACTTTAAATTAAACAAAGTTACGAATACTATTTATTATCACTTATAAAGATATATTAATATAGAAAAGATAAAATGCTCGAGTTTTTGAAAGATTTTACAAAGTGTAGGTAATATTATGCCATACCCATGTTTCGTAGAATTATAGGAACTATTTCCATTTATATAATCGATCAAAACCTGAACACTTAAAAACACTACGAAAAATTATTATAAATATTAGATAAATCAAGCTCTAATTTAATTTTTAGAAACATAAGTATTCCAATTATTTTAAAAAAAAGATATCTATGCGACTCAGAGATTCACGCTCAAAGTGCATCTAGGCTTGTTCTTCCGTATGGCAACCTAATATATAAGCTCCCTATACGTGTCGCCTCTTTTAGATTCAATGGACTACAAAAAACAGTTGCATTCGATATTTAATTTTCGAACACGCGAATAGGCAGCTTCCATTCCGACAGCGTTCAGGATTTTCGCCAGTTGGCGACCGAACAAAACCAGTACTAACATATCAAGTTAAGACACGAGTACGCACTCATGCTGGTCTTTATGCGTTCGTATTAAGAGCTAGAATAGAGTTTTATATTGCTTGACTTATTGTTGGATAGGTATATCGTCCGCAGTACTGACAGGGCGGGCGGTGCATGAATTTTCAAATAATCTGACGTGTATACACCGACACTTCCCGTGGCAGCCTTTATTCTATCAGACTGGGGACCGAAGTATGAATTTAATATTCGTATGTGATATGTAATGTGATGTGTCTAGTCATTAATGTAAAATACATATATTATAATGTCAAGTAAATGCATGTGAAGTTGCATGTTTGTTTGTTTTTTTTTTATATTATTAAGTCTAATGCTGTGCAAAACTAATGGCATAACTTCACATTATTATTATTATTTTCAAAATTAAAAAAAAAATGCCAAAAAAACATTTAAATAACAGGAAATATTGTAAAATAATTCGATATTTAAAATAAAGGAGAAAAAAAGGGTAAACTATGTAGGTACATATTGAAATTTTACAACAAATAAAAATACTGGTCATTTTAACTCTGAATTACCAAAATCAATACTCATACCAATTATTTTAAATTTTCACAGCTTAAACCACTGAATTTTATCCACTAAGCTCTACCATGATATGACCTTTTCAACATAAAAAAATGAGACCATACAAAGTGACCTCATCTGGTATAATATCTTTTCACGCTGAAGAGAAGTTAAGAGCATTCATCAATTAGAATCACGCTGGAGTCAAAATTTATGATTTCAGTAGTTTCAGATGTTTTAGTTTGCAGATGAGATGTTAACGTCATATTATTTGTAGTTGTATAATCTAGTAAATAGCTGAAAATATTTTAAAATATTGGGATAATTTTCTCGTTAGATCAGTTTTTAAAGAGCCCGCAAACTAAACACATCATGGCATTATGATCCGCCGGGAATCATAAATTTCTGATTTTGATTTTGTAACGCTCTTAAGAGTATAAAAGTCGACACTAACTGGTATACAAAAGTCGATACATTTGTAACCTTTATTACCTATGCATAAGTCCATTACAGCGAGATTTTAAAATAGATTAAAAGACATCCCCGAAGTCGATACTAAAATCGCAAATCGGATTTTGAAACTAGTAACGGTTGGAATATAAACCGATAAAGCGGAACATTAATCAAGAACAAAGCAGTTTCGAATGTCGATTAACAAATGCGATGATATCGTTCAGCGATACACAAATATAACTCGCATGAAAATCCGACTTCTGATCTATTTGGCAAACATTTTACCAAATGTTTGTTACATTTTTTTTCCTGTTGATAATTTACTCCCATTTTCGTACTAAGGAGCTTCTTCTTGGGGGATAAGATACACTAGTTTATAGAGCATTTGGCCTAATACACACTTTAGCTCGGAACCCCTGTGTGGCAACAATGATCAACCACAATGCACATTGAAATAATAGTAATTTTGCTGTTCTATTTCCTATTTATTAAAATTTTTGTATGACCAACGCGGCCCTTGTGGCTTTAAACAGTTCTGTGTGCTTGTATGCTTGTCCATTAAGTATCCATGTGAAAAATAAAATCAACCTTTAATATCTATTTCATTGTTAACATAATACTTTTCCGATGTGAAATTGAGACAGCTATTTATATAGCCTTATGAGTTTCTTTTGTGAACAAATTTTTAGTGTTATTTATTAGAACTATTGCTGTTACGATATGGCTCCCACATTTATCTGATAAGACTTTACGTGGTATAGCTGTAATGTATTTCTAATCACACCGAAACGCCCACAATGATTCACGAATATACCCAATTCGTAGAAGTTATTTTAGACTTTTATGTATGAAATGAAAATGAAATGCAGAATGACTTACGTAATATTTTAGCTGCATTTGAATTTTTACTTAGCAAGCAATAATGTTCATATTGTAAAATATTAAGTTCAATTAACAAAATTATGTTACCACATAGGTACTCGTAGGCAAAATTTTGTGTGAAAGCTCAAAGTGCATTTTTTATTATAATATAAACTTCGGTAGACAGACTCACATCCTCTATCCCATATTCACTTTTAATAGAAACAGAAACGATAGATACAATTTTAAAGACGACAATGGTTCTGGAGATAGATTACAGATTATTCTTTTGTGATAAAGTTCGTTAGACAGGCTAATGGTCTACTTTATGACTATACCCACCATCCATAAACAAAGTATATCATGGGTGTGCAAATACTAACCCCGATGAACATTGTGGATAGGGGAATAGGCTTCAGGATTCTTTGCTTAAGTTCCGAGTCATAAACAGTTCTGTTGCTATTATTTGAGCGATTCTAGTTAGGACTAATTAAGACATTGAAAACATTACATTATGTGTAGAGTTTAACAATAGTAATATTAACACTGTACGAACATAATATACCTATACGCGTCCGTTATAATAGCCGCAAGCTAAATTGCCCATCCTCAAACTAATCAATATAAGTAGCCAGTGCCTACTCATTCAGACTCTATAATTCCGTTAATAAAAATACAGAGAGGACTGCTCAAAGGGGGCACACGGTGGGAGTCGGAAGCGCAATGGGCTTCGGAAAATTCACCCGGTGAATGGGAAAACGCGGCGATAGACAAACAGCCACACTGACCCCGCACCTACAACCCCCTACCACCCGTATGACTACCCCCCTAACGTACATTTTGAAATAATGCCCCTGACGGCTACGTTACCGAGAGACACACCGCGTCCAAAATTTTGAAATCGAAATTAAAACAGTCCCTAGTGAAATTTTAAAATTGGACTGACTACTTAATCGTTAATTTTTTATGGTAAAGTCGACAGATCGGCTGACGGTCTCCTTGATGGCAGGTGGCTAACGTCGTCTATAGGTGCTGCAAGCGCGCTGCCGACCATAGAAGGATTAATGATAAGGAAGGAATTGGCTCTGGCATCCCTTACTTACTCACCAAAACACAACAGCACATATGCTCATTTATGGTGGTCTTCTGTAAGGGGGTGATTACTGCCGCCAAACGGGCTGCTCAAATGACAGCGAAACGCAGTGTGCACAGCCATTTAAAAAATTAATTAAATTAATTTTAAATATGCAATCGTTTGTGTACTGACGCGCAATAAAGTGCTTCAGTGGTCAACACCGCGACTCGACGCAAGGTTCACCAGTCATCCACAAATGCAGAATCTTAGTGAGGCTAACGCGAATACGCACAGAGAGGTTATAAATCTCGACATGAAATGGCTGACCAGTCCCAACCCCCCTTCTACAAGTCTACATAGTCTAGCATAGTTGGGCCGTTGCAAAAGTGTGCGCCATAAATTTTATACAGGCGCTCGTGTGCGGTAAAACTGAGATGGTGCTGTGTGCGAAAATTCGTATACGTCCGAGAGGAGTGGACACAACCAGTTTTGCTTTGTGTTCGTGCTTGTACCTACGGAAATAGTGCCTACAAGGGAGACTGGTGTAACGGATTAGGATAAATAAATAGATATTTAGAAACAACGCGTTCCATTGACGTGTGGCCAGGCTGACGTCATTTTGATTAAGCGTTCTCTACGTTTAGTGGTTGTATTTTGACTACGGTTGGGATTGGAATGTACAAATTATTAAGTACTCTTCGTGTTTCAGAATTTTCTTATTTTTTCATATTTTTTCTTTACTATTTCCACATCGTTTTCATTTATGAAGTCTTGTTAGTATAAGCACTAAACTAATGGTTTAAAGTAAATGTATGACCAACTTTGAAAGTTATTTTAGCAATAAATAGGTATTTCACCTCAAGTAGATAACAAATTGAAATTATTCTGTTATTTGTTTGTATCAAAGAAAATTTTCTTACCGTTTACAATATATTAATTCTAACTAATTATATAAAACCGAAGGTGAGTATATTCGTTTATTATGCTTTCACGCCTTAACACGTTCTCTGGGGTACAGAAAAGGACATACGTTTTCTGGATGACCTTTCACATAAAAAGTAATACTGTTCCCTAGTGACGCGGACGATTTCGTTGGCAAAGTCTAGTATTAAAATACATTAAACAAAGTGATTAGGATGCATTCGTCATAGTCCAATTAAAAATTCACAACCATAATTAGATGTCTGGGAACAAAGACTTTATATTATTTACATAACTGACACACATAATAATATTAGGCGTATATAAGTATAAATGGTAAACGGCATTTTATGTTTTAAAATTTCTATTCTATTCGAGAAACTTATCAATATTATTATAATTATATTCGGCACTCACATAATTACCAAGCGAGTATAATAAAACAAAGAATCGTCAAGCACATCTGGTAGTCACAAGACTAACAAATATATAATATAACTAATAAAATAATTAATTAAAACTAATTAAAAAATTAAGATTTACAAATTGCACGTATGTAACTTCAAATATTTAATAACTGTTTTCAGTGAATCATTAAGACCTTATATTACGTGTCTGATTTTCCTTTCTTTTGAGTCTCGTTATGGTTCAGTATATTTGTCTGTTTGTATCAAAATAATATAATACTTTGCGCTTTTGATTGCAAGTTTCTTTTTCCGTGTCATATTGAAACACTGGAGCATTTCATTCCTATTTTCGACATACATATAACGGTAATATCATATTTCTAAAAGACATAAACCTGTTATCACTACCATTGCATCAATCTATAAAACATTACCTATAAAACATTAGGTAAATTCATAGTGCATCATCGCTTATAGTGATCGTCTAACATGTAACTTGATAGATTGAGGTCATATTCTGTTCACATACCTTTAGTTTTATAGACTGTTTTTCATTGTGTTTTATATGTAGTTTTTCATTCAAAATGAAAATAAGTACATTATATTATTTGAATTTTTTGCTTACTGGCTAAGTAGACTTAGCTGGCTACTGCTTACTAAGTACTGCTTGCTAGCAAAACTCACTTCATAACCTTTTACTTAGTAGGCTATCTATACTAATATTACTTATAAAATGAAAAGATTTGTATTTCTGTTTGAAATGAATAGGTAAACTCAAAAACTACTGGACCGATTTTAAAAATTCTTTCGCCTATAGAAAGCTACATTTATCAGCGAATAACCTCGGCTATATTTTAGCCGGACGAAGTCGCAGGCACCTATAAATGGTTACACAAATTATTTAAAAAAAAGTAGTAACAACCCTATTGTAACTTTGTTATTGAACACCCTGGCGACTATAGACTTCTCTTTCCTTTTCTATCTGGAATCATTGAGAGATGAGTTTTGAGTGACTGATTGCAAAGACCCGAATTCGCGCTCGTTTGCACATTTTTCGATTCTTTTTCTTTTTCCTTAGTAACGAAGTAAGCGGGCCCTTTCATGTAGCTTTCCATTCGGCCGCTTCAAAGCGCTGAAAGAAGTGTGAAGCGGCCCGTGAGCATGGCCAGTCAGGTGTAGTTAAATCTCTGAGGACGACAGACTTACCCGTTCGAAGCCACTTAGTCTATCACCTAAAATACCTAAACCTGTTTTATTTTTACAAAGCCTACCGCTTTCTGGTCGCGTCTCCCTCGCAGACGGCTTTAATGGGCTCACTAAAATCGTTAGTGGAGAATGTATGCGTGGGCTCACTAAAATCGTTAGTGGAGAATGTATGCGTGTATCAAACGCGTTATCGGTTACGCACTTATATCTGCTCTCATAAACATAGCTAAAGCGGTACAGTCGTGCACAAAAACGCATCTCGCTGGGCCCCCCTACACACTCCTCCCGACGACGGCCGCCGCCGCCGGGCGAACGAATACATTCGACTAGCCCATTTGCAATATGCCATTGTGTGCGTGAATGTACCTATAAGTCAGCATCACGCGAGTGTGCGTCAATGGATACACACATACACAAGTTTGCTTAGCCCGTGCGTAGTTTTAGTGTGCATACGTGTGGACGGCATGTACACGGTATTGGTTTTCTGTAGTACCGCTGGGCTTTAACAAATTTCGAATTCACAAAATCGTGATTGGTTGGTATTTTGTTTGAATAAGCGGACGCACCGAACGTTGGTAGGTACCGGCGCGGCTTATAATTTGCTTGCCGATAATTCGTTTAGGTGTAAAATGATGAATTTTATCCGATTTATTTTCGTCGTCGTGATTGCGATACAAAAATGTTGCGATCCATATTTTGTACGAGTTACGCTTGATTGATGTGTGCATCATTAGAAATGAGTTCCGCACACAAAATAAATAATTTGTTTCGTCCTCGATAGAGCAGAACACCTCAATATACTAATGATGTGTTCTTTCTTCAAATGAAGCAATTAAGTGTGCACGCGCCACTAGTCTTTGACAACCGGAAGACAGACGCTCTAATAGCCACCTAAGAGTTCTAATATCAATTTCCAAAAAAAAAAAAAAACTATTCGTGCGCATCCACGTCACAATCATAAGGAATTCGGAACACGACAAGCAGGAAGCGCGCTACAAAAAGTTTATTGCACTTTGTTCTGTGGGTTTTGAAAATAATTTTAATTTATTTCCTGTCGCCTCAATAGCTCGATGTAAATACCTATAGAAACAGAAGGACGCTTGAAAGTTTGAAAAATGGATAATCACTAAGCCTTATTAAGTTTAAGAAGCCCTTTGGTCGCTGTAAGGTGCTTGCTTTAAATCTCTATCTCAGTACCTAGTGCGATTTCCGGCAATGCCAACTTTGGAAATGTCCAAAATGTTGGCCTTGTCTGGTAAGTAGTACTAGGGCACACTAAGCAGTGACCTCCTGACATGAATGAAACGATCGTGAAATAACTGCATATGTGCTGTTGGACCGTCAGCCTGTCTATCGTCCTTAACATAAAGAAATTGCAATAAAAAAGAAGTTGTTGTTAAAATTGTAATAAGATTTTATTGAGTATAATTTTAAAGTCCGAATACCTACTACGAGATCAAAGTGGAACGAAACTTTACAAAATCATCCAATCAGCCCAAGACGTGGAAATTGAAACTCGCTTCATGGCTCCTTTTAGGGTCAGCATTACAAGCGAATAATAGGAAACTTAAATTAGAACTATGTATGGCCGAGTAGGTACCTATGGCTTCCTAAATACTTTTGATCCTAGAACCTTGATACTTTTTTGAAAAAAAAAAAGAAAAGAATTTTCTCTCTTTAATATTAGTCTCTAATACATAATGTGGTTTTGCGAATGAATAGTAAATAATAAAAAATAAACCTTTTTTTTATTTGATCAAGTTTGATTTATATTAAGAAGTTGGTAATGTTAAAGTTACTCGAAATAACATCCTTGATATTTATAACATTAATTATTTAATATTGATTGGGCAAACATTTCCTATTGCATTAATTGAATAAAGTTTAAAAAAGTATGTAATAATTCTATGTTTTCTTTTTGTTAGTTAAAATTTAGAATTCACTATCTATCATAATTTTTTACATAAATACGAGAAAGTGAAATTTAATATCGTTATAATGTGAGATATAATAAAGGTCGTTTCACACTGATGATGGGGGCGCATCCACGACAAGAACAGATGTTTCGCGAACAGTACACCACAACAGATCGGTCTTCCGTTATAATGTTCATATAACTGGCACTAAAACTAAAGGTGTATTAAATTATAGACTTAAGAACAATTAGAAAAGAACAATTACAACATGAACCTTAAAATAAAAGTAGTAGAACAAATGTGTACCTATACCAAGTCACGAGAAGAATGGAAATTATATTACATTACTTCACTTATCAGCAATCAATGAGAACTTTTTCGGTGTAATAAATATTATTGAGTTGCATTTATAAATTTGGCAAAGATTCACTTACAGAATCCTATGTTTCAAATCTTTACATTTTGGTCACATTATTCCAAATAAACTCGTTTTTTATACATTTGCTTGCAAAGAGTTTTTTTAAGATGCCTTCTAACCCTATCTATATTTTAAGAACTCTATGCAAACAAAACTAAAGTCGCTTGAGCGATACGTAACGCACCTCACAATATGACGCTCTGTTGTCTAATAATAATCATACTGACACGCGAACTATATATTATTATGTATATCTATATTTTCATATAATTATCACATGTATGACTTGTTAAAACATTTAAACATTTGTATAATACTTGAGAATTCTTTTGAGAGGACAAATTTTCGAGTTGACGCGTCTTATAGTTTTGTAGTTAGCTCTCTGAGTCGTGTTACAGGTTCGTAAATTTTAGAAGATAACATTTTTAAAGTTGTCCTAGATTCATTGTATGGTATCCATGTATTATATTATTTTATTAAATATTTATTATATTTATTAAATATGCATTTCAAAAATAATTCAATATTAAGTTAGAAAATAAATATATATAGATTTTCTATAATGAAAAATGACTAATATTTTATCTATATAATAAAAATCAATGTTTGTATGTGTGTTCCCTATGGACTCCAAAACCGCTGAACCGATTTTGATGAAATTTTCAGACAATCTTCAGATTAGTCCAGCGGGTGATCTTGATAAGTTTGGTAGCAAACGGACGCGGACGAAGTCGCGGGCAAAACCTAGTATAATATAATAATCCTAATATCTGTTTCCGGTAATTTTCGAAATTACTTCCAGAATTCTTATAGGTAAACTAATAATAACTAATTTAATAGACAAACTATTAAATATCTTTAGATTCAAGACATCTTAACCCGAACGTTTAGGTATTCAATACATTTTAAATAGCGTATAGAAAATACTCTTACAATGATAAAGTGTAAGAAATATTTAAGAAAAAAAAACAAAAGGAGCTATCACCCGCAACTCCCCGCTCCCATGGGAATGTTAGCCTAGTTAAACAATGAAACATTATAACAAAGCTCGGTACTGTGACCTGTTTGCACTCAAGACAAGAACCCGTGGGACTGGCCCGGGATAAAACAATGGATCCTTAACCGCAACAATAAAAAAACGCCTAAAGAAACGCAAACGTTAAGGTTAAGAACGGGCCACATTTTCTTTGCTGAAAGTATTTCGAGGAATGCTTTTTAAAATGGTGTAAAATTAAAAAAAAATTCTTTATGTTAAGATACTGTATTTTTCTTTCTACTTTCAATTATTGATATAAAAATCAGCAAAAGTGTAATAAGTTATTATAAATAAATAATAATAATCTTGAAAGAAAGAACTATTTTCAAGGAATTCAGTTATTTTTAAAATTAAACTTTCAATCCTATATTTGTATAAAACAATGATGATAAGTATTGAGATAGTAAAAATGTATAAAAAATATATATAAAAATATAATAAAATAATTATTTAGAAAACTAAGTATGTATTAACAAAAGTCTGTAATAGAGACGTATACGTCTTCACAATAATAGTACCCCCCTACTATAAAGGTAGACACTTTAACAAAATGTTGTTCAAAAATTAAATGGAACATCCTATTCCTACGGAAAATGTGGGAACAATATAGGATGACCACTTAACCCGTAAATGGTCTTCCTTCCTACATTCTCACAATCAAAAAAAGATTTGTCACTTAGAATCAAGGGGGCAAACTCCCGGAAGATATCGTTCCCAGGCCGGCGGGCGGCAAACGATTATCGCCCCTAAGTATATCGCTTACAACCACTAGGTGACCCTTGAGGACAACACGTTCGGATATTATCGGCGCACATATAAATTAAACTGCGGCCAATTTAACATCAATAGGTTTTTTGAAGTCATATTTATAATTTATACATAATTTACATAATTTATATGTATTTTATCTATTTGTATTCTTTCAAAAGCGAAAAATATAAAATTTTAATCACAGAAAAGAATAGACCAAACAGAATATTCTAGTGTATATATGTATGTATATACAAATATATGTATACATAGCTAAAATTGAGCGTTACTCTCGATATAGTCGTAATTTAATCGTATGTATTAACTACATAAGCAATTTTATTATAAAAGAATAAGTTTACATTTGAACAATCATAATGTATAGTTTTCGTATACAATATCCGAACGCACCGTGCTCAGACGCACCGCACAGGGCGGACAGGAAGGAAATGTAAGTTGAGCGCGTGAGAAGCAAGTGTACGCCGTGAGAATCAGTATACCGACAATACAGGTGGCAAAGGCGCTTACACTTTTATTAGCCTAATAATTATGAAAATCTGTCGTTTTACATTTTACATTTATTTTATTAATCTTGACCACTGATCCTGAGTAGTTTACCCTCTTAAGAAATCACATACTTTTAGATTAAATTGCACGAAGCATCTATTGCACATTTTTGGATTTATCAAACAAATACGTTAACTGCATAATGTAGCCAACGTCAAGCTCTATGATCAAAATACCCTTTAAACTATAATTTCGAATTTATTGATTATTCAAATCGCCCCCAGTTATTTATATAGGTATATTTTGGCATTGTAGATACCTAATGGTTTTATAAAGGACTAGCTGTTGCCCGCGACTTCGTCCAAGTTCAAAATGTTATATAGCCTAAAGCCTTCCTCGATAAATCGACTATCCAAAAGACAAAAATAATTTTTCAATTCGAAACAGTAGTTCCTGAGATTAACGCGTTCAACCAAACAAACAAACTCTTCAGCTTTATAATATTAGTATAGATTATATAATATTGTTTATGAAGGCACTATTGTTTATAAGTATATTTTCAACAAACAATTAGAAATTAGTGACTCTGGCGCAGTGAAGTTACAGCACTTATACTATCATTTCTCTGTAAGGAGATTTTTACTGTCAGCTGTCGAGCTAGCTGTAACATATACTCTGGTACTGAAAATTTACGAAAATTACGTGATATAATTGAAGTGGTAAAAATTAAACTTTTTATTACATCCAAAATAAACGATATCATTTTAAGTTCGTTTCGTAAATTCTCCTTTTTGATATTTTATTAAAATGGTCATTGTATAAAGTATTCACACTTTCAACGAAAATGGATCGTAGAAAAATAAAATAAATTAATAAATAAATAAAATTATTACAACTTTTGTGCCATTTAACAGAAAATGCATTCGCCATAAGTGCATGAGAGGCAATAGAGAGGAAATTATTTTGCTTTTAAAATCTCTAAAACATACTTAAACACTCTTGACTTTACTTAAGTCCTTCATGTTTTTTAAGGGTTACAAACATTATAGCTTTCCACTGAAGATTGAGTTCACAATAGTATTGAAAATATATTAGTAGGTATATTTCATTGTCAGTATATCTCCTCTATTTTTCTGTGCTATTTCCAAATAACTAAACTAATATACTATAAAAAACACTAAAAATAATTTAAAAAGAAAATACTGCTTCCCAAATTTTCACAAATAATATTCTGGCGTGCTGAATGAATAATTTGGGCCATAAATCTGTGAATCATGAACTCAAGTGATATGACAAGCTTAATAAAAAAAGATCACCGCCAATCGTTCCGTGCTAAAGATCAGAGTGCGACGACCTTAAAACAGAGCTCGAGTCACAAGCGTCAAGCGGAGGCTTTTAATGGAATTTAAAACAAAAATTATTAATTTCTTCATTCTCATCAGTGTATAAAAAAAACTTTTCATTTAAGTGATAAAGATTTTTGCCACATCAAGATTCATGTACCACATCATGTAAAAATCTATAATAAAAACCGTTTTAATTTTCAACTAACTTACGTCCTTGACTTTACGCGCGTATCTGCAAAAACATGTTATTCTGACGATTAAACTATTATACATTACAAAAAAATTATATACATTCAGTATTTTTACATGAAAGAGTAATAATGTTACACACATTCATCTTTGTATAATTCATATTTAAATTACTAGGATAAATTATGAAGATCATTTTAATCGAATTTAGAAAGTCCAAGAATCGCTCACCTCTTATGTCATACGCCCATCAATTTCACACAGCGAGTCCATTGGGAGTCACCGGAAGGAATCAGGGGCTTGTACAATCTCGACGTCCGGTGGCGGAGGCGACTTCCGGTGCGCGAGGCGTGACGGCCTGCGCACGCGACGACGCGACACATTGTCATTAGGTGCGCATTGGCTTTCATTCAACACTTCCGATTTTTAAATACTTTTCGCTGTAGAAGGTATTTTCATATTTTTCACAAGATTTGTAATATCCATAAAGAAGTGACCCCTCAGTCTTTTTGGTTTTATATCTGGCTTATAAATGAGTCACTTTCTGTTTACTTTACCTTACAAAACTTGTGTACCTTTAGGTCAGGAAAAACTTAGTGAAATCTGTAGGTTGGAAAACCTGATAAGTCGCGAATTTTGAAGACATCTATGACATTAGGTAGAGCTTTCTTATACAGAAAAGATATATCGTAAATCTTTACTGCTCAAGTTACAAGGTACCTTTACGCGTTAATTTGGAATATACTTAGCTTCGAAAATTGTCTAAGAACGATATCATGGTTTTTTAAAAACAAAGCAATAAATAGGTATTCAAAAGTTTCGATTTGTAAAAAAATGCAAAGTAAATTATAATGTTTATAAGTTTACACAAATATCAAAAGAATAAGTCACTTCGAAAGATTAATTTAAGAAAAAATTTAAAATTACTCACATAAGTAGGCGTTTCCATTGAGACGTTAAAACAGAAATGAATCAGTAGCCTTCCAAGCGCACATTTATAAACAACGACACCAAGATATATTTGAAACGCAACCCACCACTTCTGCAACCCCCACCGAGATCTTTTTCAGTGGACCATGGGAGTGCATCTAAATATATTAATTTCCCAACAAAAGAACTATTTATTACATCTTCTAAAAACAATTTATGATGAACTAATCAACTGCCGCAGCTTCGCACGACTACAATCTAATTTAATCGATGGAAGGGTATGAAATATGACAAGTCACTAATCTGCGTGTTTGCTTTAAGTTCTACTCTATGTACTTAAACTAGCCTAAAATGTAACGTGATATTTGTGTTATGATGTGCTTACTTACTTATTAAGAAGGACCAAAACAATTCAAGACGATGTCAGGAGGTACTATATATTACAATGTATTCTTTTGGAAAAATATTCAAATTAAAAATAAAAACACATATTTTTAAGTCGGAAGCGGTTCGCTAAAAATTATAAATGCGGCCACAGTTATATTTGTGTTAAATTTTCACATACTCAACACATTTTGAATGTTGAAAATATCGCAATATCATTTGAAAACATGTTCTCCAGTGTTCATTTTATGTTTCTCCAGTGAATAGTTAAGGTGTACTATTCACTGGAGAATCATAAAATAAAAGACAGTGATTTGAATAAAAATAATCAATTTTAATTTTAATTAAACTTTAATGGAAAAAAGCTGTAAAAATATTTATTTTTTTCTTCAAAATATTAATGATATTCAAATCAGCTTCCAGCAACACGTCCACGCGTGCCATAATTGCTTTCCTTACGTAATTATAATTGGCGAGGAATATAGTGTGAGCATTAATTATTCATTACCAAGTTCACCCCTCATTTGGCGCGTCGACTTGAGAAACGCTAGTTAAACACCAGAGTGCGCCACTGTTGTTCCGCGCCGGCTTATTTTTTAATTGCGTCGGTTAATCACTACTCGCTTTTTGTTTTTCTTGGTTATAACAAAACAAAATATGTTTTATTTGTTTCGCATTTTATAAAGATCGATTCGGTGACACATTACGAAGTAATGTCGGCTCTTAAGTTAGTATCTGGGTAATTTATAAAGACAGATCAGATAGGGGAATTGGTGACCTCTGTATTAGAGAAACTGTACAATATCTTCAATCTTCAAATATCTTTCAAATGTACAACAAATTTAATCTCCCTTTTAAGGTGTTTATGTCTTGCTAACTATATGGGCTTCTTCAGGCGAGCAGTAACAAAATTCCTGCATTGTTAACAGCGCACTTGAAAGCTACCATCAAGTGGACTCAGCCATCTGCCACCTTTAATAATACAGAAAAGAAAATTTAAAAAAACTAAATGAATGAGGAACTAAATGAATGGCCATCAGCCAAATAGGCTCGAAAGATTTATCAGAAACAATACCTACTCATTATATTATTATTTTAAAATACATATAAGAATAAAAATTTGTGCCAAAAAAATCCCTAAATCGAAATTTCGGGCAAATTTACAAAAATCTTGATTTAAGACATATGATTTAGATTAATATATATTGCATCCGTTTTAACGCACTTTGTCTCAAGTGGAAACTAGGGCATGCGTCTGCGTGCAATCTGATGAACCATATCCATGAAGTTAATGAACACAATTCCATTTTATACATTTTTTTATTTTATTTATAGACTGTGATTTCTTTTATAATAAAGGAAAGCGAGCACCGAGTTGATACTGCCCTGAAAAAAACTGAGAGTCGGGTCAAACCGAAACTCAACTGTGATCTTCTGTAAAGATGTTGGATGCTGCTATACAATATCCAAGAAGTCCACGTCAACTTGTAAGTAAATTTTAGTTTATTACGAAGAAAGACTTCTTAAAGTTTCTCCGAATATCTTCGATTTATTTTTATTAAATAATTTCGTAAGTAGTTCCTCTTTAAAATGTTTGTCAATGACGAATAATAAAGCAAGAGAGAGAAAGTTTTTTTAGTTTACTTGACAGTGAATAAGAAAATATTAAAACTACATATTTCAATGTTCCTCAATTGATAACAGTCAAAATGGATAAAAGTTGAGTTGAATAGGATATTTAAAAAAAAAACTATATTTTTATGCTATTTGTTCCAAAACATATTTACTTAGGTATATGATTTTATTTTATTTATATTATAATAATTATTTTTGCTGCAACTTTTAAGAAGTTATGAAATAGGGCAGATATCTCTTTAAAAAGTCCTTAATTAAAGGCCACTTGTCTTAGTTACATGTTAGCGGATTACAAATTTAATGAACCGATGATTCACGATGTGCTTAAACAGAAAGGTCAACAGTGTCCCTTTAAAACCAGCCTTCTCTATATTTGATCACTGGGCATGATTAAAAAGAATTATTTTATCCTGGAAAAATGTTAAGTTCCCGAAGGATCGTCTAAATTATTAAGAAAATGGTCAACACTATCGCCGTGGCGGCGCCACCGTCATCACAGCGATAAAGATGTAAGATATTTTCTCAGGTGTTATAATTTTTATTTTTCAACTCGGTCGAATTCGCGCGCTCCAGCTATTATTACATATAACGGTTTATACAATACAGATACAGAGATAAAAGGATATTTTTCCTTACCTGCAACTCAAGCGAAAGAAGAAACTCATTGTTTCAACAAACAGTGTCAAATTGGGAGACAAACGACGCTCTGATTATTTCTCACACTCGTTTCAGATCGTGTTACTTCGTATACGTTCGCGCATTGTCCTCTGGTATATTGTGACGCATTTCTAAATCTCTAGAATAAGGAATTGTTTTCGTTTACGGTACAGTTTGCCTGCAAAAAATATATACTATAATCAAATGTCACATGTATTTATGACGGAGCATCACTTGAGAACGGCACTATTGATTTTGCTGATTTAATAAGAGCCTCGAGTCTCTTTAGTCTTTCCAGAGATTTAAGGGTATGATTAGCTAGGAGAAATATTTAGAACTAAAAACAGTCATTACTGACTAATATTACAATCACAATACTACTAATACTGGTTAGTATCAGTCGATATTATTCAACTTTGAAAAAATTTCCGAAAATAAGATATTTTTTTAAATAGAAATAGTGAAATGGACTCTAATATCACTTACCTACTCAACAGCACACCTGCTGTTATTACTCAGTGGTCATTTGTCAAACGGGCTGCCCAAACGACTGTGAAACAGTGTGCCCTGCAACTACTAAATCACGTATAAATGTCAATACGAAATTAAAAAAACAATCCAAAAAAAAAGAGTTAACTTGAGTTAAGGTCGAAGCACTAAATAATGTAAGAAGTTATTAGAGCCAAGTATACATAGGGGTTATGTGGTGTAAAGAACGGTTGGTTAACCTCCACCGAGTGAACTTGATACGTGACATTGTCTGCCCTTTTCACGCACCTCGCTCGCTTTTGTTCAGAGCAACTTGCTTTCTTCACTTGCCTCTTTTTAAGGTCTCAAGCGCTCGGTACAATGACGATGCCAATGGAGACGCGTCTTTTATCACAACTCACTACGTGGGTTTACGGGAAAGTTTACTGGGAAAGATACTGCTAAATTTTAACTTTTCAAGTCTTTTATATCTTTGTACATAAAAATGTTAAGTTGGTTTGTATACACTTCAAAAAGTCGAGAATGCTTAGGTCGACCTTAATTCAGATTTCACATAGGTATAAATAGAGAGCTAAACGGGGAAGATTTTCATTTATAAAAAATTTAACTCCAGGCGAAGCCGGTAGCGAGTTGCTAGTTATTAATAAAGCTTTGATATATGTATATCATGTTATTATATGTATATTATACTAGTTCGTTGGTCAGTTAAAGTACAGTAATTTAGGATCCATTTTAATTTCAAACATTAAATTAAAAAGGTTGGGATCATAACGACTACATTGTCAAAACGACCAAAACATCATAAGGTCTAGATCTCAAAAGGACCATCTCTGTAGAAAGACCATATCTCTGAATGACTAGGCAGCAAAACGACTGGTTCTTGAGAAGACCACATCGTTAATAGTCCACATATCACAAAGACCTGGGAGCAAAATGACTAGTTCTTGAAAAGACTACGTCGTTAATAGACCACATGTCAATAAGACGAGGTATATAAAAATTTCGTGTCACGTGTTTGTGCGCGATGAACTCTTAAATTACTGAACCGATTAATATAACATAACAAATGACAAAAGCGATAAATAGATATTATTTTTAATATGTTCAAATAATAAAAGGATAAAAATAACACATTGTTTATGGTAATAGCTCGAACAAAGTTTGTAATGTCCGTTGTTAAAAAAATCAAGTGAAGTAAAATGAGGCGATGCATTCTCAAGAGAGCAGATTCAATAATAAAAAACGCACGCATTTGCAGACAATCCGTTAGTTTGCGGCTATATAGCCGTCCTTTTCTTTTATTTTTTTTTCTTCCACTATGTCTACAGCTAGACTTGGGGGGCTTGTCTTACCCCTTTTGGGGGGTACTTGAGCCTCTTTATCTGCAGCAAGTTTGTACAGCGTAGTGGATCGTAGAGGACCCCTTCGGTGATGTATCTTGACTCCCATGTTGCGTTGAAAGTCAAAAGAAAGAATTGGGCATTTCGTAAAATTTCTAGTATTAGATATTGCATATAATTCCTTGTTTTAATTTGATTAATAAAGAGGACTTAAAAGGTTAAAGAATAAATATATTACTTTACATTTAAGTACTTTAAGAAATAAATAAGTAATATTTGTTTACAATCCTTGTTTGCAAAATCGTATAAGCTGCACAGATCCTTTCGTTGTCATTAGCTTTTCAGCCAAACATATCTTATAAATAAAATAAAATGCCTTAAATTAAATTAAATTTTCTAATAAATAAAAATGCCATATATTTGATTTCTTACAACAATAATAAAATTGTCCGACATAAGAATGAAAATATCCAAATCGCCCTTTTTCCAATAGTGTCTGTAACATCCGCCTACTTATGCGTGTATGCAACTTGAGGGTATATTTTTTTATTCCGTCTTCCCCCTGGCCTGTCTGGTCTTCATTTTCACTGCAACTTCAAACAATCTCACAATACGTTGATTAGTACGGCGAGATGAGAAAAATAGCCATTCACATCCCATATACACACATACATTTTATCTATTAGATATATTTTATATATTTAAACTAGCTACGCGCTCCCGGCTTCGCCCGGGTATAAAATAAAAACTATCCTATCTTTTAATTTGAACCAAATTACACATAGTTACGAAGTTTTATCAAAATCAGTTCAGTAGTTTAGGAGTTCATTTGCGTTAAACAACGTGACAAGTAATTTTTATATACGAGTATATAGATAGAACCACATCATAATAACATATAAATATTTTACTATTACATGAATTTATTAATAATATTTGCGATTAATAATTTTAATTTTAAAATGTAACTTACTTGTAATTCAAGCGAATTATGATTGAATAATATTGAAAAATGTTTCATAATAATCTTACTGCGAATATAATAAAATATTCTTTCAATGTGATGCTTTCAATGCTGAAACGATAAATTTGTTGACTTGTATGATACAGTTATATATAAGTAAGTTAATAATATTATTGTAGGTATTTGAACTGTATCTGTAAAATTTTGTTTTTGAAAATTTCAACTCCGTGCGAAGCCGGGGCAGGTCGCTAGTACATAACATAAAAATCCTTATTCGAATTCAACATTTTATCATAACTTCATAACAAATTCCTTAAAGAATTTTCGTACAATTAAGATTTCTAACTGACAAACATTTAGATTTTAATTTATTTCGGTTTAGATTAATAAGTAGGTATATTTGGGTCATAATAAAGTATGTCATTCATAAATTGTTTACTCGGCGGACCGCTAAAACGATACTCATGAAAACCACTTCAGAATCCATCTACCTCTTTCCGCTCGCAAATCATCGATCTCGGATTCCTCGACTCGAGTCCTATTAAAACTCACTGGAAAATAAAAAATGTAGGCCCACTACTGAACTCTGTAATACGGAGCCCGCCTTGTAGTTAAGATTGACAGACGGAAGGGTTGAGAAGGGGGCTGGATAGGTGGGGGAGTGAATTGAAAGAGAGTGGAAAAAATTATACGTGGCAACCGACGCATCTTAACTTCCGAGGCTGCCTTCCGCGGTGCGTTCACGCGGGAGAGTTCGCTTGAACATCATTTGCACGGCTATTAGTAGGGTTTGTTCCAATCAACATCTGCGAGGGCTGGCCGCAACTTCGAAAATTAAAAAGTAAATAAACAAAAAAGGACTCAAGACATGTAAGTACTTAAGACAAATAACAGTAAATGATATTTTAAGTTATGATAAGAATAGGATATTAAGGAATTTTAAGAAGAAGTAGTGGCAGCGCATACTGCGTTTCGCAGTCGTGTGGGCAGCCCGTCTGGCGGCAGAAACCACCCCCTTATACTATAGAAGACCATCAAGAAATAATAGCATGTGTACTGCTGTGTTTCAGTGAGTGGGTTAAGGGATGCCAGAACCCATTTAACTGTCCCTTTCCAAGTCATTATCATTAATCCTAATATAGTCGGCAGCACACTTGCAATTGCACCTGTGGTGTTGCTTGTGTTAAAGGCGACAGTAGCCACCTCCAATCAAGTGGACCGTGAACTTGGCTGCCGACCTTAACATAACAAAACATGATACGAGCATCTTAAACATCGATCATCGTAATTGTACTTATTTTAAAATATTAATTTCTTTTAAAAAATTACAGAAAAAGTTTTAAAGTAGCACAAAATTATAAAATCAACAGTAACCAACTACTTATACGAGTAGAAGACCAATAAATAACAGCTCGTGTCTTGTGCTTCGGTGAGAGAGTAAACTACGAGTATGCTTGTACCCATTTCTCTTATATCTCCTTGTCCTTTTTTTATTTTATTTTACCAAATTGGGCAGAGCATTTTCATCACCTATGCGAGTCTCCATCCTTGGACCATTTCCCATGAGTAAAAATAAAAATAATAAGTATTTTGAGATAAATATAATTTTTTAAACTTATTTATAAAAAAAAAATAAAAAAAGATTTGAAAAAATAATAATAAGTCTTGTACCTAATCAAACCGCACGCTCCAGTCAATTTACTATTAAACTGGGATACGCTCTATAGATTCACAGCCTTACCTATAAACGTTTCTTAAATTTTAAGTAATACTTAGAAACCACTTAAGAAAATTTTTTACTTATAAACGTTAACTTTAATTTGTTGCTTAGCAATGTCTTAATGAACTGTCAAACACTACTTAAGAAGATAAGTAGTGATTAGTTAATACGATGCTAAGAAGATGATTAGTTTATTTTTATAAGTAAGACAGTCAGTGCTTACTGTCTTTGCTAAGACAATAAACACTAAGAAAGCAGATCTTATGAGTAGACTTGACGTTATATATTTTTTTAAATATTCTACTCCAATCTTTTAGGAACCTTAGTCATTATATTTCACTATACATATAATGTAATATCTTAACATTTACCGGAAACCTGAAGGTTATTTAGTTATTTGCTTGAATGAAAAAGCTATCTATTGAACTTTTCTAAGGAGAGAAAAAATAAATAAAAAAATAAAATGTGTCTATGTCAACTCCTTGCACTTTCCTAAGTATGAATTATGCCGCTCGGTGTATTCGTTAAGGGGCGGATCCATTCATTCTTTTTGTCCGTTGCCAACAGTTAAGGAGGTCCGCAGAAAGGGTAGAATCACCCAGCCTCCCACTGCCCCCACTGAACTTGCGACTCGAGAATATTTTTTTTCTAGACCACTCGACGACGGCGAAATCGACACACTTGGCCGTAGTTTGTGCCGCTCGCTACCACGATGATAGTTCGAGTGACTTTCGGCATTTCAGAAACGTTAAAAACTGTTTTTTTAATTTAATTATTTTTTTTGTAGAATTCTCTCAATTTAAACTACTTATCTAGTAATTATGCCATATGCCTTCCGTTTAGACGTTTTCAGTCAAAGGAGAAATTTTTTTATGCAATTTAATATCAACATTATTTTTTTGGTGCTATTTTTGTTATAATTAAAAACTTATTTACAATTATAATAAATAACTAATGTTTAATGCGCTTTATCCAAAAAAAAAACAATAAGTATAAATAGGTATTAAATTTCTAAGACTTATATGTATGCTGACATAGCACCATCAAATAGTGGCTGTCGTACATAAAGTAAGTCAGCTTAATTTGTTAAAACATATTAAAACATACATGTTTTATATACATTAAAACACATTACTTAGTAAATAGGACTTTATTTTCTTGATACCAAAAGTCTTTCCCCCTTTTGAAATTTAATAATTTTTATTAATTTTGATTAAGTTATTATTAATTAACTTTTCTTTAGATTTATTCAATTAAAGTTTTAAACCTGAATAAATAAAATGCAAAAAAGTTAACTGTTGCATAATACTAAACTTAATTTTAATACAAAAGTTGCCACAATACTCGAAATTAGAAATTTTGCTAATAAAAATTAAAACTATCGACAAGTTTTTAAATAATTGTGTCACATCACTATTTGCAAACTAAGAAGCTTGTAAGACGGTAATGAACTGAATCCCACCTCTTTCGAGTTCAGGTCCACCTCACAGTTCTACTCTTTACCTGTTTGTCCCGGCAGCGTCCCATCTTCACTTCTCTCCACTTGTGCATCTTTATGAGTCAACAAATGTTTGATCAACATTGCGCCAACATTTTTCACACAAATGTTTGGCAAACGTTGAAATACTATAGAATTATGCAATTGATAAAGGAATTAAATTAGATATCGAATCGCAGAGATGAGGCACTATAAAAGAGAGATCTATTTAGCAAACCTGCTTAGAACTTAGAAAATATATGAAAAACTTATCTTTAGTCAATCTAGCCAAAATTATTTTGTACCTATGAAATAAATCCAATACTTATATGACAAATATTAACCTATAGACAGCTATGTAGTATTTTCCAGACTTAATACCTACGAGTATGCCTCTACACAGAGATCAAAATGAACTTCTTACATATATTTATAACCTTCTTACATAATTATATAAGTAAGTGTATAAATATTCGTTTGAAACAGACGTCTGTTAAACAGTTTAGTTTCTAAGCTTTGCAATTACCGTTTACATTCGTGCTGTAAGTTACAGGATCATTATCTTATGTTACTTGTTGGAAAGTGTTTGAGGTCGTTTTGATCATTGATAAATGAAGCTTTACAGAATGAATTCAAAGTAAGTGCGTTACACAAAGATAAAGAGGATTACAGACGCGTGTTAAACAAACGCGCGTTTTTATTGCAGCTGGAAAGAAATTACTTAAATTTCTGCAGTTGTTTGTAACAGAAAGGTTTTGGTATCAGTTAAGCTTTCATTTATCTCTAGATCTAGTCTCTTAGACATTTACAAATAGAATTATTAATTCTTTATACTTAATGAAAATTGCAAGCACTAGTTAACACCTATTGCCAAGCTTTATATGAAAATATTATTAAACATTGATGATCAATAGAATGAGGTCACGTGCTAAACATTGTAATAAATAAATGTGCTAAACATTGTCTTTATACTTTCAAAAAGGAAGGATACAGCCTTCATATCCAGAAAATAAATATAGAAATCATAAATGGTCGTTGAGTCAATATTCGCAAAAGTATTTTTATTTAAAAAATAATTTCAGTTAATTTTAATTAGTTTCACGGATTCATTTAATTAATGTGAAATCATTGCAGCAATTAAGAAAAATATTTCCTAATTTGTTGATTTTTACGGTTGCTAATTACAAACGTTGCGACGTCGAGCGTCATACTCGTATGTAACACCCTTTCAAGTTAGGGCGTATACACAATAGGCGAAGGTAACGAGCGGCGAACGAGAGTCAGCGGGTTTACAAGATACAAAGAATCTCTGTAACATACACGGTAAAGCACGTTTGAGTCGCGCTGCCATTTTTGTAAGTTACCATAAGGATTGCGTATACCTACATCCAACGATAACGCAAGATATATGTGAAGATACGTAATAAGAAAAATATCTTTAAACGAACACCTGTTAGTTAACTATGCAATGTGCATCCAATTTTATGATAGTTACTAATTACCTTCTTAGTTTCTTTTAGCTTAGTTCCTTGTTAGTTTCTTTTTACCTACTCGTAAAAGTTTTAAAATGACCTAAAGTCGCTCCCTATAGGTTTCTACTTATTTTTACATCAAATTACTCGTTCTTGAAATTAGGTTGTAACCGTAAAAATGTGAAGGACAGACAAAGTTACTTTTGTGTTTATGATATTAGCACCTAAGGGTATATTTTAGGTTATTGTTGTTTTTAGATTATTATAAATTACATGTGAAATGTTGTTACATTCCAAAAAATACAGAATGCCGATTATGAGTCTAATAGCCTCATATTCTTATTATTTCTAGGAATGACCTTTGTAAGACATTCTTAAGTAGTGTCTTAAAATATACATTATTCTTGTGGATATCATTATTAAAAAAAATATTGCCAGGCGATCGTGACTTGAAAAATAGTTTAGCTACAGCTTGTTAATGGAATGCGAACCTAATAGACTAGTTAATAAGTACACACGAACTAATGTAAAGGCTTATTCACATTACGGTAAGGCATTTCGACTAGTGCCAAGGGTTTGGAGATGCGATGATGTTTTGCAAGTCTAGTGGTGCCTTTTAGATTCCCTTTAGAAAATCTCCGGTAAAATAGAAACCTTATTAGCGAAGCCTCTTGGCTTTCATTTAAATCAGAAAACTACTCGTAATTTAGCATTTTAGCTCATATATGTGAAGATAGTTAAAATTTTAATTTTGAAAACTTCGACTTAAAATTAAATGAGCGTCAAATATGTAGAGTGGCAGGGCACACTGGGTTCCGCAGTCATTTGGACAGCCACCGTGAAATAACAGCACGTGTGCTGTTGTGTTTCGCACAACAGCACATGTGGCGTTGCTTATGTGTTATAGACGACGGTAGCCACCTTCCATCAAGTTTAGTGGACCGTCAGTCTGTCTGCCGACATTAACATTAAAAAATGTATTTCAAGCAATACAACTTCTTATATGTAACATTATGCAATTTTAAGAGTAATATTGCAACTTCATACTATACTACATACGTTGGTAGATTATATTGTAAGTAAGCACCTGTACTAAGTGGATCTCAGTTTTCAAGTTAAACCGAGATAAAGACGAGAGATCATTGTCTTAAACTAAGTTAAAGTTTTACTAGTGTTTTAGTGTTGTTAAACTTGCAGGGGGATTTCTTGGTGTAATTATGATATGAAACTTTGATTGTGTCCCTCGGACTACAACTTAATATACCTACCTATGCATACTGCAAGTAAGCATAATATATTTCATAATTTACATTAATGTTTGAAATACAAATATTGACACATGATAGACAACTACTAGAAAAAAACGAAACTAATTTAAGACGAACTGAACTTTTTATTTACTTTATTTCTTTATTTAATAATAGCAATAAAAATATGATAAAAATAATTAAAACCAAGTTATTACTTAATAATTATAAGTGTATTAGAAATTGCGTCAAGTTTGCAAAGTACAATGTAATTATGTAGCTACCTATATATTAATTATATATAATAACGTAACATGTCAATGTATAATTGATATTAAATGATAAAAAATTCATTTGTAGAAAAATTTGTAGTATATAATAAATAAAATTGCTTAGTAGTTATTTGTACACAAGCCAGTCAATAAAACATGTGGTTTACCTTGATTTTTAAACAGAAGTCAAGTTTGCATACTATTATTTACTGCATGTGCTTTAAGTAAAAAAAATGCTATAAATAAAATGTCCATATTGTTCGTTCAAATAATTCTCTAAACAAGTGTTACAGTTTCAATGATAACGAACACAAACCGAGCAATTATAAAATAAGAACTTTCTAATTAGGTCACGCAGTACTCGTAATTAACACTTGCGCACTGTGAATCATCTTTTGTCGTTTGCTCGCAATGATGTTGCGTCCAAACTAAGACATAGGATGTGACAAAGGTTAAATCTATATCGTAACATCCTCGCACGCTTCCTGTTTAAAAATTTTAGCGTTAATTGTTGCTGCGCGTACGCACATGATCTAACACACTCGCTATTTAGAGGATCAGTACCTCTACCATGAATTAAATAGACTAAAATATGTACATGGAAAATTGTCGATTTGACGTTGATAGTTGACGTCAAATAGATCGGCAGCAGCGTACCTACTTCCATGCTTCTATAATGTTTCTGTGTATAGGCGACGGTACCCACAAAAGTATATCAGTATGTCAACCATTTTTTAACATAAAAATAATAATAAGATTACATTTTGTTCCTATCATTAATTATTTGATAATTAATGATAGAAATCCTACCATATGTAAAAAAATTAGGTACAGGTACATGACAACGTAACATCTAACTATTTGTATTTGTTTGTAACGATTTCACGCCTTAACTACTCAACCGATCATTATGAATATTTGTATAGGACATACAAATATTGTAAGTGACCTACTTACTGGCTAGTAAGAGAAAACTGACTCAACTGTGTTTTACTTGAGTTTATATTCTCGACAGTATGTTTTTTTTTGTTTTAAAAAATATCTTTAAATAAACTGTACCATTTTAATAACTATAAAACGTCATTTTATATATCACATCCAAATAAAATCTTCCAAAGTATAATATGTAAAACTACGAAAACAAAAACATACTTTAATCACAAAATTCAATATCTATATGTGAACGTTCACCCACGCAAAACTAACTCGCCGCGAATTGAGTGAGCGTATTAATTTGTAAAAAGGATATATCCTTAATGAATGATTATTAAAAGTCTTAGGTGACGGCGAGTATTTTAAACTGACATGGTGTCATTTAAAAATAGAAATAGTATACAAATCGAAACAATTTTATTCGCATAAAACAGGCAGTCAGGCTTGCAAACGATTTGACAGTGAATTACTGTCAATTCTGACAAGTTTTATTTAATTCTATTAAATAACTATCAAATATTTAACAACATTAATATGTATAACGACATTATATTAATCTAATTTATAACGAAGTGAATTTTTTATGTTTAGGTTGACAGACAGGCTGACGGTCAACTTGATCGTAGGTGGCTACCGTCGCCTATTAACACAAACAACGCCATAAGTGCTGCAAGTGTGCTACCGACCTAGGATTAAGGACGTAACAATAAAATTGTATAAGTTTTTAAACATAAATAGAACATATTCTGAAAGCAATACGTTGTTTGTAAAACTAATAAGTGATATTCATACTACACGTTAACGCGATATTAATAAAATTCACCTTGTAACTATTTCACCTACATTTTGCCGACCGGTGGCCCGACTAGTAGCCCAATTAGTCGCTAGATTAGCAAACTTCCGTCGGGTTATAAATATAATCTTGGTGGAGTAGGTGCGCCGCGGTTCGCTAATTTATCGCATGTACAAACATTTTTCGCTACCAACAAGAAATTATTCCACAAATTAGGTGTAATTGTGTTCATTTAACTCATTTAAAACAATTTGTTTCTTTTGCAATTATCGTTTTCGTTTAGCTGTTTTATGTAATAACAATTTTGCCGGACTGTATAAATTTATGTTGTCTTGGTTTTTATTCGTATTAACTATATAATATATAACTTGTCAAAAGAGTGTACTGATTTTAATTAATTTTTTTCCTGATTAATCGTCAAGATAATCAATAGGTAGGTATAAAATTGTTTCTTCAAAACCTTGACGTCGAAGACTGAAATGACGATTAAAAGCTAGTGTCTGTGATTTCAAAATAACTGCTTTTTACGTGTTAAAGTATGGTACTTATATAAAAAAAAATTAAAAATGTTCGTCAGTCTGTCTGTTTGTTTCGGCTAATTTCCGAAACAGCTGAACCTAGTTTGACGGGCCTTTAACTGACAGATAGCTTATGTTATAAAAAGTAACTTAGGCTACTTTTATTTTAAAAAGATACAAAAATATTATATTGTATACATATAAGCACTGTCCTGTCCAGTAACGCTCTCGCCCATCGCGCATACTGTAGCAAAGCGTTTTATAGTATAACATATTATAAATATCATACTTCATTTTTGAATAAGTACCTACAAACAAACCTATCGTGATGGACAATCTTTTTATTAATGTACACTTTACTAAAGCCTCTATTTGGGACGAGTTGTCGTAGGATGAGAACGGAACAACCCATAATAACGCCTTGGCCTTCCAACAAAATCTGCTGCACAGTCTGTGTCTGTTGTGGATATTACACTTAGTAACAACCACTATTAAAACTGCAAGGAAACTTATCCCGTTACATATGCATGCAAGCCGAGTTGAACCGAGAACATTCGTAACCTCGAAGTCTAACATACGAGTACATACAGGCTTGAAGAACGACGAACAAATTATTATTTGTATGTAGAAATTATTGGTAGCTTCATTGATATGATTTTTTTTAAAGTATGACCTTCTTATGATTTCAAGTAATCTTCATATCAATGTTTCATCAATAATAGATTCATCAGTAAATTCGGAAAACAAGAAGGAATGTTAAAAGTGTTATACGAGATTTTTAAAAGTTTCATACCACTGCATAATTATTTTCAAATTAAATTAAATATTTCATGAAACTCAGCTTTTTAATCAATAAAGCTGTAATAAATATTGTAAAGTTCGAAATAACTCACTAAAACTATTTGAGTCATACACATACATAAACACGCTTCTTTTAACCTAATCTGTACGTATGATTTGGGCTTATTTATATCAACCAGACTCTTATTAGGTGATGACTTTTAATAGTATGACTTTTCATGCTATGTTTCAGAAATATTTTACGTATATTTTACGTATAACTGATAACCGAGCTCATTCGTGCAATATACTGTTCGCCAAAGATAGCAGCAGTGTGTGACGGAAATATCTATGCTCACAGGCAAACTTCCTTATACTTTGGACGTTGGCCAGAAATCTTTTTGGCCTCAAGATGTCGTTTACCACAACTTTAGTAATACACGAATGTATTATGTTTAGTGAGCCGTGTGTAATCGTTTTAATGATATCAAACTTCGACTGTAGTCTACGAATAACTTATAATACTATTATTATATCAGGCAACAAATCTCTTGAACGGCCTATATTTGCATCTGCTGATATGATGCTTTTATTTAAGTTACTAGCTTTTACAGCCGGTTTAACTTGATATAGTTTATTAGCTAATGTTAGCTAACATCTTGTATGTAACATGACGTAAATTTAAATTAATTCATGAATTGTGAGATCCTGGATTTTGTGACATTGTACTTAAGACAATGTGGTCTTTTTAACATGTAGACATTATGAGAACCTGGACATGCTGACATTTGGGCTATAACTACCTCGGAGAAATATTTCCATATTATGTGTGTCAATTTTAACCATATACTTATAAATTGTTTGCCCTGACTATCAACGCACAGCCAAAACTACTAAGTCCAGGAAGCTAAAATTTGGAATATAGTTTTATTTAAAAAAATAGTAATCCACTATGAAAGGATTTTTGAACCCCGTGTGAAGCCAGGGGCCGGTATTAGATCTGGCTACGCATCATCTCCACCATTGCGATATTTTATAACACAATAATGCATAGACCGATTTATCCATACCTACCTAATTTCTTCTTAATAAAATTATTGTACGCATCAGAATCAGTGGTGGAAGTGTATCGACATGTTAGGGGCAGCTTGAGTGAGCAATTTAGCTATTAGGGCCGGTGTTCCGCAGCAAGGAACGGAACCGCCTGCTCAATTGGTCGGGCTAACGAGGAAACAATCTTGCACGCGCACCGCTTGCCGACGGAACTCTAGTCAATCTCGGCACCCATTAGGCTGACGACATATTAGTTATTTTTTTGTTAAATTTGTCCACTTCTAACTCCTAGACACGAAGTGTGCCCTGCCACTACTTTCCAGATTCAAACCAGCCCAACATTGAAAAGTTCATTTCCAAAGTTGACTCATCCGGGAATCGAAGCCGGGATCCATGAGACAAAGCGTAAGGGAAGCCTCCTAACCACTTATCCAATGGGCTCGTTAATCTTATTACGATCTGATCTACAGTTTATAAATTTTTAAATTCGTAAAATTTCCGGACATGCTGAAAACTAATTAATATTATATGAATTCTAAACGAAAAACTAACAAAGGCAGCCTGGCCTACGTATGACAAATTGCTACTTTTGCAGCGTTATTAAAAAAAACATTAAATTCAAAAAATGAATGCCCCAATGTGTACGGTGCTTAATATTGTTGTATGAAAGGAAGAGTCAATTTGATCACCAGTTTAGATGTGGAAGTAGTGTTTGTACTAAGTATAAGTGGCAACGAAGCATTTGTTGGGATGTTTTGACTGGACATCTCTGTGACAGTTGCTCTAGCTAGGATGTTTCTATTATGACAATTGGTTGAACCAATAGAGATGCTTTATTGTTGATACGCATTTTCAGTTGGAAATAAAGTGAAAATTTGCAAATTGTTTATAGGTATTTAAAACTGACTAATGTAATATTTCCTACTTCTTTGGCGATCAAATACCGAGTGAGCGGTAGATGTAAAGAAATGTTACAAGAAGCGTCACGTGATCGTTACACTGAAGCATCACACAATATTCGACCTTGTAAACTCTCATCGCGCGCAAATAAGTTTCACTTCAAAAGATAAATTTGTGTTATTATTATTCTATTTGTATGTTTTATCTTACACACCATAATAAAACCTATCTACCTACATGTCATCCCGAACTTCTCAATGCTGGCCTCTCTTCAGCTAGGGATAATTCTAACTAACTAAATAAATAAATCTATCAAATTTTCACTCACAAAACAAAACCAAAATTAAAATCAAACAACCTTTCCATCATCCCTTTGACATAAAGTCAATTAAAATCACTTATCAAGTTCTGATCTCATAAATCATAATGTTAACTCCCAATAAAAAAAATATCTGGCGAGTACAGACTTGGGGTTATCCTTTTTTTTTTGTACCAACAAAACGCCCATTATAATATTATTTGACACCAACAATTAAATTTCTAGTAACAATATAAAAACAAAACGAATCTTATCTACAGGAAAACATTAACAAAAAAAAACTATTATTATTTCATGCCGTAAAATTAGCTGTTAACTCCCAAACGGTTTCTAAAACTTAGGGCGGAAACGTGAATAATAAGTCAAGATAATGAGCGCAATGTTTTCCTTTGTAAACAATGTTACAATATTGTTATTAATAAGAATACAACCAGATGTGTTCGTGTGTGTGGTAAAATACACAAATGAGAAGCGATTGACAGATTTTACGTAAACATGTTGGACATTTTGTATTCCCAAGTGATCTTGGCTTAAATACGAGATTTTTTCTTTTCTACGAGAGAAAAAAAGTAGTTTCTTTGTGAGAGGACTTCGTGACATATTGTATTCTGCAACTATGAAATAGATCGCTGGACCTGACTCACTGACCAGTCATGCTTTGAACTTGACGGACCCGTTTAGGACAACTCAAAGATAAATTGTGGACTTGACTGACTAATCTCGGGACTTGACTGCTTCTTTGATTTTAATTTGAATTTTGCCTTTTTTATTTTAAAAAAAGGCTATATTCAATTGCCATTTTTACTATTGACACTGTCAAAATCATAGCAGATGATCTGATGGAGCCAAGACATTAAAAGAGAAGAAAAAGAAGAAGAGGTAGCTCCCCTAACGGCTGTAAAAGCTGCAGTAGAGGATCAAACAATTTATTTTGGTCTAATTAACGAAACAAAAAACGCACTAGAAAAAGTAATGGAGCATAGAATTTTATAAACAGCAATAAATTTTCGATTCCCGCTTAAATCTGTCACTTTGAGCTCAAAAATTTTGTAACCAGATATTATTTTATCGGTTTTCTGTCCAGAACAGACGGACATGGCTGATAAGAGTATAAAGAAAAAAACACATTTCGCAACATATTAAAGCTTAATTCAATTTAGCTATGATGTCTGTACAATTAGTTATTGTTTTTATGAAATAACAATAAAGCGGCATAATTTTTTGATGTTCTAAGAATGCATTTAGAAATTTGCAGTCGAAATTCATATTTATTCTTCTATTAAAATATACAACAAGTTACCCAGTGAACTCGGGGAATTAGTGTGGCTGTTAGATCAATGTTTTTTTTTAAATATAAGGGAATATTTTGACATTTAATTATATTTTACAATTGATTACGAAATTATTATTATTTGTTTTATATATTTCTTACTCTAAGTTATGATTTTACACGCCAAACGTGGCAGATACATGAGGTTGCATTTTCAAACTAAGACCTGGTTCACATTGACCCATGTTACTTGTTAATAAATTATTTGAATTTGAATTTGAATTTGAACTTTGAAGTTTATTCGAAATACACTTCGAATAGAACTTACTTGGAATTACATTTATTAAAAACTAGCGCCCTGCCCCAGACTTCGCACGTTAGCATTTTTTTTCTGCTTATTAATTATATATAAACAACTTCTTTGTTTATCTCTCTTAGGTACCACTCTTATTCCTACTGATTTCTATTCTGTGCCATAAGTGAAAACAGAATCAAAATCCGTTGGGGGTTAGAAAAAGTTAGTAGAGGAACAGACAGAGGTGGACAGCGATATATTTTTATATTAATACTAGCTGACCCGGCAAACGTTGTTTTGCCAAAAAAAAATTTTTGGGGTATGAAAAATAGATGTTGGCCGTTTCTCAGACCTACCGGATAAGCACACAAAATTTCATCAAAATCGGTCCAGCCGTTTCGGAGGAGTTTGGCAACAAACACCGCGACACGAGAATTTAATATAATTCGATATTTTTATATTAAAAAATTTTCATCGTTGTATGTTTTACGTTTTGTATAAAAAAAAACAAGAATCATTTTAGTTTGTCTACTTACGTATTTATTAGTTATCATCTACGCCCCCTTCTGTTCGTGATGACATATTTTTGACGTACAGTCGCCCGCGCGTTTACGAGTTCAAAAATAGCTTGTAAGAATTTGAAGTTTTATCCCAAGAACCATGGCGGGATAAAAGTTATATTATATGTTATGGGAATACTTTCAAATTCGCATAGTATGTATATAATACACAAATCTACTCCGCTTTGGCAGTTTTCTTTTTCAAAAAAATTTTTTTCTTAATACGATTTTGTCTCGAAAATGAAATCACACGTTTGATAAAAAATGATAAAATAAAATCTCACTAAACGTAATTTTTTATTTATTTAAATACTTTTATTAAACGCATCACAAATATCTTCAATAATATGTTTAACTCCAAAAATGAATTTTTATTTTTCTATTTAAAAAGTGGAATCAAAAAGTTTTATTTTCTACTCCGTTTTTGCGGGCATCGCGGTGTTCTAAGAACTGACCTATCATTCTTTAAAGTTTCATGCAAATCTGTTTGTACGTTTTATGCATTTATCTATGCCGCAGGATTTTGCACTATTTTAACATTATTCTTGCTAGCAAAAACGAATAAATAAGTCATTGCAATTTAGATATGTATAAAACATAGGTGAATTACAAAGTACTGGTGATAAAGGTTGTAATTAAAGTCGATAATCGTGTGCACATCGCGTGGTTTGACCAACGTCGTTGCATGCCGCGCCATCGCAGATATGACGGTCGTGTCCAATATTGGCCATATGTCACAGGCGATACTGCGATGTAGATAATGACTAATAAGTGCCTGTCTTCCAACACAGGGCTCTAGGCATGTGACACTGAATACGATATTGTAAAAAAAATTAATACCAAAACTACTATTTTTTAATTTTTTCGTAGAAACAAGTTACAAACTTACATTCCTCTAATCCAAATAAATTATTAAAATGAATTAAGAACTGTGTTCAGGTGGCGTCCATTGTATGGAGGTAACCTTTCTCTTAAAGAAGACAAGCCTGACATTACAACATATACAAAGGTGGCTACAGACTTGATATTATCTGACATCAATTGGTAGTGCATTGACATCCTCCTTATGTTGCCTATGTGCGAATTTGGGCATACAGCCATAGATGATAAATAGGACCAGTAGACTACCTGATGGCTCCTTTACACATAAAAAAAAAAACAGTGGCACTCCGGAAGTGCCACTGTTTTTTATTGTGCAGGAAATACTTTTAAATGAAGTATTTTTTATTCATTATTATAAATTACTACATACTACAAAAATTATACGACTAGTAAAAAGAGTAAGTTCTCAGTAGCTTCTCTATACTGAAAATGTTGACGACCTTTTTGGGATATCACTGGCCGTTTTATATTTTTATTCGAAATTACTGTGTTCTTTTATAATTGTCAACAGAGGTGTCAGTTACATTACATTACAGGTCGCGAGTTCAATGGTTTTTTCCCATCTCAAAATGCCCAACGCGCCTAAAGAAGTTTTCACTTCAAAAATATCGAAGGTTCATTTAATGAATGTACAAATCTAACCAAATTCCAATTTCTTTTTATTTTTGCTTGCTGTCTTATAAATGTACCTACTTATTTGTAACACATACTTATTTCGTAGTATACAAGCTCTGTTGCTGAATAGGCGTGAGGGCCTAAACGGCCTAAAATTTTCAAATAGCTACACTTTCATGTCTTGAGATTAAAGGCTGTTTTAGGCTACATCTTTATTTTTTACTGACAAAGTACTAAGTATAGGTATATTTCTTGGTGAATACTTTACAAATTAAAAAATATTTTTATAGTTTTTACTAGATATCATTTCTGAAATACCAAGTATCGATATCGACGTAGGTGCCTACAATCGATATCGACATGCAGACTTTTTACAGCCAACACTTAACGGAGATGTTATCAGCAGTTTTTATTCTAGCGATATCCAACGATAAGGCTGAAAATGTCCTTTTTCATAGAAGCACGGTAATGGCCCAGAAAGCACGCTACACACGGCGCATTACTTATGCATGATGATTGCTTTACGTAGGTAAAGGTATTAGTCTGAACACTTTATTGTTTATTGTCTTTAAATATCTGTAGGTATTGGTGTACAAACCAAATGCGACTGTCTCATAAAACTCATGGGTTATTTTTTATGTGTTATGAAACCAAATGAAAGAATATATGTAATTAAGAATATACAATAGATTACAGCTTTTAAGAGTAGAAATCTTATATTTACAGGGACTAGATAAATACTATACATGGACTATTTGTATATCTGTATAAATATAATAGGAATCTTAAATTTCGTTAGTCTTTTTGAGACTATTAACACCTCTATAATTCTCTATAAAACGTGAAATGTAATGTATACTCTAATAAATATATATAAATTAATATAAATATATAATACCTACATATTTATGGATGGATCTATCCTAATATACATAATAAATTATTGGGATCGGAAAAATACTCAGGAGTTTCCGGGCTGGTTTCCATGCATACTAAAACTGCATGACTGATTGTTTTTTTTTTAATTCGTACGTGTATGAAACTAAGTGATTCATCGATTGTACATCGATGAATAAATTATAAAAAAGATAAACAATTCTTAAAATGACTAAATAAAATTAAAATAGGAACAACAATACATTTAGGTATGAATTGTACGTACTAACATATTAATAACTAAAATAAATAATTCATATTCAATTTACTTTGTGAACGTTGAATCCTTTGGTAAGGCAATGTGGTGTAGTGTTTCTCTTATCTGCTCGCATGACTGACGACAATTATCTCTCAAATTTGTTTTCGTGTCGCATTTTTACATACGAAAAGTGGGCGTCAGTTGAGCTCGTGCTTTAAATCAAATTTTAATATTCCGATTAAACGTTCAATATTATTTTAAGTTTCTACGCCACGAGTTTTTCGGTGTTCATGTATTTTTATATGTCAAAACTATCGACCCGCCCGCCCTCGGATTCGCACAGAAGAATTTTTTTTTAAGTAATTCATATAAACTAACCTTCCTCGTTTATCGTTCTTTTCATTGATGAAGGGCGTATCAAAATGCGTTGGGTGGTTTATAAGAATATAAAATATAGTCAGACAGTGACTTTATAAAATATAATATAGAAGATAAACTTTTCTTACATATAAAAATTTTTAAACAAAAAGAATTTGTGATTATTAAATTGGTCAAAAATAAGTAGGTCGTCATATATCATTTGACGAGCCCATTGGTCGAGCGGTAAGATGCTTGCTTTAGCATTCTTATTCAAAAGTCCAAAATTTATTATCCAAAATTATGCTAATTAGGAAGAGATATAATTTACAAGTAATATTCGTAAACATTGTGATTTACAACTTAGCAAGTTTAAGTAACTTTAACGCAGGCTATTTAAAAATTACGAGAATTGAAGCTCATACATCAAACCACTGCCGACCTTCTTCGCCTATGAGCTCAACGCGTTTTATGTGGCTTTCCATTCAAGTGTACCTTCGTCTGTTTAATTACAGCCTTAAAAAAAAACTAACGTATCTTTCACTTTGCTTACAGTCGATTCACTTTCTCATAAAACTTTTTAAAGCTGTACATTATATTCCTACCTACATACCTTAATAAAATTTAACTTTATAATTTGATGTTTTGACATTGCGTGTCTAGTGTAGCATATGGTTAGTGACCATAAGTCACAGGTAAAGACATGTAGATAAAATTCATGGTGTAATTGCAAGGGTGTAACAATATTCCCACGCATTCCGGAACACTTCCCCTTTGAGGGTTGGTAAAGTTTGACCGTTCCTGGGACCATATGGCACGTTTATAATCGACTTTTGTTATTTCACTTAAAATTCATTAAAACTTACTAACGGTTATAAAGTTATATATACATGTTTTTGTATATGTACTATCCTATATTACGTCCGCGACTTCGTTGTTTCATTATATTATTGCAAAAGAGTAGGTATCAAACCTGAAACTTCAAAAACTTTCTTGACAGTAACTCACAAAAAATAACAATTTGAGGTTAATAACTTCTTTCTATTTAAAGGTAGTCAGACAGGCTGACGGTCCACTTGATGGTAGGTGGCTACCGTCGCCTATAACAGAAAAAAAGCTACAGGTCCTTCATGTGCGGTGATGACCATAAGCATACGAGATTACGATTGGAAGTGGCATCCTTTCTTACTCACCAAAGCCTAGATAAGAAAGACAAGAATAAATAAATAGTAGGTAAACCAAAAAAAAACATGTTGTTAATATTTCAAGGTGCTCTTCTCTAAGGGGGTGGTTACTGTCGCCAGAGGGATTGCCCGGATGACTGCGAAACGCATTGTGCCCTGCCACTACTTTAATATACTCATTTGACCCTTTTTATAAATATACACAAAGTAAATTTAAATTTAATTAATTAATTTAAATTTATATCTTTATTGTGTAATTATTGTCGAAATGATTGCGTCACATTTAAGAATATTAGTTAATAGGAAAATCAAGTATGACAATGCCCAATACATGAACAGTAGGTATTTCACATAAAGCCCCGGAAACACCGAAATAATTTCGAGACGGTCCAGCGAATTTTTGACCATCTCGCAACAAACTGTCGCAATCGTACGCCGCCCAACAAACAATAGCTCTGGACAATCGTAAAACTACAAATAAATTTAAACCTTATCTCTTTCTGAGAAGGCTCAAAATGGGATGCTTCAATCTTGATTACAATAAACGCGTTACAGTCTAGAATGGGTGAGTAGCAAATTACTCTAATCACACAGAAATTAAGTTCGTTGCCAACATTTGTGCGTACCAACCTGCAAAAATAAAAAAGTAAATAAGAAATATTGTTGTTATATTTCAAAATATTTTAGATTACAAATAGGTACGTAAACGCGCCTTTTTATTTATTTTTTCCGAAACGACTAAAACTATTTTTATAATTAATTTAGTAGAAGACCTATTGACTAGATGAATCTAATCTAGTTTTGGCCCATATACCATATATTTGGAGTTCCTGTTTAAATTGTAGAACTTTTTTCATTTTGTACAACCTATTCATGTAAAGTTTGAAAACCAGGCTGTGGTACCTAAGTGGCTACTATTAATATAAGCAATATTGCATCCCTTATTTTACTCCTATCATTTTCCTATCATTTTAATCGTCGTTATTTCACAGTACTTAGCCTTCTATAAGAGGCCACCTCTTACTGCTGTCAGGTGGGCTGCTTAATTAATAATTATTGTGCAAAGCAGTATGCTCTTCTACTACTAAAATGTGCCTATATGTTTATACGTGTGTATATATGCATGTGTGTGCGTGTATATAAAACTTTAAAAGTGTGTTTGCCCTATTGTGTGTGTTGAGATGACCAATGTCGCAGTAATTATTAAAATTATGACTTCTCTAAATATAACCAGTATTTTAATCACACGTTACGTCAGCACATTCGATGAAATTAATTATTGTTATCGCGCGGGTTTTTCCTTTAATTACCGATTGTCTTACAGGAAAATGTCACTCGAGTTTTTAGGATTTTCGCACTTATCAACAGATGTTCCTAATTAAAATAATTTATCATTTGCACGAAACCAGTCGCGGAGTATTAATATATTATTGAATGCTCTAAATATTGAGCTTTATAATATTAAGCTAGCTTTTATAACCCTTTTTATCTAATGGTAATCTTCGAGCGCATATCTTTTGTTCAATTTCAAAACGTGATAGCGCAGTAGGTTTACATGATAGAGTGCAAAAACTAAATACAAAAGAGACCTGTGCCCAAGCACTAAGACTTAACATACTGTTAAAGCTTAAGACTTACTTTAACATCGAATAACTTGATAATTTCATAACGTAGTAACTGATACACTGATTTTATTCTACTAATAAAATATTCCATATAAGTATAGTGTTACTAAAATTGTTCCAAAAATATATAACCAGCTTCATGTTACGTTAGTCAAGTTTGGATAAATTAAAAAATGAAATTATTTGGCTTTGACTATATAGGTTTAAAATATTATATAACCTATCTGTGTTCGAATAAATTGTCCGTGTAAGATAATAAGGCTAATAGACCATTATGAAGGTCACGCTATTTTTTTTACTTTTATTTTTCAAACAAAGAATGTATGTAGCTATTATGAAAACAGTCATTCTGTTGACTTAAGTTACTCCACCAATTTCCATAATAGTTACTGGAAACTGGTGGAATAACAAGATAGTTGCTTTTACCATTCATACCTACTCTATATGTGCCTATCAACCCAGGAGTTTAATAAGGAACTCTGGCGTCTCTTTCTCACGTATTAGAATCAGTCAGTCAGGGAGTACTTTGCATATTGCTCGCCCCTCCTTTTTGAATAATATAATAAATAAATAATAAAACACCTGTTTACACGCGACACAAGCCACAAGCCGTGTCGGTCGCAAGTGGTTGGCCATGCCATCGGAAGTCATATCCCATTGATACTATCTCATTGTCCCGCAAATTGCTACCGGATGTTGCCGGAGACGCGAGATGAATTCAGCTCCATTGGTGACACTACACACTTAAACTTAGGTATATAAACATTATATTTAAAAAGTGGTACAAAATAAATACATTTATAAATACAAAAATAATTTTTAAAAAATGTCGTGTGTCGGCTGTGTCGTGGACACACACGGCCGTGTATTTTACGTGAATACGTGTAAAACAAAAAATATAGGTATTTTATAAACTACTAGCCGTTTCACGCGACTTTGCCCGCGGAACTTTATAAAATATAGCCTGTTATTCGCTGATAACGTAGCTTTCTATAGGAGAATAAATTTTCAAAATCGGTCAGTAGTTTTTGAATTTATTCATTACAAACATACAAATCTTCTCACTTTATAATATTATAGAATAAGATATAGATATATACCTACGTGTATATTTGTGTAGGTACGCTTCAAAAACTCGAAAATGGGAAGACCGATTTTAATTCGGTTTTCACACCTATGGTAAGAGGGGGTAAACGAGGAAGATTTTTATATATAAAAATTGCAACCCGGGCGAAGCCGGGGGCGGGTCGCTATCTATATTTATACTTACCTGTTATAAAATAAAATCGCTGTCCGCCTCTGTCAGTATGAATTATACAATGAATTTTGATATGGCTTTCATTAATGGAAAGAGATAAACGTCGAAGTTTTGGCATAAAATTGGGTTGCTACCTATAAAAATAGAATTAAAAAAATTAAATTTGAATTGATTTAGTAGGTAATGTGTTTCAAAATAGTACCAGATTTATAAGTGAATGTCTAGGTTCGATTTCCAATAAGATTCTAATTTATTTTTATTTTTCATAACGGCACATACCTACATTCATTTAATGTTATATATTTTTCTACAATAAAGTGTCGTTGTCGCATCAACAATGGAAACGGGCATAACACCGCGTGTCTCACAGAATTATTTCTGGCATTTTTAGCTTCATTGTCCGCTATGAATACGGAGTCACGCTCCAAAAGGAATAAATGCCGCTGATACATTCGCTCAGCCTTTTGTAATGTTCGCAGCCTCATTTTACATATTTATCTACATGTACTTATCTACACGATGCCTCATATTGTCTCATTACACTCACACATAGACAGACACACACTCCCAAACAGATAACACATCCTATTGGTGGAACCAATTGAGTCTTATCTATCGTCGATCGCACCTATGTTTTTCTTGGCTTAGTGATTTCATGGCACCGATAGCTTTTGTTTCGTATTACGAGTCATTTATAAAAATTACTTTTTGTATACCTACATATATGAACATGTTTATATACAACTACATAGGTAAGTATTTGTATCAATGTCCAACAAAAATGCTTAATAGGTGATCGATTTTCTTGATAAGATCTATGGCTACGTACAGAGAAGTAAATATTTGAGTGGAAAGGCAACGTTTTTCTATTATCCACGTGGGAATTCGAATTTAGCTACCTAGGTACTTATACATATCGAAACACATTAGATATTTTACTTTGATATGACTTCAGTGTTTATATATTTTTGTTTTACAATTTAAAAACTAATTATTTAAATTGAATATTAAACATTATACTTACAAGTACGTTTCTTCTTCGTGGGTAAAATCTTTATATTTAAAAACTTACCTATAATTTGAATGGCTCTACAAAACAAAAATATTAGGTTCGAAGAAATTCATAAAAAGAATTTTGAATTTGTATATAATAGGTAAGAATAAATGAAATGCAAATAAAATTGGAAAGTTGTATTGGAATCACTCTTCTTGCTAATATGTTAAGTTTTTCTTTTATTTTATAGTTAAGGTTAAAAACATTAATGAGATTTCTTAACGTGTCCATTCTATTAAATCATCGTTATTAAAGGTTGTTTTATTGTTATTGCGTTAATATTATTTTAAAATAAGACTCTGTTAGTGAGTCAATTTTTATCGCAACTGATAAATTTTGAATTTTTTTAATCAAAAATTAATTCTCATAAGAATAATTCTAAAGTTGCATAGTAAGAAATTATTTTTCGTATTCTCATTCTTGTCTTAATTTAAAAAGACGCGTTGAAGCACGCGCCAAGCGTGCATTGCACGTCGCAGTGCAGCCGGCTACGGAAGCGGGCAGGTGTGCTGATCGTGCTCCCCTCCTTGTTTCAGAGCGGGCGATGCGGCTCGAGTAGCGCGGTGGGGCCCTGCCCGCCGCCCGACCGACCAATCGGGGCACCGTTAGCTTATGATGTCATCGGAGGAGGAGGCCGACTCACACGCGCCCTACTCAGATAAGCTGCTAAAGAAACAGAAACGCGCCAGACAGCGCGTGGACGCCGGTGAGCCGCGCAATTCTTATTCTACTCTCGCGACGAACGGACTAGCGCCCGCGCGCGCCGCACACATGAGTGGTGGATTGTACGGCGCCATCTTCGAGGGCCGCCAACACTTCGGCCTCTTTGGCGCAAGTTACGCGTCAGCAGAAATGTTAAATGAATTACTCTCGCGTACGCCTAAACAGGAAGATACAAGTGAGGAGACGAACGGCGGCGACATTGCACACCGTGTGCTTAGAGACATATTGCAAAGTCGCAAGGAACTTATGCGACATTCTCCGGACAATAATAATGTGTTAGCGAATAATAACAATGATGAGCCTAAGGAGAAACGCTCCCCGGAACGGCCAATTTCTCGCGATTCGCGGCCAGATCTCGACGAAGCTTTATTAGCGCTCGACAACACTGGTGATTCGCGATCTTCGCCGCCTTCTGCAGCTCAGCAATCTGAACATCTTTTAGCTCCGAAATCGGAACCTGAAGATCGTGATAGTGACGCTCAACGGTCTTCGCCGCGACCTGTTGACGTGAAACGTGCTCGTGTTGAAAACATTGTGTCTACTATGCGTGCCAGTCCCGCTCCGCAACAGCCACAAGTGAACGGTTGCAAGAAACGGAAACTTTATCATCCTCAACAACACGACGGTGCAGCAGAAAGATACGGCATTAGTCACGGAAGTAGTGCACAAACGGTCTCGGACGACTCCGAAGACGACGGTGAGCGACCTCCTATTCAACAAAAACTAGTAGAAAAGAATGCATTAAAATCACAACTTAGAACTATGCAGGAGCAACTTGCGGAAATGCAGGAAAAATATATGCAATTGTGCAATAGAATGGGACAAGAGTCTGAAACAATTGATAATGACGGTGCTTCTAGTGATGTAGAACAAAATGATGATCCGGTGCCTAAGTCTGAGCCGCCATCACCGGTTAAGGAAGTGCCGCCGCAAATGCCAAACAGTGCTCCACCAAATATGCTATCGCAAGTGATGACCAAAATGATGTCAGCAAAGATGCATGCACATGCGGCTGCACATCCTCATCTCCCACCTGGGTTCAATGGGTCGCTCCCTTTGATTCCACACCTGCCACCCAGTGACCACATGCACCCACCGCACCCGCATCCGCACCAGCACCTCAACAACGCCGCAGCCATGTACCTCAATGTTAGCCAAAAACTGTTCCTCGAACAAGAAGCGAGAATGAAAGAAGCCGCAGAGCAACAACAACAACGCCAACAACAGCAAGAAAATAGTCAACAACTAAGGCCACAGTCAAATCAACATTCTCCACAACAGAGACCGATTGGACAAACGCCAAAGCCACCCCTCTCTTCGGAGCTAGCAGAAAGATTAGATGCGCTTAGAAGCAATTCAGGTTCAGTAGGGCCGGTCGCAGGTGCCGATCTCGAAGGACTCGCTGAGTTATTAAAAACTGAAATAATGGCATCTCTTGCCAGCCTCATCGATTCTATTGTCACTCGATTCGTTCATCAACGGCGGGTTTTGGGGAAGCAGTCGGAGGCTGCAGCGGCAGCCGCTGAACAACTCAACAAGGACCTTTTGAGAGCGTCGCGGTTGCTGGACCGGAAATCACCGATACCTAAAGCACCGGAGAGACCGTCGGGTCAGTTGTCAGGTAACACAACCGTCCATCATTCGGGAGTGCCAAACGGCGTCCCATTTCTTACACACAATTCGATGCTGATCAGCCAGATGAACGGACCCCGTGCGCCAAGTGGGGCGGTGTTTCCACTGCACTCCGAGGCGGGCGGGCCCGTGCATGGCACTCACGTGCGGCCTCCGACAGGCATGTTCCAGACGCCGACAAAGCCGCTTGCACCGCTCTACGGGCCGATGAACGGACACTTCGAGCGCGAACAGAATCCTGAGCAAAACGAGGCACTCAGTCTAGTGGTAACGCCTAAGAAGAAACGGCACAAGGTGACCGACACAAGGATCACGCCACGAACAGTTAGCCGCATCTTAGGAGAAGGAGTTGGGCATTCGCCGGAAAGTAAATTCCCCGAGTCTCCATCGCCACGACCTTACCCCGGTGGGATGAGTCTGCCTACATCCGTGGCGATACCCAATCCATCGCTACACGAGAGTCAAGTGTTTTCGCCTTACTCACCATTCTTTGGTGCTGGAGGCGGATTGGCTCGGTCCCCACCAGCGCCCGAACGCGATTCACCTCCTTTGCCCCATGCGCCCGCTCTACTTCACCCTGCGCTCTTAGCGCACCACCCATCACCTGACTACCTGCGCCATCACCACACGCACCTACACGCCGGCGGGCCTCATCATCCCCAGCACATGGAGACGCCGGACCCTCACTCCGACTGCAACTCGACTGACCTGCCTTACGACGGAGTGCAGCCTACTATATCCTTTTCAAATAGAATGCAACTAAACTTTCTTCAAGGTAATTACACGCACAAAAGGTTAATGTAGCAACGAAATCCGAGCCAACCTAAGGACACAAATCCTAACCCGTAGATATCTTGTTTCTACAGTACTTAACCTAACGAATGCCGCGCCGCCTACTTCCTACTTAGCTACTTAGTATTACGACTCTGGAAACCTTATAAACGCTGCGGTTTCATCGCAAACCTAAGTAACATATAACATCAAAATCGAAATGTATAAACATAAAAAGGTTTATTACGTAACTGCAGCGACAGAAAATAGAGAATCCACGATACGTAGGCAGATATCGGCTAAGGCATTTTTATAAGATTAGATGGAACGGATTAAGTCTTTGTAGGACTTCATCAGTAACCTGCGTCGTACTGAATTATAATCAGATTTATTCGAGAAAACTATGACATCCTAGAATATCTACATATATTCTAGAATGTCGACATTATTATGACAACTGAAAATAAAACAATGTCTTATCGAAAACGGTACGTTAAAAAGTCATTTCCGAAAACTATAAATGATTTATTTTTATCGCGTTTCAATAAAATAACAACTGGTTTTGTCCTTGGGATCTCGGGTTTGTTTTGTTATAATTAACTACATACTTTTGTAATTATATATTTTAGTAAAGAAAAAGAACTATAATTAAATTTTGTAAATTTTAAAACCCCTCTTAAGAAATTGTTGTATTTTTTTTTAAATACGAATATCACTTCTATTCTCGACTTTTTTGTTTGTGTCCTTTTATTTTTTTAAAATAAAGATAAAACCAATAAGGTCCTTAACTTCAGTGCACTCTTCAACGCTGACGCCAATGCATCTTCGTAAAGCGAAGCTGATGTTCTTTTGGGTGCGGTATCCAAGTTCTGCGGTGCTCAAAATGTACTTCCCTGACATCAAATTTAACAAGAATAACACCGCACAACTTGTCAAGTGGTTCTCAAACTTCCGGTAAGTCTTTTCTCTAATTTACATATTATTTTTTTCAAATAACTACTTAAACAACAGTGACCTTCCGCATTGTGTCGTTAACTACATAACAATTAATTTATATTTTCCTTAAGTACTAAACTGATACTAATACATGGAATGTTTATAGTGGTTATATTCTTTCATTAATGCGTGTAAAAGATACCTATAAAATATGTTTATTGATTTCAATATTTTTGTACTTAATTAAAAAAAAACATAAGCAAATAATGTCTATTATAAACTTAAAAACTTTTGCTTAAAAACTTATTGAAATAATAAAGCGTAGCTGTCAACTAAAGAATAATAGACAATGCCTGTTGCCTACTATTCTTTAAGAAAACGGCAAAATCATTAAATTATTAGCCAGTTAAATAGTTTACTCTTGTTATACTAAAGAGTTACAATTGACTAAAAGCAATCACTGTTTCTTCCCGAGCGTCTGTTAATCTAATAAACAAAAGTAAAAGGGCTGTGAATTCACTATTTCCTAATTGTCGATTCACTTTAGGGGAACAGCCCTAAAGTAAACACGGTTATTCGAAACGGATGTCAGAATTGAGAATTAATACATTAATAGAGAAATTGTGATTTGTTTGACAAACTTTTAATTTAATTCAGATTTTGATAGTGCTCGATGAATTTTTTTTTGTCTTAAGAGAAAAGTTGGCTTCAATTAATACGATCATTCTGTTTTCAGACAAAAAAATTAATAAAGTTTTGAAACCTATATGGGATATACCTTTGGGTATGCTAATCAAAATAATGCGTAGAACATATTTTGTTTAGAATTTAATGAGGATAATTTTTGTTTTTGACACTTTTTATGTATCTATTAAAGTTTTCGCAAAATATTTAAAAAACCGAAAACGGGGAGAAATTTCTATACTAATACAAAGACCATGTAAAGAATGTGCAAGTTCGAGTTCATAAAAATGCAAAAGATATGTGATTATAAAAAGATCTATCGGAATACATAAGACTTAACATTGTAGAAGAAACCTGGGTGAGGGACAGTGGTAAAGGTAAAATAAAAGCGGTTATTACTATGAAGTCTGTAATTTATCACGCTAGAAACATTGGCTAGACAAGACGCAGTAAATATTTAAATAAAATTGCTCAAATTGTAATAGTCTTTATACTATATGAGTATTAGGAGCGAAGTCTTGTATCGTATAGCAAAATAGAAAAGAAGCTAAAATAAAATGACACAGTAATTTTAAAAAATGAAATAGCTGTTGAGAAGTAAACTGAAATTGCAACATTTAAGTACTCATATTAACACGAGCAAAACAAAAAACCAACGCATAATGTTATTTCACAGTGGTCTTCTGTAAGGCCACCAAATGGTCTCCCACAAACTATGAAGTTTCATTAATTAAGTTTCACAAGCTTTCCACAAGTACGTATACCTAATTACCTATACATATTTTTTTCATAAACACCACCAAGCAACGGAAAATTTCCCGGGGGATATTGATTTCTACTTGAATAATTCGCGTTATCTAAGCTCCAAGATAACAGTCACCTGTCGTAATCCGAGTGCCTCTGTGATAAACATGCTTATCCTTTACTTATCAAACCGTTGCAGTCCTATTCTGAAACCCCTATCACAAATTTATCACGTCGCTCGTGAGCCAAATAAGCGCGAGCGCCTCTAAATTATCGAGGAATGTTTCATTTAAATATAAGAAATCATTGTCCATACTAATGTTAATTGAAAATTCAATGGACACCCTTGTTACATGACGAGGTCCTAGCCATCATGCTTGAAACCATGCCTAAGGAACCACCCAAACTATTATAAATAAATTTGTAAATAATTTCTGAAAATAATTTATATAATTTATTCAAAAGTAACTTACTCTATATTTTCAACAGACTTAAAGAAAACGTTTTCACAACTTAAATATTGCCAATAAATCAAATATAATAAGAACCTAGTAAAACAAATTTCTGTGACTTTATAGCACCTTTAATTTCATTTAGTTAATTTCCTATAGTGAATCCTGCATTCAGATTCTAGCAAAGCTCTACAATACAATAGACATGTCAAAACCTTAATTGATATATTGATTTTTAATCGACACGAATTATTTAAAGTAATGTATCATAGGTAATATTCAATTTATGAAATTTATCAACAAGGTAATTTAGCATACACACAATTTATTATACTCACAGGTATATTGTAAGAATACATACTGAATAGTCCCGCACATGCTTGTGTATATAACACTCGAATCTATCGATTCATATTAACCCTTTCGATTTGTTGCTTCAAGCCAGTATTATCATTATCTAAGTTAGATAAACGAAAACTTTGTAAAAGCTTCGATAAGTGTGCTCGCTATCTAACCAAATAGACCGTATCTATGTGTGGCACGCGATATGCCAAAGTGTAGTATAATATCACCAAACATTGTGTTTTTTTGTTACAACAAAAGAAAAGCAATTATATTAAATAAGTTTAATAAAATAGCTTATTGACTAGCTATCGCCCCCGGCATTGCATGGCTTTTGTTTGATTGGTTTTTTTGTAACCGTATTAATGTAATTCGTGAATTCACGAAAAGATTTTTTGAACAGAAATTTCTGAATTTTTTGAGTTTTTCATTGATTTTAGGAATAATATAATTACGAAAAATGTCACTAACAAATAACAACAATTTTAGTTAATACCTATATTATTTAAAAAAAATATTTATTTGATATTCAAGTAAAATTTTCAAAGCAAATTTGAAAAACTTAGGTACTTTTTCTGCTTTCAAACTGATGAAAACAAGGCAGGATACCTAATTTACATAAGTTTTCTGACAACCATATAATATGCATTCATATCAAAAAGTGAATTTAAAAATCGAAATACTAAAATTTTCTTAACAAATTATTGGTAACAAATATATTTTTAAAACGGTATGAAATCCAACTCAACTAAGGTTTTCTTGAAAACACAACTTAGCCATTAGCATTGTTCCCTTAATGGTCGTGTGGTGGACAAACGGAAAACGGCCATTTCCTTCGCGATAAACATCTCTAAAAGGACACCGAAATTAGGGAAAGGGTACACAATCGTACGGAAAGCAATTACAAGAAAAGCTGGCTGTTAGACTCGCAATCATATTGAGGGGGTTGCGATAAAAATATTTTTTTAAAACTCACTCTGATTACCTACCTGCATTTAAGAATACGACTTTATTCCTATACGATTTAGAAACAGATTTATTTAAATCGTCATAAACTGTCTGTCATAACCAATCCCCATACAGAAGACTACCGTTGGGTTCGGTGCGATATAAGGCATGCCAAAACACACTTACCTATTCTAACTTGTCTCTTATACTTTATCCTATACAATCCTGCTTGGTGACAGTAACCACCAACAATCAAGTGTCTATATAATCATTTCACCAACCGTAACATTGCCACGAGGCATTAGCATAAGATCAGGTCAAATTTAATTTTGATATTTGGCGTGTAAAAATAATAATAAAATATAAAAAGGCTCAAATTTATGAGAATTGTAAGAAATTTATTATGGCAATGAGGAATTGTGAAGTTTTTTTTTAATAATTATATTAATTTCGTTTTTGAAAGAGCTGTTTTTATGTCCCATATTGCATATCAAATAGGAATTTATCATCATCAATCATCCATATAGGAATTATTTATTTAAAATACATTATTTTTACAAAATTATTTATTGCCATTAGTAAATATTTAAATTGCACGATGCAAGAACAGTAAATGCATTAAAAATCCATCCCTCCAAATTTGCTTACAATTACAGCAATGTGTGAAATCAGAATTCTACCTAACCTTTAACGATTTTTCTGAAAATTATTAATTCCCGGTTAAAAAAATTTATGTTTTCCCTGAACACATTATGATTAATATTTAATTGCCTCTTAAAAAGTACTTTTTGATTGAAAAACATAAATTTCATTATATTTTATTTCCAATAACAAAATACACGATTATAAAAGTCAAACTTGGCGATAGCCTTTACAACATCGATAAAGTTATCGATAGTCAAGCGATAAATACTATTTAATTATTCTATATCTGCTCATTACTTTGAAAATGTGTCAATAAAAATATTTATTGATTTCAATTCTATTTATAAAGCTAATGTCTTTATTCTGGTTAATGAGGAACACAAAATAGTAGAGAAATGTTTCAAAATTAATTTTTATAAATTATTTTTTAATTCTTTTAAATCAAACTGAAAAATATTTCCGACTAGCTATAGCTTGCGACTTCGTTCGCGTTGAAAATTAAAGAAATAAAATGTTCAAAATATATGAACACTAATTTATTCAATCTTTATTGCTGTTATAGTTTTGCCAGGCATTGAATTTTTATTTTTATATGATCCCTTGGTAAAAGTACTTTTTTCTGGATTAAAAGCAGCTACCCTATATCCCTTTTTGTATCCCTTATAATGTGTATGCAAAATTTCATGATGATCGGTTGAATATATAAGGCGTGAAAAAGTAATATACAGACAGTTACTTTTACATTTATAATATTTGTATGTGTGAATATTGACTAGTACGGAGTCAACATGTGTCTATAATATGCTTATATAGCTAAGATTTCTCCTCATATGACCAACCACTTGTTGGCGTTTAGAGCCCGAGATTTGTCTAGGACCGTTCGAGGGTGCTAAAACCGAGTGCCCTTGCTTCTTGTCTTACTTCATGACGCTTCGTCGCACCGTCTCGTATATGTGGCCTCTAATTTCCAACCCGGCGACGTCTTTAAACCCTCCTTTCAGCGTTCGACTAATGTTGACACAGTCTTTATAAAACTCTCCACGCAAAACAAACATCGTTTGCTTCAAAGTCGACGCAAAGACAAATTCTTTTGCGCGCCAACTCAAAGAAGTGCACTGGCTCGCAAACAAAGAGTCACTCGTCGAATTAGTTGCGCGACGATAGCACTAATTAGCAACGGTAGGTCTTTTAAGTTATTTCACTTAATTAAGTCGCGCAAGTGGTCTGCGGCCGGCCCGGTGAAGGCGACGTAAATTGTTGGAACCCGGGCACACTCCAATTAATCTTTTTACACATCCAGTACGAGGGTGTGCACTTAGACCTACCTGGGCTTGAGTAGCTAGTGCGTTTGCACGTTAGATTAGAGTAGCTAGCAATCCCGCAGTTCGCGTTATAAAACTATTCAATAATAGTACTATTTTAAATTAAGAACAAAAACAAGTGGACTAATCACCGTACAAATAAACTTATTAGCGTTATTAGCAGAGAATTTCTTATAAGGTTTGAATGTGTTCAAATCAAATTTAAATTTAGAACGTTCTCCGAGTATTTTGTTTTAAAATGTGAATTCTGGTTAAGTTTTTTTAATAGTTACAGTTTTATTTTCAACTAACTAACTGAAAAGCGAAGTTTGAAATTTTCCATAAGATTTCTAGTGATTCCTAATTTAAATTAAAACGAACGGAACAAAGTTAAATAAGTTATTCTTTTATTAATTCGAAACACGCTAAAACCGTTACAGATCCGCCGTGAAACCAACTGAGAATAGGTAGAAAAATCTCTCATCTGAAAGGACTCTTACAGTCGCAAACGGAAATGTTGCCAACCTTAGCGTCGCAATTTCCATATGCCTTTTTAACTTACCGTGTTAAGTTCAAACTTTTTTTATATATTAATTTCAATATTATATTTTAATTTTTTAATTAAAAAAACCTGTGTCGTATTATCGGCGCTGAATGCTGCTATGAAACACTCATAAATGTTATTAAAGTTTTAAAAGGGTAGCATAGCTGTAGGAATGTTGTATGTGTGTGGATATATATGAGCGGCTATATTCTGAATAGGGATAAGGTCACGTCACCGCAACATCTCGACATCCCTCGACGCGCGAAGTCAACTTGCATATCCATTGTAAACATAGCCTCTTTAATTTAATTGGTTGGTTAATACATCGCATACATGCCGAGTCTAATTTAGGTGTGAACATTTTTAATAAGGCCCGGCTATGCTAGGGCGCAAAGTGGCCAGCCGTTTACACCGCGCTACGCGCCACTGTTAACACCACCAGTAATTAATGAAAACCCTTTCGAGGAAGCTTATGAGTAGTTTTACTTATGAAAACCTGCTAATTACAAGTCACGTGAGTTCCCGTCTTGTTTTCATTTCGCTGTATAGTTCTTGCGTTTCACGAGTGCACGGATCACTTGGTTAGTCTTTTTTGTTTATCTATATTAGGGAATCGTATGTCCTGGCTGACTATGAACGCACAGCCAAAACAATTAAATGTAGAAATCTGAAATTTGGAACATAATAATATGTTTATTTTATAAATGTAAGCAAGGATTTTTGAAAATTTCAACATCGTGCGAAATCGGGTCGGGTCGTTAGTCTAAAATATGTTCTTAGAATCAATCGTAATGGACAGCTTGGTGATTGATTACCGTCGTCTAAGGGCATAAGCAACACCATGCAGGTTGCTGTTGCGCTGCCTACCCCAGTATTAAATAGTTATAAATGCTTTTAACAAAATACGAACAGGAATGAAAATGCGTAGCTGACTGTACGTTTAGCATAAGAATTCGTTTAGTTTAGAAAAATTGGGAGGTGACGGCTCACGCGTCGGTACTAAATTCCCTGTAACGTATCTTTAGCTCCGAATTAAAGTTCACACGCACGCGACCAAGTAATAGGTGGTGTACGGGGCGCGGCGGAATATTTACATATCATTGCGATACGCTGGCCATTATAAAATATTAGCCTTTCGCCGGCCATCGTCGTTAATAATATAATTAAAACACGCGAAGGCGCGGTCCTACTTATCGTTCATAATCAAGGAGGCGTGCGACGTATGGGGACTTCGTGATGCCTCGACTCGACAGCTTATTGTGTCTGCCCTAATTCTTATTTTAAAATTTGAATTTTTCGTATTTAGAACGACAATATCTTTGGAATAATTAATAACAGATGTCACTGTCCAATATCAACAGGTTCTTTTTTAATAGTCTGTCGAATATAACTTCATAGTAATTAAGTCGAATACTTATTACCCAAAATTAAAGAAAATAGACAAACATAGAATAGAATAGAAAGAAATAGAAGCCCTGGCTGGATATGATGACTTAATTTATTTATAATATTATTTTAAATAAAGCGATATGTTTTTTGGAAAGATTGAATGACAAGTATTTTTAAAATAAACTTACTCAATTCAAATAAAACTATTCATCGAAATCTAGACTTAAGTCACTCTTTTTTCATTAATTATTTAATAAAAATCATCGTGTATTAGCAGTACTAGAAACATCTAAATAAAACTTTAATAAGTAGGTATAACAGAAACGCATCCTATTGTCAACGGGAAATCCTTAGATATGGTACATATTTTATAAATAAATGTAACCGCAAAACGAAAACTTTAACGCATACGTTTACGTTCATCACCCATCAGCTAATGAAAGAGTAATTAGACAAAGTGGGAGTTTCTTCCGTCGGCCTTATCTTGTCTTCGGTGGGGTATAATTTTTTTAATTACTACCATCAAACTGCGACGCAATGCGATCGATATTAAAATGATTTAGCACTTTTATGCCAAGGACAAATCATGTTTATGGCATATTATTAAAAAAGAATAGGCGATAGTTTTTGCTAGTTCTTAAAATGTTAATTCTTTAAGTGTGTGAATTAGATGTAGCGTATTACGTAAATTTAATTACAGCTTTTATTCTATAATTATAATTTTTTTGAAATAGGTACAGATTTTTAGTATCAGAATAGTGCTAATAATAATTTAAAATGAAATTGATTGATAAAAATTTATTCCTGTTCGGTCGTGGTCCACCGTTTTGAATAAAATATCTGTCGTGACCAACTAGAAGTAATAAAGATATAAACATATGTCAACGGCATGTACCCTTGACGTTACGAGGTCGGCACTCCTTGCGTTGTGTGGTTATTCTCGAAGGAGCGGGCGCGGTGTTCTTTCATTAGTACACAACCTTAAAAAACTTAATGACACACGCTTTTGGGCGGGAGCGTCACGCGATTACTTTTTTCTTCGATTGCTAGGCAAAGGCAACATGCTATTCAGCCTTTTAAAATAATTATGAAAACTAGTAAATATTTTATTTTGAAAACTAGTAAATATATGGTGTTGAGGCCTCAGCGACATATTTTTTGGCTATAATCAAGAAATATTTTTTTTTAAATGTCATGTTTAGCTATTTATGACACCTTTTTGTCTCTTGCGTCACTCTCATGATATTACACAAAAAATGAGCATATTAGGCCTCCCCAAAGGTTTCCTAGACGTCTGTCTATGGTCAGAGGTTTGTCCCCATACAAACGAAAATTCAATAGCTTCAAAATTTGATTGAAAACATATAGAATTTTCTTTGCTGTTTATAAATTTCATGTTATTGTATTGACACACAAAACTTTCTATTAGTGGAATAGTGGAATTTGCATCGAAACGTATTTGCGTAAAACAACTAAACCAACAAATATGTAGTAGAGGCTATAACTTGCTTTAATATTCTATCTAAAGATGTATTTTTATACAATTAAGCAAGAATTTAAAGCCAACAATTCATTTAGATATTGTTTCTTAGAACAATATAATGTTTTATCCTTGTTCTGTCCTTACAACCATTATCGCTTGAACGGAAGCGGACAAGCGCTTGCGCACACCCTTATCTAAACTCACTGAAGTTGTACCATGGCCAGTCCGTAAGGACACCTTATTGTTGACTAACACTCTGTCTTTTGTATGTTCGCTTAGCTATCAGAAGCTCAAATTTTGTTGGTCCTTATTTGCTATAAAGACGTCTAAATATATTAGTTATTAACAATGCAATGTTAAAGTTATTTTATTTAATTAGTTGTTGTTATAGTAGAATTGTTTATTTTATAACGAAATAGCAAAGAATACATTTTAGTATTGGCCATATAATTAAATATTATACATATATACGAAGAATATCTAAATAAATTGAAATGTTATAAATTGTTCTAATAAACCTAATATTTATTGTAATATTATATGGAAATTATAACAGTAAATTATAAATGGAAAAGAATATCAATTTGTCTGACTAATTCTTTCGTTTTTAGGACTAAATAAATATATACCTAATATAAAATAATTTTTTTAAGATATTTTAGAAATCGTGGAAGTACGAGTATATGGGTATAATTTAATACAAATTAATGTTGTCTGTATAAAAACTTATAATTCATTGTGGATTATAAGTTTTTATACAGATGTTTCAATTTTGAAATCCTAGACAACCTAGGTATTTCAAGGAACATGTAACATTTTTTATGGTAAAATTGACCGACAGGCTGACGGTCACTTGACACAAGTACGGTCACTGACGGCTACCGTCGCCTATAACACAAGTAACGCCATAGTTTCTGCAAGTGCGCTGCCGACCATACAGTAGGAGGATAGGGGGTAGGAATAGGGATATGGGCTCTGACATCCCTTACAAAATGTAATCATTAAAAAAGTTCGCATTCCATATTTTAAAACATAGGTAATACCGCCTGCAAATGTGTCAAATGATAATTTTAATCATCGGAATACCAATATTTTTCATTATTCAACTTTGACACGTTACATTGTGTCGCCGGATACACTTCGATGAGCAATTCCATTTTTCTATTTTATTTAAAAATGCGCTCACTAATTTCACAAGGAATAATTCACGGGTGACAAGCAAAAACAGGCGTGAACATTGGCTGTGTATACACTGGGGAAATTATCCAAGTGGCTGTTGTCGACCTGCCTTAAGACGTAATTAATTAATGTCTCACACTCGTTGGTACCTATATGCCTACGCGCGCATTCACAAAAAGAAAGCTAGACTTTTGTGTTCTAATACTAAGTAAGACTGCAATGTCTTTCATAGAGTTATAAGACAAGGCGGCTTATGATATATATATTTTTTGATTTATGAGTTCCTATAGATGCATTTAACGTTAAGTTAGTTATAACTTAGGTTTTGGGTTTTAAAAGCGCTTAAACAGTCTCAAAAATTCAATTAATTTAATTTTTTTAGATAAACTAGACGTTTTGTATAAGTAATCGTATAAAAATTAAACTTAATAACCTTACACACTTGATGTGGGTTGAAAATTACATTTACTTAATAATTGTATCTACCGATTTCCTATGAACCATTAGATCTCATTGTCAGTTAATTTAATAAAATAATTCCGAAGTCTACGAGTAGCTCACAAAAATAAGTTGCGTTTTTATAAATAAATACGTAACGTCTAGAATCTTAATATAAATAGCAATGATGTGCAACCCTAAGGGAAATAACTTAAGTAAACTGAAAATGCGGTGGCAGACGGTTGGCATAATAACACCTAGGTATCACTAAAGTAATTATTGTTAGACACGAGATCATCACCCCGACGCGATCATATTAAATATAATATGTATAACATAATTTTAACTAGATATTATACTATCCCGGAATGATGACATAAACAAAAATTCCTCGCTTATCGCTATTTCCATTAGTGAAAACCGTATTACAATCCGTTGGCCGGTTTAGAAGTTAGTGGAGAAATAGGCTGAGGTAGACTTTATTTTATACTAATGATCCGCCCCAGCTTCACACATTGTAAAAAATTTCAAAATGTTCCAAATTACAATTTTCTAGACTTAGTAGTTTTGTGTTGTGATAGTAAGGACAAACATTTTTATAAGTATGTATAGATTAGGCAATGCTATATATTGTGCTATATATGCGACAAATATTTAAATAAAAGTCATCTATAAATGAAAGCAGTTCAAGTCCTTTATATTGAAATTCAAACTCAATTTGGGACACTTCTAGTGTTACAAGTGGTCAAATAAACTGAATGAAAATACAAAACTGTCTCCCAACAGCAGTTAACAACTAATTCAGGAACCGGCTAACCGTAAATGGTCAGCTTTGAGTACGAGCCCTTAAGCGTCCACGCATCTGTTTAACCCTTTTTTTTTTTGAAATTTTTTAATACCGAACAGAGTAGTTGGGGCTAATAAAATCTCGGCAAGCACTCAAATGAGCTGAACTTTTGAAGCGTGGGGTACAAGACAGAGGCAGGTCAGCAAGGAGAAGGGGGGGGAGTCATTAGCCAGGTCCGCACTTGAAACTAGATTTTTTTTATCGATTTATTCATTGTAATGGGTGAATCTCTGAAAAAGATATTGGTATGTTTAATAATAGTTGCGAGAAAGCGAGTAAAAACTACATAAGTATATAAATTGTCAGCTAATACCCGCATGAGTTAGGAATTTACTTACAATACTTTTCCACAATTTGAAAAGGCCAAGTGACGTGATGAATTCTTTAGCTGTTACTTCTTAAAATAATTAATTAAAAATATTTTACTGTTTGAAGTTTTTTTTTAATTTATTAGGAATTTATATAGGTACTCAAGTCTATGATATAAAGTGCGATTCGTCATACATATAAGGTTTTATTTATATCTATTTTAAAAATATTTACTTTACATTTTTTCTTTTACACATTAATAGGAAACTATGGAACAACAAAGTACCATTTACCATACTTTTAATAAAATCAATAAATCCATTTACATAATATAAACTGCCTCTTTATACATACCTTACTATATTGTAGTCAAATTGAAATTTCTTTTTTTCGTTTGTTTTCATTAAGTCTTAATGAGAATCTTTACAAAGTACATCATTATTATAGTGAAATTTTCATATGTATATAACATGTCAATGAATGAATGTAATAGGTATATTATTAGTCTACTTTGGTCTGAGTGCGACCCTGTACCGGACGGCGCAGTCTGAAAAAAAGTTTTTTCACTAACTGAAGCATTAATCCGGCCCGGTATTAGTTTACTCGCTTTTACTTACGCCTGTGTGTGAGTTGTGTGCATGTGTGCAGAGCGCCGTGCAACTTTATGCATAGACCACTAAAAAATACAGAGGGCCCAACTATCCTCGAAACTTTTCACTTGGGATGTACCGAAAAAAAAACTAATTTAATATTCTCATTCAACGTTCGAAAAGTTCTATAATCGCGCGCTAATTCTTTATTTGAATTTTGTGTAGTAGATTGTGAGATTCCTTTTTTATTCAAATTGAATTCTCGTGAACTGTATAAATTTTGTTAGATTTTTAAAATGACCGAATGTCGCCTCTGCGAGCGTTGAGTACTCTATGCAATGCAGTCTGTGGCCGCTCAGTCTCCCGTACTTCTCGAAAGCTGGACGCCGTCCACTCTCGTACACACACGCACACGGTACCTAGTGCCTACACATTACATAGGTAATGCATGCAGTTATGTTTGTATATAAAGCATAATACCGACCGTATCATTTGAGCGACTCAGGGCTGCATCATGTTTTAATAAACCATTGTATTTGGCAACGATCGAAATGAGTGTTTGAAAAACTGGGAAATGTCTGGAAACTATTTTCTCGTGTGAGTGCCGCGGACAGTTTCCGTTTATGAGTTTTTCAACCGTTTCAACCCTTCGTGGATAGTTATTTAAAAATAAAATGCAACTGGCCTCTCATTTCATTTTGCGCACCTGTGTTTTGTGTCGACGGGAAACGATTTAATACTTACTACCTAACATTTTCCAAATTTATTTTAAAACATTTCAGATTTTTTTCCACCAGAGTAATCTTGAACTTTTCAAAGATGGCTCCGGACTGTGTCTGGAAAGTAGTGGCAAGACACACTGACTGCGTACCGCAGTGTGTCTGGCACCACAGTAACAACCCCCCGTGAAATAACAGCATTTGTGCTGTTGTGTTTCAATGAGTGAGTAACGGATGCCAGAGCTCATTACCCTAATCCCTTATCGTTGATAAGCTTTGTTTGTGTTTAGGCGACGGTAGCCACCTATCATCAAGTGGACCGTCACCCTATCTGTCGACCTTAACATAATAAAACAATAGGAATATTTTTAATAGATATTTTTAATCTTTTAAGATTTTTCGTTGATATATAGTTACTTTGATGATTTACGCCTTTAGTCTACCTTCGTAACTGGATTTTCACAACCAGCTAAGAAGATGGCATTTTCTCGTTTGATAACCGGCTACGAAAACAGTTTTATTTTTCTCATATCATGAACGGTTATCAAAACAGAATTAATTAATTATTAATTAACAGAATTAATTAATTATGGTTGTGTACTCGATTGGTACAAGTATTGAAAATAAAACTGTTCTAATAACCGTGTTACGTATGAAAAAAGAAAAGCAAGGTTTCTTATCTGAGTAGGTAACTACTTCTCGAATAGCGGTATGCGCCCGCATGCGACAAACACCGTTTGAGCGAATTCTTTACAAAACTGGCACAAAAACACGCATTTTAGATTATAGTGCACACAAGTTGATTCCAATGGATTTAAGAAGTTAAAGGTACATATTTAGGCTTATTGTAAATTCGCCACAAAGTAAATTCACCCACTTTTTTATATTCCATACATTCAAAGTAAACTCGTCACAATTTATGATATTATATATAGTCTTATCTATAACTAAGAAAACGCGATTTTCCATGAGACCTTGATACACAAGTAGAACTAAATCCTATATTTAGATTACCGATTAAATTTGTCAATCGGTAAGTAAAACCTTCGTAAAAGCGTTCCATGTAAACTCATCAATGAATTCCAAATTTTGCTCTTTCAAACGAATGCGAATTTAACAAACGGAGTAACGGTCGTCTCAAAATCGAGTTTTAAAACTAACTTGTAAGTTAACAAAAGGGAAGAAATAAAAAAAATCAACAATAAACCGTGACCCCTTAAGAAACGTCTTCGCTGTGACTTGGCCATAGATATACATACATGTAACATATTGTTAGAAGTGGCAACGGAACAAATGTTATCTTTAAATAATATAGTATTTAGGTATTTTTTTACGTATTATTGGCAGAAATAAATATAATATTAAGAGTTTCAGTATTTCCATTGACAAAGGCATCTTGTTATTATTATAAAATCGCAAATTACTATATGAATAAGAAACAAAATTCAAATGGCTTAGATTACAAAAAATCAAAACAAATAAAAAACACTTGAAACCGCTATTTATATTATTTATTTACACTAATGAAAATAATTAAATTTAATGGTCATTATATTGATTAAAATAAAATTATCTAAGACCAAAACGTAAAATTAATATCTATCATTTCTAAGAGTTATTTAGTTCTATGGGATCGGTTAGCGGCTTTCACACGGGAATCGAATAATATCTTGAAGGGGACCGAATCAGATGGGAGACTATTTTGCTCTTGCGGTGCGTAATATTAATGTATATCCTCAGATTAGGAAAAAAAATTATTTTTTCAAAAATACCAATTGTTCCTAGAATTCTCTGTAGAATCTAATAAACAAATTGACGTAATGTCAATTGTAATAAGATTTTTTTTTTTTACAAATTATAAATCCAGCAATAAGAATTTTTTTTAATGTGGCTAGATAATGGCTTTGGTACTTATAAGATTTTTTTTATAGGTAGAATTTCACAATAACTTAAATCAAGACTTCTATAACGATGTTCCTTTACCACTATAAAACGTACAATCCCAGGTACACAAAATGCGAAATCTTAAGAAACCTTACACAAAGAATCACGAATGTATCGTTAAAGAAAACTTAACATAACGCGACGCACATATAAAGCTTAAATTCTTTCAACACTCGCAATCACCTGTTCTGAATTTTATTTTAGTATAGTTATTGAATTTTAGACCTTAACTTGCCAATATTAAAGTTAAATTTAAATTTAGTTAATTCAACAAAAACCAAGATTGGGACAATGACGAGGCAACAGCTGATTCGCACTGTTAACGGTTTTTGGTGGCATAAAGAATTGAAATGAAAAGAACTTTAGTGTCGTGCTAAAGGACTAAAGTGTAATATGGAAAAAGGTCATATAACTTTAGGATAGGTGGCAGGAATAATATTAATCTATTTAAAATTAATTGCTCAAGGAATAATCAAAATATTATAAGCAATTTGTGAAATTTCCGTTGTCACATGCTTACCTACCTGTTGTAATTCTCGAAAGTTGAAGTATTTTCTCTAAAAATCGTGTAGCGCCCGCATCATGCGAACATATGGGCAGACGCAGAAAACGTTAGCGGACTACTAACAGCTCACAATCACGCGATTCTTATCTGAAAAGTCGAATACAGGTTTCAAAATAAAGAAACACTTCACTTTCCGAATGTATTATTTATTCCATTTTTAAACTACAATCGTTCGCCAATTTGTAAACTGAGATTTAAATTGTGGACATTTGTTCAGTTTGCATTTAAATAAATGCATAACTTTACAAGATTGATTAGACTCGAGTTATAATATTACTGGCTTGTGCCTGCGACTTCGACGCGTTAAAAAATGAGAAAATATATCCAATAATATTATAAATGAGAAAGTTTGTGAGGATGTATGTATGTATGTATGTATGTTACTCTTTCACGAAAAACACGACTGATCGGATTTGGATGAAATTTGGCACACAGCTAGTTTATTACTTGGAATAATACTTTTTGTCCGGGAAAAATGTTAGATTAATCGTCTATAAATATAAAAAAATTAACCCCACCAAAATTTAAATTGTTTATATAAACAATTGGACAATATAAAATGTCCACACTAATAAGGCCATTAAGTATAAAGTTATCGATATGTTTAAAGAAAACCAGATGCTTTACTTTATATCATAATCACCCACTTATAACTAAAACTATACTAATAAACTTAATTAATTTAGTCCATAATCTTTAATGTTTATTACAATGTTGTAATTAAATTTAATGTTGTGAGTAAAGACGATGAAGATAACATACGATTTGTATACAAAAAGTATATTGAAAATTCGATAATACGTAATTATTAAAAAAATCTACTTGATCGTTTAATGAAAATTAAAAATGACATGACGTCAATTGCATTCGAGCGAAGCCGGGGCGAGTCGCTAATTATTTTAAAAGAGTACCCAACGGGATTCACCGCAACCAGAGTAACAGAAAAGAAAAAAAAAGATATTTAGACACTTAATTTGTTAACTGAATTAGCAAGGCTGTAAGCACAAGTGGCAATTAAAAAATAATAGAAGGTACAGCGTGCAAGTGAGAGGTTCGAGAGGCTCTCTTTCACACGAGTAGGTACTTTAACTACCTAGTTTATTTCTTTCGATACACATTAATGTATCCGAGGCACTGCTTATTACAGATAGTATTTTTGAAATGGCTTCTGCCACTTTACATTTTGCAGACAAAACTTGTCCAGACTTAGTGTTAGTATCCAAACTCTTAGATACGCTTTCTGATGTGCGGGCAAGGAAAACGTGATATAATATCATCATTATCTCAGCCGCAGGACGTCCACTGCTGGACAAAGGTTTCGTCCATAATTTTCCAAAAAGACCGATCAGAAGCAGCCTGGATCCACCGTCGACCCCCGGTCCTTATCAGGTCATCTGTTCACCTTGTGAGTGGACGTCTCACGCTGCGCTGGCCAGTCCGTATATGGACTCCACTCGAGAACCTTCCCGCCTCAGCGGCCGTCGGATTTCCGTGTTGTGTGTGCTGCCCACTGACACTTCAACTTACTGATCCGCCGGTTTATGTCGGTAACTTTCGTACCGACATAAGCCGTACCGTAAATATAAAATAAATCAAAAAAATCTCCTTAATTATCACACTGTAAGCCTTCTAGTGTTTAACGAGTCTCGGCGACATCCCATCTATTGGGCTGTCTGCCTGTCCTTTCAACTTTATTATTTAAAAAAAATTAATAAAGTGGCTTTCATAAAACAGGTTCTATTATATTGAACTAGGCATCTATCAATTTGAAAAGTGCATCAATTACCCCACAAACCGGAACGCGTCACTTGCAGAAACGTATAAATCTGAATTAGCCTGTCTGAATGCGAACTCGTAAGTAATTAGCCTCGCGAGACACTCGATTCGCTCGACTCGCACTTGTAAGCGAAGCGAAGCGAAGATAGCGGAGCGATGCAACACAAGCGGAGTGAGCGAAACTGGCTAATCAAATCCTTTCCTGCTCTCGACGGATTTCGAGTGCTTTTTATTTGCATTGTGCCGTGAAGTGTCACACTGTGCAGGTGGTAAATATGTACGCCTATACACTACATATCGATGTAGTCACATTGCCTATCTTATTTCAGTCATTATTATTTAAATTTAATGAGACATCCTATTTTGTCTACAGCTGTTATGGACTCAATGTTAGACCAGCTCGTATAGATGTTAAAATCCCAGACAGTAAGCGTTACAAATACAAGTATGTTACAGAAGTGAAAAAGTCTCACAAAATATTTTTCTGAATTTGCCTTCTTTTTGGTTCTCTATGGATCAAAGATCTCGCATAAAGTTTACAATAATTGCAAATAATTGTGGCAAAATATGGTACCTACTGAACTGAAATTTAATACATATTAAAATTCAGCGATCGTGTTTGTATTTAGAGAAATAATTTATTGTTTTTTTTTTATCAGTACCTACTAATTGACAAATGTCTTATATATGTTTTTATAAACCAGTAACTTCTTATTGTGTATATCTTAATTACTTTTTTAATGAAAAATCCACAATAAACTACAAAACAAACAAGCATAAATACACGTAACAATGCGGAAGGTTTACTAATTTTAAATATTGGTTAATAGACAATAAACATATATATATTTGTTCAAATATATAATTTATTATTTATTTATTACAGGGAGTTCTACTATATCCAAATGGAGAAGTACGCACGGCAGTCTATCAGTGAAGGCTTGAAAGCTGCTGACGATCTGCACGTGTCAGGAGACTCAGAACTGTATAGAGTTCTCAATCTTCACTACAACAGAAATAACCACATTGAGGTAAGCTATAAGTTGAAATACTCTATTTTTATGTCTAACGACCCACCTAACGATTAGTCACTTATCGTCGTGAAGACAAGAAACACTAGAAGGAATATGAGTACCCTACCAACCCAAACGAACTTTGGCATCCCATACTTACTGACCCAAAAAAAACACAACACAAGAATGGTTTTCTGTAAGAGGGTCTTTATTTCCACTAATAACGTGATAGTATAGAAGTAATCAAGCTCTTATATAAGACGAAAGTTAAATAAAACACATTAGCTGTTGTGTTCGGTACGACAATAAAGGATACCATAGCCCATTCTCCTGTGCCATCTTATCACTTATCCTTTATTATCTCTTGTATTCTCGCTAGGGTTGCTTATGTTATAGATGACTGTATCCAGGTATCACGCAGTGGCTATCACCCCAAATATCACCTTTTATCTATCACAAAAGTTTTAACCGTACTCTACTGTGTCTTAACTTATGAGACACAGAAAAAGTGTTTCAATTATAAGAGCCTCCTTATTATAATAGTAGAGCACCATATTCATCCTCTTACATAGTGAAACAACAGTATATGTGTTTTCATGTTACGGTGTGTGAGTTAGCGACGACGCCAGTGTTGCTTTCCTTACCCAATCTGCTTTTTCTACCACAGACAGAACTCCGTACAGTATGTCTACAGAGCCTCTCCTATTCTCGGTTCTCTGAGGTGAGGAAATCCCATGAATTAGTCTATCAGTAGGTCCGCTATACATTCAGTGTCAGTTAAGAAATAAGAACTAGTGAAAGCGCATTATGTAAATATACTATCATTGTTTCCAGGTGCCACCGAACTTCAGATACGTGGTTGAGCAAACGCTGCGGGAATTCTTCCGAGCGATCCAAGGCGGGAAAGACGCCGAGCAAAGCTGGAAGAAATCCATCTACAAGGTGATCTCCCGGCTGGACGATCCAGTACCGGAGTACTTCAAATCGCCGAACTTCCTCGAACAGTTGGAGTGAGCGGCAAACACTCGACGTCATTGTTTCGGCATTACCTATTAAATTTACTTATATATAATAGAGTTGAAAATTGAAACTCATTGGACGATTGTTTCGCACACCAAAATTTTACGACACTCGCATTTAGGCCTTCAGATTCAAAATTATTGATAAAAAAAGTTAATTAAATTATTAAAAAGTTTTTGAAGTTGTACGTTGGGCGTCGAGAGGCAACGGCTGTCTGCCACGCTGTAACTGCGCTCTCATAGGAAATTCCTTAGGTTATAACATGTAAGAGAAATTTTAAGTCACCTAGAATTTTATTTCTGCACATAATATATTTCGCTATATATAATTATATTATTATTAAGTATTATCTTAAATTTAAATGGTTTTTATAGTTGTGTATATTTTAAAATCATTTCATTGATTTATTTTTAAGAAAAAGAATCGATTAATATATAACTGCTTAAGTTTGAATTTTTCTGTTTTTATTTTTTGTTTTCACCTTACTTTTGATCCTTATCCCTTTTAAGCATGAATTTAGTTTTTGTTGGTTTAGAAAAAAAAACAATTAAATTCGTTGGCATGCTTCGCGCGGCCGAATATTGTCAACATTTACCTCGTCTTAATGATTTTAGGTGTAATTGACATTAACCATAGTAATTAGTACAATAGAGCAGGGTTATTTTTCGATCCACAAACAAACAGATTTTACATATTTTTTATACTGATAGCCGGTTTTGAGTTCATGCAGAATAATTATCAATAGAAATAACAATACAGACACAAAATTCTAATTGAAAATTAAACATCCTTATTTGAAGTTGTTGTAACATCCTAAGTTTCAATTATGACAAGATTTCGGCAATGTTCGGGTGACATGTTCAGTTAGTACGGAATATTCGCGAAATGTATCGCGCTCCGGACATAGGATTAAGTTTATTTGTTAAATAAAATACTTTTCCGAAATTATGCGTGTAAGTAGCGCCCCATTCAACTGAAGACATCTCGCGTAGTATGCGAAGCATCATACCACTTTAATCTTATTATAATTCACTTAACAGGCATGTACTTCTGTTAAACTCGAAAAAAAAATACTGGAAAGTTCACTTTGACAAATAATATTTAACAGTTGTCATAATTCAAAATAAAATATTTATATATTATATATATATATACTGATAATATAATCTCCCTTGGTGGTATGTTAGGCTTCGCAGGCGAGCGTCCCGCAGCGTCCCTCATAAGCACATAGACATTTGACTTACATCCAAACAGAAGCAATAGTTGAAGGCAGAACACTCACCAATAAACCAAAAATATATCCATTAAATTTATACACAACGTGTTATGAAATGGATATATCAAACCGGACCATAGAATCCATAGATTTAGTGTGGTTTTTTTTATAATGAAGTACCTATACTATGTACAATTACCACACGGGAATGTTGAGCCACTTGTCACTGTTCTTAATGTAGCCGTGTTATAATTTTAATATTTGATATGATTGAAATTCGTTATCAGTCTGATTTGCATTACACGGCTAAATTAAGAACAGTGACAAGTGGCTTAATATTTCCGTGTAGTGATGGTACATCCAGGATAACATCCACCTCCAGGGTATAAGCGCAAGTCGGCACTATGTCACTTTTGTTACTTAAGGAATTTTCTGACTACGTACCAATTTTCACGCAAATATAAGGGTTTAAGCATTTCACATAATTTAAACCTTCAATGACTGATATTGAAATGAGGTAGTGAAGAGAAAACACATGACCTTTATCATTGTTTTGAATTCGTATTAATTTGTACTGATTTTTTTAAACTAAGTTAACAAAATCTTACAGGCTTGATATATCCTTTCAGTAACAGGCTGTTACTTAAGAAATGTATGTATTCTGAAAATTGCAAAAACCCCTTCGGTATTCAGACCATTCACAGAAACGCACTGGGCCGCCTCGTCCGATCAGAAGTGCCTTCAAAAGATATGTTGATTTTATACGAGAAAAAAAAAAATATTACAAAAGGGCCCTCCATAGTACCTAACGCCCAACCGAAGTCACTGCGCGACGCTCGCGATGACCACCGCTATGCGCACACGCATAATTGTTCGCCATAACGAACAGTCAATATACATACACACACTTACTACTATACTATAGAAGATTAATTAGTTTGATTCGTAGTTATACGTAGTACGGTGCACTCGAGATACGCTCCCAATTACTCAGCGGCTGAGTGAGGTTCAAAAAATACTTTTCGACAATCAAGCCTTTCAGAAATCTGAAAAATATTTGAGAACAATCTCGAGTGTGACCGTTCCTATTGATGTATTTGTTATAATACGTAGGAACCGACCGTCGCCCCCGCCATACGGCAACACACCTTTATTTCGCATCCTAAGTTGAACAGGATAGAAATTAATATATTATTTCGCTTCTCAGTGTAGACTTAAAATGCTAAGATAGATAGCTGTACAGAGATTTAATAGACACCGTTGTACATAAATACGATAGTTTTAATTACAGATCCAGATGATATCGAATAATCTATCTTAACGCTAAACAATATTTAATTAAGGCACAATAGTGAAATGGAATTTTGCAAGTTGATTTGCGGAATATAAAAAAAAGTTTACACCATCCTCAGTTTTGGAGTCAGTGAAACCACGCCGGGTTGACGGTCGGCCGTAGTTAAGCAGATGTAAGCATCTTTCATTTGATAATTAAATACACGTTTGTTATCGTTTCATTTGTAACCATTTGAACTATTACGATAATATAAGAATACCTCAGTTTAGGATGGACCAGGCGTCGACTGGTGTGCTTAGAATAGCAGTCCAGTATTCAGGTGTGTCCAGAGAGATACGGGTTTTTCAGTAACATCGACCCAACAATACACGCAGCCTCTTTACCCCATTTTGGAATAGCCGGTTTTTAGTTCTAAAATTCCCGGTCGTCTAGCGGCCAGTATTATCCACCCAACTCTTCACAGTAATAGCCCAGATTAATTTTCCCATATACTACAACTAACTAGCGTCGGTTCGTATTCGTATAGGGTGTACGCAGTCGTCGCAGGGCTTATTCGAGATCGAGAATCGTTCCATGTTACGTTATCATGTTTTGTTACGTGTTGTTTGTTTTGTTCTAACCGTATATCAATCAGTTCAGAGCTGAAATATGTAGCATTGGAAATTAACTATAACTTAATTAAAAATCAAATTATTGAATATCCTATGCTTGTGTTATGTCAATGGAGAAAAAAGCGCCTCTTAGAAGCAAAATGGATTCACATTTTTTTTAACAAAGTGACTATGATTAATAATAGATTATCTAAATCATTGTTAAATTATAGATCGATTCTTGATCAACCTTTATTTAGTTATTTATAAAATAATTTATGACTAAACTCTTCTATATCAATATAATTATTTTAAAACATAAAGTAAACAAAAACATAAACAAAAAGTTTACAGTGCAAATTATTTACTTATTCCAGAAATTGAGGTTTCATGAATCATACCTACTGCATAAATCAAGTAATAAAAAACCTAAACTTAAATTAACATTTATAAGGATCAAGGCCAATAAAATCTATTTTTGATTTGGTAAGTAAGTATGAAATATGTCTGGTACGAAAAATGTTTAATAAAACAAAATTATCCTTACTTTAACATCATCGAATCTGACAATACAATTAGACTACCACAGATTTGAGCTCTGAACTGATGGATAAACATTGTCAAATATTAATTCCTTATAGTAAGTAATAATCCGTTACTCCGATCTTTCAATAGAATTTTCATAACTAATAGAATTGTTAACGCAGGCTACTCAAACACATATTACAATAGAATTGTATTGATTTCCAATCAACAGTATTCAACCGACATGCCGTAATTTGCAGATAACTTGGAGCCGTTTAATGTTTTAGACTATATTTTTAGGCAAGATAAAAATGTATTATAATTTAACTATTAGTTAAGATTTAATATTGTTATTAATCATTAGTTATGTCCGGATTTTTTACTTCAGTGACTCACTGTGCAACAACCACTTACAAGACCACAATGGATACGCTGTAAAAGCTAAAATATTTATTCGATGTTCCATTTTTTTTTAATTATCGGTTGGCAACAATTTTTTTTTTCTAAATTAGTGTAAACGATCAAATTTAAAAACATCGAATAATTTAGTCCACAGTGATGATGGGTTATTCCCGCAGATAAAGTACAAAATTCGGTGTTGACTTTAAAGCTCAAAATGTATGTATAATCGTGTAGGTTTATTAAAGAATGCCCCATTCGGCAATGCCAGTTCTTATTGTTTTTTTGTTTGTATGTATGTACTTAGATGAAGAAAAATGTGTGATAACTTCTGTACCATACAAATTTGTAATTTAGTTGTATTAATAATTTGCTTCACGTTTTAGTGTTTTCGAATCCGTCTACGAAGCGTTTGGATTTATCAAAAGAAATAAATTTATGTATTTATTTTCAAAATTAATTATAAATAATAATAAAAAAAGTAATCAATATATTAAAAAAAATATTTGGTTTCAACGTTTGGGTATTATGGTTCCTAAATTTTCGAAATTGTAAAAAAACTCTATTTAATGTAGAATTTCTTTTTTGGAAGTTAGAAGAAAACATTTAGATTGTACCAAATAGCTGTATCAACTTTTCTATACGCGAGAAAAAACAATAATTAAATCGCAAAATTAGGTAGTCCCTATATATATATGTATATTATATTACACCTACATATATATTTGTTTACAATAACTGGTTGAAAATTGTCTAAATTGAGCACGGATACACTACTAGAAAGGTTTAAACATACCTAATAACTGCCGATGCTAATCTTTTTAATATTAAAATGAGATTAGATGAAAATGCTAACAATATGAATATAGGAGAAAGCACAACATGTCATGATTAACAAAAACAGTAAGTACATTTAAGTAAAGTGTTCGTAATTTTGTATTCAAAACTTAACCAGTATTTAGTGAATAATTGAATGAATAATGAATATTTTTAAATATCCTTGTGGTCTTCATTCGTAACAGCGATACACGTTCATTTTTTTGTAACAATGTATGTTTGTACGTGTTAAGTTTACGGTTTTTGTGTTCTATGGTGGACTACAGTGTGTAATTGTGGCGCCGTTTTGAATAATATATTTGTAAAAATTACGGGGAGCGGACGCGGGTGCCAGTGATAAAATTAGTTACAAAATTTTTAAAAAAAGAATCGAAATTATTTTAGTAAAGTGAGATTAGTAAGTTTTGTCCGCGTTTCGTTCATTGGACCCACCATGCCATTGACCTTGTCATTGTTATGACAATGACATTAAAATTGACATTGACAATGACATTAAAATTCAGCGTGTTCTGTGGACGCCGGTACAAAGCTTTTGGTCTGACTGAAATTTAAAATTGACTAGAGTTTAGGCATTCGTTCGGCATCCTCGCATTTCGGCTAAGTGATAAGTGGGCCCCGCGTTCGCCCGTTCTGATATATTTAGTACAAATTTCATGATATTAAGGTTATGAGGCTCAAAGCTTTTTCTTTGAAAGCAGCCGCGCCACCGCCCTCGGCACGCGAACGCAAATGCATGTATAAAATTTTATTCAAAAAAAGAGTATTTTTGTATTGAATATTTCTAAAGTTGGTGTAAAGATCAAAATTTCATAAATTATAGCGGTGACAAAAATGAAAAGTTAGGTAATTTTAGAATGTCATGCGTTTTTGTATTTAATTTTAAGAATAGTGTCGGATATTAAAAACATTTAGATGCATAATAAACCGTGTGTAAATAAAGTTGAATTTCGCTTGGACAGTGCGGTGGCGCGCTCTGTCAGTTTATAGATAAAAAAATTATATAAATAACATAAAGATGTTTATATGGTTCTGGGTGTAAGAAAATTAATTAAAAAATGAAAAATCGGTTTAAGGCGAAACGTTAAAAAAATAAACAAAAGATTTCTCGGTATTTGTCTTTGAATGGCTGAGAGCGGGTCACTATTGTAGTCTGTGGGCCTCAGACAAATCATTAACCTACTGTTACGAAAACCTAACCTAACTACACATTAATTAATACGATTCTTAATACTACAATACTTATATAATAAATATAATATCACATTGTCATAATGCTTATAATTTTACGAGCGTGTGTCTTTGTCCTTGGGTGTTTTAGGAAATAACAACTGTTTTGGTGTATTAGACTTATAAAAGTGAGATTATAAAGTGGAAAAAAAAAGAAGAAAAAACAAAAATGTAATTCACCGGTGTGTCGACCGGTGAATTGTTAAAAGTTACCTACGTTCGTACATTGGTATATATAAAATTGGCGGTATTAAAAATCTGTTGAAAATAAATTGTCAAAATTAAAATAATGGAAATTGATTATTGTAAAACGGTGGAACTAATGTAGTATCTCTTCTAGCATGTCAGCATGGACACTTGTTGATGACAGAGAGAGGGATGTTTCTTCGTGAACATAACGAGTAATAAAGCTAAGCTTTTATTTGATTCATGTCTTTTATTTTCACCTACCCACAGTTTTTTATTTTATTTTTACTGGCTGGTGCCTGAAACTACCCACGTAATGGCTGTAGTTCGTTTTTTGAAAATCACACAGAAACATAACATTTTTCCAGTATATTTTTCCTATAGTTTAAATCCAGGTAATCACCAATACTTATCAATCTTCAATATTTACAGTGAAAACTGCATTTAAATCGGTAAAACCGTTTCGGAGATTAGCGCGCAACAAAAGCACAAACAGACAAAAATTCTAAAAACTATATATCTAAAAAGTATAAAAATTATTTTTATTAAAAATACCTAATGTAGAGACAATATATTATGTATATAGATATTGGTATAGGTACCTGCATTTCTGTAAGCGAAACTTTTAATTCAAATTCAGTCATTTTGTAGACAAAACTATTGGATTACAACAAGCATAAGAAGCTGTAGTGAATTTTCATATCTTCAGGCTGGGCTAGCTACTGCGAATAAGAAAAAGGGGCGCAGACGAAGTCATGGGCAAATACTAGTACATTATAAAAATTACTTATTAAATTAAATAGTTGTTTAATTTAATCGGTTAAGTAGTTAAGGCGTGAAAAGGTATCAGGCGGACAGACAGAGTTACTTTCACATTTTTAATATTAATTTGGAAGTATGGAATTAGTATGGACTAGTATGGAAGTATAAATGGATATGGATATTAGTAGAATGTATCCCTATCTCTATCCGGTCATAATATTTTGTAGACTAATAACATAGGTACTTCAAGTCGTTAATGGATTTTTCTTGGAAATAAAATAATAAGATTGGCTCGCACTTGTGACAATGCCAGGCTTCAAAAATAAGAAGGATTAATAAAGGAACATAGTGCATCTTATCATCTTACCTAGAATTAAATAAACATATCTCTTCACTAGAACTTTATCTGATTAAATCTTCTTTCGATTAAATTCGAACCTGCGTCTACTGATCCACTAACGTTCGACCCACTGGGCTATTATAACATCTAATCCAACAAATTAGGTACTCGATTGTGTGAAAATTAAAGTGATTACTTACCCTATAGGTACCTACCCTAGATAAAGCAACCACGATGCTAATTCTATCTGTAGTACCTACTGCTTCCAGCTAACTTGGCAATAATGTACCCCTACATCTTAAGGGGGGACGATTTTCATACTAATAAAATTTACCAAATATGAACAAACGGAGCAAAATTTTACACTGAAATTACTTCCTACGGCGTTTAATTTAATCCCTATTTCCGCCAAATTATATTTCCTCAAAGAAAACAATAGATAAATAGCTTAAATGAGAGCGTAATTTTTGTTCATTTTTGTCAATGTGTGAGTGAACACCGATAGTGTCGTACGCTTTTAGCTACGTTCATGTGTACAGCAAACAAGTACGTTGCCAGATCGCACTTCGCCGTCCGCGCATAGTTGCCAATATTCAACACCTACTACTGTTCATTGCTGTAGTCAGAGCGAGATAGCAGGTATTGCACTATTTCACTGTCTACATTCATTACAATCGTTACAATATTCATCGACTATTCTTTCGACGACTGGACACCTGTGTTGCTAACTGCAAACATTTTAGCAAGAAATAAGGGGAAATACATCACAACAAAAATCCGTTTCTCGTTATCTTTCGTATATTGTAAATAATCTTTTTATGACTTTCCAATCATATTAGTCATTTTAAAATATCACAGACACAAAATTTAGACTTTTCAAATTGTTTTGTCTGTGGTTTAATATTTGTATCAATTTATTTAGGTATATAATTATTAAACGATAATTGTTGTAACGACTCCGGGTTATATGACGTAATATTACAATTTTATTTTCCAAATAGAAATACCTAAAATTAATATTTTAGCAAAATATGTTTAGGGAAGAAGTCTTTATAGATACGGCAACACTGAACTGAACCCATTTGTCTGTCAGTGACTGTCAACGTCACTTTATTTATTTATAATTGATAATATTGCTCACGATTATTATCTTAGTTATTATTAAATAAGTTATTTATTTGATAATTTATTAATCTGAGTTTTTATTAGTTGCATTTATTAGTGTTTATATGTATCTAAACTATGGAACTGTTCTGCAATCAAGTATTGAAAAATCATTAGGCAATGTTTGGAAGGGCGAAGGGCCATCTTACGGCGGAATACCAATGGGTATACCATGATACCACCAAGAATCGGGAACAGGAGGAGGCTATAATAATGGCATATCGTTGGCTCACTATTACAAGGTTCTATATTACAATTTTTGCACTTTCTGAGTTATGAATGTCACAAAGTTCTATGTATTTTTCTTTCTATCCTTTAAAAACATGGAACTTTATAGTGCTAATTAATCTACGAGAAAAATGCATTTGAACATAGTTCTATGTTGAACAACTATTGTTGCGACTCTCTCTAGTAGAATTTTATTTATATTGGTAACATACCATTATTGAATAAGTACATTTATTATTTATTTATTTAAACAAGTAGGAAAGAAAGTTTGTAAGGTAAATTAAGTTTACATGTAAGGACAAAATTTCTAATCACATTTAATAGTTTCTTTTAAATAATAAGACTTATAAGGTCACTTGGTATACCTTATTTATAGTAAAATTAAATTTAAAAGACTGACTTTATTTCAAGTTTGCTGCATGAATTGATGAAAAGTGTCAAAATATGCAACATCAAGTAATAATAAAAACATACTAATTAATTACTTATTTCAAAATCAGTGTTTTTATTACTTATTTATTAATATTGTCAGGCAAAAGTATTGTTTACAAATCAAAATATTTTACATGTTGTAAACAGAAACAAACTATTCGGTAGTAGTAAGGTTGTGTCCTCGGTTTCTCAAAATCACAAAATAAGAGTATTTTAGATACAAATAACAGTTTTTCAAGTTTAGATAATTTAATCTGTAAGATAAATCAATTGAAATAATAATTTGAGTGGAAATTATTATTTTAATATCTCCCCACAACCGGTGACGGTTCTCACATAGACCTGACGTGGCTCATAGGCAGGCATACAATGACCCCATGTAAATCTTCTCAATCCGCTAGTGGTTAGCTCTCGCATATTATATACACCCGTTACATTCTCTCTTGTTTCAGAAGAAGACTTCGACAAATCCCGATGGACTGAGATGACATCATCACATCACCAATAGTTCAGCACAATTAGACGTTTATCCTGTCATAATGAATAGATTTGAATGTTATTTTTGTTGGGTTTCTAAGGGCCTAAAATAAAAAGTACCTATTAAAAATTGTGACTTTTTTATTATCATTTTTTACTAAAATACTATTATAATAAAGAGAGAAGATTTGTATTTTTGCATGTTTATAATGAATAAACTCAAACTACAACAACAACTAGTCTTTTATAAATATAATAGCATGTGACTTCATCATGTAACTTTATAAATAATATATAGCCTATGTTACTCACTGATAATGTAGCTTTCTATAGGTAGAAGAATTTTAAAAAATCAGCCCAGTAGTTTTTGAGTTTATTAATTACAAAAATACAAATCTTGCTCTTTATAATATTAGTATAGAACAAGCTGGTGCCGGCGATTTCGTCCGCGTTCAAATTTAAAAATAAATAAGCGATATAACGCATGTCATCTCTATTGCTATAACTCTTCTGCCAGGTGTTAATTTTTATAATTTCATATGATCCCTCGGCATCAGTACCTTTTTCTGGACGAAAGGTACTTATATGTCCTTTCCGGTATCCCTGACAACGTATGCAAAAATTCATGGTGATCGGTTGAGTAGACGCAAAAAGGTAACAAACAGACAGAGTTACTTTCACATTTATAGAATAGAATAAGATTTGATTGGTAGTAAAGGACATTTAAAACATACATAAGTAACATATGGAAAGACAAACACCAACATATAGAAAGCCACAAAGCGGCTCCAACTCAGCATAATGCAGATATAACCTGCGCTGGTCTTCCGTTAGAGCCGATGGTGAGGTTACGCACTTTCTAAATAATACATAAAAGCTCAAAAAACAAAGAAAATTTCCAAAATAAAACCTATGTACAAACAAAAACACCTATGTTTATACAAAGAAAAAGAAAATATAATCTACTACAAGAAGTAAAAATATATTCAGAAGGCACTGGTGTCGTTCCGCAGTTGCTTCTCGCTTTTATGTTGTTCGTATATGAGTATGGATGTTTTGTAATTATAAAGTAAAAAAATAATAAAAAAGAAATAAGAAAGGACCTACAGATTGGAACCGGTGTTTCTTTATTGCGAGCGCATAGTCAACTCGTTGGCTCTAACACGCGTCTTAGCTAGCCGACGAAATTGGCAAACACTTTAGTACGTAATAAGTTCTTGAAAGTGTGCGTGAGTGACTACTGCGGGGATGGCGATATTGTCCTTACGAATTACAAGTAATTTAAAACTAATATATACTTGAAATATACTAAAATACATTACTAATATTACACTTTAACCGCATACCCTATTCCAATTAAATTATATGCTCATTTTCATTCAAAAAAAAATTAAAAACATCAATTTAAGAAATTAGCGCCATCTATCCGCGCTGCAGTTTGTTCGGAGCGAGAGAAACCACCTTAACTGCGTCAAATATTTAAATTAACCCTAATTTGCTTGTAGCAGCAGGTTTTGAGCTGATTACAGGTCTTGAGAACTTATTGAATTTTTAATTAGCGTTTAAGTGTGTATTTCAATTGCACTGCGAAAGTTAAACAAAGGGCGCATATTTTGTTTTTAAATTCTATAGCCTATTACCTAATCATGAGTATGGGCATACATTTGTGCTTCAGTGCCTGATATCTAAAAGTAAATTTTTGAATCCTAACATTTTTCCAGGATAAACTTTGTTTAATCGAGGTAATTATCAATCAAATCTCAGACAAACAAACAAAATTTTAAAAATATTTTAATGTAGGTACAGACATGGCTCGTTTGCGATTTTATTAATGTAGATATAGATTAGATAGTTGAAAACTTGTACCAACTGTGAAAGAAACCTGCTTTTCTTAAACTAGCATACTTCGAGTAGTATCTAGGCATATTAGCATAAAAAAGGTTCGTTTCCTAACCTTCTTCCGGGACAAGTACTAATACCTACTTGAAATAGGTCCGTGAGGGTATTAGAAAGCTTTTCAATCAAACCCTATGAATGCATAGATGTTGACTATTAAGTTATGAGTTGTAGGTATTGGTAAGGCGAATCAAATGAGAACTGTTAAGTTCATTTTGCTTAACAACAATTGTTGTTATTAACAAAAAAGAACATTAAATATTATAAATTCTTTAATATTATTTTTTATTGATTTTTAAAAATGTATTTAAAATAATAATAATTCAATTACATATTTAAAAAAAAGCTGCAACTCCAATAACAATTGGGGTTTGATTATACCCTTACCGGATATTATGTTCCAAGTATTATTTTTCGTCATTCAATAAGTTTACATTATATTATGGCCAGACTTATAATTTATGTATGTAATAGTTTTTTAATAATACCGCGTATTTTTTAACTTTCTACAACACAGTATACAGTACAACGAATAGCGCCATCTGTGCTGCTTTATTAGAACTACAATGTATTGAACCCTTTCCGGTTACTGCTATCACTGCTATGCAACAACCTAGTTTCACCATTTAGTAATAGATGGCGCTGGCTACCTTAAAATAGATTTCCCCTTACAATAAAATTACATACAAACTGTTTTTAAACAATATGTATTTTATTTCCACATGATATACATTTATTTTATTTCACATAGTTTAACTTGATAAATTTACATTTTGTAACTCACCAAGACGAATTAATATCAATTTTATATGGGCCTTAGTAGATAAGCTTTGATTTCTTAATTCTTCAGCCTTTTTCTCGTACGCTTTTATTCTTGAATCTAAATATTTGTTTGCTTCGTCTATAGACAATTCTAGAAAATGATTGAGTCCAATATTCATTAATAATGTTGATGAATCTGTTACTGAGCCTTCCATGAAAAAATCGCAACCTAAATTCACTTGTGTTTTGAAACCAGAAGGGTGAATGTCTTTATCTGTAAGGACCTGAAAACAATATATTTTTTTTAAATAATGTTTTTTTTTAATTTTGTTTAAAGAACAAAAGAAAAATGCGAAACTATAAAAATAAATGTTATTATAATTAGTATTAAGTTAACAATTGAGTTTGGTCTTTAAGGACAAATAAAGAAGCCATTGTATTATAGCTAGTACAAAAGATTAATGGCATTTACCATTAACTTTAGTTACTCATAATATTTTTAAAATATTTTTGAAAAAATGTATGATCTAGAGGTGCCTGACTTTTTAAGTCATGTGTGCTGTTGTGTTTTGGTGAGTGAGTAAATGCCAGAGCCCATTTCCCTATCTCTTCCCTTATCCTTAATCATACTATGGCCGGCAGCGCATAAACACATACCTACCAACAAATGGACCGTCAACATATCTGTCGACATCGACATTTAAATAAATACAAATTTGTTTTAATACGACTTACTTTTAAAGTGTGCATCTGTTGTATCAAGTCTGAAATTTCTAAATTTATCTGTTGTAATCTACTCTCTATTTTTCTGAGATCTTCTTTAAGCACATCATTAACGAAAACTTCATAATAAGCAATCTCTTGGGCAATACTTTTCGACATTTTAATGACTTCTGTATCCAATTAAAATTATGCTTATTGTATGTATCCGAAATATTTTGTGAAATTATAATATTCAAATCACGAAATACACTAAACCATTTGGCCTTATTTATTCTTATCATTCGGCCTATATCATTCGGAATAATTTCTTAATATTTATATTAATAAAATTATAATTCACACGCTGTCTCTTTGTTTCGTTTACCGCTTTTACATTACATACATACCACAGAATACATTATTGCTTTGTAAAATTGACATTGACAGTAACACTACACAGAATACTTCTCTATATGGATTTGTATATAATTTAATATAGAGATCTATGAAGAATATTCTATTTTAAGATGTTTATTTCATATTTCAGATAGAATACGTTAGTAATTACATAGTAATTAATAGTTAATACTACTTGAAGAGCTACACAGGCTCTACCTATTAACATATTTTAATAACATCAGTTTCCTTCATATTATACTTGTTCTTTGACACGAATTAATGTAGTATTGTATAAAAATTATAGATGTCACTTATCACTAAATAAGATTTATGCAATTAACGATAATGTAATTAATAATAATATCGTGTTGATAGCAATTAATCTTTATTGCAATCGGTTTCGAATTATTTGGAGAATTGAGAGAGCATTAATATGCAACCACAGAATTCCTGGCAGGGGATTTCTATGCAAGGATTCTGTGTTGTAGAGTAGAACACCGTCGCATCGTGAGCCTAAATCGTGATTTCTAGCTACTTACACAATTTGTGAGTACATTATAATAGCCCATATTATACATTTTGTAATCCAAACAAAATGACCGTACCGTACAAGTACAGATGATATCTACTCGTACAAGTCTTTGCTTTTAGGTACCACAAAAATATCATTTTGTACTCATTTGTAACGGTACGGCACCTGAATTTCGGGGCACTCCCAAAATACCAAAGGGAATTGGTATTCTGCATCTCCAGCAAGGTTTAAGTTAGGTAGCACTTGGAAACCAAGACTTGTCATAGGATATGTTTTAATTTATTTTCTCGCGTGTAGTTTTTAATTTACGATTGCTTCGAAGATATTCACTTAAATTGTTATGGTATAAGAAAAGGGCTATTATAATGTGTAGGTACAAAGTGCTTAAGGTAACTAACTTAGGTATTTAATCTGGCAAATGATTAAGTAATACTGTATCCGTTTAAAACGGTCTAAATAGCTTTTCCAAATAAACATTATTCATTAATTTAGAATTAGAAGTTAGCATGGGTATAGTAAGCTCTCCTTAAAATATAGACATATTACGCCATCGCCGGCCATCGCAGACTTTTTTGTAGGCCTATTAAACAGAAATTAAAATATAAAACAGAATTCTACCATTAATTGTAAACTTAACAACAGTTTTTTGTGTACAGTCGATATAATAATAATTGTTCATTAATTATTGATCATCCAGATATTAATAAAGAACTACTAGCTGAACCCGGCTCCACTTCGCTGCAGCTTGCGCGTGGAGGGCGCGTTTTGGACACTGCTTAATTTTATTATTATTTTTATTTCATTTTTCTAAGTTAAAAGTAGCTTGAGTTACTCCTTATAACATCAATTATCTGCCAGTGGAAGTCCCGTCAAATACGGTCTAGCCGTTTTAGAGATTAGCGGGAACAGACAATATTTCTTTTTGTTTTTTTATATTTTATAAAATTCAATTTTATTTATTTGTATACCTAGATCAGGGTTCCCCAAACTATTTTGGACAAGTGACCCCTTTTCAACAATGAACTGTTACCTCAGACCCCCATGGTCAAATTACCTACTTTTAAGACCAACCCCCTTATTCATAATGGTCCGCTAACTTAAAGCAGCTATCTATCTTAGTCTATCTTTAGTTTTTTCCTATTGGTACTATTGGATATCGACCCCAAGGGGTCGATATCGACCACTTTGGGAATCCCTGACCTAGATGAATGCCAACTATTTTGTAGTTATCAACACATAGGTAAACTGCTGAACGTATTTGGATGAAACTTGATTACACAGTTATAGTACATTCTTTGGATTAACGCATTAGTAGGTGTTATAAATAATACAAGATATCCTTGACTGTAAGACTGTATATTTTATTAAATAAAGAGACACTTAAAATATAAACGTACATGAGCCGAGCCATGACAGAGGAGGAAGTGGGAGAGATCAGTGTTGCTATAATTGATTATTATTTTACCTGACATCTCCCCTTTTACAAAAATATATTTTTTATGAATAACAAATTAATTAGACTGTGTTTAATGACTAAGACTAACTTTTCAATGTCTTTTGACAACAGACTTTTGACACTTACCTACTAATATTACATAAAATGACACTGACATTACCAAGTAAAATATTTTGACATCTGTTCCTTTCTTCAGCTGAGAATATAATTTCTAACAGTTAGAATATATTGTGTATTTACAATATGTAATATATATAATTATTCTTTTTATTTTTTATTTTTTAATTATTTACAATATTTATACAATGTGACACTAATCAAAACCATACAGTTTAGTTGGTTTTATTTCACGACCAAAACATGAGCGTACATAAATATAAACGTACATGAGCCGAGCCATGACAGAGGAGGAAGTGGGAGAGATCAGTATTACTATAATTGATTATTATTTTACCTGACAGTAGGTAATAGTGATGAGCCGGATATCCGTATCCGTATCCGCGGATATTCGAGGGAGAAGAAAGATCCCTATCCGTTACTTTTTGGCAGATCTTTTTACGGATCTTTTACCTTATTAATTTTTAATTCATAGCTGAAATTCTAATTATAGGTGATTAGTTAGCAAAACTATTAAATTCCATTCAGATTATTTTTTATTTCTTGAAATAAAAAATTTGGCACTTTATAATGCAAGCGTCAAGTGGCGGGCGTCAACTATCGTTTCAAGGTCACGCGCACCGACATCAATTGAGTAAGAACTTAAGAATCTAAAATCCGTATCCGTATCTGCGGATATACATTTTTAACGTTACGGCACATCACTAGTAGGTAACAATAGCTGTCGGTAATAATTTCCTGTAAGTTTATTTTAGTTTAAGAACTAGATGGAGCTATTTATCCATTTATAATTTTTAGAACTAAACTTTTTATCATCGAATTTGGCGCCGTATTTTTATTTTATTTTATTGAACTCCACCAACGTTTTTTCACACATATAAACTCAAAAAATATAACATGACCTTGAATAAGTTCTCGCTGTTTCTTCAAAAATGGCACCTGCAAGGAAGTACTGTATCTAACCTTAAATTTCAGTGTATAACAAGTAACAGTGTAAACAAAGTATTTTTTATTGGTTCTGAAAATGTCTACTTTTGTGCCAAATGAAGTAAGTGTATTTGCGGGGAATTTTATTGCACTATTTTATTCAAAAGAAATCTGCAGCTGAAGCAAACCAAAAATCTTGTTGTGACAATGCTCTGCCAGATACGACATGCAGACTGGTTTCGATGCTTCAAAAATAATGAGTTTGAACTTGAGGAAAAAAATATTGAAAATAAAGAATTTGAGTGATTACTTGATCAAGACCGATCTGATCAGACGCTAGCAGAACTTGGAAAAACAATACAAGTAAACAACAAGTAGGTAACATTACAAGTCAACAGTTTCAAAACGTTTAATGATCCAGAAGCAATTTTGTAAAAAAAAAATTTTTTAGGATAGCTTGGCGAAAGTAAATAATTAAAACGTAATAATAGAGTGAAAAGATTATTAAAACACCTTGTTTTATTAATCTTTTCAAATTAAAGTTCCGTGTAGGTCTGTTAGGATAGCTTCACAACTAAGTTCCAGACATTGCGCAACAAATTATAGGAAAAATTCTTTCTTTCCCAGATGTGTCTTTGTTAATAGCCTAGTTGAATTTCCAGAACTCAATTTATATAATTCAAAGATTTACAAAATAAGTTACTTTCAAAATCAGTTTTGATGGTTCTCGCTCTTCACTGTAGACTCTTTCTTTTTCTTTTTTGCTTTATTTGTTTACTTCTTCTAAATTATTTTTTCTTATTTAGCTCAAAAAAAGCTGTAGGTACTCTTTTTTTTAATCGTAGTTTGATTTTAGTTATTGATATTGGTTAGAAACGGTTTTATTTTATGTTATATACCTAGATTCAATACGCGGAAACTTGTAAATGGTGTCAAATTTATCTGTCTTTTAGTTATTAAGTAAATTATTGTATAAATATTGGTAAGTTTTCCTTGATAATAAATAAATAAATAAATACTTTAGTTTGTACAACATACAAAGTTTTACATGAAATTAATTAAATAATAGGGGTTAAAGTATGAAATTGCCGTTTTATTGTAATAGGTACTTCGAATTGACATAGAACCTTCATGGTTTGAGATTTTTGAGTGAAACTTTTTTCATACGGTACCTATGTAGTTCTTCTTTTAAAAAATGTGCAACATTCGATTATCAACTTTCAGTTGTTTTTTTTATTCAGCTTAGACAATAAAGATGGATACTTCGAAAATTCGTGTGATTTTTGAATACGAGTTCCGACGCGGAACTAACGCGGCAGAAACAGCTCGCAATATTAATGTTGCGTTTGGAGAGGGGACTGCTAATGAACGCACTGTGCGATTTTGGTTTAAACGCTTTCGTGATGGAAACTTCGATTTGAAGAACGAACCACGTGGAAGACCGCCCACACAGGTGAATAACAATGATTTGAAAGAGATGGTGGAAGCCGATCCGAGCCAAACTACCCAGGAATTAGCGGCATGGTTTAACGTTACCTTACCAACAATATTGACTCATTTGCGTCAAATCAATAAAATAAAAAAATATGAAAAATGGGTGCCTCATGATTTGACTGATCTGCAGACTCTACAGGAACTGCAATTAGAAACCATTCGTCACCCTCCGTATTCGCCAGACCTTGCTCCAACGGACTACCATTTTTTTCGTGATTTGGACAATTTTCTGCGTGATAAAAAGTTTTCTTCTCAGGAGGCAGTGCAAAATGCTTTCACACAGTTTGTCGAATCTAGATCACCAGAGTTCTATCGCAAAGGCATAAATGAGCTTCCTATTAGATGGCAGCAATGTATAGATAATAATGGTAATTATTTTGATTAAATAAATATGTTAAATTAAAAAAAAAACGAATTTTTATTTTTCAGTACAAATCGGCAATTTCATACTTTAACCCCTAATATAAATATTTAATGTATGCATATAAATAATATTATTAAAAAATTAACAGTTAAAGCGATTTTTTTTTATTGAAATCACAGACAAGTCTATTATTGAAATATTAAATAATGATTTTTTTAATTATATTTTCCGAAGTATGAAAGGTTACCCTTCATACATCTATACATAAATAAATAGATTTCGGTTTATATGTATAATGGTCTGTATAAATATCTATGTTTTAGGAGATATATATTTTTAAATTTTGATCTGACGAGAAGTCGCCTCAATGGCCATTTTTAATAAATTCATTTTCTTTTGCATAAGCAACAAAGCGTTATAGGCTAAGTATAGATATACAATTAGGTAATATGCTAAACTGAGAAAAAAATCCCTTTTAAACTAAATTCTAACTAATATATATATTATAAACGCGGAGGTGAATTTTTTTGTTTGTTTATTAACTACTCAACACTAGACTAGACATTTAAAAGGATATAATAGGGTACCTTTCATCGTCGTTGATCGTATAAATAAATATTAAAATAAATATAAAAAAATCAACGTTTGACAATATAGGGCAATAAAGATCGAACAATTACAGTTTTAATATATAAGAAAATGGGGCACGCGGGTATGCTTTTAAAATATTACAGCCAGATCCTTAATTTTAAGGATCTGACTGTAATATCTATCTTTAAATACTGTAAAAATATAATCAAGCATAATTATGTAGTTAGTATTGAACTTGTGACATAGTGACGTGACAAAATCGTAGAGCTATACGAGTGGTATGAAGTTTATGCGCGGACACACACACATTTAAAGACATGCACACATAAATTTAGTATCGCGTTTACGATACTTACACGTGTGTTATGCTACGTAGTTGCACGCGATAGTATGAAGTGCAGCCACACGCAGACGGGACCTTTATTGCTGTGTGCATAATTTTTGCAACTACTTTTTGCGTATACCTCCAAGAACATCCATTCAATTATTCAAAAGCCGCATTTTAATGTACGAGTCAGTAGTAAATTATGCTAAAGAGATATCGAAGTTTTCATTGTTATCGAATTTTCGTGTATTCGTTATGGTCGTGATTCGTGATTTATATCCTTACATATCATAAAACAAAATCTCCCGTCGCGTCTGTCTGTCTGTCTGTCTGTATGTATGTACAGTAGTTCACACTTGATAAGGGGCGTCGTGAATCTTAGTTCACGCAGAAAGGAAGTCGGCCGCGACGATTAACAAAGAAAGCTTAACTTACAATTAACCTTAGATACAATATCTATAAGGTTCACAATACAATGCAGCTGTTAGTCCTGTCGCACTCACACGAGCATAAGATGCCAAGAGGCGCACGCTAACATGACGGCAGCTGGCGACTAATAGCGGTACTGGAAAAAGCCGCGAAGTGTGTGGATTGGTCGATAGCATTTCCCACGCTTCATCTTCTGTGCAGGTACATCGGTAAGCCATATCAGTTGGGTACTACTCATGTCACACTAGATGTTGGAACCTGGTAATTTTTACATAGGAATAAATTAAGAAAATCCCTTGAAAATTCTCGGTATTTTTATTGATTTTCCAATAATAAAATTTTCTAGTGACGTAATCCTCGACTTGCTATAGACGGTTATCAACGCCAGAAAGCTTAAGGCTTGTATGCTTGTATCTTTGGAAGAACTTTAAAAGTGATGAAAGCTTGTGTGTTCCTCAAAAAAACATTATTATAGCGATAAACTTATCGTCTTAATTCGATGGCACTTCAGTGCCAAGTCTAAATAACCACGGTCAGCTTTTCGTCCGAAAGGGAAAAGAAACAAAGCGGCCGATTTATACACTGATTTCACCGAAAAAAAGACATTATCCCACAATGGACTGATCTCTGAAAACACGTTTTGGCAGAACACTACCTATGTTGAATACTCAAGTGCATTGGTGCACAGCAATAAAGTGCATTGTCGTCGCGGGCAGAGGGGAAGGGCGGTGCGACGGCGGGCTGCGGGGCAGGCGGTATCCAACCCAACTCAGTTGCATCGTGACCGCGTGTCACGTCGGGAGTGTGTTCGGTTCGCGTGTCGTGTACCCATTTACCGCCAACACGATCGAAAGCGAGAGTCCAGATATGGTCTCCGTGGGCGTGTGGAGGCGTCGTACGCCCGACGACTGCGAGGAGCGCTCCGAACCAGGCGCCTCCAGTTCAGCTGTGCCACGCGCCCCGCCTAACTGCGCTAGGTGTAGGAACCACAGGCTAAAAATCGAGCTGAAGGGCCACAAGAGATACTGCAAGTACCGCTACTGCAACTGTGAGAAATGTCGTTTGACTGCTGACCGGCAGCGGGTCATGGCGTTGCAGACGGCGCTGAGACGTGCCCAAGCGCAGGACGAAGCTAGGGCGAGAGCTTTAGAGACGGGCATACAACCGCCCGGACTGGAACTTGAAAGGCCTGAACCGCCTATTGTGAAAGCTCCAAGAAGTCCAGTAGTTCCACCGCCACCGCCCCGCTCTTTAGGATCAGCAAGTTGCGATTCCATACCAGGTTCGCCAGGAGTATCTCCATATGCACCGCCCCAGCCGTCGGCTCCGCCCCCACAGGCTAACGTGCCGTTGCTGCCGCCTCAACAGCCCGGTTAGTGTCTAGTGTTTAGTGGTTACTTTTAAAAATGTGCGCTACTAGTTGCGCGCGCGCATCTTCTATTTATACTGACGATATGCGTCGAAAGATGCCCGATGTACTGCACTGATTGTGATCTATTCAATAGTTAAATTATTCATTGATCTGAAACTTGTATCTCGAGATTTAATATTTTACGTAGTAGGTACAAGACTGAAAATTTAAGAATTCTAAAAAACGATCTCTATGGCGCTTGTGTACCATCCAATAATGACTTGACGGAAATTAAATTTATCAATTTTCATTAAAGTAAAACTAAGTACCTACTTAGTATCTCGAGATTTAATACTTCCGTACAAGACCTAAATTTAAGACTTAAAAAAAAATGAAATCGAAAAGTTTACGTAAGCCTATTTGGATTTCTTTATTTTATTTATCCAAAAGATAAAAGATCTACTTAGATAGAGTTAAGTACCTACCTACCTATATCCACTATTGACATAACGGAAATTATTTTATTATCAATGTAATTATTAATATTGCTATTTAAATTGTCTATTCAATTGCATCGATTTAATCTCATACATTTTATTATTTTATTTTATTTTATTTATATTAGGGAAACAAACAATATCTCGCTACACATTATACATACCTATACATACAAGAAGAACATAAATCAGCAAAGTTTCCACTAAATTACTAAAACATATAAATTACAAGTCATTACGAGTTAGGAGAAAACACAAAAAAAGCAAGAAACAGTTAACAAATACCATATAACATACAAAATAAACAAATAAACAGGCCTTAACAAAAAGGAGACTACACAACTATATTTTCGAGAGCTTGTTTAAGGCTTCGTTTATAGGCTCCTATAGGACAACTGAAAATATCCAGATCTAGCAAGTGTTCGTTATAAAATTTGCAAGAGCGATACAAAAAGGTATTACTTGTACCTATAATTCCTTTTGCAGAACGGAATGTGTAACGAACACTTGCGGCGCGAATTTATTCGAGGGCAACTCAATCCAATATTGCTTAATAAGAATGGTGAATCAATATAATTATTCATGTAATTAACTAAGCATTTAAATCCTACTTAATAACAAGTTAGTGACTTCAAAGAATAAAAAAATACCAGTTGTGAATTTTCAATATTTTCACATCATGTAAAGAAAATCTTCTTCTGAATTTAAATTTTGAAATTTTGAAATCAATCGATGTAAATAATAGAGTAGAAAAAGGTGATATTATGTTCTTCTTATTCTTCTTTAAGTAGGTATAATGGCATTTCGGAATATTATGTTATCAAGTCGACAAAAACAATTTCTTGACGTTTAAACGTGGCTTTGGAGATAAAAATTGCCTTTCATGATAGAAATGTAGATTTGTCTCTGATTTCCTATCTGCAACTGGTTAGCATACCTAGGTTATACCTACTTTTTAGGGTATGTTTTTCTCTGAAACCCATAATAAGATTTTGTTTAAATTAGCATTAGGAAAAATTTCATTTTGAATTTAGAATATTTTAATGCATATTATTAAAAAAAATATTGTCACAAAATCAATTTTTGGTATTTTTGGTAATTTTTGGTGTAATTGTTTTTTTAACTAATCATCTAAAACAATGATATCAGCTGGCTATGTTTCTAATTCTTATAAATTTTTATAGAGCTTTTCTTTAGCCATATGTCACAAATTAAGTTGCAGCCACTTTTATTGGAAATAAATACACCCAGAAAGATGCATCATTGTGGACCATTTCATTGTTTGCAATAAGTATTTATAAGTTTTCTGACAAAATGCTTAGACATGATCAACAAGTTCTCTCTCTCTCTCTCTCTCTCTCTCTGCATGGTCTATTCACAATTTAAAATTGAAAGTTATTTAAATGAATATTTAAATTTTTAGAGAATTTTTCTCTATCTTATAGAGCAAGGTATTATAATTCGCAAATCATAAGAGATCTTCAAGCCACCAATTGACACAACGTTTATCTAGTTTAATATGTGAAGCCCTGTATAAACATTAAATAACAGATATTACATAGGTAGTCAAAACAGTTGTTGAACTCCCGATCATGGTTAGAAATCACTCGAAAGGAAAAGGTCCGCTCTCACTCACTTTGAAGTAGGTACTCTTTTCCGTCAAAAGTTTCAAGTGCTAAGTGAATCGACTACTTACTTTAAGAAATAATTATATTATAACTACCTATATTACTTTGTTGAACTCTCTAGAACCAGACTTCTCAGAGTTTGACACTATTAAGATAAAGCTAAGCGGCTCTCTTTCTTTAAAGATATCGCTTGTTGACGAGCAACCGCGTTTGTTGCTATTAATTTTTTTCTTAATTTAGGTAGGACATGTATTTTTCACATATATATTCACTTTCCTATTAAACTATTTTTTATTTTCATACCTTCGCACTAACTATTGGTTGAGTATTTTTTTCGTTATAAAACACAATATACGGAATACTAAATGTAAAAATAAAAAAATACATGTCGGTCGTTGGACTGCACGTCAGAAAACAGCTTCACAAAATTATTGATAGCAAGAAATACAAGAGAAATGTATATGGCACTGACACACAATGACAATAATAAATTCATAATGACTAGATAATGACAAACCATTAAAAAAGTGTGAAGTTGATATGAAACAATTTTATTGGTCAGACATGTATACCATATTGATCCTTGTTATCATATGTAGTAAGTTCTCAAAAATGCCCAATGCGCCTAAAGTCAAAAGAGACCATTTCAAAAGAGGCCCAACTAGTTTGACAATAATTGTTTGTCCTATATGTCTGACTATATTTATTATAATAATATCCTATCATCTTAGACATAGGACGTCCACTGCTGGACACTTAGATTAGTTTTTTTTTCATCTAAAGCGGTTATCACACTTTACAATTTGAAGGATTCCAAATTCCAATTAAGGAAATTGGAAAGTGTAATCGCAGTTAGAACAAATTGGATCCAATTTAGATTTTATCTATTTTCAATTCTATGTCTTCGATTTAGAAATCAATTTAGTGTAGTGTGATCACTAGTTCACTACTTAGGTTCCTAAATTGGATTCCTTCAAATTGTAAAGTGTGATAACCACTTAAGGCTGGATATAAGCCTCGCCCATAATTTTCCAGTAGGACCAGTCAGAAGCAGCGTGAGTACCCTTCGACCCGTGGCCCGAAGGCCATCAATCTATCTTGTGTATTATTCTGTCGAAAGTAGTAAAAAAAGGTACCTAACCTATATAATGTATAAAATATGGCAAAATATTTAGACATAATGAATGCATCGGTTTCACTACAAAGTCCTTCCTCTACCTAGTAATTAATTAGGTACAAACACAGCATTAAGATTCTAGATTTAAAATATTCTCTTTCTTCGACCAAAAATCTTAATAAAAATCAAACTTCTACTACTTCCAATTAAGTATTAAAAATTATTCCTTTTCATAAACTACTTACGCTCTTTCTCTACCCTAAACAGTACTTACATCCCTACATATGTATTCGCCTACATATTGATATTTATAATTGTATTTTAAATAAGTAGGTAACCTACCTACCTTAATAATAATCATATAGTTTTGTACACTGAAACAAATTATAATGACTAACCATAATTTTAAATACTTAGGTATAAATACAGACTTACACAAAGGACTTAGTCACAATAGGCATAATAATATTAGAACATGAATTTGAAATTCAAATAGGTTTTTTTTTATCGTAATTTAACTCTATTGCTTTTGTAATAGTAACCATTTTCCCTTGTGTGCTGTAAGTAAGTAACTTATTATTTAACTTTAAAATTGTAAATAATTAGCTACTTAAGTTGTACAGAAAATTAACTGAAAATTAACAGGTAATGTGGACATCATTAACCACTGATTAATGGTTAGGTACATTACATCGCTTCTTACCGTATATAATTGTTCATGTTTTACAATTCCTATATGAGCATTCGAGTCAGAAATGATTAATTAAGTTGCTTTTATAATTGACGAAAGAATGAGACTGCATTTCTGTTAGTTTAGCATTTTTATTTAAATACAAAATTACGTTACAATTACAAGGGTCTGTGTTTCCAAGCTCATATAATTCAAATCTATTCAAGGCTAAGGCCTCATCTTCGCTACACGGCTGGATGCTGGCCAAGAGCAAACCCATCTATAATAATAATAATAAAATCACCATCATCACTGTCGCGCACGATGAAAACCTCGTGAAAGCCGAAAAAGATAAGCTGAGTAAATATTTAGACATGGCTCATGAGGTGACCGCCATGTGGGATGTCGATTCGACCATCGTCGTCCCGATAGTCGTGTCGGCGAACGGTCTTATAGCGAAGAGCCTCGACCAAACACCTCAAGAGGCTCTCACTAGATGGCTGGGTCAAGGGACAGATATAGAAGGCGGTACTTCTTGACACGGCACGAATTGTCAGGAGGTTCCTCACTCTGCAACCCTAACCGCCGCCGGTAGCTTTGGCCTTGCCCCGCTACTTGCGGCCCTCTAGTTTTATTTTTTTTTATAATATGTATTGTTTTTGTATAATTATATTGTAAAAAAAATAAGAATTAAGAAAGAAAATTAATATGTAGGAACAATAATAATAATAAAAAAAAAACAAAAACATTTAAGTATGTGTTTAAAAACGGAAGGAAACTTATTACATATTGTATGGAATTTTTAAGCGAAAAAGTTGTAAGACCAATCGAGTTATTTTAATTAACTATTTAAAAAATTGTTTCGGTTAATTTTTACCAAATAGTCAAAGTTCTTATTAGATTAAAAAGTAATATAATCCGAATTTACTACATATTTGTATGGGCACATTTTGAAGACCTATTTTCAAACGGATAATTTAGATTAGGTGTCATGTCTGAAAATAGTTCCTTATTCTAAAATTAACTACCTATGTAGTATACCTAACTTAAATTTGTTCTTATTCTATTACTGGGTTGGTACTTATTATACTATAAGAAATAGTTTTATTCTTAATAAATAAATGAAATTAATCAATAAACACCACAAAAGTCGGTATTACTGTAGTAATATATACAACTTTGCAAAATGATATTATAAATTGCATTTGACATATGCATATCACTTAATGAGACGACACGAGCAATTAAAATAAGCAAATGAGAGGTTACAGATAAACTAAAAATGTTATTGTAGGTACAATATTTTTATTGAATGTGAAAACAGTGTTCTGTATTCAATCTTTAATTTGATATTGTCTTTAATTTGACTAGTTCAAAGTATAATTAAGTGAAAATGGAGAAATTGTGGAACAAGTCGTCTCAGTCGCAAGACGTCCACGGCTGGACATAGGCCTCTCCTATAATTTTTCAATAGAACCGGTCAAAAGCAACTTGGATCCACCGTCAACCCGCGGCCGTTATCAGGTCGTCTGTCCACCTTGTGGGTGCCAGTCTTGCCAGTCCGTGACCTCCACTCGAGGACCTTCCAACCCAGAGGCCATCGGCTCACGATACAATGTGTCCTGCCTGGGTCATGTCTGTAATTTTCGTATGTCTACGGATCTCCTCATTTCTGATTCGATCTCGCAGTGTAACCCTGAGCATAGCCCACTCCATAGCTCGTTGAGCTTTTTTACGGACCACGTTTTAGCGCCATATGTTATCACTGGCAACGCATATTGGTCAAGAACTTTTGTATATCGGAACTAGAAAAATAATAGTATATATAAATAATATATTTTTAGCTTACAATGTTAATATTATAAAGAAAATGTACGTGTTTTAAGCTGTAAAGTGGAGGCGACGTTGAGCTTTCTTACGGACCACGTTTCAGCGCCATATGTCATCACTGGCAACACACATTGGTCAAGAACTATTATTTTTTTTAACTTTTGTATATCGTAACTAAAAAAATATAATATATGTAAATATAATAGTATATTTTTAGCTTACAATGTTAATATTATAAAGAAAATGCACGTGTTTTAAGCTGTAAAGTGGAGAGGCTTTATTGTGTTTTGTGGGGCGATGTTCTTTCAAATGCCTGACGTACGCGCAGTGGATGTCGAATGCGCCTCGAGCCGTATTGCGTCCGTACAGTTTGGCCGTTGTAGTTTCGCAAAAGTATTTTGTTTAAATTGCACATAATTGCGTCTTTACACATTATTACTTTATTGAAAATACTTGTGAAGTTTCATTAGACTGTACGTGCTAAATAAAGGCTCGGCTACATTTAATTATACATATAATAAATTTTTAGCCTTTATCATTATTGTTTTATACGTTTGGTGCTTTTTTCTATACATTTGCTATTTTCACAACAATAAATCCAACAGTTTATGAAGACTCATGTAACGCAAAGAAATAGGCATAAATTTAATAAATTTATTGAACTTGGTTAGAGCGTAATAACTAAGGGTTACAAAAAATATAAATTAGGACGTTAAAATGGGAGAAAAATGTTAGGTTATCAAGATTGAATACAGTTTTTTTTAAAAAGCAAAATACTTAGTCAACTTTCTTTTTTTGAGACCATAAATTATAGGAAAATATGTCAATATCACTAAGTAGGTAAGTAACCCTATGATAGTGCCACTTAGGACGATGGAAAGGAACCTTCAACCTACATAGCAGGACTTGTTCTTTGTTTTGGGACTTTGAACTTTGAAACTTTGAGAAGTGAACTGGAGTCGATGTGGTTATTTATTATTTTGTACTACCTGAACACTTCTATAATCGCTTTTAATTAAATCGCTTGAATAAAGTTTGCTAAATCAAAGTAGCCTAAGTCACTCCTTATAACATCAGCTAACTGCCAGTGAAAATCCTGTCAAAATCGGTCCAGCCGTTTCGGAGATTAACCGGAACAGACAAACAGATAAAAAAATTACAAATGTTTTTTTTTTTAAATTCCATTTTAATTATATTACTTATATGGATAGGAAGATGGCATCAAGATAAAGCCTATCCTTTAAGGAATGCAGTTTATGTCCTTAAGCACTTGTTTCGTAATTAGTGATTTACCTGTTCTATAATCCAATTACTTACTTTAAGAATGTTTTTTTAATTTTTTGTTAGTTATGATACTTAGTTATGATTGAGATTTTTAAAATTGTAGCCACAATGACTCAATCTCTTCAGTTATTAACTGACTAACATACCTACTTAAATGAAACTATATATTCTTTATGAAGCCACAGAATAGCTAATAATCCTCATTATGTTTTAACAAGTTAAAAAAGAAAACAAATAACATAGAATTAAAAAAAAAACAAATGTTTAATACGGTTATTAAGTAGTTTGAGATTATCTTTTAAAAAAATTAAACGACACTTTAGAAGTCCGACAGTTTTTAAGCACTTAAGTATTTATCTTTGACTTACTTTTTTCGTATTTGTTCAAAGTTACCCACTTAATAATACGGTTGGCAACCGGCCGTCAATCATTTTCCTCATATAAGCATTATTTTGTAACTAATTTAACCAGTACGACTTTAAAATAAAAAATAAAATCGTTTGTCACTCATCATCAGTTTAGCAGTAACACAAAATAAAACAGAGTAGTCAGTGGGTTGACTACTCTGTTCTATTTTGTGCTATTAGAACAGAGTAGTCAGTACTATTATGAATTTACGCTACAAAACAAAAGTGCGGTATGCTATACACAAATGAAAAACAAATATTTGACGAGCCCATTTGCCTAGTTGTCAAGGTGAACCTTGACGCTCTGTCTTAGAGTCTTATAGTCAAGCTGACCAGAATTAAGCCAGCCAATTTTAGCCACTTCGTAATCACTATTTTACCGCCTTCCTTATTCTTATTCTAATGAAAATCGCTTACGTCGCGCGCAGTAGCACTTATAGCGTTGTTTGTGTTAACAGGCAACAGTCCGCTGTCGTCCATTGTGGGATTAAGGATAAGAGATTGGGAAGGGACCGGGTAATGGGCTCTGGGGTCTCGGGTGGACGTTACTTCATTTCTCCAGTCCCACCGATCGCCCCAGGCCCGTGGGTATTCATGATGTATTTCCCCTTGTAAAATAAAAAAACAGGTAGGTTGGGCTTTGGCATCACTTACTCATTCACAGAAACACAACAGCACACATTACATACTGTCATGTCATGATGGTCTTCTGTAAGGGGGTGGTTACTGCCGCCAGATGGGCTGCCCAAATGACTGCGAAACACAGTGTATCCTGCCACTAAGTACTTCAAAGTTTCCAATAAACAAACTCTTGCGAAATGAGTTACTGTATTTGTCTCAATTGAATCTCCGTCGTGTAACTAGGATTTGGTTCAATAGGTTCAATTTGATTGCCACTAAATTGGCTGTCTGACATCGTGTCTATTATCAGTAACTAGTTGACCCGGCGAACTTCGTGCCGCCTAAGAATAAAAATCCGTTCCATACAAAATGTATGAGAAAATGACTTTTGGCCTCAACTTTTTTTTCGTAAATATTTAGGTAATAATCGTGAATATTTGGAGCGCAGACAAATTCAAAAATCATATCATAAATATCGGTCCAGCCGTTAATTTTTGTATATAATGTATACGATTTTTTTTCTAAAATAGAATTAGTCAAAGTTACCCCTTGTAAGATCAGTTATCTGCCAGTGAAAGTCCCGTCAAAATCGGTCCAGCCATATCGGAGATTAGCCGAAACGAACAGACAGACACTTATATATATCTTAGGATATATAAGTGCCTTATTATATCCGTAGATATTTAGTAAAATTTTGACTATTATGAACTATCTATGAGGAAGTATTATCTATACTACTAGTATATAGTCCAGATGAGAACAAAACGACATTAGTTAGGTAGAATACTTACTTAGTTTTTGATTTTCTTAAACAAAATCAATTTTATAAGACCAGTCATATTTGTACTGTTCAAAATTATGTCACGGTTTTAAAACTTCTACATACATACGCTTATATAGGTATTACTCTATAGTTTGTATTATATAATATAAACATGCAAATGTTATCACAATCACCTCTATTGACACACGGCTTATCAATGCAATATTGATTATGAGTACACATTTGTACGTAAATTATAACAACTTTATACCTATTTAAAGTAGACTTGTCTCTTGATAGAACATGAAGAGGTTGTGTTGCTAACCGGTTACACTGCAATGTAAAACTAATGAGTAAACAACGAACCTTATCGGATTTTGTTCTCTGGTGTTTTAACGGATTGTTGGTTCCCAAAAAAATAACAGTACATAGGTATCCGCAAACTGAAGAATTTATACTAATATTTTCAATGTGAAAGTAACTCTTTCTGTCTGTACAGAAGTTAAGGCGTGAAAGGCGGTGTAACAGTACATTTTCACGCCTTAACTATACTCATCCGATCATCATGAAATTTTGCATACACGTTGTCAGGGATACAGGGCACCTTTATCCAGTATTCCGGCTACTATTCCCGGGGTATTGATCTTTGAAATTAAAAAAAGAAAAAGAAAAACTAACGCCTAGCAAAAGTGTACAAGCAATAATTAAAGTTGTCTGGCATTATATTGCTTTTTATGTCGAACTCCTACCGGCTAAAGCCCATCGACTTTCTAGCGCGGCCGTAGATAGGCGGGGTTGCGGGAACGTTATGACACGACATCCGCTACATCAGGCCGTACAGAGGGCCTAGTGCGAGTTTTACTCGATCAAACGCGACGAACACGTAAATGTCAATTTGTATGGGAATGAAGCAGCGCCAACTAGCGGCTAAAGTGTAGGTCTGCTTCATTCCCATACAAATTGACATGTACTTGTTCGTCTTGTTTGATCGAGTAAAACTCGCACTAGGCCCTCAGGCCTGTGTGCTCCCCCTCCCCATAGTGAGTCACTCCAAACTCGAATAATCTACTGTTTTGACGTTGCTTCGTTGTATGACCATCTCGCAGAAGGATCGTCTTTCACAGAGTCTCTAACTGTCTGCTGGTCACTCCGAGAACTTCTCTTTCCGAAATGTTAAATCTTTTTTTACAAGTTCTTTTATAACATATCACTCAATTCAGTAAGCCTTTTGGCATGGGTATCCTCAAACTGCCACCATTGAATTCTTTCTAATGCAACTCTTGTCCAATATAGTCCCTAGGTCATACAAATTTCATCTTCCCAACATCATCATCTGATCATAATCAGTTAATTTCTAGTTATTCATCAAACCCTCTTTGCAGTTGTTCACCATCAGAAAGGTTCTATTTTTCATCATCAATATCATCATTATAGCCTTTCGATGTTCACTGTCAATGGGTCTCTATAGCGGACGATAGCACGTAGTTAAAACTCTGGAAAAATTATTTTAATATTTCTATTATGCACATAAAATAAAATCTAGGTAATAAAATCGCTAGTTCCTATGCTATCCTATCTTATCAACAGCAACATTGTTATCTTTGTCATTGCTTTAGCTAGCAAGACACTATTAATACTTGTAATTCAGAATCAAAATGTGAAAGGTAGTTAAATTAAGAACAATTTATAATGGTTACTACAATAACTAAAGCGATTTCAGTTTTTTTTTAATAATTTTGTCATATTTTAATGTAGAAGTAATAGTTTCGATATTCGATAGGTACAATACCTATGTTTCTTTGACTTTGTGTTTACTATTCTTGAGAGCTAAAAGCTATGTCTATGTCCACCTACGAGTATTTCGCCAAAATAGGGAATTGTCTTATTGTAGAGGTTTGGTGATTTGGTTTAATTTTATTAAAACCTACAAAAAGTAAAGTGCTGTCTATAAACTAAACTATTTTTTTAATGTGTCTCTTTTGTTTTCGTAATTAAATTAATGAATTATTGATATTGTCATCGTCATGGCCAATTATTCATTAAGCTACTAAAATACAAAAACAAACTAAATTTAATTTAATATTTTATTTGTATAACATTCTCTTTTCTATTCATACGAATATTCAATAAATTGTACTTATACTGGTGTTCAATAAATGTTAAAGATTATGATATTGAAATTATCGGGAAATTTAGATAATGCATTACACAAAGTGGATGTCATTTCCTCAAAAAAGGATTTACTTATGTCCACAACGATAAGATCTCAAACATAAGGTATGCAACGCCGTGGATAATTTTTCTATTACTTAACTACTTATGCTTATTTTGAAGTTTCTATATACATACAACGCTACCTTTAACAAAGAACTATACGTATGTCGACAGCAGCGGTACCAAAATTTCTTTGTGACCATTATATTTTCAACTTCAACAAAGAAACCTTAAACCACAAACTAAATCTAACGACTCAAAGATGGTGTCTTATGTTGACTTTGAATTAATGTAATCCTCTTTGTTAACGCCCATTTTCTATCTCTTTACGAAGTTACCATTCTGTCTCGTTCGCACACGTTTACTTCCCGTGTCCCGAGGGTGGAAGCAACGCTATAGGCCAACAAATATATAGGGGTAGGGGTGTAATAAAACTTCGGCCTATTCTGAGCCGCACGTTTCGTTATGTAAGTGAACACATCCGGGGTCTTCCTATCTCTTTTTATCAAGTGTTTAAACTTTTTCAAGAGCTTGATTCATTGCGTTCAGTTAAGCGAGAAATAGCATATCATGTTCTTACACATTCAACCTGGATTTTAATGGAACTTTTTAAACAGAAACAATTTATAAATGTTAACAGTGTTGATGACAATGACAAAAAAAAATGTATGTAGTTTTGAGCAGAAAAGTGTATTTTCATCACACCTATTCGAAAAACGACAATTGGCATTAAGAGGATAACGGGAACAAAATTCAATTTTGTCCCCATAGAAGTTTGAGTTTTCTATCTTCTGATTGGTGCGAGTTGTAATATGTATAAGGTATACTTAAATATTTCATTTTTGAGAAAAGTTTCACGCAGCTTTGCCTCATAGTTTCTTATGGAACTGTAAAGAGAATGTCTTAGTGAGAAGAGTAGTGATCCTAAACTCCCATGTGCGCCGTACTTACAATATCCGTATCTCTTACGCGACCGCAAGTTCTCGTTGATGTGCGAAGAATTTTAACAGAATGAGACTATGGAACAATTGATATTTTTAAAAGTAATAATTAGGCATTAATTTCATTTCAATTTTAATTTAATTTAACACGTTGTAAAACGTCTAAACCTTAAATAGTTTTACTAAATATTCTAAATCTAAATCAATCAATAAATATAATATTTTTTTGTAACTTTAAATCATACATTAAAAACAAAAACAAAAATAGTTCTCTAAAGGGCGGCGCCCAGCTATACCTACCTATATGTGACACAATGCTTGTCGTATTACTCAGCCAAATGATAAAATTTATGAAATAAATAATTAATGTTCAATACACAAATTATTATTTGCAATATTAACATTACATTAAAATCTGAGGAAATATTGCAAAAAATGGGTTACACAGTTTCCGATCATACAGCATGCCTATAAATTCTACAATTATTAGTTCGAATAAAACAGAGGGAGGTTGGTCTTAGAATTTATAAAAAGCTACTTAAACCTAACTTATATAAGTACTTTTACTTAAAATTATCCTATCTCAAATTCTCCTCCTATTACAGACAATTTTATTGATTTATTTTAATTCAAATTTGATCTAAACCCTGACTAGTTATTAATTTTTATAATAAACAGATTTTTTTTTTATTTATGTCTGCATTGTATATTCAAACCCAATTAACTAAGTCATTTAAACATTTGTTTAGCAAATCTTTTTTTAGATACAATTTCAAAGTTGTGATTAACATTTTATAATACTGTGGATAATAATACAGCAGGTTATACAGATTACTATGTAAATATAATTTCGTACACATTAAACTATTTTGAAACTGTTAACTAAAGATTACCGCAGAATATTTTGTTAAAATCGATAGAACAAATGTTTGTAATAAGCAATATATTGTAGCTAAGTTTAGAATTCGAAAGGAGCTCGGCGGAAAACAAGGTTACATCCTGGTATTGAGCTGAAATTTAGCCCGGATTGTTTTTGCAACCAACCGACTCTGACATTAGGGCTGTCTTCGTGGAAAAAAGGAAAGGATAACTATATTAAATAGCGAATTAATAATTAATTCCTAATAAACAAACCCTTAAGTATTTCTTTTTAAACTGATTGATCAGAGTTGAGATCTAACAATAGCATTACTAGTTTTAAGCTCAGTGAGGGAGTTCCATTTGAACTTTTTTATAGCTCGACGCCTCTCAAAGCTGATACAACTTCTGTCTGATCTAGCCAGATTTACTTTTTTTCTACCTTTTTTTCTAGATGTATAATCTTGAACATATAGATATAATATAATCCGAGCATATCATAGAACATGGTTGATTGTTCTGGCATGCCTTACTGACTCACTGAAACTCACGGCATAAGTGCTGCTAATACATGGTGTTCCTCTTTAAGGAAAGGGGGCGATTACTGCTCATGTGTCCTGTCTTTACATAACTATACCTTACTAGCTGTTGCATGCGACTTCGTCCGCGTGCCTATATAAAATATAGCTTATGTTACTCGCTGATAGTATAGCTTTCTATAGATGAAAGAATTTTTAAAATCAGTCTAGTAATTTTTGAGTTTATTCACTACATAATAAATATCTTCTTCTTATTTTGAATAAATATCTTCTTTCTTTATTATATTAGTATAGATAACTCTGGCTAGGTTAGCTAGATACGTAGAAGTTGAGATTAACTTATAGCTAAATCATCTGTCTAAACTTGTGGTCTAAACTTGTCACTTTTTATTGGATCCAAAGAATTATTCTTGTTGCACGAAGAAACCATCGCTTTTATGTTAACGGAAAGCTAAATACGGCGCTTAGCCGTCGGTGCATATGAAGAAATTAAAGTTGAATGATGCTGTCTCAAGACGATAATCGGACGAGACAAGCGAACATGTAAACTTACTTAGCTACATGTTGAACCGCGTATTCACTTATCGTGTTTTTAAGTTACTTTTTCGTTATTTTTTTAAGTTCGCACTTAATTACCGTATTTTTATTTATTTATTTTTTGATTGTTTCTTGAAAAGGATACAATATCGCATGATGCATGCCTCGTTCGTCCCAATATTTGGTCCCACATTCCAAAAATTTCCCCTTCGTCCCATAACACTATTAGATTCTCATATCGGTAAGTATTTTAAATTTGATTAAATATGCAATACATTCGACATTACAATTGTCTAGAATTCTTATTCAGATCTGAATCACATACCTACTGAAAATCACACAAGTGAGAAAATATGGAAATTTTTCTCACTTGATAAAAGATTCAAAATGAATTTTGATAACAAAACTATCCTGGAAAGTTATGTGAGCGTGATATCTTGATAGGCTTTATGGTAGTTGGTTACGGTTGCCTATGAACAAAAGTTACTTCAAGGTATATGCATTAGCTCTACCTGCTTCAATAACATATGTATATGCTTCAATAACCTATCTAAGTATACTTATTATAAAATAAAGTTGCTGCCTGCTTCTATCTATCTGTATCGCTAACATCTTCTAAACCACCCAATGGATTTTGATACGGTTTTCACAAATGGAAAAAAACGATAAATGAAAAGTTTAGTGTATATAATTTGCAAACCAATTGTCTCCGTATGAAGCCGAGACCGTGTTTCTAGTAAGGGATAAGATGAAGATAAGGAATAGGCTCTGGAAATTTCCATTCACGCATTGACAATTTCAACCGAATGCCCCGAACTAGGGAAGTAAGGGCTTATGTAAGGGTAATTCATGAAACAATGAGCCCATTTATTGCTCAATGAAAAAGTCTCAGTGTGTTACTGTAAATACGTTCTAGTATTTTTAATATTCAATGAATAAAAAAGTCTAGGTAGTTAATCCATAGGTTAACTACATTTAGAAAAATGCTTAGATAATACTTACAGAATTGAGATATCTACAACAACGTAGACAGTATAGCCAGTCTAGAGGCATTGCAGAATAAATTTGATCGTAGCAAATTCGTGTGCAGATAAGCTACATGTCTAGCGAAACCAATAAAACCGACATAGGTACTTAACAAAAGTTTCTTAGTTCAGCCCTGACGTCCAAACGTTTCACATTTTACGACTTCCACCACTCGTCATTAAACCTTCCCTGTTTTGGACGAATGTCTGCGATAGGGTTGTCTCTTTTACTTAATTATAGCCATTTATTTGGTTCTGTATTCTGGCTGCGTTCTTTTGACGTCTCTTTTGCAAGTGAATTAGAATTGACGTATGTCATTGTGTTTATTTTTTTAATTAAATAGGTAATTTTAAAATCTATTTATCGCAAGTCTTTTCATGTATTTTTAAGAAACTATTAAATAAAAAGTTGTTTACTTCTCCGTAAATAATATAATTTAACTTTTTTTGTGTTAACTGTACTTTAAACTTATTAAGTTTTCGAGACAAAACGGAATTAATACAGTTATGGGACGAAGTAGGAAATTTTTGTAATGTGGGACAAACTATAGGAACGAAAGAGGTATAAATTTTAAAAATAAATGATGCATAGATATTTAATTTGCAAACAGATAATTTGTTGAAATGAATGAAGTAAGTGTATTACGGAAGCAATAAATTATCTAATAAAATATTGCCTCCGCAATTGTATACGATACGACGATGAAATTACAGAATTTCCTGGTCCAGAATATAAAATTCTACTTACTGATCACAGCAACTGTGTTAAGTTAAATGCTATTACTTATTATAATACTAAAACGGCAATTAGAAATTTAAAAATCCTCGTTAATATTATTTATTTGTACTTAATATAATATGTTCTTGTGACAACCCTACAGGTTAAGGGTTACATTTTACGATCAGCCAGCATTTCGGGCAGTAGCTCGAGCGGGCAAGGTCGCTACGGCGATCACTGAACTGGCTTCACGTTGCAGACGAACGTTTAGGATGCATATGAATTGCATACTTCCCAAATATTCTCTTACTACTTCCGGATCTTTGAATCAGTTAATCTTCAGATCCCTTTTCTCGGAGTATGTTGGCACTGTTGAAATGAAACTATGTTTATTTAACACTAGCTGGTGCCTAATAAAAGATATAACGCCTAACAATATACTATAAAGCATTTTAACACCTGAGCGTTAGATCTTTACTTTTAGATAGCTGGTGCCCTATTGGAATGTTTAGCCTATGTCTATCCTGAAATTCTATTCTATATTTTTTAAATCTCATGTGTGGTTTCGAACATTATTACCTCATATATTAATATTATAAAGTTACCTCTTTATATATTATAATATAAAGATAGTGATCGATTCTAGCAAGAGTAGATAATTCTTAATGTAATTAAGAAAGAAAAGCAGAGATTCTGTGTATCTCGATAAAAACCCAGACAACATCGTTTGTAAACAATTACAAATATTAATTAAGATAATTAAATAATAATAGTAGTTTCAGTGAGTAAGTAAAAAATCCAAAATAAAAAATAAATCCAAAATAAAAATCCCATTTCCCTGTCCAATTCTAATCCCTTTATCTTATCCTACTAAGATGGCATTGCTTGTTATTAGGTGACGGTAGCCATCTACCATCAAGTGAACGGTTAGTCTGACCGTCGACCTGCCAAAAAAAAAATGCTGAACATTCCCCTTTCGATGTTAACGTGAGAGATGTATGTGCATCAGAGCATTATAAAAAAATATATAAGCCAACTTTCATACTTTGTATGTAATCGATATTTGATTGGTATTTGTATGTTAGTTATAATATATTATATTTTATGTTAATATGGTCCACTTATCAAATCTTTACCTATTTAAGATGTGTTAATTTATGCCTAGGTATACATTACATTATTTTATGTTATCTTTTTTGTGAACTAACGCTTGACTAGGTTTATTTGCTTGTACTTTGGAGGCAATTAGTTCAATATCTACTAATTAATAGTGCATATCGCTATTGTCTACAATATTTGTGCTAAAACAACTCGTAATCAAATAGATGTCTTCTCCGGTTCATCGCCGACTATTCGTTTATCTGTTTATTTGTTATCGATACCGTGTGGCCATAAAAACAGCCATATTTATAATATTCTATAAATAATTAAACAATAAATAAAAAATAAATATTGTCTGAATTTCTTTTCACTTTTTTCCAATTTCCTAATTTTTATGTCCCATTTTCACTTTTATCTTATGCGGATAACTTGCTTAATTTTTTGAATATTATAAGTATTATTTTTTGAGTATATCTCTTTCTGAGGTTATAAGATCACCTATGTATTAGACTAAAGGTCATTTCTCTTAAAACAGCATATATAATAGGTACTGTTCTCATATTATTACATATTTTACTATGTCATATGTTTTATATTTTATTCATATTATACTTATTTTATTTAGATTCTAACTCATTTTATTTTACTACTAATATTATAAATGCGAAAACTTGTGTGGATGTTTGTTATTCTATCACTACTGAACGGGTTCTGAAAAAACTTTTAGAATAATGTAGAAGTTAGAATAACGCATAGCTATAATTTCAAATTATAAGCCATATGTTATTTTTTTAACTTTTTTTATGGTAATATAATTTTGCTTAATATTATTTTAACAAGCACTTTGTTCAATACTAAAACTAAAATGTATCGTTAACTTCACACCTAAAACATGACAAGACTCATTGAAGACAACCAGTATTAAAGACCAATGTTCTTCAATGCTAGTTAAATTTAATTATCAATTGCAATTTTGTACCTTTACATTTTAAAGTTGTACCGTTACATTTTAAAAATTTAAAGTTGAACGATATATCCGAAGTTACACACAATGCAATCAATCAATGACATTGATTGCATTGTGTGTAATTATTGAGTCGAAGTGTGACGAGAAAGACCACCCCAGAAATCCTCTAAATATACACTTATCGAATAATGCACTTTGCATTCTGCATTAATGGAAGAGAAATGTTTTTAACTATAAAACGTAAATATTAATTGAAAGCCAATAAAACCGTGAGACATACTTGGGTGCTCGCAAAACTTGCAAGTGTAATATAATCGCAAGAAGAGTAATAAAATGAAGCCATAAAATTAAATAAATGACTCGGACTGTAAATTTATAAAATATTTTACGTCTATTGATATTGTATTAATTGATATTAGAGAAAGGATAATAAAATATCTCGCGAATCCTTTAATTTATATCAGCGTCTCAATTTTGCGCTTGCACACGAACCACACTACATATAAGTATCTACATTATTTCAATTTTAATTAATTTAAACAATATTTAAGAAATTCAATTACGGAGAAAAATATATGATTGAAACATTTAACACGGTTCTACATTTTTTCCGTAGATATATATCAAAATCTATGGGTAGCTTTGAGTTGCATTTTACATAATGAATGCAACTTACATGTTCACATTTTAATTTAGAAACCTTCCATAATAGAAACTATATATTTGCGTATTCATAAGCCATATTCTTACTTAACTTTTGTGAAATTGTCTTATTTAACTTTTCACAATTTCACGGCCTAACATGTCTTTGTTTGCTGTTTATTTCTATTGATTCTAAAAGCGATTTTAGTATATACAAATTAAAATATCTACAAAGCTTCACACGCATTTTTAATGGCCCAACAATATAATCCGCCATCACACCGCCGCACCGCCCGCCGCCGCCGTCGCAAGAATGGATCCCGCAAAGCATACTTGGATTCATTTGGTCCAATTAGGTTTCGAAATCAAAATATTTTATTTTACCTTGCTGCAATTTTCTAGTAAACAACGTTTTATATAAATTTAGTTTTGATGAGTTGCTTTAACCTTGAAGTTTAGATGAGAAGCAGGGTTATGATGATGATTTTTTTGTAGTGACAGGCATTACAGGCAATGTGAAAGTAAATCTGTCTGTCTGTTACCTTTTCACGCCTTAACTACTCAACCGATCAAGATGAAAATTTGCATACACGTCAGGGATACAGGAAAGGACACATGGTATTATTTACCCTGAAAAAAAAAAACTGTTCCCTTAGGGATCATTTAAAAATATAAAAAAATGTGGAGGCGCCACCGTCGACACGGCAATAAAGAGATGTCAGGCTAAATTACTCATATATTTTCTCAGGTGTTATATTTTTATTTTTCAACGCAGACCAAATCACGGACACCAGCTAGTCTCTGATTATATCTTTTAACGAATACTTGCTCTGTTACCTCATGTTAGTCATCTGTAAAGCGCCAGATACACGACGACACTGACACTCTACACAAATGTCGACACTAGTGTCGATTGCGTCCACACGGTAAGCAATTTTTTGTGTCCACATTGGTGTATACATCTAGTGTCCCGGTTCAAGTGTATTGGTTGTCTACGCGCAAGTCCTGTCTCCACGGCTGCAACACGGACACTGTGCGACACCGACACTACATCTAACTAAGTGTCGCGGAATGGACACACATAGACAGTCGATGTATACACTGAGTGTCTAGTGTCAAGTGTCGTCGTGTATCCCTAGCATTAGGCGGTTCGTTATTAACACCAGACTGGATTGCAGTGTGGTTACGCTCCGATCTGCATTTATAACTGGGAGTCGTGCAAAATCTCACACGACAAAATTATTTACTTTTGTATTTTATAAAGAGACTATCTCCTAAATAGATTCACCTAATTAACAGCTCTAAAGTAGTGATTATAGTTTTTACTTTAATATTGTATATAGATTCTGTTGCCTCAGTGCAAAACTACACATAAACTCTTGAGTGAAAGAATTCAATCAACGAAAATATAAAACTTTTCAGTGATTTTATTTGCGAAAACAGATTTGCTATAAAACGACACATTGGCATATCGCCAGAGCTGACAGTTTTTCTTACCGGAAAGGATATGCGCTTTGGAAACATTTAAATTTGTACTTTATTAAACGGAGTCATCTTATTTATATAATTGGGAGCATCTGTCGGCATGTTTTCTGCTTTAAATGTTTTTAAAATGAAGCAAAAATGTTAAATAACAATATAATTTAGGGAATCTACATTTATAAACTAAGGTGCCGTGCCGCGTTGAAAAATAAAAATATATTACACTTTTGCCAGGCGTCAGTTTTTTACAGTACTTTTTTTTCTGGATGAAAGGTATCCTATGTTCTTTCCTGTATCTCTGACAACGTGTAGTTACCTATGCAAAATTTCATTATAATCGGTTGAATAGAGACAAAGTTACTTTCTCATTTAAAATATTTCTATGGAAAAATGGATGTTATTATCAAAAAATATTCTAAGAGTTCCCAGTAAGTAGGACTGTTAGGAACTTTTACCTAAGTTATAGATATAGGAAAAGCTCTTTCTTTCCTAAAGTATTGCTAGATGTGTATTTTTTTTTAGACTGACGTACCTAATACTTGACCACCCCAAAACAATTTTAAAAAATCTTAATTTTACATTGAAATTTGAGCCAATTTTTATCGCGTTGCATCTGCAAGTTGACTACAAATTTGAAGCTGAATTAGTTCCATTCCCTGAGCAAGACTCAATTATTGATTAATTGCTGTATTACATTAAGTACACAAGACAAGCAGTAACAGATTGCTTTTCTTCTGAAGCAGAACGAATAACTCCAACGACGTAATTGAATCGGACTAATTATGAAATTAAACGAAATTACGTACCAGCTGTAATCTGCGCAAAATGTTTCGTTTTTCGAGGTCGTTATTCGTCGAAACTCGTTCCTCATCGTAAATCAAATGTTTAAAACAAAGATTGCCGAAGCCAAGCTGAAAGCTTACATTTTATGGCTTTAAGTTAAGTAAGCGATTTTACGATTTTTTGATTGGATTTCTCAAAGTTGAATTATATATTAGATACGAATAAAGGAATAGAATAAAATAACTAAGATTTTATTTCTAAGGATTGCTATACATATGTCGGGCCGGCATAGCCGAGCGGTAGAATCGAATATATGTAGAACGGATACTAAACAAAACCTGGATACAAAACAAAACAAAACAAATCAGTCCCGATCACGTCAGCTTAAAAAAAACGGATCAAAATCGCTTCATACATCATACTTATAAAATCCCGTTTTTGCGACGCGCGTCTGGGGTTAAAAACAAGAACATGCAGATATTTAATTGCTGCTCATTTATACGACTCACGCCTAGACTTTTGTAGCTTAGCACTAAATTACTCACAAAATTTTATTGAGTATTTTATCTATACTTTCATTGGCCCATTTATTACGTGAATCACCGAAGAATGCGAAATACATTAAATACTTTTACAACGCACAAAGCCACGCATTCAATGGTAACGTCTAATAAAACTTCAAAATATTTTACACTCGTTTAAAAACCAAACAGAGTAAAAAGTAATTTTCCATTTTGCGTCCAGAAGTTGCAAATCAAACCGAAATATATTGGTTAATAAAAGTGCAACAAGTATACGAACACTGGGCACGGACGTGTACATATCTCCACTTGGTTTTATAGGCCATAAACGGGCTTTACGACTGTCAGGATAATATCCATCCGGCTAAAAGGGTTCGGGGCGTTCTAACTAAGCCCTGTACGTATATCTTAGTCCGCCAACTCCTTACCTTCATCTGCTAATTAAAAATGCGAACACAAACGACCACCTAGTGTAATTTGCAAGTTTCTTTATGTTGCTTACTTAAGAAACAGTCTGCAGAAGCCACTAATTTTGCCAATGTTTCAACGTACACTAACTTCATTCTGTGACGGTAGTTTAAAATATTGAACGTGAATACATTGTATATTTTATCGATATATTTATCTATCTATGTAAATAAAAACAAATTGATAAATAAATTTATCAATTAGTAAAAAATTTTACTAATACCAAAACTGGAGAAATCAGCACTGTTTTTCAAAATACGGCGGTCAAAATTAATACTTAAGAAAACAACATTTTTTTGGTTGTAATGGGAATCAAACATTTTTTAAATAGATTAATTGTCTCCATAATTAAACATAAATTTCAATTTAATCTCAAATTTTAAAATAAAAAAATCAGTCGTTTATTTTCATTATAAATAACTCAAAAAAAACTATCGATTTAAATGGAGTTTCTTATAATTTAACAACATCTAATACTAAATATAATCTAAATATACATAACTAAAACTAAACCTATAACTAAAACTCAATATAAAAATACATCTAATTAGTTTAGCGACATTTTACATATAAAAAAGTTTCGTTCATAGTTATGAGTAGGAAGGAGCTTTCGACTAACATTTTCAGTGAAGAAACATTGAACGTTCTTTGAGTTTTCTTTCACCAAACCACTCATTAGGTATATAAACTTTTATATACTGGAAATGTTTCTAAGTACCAAATTTAAAAACTATTAAACACCAAAATTGTCTTGAAAACTTCGATTTTGATGGTTCACTCGCCGTGTGCAAAAGGGCGCAGAATTCCCCAGATAGAGATGTTAGATTTGTTTGTTCTTTTCCACAAAATACTTTTAATTTTGGGGTAATTTTTTTATATGGAAAATTAAATCTAAATATTATTTTAATTCTAAGTAAATATTGGTCATTTAATATATTATTATACTTGTATATTTGGAGTATTGTGCAGGTAATTAATGAGGATTTTATTTTTTATCTGATTTTGCGTCCTATTGTGTTCACACTAAGGCGAAAGTTTCAATCAAACTTTCTATATGCCTTTTTATCTTTTCACATAGATATGTACACCTTACCAATTACTTAGTGTGTTATTAACTGCTTAATAATTACTTACTTTCTTCTACAGTAATTGCAATTGCCCATTTATCTGATCACTTATAGTTGTAAAAGTTGTATTATTTTATATTTTTTTTAGCGTTTTACGATACGAAACTAGTGTTATAATGCGCCATTAAACCTATCTTTAGTTAGCTGTTCAATTAAATTTAATTTTTATATTGATTTATTAAATGAGGATGCAAAGAACTTCCGTTCGTTTGTTTAATATATGTATGTGCAATTAGTGACCGGCCCCGTCTTCGCATGGGCTTAATTGATGAAAGGATAATTTTAATGTACCTACAATAATTGCTCAAGGTAAAATTTTTACGGTTATATATGGTTTCATTAAAAAAGAAACGGTTTTTTTCCGCCATTTTTTGGCAGTCACTTGGGCAGTCCGTCTGGCGGGCGTCCTTACAGTAGACCACCGTGAAATAACAGCAGTCAGCATGTTTGCTGTTGTATTTCGGCGATACTAGAACCAATTTCTCTATCACTTGTGTTATTGGCGTACAGCACCTGTTGCGTTGCTTGTGTTATTGGCGAAGGTATCTACCATCAGGTTACAATTATTATACTTTGTATACAATTTAGTTTGATTTTTCATATAAATTTAATCAGTTTTTATCTTAGTTTCCGCTCATTGAATTCATAGCCTACAACTACAACCCGCTAGGGCTGCAAACGTCACGATTTACTCGCGAGTCCACAGGGGGGCTTACGAGCAGTAAAGTTGCGTTTACGTTAAGCCTCCGTACTAAATCCAGTCCATTCGTTCGCGTAACACAAGCCAGTGCACGTTGGGTATAGACCCCAGACGGTCGTAAACGCCGCCCTCTCGTGCGTACAGTGCCGAAAAAAAACCGAAAACAAATAGCTTATATAATTATACAAGAAATAAAGCACTCGTTTATTACGACTGGGGTTTACACGTTTTTATGACCTCCCAAGATCGCATCGGATAGATGTCTGCTGGAAGCCTAGAGGTCGTAAATAAGTATGAAATATGATAATTGCGAAATTCTTCAATATATTACGATTTAAACATTGACGATTTGCCTGACGTTTTGTAGGGCTATAACCCGACGTTCGCGGAATCGACGTCTCGCTCGGTGCTGCGCCCGCGCAGCCAATACCAACACTTCGCAAAGGCCTTTTGAAAGCCTCCGGATATTGTGTTTCACGTCTCTCGCAGCATCTTTTGTTTGCTCTTTTAATTTGTGTAAGGATTGTATGACATTAATGGACATTTTTATTTAGCGTTTGCACATTTTATGGTCATTTGGTAATAGCATAGTGCAACTATAAATTTTTACTATTAAAAAATTAAAGTAAAGACGTATTTTTGCGAAAGGAATAGAAATTATTTAAATGAATAAAATCGAAATCTGTATTCGAATTTCCAAATAATGAAATATAAATATTTATAATTTTTCTAATGGAATTAGAGATCTATTTGTCTATTTGTCCGTAGCATCCGCGATCGGTATTAAAAATTTGAAGCAGGAAAAGTAAAACATAGTACTATAGATATACTTTATACATAATATGCTGCACTATTCTGTAGACTATATTGCACCCAATATTAGATTCAGTACGTTTTCTACAGTAAAAAGAAAACTATAGCTGTAGAGGTTACTTTAGAAGAATGAATCTTGATATTATCACATAACAATTATAAAATAACTAGGTTTTTCACTTCACAGATCGCTATCAAAATTTCATTAAAATCGGTTCAGCGGTTTTGAAGTCCATAGGGAAGATACATACATATACACACATTGCCTTTTACATATAGATATATATGGTTTATTTTTTACAAAATCCACACAGTTATCTCACGGTAAATATTTAATTAATTAAAGGTAAAAATTCCACAGAATTTTTCTTCGAACCGGCTTTAAATGCAATTGCGATCATGTTTTTTATTGGCATCGTCACAACAATTACAATTGGCTCAGAACTCCATGATTGAAGAGCACGTTACATAATTTTTAAATTGTCTTCGACTAAATGAATTACTAGATTTTGCCCGTGACTTCATCCGCATGTTATTTCACTTAAGAGACTACTTTCCAACTCGAACAATTCCATACTACGTAATTCCAAGATTAATCATTAGTTATTGGTCGTAGCAATACATAAAAAACACGACATTTCTATGACATTTAATATGAAGGTTTGCATCTCAACAAAAAACTGAAATTAATTTTATATCTAGTATAATTAATTTCTAAAATGTGCAGAAATTATGACATTTTCTCAAGTTGAATTCTTGTAGTTACTGACTAAAAGTCAATAATTTTTTTCGATGAAAACATCCTGGCTGCAATGAACATTTAAAATTGGGATGTCAATAGTTACCATCTATAAAGGTTTTTCTAAAATATTGGAATTGCTGGCGTATGTCTTGCGTCGCTTTCTGTCTTCGATTATTCGCATTATAGTAAGTTGATACAACAAATTCTCCCAAATGCCTATCAATCAAAATCAAATCAAAATCAAAATATTTATTTATCAACTAGCTCCAAGAAACTCTTATGATCGTCATTATAAATTTAAATTTAAATTTACCAGGGTTTCGGAAAAAAGCCAAGATCCTGAGAAGAAACTCCGAAAGAAACTCAGGATGCTATTCTTTTTGTCATCTTTAAAATATAAAATTACAACAATTAGGTACACTTAATACAAACAAAATCAAAGTCCATATACAATACTAAACAAAGTATGAGCTCCGAATCCAATCTTTAAATCCAGGCTTCATTGTCGCTTAAATAATCAGTGACTTTATAGTAGCCTTTCGAGAGGAGTTTGGTTTTAAATGACACCTTTAAATTTATTTATAGATAAGGCTCTTATCATCTCAGGCAGTTTATTATAAAACCGTACATTGACCCATAAAAGAATATCTTGTGGAGTCACGTCTTATGTAAATCTAAATCATTTTTAAACCTAGTATTTATATTGTGTACATCACATTTTTTATTAAATTGACTAATATTTTTATGCGCGTAAAGTAAACTATTACTGAGTTCCCAAGCTCGTACAGCGCAGCGCCACCACAAGGCACTTGTGGTCACGAACCCACTGCGTTCTGCTTAAATATAAATTTATAGAAAATTATTATTATTATTTTTATAATATAAAGGTGGCAGACAGGCAGGCGGCCCACTTGATGGTAGGTGGTTACCGCCGCCTAAGGACACAAGCAACACCAAGGGGAGTGCTAGTGTGCTGCCTACCCGGTAGATATTTGTTTACCCCTCGCTTGAAGTAGCCCATATTGTAGCTAGGTGGAAACACCTCAGGTGAAATTAAAACAAATAATAAAACCTTACTGAAAGATTTTAAATATTCAAAATCAATGCAACTTCTATTTGTAAATCTCTGGTATTGTAACGAATTCCTTCTCATATGTATGCGTTAAAGAAATCTTATCTTGAAAATGATCATAAGCAAGTGTTCTTACTTATCATCGAAACGTTCTTCCTTGACCTACACGCTGTACTGCAATCTTATCTTATAATACGATATTACATTTAGCAATCACTGACACTTTATACAAATAATATTATATGACATAATTTATAAATTAACTCATATGTATATTAATAAATACTATTTTTTTATGTCGACAGAGAGTCTGTCGGTCTACTTGTTGGTATGTGCGATTCTCGACAGAGGCAACTTTGGAAATGAACTTTTCAAAGTTCGCTTTCTTTTGTTTAGTTGTTGTGTTTCGGTTAGGGAGTAAGGATGCCAGAGGGAGAGCCTATTTCCCTATCCCTTCCCCAATCCCTTATCCTTAATCATGCTATTGACAGACAGGCTGATGCTCAATTTGAGGGTATGTGGCTACTGTCACCTATAACGCTGCATGCGCCACAGGTGTTGCAAGAGCACTGCTGACGTTAGTATGATTTAGGATAAGGGATAAGGGAAGGGATAAGTAAATGGGCTCTGGCATCTCTACTCACTTACCGAAACACAACAGCACAAATGCTGTTATTTCACGGTAACGGTAGGTAGTCTTCTGTAAAGGGGTGGTTACTGCCACTATAGTAAATCTACCCAAGTTATGTTAGGAAACTTTTTTCCGTATATTCACAGACATTTCATGAATAACTTAATCTGTGATCAATCTAATTACGCTTATTAGATTGATCATTTATTGTTAGTCACTATTTATTGTATTTATAAATTTTACAATATATTTTTAAGGCACTTAAGTTAGGACTTATTGCACCTTATATGTCAATTAATAAAGGTTATTTTTATTTGTATTGCCGTGAACTTTATTTAATTAATTAATTAATTGGATACAAAATTTCATCTGAATCGTAAAAGAGATTTCTGAGAAACTCAATAAGATAAATTTCCTTTCCAAAGTAATAAAACACAGTTATTCATATTGAAAATTTATTGCAATCATTTACATATAATAAGACACAAAAGTTAAAACAAGAATTTTATGTTCAAGGCGAATTGATATATTTTAACATATATTGTAAAATATTATAGAACAGAACAGAAATACTTAGTATCGTAAGACTTTTTGTTATGTTAAGATCGACAGACAGGCTGACGGTTCACTTGATGGTACGTGGCTACGTATAACCAACCGTGCGTAAAAAAAAAGTGACGTGACCAAAAAGAGTATGAATGTTGGAAAGTAAAATTATTATGCAACTATCTGTTGCACGCGACTTCGTCCGGGTACTTTATAAAATATAGCCCAAGTATGTTACTCGCTGATAATATAGCTTTCTATAGGTGAAAGAATTTTTAAAATCGGCTCAATAGTTTTTGAGTTCATTCAATACAAACATACAAATTACATCTCTCTTTATAATATTAATATAGATATATATTATTGCAATATTTAACCAGGCACAAAGACAATTTATGTTGCCTTATAAATACTTATAGGATATATTATAAACAACATAACGGTTCGAGTAATCCTTAAGAAAATTTGTGCAAAGCACAGAAACACGTGCTTCTTGAAAGTCATTAATATTAATATCTTATATCATGAATTTATTTTTAAAATTACTAATTTATTATTTACTTTTCTATAAAAGGTATCAAAGAGGCAAACGGGGCACCTAACGGTGAGTAACTTTGTTCTATTTAAATAGACGAATTAAGAGTATACCAGATATCTTATTGTGCATCTGGTATACTCTGGTATATCTGGTATATCTGGTATACTCGTATGTGGTGACGGTGTTCATTATGTAATATTAACTTTTTCTATTGTGATTACTGGTCTAGTACTCCACACAATTATCTCTCTTATCTCAGAATTTTGAACTAATGGCACTAATGGTCTTTCATTGGACTCTTTCACGGTGATGGTGATCATGATTTTTTATACAATTATCAGTTGTAATAGAGCTTATACGTTATATAGAGACGTATTGAAACAAACGCTAAAAGTAGTTACCAGGGATATATTATAATCTAGCCTTTGGCCCTTTGCTAAATTTTGCAAAAAATAAATCTGCTTAAGGCGTTTCCCCGACCGAATGACCTTGAGCGTTTCGCTTCCTCACTCTCCACCTCACTGCTGCGATATTTCGTAACGAAATTGAGCGCCATCTAGTTGGCTAACGCCAAACTACTACGTAACTCGTAGCATTACGAACCAAGATAAAAACAAAGACCATAGACCGTAGAATAATAAAGAAGCGGCTGAGTAAAATGTTATTTATCTATAAAAAAATTACAAGATACGTAAGTACAATTAATGGATACGAAAAATATAATTACCTTTTAGTTACTGAATATTTTATGATAAAACAAAAATTAAAAAAATGTTTTAGTGTATTCGAACTTTTATATCATATTTGTAGGTTTATTCAAAATCATTTTATATTCAACCTAATTAATATTTTCTCTGCACTATATTTCACTGCACTCTGCACGGCAAGATAGCGGCCAAGCGCTTGATTATCCATAATTTAAAAAATTAGCTTGATCAAAAACACAGACTTGACAGGTATATATTTATTTATATATATATATTCTTTATTGTACACCAAATAACAATTACAGAAGTGCAATTTGGACAAATAGTACAATTGGCGGCCTTATTGCTAAAACCAATTTCTTCCAGGCAACCTTGATGAGAGGTGCTTCAAAGTTTACAAAGGGTAAGTGGTGTACTCAAAAATAACGAATAAATAAATACAAAATAATAATACTAAAAGGAAATGCCAATCAATACTAAATACAAAAAAGAAACAAAATAAAAAATACTTTTCGAATGGGATTTGAGAAGGATACAATTAAAAGGTTATTAAATTAAATCCCTGGGAGTTTAATGTGTGGAACATTTTTAATTATAAAAACTGAGATGATTTTTTTTTATCTTTATTAAAAAATTCTTCATAATAATGAAATTTCTGTTTTGAATAAACCCTCAGCAGTTAAATAAAAACAATAGGGGATGTATGTATTTCGATAAAGGCTATTTTTTTTAATAATGAAAAAATGAAGCCACTGGCAAAAATTATTGAAATACAAAATTCATGATAATCATAATAAAAAAGCAAAAGATTTAGTGAAATATTTAGGACTACAGTTAGGTAGGAGTCTAAATAAAAAATCTGTTTTTTTTTAATAATCAAAATATATTTATTGAAGTAACATTTTCTACTATTGCAATACAACTTTGAATAATAAAACAAGGTTTGGAATAAAATAATTTACATTTAAAACTTACGCGAGTAGGTACAAAACATTGAAATAATACACTTTTAAACGAGTTAAATCGCGGTTTATTACTGATTAACTATATTTAAATTAATTCGACATTTCGATGTGATCACGAATGACTTAGATGGTAGGCGTCATATAGAAATTCAAAAGTTACTCTAACTACCGTCACTGTCCTCATTATTTGTGTTCCTATCCACACAGTACGAGCTAACCGTATCTTGAGGTCATGCAGTCTTATGGTGGTTGTTGGGTTTGATTTTATGGATCACTGGGCAGGTGGTAATTTCCAACCATACTCTCTATTGAAATTAGGATGTTTTTTAATTTAAATAGCCTGACAAAGCATTCTTGGTACAAAACGGTATTCTGTAGCGAGGACTTGAGGTTTGTCAAAACGAATGTAATGGTTGGGCTTGTGAAGTCAAATTAATTAAATTAAAATGTAGTTAATCAGTAAAAAATTACATTTCTTGGAAATCTAGATATCTGCTACATGTTGGCATATTAATATCAAACATGTGATTCTGGTCTATTTGTATATCGTCTTCTATTACTTCCTCGATGATGACATCATTATTTGATTCTACGGGTTTTTGGTTTTCTTTGGATTTTTCTCCCTTCTTTCTTATAGCCTCTTCAATATCTCGAGGGTTTCTGATCTGCATACCTCGAGGGTACCGAGGGTCAATTAATTCAGGGAGCATACAATCAATGTAAAATGCGCATAACTTTGCCTCCATTTTTTCCTGCCAAAAACTATCATCTTTCATAATTATTTCTGTTTTTAATGGCGTACGATCATTAGACCAAATTGTAAATACGCACTTTGATCGTTTGGTTATATGTAATTGGCCTTGAATTTGGTAATACCATTGATGGTTTTGGTTGATTTCCAAACCATTTCTGCCAGATTTCCAGAAGGTCACTTTTCTTTTTTTTATGGCTTCGTCTAAGCCCAGTTTAAAAGCAGTTATAGGGCATTTTATTTCGACAATGGTATCCCTTCCTACAATACCGTCTGGAGAAGCTCCTAAAAATGGCAAATGTTCATCGATAAAGAGTCCACATTGTTCAATTTTAATATTTTCTTCTTTTTCGAGCTGTTTAATTGCTATTTGCTCATTTTCTTTGCCGTGTTTTATCGATGATACATTTTCAATATTCGTTTTGTACAGTAAATCTCTAACGAAATTGTGGCAGCTGGTGTCCTTTCGTCGGATGATGACCTTTCCGAAGTTTGATGCTGTTAATAAAGATCTCCGTAATTCTAACCACTCGCTACATTGTGCCTGCAGTATGGTTTCGCGTTCAATTTTAAGACGTTCTTGCTCAGTTTTTTTTAAATTTTCTAAAAATTGTTCTTTAAGAGAATTCATCATTTCTTCTGGCATGTCGGGTTTGTTGCAATTTTCACCATAATTTCTGTCTTCTTTGGATACTTGTTTATAGTATTTTCGGACTTGCGGTTTTTGAACCAGTTTCCGTCTTTCATTTTTGTCCAATCTTCTTCTTTCCAGTCGTTTAATTTTTCCTCTCGGACTTGTTTTATTGATTGATTTGTACAGATGTGAAATTGTTTTTTTATCGTTAAACGAGACAACAGCTGCCTGACATCTAGTTGTATAAGAATTCTTTTTAGAAAAATTTATTCGTTTTCCTCCGACAAATTTGGCTACAATGCTATTATAGCGCTCAACAACATTGCTGTCAACATCATAAACAAGGCTGCGAGCATGCCTAGCAACATTTTGCACGATGAAACATATTTTTTGCCATAATGAGCTCATCAGAACAGTTTTTTCCAGGTCGTTTTTTCCAATTTCTTGGCAAAAATATTCTTCACACTTTGTGTGGTCTCCAAATCCATGAAAATGGCTACGCATTATAGCTTGAAACAAACTCTGCACGTCAGAATTTGTTTTGTATTTTTTTATTGATTTACAAATTGCTGCTCGAGTTTTTAAAATGGTTTTTTTTGTAATTAATTTACGAAATTTCAATTCAAATCTTGTATCCGTGCTCATTGCATGTAGTTTATTACAAAAATTTCGAAGCACGTGATTGCGGCATTCAATTTTTTCGACAGACATCTGGATAAGGCCGTGCCTGTAGTATTTTCGAGTAACTGCTCGAATCTCCATCAGAAATGAGTTTACCATAAATTAAGTTGTGCATTTTAATAGATTGTTTGAAGCCTTCCACTATTATCTCACTCTCCATATTAGTTGAAGGACCATCAAAGTTCTTAAAGCATTTGTGTTGCGCCGGATCAACTTTTTTATTTTCTGCGAAGGCACATATGCAGCAATATTTATTTTTTACCCCTAGAAACAAAACTTGTCCTGTATGCCTCCCTATGATGGCTGCTGCGCCAGAGAGAGCGTTATAGTTCTTTTTATAACTTCGTTTGCTCCAGCAACCATCAGCTATTATTTCTATAATTGGAATCCCATCTTTATTGACGTTTTTTTGTTCTATTGCAAACATTCTTTCTTTCTCTGCTGCCTGTTTCATTGACTCCAATGATACCTCTTCCCATTTTCGACTGATCAAGTCATGGCATTCGGAATACGTTTTTTCAGATAAAACAGGCAAATTAACTGCTGATAAAAGTTCTACTAATTGTGAGTGGCCACCGCCTATTGCAATTGTCCCTGCGACCACACAATTATTAATAGGCAAATAATTATCACTGCAGTTATCACTGTTAATTATAAATTTTCTATTGCATAAAAGACACTTAAAAGTAAATTTTGACTGCAAGCCTTTTTGTGTTTCAGCAATAAGAACAAGTTCATTGATACTGCACCCTAACGGCCCATGGTTGGAAATACTTTTCAATTGAGATAAAAAGTAACTGACGTCTATTATTCTTCTTTCGACAACTTTTTCCTTGATGTGTGATGTACCATCACAAGAAACTTGTAACTGTAACAAGAAAAAAAAATGTAAACCACAAATACTATGTAATCAATCAAAATACTGACGGTTACTATTTTAAAATAATATTACCTCATCACTGCTTTCTCCTTCACACGGTTCACTACGAGGCAGCTCATCGAAATCATCAAGGTTCGAATTTAATCTGTAACAACGAAATCAGTAATCAAATTCTTATATTTTGTTATAATTTTTTTTTTAATACTCTAGACGAACAGGCGAACACATTTGATACTCACTCGTCATTTTGTTTTTCTTTCACCGTTTGTGTTGTTTTGACTTTATTCGTGACGTCCTCTAAATGTTTGCTTCCGTCCACATGAAGTTCAAGCCTAAAAAAAAAATTAAAAATTAATCCACCAAAAAGAAAGGCAAGACTGATGTAATTTGACAAATTTAGGTACGATAACGTACCTCACAAAGTCAAAAAATGCCAAACTTCAATAGCACGGCTTGTAAGACAATAGAGAAGGCTATGGCATGACTCGTCACGAACAAGGTGAAACCGGTTTACTCCGGTTTAGCCAGTGGAATTTTATTTAGGGCTTGTGTCGCAAATTCTTGTTTTTTTTTTGTAGCAGTGTTGGCATTCGTTTACACTTCTCAAATATAATGTAAGGATAATGGAATAAAATAATATGTAAATACGGTTTTTCGTATTTCTGTTTTGTATAACTAACATAAGTTATTTACAATTACTTATCTTAGTTATTGAGAGCCTTTTATACAAGTTGGTAAACGAGCACAAGTTCATATCTGTTGTTTTATAACTCTACGGGTGCGGGCGCAAAATAATTATAGATATTTTCAAAAGTTTATATTAGTTACACTAATACTCACCGACTACTATCTGATTGAGATGCTGGTGACAATTTTGGATTGTTCTTATTTCGTGTCCGGCTAAAACAGAAAAAAGTTTAAGTTCTTTAAATTCTTTAAATTGATAAAAAAAATGTTAACTAATGATAATTTTACAATATTTTCATTACTTACAGAAATGCATTGAGCTTTTTCGCATTTAATCGTCTCTGTAGCGTGGTCTTCTTCGGTTTTGGCATATTGATTGACTATTTTACTACACTATTACTAAACAAGTCCAAATTTATTCACTAAAATTAATTAGAAACTAAGAAAGCGTCCTTTCGCATTTACTACACGACACAGTAACAAAAGATACAAAAGTCACAACACAAAGCGTCCTTGCACAATCAATTATCACAAAAAATAATTTTCCGAAAGCAAGCAAATGAACGTGAGTGCACTAACTGATCGGTGGGACTACGAGCGACACGAGTTACCCCTAAGATAGCTAGCGATACACTGCCTCCCGCTACACCTTACGGGCGCGTGAGGGGAAAGGCTGGCCGAAATTTGATAAAAAATATGAAAAAAATATCAAAAAACGGTTAATTGATACATTTTTTTCGGCCAATTTATAGTTTTTTTTCTTGTCTATCGATTGGTGAAAGCCATAAATTCTAATAACGTATACTTATGAAGGAGATGCATGTAATCTATTATTTCAGGCGAATTTTCAAAGCCAGATATCGTTATTATAAATTCCAATAAACACAAATTTTAAACGAGGAATTTTAAGATGAAACTGCAAGATTTTAACACATATTTTTTAATTATTTTTATATGTTATAATTAATGAGTAGAAAGCCGCTAAAAAGCAGGAAAATATCAACTTTTGGTGTGGGAACGCTCTTAAGGCTAAGTTTAGAACCCCGCGGTATAAGATCAAACTAAACAGTGTGTCTTGTCTACACAACCGCGCGGCGTGTTACGACCCGCGCCCAAGATCTCGTACCGCGCGATACAAGTTCTATAAACATGATTCGACCTGTCCAACTGATCCGCGCGGTTGAGACGGACAGACGCATAGATCAAATAAGGCTAAGTTCAGATGACCACGCGGCACCGCGCGGCGTTGCGCGGTGGAGCATTCACATGACAGCATTGTACGCGTGGTTGTGGTATCATCATTTCGACGGTCCCTACGTACATAAAGACATGTCTAAAACCGGGGTTTACAGGAGAGCGTAATTTATGTTCAAACCGCTCTAGAAATAATTATATGTATAAGTAATTATAAATTTTGTTTTTTCTGGAATATTTTATTAGCTTTAGGAACTTTCTAATGGTAATCTAAAGACAATTATGCAATAAAAAAAAATTGCCATTTTTTACATGTCTTTATGTACGTAGGGACCGTCGATTTATTTGCTGACAGGCGGTTATGTAGACAAGACACACTGTTTAGTTTGATCTTGTACCGCGCAGTCAGTAGTTCCGCGCTGTACCGCGCGGTCATCTGAACAGCCTAAAGCGTAGCAATTTCTCACATTTTCAAAACCAACTCATTTTTTAAGTTCGTATAATTTTTCAAGAAAAATAATACAGATCTAATAATTGAAATGTTAAAATACTAAACAATGGGAAAATAATATTTTCGTCTACGCGTATTCTTGAATATATTTTCTTTGGAAATATTTTTGACCTAAAAGAACAAGTAACAATAATTTTTCGGCTCATTTATAACTATAATATGTACTAGAATTGGATTAAATAAAAGTTTTTTTTATTAAATATTTTTTTTTTAATTTCTCATGCAGAGCTTTTATTTTCTTCCTTTTCTATAATACAAGGCGTATCCTTTACCACTTTGCATTGAGTTTAACTCAAATGTCCCTGAACTAAAGTAAAGAGAGTTTGTTAAATTTGTCAGGTCAATTTGTGAGGTCATCTCTACAATTATTTCGTGCATTTCACTGTCGAGACACCAAAAACCTGTACAGTGAACACGAAAATCACCTCTTTCGTGTCCATCGAAATTAGCTTGAGTCATTATCTCGATGTCTTGAAGGTGGCCACGTGGCTGACGATACAAGACAGAGAATGCGTGATAAGGGTGAATTACTTAATAACAAAGCAACAATGAAAACGTGACAATTTGAAATAAAAAAGTATGTTTCATATTTAAAAAACGTTGTGATTGTATAATAAACTATAACAAAAAAATATTAAAACAATTATTTAAAGAGATCATTAGTAGAGTTATCGGGTCTGGTACCTATAGGGCGTTTTATTAGCGGCTGGTCACGCTGCATTTGGCAGTCATAAATTGGGTAGACCGTCTGGCGGCAGTAACCACACAGAAGACAAAATAACGGCATAAGGCCACCATGAAATCTAGATCCATACTTCCATACTACCAATACTAATATTATAAATGTGAGTGACTGTCTGTCTGTTTGTCTGTTACCTTTTCACGCATTAACTACTCAACCAGTCATCATGAAATTTTGCATACACGTTGTCAGGGATATAGGAAAGGACATTGTGTGCCTTTCATAAAAAAATGGACTGTTCCCGAGGAATCAGTCAATTTTTTATTTAAGTATATATCTATTATTTAAGTATACCTATTCAGGCCTTGGTATGATTAGCCACAGCAGCCCTAACAAAATTACCTAACCATAAATTCCAAGTTTAATGCGATTGACTGTATCTTACCTACTTTACAATGCAAGAGTTGACGCCGTGTTTTGATGGAATTGGACAAACTCAATTTCACTCCAAATGGGGAAATAGGTCACTGTCGTGGTCAATAATTGTAGTGGGACACTCACGCAAATCCCATTGCAGATGATTCGGTGACCTAACTAAACTAATATTCGATACAAGATTCTACACGCCGCATCGCTCTAGGGAAAATTTCAAAGGTAGCATTATTATTATTTTCAACAACTCCTTATATAAGTAACGAATTCATATAATTTAATATTATACCACTGAGGCAGCGTTAGCAAAAAAACTCATATAGTGTTATACCTAATGCGTGGAGGGACTAAGTCGCATTACGACTACTTAGTCATAGTGCGAAGTAGACATATAGTTAGTTATATATTAGAAGTGAGGAAAGCAATCGTCAATATTTTTTCATCATCATCATCAATACTTTATTTAATTACCATCTAATATGACTCGAGAAACTGAGTTTTGTATTTACAGGACCACTGCCAATTTACCTTGCAAATTCTTTAATTTAGCTTCGAATTTAGATTTCAAAATCATCGATATAGATTTTAATTCTTCCGAAGAATTTGTACCATATAAACTTTAGATTTTACGTTATAAACTGAGGTATAAGAACTGAACTAGAAGAAGCTTCGTAATTTCTAGAACTCTTCTAAAATTCAAATAATTCATAAACCAATAGTAAACCCTGTAGGAATATCACTAATAAATATCCATACCGATAATATTATTCACGGAAAGTAAGCGAAATCTTACGGGAATCTCGTAAGATAACTACAGACATTTTATAATCATTCTAAATTCAAACATAAATTGACACTGTTCACGGTACAGGATATCTGCAACATTAAGACAGAACCTTGGTTCTTGAATCACTTCTTAGACTCCGTCCCTTGTTTGTTTTCGTTAAGCCTTTTCACTGAAAAGCAAATTGATATAATAATGAATTTGAGACATGGCATTAAGATCGCTCCGAGCTGACAATGAGAGCTACACGACACCGCAAGGTGTCATATGAAATTTCACGCCTCAGAGGGAACATGTGCTTTGTCGAGCAGTCCGTCGCGTCGCTTCTTGTAAAATCCTTCAACATCAAAACAGGCGCGCGTTACAATGTTGCACATCTCTTTACTCTTGTGAACTTTTTGTCCGATTTTAGGAAATAAAATCGTTAAAAAATTTTGAGAGCTTTTTATGACAATTTATAAAGGATATCACCCACTGACCTATGTTGAGAGTAGAAAATGATCTAACTAATGTTAAAATATATTTTGTAATTTTTTTTATTGTATTTTTTTTTCGTATCATTCAGTTATGAACGTATTGAAGCTCAGAAGCATTTCATTAATCTTTTTATGTACAACTATTAAGCAACATAGAAAAATAAAATTATATTCTAAAAGACAATAAACAATACGAGTGTTTCATTTTTAATTAGTAAGGGACGCTATAGAGCCCATTTCCTTATCCTTTATTTTATTAAGGTCTACAGCACACTTGCATGCTCTATGCATGCCTTGCTTGCTTTGAATTTTCCCGTCAACTTTTAAATATAAAAAGATAAGATTATACAACTCTATAGAATACCTAGCGTTAGGGCCGGCGCTGACTGACGATATGGCAAAGGATTTAAACATATCATTTTTAACCTTGTTCCAATGATTTTAGCACTCACTCTTTTATTTAAATACCAACATTCCGTGACATTCCGTGATGTGCCGAGGAATGCCGCGACGTGCCTACGCATGCCTACTTCCGCCAAACGGGCCAACAGTTTATAGCTGGTGATCGCGTAGTAGATTAATTTAACTTAAATATTGAAGATATTTTCCGAAAGTAGTATCAAGAAAAGCGTTTAGGCGACTAAGTTGCAATAATTTGTTGATTTACTTACATATTCATAAGTTTTATTCTTATAAATTCATATCGTATGTTGCGAATTATTATTTTATTTCTTGCTCATATATATAGACTTGAAAATATTTTTATCACTCATAAACTTACTTTAAAATTGTTTCAAATATATATTCTAAATAACTAGAAATTTAAGCCTTCAAAAATTTGAAAATTTACACGCTTTTACATGAATTAACGATTTTTTTGGAAGCATAACCAAATTTTCTACTACAACATAATAAAGAAATCAAATAATTGCTCTTTTGTCAATGCAAAATGTGAATCCAACTATCATAAGCTACTTGATGCAGGTGTAATTGTAACTTATAATCAGAATTGTTACCTTTTAGAAAAAGTATTCGAAACTTCACATGAAAAAGATCGTAAACATAATTTCGCGCATCTGCGGTAGGTCTTATTTACGAACCGTAAATATCTTATCAGTTTTGGTCCGCGAGAGCTCTAAACGTAGTTAACGATCAATAAATTTGACAAACGCTTTAACTTTGATATTATTTTATAATGTTACTGTTTTTAAAAGAGGAAAGCGCACAAAAATGGCCACATTGAACTCGCTAATGAGAAACATAAAGAACTTATTGATCTATGGTTTTTTTTATGTCGTAATTAATTTAAAAATTTCATGTTGATTTATGAAATTTCGTTATATATTTTATCTTATATTGTCTTCATCATTACATATAAAATGTATTTCTCTTAAGTATTCAGTTTCGCTTATGAATTATTTGTTTCAATATTAAGCTTTGAGAATTAATTAACTATAACAAAAAGTGTCAAAACATACTGCATTCCTCACTCAGAAATTTTGTAGCCCGTTTGGCATCAGTAACCATAGCTATCGTATAGTATGTATAGCCAGCCCACGGTGAAATGTTTTGATGCGTGAGTAAAGTATCCTAGAGCTCCCTTATCCCTTAGGATAAGGTTATCCTGTTTACCTTCCTTTTAACTATACCTAAATTTTTGATTCTCACATCAACGACGTCCAAATTTCTTACTGATCCATTACAATTACAATACTGCTATACTGAGTCCCAAATAGGTGGCATCCCATCTAATGGGCCGAATGTGAGTAAGACACACATTATCTTAAAAATGCAGTTATCAATTTAATTATTTAAAGCGTCTTCATTAAAAGCATTCATTTCTGCATACGAATTTCTACATAATATGTAGGTACTTTGAGGATACGAGGTACTTTACGATATCATTCCCGGGTTCTATTCTGATGATAATGAGCTGACAATGAATGAAGTGTGTTAAAATATAGAACGCAAAATGTGTGTAACCAGGCCACACTAATCTGTGAATGATGACTGATGACTGACAGCTGTCATTCCTTCTTATATAATCGCCCTTTGTTAAAACACTAATGTATATTTTTCTATTCCAAACATTTATTATTAAATCCGTCTCAATTGCTCACATTATTCAAGTTGTCTTATGTTATCAAAGTGAAATAAGTAAACTTAAGAAACGTTAGAAAAAGAAACCAAAAGTACCATATTATAAATGATAGAGGATACTGTACAGGGAGGGGATGTTTTATATCTTTAACTATTCCATAAAAAAGAAATGGGTTTTTTTTCGCTACATTAAACGACTTGTTTACCCTGGCTTTGCTTATCTGTTCGGATTAACGCACTTTAGTGTCGCCCCACCGACAGGTTTTATATTGCATTTGCATATTTTTTATAGCTTTCTGGCGGTGAAATTAAAGTATTATAAAACCGATGCAACTCATTGCGATACAGTCGTACGTCGTAAAATATTGTTTGAGGTCGTAAAATTCGCGTGAAATAAAAACTGTTCGAGCAAAAAGACGTTGGCTCATTAAACATTGTCGATAATGTCGTTAAAAAGCCGCCCCACACTATTTGAAACTATGATTTGGGGTGATTCGAGTGTCATTATTTTTAAGGGTGCTTTGATGTCATTTAGACGCAAAAAAGCCACTAAAGCTGATCTAAAAGGGATATTAATACTTACTAAAACTTGCAATAAACGCAGTCATAGAATTTTTAACTCTATGCGGTTTTTGTTAAAGTCTAAAATTATTTGGCAAAATTCGTCTACAACGAAATTTTTCGCTAATAAATCTGTTCTTGCGGTAGATGAGACGTCGATAAGAGATTTAAAATTTAATTAACTCCGGCTCGTTAATTGAAGATAAATATTGTTTTTTTTTATGTTTATAAAACCTAAGATTCATATCTGAACAGGAAGGCTTCACGTAACAAGTTTGTATTATCATTAGAGACGTATGCCAAACATACTTCATGCTGTCTATATTACAAGTTAAACTTTAAAAAATGTATATTAACGAATTTCAAAACTTTTTAACCCCGACGATGATGCAAAAGAGGGGTGTTATAAGTTTGACATGTGTATGTACCATTTTTGTTTTTGTTGATGGACCATTATTGATCGTTTTTATTTTCGTTTTTATTTGAAAGCTGAAATGATCGATATGGTTTATAGCTATAATTTATAAAGATCTGTTCAGTAGTTTGAAGATTATCAGCCCATTTCCTAGTTGACGAAGGGATCTCACTAACTTCCACAGGTTCGTTTAATTTAAAATTTAGTGTACTATTATTTCGGTGGAATTTCCATGAATTGGTAGATATACATAGCTTGTTCAGAAAAAATATAGATTTTTGTAATTTACATAGTTATTTGCAAAATTTGTCCATAGGGTTATTTGCAAATAAATAATCTTACTCAACTAAGAATTCCCGGGAATTCTCGAATCTTTTAATATGTATCTATTTATTCTATATTTTTTACTTCGTCGGCGTAACTTTATAAAATAAAAATCTTATGTGACTGGCTGATAATGTAGCTACATTATCAGTCAGTAACATAAGATTTTTAGTCTTCACATGGATGCACAAGATTCTATAGTCTTCACATGGATGCATTTTTTCTACATATTATATACACAAATCTTCCACGTTTAACGCTATTTCCATTAGTGAAAATCGTATCAAAATCGAGGGTGGTTTCGAACTACGATAGTTAGCGAAGAAGCAACTAGACGCGAACTGCGACTTAAGTTTTTATAAGTAATCGCACGGGGTTATTGCAACTGTGGGTTTCAAGGCGTAAGATCTACAATTGCTGCAAAATTGCAAAAATGCAAAATTACTAATATTCATAATTTAAAAATTACATTGTAACAGATGTTTTTCACCGAAGCTGACAATTATTCCTCCTGCTTGACTGTTGGTTCGCCCTATAATTCACTGTACAAGTTATACATATTATTGTATTACTAGCGGCCCGCCTCCAGCTTCGCACTAATGCATTTTTTTCTGCAAATTATATAGCTACACATTTTTTTCTCGTTTATTGCGCTTTCCATTAGGCAAAAACATAACAAAATCCGTGGGATGGTTTAGAAGAAGTTATCGGAGAAGCAGACGGAAGTGGGCAACGACTTTATCTATACTAATATTATAAAGAAATACAGTTCGTATGATTGCTTGTTTCTATGTATGTATTCTTAGAAACTACTCATCCGATTTAAAAAAAAATTTTTACCAATAGTTAGAATAGAATTTTAGGATTGACATTCCAATATTCCAATAAAGATCACCAACTATCTAAAATAAAGATCCAGTGCTTGACAAATATAATAAAATATATAATGTCAGGCTTCATATGCAGTAAATAGTTACCAATAGTTATATGGTTATTTTATTTATTTATACTCCAAATAAATGAGAAAGCATTGACAGGTTCAAATCTATATACGATACTAATAATATAAAGAGAGGATTTGTATGTTTGTTACTCTTTCACGCAAAAATTACTGCGCCGATTTTAAAAATTCTTTCACCTATATAAAGCTACATTATCACCGAGTAACATTGGCTATATTTTATAAAGTTACGCGGGCGAAGTCGCGTGAAACTGCTATAGTCTTAAATGAAATCATATTTGTGTGTGCGCACAATCGTCAGATTTATTTAAAGCAACAAAACGAAAACCTAATATGAAACTACACGACGATATATTATCTCTTCCTCCAATCGCGTAAAAGCGAATGTGATGTCTATATAATTAAGTTATTTAATAATTGTCACTTTGTGTGACGATGTCGTATTTGTCATATTTATGTCATTGCCATTGCTTCCTCTTGTGCACTCGTAAATAATTTTATTAAGTATCATAAACTGTATAAATTAAGTGCTGGCAGACGGAAGACTTATTTTATTGGTGAGTGGATAAGAAACAGAAACAGATAATTAATGTAGTTATTGTTAGCAATTGTGGTTTGTTTTGTTATGTATCAAGGTGAATGAAGCGGTGATAAAGACGGTTTTCATTTATCGGTATCTTTTTTTTTCTATATCTTTTATATAGATAGATTAAAAGTATCCTCATCTCAGTCGTAGGACGTCCACTGTTAGACATAGAACTCCCCATCATTTTTAAATGAAAACGGTCAGAAGCAGCCCGGGGCCACTTTGCAAACTTTTGAAGTTGGAAAAGTTCTCAACGCTCTTCAAAAATAGAAGTACTCCTCAGATTTGTTATGACCACAAGCGACCAAGCTTTTAACAAAGCCCTCGCTCAATGACGTCATAGGAAATCGCAAATTACAGCTTAACAGCCGTTGAAGAACTACAAAGCGAAATCAACTAAAAAGTCAATATTTAAATTTTAACTCATTTTCGTCTATAAAAATGTTCGCGTGTATCAATTTCCACGGTGGGGTTGTAAAGCTGTCGGCGACCTCAACATATTACTCACATCGCTGGACAGCTCAGTGCAGGCACCTGCACCAGGATACTCGTAAACTTTGTAATTAGTTTGAGTGCCTTAATCCAAGAGAAACTGTGTAATACACACTGCTTTAGTGATAATGTATTTTTACTACTGTGAGCTTTTACAAGACTTTTGGCCCGCTCATTTTGAATGCCGGCATGTCACAGCAGGTTGAAGATAGTTCTTATTTTAATCATTTTAATTGGACTTTTTTAATTGACTGCATTAGACTGAATCTACCAATAACGTGTCGGCACCGACGTGCACCCGCTCCCCACGCTCCTCTACCCGTCAAACAGACCTACGAATTGAATACTGCGCATGGCCCCTCTACTTTTGCCGAGAAGTCTAAATCCACCGTGCGAACTATAGCTGCTGTAAAAATCACCATTTTTCTATTAGACATAAAAACAATCTTACCCTAAATTCACTTACGAGACATACATGAAGACTATAACAATATTATCTCAAATATTGACTTATTTAGATAATCTGCCCCTAAGCTGAAAAACTTTGTTAAAAAGCAGTTCATTAATCATTTTATTTAATTACTGAAAGGAATTACATTTTATCCCATACGAAAATAGTTCTAAAATTTACCAATTAATGGCAGAGCAACCTATTTTTGATAGCAACCTATTTTTTTGATCACCCATTGGTTGTGGTTAAGGTTAGCGGTCTGTCTCAAGAGTTCTCTGGTTTGATTTCCAGAAAAGCCAACTTTGGAAATGAACTTCTCAAAATTTCCTATGGCAGCCACCTACCGTCGTCTATGAGTTAGTTTAAGTAAAAGTAAATTTTCACTGTTTAGCAATTAGCATTTCAACGCACGCTGCGGATGTGTGTCTCGGCACTTTTGTGGCCTCCGACCGAGCAGTAAATAAAGTAAACGCAAGCACTAAACTACAATAAGAATTTCCTCTGAACACAGGATTATTTTGTTTAATCAAAATGTTTTTACAATTATTGAAATCTTAGCAGGAACTCACTTGTGAATCTATTGTATTTTAGAGTAAAAAATTGACATCGACGTTCTCGATGTCAACATTTTTTTAAATTTTAATAGGGTCGACATGCAGACTTCCTACCAGCAGTTGTTAGAGTAGGACTGTTTGTTGCATTTGTTAGTTTATTTAGATTTTTTTATATAAACATTTTTTTTTCATAAGATTTTGTAGCTGTTCTTTATTTTTTTATTATTAAATAAGCTTTTGCCAGCGACTTCGTCCGCGTTAATACTTTTTTTATTTGTTAAGACATTTATTCAATCTTTATTGCTCATTTATTGAAGTGAAAACTTCTTTAGGCGCGTTGGGCATTTCTGAGATGGGAAGAAACCATTGAACTCGCGACACTCTCATGTAATGTAACGTAATGAAACCGAAACCTTTCACCGAACCTTCACCTTCACCTAAACCGAATATTTTCAGATATTAATTTAAAATAATTTTAAAAAAGAACAATTTTTGAGATGGGAAAAAACCATTGAACTCGCGACCTGTTAGGTAATGTAATGTAACGTAATGTTTTTGTGAAGTCAGAAGTGAAACGTAACGTTTTCATTTCTGACGTGCAGTCCTACGACTGACATGTTTTTTTTTTTCAGAGGCGTTAAAAAATGATAAAAAAAATAACAAGTATGCTCGTCATGCGAATAATAATACCTAATCAAACGAGCGATTTTTTCAATTCTTTAGGATAATAAATGATTCTGAACCTAAAAAGGTGAAGATAATATCCTACCATAACGTCGACCTTCTTATCTGCACAATTTTTCTTTTAAAAAAACAGTAAGAAGAAATGCTTAAATTTTCAATTCATTTTATCAGTATGCTGTCCGGTACGAAAGAACGGATGTTTAGACCTTATTAAGCCCAGTACATGCGTCTCATAAATGACTCACAACGAAATAAATTTATAATATTATCGACATATTGTTTAACAAAAGAATAGTTCGAGGCGTGGAGCGAATTCGTTCATTCTTTCAAAAAACAATTAAATGTTTTGGAGAAACTCGATACAAATAGGTATTATAACTATTGATTAATCTATACTAATATTATAAAGAGAACATTTGTATTTTTGTATGTTTGTATATTTGTAACGTGGTTTATAATGAATAAACTCAAAAACTACTGGACCGTTTAAAAAAAAATCACATATACTCGTAGCACATATATAGCACATATATCAGTGAGTAACATAGGATATGTACACTAAACATATATTAAAGGATATAAAAAAAAATCAAAATTTTAGGTGATTTCAAGTACGAGTAAATTAGCGTAAACGTGGTACGCTAATGCCGGTTTTAAAAAAAAGTGCCTAGCTAGGCAATCAATCATATTTTTTTTTACAACAGGAAGCATCGTTTTTTTTTTTTTTTTTAATGATTAAAGGCTTCTAACGAAAAAAATGGATTATTGCTAAAAATACCGTTTAAATTCAAAGTAAGAGGTGAAAAATGAAAAATTGCCTATTATCTTGATTTTGATTACTCAAAAACCGCTAACGACAAAAATATTCCAAGCTACGATTTCCTTTTTTAATACACTGTACGACCATTTTCTTCAAAGTTACAGCCCGTTAAAAATCACCAAAAAATTTGGATTTTTTTATATCCTTTAATTGTTGCGTTTAGTTTAAGTTACGCGGACGAAGTCGCGTGCAATAATAATAAAATTTTGTTAATAAAATAAAATATAACAAATAGCTCTTCTGTTCCTAGGAATGCTATAGAAGGCCACGAAAGGGAAATTTGGGAGACTCCAGGTAAACAAGTCCGGTAGAAATAAGGATTAACTAAAGACCGAACACAACTTTTAACAAAATAAGCTCAACCTAATAACCTATTAAATTAGGTGCAATATTGCACAACAAATTGTTGTAGCTTCTCGAAGATAACCGAAAACATTTATAATTTTTCTTAAATATTTTGTAAAATATGGAAAAAGAAATAAAAGTGGCCGATTAAGTTAATTAATAAGCTTAAAAACAAATATAGTTATCGTTGAAATTTTTTATTACTGTGACAAGAGCAGTAATTTTTTTGAGCAAGAGCACTACTTTTTTTTCTCAGTAAATAGAATTTTTGTATAAATCTGCCCGATTCCAACTTTTTTAAATATAGTCTATACTGGCCGACAAAACTTAGAAGTTAGAGCTTTGAAATAACATACGTTTTAAAGTAAATTTCATTAAAGTAGTGGTTCAGTGTTGGACATGGTGACAGGTTTTTAACCTGTTCATCACTAGTGCACTTGGCTTGGCTTACTTATATATTTTTTTAATAATCTACAATATAAAAATGAATCCCTAAATGTGTTGCTAAGCGCAAAACTCGAGAACGGCTGGGCCGATTTTAATTCTGTCTTCACTCTATCCATATAGAGGGATAATCAGGGAAGGTTTTTACGTAAAAATAATGCACCCCGGGCGAAGCCGGGAGCGGCCCGCTAGTTTTATTATAAATAATTTGAGCTTTATATATATGTACCCTTACATGTGGGCTATGAATTTATTTACAAATTGAAATAAGTTGCACTCTAAAATATGTATTGTATGAAATTCTACAAAAATATATACATATAATTGTCTAAAAGTGTCCATGACTGGTGCTTTTACCTTACTTTCTATGTGCAGATGTAAAGTCAGTGTCCTCAGACAAGAGTAACGGATATGATAGGACATAATTTATTCGATAACCGAACACATTTAAAAAAAGTCTCTTTGTCATAACATATTGTTTCGTGAAATCATACTAAATGTGCAGGTGTTAAATTTTCTAAGAATCATTTAGCATCCTAATAGATTGCAGTCGCGCATACACATTTGCTTTAATCAGTCACAGTCACAGTCGTAGAATATGGAAGTGTCCCATCCATGTGATGTGATGTGATTTGAATTCGGATTGGGACACTGCGGTAGGTAAATTACTTCTATGCAAATATAAATGCATCCGAAATTTGATACGTTTGTTTAAATATTAGGGGTTAAAGTATGAAATTGCCGATTTGTACTGAAAAATAAAAAATCGTTTTTTTTTTAATTTAACATATTTATTTAATCAAAATAATTACCATTATTATCTATACATTGCTGCCATCTAATAGGAAGCTCATTTATGCCTTTGCGATAGAACTCTGGTGATCTAGATTCGACAAACTGTGTGAAAGCATTTTGCACTGCCTCCTGAGAAGAAAACTTTTTATCACGCAGAAAATTGTCCAAATCACGAAAAAAATGGTAGTCCGTTGGAGCAAGGTCTGGCGAATACGGAGGGTGACGAATGGTTTCTAATTGCAGTTCCTGTAGAGTTAAAACGGTTTCTCGTGCTGTATGAGGTCTCGCGTTATCATGGAGCAATAATGGTGAAGATCGATTCATAAGTCGGGGCTGTTTCACTGCTAGTTTCGCTATCATTGTTCGGAGTTCGGCGCAGTAGACATCTGCCGTTATTGCTTGACCAGATCGGAGAAAGCTATAGTGAATAACACCACGCTGAGACCACCAAACAGTTACCATTACCTTTTTATTGGTAAGCTTTGCTTTAGGACACTGTTGCGGCGTTTGACCTGGGGTCAGCCATTGCATTTTCCGCTTACGATTATCGTAAAGAATCCATTTTTCATCACATGTCACAATTCGATCCAATATTCCTTCATTTCTGTATCGATTCAACAAGGCAACGCAAGTTTCAACACGCGTTTCTTTCTGCAGATCAGTCAAATCATGAGGCACCCATTTTTCATATTTTTTTATTTTATTGATTTGACGCAAATGAGTCAATATTGTTGGTAAGGTAACGTTAAACCATGCCGCTAATTCCTGGGTAGTTTGGCTCGGATCGGCTTCCACCATCTCTTTCAAATCATTGTTATTCACCTGTGTGGGCGGTCTTCCACGTGGTTCGTTCTTCAAATCGAAGTTTCCATCACGAAAGCGTTTAAACCAAAATCGCACAGTGCGTTCATTAGCAGTCCCCTCTCCAAACGCAACATTAATATTGCGAGCTGTTTCTGCCGCGTTAGTTCCGCGTCGGAACTCGTATTCAAAAATCACACGAATTTTCGAAGTATCCATCTTTATTGTCTAAGCTGAATAAAAAAAACAACTGAAAGTTGATAATCGAATGTTGCACATTTTTTAAAAGAAGAACTACATAGGTACCGTATGAAAAAAGTTTCACTCAAAAATCTCAAACCATGAAGGTTCTATGTCAATTCGAAGTACCTATTACAATAAAACGGCAATTTCATACTTAAACCCCTATTATTAAATCTATCTCCCCTCTTTACAACAAACTAAATAGTAGCAGGATACGCCACCACTTATACCATAGTTAAATAATGTGTGAATAAATAAATTAAATAAATAAATAAACAGTACGTGTACTGTTTTGTTTCGACGATTGAGAAAGACATGTAGGGTAGGGCCCACTCTTCTATCCCCATATTCTTTATCATATTAAAGTCAGCACTTTCTTTTCTTTTTGGTGTTGCTTGTGCAACGTCTAGTGGACCGTCAGTCTGCCTGCTAACGTTCACAAAATTTTTTTTTTAAATATGTATCGGCTCATGTATAAAATATCTTTGATGAAGGATACACAATATTATATACCAATTACATTATTAGTAAGTCTCTCTTCTGAAGTGTTTCCACCTAGCTGCATTATGGGCTACTTCAAACGGGCTGTAAACTAATTCCTGCAATTGTGGCATTATACCTATACCCCAAGTGTTGAACAACAGCCTGTTTGCCACAACCTTTATAATATATAAAAATATATATACATATTTCTATGAAGCTATTTCCGCGTCCCCGTGAAGTTAAATCATTTGGAAAACATACAGTGAACTTCTTAAATAATACGAGTACCTAACTACATAAATAATTTCTTATAAGCTTTCGCATACTATTATAGAATTTAAACAAATAAAAAACCTGCTTGAAATCAATATAAACATACATAAATATCTTTTAACAGCTTAGTAAGGAAATTGAACAAATTTTGCATCTCTTTGAGATAAATAAAACCAACCTCATGACAGTCAATCAAATTTATTAAGATAAATTTGTAGTTACAGGAAAGAAAGATATTATGCAAAATGATATAGGTACCATGAGGTACACAAAATTGGAGTGGAGTACAAAACATAATTTTTATTTGATTTTTCAAGTGTCACTCATAAAATATAGTGCTTTATAATGCCCTCCTTGGTTCAATATTATACAAAAGTGACACCATCTAGGAAGTGGAAGTTTGCATTGGCCGCCTTGTTAGCAACACCATAAAAACATTGATTGCATGCTTCGTTTACAGCTGGTACTAAAGCCTCCGCATTATAAACCAGGACACCCGCATGAAAGTAATTAAAAATTATTACATTTAATCATATATTTTCACCGCAACGTGATAAAGAAAACGGTTTCGTATAATTGAATTTTCTCCAATGAAATTGTGTACGGAAATTACGTACAACACATTGTTCAGTTGCAATGTCTGCCTTTGCTTGTGTGAGGACGAACGCTTACAATATGTTTCAAGGTAAAAGAGCTCACTTTTCTCCTCATTAATGGTTTCAATCTAATTATTGGCTACTATGTTTGACAAGATCCAAATTCTGTGCCTGGAAACTTTATTTTGATTACAGGCGCAATATAATATAATTACAGTTTCTAAGGAAAATACTGTAGTCCTGTGGGAAAGTTGTGTGTGGAGAATTTTTCAGGAAAAATTAGTAGGAGTCTTAGAAAGTATTTTATTTCGACGTGTGTATCCGCCACCTGATACATTTTCCAGTTCGATTTTTTACATTTCGGTTTTTATGCACTTTTTAAAATCAAGCTACCAGAACCACCAAGAAAATAAGCGAAGTAGTTTCCTCTGGGGAAGAAAACCACCTTTTTTTAATTTAAATCCTCGTCGTTATAATCCATCACAGTAAAAACATTAGCCAATACTAGACGTGTAGTTCTGTTCGATAGAATTTCAGATTCTGTGGGATACCACATCAACCTCTTTGTTAAATGTTGTTCCCCTATGTAAGTCCGAACTTTTAGGTTAACCTAACAAAAGAAAATACATATAAGTTCGAATCTGGTTCAAAATCTGGTGAAACTACACGAAAGACTAGCAAGAAATATAATCTTTCTAGCTCTCTACCCATCCAAAAGTAGTAAGTATAAGATCAGATTCAGTTGTTTAAGATTGGCCAGAGTGCGGTCAGTGTATACGGGCTGTGTCTATGTGGGAGGTCTGTGTGCCTATGTGGGAGGCATAGGCTGCTAATGATTATTTGTCTTTAGTTGCACATTCAATTGTCACCACAGGAAGTGAGCCATTGTGGGTCAGAGGCTGGCACAAGTCTTTCAAAATGACTATAGTTCCCTTAAGTATTCGATTGCCTGATATTAAAACTGAGTCACTGATGACTGAGGCCAGGCCGACTGAAATTCTAACGTCTCACGAAATAATAAAAAAATAACAAATAATTAATATTAAAATTATTTTTTATCAATGAAGCCTTTACTTATCCGTCTAACAATAGGTTTAGGTAATATTTACATCATTATTATTGTATAAGAAACCCTATAACAATAAGCATTGCGTCAGAAAACTATTGTTTTCTTTATATTGTTTACAACAGTAAACCTACACTTGTTTTTGAAGTATGTGACAGATTGACATTGCTACGCTTTGTGATGTTGATATAACGTTACAGTTTACAGCAATGAAAACGGTTTCTCAAGAAACGTAACAGTAAATAAATGTTGAACAAGTGATTTTTTATTGATCATTATTCTTAATGTTTCCGCTTATCGTTTGAAAGAATTTATTCATCTAAAACAAATGCGAGTTAAATAGTTCTTTGGAATTAGTTATACCGAATTTACACGTTGTGTAAAGCAGTTTGTTAGCTTTGTTAGTGGGTATTTAAATTAATGCCTTAGCGAGTACCTTTAGTAGGTAGTTTTTATGTTTAGGTTGACAGACAGGCTGACGGTTCACTTGATGGTAGGAGGCTACCGTCGCCTATAACACAATAACGACATAGGTACTGCATCTGCGCTGCCGACTATAGAAGGATTTAGTATAAGACACTATGTGAGTATCGATCGAAACTTGATAAACCCTTATATCAATACATTGATTATTTAAAGTTAATGTTATCCCGAGTTACTTTCGGGGTTTCTTCTCAGATTCGTCATCATCTTGGCAATTTTTTTCCGAAACCCTGGTAAAATATATAATAACCATTAAAATGCATGGGTTTAAATCATTGTTAAAAATTTTAAGTTTGGCACAATTGTGATTATATCTATAATATAAAAATGAATCCCTAAATGTGTTGCTAAGCGCAAAACTCGAGAACGGCTGGGCCGATTTTAATTATGTCTTCACTCATGGATAGAGGGATAATCGGGGAAGGTTTTTACGTAAAAAAATGCACCCGGGCGAAGCCGGGAACGAGTCGCTAGTATTATATTAAAAATAGTTGTTGCCGAAGTTCTTTCGTCGCTTCTTCCTTGCTAAATTTAGGAAGTAAGGTTACAGAAACTTATTGCGCCCGCGTTGTTATGGAAATAGAATAAAAGTGGCAATATTTAAGCAGGTAGTCAATAGTGGGTTGTCTAACAGCAACCCAGCCACTTTCAGAGATACAGTAAAAAACTTTTCATTGGCCCCCGTCAACCGTAGCAGCGCAGCGTCGCTTTAGTTTAACTTGAGTTTATCTTAGTTTTACGAGCAGCCCCGTAACTATCCGGTTCAAGTTATGGTACATTTTAATGTGATATTACCCACAATGCCTTTGTTACGACGCCTTTCGTATTACCGGTAGATATTAAAAGTAGACGATATTAGCGCCTACCTAAGTATTACTTTCAATACAGTAAAACTGCAATTATCCAAATCAATTAGGACCAGACAGACCCCATTCGGATAATCAAAAATTCGGATAATTGGATTTTATTTCCGAAAAAACAGTCAATTATGAATTTTAATTAGTAATTAGGTACTGTACCTATGTATGTTGAAAATAGGAGAAAAAAAAACAATTTTTAAAGGAAAAAATAATTAAATGAAATGAAAACATTTTTACATTTATATATACAGTCTAAAATTCTGATTGTGATTCGGATAATCAGCTATTTTTCAAAATCACATTTTTTACATTTGATTGATTGCTTTTACTGACCTGTGATGAAACCCCAGGGGGGTAGCAAGGGGAAAATACAGGTTAAGGGAGAAAAAAAGATGTATGCAAAGACATTATAGGGGAGTGCCGTGCCGGTACAAAATTAAAGTGCCCCCTTAAACTTTTACACGCATTTTTAGCTATCATATTTTCTATTATTTTTAATGCATCCATATAATTATCGTAAATTTCATTTAGTCTCTATAAATTTGTGTAGTACAATTTATTGTTTGCATAATTTTTTTGCTGTTTTATATGAATTAAGTACATAGAGTTAAAAAAATCGTCGATTGTTACTTTCGAGCTACTAGAAAGGAATACAAGTAATGGTTCAAATCGCAACCATAAGGCTAAGAATTTACTATAAATTTATTGTTATTAATCGACTACTATGTATAACTTTATATTGGCTAATGAAAAATTGCTTGTTGGCCTGCCTATGTAACTTTGAAACCTCATTACTTCTAAAAGATCATTTAATGATTTTCCTGTACATAGGTAAGGTGTTATCTTTTAGTTATAAGGCGTGCCTTTAACAGCAGGGGACTGCACTAGGTAGGGGCATTGTTAACTGCGTATACCAAGTGGAACTTGTTGCCTTGAAATAAGACTCATTTTCCATTGTTCCACACTGATTTAAGTTAACGGCGTAATGTAACTGCGCAAATGGGTGGAGCTAACTGACAGATATTAATGATTCACAGTGTTTCTGTAATATATTTTGTGAGTCAGTACATTCTCTTGTGGATATTGTAACTGTGAGGTTTCATATTAATATTCTAAATGCAAAAAAGTACCTGTTCTGTCTGTTTATTTATGCCGAAACTCCTGAACCAATTTGGATGTAATTTGGTCATTTTGATGTACCTACTTCTAATTTCTAATTTAAATATAATTTCTATTTTTTCTTTTAATTTTTAATAGTACCCTAATAATAATTTCTACTCTTACCATACTATACAGAATTGGAGTAAGAATGAAATAATATATTTTTTTTAATATTCTTGTTCCATTTGTTTACACAGAAATTGAAAAAAAAAAAAAAAATAGGGGAACGAAACCTGCACACTCAGAACAGAGTCAACTTTAAAAAGTTCATTTCCAAAGTAGGTTCTGCCATACCAGGAACCCTGGGTTAGGGTGTCAAGACAAGCAAGCACCCCAACCATTCGACTATTGGGCTCGTCATTTTTGAAAAACGTATGAAACGTAAAAAACTTTGCACGTGTTTTACTTAAATGTAGCTTTAATGATTCTTAAAATATCTATATAACTTATTTTAATATAACGGACATATGTACCTACCAATACTCTACAATTTTTGAATTCACAATATAATGTCATTTAATACATATTACCTACGAGTAATATTTTCTTTGAGTATACCCTCATTTTAATAACAGTTTTCTAAATTGCCTCTGTGGCAATTGTGGAAAGTCGTATTTACGTCAAAAAAATGACGATAGTTTTCAGGTTTCTTAATTAAGAGCAGGCCCCACGAAAAAAATTCCTACGCTCGCTCCGCCCACGTCCCGCCACCCGAGAGTTACAAGTTGCTCGGCGGCTCTCTAGGATTTTTTTTAATATATCGCAAGATACAGCTTACGTAAGGTTGAATATTGCGTACATAATTTGAAGCATGATTTGGTATGCACTAGCTCGGAACTAAACAACGTAAGTCTCAAAATTGTTTTCGTTAATTATAGGAGTAAAAATAAACCTAAGTTTATTTTATTTTGACAATCACTGGTAAACAATGTTTCCTTGCTACGAGCAGTTTTTTGGCGATATAACTCAAGCCGTTTAGTAGAAAAATGTAATATTCTCCGGAAAAGGCGCCGATTACGATCAAAAAATGTATCGAATGAAAATCACCTAATTATGTTTCTGACTTGATAATCTACAGATAAAGGTCTCAAAATATATATATGTAAATTCCACATTGATCAGATATGTGGTTGACTCAGCACATTTATTTAAAGTTCCCTTAGTTTCATAGGGCCTGGCCTTAAGTATAATTTTCGCCAGATCAAAAGTTCTAAAGGTGAAAACTAGTATATGTAGGTACATGCACGCATTCAGCATTCAGAATTCATTGCAGTTATTTTTTTTCGAACTTGACCTACTTTACTACCGCTTGTCTGAATTAAGTAATTCTATACCTTAGTAATCCTGTAAATTCCTATTCTGTAAACAGGATGTACAAGGTTTTATGAATTTTAAGTCCTTAAGTAGCGCACCTATTGTACAATAAGTAGGTACTTAAATACCTATAGGTAGAAAAAACTGATACTCATTTAAAATTACTTTTGTTGCCAGTATTGCCTTGTTATTTATTACTTTTACACTTTATTTCCTTCTTAAACTTGTATCTATTAATAATTCTGTAAAGAATTGAAACATTTTAATTTCAAAATTCTAATCTAAAAATATTTTTAAATTATAATAACGAAACCTAACAAATTTGCATACATTTTAAATTACTTCAAATCTAACGACAATGGCTCTGAGCATCAGTTTCACCACGAGCAAAGAATAAATTCATGATAGCTACTTGGAACTGAGAAATTGATTGATATAAGATACGTAAGGATGATACCGTTGACCACCCAAGCTAGTGTTATCGCGAATCAGTCCTGAAGAGGCGACGACAAGCAATTAGTGTAAAACAGTCGATGTGTTCACACTGTACCATCGCGTTATCTACAAAGGTCCTTTCAAGCGAAACAATTGGCGTAAAGAAGCATTACAGTTACATTGTTCGTCATGACCGAGCTACGTGACTCCGAGCCAGTACAGCGCCGGAAGTATATAGTGCACGATAAGATTAGAACGACAAATGGAACGAGCATAGTGCCGAGTTAATTGTTTATGTTTCTCGACATTGCCTACAGTGGAATAATGAGGTGGGGTACAATGAGAAAATATGATATATGATACTTAACTGGCTGGTGATATGAACACACAATAATTAGGTAGGTAAAGATATCTAAACTGTACAGTACCTCTACCATGATTTTATAATGACCGTAGGTAGGTACCAGCTAGCGAGAGCGTTATGGAAAATTGTCACTTTGACATTGACAATTAACAATTTTCCATACAAATACTTTACGCTCTCGCTAGTGAGTGCGGTCATTATAAACTCATGGTAAAGGTACAAGTCTCCGCAGTCATGGACTATGGAATTATTATGGAAATACACAAAATAATTTTATGTGATTTTTAAAATATTTATTTTCATGTATACTGAATTTTTTTAGAACTTGTCGACAGTGTAAACAAACGCTTTAGTCCTTATTTCTCCATGCACTATAACACTAGACGATCAAATTTGATTTCATTCATAAAGTATTAACTTTCTTATCATTCTTAACTCAATCACAAGAAAATATATTCATTAAAACCAAATAATTTCACTAAAAACTGACGTTTGCACGTCAAATTTAATGACATCTTTGACATCTATCTTGTCTCTGAAAGACAGTGATGTTACGAACTTAATTTCAAGAATTAAATTAAACAATATTTTCCAAATCAAATATTTATATTGTATTATATATTGTATTGAAAATGTGATATTTTTTATTTTTCATACCTTTATGCTAAGTTAGAAAATTTTGCGGTTATGGTTGACTTATGGAGGGTAGATGCATGGACCTTAACCTGTTGATGTTTCCACACCTGTATGTAGAGCAGTGGTGTCCAAGGTAATGAGCCTTATAGACGTGGAAATTTATATTCTGATTAAAGCACAATTACAACTATGACAAACTATGAATCCTTTTTCCTTACAGTATGGAATACAATATATAATAAGCAGGACTGAACAGTGCCTCTCTATCACTGTAAACTAAACCCTATTAAATTAATATGTGCACAGGTGAAAGGTTATGTTGGTCGAAAAAACAAAACCTTCAAAATGGCACATTTGAAAGTTTTGTTAGCAGAAAGTTTGGTGCGAATAGGTAAGGAACGGTGGGGAAAATGTGTAGCCCGCGTGATAAATAAGGAAGGGAAAATGAAAAATTTAGAAGGGCTGATTGAAAGGGTTACAGATAGTGTAACAAAGCCATTTATTAGTAACCTTAGTGAAACTTCAGACTCTGATTATTATTTTTTATTTAAAAGTTTCAATAGTTCGCATCACTAGTTTTCTTAATCCAACCATAGACCACAGAAAAAGCCCAATATGGCGGATTGTTTACATCATGGACAAGTTCTAAAAAAAATCAGTATAGTTAAATTAAAAAAATAATAATAATATGCAAGTCAAACCAAGCATTTTTTAGCTAGACAGCTGCCTATGTTCAATGCATGCATGCATTACTTGCAACATGACTTATATTGCTAATAAAATTTTTGTGACACTTAAACTGTTTTATGCACTTTATCACTAGTTACCCACTCATGGCCTCCACGAATGCAATTATTTTTGCAAATTATTCTGTGATATAGGTAAGAGTTGGCAGGCTCACCTATGTTAAGGTTTTGCTTGCACGATAGCCACCTGCGACGGTAAGCGGACCGTCATCCTATCCTTCAATTTATGCAGTAGATGTATTAAATTTATGTATAGGTACTTCCATTTTATTTACATTAAAATTTCATTAATATTTCCATTTAAGAACCATTTGATTTCGAAATTTATAGTTAATTTATTGCAAATTCTTGTAGGTATGTTAATGACATGTAGTACTTAACTATGTTTATAATCATAATTATTGACACCTAAAATATTTAAGACGGTAATAAGTATAAGTTGTAATAACACCTGAACCTGATATAAGTGGAATTTCAATTAGTACAAAGTACCTACGAAGTCGTATATAATAAATGAATTCCTTGTAGATATGTAGACTGTAGAGCACGTAGATGTAAAAATTCATACATTTTATTGTTTATATGTCAGGTATTCTTTAACATTGCAATATTTGGATAGGTAACGTAAATTCCTTTGAAATTTTAACCATGTCTGATCAAGGATATAAAAAAGGGAGAACAAGTGAATGCCTCTAGTCGTGAAATAATAAGGCCGCGGTCCCCCAAACATCCCAGCGATATCATCGAACGTTGAATAGAATAGCCTAGAGGCCGGCCTATTGAAAACAATAAATATCGCATTCATTCTGGTGGCTATATCTCAGGTCTCAACTCGACTTATGGTTTGTTTGTTGATATTGATGTCGATAAGTTCCCAAGAACTTCATGGAACCAGTAAAACTTTTTTTATTTCTAAGTAAAGGTAAGTTCTGCAGTGTGCTGCCGACCTCAGTAGGATAAAATAAATATTAAGGAATTAGGAGGGGTTACACAAATGGACTCCAGCATTAATATTTTAAGACTGTAAACATTTTTTCAGCATTTGTATTTGAAGAAAATATTCTGTATCTGTATGTAGGTATATTTTAATTTTTAAATAATATATTATTTTATTTGTATATTGAACATCTTTTGGAGGCGCTTGAAACTAATCAACTTTAAGTATGTTTAGGTTAGGGTAAAAGCCGGATAGTTGCCTCGGACGGATACATGCCCCAGTTTTTAATACACTATTTTAGGAATATAAATTGTGTTGGGACTTTACTACAATAAGTAGTGCCCCCCCGCAGGCCTCAGTGCCTCGTAAAGCCATCGGGATATGCGTACGTGTTTTGTCAGTGAGCAAAAATCTTCCGCGGCGAAACTTTGACGGGCGTTATAATTATATTGGTAAGTAATTTCTATTGAATATTTTTATTACTGATCGTGGTTTCAGTCAACTTTTTGTTTCTTTGCATGCATTAGACTTTAAATTACATTGTTTATTATGTTTTATTGCTAAATAATTTTTATTTATTTCGCAAATAAAAAGGGCAAGTATCCGCATCAAAAAGGATAGTCGCCCTACTTACTTTCGCGGATAGTTGCCCCTAGAGTGACTAAAAATTTTTTAACAAGCAAAGACGGATTTTATTTATTTGTTGCTTCTTCGAATTTACTGTGACTAACTTGTTGTAAATAAAATAAATATCTGCTTAACTGTTTTATATATTTATTCTAGATAAGCAAAATGCCTCGCAAATATAAGCGAAAACTAGGCGTGGTGCCACCCAACATTATCTGGACAGAAGATAGCTTAGCATTTACTTGCCTTGGAAGAATTAAGACACAAAAAAGGTATCAATGAAATTTCTCGAACATACGGAATATCTTGGGGACAAGAAAAGCATTGAGAAGAAAAGAAAGAAGAAAATTAGCAGTGAAATTGAATCTGATAACACAGATATTACCTATGAAACAGAACAAAATAAAAACATTAAGGAAGAGAAGATTACAAATTTACAGTTCTGACAGATCTGACAGTAGTGGAAGTGAAGAAAATATCTTCATTTCAAAAACGCTTAAAGAGAAAGCCACCGAAGGATTACCAAACAAAAGAAACAAGGACGAAAAATCAATAAGAGACACTCAAAAGATATTAAAAGTCAAAAATGCTAATTCAATAGTAAATACGACTAAAAAAGTTTCAATTGATAATTATTGCGTAGAATGTTTTGAGAATTACAATTTGACTAAATCAAAATCAGATTGGATTCAATCTGAGATATGTCGGATGTGGTTGCATGAAACATTACAACATTCAAAAACTATTGTATGAAATGTGGAAAGTTAGAAACCTTAGCTTCTGGTAAAAAATAATGTTAATACCAAAGTTGATTACCAAATCGATGAGATTGTTAAATTACCAATTCTTAAGATAAATGCTAATATTTTATAATAACTTACATAACTTTAAGTTTGAATAATATTTTTATAATTTAAATCATTAAAACTAAAAACTATTTAATAATGTTAATTAATATTTCAAATTGTACTTAATAATAGATCTCTGTAAATTATAATGTAAATTATAAAGACAGTTAAATAAATAATAAATATTACTTTAATTTATATAAATTTCTTTCTATCCAAAATAAAAATCATACCGAGGTTACTATCCGCGCACGAGGCAAGTATCCCCCGAAGCATTTTCCACACTAGGCTACTATCCGCCATAGTAGGCAACTATCCCTTTTTTGAGAGGTGAAATAAAACAGTATTTATTCAAAACCATTATTAATTATGTATACAAAAATAGGCTATTATAGAAGATAAAGGACCTATGTTTTGAGATACATACTGAATAATTTTCAGCAAGTTCATATTTTTAAAAAATAAAGCTTTTTCGAAAAGTGGGGCAACTATCCGGCTTTTACCCTAACTTACCTACCTAGGTAACTGTAAGAAGTGATTTACAAAAACGAGGTTTTAAACCCTTAAAATTTATTTTCTTACTAACATTACAGTTGCAGCAATAAATGTAGATAAGTAGTTATAACGATGCAAAAAAATTTAAGAACTTATTCAGATTGTAATTTTCAGTGATAATTCCTTTTTTCTTTCTATAACTACAAATTTTTAGCGGTTTTTACATCTAGTCGTATTAATGACTAATATGGCCAGGAGTAAGATTTTTCATTCTTTAAAAGTAGTTTTGACTGATATTTCAGTGAACAGTTCGCACTTTAATCGTAGGACCTATCTACCTATTTTTCTTTCAGTTAAAAATACTGTTTTTTTTTTAATGATAGATACAAAATGTATGTGGTTTCATTAAGTAACATAACTTATGTCATGTAACATTATATAGACCTGTATTAATTTCTTTATTGTATACAAAATGAATACACAATTTTCTCTCCAAATAAACTTTCTACACCATGAAAACGTTTGCAAGTTAAGGCAAACTGATGTTGGTTTTGACGCGTGACGTCATAGATTTTCATGTCACGCCATTATCGCTGTGCCGTGGAGGGAAAGGAAAACCGAGTCGAGCTTAGCTGACGTAGGCGTTAGAGGAAAAAAAAAGCGGTTCTATAACGATTGACCAATCGCAAGCGAGGGAGGCGTGCCGACGGTACGCGATTGGTCGCCCCGCTTTACAGCTAACGCAGGGAATTAGCGATTGAAACGAACGATTATTGCTGAGTACCAAGTCAACCCAAAGTTTCCGTAATGAGTTTTAATGTTGTAATATAACAATTAGAATTAGTTTTACGTCTGTTTGTTACGCTAATTGCGTTAATTAAAATCGTAAAAGCACAGGGAACCGGTTTTATGTTAAGGTTCTTATTTGTTGGTTATTGTAATTTTCCCCTAGAAGAGTAGAAAAGTGATTTTTATTGCGTTAAAAAAAGCTGCGCACTGTTTTATTTGAATACTAATGATACGTCCTGGATTTAAAGACAATTTTAAACTAACGTTGAAATGTCCAAACCAAAGTATAATGGTTTAAGAGCTAGTAGGGGCTCCTAAACCGTTATATATTACGCTGTTACATTTATTCATCTCATCCAAACTATTATTGTGTGTCAGGCGGTGGTCACTTTTTGTGAGCACGTCTCGCAATGTCTCGCAAGAAGAGGCAGCGGGAAGAGGATCCTATCTCCCAGCCGTAAGAGGCTCGGGTGCAGGCAGCTGGCCTATGTCCGCCACCTTCTCCCATAACCGGGACCTGGGCGGTAGTCTTAAAGAAGACTATAGCCCGCCGTGAGGTTCTCCGAGATGGCCGGCGTACCTACTTCCACTTTCGGGTGCGCCAAGGTTCCGTCAGGGAGCGTTCAGCGTAGCCCTCCCCGCGCTGGACAGCCGTCATAATGTTCCCGCATAATGTTCCGGCCTATCTACGGCCGTGCTAGAAAGTCGTTGGGTTTTTAACCGGTCTAGGAGGCTGGCATACTAACCTCGCAACGTGGGGGACTCTGGGTTTCCCAACGTTAAAAAAAAGGCTTTTCTTGTGTTAATAGACAACGGCGAAAATTTGCAGACCGCTTGTCGGTTGAATATGTGGACGTTATCTATTTAAATTTACAATAACTTATGTAAACTATATTCAGCAAATAAATTATTTTAAATTTGAATTTGAACGGTTAATACGTCAGTCTGCTTTCTGACTTTTACTTAAAGAAAACTACTTTTCTTTACATTTTATATGACACAAGACTTCACATATTAAATAAAATACTTCATGCACGCATTTTATATACGATAGCAATTGTTACTAGTCCAAACAAGAGCAAGTAGTTTTCGTTCCCTCTGCCACATAATAAGTACCTACCTAATGGTACTAAAAGTGGTAACATTTTTTTTTTGTTTTTAAGGAGGGGTAATCAAACTTTACGGATTGTCCTTCGCCGACGAGAGCAGTCGGCGAAAGGGTATGTTGGGACTTGCCCGGTGAAGTGACTTATCACCGGGCAATACCGCACTAAAACCTCCCCATGTTCCACCATCGGCGGCAAATGTGAGACCCGGGATCACAACGAGGCCTCATCCCCAAGACTAGAATAGTACCTACCTCTGGTTTATCGGCGGTCGCTTCTTCTATTTAATTTAGTACTCTAAGGCCAAAGCATACCTAACAACTTGTATAAACAACAAAATGAAGAAACACATCTTAAGTTGCAATAAGTGACATTGTCCACATTGAATGCAGTCATTTTTACTTATTTACTTACCTACGCAAGTAAAGAGGTGGGTAACTATGTATTTACACGTTTCTTATAAGTCATGGTGTCCTAACCATAAAACTGGCCGTAACCCATTGTTTCGAGCCGTTCTCAAGGAAAACACCAAATGGAGGCAATAAAACTTTAAACCTATTTACTCACTTTGTTTAGCTATGTAACAATGAAAAATTGCTAAGCACCATGAAGCGTGGAGGCTGTTTCGTGCAAGTCACGTCTCAGAAGTGATGCAATCTATTATGTATATGGTAGATTTCATCTACATCTATTCTATTTTAACATAGTGACTGGGCACACAAGGCAGCCCTCGAAGCGACATAAATCACCGTCTTAAAAACAACCACCTCCAGTGCTATTATGTTTCGGTGCGTCATTACGGGATGCGAGAGATCATACCTTTGTGCCTGCCCAGGCTTTATCCTTAATCGGCTGCCCATTTTCATCCTGGCGTTGCTTGAGACTGATGGTACCTAACCATCAAGTAGGTATCAGGCCACATGCCTATTTTATCAATCAATATCAATACTAATAATAAATCTGTAAGGGTCGGTCACGGAGTAAGTTACTTTGTTTTCAGAGATATCGTGTTTATAGGCTCTATACATGATATTGAAACTAAATTGACGATTTTTAGAATTTTTTTCTGTATGTATGTATGTTCCTCCATAACTCTGAAACGAATTAACTGATTTTCATGAAACTTGACACAGGTTCATGAACGGTACACAGGATAGGCTACTTAATATTTTTCAACGCGAACGAAGTCGTGGACATCAGCTAGTTAATAATAAGGTGTTCGTTCATCTGTTATTATTCGTATTTATAAAATATTAGGAACTAGCTTTCGGCTTTGCCCGGGGTGCAATTTTTATATATAAAATTTTTTCCCCGTTTATCCCTCTTTCCTTTAGTGAAAACCGAATTAAAATCGGCCTAGCTTCTCTTAAATTTTTAGCTATTTAACATCAATCGAACTTGTGAAAATTAGTGAAATGGGCTGATGGTCTTCAAACTTTTGAATAGATCTTCATTAATTATAGCTAATAACAATACCGATTACGTCAACTTCTAAAAAAAAAACGGATCAAAATCGGTCCATCCGTTTGGGAGCTACAATGCCACAGCTGCCTGTGATTCACAGAGATGTACAGATACACAGATTTTTAAAAATCAAGATTTTATATTTCTTGATTCTAATTCTGAATTAGAATTAAAATTAAAACAGGTGTTTTACAATTTATTCAATTTCAAGTAGAAATCCTCACGACCGTTTTGTTTCCTAAAAACATAAAACGTTACTAACAACCCGAAGGATTTTTTTATTGCATTATTTGCAATAACAATTAAGTGTTTGAACACAAACACTACAACTGCTGCAACTTTCAAGCGCGGTCGTAAATTATCTCCGCGTGTCAGTTGGTAAGTAGGTACCTACTGCAATTTTTATTGCTCCTTTTCAAATTAAATTTCCAACGTGAGTTTTTAAATCGATTTTCCATTGGCGTTCCGCGACAATGTTGCCGTAACAAATTATATTACCATTTGAATATAGCTACAAGACATTCCGCAACTAACTTAGCGTTTAATGAAGTAATGCCGCCATCATTGAAATCGTAAAAGGTACAGTGGAAACCCATCTAGTCATAAAACCAATGCTGTAAAACGTGCTCTGGTGTGAGTTGGCGCAGTGCGACGTTCTTTTAGCATTGTTAGTGCTATTTCGCACAAGTGCCGAGTGGCCAACTTGTTTTATATGTCAAATTTTATGATGCCCGTACAGATGCAAGCCGCGTCGGTGCTTGAACCAAGTTTTTTATAGAGTAAAAACAGACAATCCCACATCAAAGCGAGAATTTACTGATGATTCATACAATACATACTCCATTCGCAAGGAGCAGGATTGAGGAACGAGGAAAGTGCTGGTTATGACACTAATTTGATGTTAAATTCTTAAGGTGAAACTGTAACCTAACTGGGTGTTACATATTCCTTACTGACTACGACTACGTAACTTAGCTAGAGCGTTAAACGTGGAAGGTTTGTGTACTATATGCTTAATTTTCAGAAAAATATTGCATCCGCGCGAAGTCGGGAGCATACTATTTTGTACTAATGTTTTACACAAGGAACTTAGTCAAAACAAAATTAACTACACTAAATTTATTGAGCGATAAAACAAAAAAGTCATTTGTTAAATACAAATGGACGCAGATGGTCGGGTGGAAGAGGCAAGAATGGCCGCTGGTCATGATTCCTCGGTACAGCAAATACGGGGTTAAGAGTGTGACGAAGTGTCCTTTGAATCGTTGAATGGGATTTTTAGTGTCGCCGGCACTGTCCGAGCACAAAGGGAAGTCATAAAGGACGTTAAGTGCCCGCGACCTTCTGACTGGAGTTTATGGCGCACTAGTGATGTGCCCCGGGCGTCGATTATGTTCGTTAATTCTTGTTTATGGTTACAATCACGATTGTGTTTTCATGGCTATCGATTGTCTAATTTGTTGCTGGTCATCAACGGTTTATTCTCTTATTTGATTCATTGATTTGCTGAACCCGGCCTCGCCTCCGATAACGGAAGGGTTGAAAATGGGAAAAATATAAATACGATAAAATAAATACGATCGCGTCAGATTTACAGAGGGGATGTTAAATGAACCTAAACTAAGCTTCCATTTAAAAGACTGACGATTCGAATGTGACGCAAACTCAAGGCAGCCTTTTGAAAATGCAAAAAATATTGCAATTTAGAAATACTCGTGCGAGTCATATTTTCATACAGACGGTTCAGCTTAAATTCCTGACCGTGCTGATCCATAATCTGAAGATTAGTTGGAGGAATTTTCTTAATACACCCTCTATCTATAGGGTTTTGAATCTGTAGCTCCCTCCACCGATAAAAAAGTATACCTATCTACATAATATAACCTTTTTTGCCATAGATATATGTATTTTTTTAAATAAATGTAGTATAGTTACTCTTTATAACATCAGCTATCTGCCAGTGAAAGTCCTGTCAAAAGCGGTTTTTAAACAAAAAACGATTTTTAAACAAAAATTTTAAAAATAGTTTTTTTTTTGTTATAAATATCGTATATAATTTGATATACATTTAGTAAAAAGCAGTTATTTTGACATTACATACACTTCAATTTTATTTATTAGTAGGTATAGATACCTATAGATAACGGCATGTAGGAAGATAGTTACCCTCGACTATGATACACATAGCTCCAGCAATATCTGGGTTATGAGAGTCCGCTTCCGACAGTAAAAAATCAACTAAAGGACTCTAATAGTCATGACTCATGAGCTTTGATATCTCGTACTCGACATAACACCACAAGTGGTGTTATTTGAGGGTGGTCTTCTGTAAAGAATACGTCAGAACGGCTATCTTGTTTTCGATTATGGACCGCAGTGTACACTGCATTTACTGAAACAGTGTATGGTCATAAATGAAAAATTATATTATATAGTAGAAGTATTGTACCTCAACTTATATTATTACAAAATCTTTTTCCTTTTATGGTGTCACTTTTTTACAAAGATTGGCGACCATGAATCATGAAGCTCAATGAATCGTCAAGAATCGTGAGCTGTTCCACGAAAGAGGGAGCGAATGCTTTTAATACTAAAACATTCTTTTAAATTCTTCAACAGGGATGTCTTTCAACCAGGATTATACATATGTATATTTTATTTAAAACTATCTGGTGCCCCCGACTTCGTCCGCGTTAAAATATAAAAATAAAACTCCTGACGGAGAAAAATGTTTATCGCTATGACGACCTTAAATATTTCCAGGTTAAAAAGTATGTTATATGTTAATCCAGGTAATAAACTATCTATGTGCCAAATTTCATCCAAATCCGTTCAGTAGTTTTTACGTGAAAAACATATTTATCTACATCCATCCAAACTTTATCATCTATATAAATAAAATCAGAGTGTCTGTCTGTGATTTGCGAAAAACTGCCTCAAAATAAGCTTAGAGAGTCATTCGCATGCTGTTAAAACGTAAATAACTTTTTTTAGAATTGTTGTCTGTCTGTCTGTCTGTCTGTCTGTCTGTCTGTTCGGGGTAATCTCAGAAACGGCTGAAGCGATTTCGATGAAACTTTGCAGACATGAAGAGGGGGTCGTCAGGAGTAACATAGGCTACTTTTTGTTTATGTAAATTGCGGTACATACACCAAAATAACATTTTTTACAATTTTTGTCTGTCTGTCTGTTTGTTCCGGCTAATCTCTGAAATAGCTAGACCGATTTTGACGGGACTTTTATTGGCAGGTAGCTGATGTAATAAGGAGTAACTTAGGCTACGTTTATTTTAGAAAAATACACCCCGGACGAAGCCGGGAGCGGGCCGCTATAAACAATAAAAAACGGGATCTATGCAATATATTCGAGTTTTTCAAACGCGATATTTTTTCTTTTACTGAAAAAAAGTTACTAACCCTGTGACAATAAAAAAAAAGATTTTTTTCGTTCATAACAATTGCATTTGTTGTTAACAACTGAAACGAAGGTTCATGCAATACGATGAGTTCTCCTTGCGGCATATCTTTTCTTTGGCTGAGTCGCTCATTATGTATTATTAATAGGAACGGATTTTTTTTCGCTAACATTCTAGAAAATTCTAGATGTTTATAGAAAATTCTAGAGTTTTTAGAAAATTCTAGAAGTTTCTCGAAAATTTCAGAAGTTTCTAGAAAATTCCAGAAGTTTCTAGAAAATTCTATGAAAACTTTCTTCACTTTTTCAGATAATTTAATAAGATTTTTTGAAATTTCAGAACATCGTCAACATTTTTAGAAATTTAAAAATTTGTTAAACCTGATGGGTGATTTGTTATATTTATTTTATTTATTGTGAAGGAAGTAGTGAGGCTATCTTAATGCATAAACATCATTCTCATTAAACTCGAAAAGTCTATGTACACGAATAAGTTGAAACATTTATCTTTTCTGCCTAACGATCATCACTCAGCTTGATAGACAGCTTTAGTATTCATCGAAGTTTTGAGATAGAATATACCCATATTTCGCCGAACTGCGTTCTCTTATCTCAGTTGAACTAATATACACAGGAAAAAGACAAAGTTACGCACAATTAAACAAAAATCAATTCGCTCACGCAGACAACATTATTAAAATTACGTTTTTTAATATTATAAAACAAAGTCCCCCCGCCGCGTCTGTCTGTCTGTATGTTTGCGATTCTCAAAAACTACCGAACGGATTTTTATACTGTTTTCATTAATGGGAAGAGCGTTAAACGAGGAAGGTTTCTACGTTTAATTTGCAGAAAAAAAAATTGCACCCGTGCGAAGCCGGGAACGGATCGCTAGTTTATAATATGCGTAGGATACGACATATGCACAGATAATCCATTCTAAGAAGTGATACAGGAAGATCTTGTTATGAACTTTATCGTCTGTAATAATATTACTTATACACACACTATAAACAATTATTTGATGTGTAACCTAAATATTTACTCGAAAATTGATAATTGCATGTAATTGCTTCTTAAAACAAACTTGTTCTTAACACACGCCACGCTTTGTTCATTCATAAGTTCCGTGAACTGTTATGAAAGGCTTTTCAAAATAAGAGCTGGTACACACTAGGCGTTTTGAAGCGCGCGCTTACGCTTCAAAACTAATACTGTGGCCGCGCCAAAAAAAAACTAATACTGTGGTTATATCTTAGTATTGGGTACACCAAAGGAAATTAATTACCGTTTAATGAACTCTGTACGACCATTTCTTTCGAAGTTACTATATCCAAATTTTTGCGAATACTATATAACCATTTCCTACTAGTCTACAATCTGATCTCAGATCTCAGAGATCTTAGAGAAACGTGCGACTTTCTTATTTTATTTTTAATAAAAATGAACACGTAAGATCCAAAAATACTTTCGTGCTAAACGAAGGCTTTACCATTTGTATTTTCAGACAATTAATCAATTTATTTTTTTCTTTTCAGCCGTAAACCTCGATACGCTGGTAGAAAATTGTCACAAGCTCCTGGAGAAGTTCCACTACTCTTGGGAGATGATGCCTTTAGTGCTGGTCATACTAAACTACGCGGGCAGCGACCTGGAAGAAGCTTCGAAAAAAATTGACGAAGGTATGTACCGTCGGATATATATTTAATTTTTGCGAAGCGCTTGTGGCGAATGTTTTAATTAGTTCCTAATTGATATGAATAAGATGATTTTTATGTTGCGATACCTACAGTATTTTAAATTTAATTCGGATTTTAATTCTAATGGAAATTGGAAGTTCTTGTAACTTATTACAATTAGCTGTTTGTCGAAGATCTAATATACATACAGCTTCGTTTAAAAAAAAAAACGTTTTTAGTTGTCGATTTCAAAAATACATATTTATTTGTAAACGATAAAATACTTATCATAAGATATACTAAGCTAAGAAGGGACAACATCTTGGCGAATTACCAGCCGGAAAACTCCAAAAGAAACGTGCTATCACGCATCTAAGACACCCCCCATCAAGTTAACCTTTAGAAAGTTTATAGAAAGCCTATTCTATATCTAAAAGCTTGACTCTATTATACACGGATGGCAGTAAAATCCAGGGGAGGGTGGGAGCTGCGGCTCAGTTTAACCATCCATAGATGGTTCTATGTGTTTATATGTGGCTGCGGTTTCTATGTGGACAAGAAACAAAGAAAACAACTCACTTAAAATCAAGCTTTCGGTTTACTGCTCGGTTTATTAGGCCGAATTAGTTGCGATTAGGGACGAAGCACTAACCAATTATGGCTCTCAAAGTGAATGTAATATTCTCTCCGACTCAAGATCAGCCATAGAAGCAAAATGCACAGGTACATCTCGAACCCGAATGTTATAGAAATTCGTAGACACATGAACAAACACAATAGACAAGGGTGCAGTTGCAATATCAAACTACATATACTGGATAAAGGGCACAGGAAATGAGCGGGCCAGCTTGGCGTGGCAGACCGCCCTCCGCAGCTCCGTGCTACGACTGACTTTCGCTGTCCAAAGCAAAGCTCCTTATCAAAAACTCCACAATTGTGACTTGGCAGGAACGCTACACTAGAACCGACAACGCTGCAGCTACGAATTCTTTCTTCCCTGCGGTCTGTGACGCATACAAAACCTTCCATGCCGTGAGAGTAGCGGTGAATTTCAGAGCACAGTAAAGTTGTTTACCGGACACGAGGGTTTCAGGGTTGCCTACACAGGTTTACTCTGGCGGAAGATACGACTTGCCCATGCGTTGGAGTGACACAGGAATCAGTGCTTCCTTCACGTATACTCCTTAAAAGCCACATTGATTTTTAAGCCCTTTTAAGACTGAGATAGCTGAACCTGAAATTAGATCTCTGTAGGCTATGCCACTGGTATGTAAGTACTATTAGTTCTCTCAAGGAAACTGTCTACATTTTATTTTGATTTTCTTGATCCTTTTTTACATTCTGGTTCTTGAATTTGAAATAAGCACGTACGAAAATGCTAACTGATTTGAAATATCGATATTTTGTCTTTTTAAAATACTCCCAAAAAATTTACTGGAGCTATTTTTGATGGCTTATAGCTGTTTTCTATAGTATGAGATAAAAGGTGCAGTAATATTTTGTTATTAATTATGTATAAATAAAAATACATAAATGAACATAAAAATCATCTAAATTCATCTAAGAAAAACTCGTTAGAAAATTCTCTTTAATTCCCCATATTTTCACTAAAAGAGCTATAGTAGGGTTGTCATATGTTTAATCGTGTAATTTTGTTATTAATTTAATTTTTCGTAAATATTGTCAATTATTAATTATTTAAAAAAATAATAAAGAACTGCAATTCTGTAGCTGAGGGGTAAAGAATCGTAAGTAAGTAACTTTTTGAAAGTTTGATTTTTTTTTAAATAAAATTACAAAAGAAAACGATAATAATAAACATAGTATTTAATAACAAAGCAATAAAGTTTTTTTATTTTTATAATGGCATTTTAATTATCTCTACTGTAAACTTTGATGATTGGTCATTAAGGTCCTTTTCTTATCAGCTACAGAATTTTCATTTTCATGAACAATTAAACTCATGGCAGCCTCAAACCCTCTGGCTGCACGCCATGCGAATGTTGAAAATGCGCGATTCTCTTTGTTCACAGGCAAAATGTTGATCAACGAGTACGCGAAGAGACACAATTTGAACATCTTCGACGGTCTTGAGCTACGGAACTCGACACGCCCGTACGGACTTTAAAATACAGTAATATTAGTTGTTCCAAAACACACTAACAACACAGACGAATATTATTCGCATACAGACGCCCATACACACACACACAATCACACACACACCCACACACACTTAAAAAATATTTCCTCCAACTGAGTCAAATGTTATTAAATTAGTAATTTCTTTTCCAAATTGTTTTTTTTTTTAAATAATACTTATTAATTGCGGGAATAAAAACTGTGCATGAAAAATTTAGTAATATTAATGTTTTTTTTTTATGTCTAATGTTCTTTTTATTTTCTAATTAGGAGTATCGTTCAAAAATTGTCTGCAAATACACGTCAAGTCAAGACGACGTCGTTTAAAACTATTCAGGTGCGTGCAACATTTTTTACAAAACTGCATTATTTTTTAATATTATAAAAGTATACTTGGGGTTAGAATCAATTAAACACAGTCTTACTTATTTTAACAAATAAAATTTTAATGAAAACTTTTTCTGTACAGACACAGCTAATTAAAGTACACAAAAAAAAAACTATAGTAAATGTCAAATGTTGTATTTATTTAAACAACACTTGACATATATTTGCATTCAATTAAATCACATTAAAGCACACTAACTCATTCAAATACATACATAATAACACTTTTTTGCATTTACACCAACAAAAATTATAACTGAATTAGCAATATCGATAAAAATACATTCAATATCGATCGATTATCGATATTGATTACATTCAATATCGATAAAAATACTAAAATGTATGTAAAAATAACTTGTCACAAATAAGATTTAGACAAGGCTTTATTCGTTTATCCCAGTGCTACTACTGTTACAAGTGTTACAGTTACTAAGTGTAGCTTAGCGTGGATCTTTAGTCAAAGTAAAGGTAGTTATTAATTACTTCCGTATTTAACAGACGACATAGTGTTTCGTACAAACACTCGAAACTAAAACCCGTTTGCAGAGATTTTCTGTTTACGCAGACCTTTCGGCACTTCATTGCCGTGTACAATTATCGTAACTTTCGTTATTAGAGTTTGCTGGTTTGCTTAATTTAAAAGCTGTGATTTATTTATTTATATATTTTTGTTTTTATTTTTATTTTCATCTATCTAATTTCATTTAATTCATTGTTCCAGTATGAATTCCATTCTTTAAGAGTTTTATTACGTAGAACGGAACATATTATCTTTTGTTTTACTCTTGTTAAACTAACTCTTGTTTATCCTATCTTTTTGTTTTTGTTTTCCGATAACTCTTGTTTATCGGCTATCAATTTATTGTCAATAAATTATTCTGTGACGTTTTAAATAATGATATAACTATCTATTTATATAATAATTAATATTTAATTTTATTTTTCTATTTGTTCCATTATAAAAATGTAAGAACCGTCGAATTTAACGAGGATTCATTGTTTAAACTCCAATACGTATTTGTTAATACACGATTTTCAGTTGTTCAAGTTTTTATTGTTCTTAAACGGATTCTTGATCTAATTTACACATACAAAATCAACGACGTGTTTATATGTACACGTTTACCTGTTTACATATTTACACCGGAACCGGAACGTATCTTATGGGGACCCTGGTATATCATTATTTAAATTTAACGATAAAGCCAAACGCTAATTCAGTTTTGTTTACTGTAATTGATCTCAGAAAAACATACAAAAACCACGCACAAAATATAAAAGGCTATTTTGGATGCTGTAAATTACCTACATTTTTTTCATTAAGTCATTTAATTCCTTATGAATTAGCTTTATTTTCAAATTTATTATAAGTTTACAAACCATCGGACTTACAATATAATAAAATAATACGACAAAATCGGACTTAAGAGCTTTGCTTAAATCTCGCTTTTGCAGAATAATACTTTTAACAGTCCTTGTTATGTTAAATTTGGTAAACAAAAATATATTATACATGATTATCTTTCAAAAATGTAACTTTTTCAAACACGACTACCTAATATAGTAACGTGATTGTCAAAATATATGTGTATTAATAAAAATATTAATAATTAAAATTATTAAAATAATAATTTTGTTACTTTTCCTTTGGAAATCAGACTTCTCCGACTGATAAAAATATTTATCGAATTCTTTTGTTAAATTACAGTATTTTATTACAATTTATGTATTATGGATGTGTATAATTTAGGCAAACAAAATGGTCTTTTATATCATCATTCACTTAAACTTGCACACGTACACACACGATCCATAATAATAATAATAAATACTATAATATTATATATATACAGTGACGAAATCAAAAATCAATACATAACAAAGTTCTTTCTAACTAGTCATGATTTCCAATTTACAGTGACCGGACAAAGGTGGAGAAATTCGAAATTTAAAGTTTAAAAAAATGTGTGACACTCCTTCCTCGAGCCTATAGTGATGTGATATAGTGTGTGTGTTTGTTAATAAATATTTATTTTTATTTAGTGTTATTTTCTTTTGTAGGAGAATGCTGAGCGAAATTAATAATATAAGTGGTGTACTATCTTCGTCCATGAAGTTGTTTTGCGAATGATACTTTCTTTTACAAGTGCGTTGTGTTGTGTGGACGCGTGCTGTGCTTTGCCGTGTGTCGCGAACATCGATGGACCGTCTACCTTGTACGCTGTCAAACTATTGGTAAGTTATAGATTACAGACTTAAATTTTTTTTCTAATTATATTATTTTAATGATATTATACAAATAAGATATGTCATCGGCTAAATGTTTAAAAGTAGTTATAATGTTTTTTAGGTACATTAAACTCAGTATACTTTTCAATATGAAGACAGCTAACATATCTATTACATAGTAACATATCATTGATCTTAGAATCATCGAAGTACCTACTACAACTATTTGCGTCACAAATGCCAAAGCGGCACCTAAAAAGTACGCCTCAAACAGAATCATGGCGGAGTCTTGCCCGCGCGTCAATGGTAAAAGTTAGTTACGACCAAGTTCTACTGTTGATTTTAAACTCTAATGTGTTGACCTAAAGCGTAGTAACTATTATTTAATCTGAGCCTAGTCACATTTTTTTAAAATGACAAATGTTTGGTTGATTTTAAATGACAGATGACAGAATTCATGCTCTATGCATATAAAATACCTATGTCACTGAAATGTTCCATAAAGTTCGTAGTGTTTTGTATGGCGTGCGAAATCCATAGTTGTAGTACATTGATGATCAGAGTGCAAAACATACCAGAAGACGCCTTCAATCTCAATTACATGCATTGCATTCACTTTGTCCATAAACACTATAGAGTTTAACGCGTTCCACCAAACAAACAATCAAACTCTTCACATTTAATATGCCAAGAATATTTTTTATCGTTTAAATCAGGGGTTCCCAAACTTATTTTGTCTACTGCCCACTTTGAGAGTAAATTATTTTTTAGCGCCCCCATTTTTTCACCTACTTAAAAACCACTATAACTTCAAATTAAATTAATCAATTATTATTAATTATATATTAGCGGAGATTAAACATTAACATTTTCTGGGTCTCTTACCGCCCCCCTTTAGGCCTGCAGCGCCCACAAGGGGGCGTTATCGCCCACTTTGGGAAAGACTGGTTTAAATGTTAGAAATAAGTTGATAATAGAACCAAGCCTCTAACTCTGGGTAAGGTTTCTCGCAAGCGAGATATCACTTCGAATAGGTAAGTGCTTACTGTACCTGTATCAAGTATAGAGTAAGTGTACTGAATTTTAATTAATATATTATAAATTTTCAATATATTGCCTCTATCCAGTCAGTACTTTTACTATACTTGACTCATTAAAATTTTACGATTATAATGCAACATGTACAATGTTTATGTCACTGCAATAACTTTTGAAGTTGAACAATCTGTACTTAGTATAAATACTTAACTATACTTAAATACGTTTAGACGGCGAAGTCGTAAAAATGGGCTTGGTCGCAAACGGGTACGATTTATAGTAAAAAACAAATATGAATTAAAGAAATATAAATATCTTAACACGTAAAACCTTTTACAAACGACATTACACACGTAATTATTTTTATAGTTAACTTAGTATACTTCAATTGAACCAGAAGTTGTCTTGGTATTCAGCGCCTCTTGAAGTACAATGAAGATTAAAATATTATAAGAAGTAAGTCAAGATAAAGAGTTGATAGAACAACAACAGCCTTACCTATAAACGTTACTTAAATTATAAGTAATACTTAGGAACCACTTAAGAAAATTTTTTACTTATAAACGTTAACTTTAATTTGTTGCTTAGCAATGTCTTAATGAACTGTCAAACACTACTTAAGAAGATAAGTAGTGATTAGTTAATACGATGCTAAGAAGATGATTAGTTGATTTTTATAAGTAAGACAGCAAGTGTTTGCGACCAATCATTCGAATTTCGAGTAGACATAGACAAACAGCAATTCGGTACTCAGACTCAATTGGAGCAATATACGTGAAGCAAGTCATGTGATGACTATAATAATATATGATTGAAGTACATTAATTATTTGTATATTTCCATTCCATCTGCTTGCAATAAGCTACTGCAGTAAGTCTAAAGACTAATTGGGTCCTATACTAAACAATATGAGATTGTGGGTAAATATTACCTTGATGTATTTCTTCTTTTGATAATTTTTCATCTGAGCTCGGTCATTAGAATCATCACAATAATTGAATTGTTACTTGTGTTGTGTTGGAAACATTTTGTTTGCAAGTATAGATTTATATTCCAAATAAAAATTTATATTTACAGAAATATAAAGGAGCTCTTTTATTTATTTATTTATTTATTTATTTATATATTTATTTATTTATTTATTACTAGTGACCGCTCCCGGCTTCGCCCGGCGACAATTTTTTTTACGTATAAATCTTCCCTGATTATCCCTCTATCCATAAGTGAAGACAGAATTAAAATCGGGCCAGCCGTTCTCGAGTTTTAGCGAGACAAACGAACAGCAATTGATTTATATATATGTTACGGCTAAAGATAGGTGTGAACATAAACTTAAGTTTAACCGGCTAATCTTAAGTTTATCTTTGAGAGGCGGCTAAAGTTCGATATCATGTTAGTTTGCGTCGTGAATTTCCATCTTTAGCCGGTTAATGTGCACATTAACCGAAACAAAACGGCTAAAAATGTTTCGATGGATGCGTCGGGGCGAACATGTCTCTTGAGGGGGCGGAGGGGAGACGATGCGCGCAGACAGACAGGCTGACGGTCCACTTGATGGTAAGGTGGCTACCGTCGCCTGTAACACAAGCAACGCCATGAGTGCTACAAGTGCGCTGCCGACCATAGAAGGATTAAGGATAAGGGAGGGATGGAGCTCCTTATTATTTTATTTTAATGACTAGATATTGTTTTATTAACACTGCAGAAGTTTTTTTTTGTAATTTTAAATACAGAAGTATCTGTAATTGAACAAATGTTTTCTTATTATTTTATTTTAATGAATAGATATTGTTTTAAGTTATTAACGCTGCAGAAGTTTTAATTTGTAATTTTGTATACCTACATAATGAGAGTGATTATTTTGTCTAAATAGTAAACATTATTATACCGTTTCCTTTTTCATTTGCTTCTACATTTTTAGCCAAGGGCCTGCAGTTAAACTTAAGTTTAGCCGGCTAATGATAGATGAAACTAACATTAACATCTCCTATGTTCACAGCTATCTTTAGCCGTAACATATATATATCACAAAGCCTTCAATGAACCGGCATCAATTAAAACACTTCTAAGTAACATCAAATACATTATACCTACAGCAATAAATAAATAAATAATATTTCGAACAGGTTAATTAAAAAAATAACACGAACATAACAAGGTTCCCTTTAAAAGATACTGATTGAATTACTTACACAAATATTTTTGTATTTTCTTTGAATCGTTCCAAACGGATCGCCTGCTCGATTCTCATTACCGAGTTGCTACGTTTTACTGCCCCCCTATTACGGCATTCCATTTAACATTTTTACAATCCATAATTGCGAATATAAACGTGTAAAATACTAAAACTCATCGCGGGCCGAAATAAAATATTATAAATAGTGGCAGTTATCCATATTTATACGAGTCATCTGATAAAATGTACTGCCATAACTATTTTTACTACGGTTTGATACGCGGCAATTTGTAATTCAACAAATTGTGCTCGTGGCAATTACAAAATTGATAGTTGTTAGCTTCAGTTGAAACATGTTTGAACTGTCTTTCTTTCTTTAATAATTATGATATTACTATATCCCATAACCATACTATTATTAGTGTAACCATATACTTGTATATATGTGTTCATTCCTTTTAATATCAGCTATCTGCCAGTAAAAGTCCATGCATCCATCCAAAAAACATGCATCCATGAAAAACCAGAGGTCGGCCGCTAGTATTAAATGAAAATAATACTAAATAAATAGTTTTGAAGTCAATTTCGTGTAAACAACTTTTGTTTTGGTGCAGAATTATTTTCTTTACCGCAAAAGTAATTACCCGCATATGGATGCTGAAGGACAGTCCCCTTTCCGGAAACTATTATCTAACTGGCGGCAGTTGCCAACCTCACAGAAGACCACCGTGTTCGGTTCTCGGTTTTCACTCCAAACTATTGAATTTGTTTGTGCTGTATCAACATTGGTACTTAATAAGGTATAATTAATTTAGATCTATTTTTCGAACTCAGGTTTATTTCAGTCTTAAAATTTTATTTATAAAGTGTTTTTTTTTTCTGTTCATTTGCTGCAACATTGTAGCAAAACTATCTAAATGGTAATGCGTTGTATATAGGTAGGGATTATTATGAAAATTTATCCTTTATCATTTCGCGATCTCATATATGTCAATAATATTTGTCACCTAGAATAATATTATATTGCATTTCATAGAACGTCAAAGCAGCTTCTTGTTGGCATAAAATTAGTTTGGAACAAAATAACCACTGGAAAACATTTAAGCCCTTGCAGCTATTCATGTTCATAAAAACCCATCACTGTCCCTTTCGTGCAAGTGATTGTAGGCGTGGGAGCGAGAGGGATGCGAATAGCATGCAACATTGTATGGTAACCGAGTCAATACCGGAATAGGAGTCTGTAAACGTACCCGTATTTCTTGTATAGGTATTATCAGAAACAAAAAGTGGTTGTCAACGTTTAAGGGATCTCATATTACGAATAATCTTTTTTTTTGAATGTCAACTTTTTTGGAGATAAAATGGCAGATTGGAGATAAAATAATATTCGCTTAAACATAGCAAAGTATTAAATATAAAAAATATGAAAATTATGAAAAGTAAATTTAAATTAATTTAAAGAACTTGGGGGTTCTTTTCGCTGTTGTTTTTTTTTTTGACGCAGATATTAAATAGTCGCAAAACGCCATCTAGTTTAATAGTGGTTAACTAAATCTTATTCAATTTGGGACGTAATGGCCGCCATAGACGTTCAAGTAATTTGATCAAACAGGCTAGTTCAAACAGTTTGGTCAAATTGGCATGACCTTTAGGGTGGTTTCGGAGATTAGTAGGAACGCATCATCGTGTCCCGCTGCGAATTACGAAAATAAACATTTCTCATTTATCACTTTATTTTAACAGAATACATTTTTATGCATTTCCTTGTTTAATTTATAAAAAGTCTACTTTTTCGGTTTAAACACTGACATTCACCTTAAGGCGTATAGTAACATGTAAATCAATATTCCCTGCAGTTCAGATAGTAAGCTAGTTTCAAACTGTGTAATGTTTCTCAGAATCGCAGCACGGCAACACGGGTTAGTACTTAAGGCTAGATCACACTGACGTTAAAAACAGCGCGATTTTTTTTCCAACTCTTGTACAAACCGTAAAAGGTATGTAAATAACAGCAAACTTCTTAGTAATATTCAACAGATAAACGTATTCGTAAGTAAATTTAGAGGCAATGAATGTTAAGACAACCAGCTGTAAATGGAGTTATCGTAATATGTATATAACAAACGATCTATAAATAGCAACTTTTAGCTTCGCACTGATACAATTTTTTCTGCAAACTAGATATTTAAACCTTCCTCGTTTATTGCTCTTTCCATTAGTGAGAACTGTATCAAAATCCGTTGGGAGATTTAGAAGTAGCTAGCGAAGAAACAACCATAGATGGGACAGCCACTTTTTTATCTACATATAGATATTATTAAGTTAAATTTTATAATTAATACCATGTATAGGAAAGTACAGTTTTGTATGTATACAGGTATAGTATAGTATTATGGTATATGTATTAAATGTAATTAAGAGAATCCGAATAATATTCTGTAACTGTAATGTCTGCTCAAATGGAAATAAATAAATAGATAAAATTTGATGACCTACTTGATAATGATAAAAAAATCCCATGATTTTTATCATTTTACACACTACTTTTCGTCAATTTTGGAGCCATTTACAATAAAATTGTATTCCAATTAAAATTTTATTATATACGAACTGTGCGAAGACGCTTCATTTAAACCACACTGTATACTTCCTAAATTATTCGCATTCTGTTTAACTTTGGAAATACGGGTTCCATTTAAAGATTGAATAAATTTATGTATTTGTTTAAATAAGTAGCTAGGTAACTTCGCTCTGTTCTTTACAGAAATCTATTTGCTTCATCACTGATCTCTTCTCTTATAGAACAAGACCATCGACTTAATATGTTAAATAGGGCTATAAAAACTTCTCGAATCGCGTAATCTCGTACAAAATAGGTTTAGCACTAACCAACTCGTGATTTCAATTAAAAAAAAACGTTTAAGGACTATCTGCTTTTATATTGATGCGGTTGATGGTAGGTGCTTACAACATAAGCAAGGTGTTGCAAATATGCTGACGAACTCAGTAGGATGAGCAAGGGATAGGTTCGTTTAAACTGATTTATCCACTTAAAATCAGACTTCATTGAATCCGGGAAGATACAGCTCACCTCTTCTAGTGCCATCTCCTATCGAAGGTCGGCTATCATTATGACTATTCTAACCCTCGAAATTCTTGAGATTCTTGAGCCAGGAAGTACGTCGTCTGCCCAGCTTGCGTCTTCCTTGTATTTTCCCTTGCATGATCAGCTGCAGTAGATTATACTTTTCGCCGCGCATGATATGACCAAAGTTTTCTGACTTATGGTTACAACTTTTTTGTTCATTCTCTGCAACCCCCGATTAGAATTAGAGGCAATACAAGAGAGACAAAAATAGTAAGATTGATATAATGACAATTTTAAAAATGTAAGTCCTAATTATTTGTTATTTTATCCTTATTTTATTTATTTATTTATTATAATATAAAGGTGGCAGACAGGCTGGCGGCTCACTTGATGATAAGTGGTTACCGTCGCCTAAGGACAGTCAGCATGGTACGGTCAGCGTAGTACGGTGGTAAAAACTTGGGTTTTACCACCGTACTACGCAACTTGGCATTAGTTGGAACAACTCATCCATTATTATGATTATTATCAATTATTATGATTTCTGTGGTATTAGTTAATATTTATCGGTTCAAAATTCAGCTTGTGTTGTTTCATGTGGGTATAAGCCTTAGCTTAGAATATAACAGAGGTGTGGGTCTGCCAAATGTACATCGCACTTAATCAACATTCGGGACAAAACAATTAAAATGTGTTCAATTAATCGCGGTCGTCCGGCTCATTTGTGAATCGTTTGCTTCGTTAATAAACTGTCAAACACATTTAACACAGATACAAAGATAATGGATGTGACATAGCTGCTGTAATTTAATCTTTTTTTTTTCATTTATTCATTTTCTTCTATCATCATGGTGTTTGGTGACATTCAGTTATTATTATTATTTTTAAATCTATTTAGAAAACCTCCGGCATATGCCGCATCCTGTACCTATTTGCTATTCCATTCATACTAGCTCTCGCTTTTATTTTACAATTTTACAATGTCTTAATCTTCTTAACTAACTAACATGTTATTTTAATTTAAATTTAATATTTAACTAAATTAAAATAACATGTTAGTTACTTAAGAAGATTAAGACATTGTAAAATGTAAAAAGCATAAAAAACACTAAATAAATTCAGGAAGTTGCGAGCAATATTCCTGTAAAGATAACAGTAACGAGCAAATATTCCCGTTTAAGTAATAAAAATACAATATCTATAAAACACACGGACAACTATTACTGTTGTATGTTTGTTTAGTTAAAACAAGCATGCTACAAGAAACCAGTCATCTTAATTACATATTATGTAAGTAATCAATGAATTTATTCGCATTCTCGCTAATATTCATTGATAGTTTATACTGACGATAAACAATTAATGATACAATAGAAAATATACTTTAGTTGTAAACTTATTTAATAGCTTTCTCGAATGGAGCCACGGCTAACAGCTAGTAATATAATTTACTATTACATAAATATTTTTGAAATATTTGAAAAACATCCTTTAGTGTATCAATGGACTAGATCTACTATTATGAATAACTTTTCAGAAGTATATACCTCATCATATCCTTCTGAAAAATGGTTCATATCATAATAACTATATATAGTATATAGATCACTTATATAGCTTTAATCTAATCGATTGATATTGTAATAAAAGGATTGTATCTAAATGCCCATAAAGTTAAATTAATCCACTAATTCCTGGTTAGGTCCTGAACAGAAGAAAAATACTAAAGCGAAAGTCTTTAACTAAATTGCACACGACGACGGAATTAATGTCTTAAGAGTGTCACGATATTCTAGACCGATTTCAATGTTTATTCGTTTTGAGCTTTCATTTAATAATCTTGATTTTAGGCGTCAATGTTATGGTAATGTAAATACGTGAACGGCATGTCTGTAATGTACATAGTACTTTACATATAAAAAACTATAATCCAACAATTTCAAGACAAGTTTTATGATTTTCGCACCGAACTATTTTAAGACAAGTGCATCCGTATAACACAGCTAGTTTACCTATAAGCCAAGAAATGTCTCTAAACAGTGCCACAAGTTCGAGTTAAATTTCACACAAGATTATTTGACATGATGTCAATAAATCGTATTCCATTCGTGAGCTCGGCAACAATTGTTAGTGGCATGTAATGTCTCTTCCATACACACAGTGTTCTCTGTATTTTGCATACAAAAGGGTGCCCGGTAAGCAAGGAGAAAATTCGATTTAAATTGCTAAAACCTGCTTTGGATTTCACTAAGTAGCGGTCAGTCCACTTTGTATTACTTCATTACAGCTTAATTGGATGCAGTGCCGTGCCTTACTTTTAACATCGCCTGTAGCTATAATAGTACATACATCAACCGGCACATCTTGTTAAAATTATTTTTGTATGAACACCTGTCTAGGTGCCAACATGGGAACGTACTGAGATGGGAATGAATTTTATTTCTTAAAATTTATACACACAAAAATTTATTAAAATTCATTTATAATACAAAATGTAAATACAATCAACTGAACTTGTATTGTATGTCATACTTTCATCGATACATTCGCCCCTTTCGGGGTGTGCAAATATTTTACGAGTATATTATATATTCAGAAAACATTAATTAATTAATACTATATTTAATCTTCAATATTACAGTATTTTTAAAGATTTTTTTTAACGAAACGAAACGAATTAGGACGAACTTTGCATTAAGATAGACTATGACCTGGTATAAATAAGAAAGTTCAGTACACATAAAGTTTTTTTTGTGAAATATGTTCCATTGCGATAATAGGTCAACCATATTATTTGTTATCTCATCTTCACCTCAGGTATTTTGATATTTAATTTTATTGTTGTAACATGTTGATGGTTGTAACATTTATCTCATAATATGTTCATATTAAAATTACTCTCAGCTCCTGTGAATTATCTGGCGCTAGATCTCCCTGCCTAACCCTTTGTTTTATAAGTTGTCCTATAAATTGGGTTGAGGTCGGGACCACTCCATAACTCGAACTACACTCACGCAATTTTGTACTCACATTACCGTATAAGGGCGAACATTATCGTGATTTAATATTGAACTTTCACCTACAAATCTAGGAAACCGTTCGTGCCTCTTAGAAGATACGTAAAACTTGGGTTGAAGCCGGTTTTAGAACTTCGATAAATAATTTAAAAATCTTTGTAGTCATATCCTGAGTCATAGTCATAGTCTGGCTTCCCAGGCAGCCCCTTAGTCAGAGTCAGAAAAACTAGAACCACTTTCCTTATTTCCATTTTACCCTTTAATTTATCAAGTTCAGCAAAGAAACTTACAATTATTTTTTAATTGTACTAATAATCCTTATATATACAAAAATTACGTGTCACGTTGTTTGTCCGCGATGAACTCCCAAACTACTGAGCCGATTTTGATAAAAGTTCGTAACTATATGTAATTTGGTCCAACTTAAAAGACAGGATAGTTTATATCTCATTTTGTTTATTATTTTTTTGCAAATTATATAATGTTATTAACATAGCGCCATCTGTTGATACCTATTCAATCCAGCAATTATTTATCTGTGAGTTCCAAAAGATTCTAACAGATGGCGAGTAAGGTAATTTTATTAGCTGGATTGAGTATAAAATTGCACCCGTGCGAAGCCGGGAGCGGGGCTACTTAGTTGTACATTATATTATAGTTAGATAGTATCTAAATCCATTTTAATAATAATAATTTCAAATCATAACACAAGATTAAACCTCAGTGGTTTTTAGTGTTATATTATTAGCCTTAAAATTGTTTAAATTATAAAATAATTGTTTTTTTTCCTAAATTGAAAACCTTTTATTTAACAAGGGTAACATCAATCAGGGTAACATACATTTCGGTCATAAAAATTATACAATGAAATTTGTTTTTCCATCGCTTCTGGCTCTTTTATCCTTATAAAACATGGACCACAATTAGGAAACCGTTTTTTTTATATATATTATAAAGGGTGAAAATCAGGTTGAAGATTGAATTGATGGAAGGTGGATACCGTCGTCTAATAAGGACAAACAAAAAAGTACGAATGGGATGCAGATGGATGTTAAGTTTTTCTAAACTAAATTTGCAGTTAGAAATATTAAATGAACTAATTTTGTTCTATTAAGTATATTATGTTTACTTTCATTTTGTTGTATAAATACTGCATTTGAAACAGAAGGAAGTGGGAGCATTTTGTTTGCAAGTGTAAAATGGTACAACTTGTCACTGCGGCTGTTAACTAGGAAACAAAACTTTGTGCAACAGTTTTGTTGTTTGCAAACAGTTTCCTCGGTTGCGGTTCATTCGGTGGCGTTCGGATATTGTCGACAATTTTAGGGCCTCACACGAAATCGCGTAGTTTTAGCGTTCTATTGTCGTAGCATTAAGATTGAAATTCGTTTAAATGTTGCTCTTTAACAGCAAAACATGTGTCAGTGTGACCAGTACGAGACAAAATAGTCCCCGAAGTTCGGACCGCCAATTGACCACATTACTGAAAACAATTTGATGTAGCAAATACAATATTTTATGGCCTTTTGAAATTTCGTATTACATTTTTGACTTCGTACAGAATTCTTTTTAGGAATAAGGTACAAATTTATCACGTTTTTTTTAAGTAATAATAATTATTTTATTTTATTTAACTTTTCTCAATGTGAGAAACGTAATTACTAGCTTCGTCCAACGAAGCCTATATCAATTTATACATAATTAAATCAAACTTATCAATCAGTCAATTTAAATTGGACTTTTAAATTGTATTTAAAAGAAATTGTAATAAAATGTCCATATTTCTATCCTTAACTAATCCCTTATTATATCCAAATTCATTAAGGGATTTTCCTATCCCTTCCTAATCCCTTCCTTCCTTCCTACTACAGTCGACAGCGCCATACTTAATTTGTTGCTTGTGTTATACGCGACGGTAACCTCCAAAATAAAAAAAATAAAAAGTGGAAATGACGTTAAAAATATTTCATTTTGAAGACCGCTTTGAAATTAAATAAATTTATAACACGACTATTTTAATTTAAACACATCTGAACAAAGATGAAGATGATGATGATGGTTTATATAGTAGTATCCACTGCTGGATGTAGGCCCCTTGCAAGGCTCGCCACAATCCAGCATTTTTCTGCGAAACCCTTCAGGTCGTCTGTCCATCTGGCAGCAAGGCGACATAATATAGATAAATATATATATGTAGTCATATAGATTTACTAATCAATCAATACTAATAATAAATCTGTAAGGGTCGGTCATGGAGTAAGTTACTTTGTTTTCAGAGATATCGTGTTTATAGGCTCTATACATGATACTGAAACTCAATTGACGATTTTTGGAATTTTTTTCTGTATGTATGTATGTTCCTCCATAACTCTGAAACGAATTAACTGATTTTCTTGAAACTTGACACAGGTTCATGAACGGGACACAGGATAGGCTACTTAATATTTTTCAACGCGGATGAAGTCGTGGGCACCAGCTAGTATTATAATAAAACTCTGAAGTTTTTGAAAATGTCTATATAAAATAAGAAGTTACGCGGGCCCCAGTCCGATAGTAAAACCGGCTATGTCCGATATCGTGGAATCCGCCGGATCCTATCAAAGCTTTTATTGTCGCGAATCTTTTGTCCCGCTCCCACTAACTCGGTTATAAAGAGATGACGCTAGCGCAGGCAGCATTATCTTTTTCAGGAATTCATTGTCGTAGCAAGTTTTATGTGGCTCCTGGAACGTCGCATATTTTTATTGCGTCTCGTGGATTGAAAGCTAGCTATTCTGAAGTCTCTTCGTTCAAGGCTTAACTTCAATATCCGAGTCCTTCCTGGTTATCAAAACAATATTGTTGTTAATTAAATGCGAAATTGAGCCTATTATTAATTTACTGTTTAGTAAGAAGACATAATATCTGCTAACTTTGTAGGCACTTATTCATTTCAACCATTTTAAAATTTTGTCACGCTTTTTTTACACTTATAATAATTAGTAAATTAATGCATAAAGTAACGTTCCACAAACCTACTTTTAATAGCAGACCAACTTTATGATGATAGTATAATGAATGTTCTGACCTTTAGACTCGAGCCTTTCTTTTAAGTCTTCCTGTAAGTAGAGAACAAAAATCCAATAGAGACTAATACTATACACGGAAGGAAGTAAATAAGAGATAACATTATATACTAACCGAAATTAGTTTCGGGGTAAACAAGAGAGAGATATATGAAATAGCTAAGAGTATAAAGGTAATGAAAAATGCAGAGGCAGCAAAATTTACGTGCAATATCTGGAAGCGAATTCTCGTAAATATATTCAGGGTCATAAAAGTGAGACGTATTCGGTTGTAACGTTTTTACACCCAACCTCATAACTCCACGCAGGCTTCATGCTTGAATCGCTTTACTTTAGATTGGCCCACTGCTTTATTCTATTATATATTATATTGGCTACCCATTTTAAATCCTTATTACAATATCTCTTCTTTTTAAACTATGTACTTTAAGACATTTAACTTCCCGCTATTTTCAGCGGGAATATTTCTGATATATATTCTCATTTTGAAAATAGCTGGGTTTTTTTTAGTTCACAAAACCAAAGCTCATCAATTGCTACTTAACAAAATGAGCAAACAAACAGCAGCTTACAAAAAAATGAAAAAAATATAATGAACTGTTTTGTTTTTGCCTACTTATGTATAACTGAAATCCTAGAACAACATACTAGTAGTTATAATATACATACCTAATTTACATACTATCTGTTAAACGCAATAGAAATAGTCATAATTTGCATAGGCAATTTTATATAGACATAAAATTTCGCATTACCAGTTATAAGTAGTGCAAGGTCTGTAAGTATTAGGTACTTATGTGGAAGTAAGCAAACTTGAAACAGACTTTTATTTACCTAACTCCGGATGTGAGATTATATTATGTATATTGTGTACTGTCGGACGAATTAAGTTATGATAAAATTCTTTATGAAACGTTTATTGAAGTTCCAATTTTATTGTTCTCATGAAACCTGAAAAGCTCTAATTGTTCTTATGAAACATGAAACATGACTGATCATGACAATCGATTTTATAAAAGTTTTATTTATCTGTTACCAGATAAAAGTTTCTGAATTATAGAATTCTTAGTAGTACATATTTTCCATTTTTAGATCCTTTTTAATTGTGTAATTTTTAGTCTACACTTAAATCTAAAATGCTAGATCTAAGGTAGGTAATTATTGATAATCAATTATGATCTGAAACAATACTGAATAGGTCAAAATACAGTGGCCTGCAAAATCTGTTTTACATCTTCAATACAAAAGGAAAATACGATATTTTATTCTTAATTGCACATATTTTCTATATTTTTCGGTAAAGTTTAATTGACTTCTTTATGTTAAATAAATTTGATGTTGATAAATGAGAACGATCTAATACGCTGTACAAATTGAAACTTCAGATCGTAAGACATCAACGGAAGCTATACGTGTCAATCGTATCAAGTTATCGTGTAATAGATTGTGGTAATAAATCTAACGCAAAGTGGCTCGGAGCTATGTTAGAACGAATTGTTTTAACTTCATGTGGACGTTTTGTCATAAATTACTCTTTATTGCTTATAGAAATAAGGTCGAAAGTCACTTTTGTTTATTTCACACATAATAACGGTATGTCACAATAGTTTAATTGAGTTTCTAACTAATGTAGAGACTGTAGACATATATTTTTTCATGATAATAACGAGAATGTCATTTATGTTTGAGATTTACAACAACAAAAAACTAACTTTAGCATTTACAATATTACTTAGTTAGGATCAAGATATTCACACATTACCTACTTGCTTTGTTACAAATGTAACTTAACTAATCTTTTAACTTCTTAAGGTTCCCAGTAGGTAATATTGTATAAAGGATCATCCGTACGTATCTTTATTCATTGTCTTTTTGTGTTTTAATGTTTGTTTACTTCGTATGTAACGTGTTTGCTGTGTAAACCTTATGTGTAACCTTACATATTTAATGTGTTTGATGTGTTGCTGTGTACAAAGTAAACCTATAATTGGACGTCATATGTTTCTATTTGTGTTCTTAAGGCCCTCGGTATTCCTTTATTTATAAAATAAATAAATAAATTGCAAACATAATAAACCTCCGTTAATTTTATTCAGTTTTAGTAGTGGAAGAGCAGTGATAAACTGGGCAGACAGTTCAGCGGCTATGTTAGAATAGCAATATGTAGTAAGCTCAATGTCTATCCCACCTTGTCCCGTACTTTTTTCCTAGGTTTTGTCCGCAACATCGTCCGCGTTATTGCTTATCTATTTTTGTCAGACGTTGATTTTTTTTTTATTAATATGTTTAACTGTTCCTTTGAGGACAGTACTTTTTTTTGAATGTAATATACCATTTACACTTTTCTGTATCTCTGTCAATGTGTATGCAAAATTTCATGATGTTGGGTTGAGTAGTTAAGACGTGAAATAGTAAACAAACAAACTCTCTTTTTCATTTATAATAATGAATATAATTTAGGATACTGCAGTTAGAACGCCTTGGTATAAAAAGAGGTGTATGAATTGTTCCAAAAAATACTTCCGCCGAATTCTTACCAAACTATCTACTTGGGCAATGACTTTATCCCGCGGAAACACGAACAAACTCAATTCTGAGTTGATTTCGTCCAACTACAATTTGGGATTTTCTTTGTTAGGTAAACATCCCCATGGTTTATACTTGTGTTTTTAGGCGACGGTAGCCACCTAAGACCAATAAACGGATAACCTGCTGCTACCTTTTTTAAATTAAATAAAATCACAGGCGCAGGCGGCCATCGCCAATAGACGCCAACTATGCTGCGTTATCACTCTTTATCCTACTAATTTTATATAATAGAACTAATTTGGATGAAATTTGGCACACAGATAGTTTAATAACTAGATTAACATATGTTAAGATTTTTTCATAATAAAAAGTATTATAGGTAATAGAATACTTTTTATTATGAAAAAATCTTAGGCTCCCGAAGAATTGTCACAGCGATAGATTATCGGGCGTTATAATCAGGTTATTATTTTTAATTTTTTAACGCGGACTAATTTGCGGGCACCAGCTAGTATAATAATAAAAACTCAAGATTCCGTAAAAGCAATTGAAGAGATAAGATTTCCATGATCCCCAAAAATTGGTGAAACGCGCTCGCAGTGGCTCGCTTTCAGCCACTTTAATTAAACGGAGCTGAACGTCACGAACATTAACTGTAGACGTAGAATGCCGCCATTGTAAATTCCGCCAGCGTTTCAGTTTCATGGCTTTAGTTAGAAAACGCTGTCGGACTTTTATGGGTCATTTCGGTTCGGGCGTTTTGTTATATGACCAATGCTTTTAAGGTGCTGCACCTAGCCCCACTAAACATATGTGAAATTTTACGACCAACTAGTTTATGGAAAATGTGTACTTATGTCCGGTTAGAGTCGGCTGCAAACTGCTCTTTCGCTTGCCTTGCACAGATGCGCCTATTTGTTTTTAACACCTACGTTGCAGTGTCTTAAGTCAACACTATTTTAAAAATTGATTTTTTTGCATACAACAGATTTTTGCATATGGTATTTTATTTAAGTGATCCTATTCCTTTATTGCTTTTTATCCTTTTTACCTCATCTATACATGATAGTCACGACACTCGTGAGGTTGCATTAAGTCTTTATCAAGTTGACTGCCCGACCGCCACATTTTCACGTAAAAAATGTTTAAAACTATTTAGCAGAGTTCTTTCTTTATTCTGGATGATTTAGTAAGACCTTTCATTTGTTTTAGAATTGAGAATTATTCTGTGTATACCCTACATAGCTTCCGATTTTTGTTGAGCTTAATAGAATATGATGTATGAATATTTTTAGCCTAACCAATCTGAAGCTACGACCAGTAAAAATCATTCTTCATCGAATTTGTCAATAGTCAAAATTTGTCTTGCCTAGACTCTTACGCCATCTGATATAAAAAACGAATTTACTTACGGATGTCGTCGCATAATATCTAGATAAACTTGGAAACTTCATACTTACAGTTGTTTCCTAAAACCAAAAATAATAATTGCTATTAATTGCTCAATATCGAATTTCGTTTCGTTTGCCTACCCTCAAAAAGTTCGTATTGACATAAAATTTAAGAATTTTTCATAAGTTTTAATTTTGAAGTAAAAATAGAGATTTTAAAAATGTAATGCACCTAACTTATGTTCATTAAAAATTTTTATCTAAAATTTAGTGATATTAATACAAGAGTGATGATGTGTAGGTGTTCATTATAAGAGTGGCAATCTAATAATTGATTAGCAAAAATAAGCTCTAAAATAATACGGTAAAGATGCACTTTAGATTGCAAAGGTTTATGCGGTTTATCGAAAACCGCATAACAGTCATAAACGATGTCTGACATTTCAATCTTTCGGTAAAACAATAAATATATAATTGCGGAGCTGTCGTAAGAAATAAATGATTATTTTGTTTCCAAATAACAATCTTGTCTTTCAAATTTTATATATAATATTCTATCTGGACATATAATAAAATCAAAACGTGCCGAGTCGTGTCTGTTACATTAAATATTTTTTCAAAAAACAATTACTTATGTTACTGAGGTCAAAGTATAATATAATTTTTAGAATTTTTGTCTGTTTGTCTGTGCGTTTGTGCACGCTAATCTCAGAATCGGCTTGATCAAGTTGAATGCAGTTTTCACTTATGTATTTATGATTATCTGGATTAAACTATAGGGTGTTTTTTATCCTGAAAAAATATTAGGTTCCTGTGGGATTTTCAAAAAAAAATTAGTACAGCGTGCACGGAGTTGCGGGCACCAGATAAGTAATGTATAAATAATTTTGTAAAATAGAATAATAAGAACAAAATTGTATTGAGAATGTAAATTAATTTTTTTGTCTCACAAAATAATACTCAATGTTGCTTGCATTAATTTTTGCCAGGCTATTCCTACCGAAGCCAAGAAGTATGTCAACCATTTATCATGGTGATATGAATGAACAGTGGAAACAAGACAGTACTACTCCGGTGACTGACTATACCTACGATATGGTCTGTTATTTATTAAGGTACTTATATCTAGTGTAATGGAACCGCGTATGCCCTTAGGGTTGTAATATATAGACGTCAATAGGAATTTAACGAGTTCTTAAATGCGGTTTTAATAAATTATTACTTAAAATTAACATAATTAATGTTAAAATGACGAAAACAAAACAGGGCCCAAATTCTCTAACACCACTTGGCGATTCCTTACTTCGAAACCACGTAAATTCCTTAAATTGTTACGATAAATGCTAAACAGTTATTCTCTTACATACATATAAATGCCATGATAAGACATTGATGTGTTTTGGCAAGGTAAGACAAAAGCGTGAAATCATAATTGTCATACAGAATCAGGGCCCAGACTGTTAGTAAATAGAACATTTTGGTTACAAATCACTAGGTAAACATTTGCTCAAATTTTACAGCGTTTAATATTTTTCATCTATCTTCACTAAAGTATATATCTTAGAATATCTTCATTAAAGTCTATAATTTATTAAATCACTCGCGATACACCTCAGGCTTCGCACAGATGCATTTTTTCTACAAATTCTTTCATAAACTCATTTTCTCTGATGAATTTTTTTTCCTGCGAATTCTCCCACTATTTCTTTCATAAAAAGAAACTAGTACATTTATTTAAATTTTGATATATGACGCAATTGAATTATATGGAGGCAAATTTTTACCAGGCACTAAAAAATTTGTCTTTCTTATATTATTTTTAATATAATTTAAGATTATTATTAAAATTTACTCCCTAACACTATAAATTACTATAATATATAACGTAACGGCACCTAATGTTGCATTAAGATAATGTAAATCTGGCAACCTTGCGTACGAAACGAGCAGTCGGGTGCGAAAAATAAAATACGTGAACCTCGGTATGTTTGCAACATTGTAGTGCGGCGGACAACGCACTTGGCGACAGCAAACGTATAGAATTTCTTAGATACCAAACTATGCGAGCTTTTGTAATCAAATAAAATCCCTTAAATCAAATCAATAAATTAAATAAATTTTATTACAAATTTTTTTACAAACCTTTTATTTGCAATAGTAGAAAATATTTTTCCGTCTACTTTATTATTATAACAGAAACCTGTCCATTTTATCATCTTATTCTTTGAAAGTTGACGTAGACTGTCTTCTTCTTTTGCTTTTAGCTTTTATCTCCAACTAGCTGGTGCCCACGACTTCGTCCGCGTTGAAAAATATTAAGTAGCCTATCCTGTGTCCCGTACGTTCAAATGTTTATCTACCAACTTTCATGAAAATCAGTTAATTCGTTTCAGAGTTATGGAGGAACATACATACATACACACAATACCTACACTTACAGATTTATTATTAGTATTGATTAGTTTTTACCAAATGTGTATCTATACCTTCTTTGCTTTCTAGCAGTTTTGAATAGGTCCACAGGTCTACATTTACTGTATAGACTATTATAAGCTTTCATTTTTATTGTTGTATATTATCATTTCATACAATATAGTTCCTGCCGCATTAACTTGAAATGTTTCATCGTCATAATGTAATAGGAAAAAAATGCTCCCCAAGGCCCCAAGATTTGACTGTATCTAAAGATTCTGTATTTAAGTAAGGTAATCTTTATTATCCTTCTTTAAGTTTCACTTTAGTTTATGATTTTTTTTTCATGACAGATTTATTTATTTATTGATTTATATTATTAATAATGGGTTTGCTCTTGGCCAGCATCCAGCTGTGTGACAAAGACGAGGCCGACGATGGTGCCTACATATGCTCCTTTTAATAGCAGCCTTCTGTAAAGAAGATTGTTTAGGTGTCCAATATATGACTGTGAAACGCAGTGTACCCCGACACTACTAAACTAATGTAAGATATTTCTTTCTTCCATCGCAGACTTCTATCGAAAATGTGGAGTTCAATTAAGTCGGAACAACACATCGAAGAGAAAGGACCATAAATAGAAAGTTTACGAGTGTCACAGACAGCGTACAATAAACTGTACGTTTTGCCGTAAATTCGCACATTTAGGACCAACTTAGCGTCTGTGGAACAATTACACTGCAACAGCATGCAATAGCTTTAATAGTTTGCAGCTCCATAAACGTTATTGGTTGAGGAGATACACACTGCAAAACTTCTCTTATTGCTTTCTTCGTGCATAGTTTTTATATGCATCTTCAGTTTTGTTTTGGGTATATTTCATAAAAAGTCTTAGGTACTGTCATAAAAATAAGAGCTAGTTTGGGTTCACCTGTGCCTAAAATATCTACCTAATCATAAAAATGGTAAAACAAATATGGAACATTAACTTTCCTAACACAAATCGTGGTAAACATCCTTTGATAGTAAAATTGCGATAGTAAATCCTTTGATAGTCTGCGATAGTAAAATTGTCGATCTCCGTAATTAATTTTTAAAAAATGTCAGCAAATTTTTTCTCAAAAATATTAACTGTCACTTAACACGAGTAAGCGTTGAAAAACTCAACAAAACTACCCGAGTGCTTACCCGAACGTAAGCTTTGAACTATAAGAGGAGAGGATATCTTCTTAGTCGCTAGAGCCATATAAATTTAATTGGCTCGTACGCTAAGGAAATAAGGTATTTCACGTAAGCTGTTCTGGTAGCGAGGATTTGAAGCGCATAACTTACGGGTAATGGTGTTTCGGCAGGTTATGACTGGAGGAGTGTGTCGTAAACTGACAGCTTATTAAGTTCTTCACTGTCTATCCTTTGTAAGGAAACTGTTTAACTTTCATGTTGCTTACATTTCAAATTAGATATATATGATTAACAATTTAAAATTCCATTCATTTTAAACTAGCTTCATTTAAATTAACTAACTACATTATATAAAACTAGCTGTAGCAAGCGACTTTCCACCGGGTAACTATAAAATATAGCCTATGTTACTTGCTGATAATATAGCTTTCTATAGGTGAATGAATTTTTAAATTCGGTATAGTATTTTATGAGTGTATTCATTACAAATATACAAATCTTCTCTCTTTATAGTATTAGTATAGATTAGACATATAGTTTGTATCATTCGAAGAAAGAGTTCAGGATAAATAATATATAAGAAATAATATTCAAACAATTTCACGGTTACTTGAAGTTCAAAGATGTTTTTTTTTTGCCAAGCCTATTGGACGATAGAAGTGAAAAAAAGAAATAAACATCAAATTTTAATATTTAAAATAAAACTAATAGAGTAAATAGGCATCTGTGTGAGCTCTCTATCATAGGCCTCATCGTCGCTAGATGCTGACCAAGAGCAAACCCATCTTCAATTTTAAAATAGGCATCTTATATGTGAGCTCGCTCCATCATACGCATCATCTTCGCTAGATACTGGCCAAGAGCCATCTTTAATTTTAAAAAAAATCAATAAATATGTAAAGTTTTATATTTAAAAAATGCATCAACAACAACAAACTTGTGTCTACGAAGCGAGCGTAGCGTAGCGGGGGATAGTATAATTAAAAAGTTATTAATTACCGCACCACTCTCGCTCGTAAAATCCACACTTTAAGTACGGAACTGCACTCGGCAATAAAAAGAAGTTTTCCTTTAAAAATGATTCTACCCACACTTCGAGCGAAATTCGATGGCTGTAAAACGGGCTTCGACTTTTATGTGTTCCTTCCTATGTTTGTTCGACGCACGCACGTGACTTTTTAGAGAATGAGTTGCTTTGATTAGTTCGCGAAATCCGTAAAACTCCTCTACGAGATTTATTAAGGCTTCCACTGTTGTGACTCATTTTCAATTGAGTATACTCATTTTATAACTCAATCCCAACAGCGTATTGAGTAAATATATTATAACTTTATATGTAGGTAAGTACTTCTATTCTAAGCGACTCCATGAATACCTTAACATTATCAATAGTCACATAAAATTTGGAAACTTTAAACAGATCAATTGAATTAGTTTCGAATGAATCACTCGCACTTAAGTGAGTTAGATCTTTTGATATTTTTTTTATTTTATTTTTTAAGTTTTGCAAATACAATTATTCTGTTTAAATGGCAGGAACAGTTTAGTTTTTCTCAAAATGAAAATTTCTTATCTGTTTTCCATCTTTATCTAAATCACATCAGAAGCTATTCTGATGAGCGCTTCTGCAACATTTGCAACATTCTGATATTCTAATTATTAATTTTCGTAATTGATTTTGGATAGGCGATATGAGGAATAATTTATGTAATCTTTATTGCTATTAGTTTTTCCAATCGTTGGATTTATATTTTCTGGATTTAAAGTAGGTACAGTAAATGTCCTTTTCTGTATTCCTGACAATGTGTAAGTAAATTTCCAGTTCATTAGTTAAGACGTTATTAGTCAGATAGATAGCGTTACTTTTACATTCATATTATTATTAGTATGGATGTATACATACATGTACGAGTATATTTGATTGTTTTTAAACACACAGTCAGGTTTTAAAACATAATCGGGTGTAGAATATATACTTACAATAAAAAAGTTGGAAGTTTAACTCAATTTACGGGACCATTTCAGTACCTAGTTGAGTCGTAAAATGTCTCGATCGGCGTATTTATTTCCCTCGAAATCGATACAATCGATTACTTTACGCTAACTCTGAATAGTTTGTTAAAGGGTCAACAAAGTTGCATTTTGAACGGCCTTATCAAAAGCGTCACTTTATTAATTATAAATTAGTTTCGTTTGATTCCATGCCGAACCACCCTTGGCTTACCCAATAACTTTCCAAGTTATTTTCATGTAACAAATTATGAACAGTCGTGTAACAGACTTTATTAACTTACATATTTAACCACTCGATTCGAGTTTTTTAGGAGAAATTAAAATTAAGTTAAAAGAAATTAAAATGCTTATCATTACATGTCATCCACTTTCATAACAGAGTGGGCACAAAATATGTCTGTAGCTTACCATTTGCATCTAAAGTTTACATCTTCCATTAATATTTGGTAGCAATTTCTGGAGTGTAACGTGTTTAAAAAACAAACAGTGTAGAAAATACATAAGTATTTCTGGAGATTATGTCTAACAAAAGGCTGATTTAAATGGTGTCAATGAGATCCATCATAATGATTTAAATGGTGTCGGACCCTTTTGACCCACTAGTTTTGACCCGCTTAATGAAATTGCTCTTGTGACCAACTTTTAAGTGCCCGTCTGACCCACTGTGGGTCTAAACAATATTTTTTAATACCTACAAACGGTTAAGAGAGATGACCATAAAATACAAGGATAGGATCTTTAGTGCTTGTTCACGTTGAATCGCTGACGCGGTGGCGGGCGCGGTCACGAAATATCAAGCATTATGCAAGTGTTCACGTACACAAAGCAGGTGCGACGAAAGTAGCGGCGGAGCGCGCGAATTAGTCGCGACATCAGGTAAGTTCAACCAGTTTGAACATGTCGCTAGAAATGATAGCACATTTTAATTATGTCGTTTAATACAGAGGAGTTTATCAGTGAATCATTAAAAATAAAAGATCGTCGTCCATCTTTTCTAGGTAGAAAAGATCTGACAACAAGTCATACTCGCGTAAACGCCTGGCGGCACTGACCTATGATATAACCACTGGACAGGCTGTTCCATACCAATGACAGATAACTTCGTGTACCATTTTGAAAGGCCGCCGTACGAAAGTACGGAGAACTAATTTTGACGTTTGCGTATTTTTATTCCATAGATATGTATAATAAGTGTCTGTTTTATTCTATTTGCTGATGTCTTAGGGAGTGTAAGTTTATTTGTGTCCTCTTGAGTTTGGAAACATGAGGAAATGTGTATTCTGTAAATGTTCCATGGACAATTTTAATTATTGCATGACTAATTTTAGTTCCGGGTACTTTCGCTCCATAGCCTACAGCGCCAAAATGGCGTTTTTCAAATAGGCATAAAAATAATTTGACAGCTGCCTGTCCAGTGGTATGTATTAGAGGTCAGTGCCTGGCGGTCAATGTGAACACGAGCTCGCCATATCCACCGCGACCGCACCCGCTAACTCGCCCGTGCGTTCTACGTGAACAAGCACTTAATCATCTCAAGTGAAGCAAAATATCTGACGACACATACATCTATTCAAATCATAGATTAAATATTAAATTAAATAAGGCTTAAATCGGGAATCATAGCTGGATATCCTGACTCGTGTCTCCCAAACCAGCAAAGTTTCTGAATGTCCTACGACAGATTGCAGATTGCATGAGCACAGAATAAGAAGTAGTATGAGAACAATTCTCAGTATCCAAATTCGTAGTTACTTTATCAAAGAGAATTATGCTACCACATGCTATAGGTGATACATTACTATACAGCGACAATAAATTTTTGAAACCATAAATTGAAGTATCAAAGAAATGGATACTTAATTGAGTGATAACTTTTCATTAGATAGTTACTTTAAAAAAAAAACTCACATTTGTCCTGTCATACCTAATGGCTGCGGTAATTCGCTGTCAGTCAATGTTATCGCCGTATTTTCTTTCTTACTATTATCTACGCTAAGTATAATTGAAATCTATTGCATTTACGATGTAATAAATAATGAAAACATCAGAGCGGACAAATGTGAAAATAATTCAATCAACCTTTTTCTTTTGTTTACATTAAATGTTATTAATGGCTAATATAGGCGTGAAAAAGATTTTTCTTTTACAATTTTGTTTTTAATACTGATTCTATTTTCAAAATAAGTTTTATTATTAGCCCTAAGAATCAGCCTGAATCTAACATCCGTCGACCCTCGGCCCTTATTATATTAGATCGTCAGTCCGCTTTGGGGGTGGATGTCTAACGTTGCGCTAGCCTTTTAATTATAATACATATACAACTAGAAATTTTAGAGAAGAAGAAATAGTTTCAATATTAAGATTTTTCAGGTGAAGTTTCCCTTAGATTTTGATTATAATTACACTTTTTATTTTTGTATCACATTTTAGTTAGGTTTGATGACTGCTAAGATCCGAGGAGTTCGCAGTAGCTCCATCGATCACGCAAATACAGGTGTAGGTACTAAGTGTGCTATAGCAATTTACTAATCAAATACCAAAGACACCAACAGGCATAGGTGACTTCTGCCGCCTGTAGATCAGTTTAAGACTAGATGTCCTACCACTCCTAAAGGTATGCTGAGATTTGAGAAGCAGCTACTGAACATACGGCTTTATACTGTCATTAACTTGGGAAGCCATCTGGCGGCAGTAACTTGGGTGGTTACATAAGAGAATTCGCGTGAATAAAATCGTCAGTATTTTTTTAAAATTCGCCAAATGTAACATTATCTGTTTTCATATTTGGGTCAGCATTGCACTTACATACCACTTGATCGTTAGCTTGTCTGCCACTTTTAAACATAAAAAAAGTATAAAAAGTTAGAATTCTTTATGTAAAAAAAACAAAAGTTAGGAACTAAAGATACGTTAGTTCGACTGTTCTCAGGCTTTAGTTATGAGCCAATGAGCTGGTGCTAGTTAGTGTCGTCACGATTTATTTACCAGGAACCGCCAGTCAGGTACCTATATAGTCAATTAACACCAATAATCATATTGGCTTAACATTGAAATGCAAGTCTCTTATGCAGTTAAATTGCATTTGCAGATTATAAATAATACATTACATGCCTGACATGGCCCTGATCCATTCTTTCTAGGTGGAAGCAATGAAATACGTTAAACAGGTTTACAATGCGCGTATTTCTTTTAAGTGTGACAAAAAGGCGTTTTTGTCGGCGTTTCTATTGCATGTGTATACCTATATATATACCATATATAAAAATTACGTATCACGTTGCTTGTCGCCGATGAACTCCTTAACTACTGATCTGCAAAATGATCTAATCAGCACAAAGACTGAATCTTAATAAGACCAGCAAAAGGATTATAGTTATCAAAGTTATCACATCGTTAATAGACTAGATTTAATAACGACTAGGTAGCAAAATGTCTTCATCACAAATCGTAAGTACAACAGGTGCGAATATTTTAAGAATTCAATATATATAAATATTGAGTCGTCTTCTTCATTGCTGAAGGTCGTGCCCGTTCTGAAATATCATGGTGGCATCGACCACCAGCCTTTTCCACTCCAATAACCCCTCCACTCCACCCCATCCTCAGCCTTTCTCATAGCCCTTGCCTGACTTAGAATACGAAATATAAAATATTAATTGTTAATTTTTACGAAGAAATAATATTTGTACGCCTATATTAATAGCAGAATGTGTATAGATATATTATTTAATTATTATGTATCTAACTTTTTCTGACTAAATGATTTGTACCATTTTTATGTATTTTTAATTATAATATCCAACATATATTTTGACTATTTTTAAGTTTTTTAATCTTTTGATTTTTTTTTGAGAATCTTTAAAATTTGTCAATATCACACTGTTTTTTTATTATTATTATTAGGTTCCAAATAAAACCAGAATAGTAGTTTTAACACAAAAATATAGTTAGTTTATTTTTCCCTTGTAATATTATAAAATTAACCCTTTTAATCAAGTAATCCGCTAACTAAGCGATAGATGAGGAAGGTTTGTGTATTAAGTATATGTAATTCGATATTGTATGTAATATGATATGAGGAGAATTCGCAAGTTTTTATATAAATTATATTCCATTTCATGTTCAATAATTACTCTAAACGATCGAACCTGATGTCGATATGGTGGTCATTCAACTTTTTTCACTTTGTTTTCAATAATAGGAATTAATGTCTGAACTCACGACAAATTAAAAAGGCAAACGTTTATAAAGGGGCAAAATTTTCTTGAATGAATGAAAGAATAAACGATAAATAAAGCATTTTGTCCCCAACCCTCACCGAGATATGGTCCATTGTGGTAGAACCATACCTCTATAGAACCATTGCGATTGTCTGGCCTTTTTGAAATGTCAGCACATTGACTACAAAATAAGAGGTTTTTTATTCTAAGGCATAACTATTAATTTAAATGTAGTGAAAATAATGAATTAATATGAATTATATTCTTTATCATGCTATGTACACTAGAGAAAGCCTCTTTATGTAATGGCTAGGTGTGCCTCTCGCCTTGTTTTGCCTTGCAATTGGACGGTATACAAATACTTTCCATAATAGTAATAAGTATTATATATATCGAATTTAGTGATGATTTCGTGGTTTTGGAGTAGCCAAAAACCCCATAAGATAATTATATAGGTGAACTTTTGAAGCTCCTATAGGATATTAAGTCCTTCGTAGAAATGAATCATTTTTAACATAGGTACTTCTGAAATAAATGCTAATCTGCTGCTTGTTTAGCTTAATATTTTATTTATGTTAAGGTCGACAGACCACTTGACATTGACATAGTCTTGACTTGACTTGACAGGTTGACAGTCCACTTGATGGTATATGGTAGGTTCTGCATGCGCTGCCGATCATAATAGGATTAAGGTTAAGGAATTAGGAAGGGATAGGATAATGGGCTCTGGCATCCCTTATTCACCCAAACACAACAGCACACATGCTGTATTTCACGGTAGTCTTTTGTAAGGGGGTGGTTACTGCCGTCAGATGGGCTGCCCCAACGACTGTTAAATTTTCATACAGAATTTTAAAACAAATATTTTGTTTGTTTCATGAACAAAGATTATTCATGAATAAAGATCACTTGAAATAAGGTTTTTAAGAAATAACAACCAGTTTTTTCACTTATAGAAACCGAGAAAGACACTTGATCAGTTATTTACGTTTAGCAATCTGAAATACCTATGTAAATTGTATGACTTTTAATCGATTTTCATTAAGAATTAGTCCTCATAACATAGAAAATTTAATATTTTCCTACTTACTAAGAAACGGTCGACAGCAATCTTTTAAATAATAAATACAACTCGAGCTGTTGAATATTACATGGTATTGCAATATCTTGAAAAGTGTGGGCAACCTTCCCTATTTAGCATAAACCCATCACAAACTCACAATCAAGATGGACCCTATAAAATACACGATAGCTTTAAGTGCTCGTTGTGGACTGTGACACTCGAAACTGTGCGTTATGTCTGCAATAATAGCGTAATTATTTACTGACTTAAAATGCTACTCAACTGATTTTTCTTTTTTTTTGAAACCCCACGATATTTTTAAGTATTTTTTTTTATCGCACACTACTTTTTGCAGTCACAAACTGAGCATTCTGGAAGCAGTCAGCACTTACAAAAGATCACAGCGACATGAATGGGCTCTAGCATCCCTTACTCACTCTCGAAACACAACAGCACACGTGCTGTTATTTCACTGTGGTCTTCTGTTAGGGGTGATTACTGCTGCCAGACGTGCTGCCCAAATGACTGCAAAACGCAGTGTGCCCTGCTACTACTTTTCAAATCCTGATCAGAGCTAAAATGCCTTTCATGAGACAGTTAAAAGCTTGACTTTACTTTTATTAGGTTCCCATTTTTTTTTTAATCAGAAAAACACATTTAAACCCTTAAAAATCTTTCTGCATTGATATTTTTTACTATCATGATTTAATTTATGTAGTGTCCCAGGTAGTATTCACGATAAAAACAAAACAAAATGTCATTTGATTCGCGTTACATTGTTGAAGTCCATTGACCCTGGAGATCGGCGGATTCAGTGTTCCTTTATACATTGCGGGACGACTAACACTACTCGTACGTTAAACAGTACCCAAGCGTTAATAATAATAAATTATCGTTGCTTTGTACATATTTTCACATTATCCCTATATTGAGAAAATTTTTAGAATTAACAAATGAAATAACTCTCTTATTGGAATCTTCTTGGAAAGAAGGAATATAAAAAATGCATAAAATACACGAATATTTTATAAATGATCTGTTATTAAGTATTTAAAATTATTTGTTACTAGTGACGCTCCCGGTTTCGCCCGGCGACCAATTTTTTTTATGTAGGTACAAACCTTTCCTGGTTATCCCTCTATCCATAAGTGAAGACAGAATTAAAATCGGTCCTGCGAGTTTTAGCGAGACAAAAGAACAGTAATTGATTTATAAGGAGATCTAAAAATATTGTTTTATTGTAATATTGTTAAAATATTGTGGTTATCCAAAAATATCCAACCCTTATTGCTGTACACAAAATTTACGAACACATAATACACGTCTAGTAGGTACCTGTCTACAGGGTTGAGTCGACCTAGATAATTTAGGGGAATGTAGTTTCCATCATTACTGACTAATATGACCATAAAACACCAAACCCCAAATGTAACCGTTCTCAAGATATTGGACGTTTAAATTTTTTATATAAAAATTGTCGATTTATCGTGTATTAGATTTATTTTTAATATTATGCCTCTAATTATAATTTTTACGGTTTTTGTGTAGTAGATAAGTTGCTTTATGATTATCATCGCCAAAATTGTAAGTAACTGAACAATCTGTGTCAAAGTTAATGATTGCTAAAAAAAAAAAATTTGTACAAATTATTTTATCTTTGAAATATTAAAATAAAGAATATTCTTACATATAAAAATATGTAAGCACATATTTTAGTACTAAAATCACTGTCATAGAATAATTAGAAATTTTAAATGAAATGTTAAATCATACCAATCCACAGTAAAAGCATGGCGATTTTTAATTACATATTTATTATTGAAAATTTGCATAAGTTTTATAAATATATTACATTTGTTTTGTATAAGAAATCATTAGTTTTTTTTTTTTTTAAATAAGCGCTCACAGTAACCTCTCGCAACCATGTCGTGTCGTCAACTCGCCGTATTCATCGCGGACGCGTTACCGTATGTTATAAATGCGCTCGAGCTTGTTCGCTGTTATCGTGACGGAATTCCTCAAATTAAAGTCGCGTGTCTTACATTGTTGGTCTGATTCAGTGTCAAGGACGCGCCACATTGTTGCCGTCTGTTGGCCTAGTAAGGAATGATGTAACAGGCGATCATTGTAGATGGAAACGTGTTTACAATTTACATACAAGTTGCTCACATTCATTAATGTATCAGACACGCCAGTTCAATCTGGTTACAAAGAATTAACTGTTTATTATTCTTTATTAATACTCACTATTTTAGGAAGAAATCGAGAAACGATCGTCTCTCGATCTCTTCCTCGTTGCTGTTTTTCGTAAAGGATACCTGCCTCGCCAGATATATGTACTTGTCAACATAGTCAATATTTAAGCCTTTAATACTTATTACATTTTGACGGCTGTTAGTCATAACCTTAGTTTTTTCCGCATTCATCTGTAGACCACCTACTTTAATGCTTTCTTCATTCAGTTGATTTAATAGCTCATTTAATTCTTTCGCAGTTTCTGCCTTAATAACTATATATCATCAACAAATCGACTTTTCTATTTTATTATAGTATTCTTGTATGTTTGATTCGTTTGTTATGGCTTTTAGTTTTCTTGTTAGGCTTTCCACATAGTTTGACTTCTTGTTCTATTTTTAAAGTTTTAGTAAAGAGTTGAAGTTCTTGCCCAGTGTTGCTCTCAGTGGCCTATGATCTGAAGAAAATTTTATGTTATTTAGCACTTCGTAGTTTGTTATTAGTTTTGGGTTATTTGTCAGTAAGCAATCTATTTCGTTTTTAGATGATTTATCTGGTGATATCCATGTCCATTTCTTATTTGGTCTTTTTTTGAAGAACGTGTTCATAATTGAGAATAAACATAACTTGGAAAAAAAATCTGGTCCCAAAAAGAAATATTAAAGGGATGTTATTCCAGAAAACTCAAAAAAAAATGTGATGGATACATGTCTCCTACATAGTCTTCTCTATAGATGTAAAACATGGTCGCTCACCAACAATATAAAACAGAAGATAGAAACCACCCAAAGAGCCATGAAAAGAAGGGTAGGTACTCAGGATAAAGAAAAAAGATAAAATCAGAAATAAACAAATAAGACAGGAGGAAACAGGTGTGCAGGACGCGTTAATTCATGCACATATACTAAAATGGCAATGTTCAGGACACGTAGCCCGCTCCAGAGACCAAAGATGGACTGTACTAGCAACTAGTTGGAAAGGACCTACAGGGGAAGGAAGGCCATACAAAGGTGGGTTGATGGCCTTATAGAAACAGCAGAAAGTGATTGGATTAACGTGGCCAAAGACAAGGATAGATGGAAGAAGTTGGAGGAGGCCTACACCCAAAGAGGGGTCCAAACAAATAAATAGTAAACAGTGTAACTACTGTTTAATTAATTATACTATAAACTATTTAATAAGAAAAAAAGTAATTTTCACGTTAAAAGAGTATCACACAACATCATCACAACACTCACAAACTTATTTTTCTTATATATATAATATATAATAAAAATATATATTATGTATATTTTTATAATATATTATAATTTAAGTAGGATTTTGCTGAATATTCTATGCAGAAAATTCAGCGTTCGGACTGAATAGCGCATACTCTGTCGCCCAGTAATAGTATAGGTAAGTAGCTCTGTAAATATATTCAAGCTAAATTTATAGCGATCGAATTCTAATACCAAAATTAGAGACACAATGCGTTTGTTCAGTCGAATCTTATTTATAGGTTTAAAATTAATTTGTACTTTTTTCATTGAATTGACATTAGCTAGCAAGCTCAGTCTACTTTTTATAGCTCAATTTTTTTATTGACGTATATAAGCCCGAAACTGTGCATTTTTTTTAAAATCTTTATTTAAGGCTTTTCCCTTAGGGACATGTCATTGATTTATATTGATTGATGCATTGATTTATATTTTATTAATTACTAAATAGTGCCCGCGTGTTTGTCCGCGTTGAAAAATTTAAAAAATACAAATCGTCTTTTCGCATTAAAACTGTATAATCTCAAAACCTACTAATTTTACAGGAGAGCGAGCTAATCGAAAAAAAAATAATATATTTTTTGTCGATTTTTTTCTTTTTGGATATATATCAAATATATGCGTTAGAAGCGTATTTTTAAGTAGCATTAAATGTTTTAAGTACTTTTATAATAAACTGAACACTAGAGGAGATATAAGCATATAAGTTACTTTTGAATATATATAAAAATGATCAAAATATACTAAATATGGAATAAAACAACCATAAGTCTTTCTGTAACATACAATATGATGGATTGCGATTGTAGTTTTGCAATAAAACATATTTTTTTTGATACTTTTGAATTTGAGCAGCGAAATTGTCACATGGCCAAGTGAGCGTCTCGGGAATAAATAATAAAAAAAAAATTATAAACCATGACCACATGTCAGACTGCTATAATAAAAAATAACAGAAAACAGAAAACACCGGCCACGTTTGTTAATTATTCCGCTATTGGATCAACAAACTGCAACAAAGTAGCGCGACCTTTACCTTAACTGGTCGCAAACGACATACTGCCATTCATTCGTTGCGCTCCTTCCACTGTTATGTCAGTGTACTGTTCAAGGTCTCATAATTGCTACAGTTTCATGTTTTTGTCCGTTACGGTGACCATGATTTCGATTTTTTCTTTGGCATCCACTTTCTACTTTAATTAGACTCATCACGTCATAGTTGGCTGTATCCTTGCTAATGTTACAAGCTGAACCCGGCAATGCTTCGCTACTTTATTTATTACTAGCTGGTGCCCACGACTTCGTCCGTGTTGAAAAATATTAAGTAGCCTATCCTGTGTCCTGTACGTCAAAATGTTTATCTACCAAGTTTCATGAAAATCAGTTGATTCGTTTCAGTTATGGAGGAACATACATACATACAATACCTACACTTACAGATTTATTATTAGTATTGATGTTATAATATAGTTATAATGTATAATGTTGTCGAGTGAAATGAAAGTGGACTAGTTTATCTGTTACGATTTCACGCCTTAACGGATTGCCATGATAATTTGCATACTCGTTGACAGTGGTATTTACAGAAAAAGACATTTTATTACATATAAAAAATAACTTAAAAATTTACACACTAAACTTAATTAGAAAAATTAGATTAAAAGAAATATTTTTATTTTTGTAATTCATATCATCTGATCTAATTATATATCCTTCTATTTCAGGAATAGTTAATTAAATCTTTGAAATATTGGCATCTAAAGGTGTCAATTGAATGACTGTTGGTATTTAATTCATTTAAAAAAATTCCACGTTCTTCAGATCAACATCGCTACAAAAATAGTATTAATAATGATTAGCAAGGTGCATGTAACCTTATTGTAGATTGTGATCTCTTGTTGTTTTATTTATCTTTTTTGCCTTGTAACGTGTGTTACAATAATGTTTTATCAGTATTTTATGGAATCTATAAATCACAAATAGATGAAATCCACTTTTTATTCTAAAAGAATAATTTTGTAGAACAAACCAATTAATAAATAAAGCAATTCTTATTGAATTAAAAAATTTATATTCTCTTGTAAATAAGATTAAAGTTAAAAATCATAAAAAAGGCACACTGCCTTTCGCAGTCACAAAGTAATGAATCAATTATTTATTTCGATCACTTATATGTAACTTGTAAATTATAGTTTATCATAATAAGTAGTTATTAATATAATCTAACAGCTAAATTAATATTCTAAAGTACAAAAAATGTTTATTTTTAATTTTTTTTTTTTAATTTAGTAAATAGCAAAAATGCTAAGGTGTACATGTTCAATCAATTAATGATCAATAATAGCATTAAATATAATTAATAGGAAAAATACTTAGGTCGTCGCAATGCATACCTAATTACCTACACGTTCTTTGCAGCCATTTATTGCATCAAGTTAGCAATAGTTTTATTGTGTAATATAAAGGACAAGCATACACTAATGGAAGACCTTTTCATTTGAAATGTTGTTAATTTGTCATCATTCATCGTTGGCGTGCGGCCAAACGCTGGCTCTATATTTTATTGAACATTGCTCTGGGTATATTTTTTTATGTCAATCAATTATTAACTGTAGACAAGCTTTCCTTGGTCAAGATTTTGGCAACTTGCCCTTTCAATTATCCTTAATAAATATCGTAATACGAGTAGGCAAAACTCGTTGGTAAATTGTATATTGTTTATTAGTCATAGGTAGGTACATATGTCTCATGTTCCTCATACTAAATTTATTGAGATCCATTCGCGTTTCGCTAAACGATTTTGGTTCCGCTCTTTCAGCCGCTTACAGCATAGCGTCCATTCTCCGCTGAACCGCTAGAAGTATTTCAGATACAGCGCTAGAAGACTCAAGAAGATAAATCAAATTTGGTATGGGCAATATCTGTTTCTCTTCGTCTCCACTTCATCATCATTCCTAAAATCATCCACTGCTGGAAATAATCCCTTTTAAAACACACACTGACTTTGACTTAATGTCTTGTCGGCCCGGGTTTTTCATACACGATGTCACGGATACAGGAAAGAACATTAAGGTACCTTTCATCCGAAAAAAATACTGTTCCTGAGGATTCCGAATAAAAACGAAATCAACGCCTGAAAATAATATATGAGCAATAAAGATTGAATAAATGTTTGAATAATGATACCTAAGAAAAATGGGCGCGGACGAAGTCGAGAACAAAAGCTAACACTATAAATCGTTCTCTATGCAAACTAAAATTAATTACTTATTTCCCCCTAACAAACAATCTGTTACTAAGCTATGAATGAATTCCTCCTTTAATAATTTCCAAGAACTACCAAATTAATTCATATCAAGCAATATATTGAACATAATCACATGATAGCACAGATCATTGTCCCTTATTGACATTCTTATCGGCTGTAACTTAATACAGAGCCCGTCTCTATACAGTTATCAAATTATCAGAATGTATATTAGCCTTTATAAAGAAAACAAATGACTCCTTGTGTGGGGTTCAAAGATATTAATTAACAGTTATAATATATAGTACAAAGTCAATTCTGTAGACTCTTTTCAATGTGAAATGCCGAGAAAGAAAATAAATACACATCATTGGGTTAATATAATAATATAATAAAGTATGTAATTTCTCGATGTTCAAAGGTAATTTCTAGTTATTACTTGAAATACATCATAGCTAGACTTCTAGAAAAAGAAATATTGGGCCTTTAGAACGCACCTACATGTATAACTTATAGTTTTATTAAGTTCTGTATTGTATACCTTATTAGATATGTATTATACATATCCTCTTCCTTATATCTATACTAGTTGACCCGGCAAACGTTGTTTTGTCATATAAAAAAATTTTTTGGGCCACCCTTATCTATCACCTAGGGGTAAAAAAATAGTTTACGACCTATTCTCAGACCTACCGAATATACACAAAAAAATTCATAAAGATCGGTCAAGCCGTTTCGGAGGAGTTTAGCAACAAACATCGCGACACGAGAATTTTATATATTAGATATAGATTAATAAAAATGTTGTGTTGATTTGTGTACCTACGCTTGAAAATCTTGAGAATTGGTAGACCGATTTTAAAGCGGTTAGCACATATGGAAAGAGGAATAAATTATTATGATTAAACGACTTCTCTTCATTCATATTCATAATGGTACCTACTTATATTAAATCTACCGTAGAACGATCATTATATTACGAGTATGTCACGTTTTTAATTATTTTTCACAGTCTTAATTAGTTTTGCCCTTCAACCTAAATGCTCCATTAATCGACGGTCCCTACGTACATAAGGACATGTCAAAAATGGCAATTTTTTTTTATTGCATAATTGTCTTTAGATTACCATTAGAAAGTTCCTAAAGCTAATAAAATATTCTAGAAAAAACAAAATTTATAATTACTTATACAAATAATTATTTCTAGAGCGGTTTGAACATAAATTACGCTCTCCTGTAAACCCCGGTTTTAGACATGTCTTTATGTATGTAGGGACCGTCGAAATTTTCTATTACTTTAACAAATATGAATAACAAACACATGAAAGATGAATAATATTATTGGCAAATTGTCAATTTTAACTATATATTACTTTGTATTATATAAATATAGACAAGCAGACTGACGGTCTCTTTGATTATTTTTGCAATGCGCTTCCGATGTTCATGATATTAGGATAACTGATAAGGAGAGGATAGGTAAATAGGTTTTTCAAGGCTTTTCAATGCGTCAGACGGAATTCCCAATGTATGACTCCAGACTGCAGTATTCCCTGTCACTACTTAAATAGTATGTAGTAGAAATATGTTACAAGAAATATTCGTGTATTCATAACAAAAATTCTTGGGCGACTCCACTATCATGGTCTTATCTAATCAAGACAATGTCTCATAATATGTACTCGTATATTGTCTCTTCTCAGAGTTAAATTCGGAAATGTTATACTCTGATACGAATCAGTCTATCGGAAGCTCAACAGCATTCATTCAAAATTTTATAGATTTCATACACTTGAAGAATTGCCAATATCTCGATTCAGTGGTGCAGTAAAATTTATGATTATGTGTGCAAATAAACTAGACATATTGTAATTAATTTTGCACTTACTAATGTACTTAATAAATCTCTCACCTGCTTCGTGTATCACCACTCTAAAAAGCTTAAAACGGTCAGTAAATCATTCTGGTGGAGGGCTTTCTGTAAATATTACATTAAATGATTTTGACGTTAGAAAATTTATCATTAATACGATACAGTATACCCTTATTGATAGAGCTAACTTTGCGTTAACTTTCAAATGTAGTGTAGGCGTAATACACTGACGTTGCCGCCAGTGCGTTATAGACAACTGCACCGGCGCGGCGTATTTTCTTGTCATTATGTTCACCCCGCGAACCCGCGAATAATTGCTTACGGAGGACGAAGAAAAATTAATCGTTTTTGTTAGTGGATATCCTGAATTTAGAATCCTGATTCAGAACATTCAAATTACATGAAACAAACAAGAAAAAACAACATAATATGGAATGAGATCGGAGTGAGAATGGAACAAACAGAAACGTCGCGCCCCGCTCCGCTTCAGTGTCGCGACGCGCCGCTAAAGTGCGGTTCACACTTAATAGTAAAAAAACGTACATACATCCATCCATCCATCCTCACAAACTTTCGAATTTATAATAGTAGAATAGGCAGTTCACTATAGCATTTCTCTTATTTATAAGGTGCGAGAGCCACCTACCATTAATGGTTGTCTGCTGTCGACCTTGACATAGAAAAAAAGTTATTAAATTAAAAATTATTAAGTTAAAATTAAATTAACCAGTTACACTATTCTTAATGTTGAAGATACAAGTTATACAAATTATTTACATTCACATAATTGGTCCCCCTGCATTTTAAAACACTTTAATCAATTTAATAACGTGTTTCGTAACAAAGTCAGAGCAGGCCTCTTTCACTTCATGTACTTGCGCGCGCTAAGTGCCTCCGCGCCGCTGTACTTTCCAAGGTACACATTCTCGCGGTTGCCACCGACGCGAGCGCGCGCATTCACATTTTTTTTTTTCTTTGAACCCAACTCATAACAAAAATAATTGTTAAAAAACAAAGGTCAAGATTTCATTATTGTAACTAAATTGATCCTGTATCTCTACGAAGTCGAAGCCGTTTCCGTGGTCGCAGAAAGTAACCCGATGAAAACCTGAAACATAAAATATTAGTTAACAACATTTCTTTATCTGTCACAACTCCCTGTAACTAAATAAAACTATTTTAACGGATTTAAGTTGTGTATTGATTTTTAATAAACCCAACTACCACGGCTGCTATAAAGGTGTCGAAACGATGGGTTTTGTTATAAAGCAATACACAATTTAAATCTGTAAAAACAGTTTTATTTAGTAACATAACAAATACTTACTTTACTCAATACTTACATACTTTACATAAATACTCTCCGCCGTTGTTCAAAATTTTTTTCACTATAGAACAATAATGTATCGCCAAATAATTTTATGTCGAGAACAATTTAGCTCCGACTATTTCATCAAAACTCGATGTTTGGTCGACTTTGTGTTGTGTGGATTTGTGGACTAATGATATACACAATTTAAGCTTTTTTATTTGGTCTCGTCAGTGGAAATAGGAATAAGTACCTACCAATATGAAAACCTTTAGGTACCTACAAGGTTTTTTATCATTGCTCGTTACCTACTAGTACTTATTTACATCTTAAAAATCATGTTATTCTGATCAACTTGAACTGAGAAGTTGTAAGCTTATAGTTACTAGTTAATTACTTAATAAATAGTTACTAGCGGCTTAATTAGCTTTGTATTTTGGGACGGCCTAGAAAAACTCAGTAGTAGTAGCCCTGACTTTATTACTATTACTTCAATGTCACGCGGGCGCGTGCGGCTGCAGAGCAATAACAACTCAACGTTTGAACTATAAGGTATATTTTTCCGCTAAGCAGTTGGCGAGGCAAAACAGTAGGCATTTAAAAAAGTTGTGATGGTCTTTTGTTAGGGAGTGATTTATCTGTTACGGTAGTAACTACTTATTAATCTGTGGTCAGAGGTCAATGAAAACTGGACATGAGTATTGTTACAACAGGGTTGTGACGGCTTGAAATATAAAATACAGACAACTTTTATAATTCTCTGGCTAGCAGAACAGTTATGACAGGGAATGTGAGATGAAAAAGTTTAATCTTACGTTTTTCTGAAAAACTTTTTAAGTTTTTTTTTTAAAACCATGTATTACTTATTAATAATTATTAAAAAATAAAAAAAGCAATTCCCAACTAAGAGTGGATGATGAGCTAAAAACATAGTTTTTTTTAAATGCACCAGTAGTCAACCTTGATTTTTTAATAACATACAGCTGTACGATAGCCACGTGCTATATGTACTGTGACTGCGTATCACTTGGCAATGCCTTTGACACTCTGGCTTGTTACAATTAATCGGCGACTTAAAACATCGCTAAGTCTTCTATTTCATTTAATCAAAACTAGATCGTATTGCGTTTGTGTAAAATTCCAATTTGCACTAGTTCTCTTTGTTTACATGTGTGAGTTAGGTAATAAAAATAGACAGTTTGATACCTACATTATACGTGGTAGAGCTAAATATGCAGTGAGGTGCAACATTGTAGCGTAACTTGTCGTTGCACTGCTGAGGATTTTATGTCCCTCCACTTCCTTATTTTGCCAATAATATACATAATTTATTTTGTGTATACAAATACACTTGATCGTAAAACGGTCGGGCAAATGATATTGCAATCTAACATTGAATTGTTTATTCAATGATACCTTCACTCATATATTATTCAATTCATTAGATATTATTTGATTGTCTAATGAATTGTATTCTCTAAATATTAGGCAGTTAAGTGTTAATGTAATCTATCTTTACCATATATCTTCGGAAATGCGCGCGGCCCCGCTAGAGATATGGCACCGCTAAAGTATAGAGAGTGCCCTCAGAATTGTCTAGCTCGACAATTCAATCATGTGCTTCGACATTTTATTTCTTACATACCAAGTCAAATAAAGAAAACAAAATATAAACTTTACATAAACAGTATCCGATACATTCATTATACCTATCAAAATCAGGTGGGTACGGGTCGGTTGTCATTGTGTGCTATTTGTACGTGAGTGTGCGTAACACGTATGGCCATATCTTTACTTATTAATCGTCTGTCCCAACTAACAACGCACAGCCAAAACTACTAAATCTAGAAAGCTGAAATTTGGAACATAAATTTATTTTGTAATGCTTGCGTTATTAGAATCCTTTCCGATAAGAAAGGATTTTTGAAAATTTCAACTCCGTGCAAAGCCGAGGCCGGGTCACTATTGTATAGTCGCTGTCCACCTCTCTCTGTTGTAGTCAGGATATATAATTAAGTAATTGAGAATATACATATATTTTACTAAAAATATATATACATTCCTTTTTTGTAGTATGTAGAATACATTACAATTACTATCTGTAAGTATCTATATAATATATAACTATACATCATTACATAGAAACACAAAATACATCATACATCATTACGATGCTGGGAGCGAATCGCTAGTATAAAAATAAAACACTACAGTTACACATTTTGCCATTTTGTTGGTAGATTAATAATATATCAATGCCACATTTATAAAAAACTAAATTGTGAGTCTCGATAAAAAACGAATAGAACTGAAGAGTTTGACTGTGATTAAGTTTCTATGTTTAATAGCATAGAGTAAATAGTACTTAATACTGGTTAAGTATACTATTTACTCTATGATAGTAGTCATGCAATAGTGTTTGTTTACATCAATTGAACAAACAAGGATATTTAATAGGGACTATTTCATCGTGTCTTCTAATTGTCGACAGTTCTAGATAAGCCATTCTTAATGGAGTTAGTATGTCCAGTCACAAACTAGCGATATTCTAGGTAGATCAATTACAACTATTTTTATACACAAATACACTACACACTGTGGTCCAATCCACTTCCCCTCCACATATGGCAGCCATTTTGGTTTTTCTGGAGACATTTTCTTGAAAAAAGCCAAATCTGTCAAAGTTTTGGTCTACTGAGACAAAAATACTGAGATAAACCCTTATTACTTTTTTACTAGATTGACAACTTTGAAACTATATTTGTATAAAAAAAATTGTTTAATTTAACTTAGAATATCGCTAGTCCATGACTGACACTGTAAGTAAAACTCCCAAACGTCTTTAATAAACACTCATCATAGTTTTCTCCAGTGTCATATTATTATTTTGTATGGCTTGATGCTTATATTCACTTTCGTTGAGACATTTTAATAAGACTTCTTGAGATTATCGTGAGAACTTGCAATAAAATATCTACTTTTCATTGCAAGTTACAATAAGGTGTAAAAAAGGTTTATTTTTTAGACTTACAACAGATCTAATGCAACATTAACCGTTGTTTTTTTTTGTGAACTTTAGTAATTCGTGTGAAACCCCCTATACTTGTCTAATATATATAGTTTATTGATTTGTGCATTTTTTTTGAAAATATAGGTGTTTATAAATTCTTTCAATATTGACGCTTATACAAGTTTATTTTTCTCTTGACATCCAATTAGCTTATAAAAAAGGCTAAAATTTCTAGTTCTGATTTCTTAAAACAAATACTCAACATAACAAGGTTCATGATAAAAAATAGCGCTATTTAAAAAAAAAATCCCAAACAAATAAATATGTAATAAACAGGGCCACTTGACACAAATTTAATTATTTTAATTAAAATTTACTTCCAGCACGATGTTACACACTGACTATTTGCTAACATGTTAAACTACCCTAATTAAGGGAGAATAAATAGAACTACCGTGAGAACATGACCTGTCCAATATTTATAATTATTCGAAAAAAAAAATTAATAAATGTTTGACCGTTTACTTTTAAAACTGGCAGATAGGACTGTTGTTATTGAACTTTTTATACTACAAGTTCTAGCCCACACCGCATATATACTCGTATTACCGCATATATAAAAAGATATATCTTATCAACTGTATATTGACATATTATCTGACTATATTGTATATATTGTATACAACATAGTCGCTATCTAAATCATTTTGTCTGCTTCTGATTTGCTTCTAACTAATAATACAGGACCAATAACTGTATCTAATTTTCATAAAGTCAGAGATCTTTTAAATATAACGTATAATAAATTTATACATCGTCTCACATTTTTTTGTATAGGTAAAGTGAGGTAAAATAACATCTTAAAAATACAGTCAGCTTAAACATTCCTAATATTTTATTTATGGTAAAACTATTTTAAAATACATAATTATGATCACATTTACTTATTTATGATATTTTAAAATAGATATTTATTATAAATATTTCATTTAAATCTAAGTTATATATTTACATATTTTTATCATATAAATTTATTAACATGAAATATTTAGTTAGAAATAGAGTTAAAGAATCACATCGGTCGGTCTCAATAAATTGGAATGGGGTTCATATAAAAATCTAGGTTTCATAAAATTTTATAGTTTCATAAACATATAAATATTTCTATTTAAATGTAAAACAGATGTGCAAGTAGCTCAATTTCTCAATAATATTTTAAATGAGCCACGAAGTACTTCGATTGATTTTAAAAATGTAAACCAACTATTAACACTCTCTACTTCGGGTACATTAATTAAACTACTTTACGTTTAGCTCCAATATTACTTTTATTGTCCGACCGAAATATCAGAACTCCAACTCTATGTGCGCGGACATACGATAACGACCTCTCTACGCGGACGCGTTCGTTCAATTGACTGGTAATCAGATTTTATCAGTCCTTTTTAATATCATGCCACAGAGTATCTCTTTTTTGTAACGTCACAGAGCACTTTTTATTATACTTTCTGCCTTAATCATGCTTAAATCAATCAACTTCAGTCGACATAACAAACGCTAACACAACGTAGGTGTTGAGAATCGTTTATAATAGTGTCTCGATATCAATTTCATTTGGCATGCATCATGAAATCAATCCAACAATTTTTGTCTTCACGGCCAAATTTTTTGAGACAAATTAGACAAGCAACATTGTTTCTGTTTTGCTAGGTGAGCGATTGATTGCTAGAAATTCATGGTTAATGAATGGTTAAGAAATGATTTTGCTATTCCCTTTAACTCTTTATCTTAACAATATAAGTTTTTTCACTAGCTACCATTATGGCATTGCTTTTGTTCTTAGGCGACCATCGAGGGGACGATTGGGATCCGTTTATAATATTTTATTTATAGATAATCAAATTGAACGTACGGCTCAAATATGGAGAATTTTAAATTAAAACCAGCTTTCTCACATAACCATTGAATATAAGTAACTATGCCAGATTTTTCCAGTTACATTAGTTACAGTAGTTTTTGAGTTTATTCATTACAAACATACAAATCTTCTAACTTCATAATATTAGTATAGAAGTATAGATGAAAACTGGTAAGATACTGACAAGAATTAATTATTAGTATTTGTAGGTGTTTAGTGCATTGCAATGTAAACCTACACTGTTTGCATAGGTATGTAAAGTCGCGGTATGAAAAGGTTGGTCACCTCACTTTAAAGTCGACATTTGCTTGTACCATGGCAATTATCAGTCATACCAACATTTCATTTCAAACAACTAATAACGATGAACTTAGAATTTTCACACTGTGTATTTTTTTATACACGTACCTAAATGAATAAAGTCATATTTAATATGCTAATGCTACTACTTGTAGTACCTATTGTACTTCTTATTCTGTGCTACTGCGTACAAATTGCGAATCATTATAAATGAAATTTATAGCTTGTGAAATTATATATAGAATTCTATTTTTAATTGGTAATTAGATTGTTGTATGTGTTGACAATTTTACAGCCCGGTGGGTGGTGCATCAGTGGCGGTTGTACGAGAGGTCCCTGTGTTCGCTGTTGGAGCTGCAGGCAAGGAAAGGGTCGTACTGCTGCTCGCCGCGGTACGTGATCGCGCCAGAGTACCCGCACTTGCTCCCACTTCCGCTCACCACGCAGCGCCCTTCACCGCCATCTGCGCACTTGTAGCGATGCCAGTCGGCGCCCCGACAGGTAAGCCTAACATTGACTTATTATTGTTAATTATTATATATTACAGTTGTTATATTATATTGTAATATCTTAATATAAAATTCTCGTGTCACAGTGTTTGTAACAAAACTCCTCTGAAACGGCTATACCGATTTTGATGAAATTTTGTGTGCTTATGGGGTAGGTCTGAGAATCGGCCAACATCTATTTTCCATACCCCTAAATGTTAAGAGTGGTCCACCCCAATTTTTTTTGGCAAAATAACGTTTGCCAGGTCAGCTAGTCTTAATATAAAATTCTCGTGTCACATGTGTTTGTAACAAAACTCCTCTGAAACGGCTTGACCGATTTTCATTTACAAACCGCTGTTGTTTTGTGTGTGATATATACCTCAATGGCATTAATCACTTTGATATTATTTCTGTATACACGACCATGTATTTATAGCTATGTAATATTAAAAGCATGTTGTTCAATGTAAACATAATTTCGAAAGAAGCCTATTTTCTTCAATTGTAAATTGGATTACTGCCTTGTACGAACATTTCACAGGGTTCGTCCATAGTAACTAAGCAGGTTTATTGTATAAGAAATTATGTTATATGATTTGAAACTATTTACATGAACATGTTGTATATAATCCATACTATATAATATAATACTATATTTTTACAATATGTAAGAAAAGGTCTATATTTTTATTCAAAACCTTACTATTCAAATCTCATTGTCTATTGCTATTTTGAGACATTATTGCTCGCTTGGTACCTAATTAATAAAATTTTGGAACATATGCGAAGATATATTATTTATGAAAAAAATATTAAATATTTCATTATTCCTTTTGTACAATACTTGTTATTGTAATGGTTTAGTAGATTCATATGTACAATTGACTGTACGAGAAACAAATAGATTTCTAAAAGGTATATTAAAGTCTTCATATTTTAAATATTTTGCATGCATTTAATTTTTATATTAAATACCTCTTGACAACAATTATTATAGTTTAACTGTGGTTCTTAAAAAAAATTTTGCTTATTTAATTTTGTCGTCTCGAAAATTAATATTCCCAATTTAATGGGACGAAAAAATCTTATTAATAACATTAATTAATGTACTTACCTAACTAATGGGAATGCAACTATCATCAAAATAACTTAAGTGTATAACTACTGGGAACCGCCCATTTTTAAATACCATTTTGCCTTGGATTTTTCGCTCAACGCTTTGAACTATGTTATAGTACTGGTTAAAGTACTATTTTCTCTATGGTTATAGCAATTATCACCTAAAACTCGACAAATCGACACTTTAAAAATCTCCTAATTAGCCATTACTTTTTTATTGTAATGATATTGTAGCAAATAACGTTTTAATTAGTCCAGTACATTATAAACGTTTTATTATGTGTAGCCATGAGCCTATGACGCAACAAAGTATTTTAATTAAATTGAATGTATACAAAATGCTAATTTTATTGCGCATTTCATTGCCCATGTTAACTTAGTCTCAGTAATTAGAGGCATTTAAAATGTACAAATCACTATTAAGGTATTACATGATAGATATTACTAATAGCTTTATAATCTGGCAATAGACAAATTGTTACTTGATTTTTAATACCTACTTACCTACTAAGTTCTGTCTATGGTTAGGCACTAACTTATCTACTATAGTGTTACCAGGGTAAATTAGGAAAAAAAACTCGTAATTTTGGCAAATAGAAGTGTATAGATTCATTATTTATGTGTCCAGATAAAATAACATTTTAAAATAAAATTTGTTTAAAATTTTTGTTCAAAAAACAATAAGATTAAAAAACCAAAGGAAAAAAAGGAAAGGGCCAAAAATATAAAAAGCCAATAAACTAGAAAGATATACCTAAGTTCAATTTTAATATTAAATATTAAAACATCAGAACTTTTTTATGTAACTCGCTTCCTCAATAAGAGGATAGATATGGTAATGTGTAAGAGTAGGCAATGTTAAGGATGTATCTCTAGTGGAGAACAGGGATCTACAAGCCAGGGTAGGATGTCCACTCACAAGATGTCCACAAGATGTCACAAGACGACCTAATTCAAGTTTCTTTTGATCACTCCTACTGTTATGGCGGCTGTACACTCTCCCGCGAGTGCTCTCGCCATGTCTCGCCGAGAGTACTCGCGCGAGAAGCCGAGTGACAAGTGCGACCTTTGTACACTAGTTTATTCAGTTGGTTGCAAACACCGAGAGGATGGACGCGTTACAAGTTACGGCAGCTATTGCCTTATGCGCTATTATAATTATGTGCGGGCGTAAATGTAGATAGTGGATAATCACTATGCATCGAAATAGGACACGGTAAGCACAGACACTAAAACTGGAAGTAATGTAGTATGTAATGTTTACTTTAACTCTTAACTTTAAGCTAGAAAGCTTGCGCTAAACTGAACGTAGCGCGAGAGTGTACAGTGACGCACTCGCCTCGCCTTACAATGAAAGCGAGACCCTTTGACTAGCGCACAAAAACTGACACGGAACGGAGAGCACGCGAGGCGAGGCGAGACACAACGAGACGAAGCGAGTGTAGCGTGTACACTCGCCCTCGTCGCGCCTCGCGGTGTCACTTGCCTATCGGTTTTCATGCGATGACGCGATTACATCGACCTTTTTTCATTATTATTTTTTAGTAAGTGGTCCAATATACATATCTCAAACCTAGCTGTTGCACGCTACTTCGCCTGCGTAACTTTATATAATATAGCCTATGTTACTCGCTAATAACGTAGCTTTCTATAGGTGAAAGAATTTTCAAAATCGGTCTAGTAGTTTTTGAGTTTATTCATTTACAAACATACAAATCTTCTCTCTTTATAATATTACTATAGATATAATATTACTATAGATAGTAAAAGGATTTTTTTTCCACATCTTATACAGCATATTCTCCGTAGTTATTTCTTAATAAAATGTCACTTCTTGTAATCCGAAAAAACGATAAAACTTGAAATAAAATTTTATAGTGTACTTCTCACACTTGTATTTAATGATATTAATTTTATTTATAAAATATATTTCTACAACTAATGTACTGCTTCTATTAGTTACTTAAGTCTCATGCTAATCTGCTATCATATACTTATTAATAAGTACCGTCATGTCGACGTCCTTAAATTTATCTTAAAACAAATCATAGATTCGTTTCAGCATTTTATAAAATACATACTAGACTAGAATATATTGTACATATACAATACATTGTCTATCCGGAATAATAAACCTTTCAAATAGTGAAAGAATTTTTAAAATAGATATAGTATTTGGTTCCAGACCCTCCACATGTAAACAAACTTACAAAATTCTCTTTTTATATTGTAAAGGGTGGCAGGCAGGCTGATGGTCCATTACATGGTAGGTGGTACAACAACAGAGACCTACAGGAATTTGTTTGCTTGAAGAAGCATCAGAAGGTTGTTCCAAAATTCACGTATCGTGGAATAAATTTTCTGATCATCCGAACTGTGCACAGCGAGACAAAAGGATTTTTAGTAAAAATTCCTTTTGTCCTTGGTTTTACACGTAGCTTCGCCCTCTTGAAAAGTTTAAAGTAGTCTTACGTTTAAACCATTCGTATAAATAATATGTTAGATTTTTTGATTTTTTTTTTAGTATTGATAGTAATCAATACTAAAAAAAAAATCGTAGTAGTAGTAGATACTTATCTCTGTTTTCACAACATTGGCATTATACTCGTATATAAATTGAAGTCCATCATCGTTCGCGTCTATACAGCCGGTATTGTTTCGCATACCATGAACTGAAATGGTACGCTACCGGTTCCTTGCATGTCCCGGTAATAAAACCAACGCTGCAGTATATACCGCTGTTTCAAGTTTTTACGCTCGTAAACTTGAGAAAGAGCGGGACGGAAGACTTTTTTACTACACCCGTCGTTTTTCGCAAAGAAAACTTTTATTAACGCTCACCTCGTAAATTAATAGTTTCTTCTTTGTTCAATTTTGATGTTTCGTTTAACGTATATTTCGTTTATCGTAAGATCTTCTATATTTTCTAGCATGTTTCACATAATGCGAGCTCTTATACAGGCTCACATAATGGGAGTAACATTTAACGCCGATAAGTAGGCCGAATAGCGTACATAGCTGTATAGTCAAATTATATTTAGACACGAAGACCATTTTTATCTATATAAATAAAATCAGAGTGTCTGTCTGTGATTTGCGAAAAACTGCCTCAAACTAAGCTTAGAGAGTCATTCGCATGCTGTTAAAACGTAAATAACTTTTTTTAGAATTGTTGTCTGTCTGTCTGTCTGTCTGTTCGGGGTAATCTCAGAAACGGCTGAAGCGATTTCGATGAAACTTTGCAGACATGAAGAGGGGGTCGTCAGGAGTAACATAGGCTACTTTTTGTTTATGTAAATTGCGGTACATACACCAAAATAACATTTTTTACAATTTTTGTCTGTCTGTCTGTTTGTTCCGGATAATCTCTGAAATAGCTGGACCGATTTTGACGGGAATTTTATTGGCAGGTAGCTGATGTAATAAGGAGTAACTTAGGCTACGTTTATTTTAGAAAAAATATACCCCGGACGAAGCCGGGAGCGGGCCGCTAAATGTATTGCTAAGCGCAAAACTCGAGAACGGGTGGACCGATTTTAATTCTGTCTTCACTCATGGACAGAGGGATAATCAGGGAAGGTTTTTACGTTAAAAAAATGCACCTCGGGCGAAGCCGGGAGCGGACCGCTAGTATTAAATATGGGTTTGCTCATAGCCAACAGATACTTTAGCCGTACAAAAAAGACTAGCAGGCCGATGATAAAACGAGCTCACCAAGAAGATGCCTATTCACTCGAACTTGATTTGGGTTAATACAGACTCTAGAAGGGAGTTATGAGACACCTTAGCTAATAGTACTTGTAGTGCTATGGTATTTCTTACTATTAGCATATTCAGAAATACAATGAAACGAACCATGCACACTTACTTAACTGCCCTTCGGCCGTCCAGCTGAACAGTCCGCTAACGTAGAGCTTCAGTACTAGGTTAGTGTACTTTGATTTTTCATTATAATCAGTTTATCACTTTACACGACAAATAACTTACACACACTTGTCAATTAAGTTAAAAGTGCCACGGTAGCAACAATATCGGCTTTCTCAACTCGGTGAAGATACTACCGGCGAAAGCGATGAATAGAAATAGAAAAGAGAAAAAAATAAAATAAAACTTAGTTTGCCATTTTTGGCGCAACCGGCAAAAGCATAGGCAATATTTTAAAAATAACAAACAATCCGGGTCTTCCTCTGAACCACAAGTATGTTCAGGCCCAGGCATAGCCGAAAACACAGTTGGAAAGAGGAGCCTGCTCTTCTCCTTTTCCAACCTCTCCAACGTCTCCTTAAGTAGAACAAAATTTTGGGAATTCTATTTGTCATCAACTTATTTCATTTAAATAATAGATCTATCGCCACGAAATATTTTCATTTTCAGATAAAAAGTGTCGCCAGGTATGAATTACGTCATATTACAACCCGTATCTTTTATTTTTTTCCTAACTTGGCCTATTTGTATTCCTTACTCAGCGCATAGCAATTATTTAATCTTAAATTATTATTTCATCCTCTGAGTATTCATTACTCGACCCAAATTCAAATTTATCAAAATATTCCAATATTTGAGAGTACGGTCAGCATTAAAATATTTTATCTGCGTAGTGTCAGCTCATAAAATTAGTTATGCCATTTTAACCATAAAATTACGAAGACAATGGCACAAGCTTAAACCCAACATATATACTTAATCGAGTAACTACACTCGCGTATTTAAACCCGTGGAAGAGTGCCAACGTTTATTCATTTATTGCGCATTTATTATATAAAATTATGTTATAATACAAATAATTGGATTAAAGGTGTTGTAACTCAAGCTTTAAAAATGTAATATTTGTTTGTAATTATTAAAAGAAATTCTGTAAATAGGTATAATACAATATTTTGTCCAGCGACCTACCACAAGCGAAGACCCATTTAAAAATGGAATACCGGGACGAGGTGGTCGTAAAAATCAAGCTCATAGTGACGTGCATTGCATTTTATCAACATAATTTATTTTATCGATAAAATTGACATCGTAAAGATATCGGATTTATTATTAATTACACTAATGCCTCTAATATAATCCTGTAAATTTTAAGTTAATGGATCCTATAAAGAGATTATATTTTAATCGTTAGCTGTTTATAAAATCAGTTACCAAAACTAACTATATACTATGTGAGAACGGAATATTTATGCTAACCTTAACACTTATTTATTTATCAGTAACATGACTTTAAAACATTTAAAATTGCAAATTGCACATACCGAATGCGCTGGTATATGCTAATACATATTACTTACACATATATTTTATGACTGCACTGCTGGGCACACATTTTTCTTCTTGTAGAAAAGTAGTGGCTATTGTCCACCAAGCCAAATCAGTATGAACCTACAAGTTTTGTAATGTATTTATGATGTCTTCTCACACATCCATACCTACATTAATTTTAAAAACTTATGGGAGTAAACCATATGCAAACGCCCATAACATACATATATGGTTATATATGGTTTTAGTATAAATCAGTTCGAATTTGAACATTCCGGAACGGCAGCTGAGTGTTCCTATGATTAGGCTATCAACACAAAAATGTACATGGCACAAAAAAAATGGTACCTAGCGTGGATCTTGTTTAACGGTCTTGTAATAAATCTTTAGTCACATCAACATTCAACTGTGCTAACAACGCAACTCCGTGTCCCTAAACCTAGCATTAAAAAATGACATTTTAGTGCCTTTTTTGTTAAGAAATTATGTAATATTACATTACGAATAATGAAAATAAAAAAATATATATAGGGGGATAATTATAAAAAATCCTTGACACAACATTAGCGGACGTGAAGTTGTGCAGAGAAACAATTTTCCTGTAAATACGAGCATGTAATTTACGATATTTAAGTATTTTATACTTCAGCTGATTAACCAACCTATTGTACATTAAATAATTAAAAACATATAAACTAAACATGATTTTTCAAATTAGTAGCAATTAGTTTTATACGTTGCAAAAACTTAAATACTCCTTAGATTTATCCGGTAATAAACTAACAATCTAAGGCTAATAATAAATATATTTAAACAATTCGGACCCCACTGAAACTGTTAATTGTTATCAACTGAATTATCATCCAGTTAGACTGTCGACAAAATGTCAATGTCTGGATGTCACATCACTAAATGTTTGACGCGTCTCGTCGTCTGCGAATCATAAAACTTTTCGCGCGTAAACGTCACCATTGACATTGGCAAGCAGCTGCAGCGCTATACAGCGGCTCTTTGCGAGTTACCGTCTAATAACAATATTGATTTACAGCTTACTGGGCTTACGCTTAAAAATTTAGTATCGGTGTTTGTGGACCCGGGTTGTTGACCTTCGCACAAATTCTTTGGGTTTCGCTGTAAATATTTTGATACTGTTAAAACTTATGTATGTGTAACTCGTTTCCTTTCGAAACTTTTGTAAATCGTAAGACTATCTGCGCGGACCTCATAATTCACAATTAATTAAAGATTAATTAATATTTTTTAACATGGAATAAGTAATTGTCTCTTATTACAGAATTCAGGTGCATCAGGTACATACATATTTATGTATTATCTCTATCTTCTTTATCTATCTAATTATCAGGGCCGTCTTTACCCGGGGGTGCAAGGGGTGCGGTGCACCCGGGCGCAGAGCGCCCGGGGGCGCCTTGCCGAACCCTGAATATTTAGATATTTCATTGAATTTAACGCCATTGCACAGTTTAATATACTTGTTACGACAAATACGTATGCCCAAAAGTAAATATAAAAAAAATAGTCATCAAAAATAATCATTGTTTTACTTTTATTACGCTTTCGGCGCTTGTCATACCGCTCATGATGTGCAAGCTAAAATGACTCTTATTACTACACAAATAAAAATTTTATTTAATACAACACGCGCGCGGCAAAATCTCTAATCCAAAGAGAGTGTATAAAACTTGGCACATTGCCGCCCGGTCGCCCGCACTTGAAGCAAAATGATCTCTAAGTCAATAAAGTGTGAGTTCATTTGAAATGGGCGCACGGCGGCGGAGCGGCACCTATGCGTCTGTCATAGGCGAGTAATTGCTCCCTTTGATATAGCCGCCCGGGCGCTCGCACTTGAAGCAAAATGATCTCTAAGTCAATAAAGTGTAAGTTCATTTGAAATGGGCGCACGGCGGCGGAGCGGCACCTGTGCGTCTTTCGTAGGCGAGTAATTGCTCCCTTTGATATAGCCGTCCGAGCGCTCGCACTTAAAGAGAAATGATCTCTAAATCACTACAATTAGGTGTAAGTTCATTTGAATTTACAGCGCGGCGCGCGGCGCCTATGTAGTGTCGGTCAGTGATTGATCTGATATCTTCTTTTTAAGTAATTAAATTCGTTAGCTCATTTCATTTGCGACAACCGCCGAATTAGCACAGAAGATCTTAGTGCAGAAATTATTGAGATTTTGTGTAAGTTGTAAATGCATGGAATAAATGAAATTTCTTCGTCATAAATAAGAGAAAAAATATCAAGGTAAGTCAATTTTATTTTTTAAGTGTTAGGTCAATCATTATCATCGTAGCCACCTATCACCCACTCCTGGACATAGGTTTCTCCAAACGACAGCACGCAGTTCTCGACCATCCTCATCCAACTAATACCTAGGCGCCTACCGACTATGTTCGTCGGTCCAGCGGTGGGCTGGAGGGGCGTCCGAAGCTACGTACGTTCGTTCGTTCGTGGACAGTGGTTTCCACTCGAGAACTCGTCGGTTAAAATTAAAATACAATACATAGGTACAATACCGATACCCAAAAGTACTCATACCTAGCTAGAAAAATACATCATTGTTGACGCCATCGTGTTGGAACGAATGGTCCTGCTTGGTTCGAATCCTGGGTTAGGGAACAATTTTTTTGTAGTATTTGTTTATGAGAGAGAGTCATGATTGTTTATTTGTTTATAATCGCAAAAATACAAATTCTTAAGGGCGTGCAGCGCGAACGAAAATCTTCACTTCCAAAAACACTTTAAACGTGTGTAAATACAAAATTTATAACACAGCTGACTTGATACCTCATGACGTCATGCCATACGACAAATAAGTGCGCCTAGTGATTTTATTAGAGCAATTTTTTTGTTTGCAAAACCATCAGGCGTTTGGATTAAAAATTGAAAATTCTTAATAATTTCCTATTTATATTTTTATAATCAATATTAAGAAGAGGGTGCTCTGCGGAATATCAATACAAACATTTCCGTGTGACAGTTAGTGCTTCATGCGTAAAATTTACGAAGTATTCGAAGATAAATATTTTTAAAAGTCATTACCGTCATGTATTGTTTATTAATACAAAATGCATTTATTTCAAATTTCAACAAGGCGGTGACCTTGTGCAAGGATCAGACTAACCTACAAAAGTTCTTTTAATGTATTTAAGTAATTGAGCGTACATTACTAGTTATTTAAAAATACGTCAATTTCCAAAATTTCGTGCAGTACCCTCTTAATGTTAGTGATTGATACAAACCTACTTTATTTATTATAAAGAAAGAAATATTAAATTAAAATTTAATTTTATTGTAGATGGCCGAATTAGGGGATGGTAAAAAGAAACCATCGGGTGCTCAAAACAGAAAAAGGAAACTGGAGAAAGGAGAAAAAATTAAAAAGCTAACTTCTCCGATTGACTCTTTCTTTCGATCTGGTAAGTTCAGTTAGTTGGTTGGTAGGTACCTTTAAAGTACTACCTTATATAATACATCTGAAGTAGCGTAAATCAGTGACAGAAGTCGCTGGTGTATCCTGCCTGGGTTCGATCCCTAACTAAGTTCCTACCTACTTCTACTTATTATTATTACACTTCTTATTTTTTGTATAAGTTACCTGTAACTGTATACCTAATGACAATATCTATTTTGCGCGATGGCCTTCCGTTGCGCAATGGTTAGTAACACTGACTCTTGTGCCGAAGGTCTCGGGTTCGAATCCCGGCCGGTGCAAATATTTGTTTAATTACATACCTTCTCAGACCTTGTATGTTAAATTTTTGTGTTGTGTGATATCTCCAACACGCGTTCCCATCGTGGAGATTATGACAATAAATAACCCTATAGTTTTGGAGGCTCATGTCTAACAGTGGACTGGATGTTGCATTGCTACTTCACAGCAGAAATAAATAAGCGGGTGGTACCAGTTAACCCAGGCGACAATTGCATAATTACCTCTACCTAATAGGGAGCCTATCACCTATTAATAGGATTGCAGTAGGTATAGTAAATGTGCACAAAAATTTCAAAAGGCTAAGCAATAATTAAATCGAGTTTCGTCAAAACTCTAACTAAGTGATAATCTACCAAGAATAGATGTATTTATCTATTCTTCTTATGTAGTCACTAATCCTGACTTTATATCTGTGGGGTGAAGACTGCAAGGTGAAGCGAATACTGAATCAGTGTAACTTGTATAGTTGTAATGTGTATAGTTGTAACTTTGAATTAGTTTGAATAAATAGCTAATTAGTTACCTATTAGGTATATAATCAATGACTGACTTTTAATTAATAGGAACAAAGCAGTACTTGTAATTATTTTTTTTTAAGTCTCCATTGTCCGTTCAATTTAAGTAAACTTTTAGAAATCGCGCGAAATGTAAAATTTTCATAGTTTGAATATTCCGTCGGGCGGTTATGGCGGACATTGTGACGTCACAATGGCCGCCATATTGAATTGGTCGTTTCAATTTCCTATCGCTGCTGGTTAACAATTTAAACTTTTTTTTAATAATAAAATAAACCTATTTTTAGCGTGAAACGTTGTTTTTACGTAATTTATTTATGTAGCCGATCGTTAAAAAAAATAAAATATTGAGTGCATATAGGTACCCTATTCCACAATGAGCGCGCTCGGCCAGACTAACTATGCCCGCCTTAACTTTCAGGCGCTGTTTTTAATTTTTTATAGTCCTAAAATATTATTGCGTGGCCCTGTTACCACACTTGGTTACACAAATTGTTGACTATCTTATGTTTTTTAGGTACATCTTCGTCAACATCAGCTCGACAGTTAGAAGAGACAGTTAACTTGGAAGAGAGAACTTCTACGAGTATTTCACAAGTTCCAGCTCACACTAGTACCAGTACATCGCCTACTTCAAGTGAACCAATTGTTAACCAACCAGCAACAGAACCAGATGTACGATTTTGTGAAAATGTCGCGAATGATCCTGCTCTCTGGCCGCAAGTAATACCCGATAGTTTAAGATTATTTTTAACAGAACGTGGACCAATTCAGATTAAAAAAACCAACTATCCTTCAGATAGTAACATGAGGTCGTTTTCAGATACATATTACAGTAAAAAGTTACAAAATAACGAAATTATTCATCGAGTTTGGCTTGTATATTCCACATCTACTGATTCTGTTTTTTGTTTTCACTGTAAGCTTTTTAATATTAATGTCACTGCATTTAATGGCCCCACTGGTTACAAAGACTGGGGGCATTTGTCGAGAAATATAGAACGGCATGAGAAAAGTTCAGGGCACATATGTTCTTTTAAAAAATATTTGGATTTAAAAAATGACTTATTGAAAGGGCAAACAGTAGACTCGGTAAATCAAACTGAAATAGACCGCGAGAAAAAGAGGTGGACGGCAGTTTTGGAAAGGATAATAGAAATTATAAAATTTTTAGCAGGTCAAAATATAGCATTTAGGGGCACAACTGAGAAGTTGTATGACCCAAATAATGGTAATTTTTTAAAGTTGGTGGAGAGTATATCTAATTTTGATAGTACACTATCAGAACACATTGCTCGAATTCAAAGAACTCAGCATCGCATGCCACATTATCTTGGTCATAACATTCAAAATGAACTGATTAGTATAATTGCTGAAAAAATTAAAACGACTATAATTAGTCTTTTGAAGCAATGTAAATACTACTCTGTAATTCTAGATTGCACACCTGATATCTCACACCAAGAACAACTTACTGTTATTGTGAGGTTTATTTATTTAAATCCATCGACAAAACGCGCTGAGGTACGAGAACATTTTTTAGGTTTTTTACCTGTAACTGATACTACCGGACAAGGGTTGAAGACTTATTTGTTAGATTTTTTAAAATCATGCAATATTGAATTCGATGATTTGCGAGGCCAAGGATATGATAATGGAGCCAATATGAGGGGGAAAAATATAGGCCTCCAAAAAAAAATATTGGACATGAATCCTCGTGCTTTTTACGTACCGTGTGCTGCTCACTCCCTTAATTTAGTAGTAAATGACGCCGCTAAAAGCTCATTGGAAATTACAAACTTTTTCTCTATTGTCCAAGAAATCTATGTATTTTTTTCAGCATCCACATCACGCTGGGATGTAATTATGAAACAGATACCTACTTTGTCATTAAAACCTCTTTCAAATACGCGTTGGGAAAGTAGATTTGATGCTCTTAGAGCACTACGTTTTAACATGGATAAAATTTACGATGCATTATACTCTATTTTTACAAATAACAAGTATGATAGCGACACAAAAAACATAGCGAGTTCATTAATAGCCAAATTAAAGTCTTATAGATTCATATGTTCAGTAGTTATATGGTACAATATTTTACTAAAGATTAATATTGTAAGCAAAAATTTGCAAAAATCAGACGTAATTATTTCAGAGGCTACCAAAATGATTAATCTGGTTAAAAAAGATTTGGAGCAATACCGCACCGATAGTGCGTTTGAACAGTTGTTATCTGATGCAAAATTAATTGCTGAAGAATTAGAATGCGAAACAGAATTTAAAGAAACTGTTCGTCCACGTCCCCGAAAAAGACATTTTGATTACGAGGCTGCAGATGAGCCCATTTTAGACCCAACCAACAAATTTAAAGTATGTTTTTATTTTTTTATACTGGACACTGCTATCTCTAAATTAAATGAGAGATTCGATTTGCTGACGGAACACAATTCAGTTTTTTCACTCTTCCAAAACATTGAATGCTGGAGGAAATTAGAGTTGCATGAAAAAAAATCTCAATGTTCTCGGCTCCAACAAAAACTAACATTTAAAAATAGATTTGATATTGACGGGGAGGATTTATATAATGAATTAGAATTGTTACCAATGTTTTTTCCCAATGCATCAACAAGCACTCCCACTAATATTTTAAGCTATATATATTCTAATAATTTAATCTCCTCATTTCCTAATATCTCAACATCTCTACGTATATATTTAACACTGCCTGTTACAGTAGCTGAAGGTGAACGATCCTTTTCAAAATTAAAATTAATAAAAAATTATCTTCGGTCAACCATGACCCAAGACAGACTGACAAACTTAGCTATTATAAGTATAGAATCCAAAATTAATATAAAAATAAATGATTTAATTAAAATCTTTGCCGACTCAAAAGCAAGAAAAATTGAGTTTGTTTGATGTATGTACATACAATAAATAGATATTTAGCAATTAAATAATAATATAAACGAGAGTTGGAACTTGGATTGCTGGTGTTTTTCGCCATTACAATCACTGTTAATTGTAATTAACTCATAATTCTATTGATTTCTCAACTAACAGGTTCCTTCTTTTCTTTGTTTTTGCATCATGTTCTTTTTCATGTTAAAATAAAAGTATAATTCTTCACTTTTTTGAAAAAGTAGGTACCTTTTCTAGAGTGTTAATTCCAGAAACTGGACATAATGTCTCGAATGGAGAATAGTTTTGTTTTTTATTTGTATAATTGGGTTTAATTTGTATAATTTAAGTTTAATTTTAGTTTTGTATTTTAGAAAAATAAACAAATTATCAAAATTACGTGTATTGTGTTTTCTTGGTTGACTAGGACCCCTTTCATACTGCAGTGTGTCGTCGGTCGCGTGCCACGCTGCAGTGTAAAAGAAAACGAGGGCGCAGGCTGAGCCCCGCACCCCGGCGCCGAATAGACTTAAGACGGCACTGCTAATTATCTAACTAATTTTTCTCTTTAATTAATTATTTAGCTAATTTTCTTTATCTCGCTAATTTATCTATATCGTCTTTAAATATCTAGGTAGTTAAAAAAACCTAACTAGTTTAGTCAATCGAAGTAAGTTAAAGCTTATTTTTATTTTTTTATTAATTTTACTGTCTAAATTTTATCTCTGTGTTTTATCTCTGTTTGGGCGTTGCATCTTACTATTTCCAATAGAGATCATGGCGGCATCCTTTTCGCATCCAAAACTTATGTATCTGTATATATTTCTTTTCTTCATAACACGACCGATTGTAAAGAGACAAAGCGTTTTCGATCCCAATCCAAGTCTAAAACATTCCGGTCTAGTCGCGTACCACCATAAAATCCCAGACATCCACCCGTCCCCGTCTCCAGTCGTAAAACCTACCTAAAATAAGCCATAAAATATTGTCTGAGTATTTAAATTTATCTGTAGTACTATGACGGCGATAAATAGCAACTTGCACTATAATAATGCTTTAATAAATGCGTGAAACCGAACTGCACATGGTTAATGAGTTCTTGCAACATCTGTGGCTTGAGGTACTCAAGCTATTCCTTTTCAATCGATATTAATTTTGAAAGCGACCATCTTTGATTTCGACTTTCAAATGTCTCAAATACTGCTCAAATGTTACGATACAACTACTGAAAGGAAAAATCGTAAGGAAATTTGGGGGAAAGATTTTCCGTCCGCCCGACAATTTCGTAGATTGGCATAGCGTTTATTGTCCATCACGAGCGAAACTTTTTCTATAAGACTGTGCCATCTTTACATGCTTTTGTCTCACAAATGTTTGACCTAATTTCGGAATTTATCACTAAAAAGGAACCTTATTTTAAATTAGTATTAATTAATCCCATGTTTGAAACGAGATTTTTTTAAATTATTTTTTATTGAAACATAGTCACAGACCACTCAATACATAATGTATGCTTAAAACATATTGCCAATAATGGACTTCTTTTTTTACTACAAAAATTGCTATGAACATGGAACATTTAATAGTATATTATGAAAAATTTTGTCATAATCCTCTTCGCTAAAAGAAAGAATTGTAGAGAATGTGATACTAATGACGTGCCCATTAATCGAACAATTAAGTTGTTTGCCTTAGCGCTCCGATTCAGGGGTGTGGGTTCGAATCTCAATAAGGCCAACTTTTGAAAACAACTTTTCAAAGTTGCCTTTGGAAACTTTGGAAAACAACTTTTCAAAGTTGGCTCTATTGACTCTAGTTTGGCACTTCGATAGAGTCAAGAATTTTAAAGAATGTGTTGCAAAATGACGAAGCCCATTGGTTAAGGCGTGCCTTAGCGCTCCGACTCAAGAGTCTAAGGTTCGATTCTTGACAAGGCCCACTTGGGAATGAACTTCTCAAAACTAGATCTGGCAAGTAGTCGCAGGGACAGACTATAAATTAAGCAGCCGTCTGGGGGCAGTAAACACAGAGTGTTACATAAGACAACCGTGAAATTGTCGCATAATATGTAATTTTTATGTTTGGATGATAGCGTAAGGGATGCCAGAGACTCTTCTCTTAATAAACCATTCGCACACCTTCCCTGACCCCTCCTTAATGAAAATATTTTTAAATTTTTAAATTTAGCCTATACATGACATTACGTTGTCAGCCTTTCATATGTTTTGTTGAACCTAAAGACTTGTTATTACATACAATAAAAGTATATTTTAATATGAATAACGACAGCCTTAATATGGTTTACGAGTAACGTCCTGAAGAACGCCTTGTCGAAAATACACAACGAATAGAGTTTAATTATTGACTTTTAGCGTGTCTTTAATATTCACCAGTGACACCCTTTGATGTGAATGATGCTTTGTATGAAGCATTTGTATGATTTAAAGTAGTGTTGACTTTATGTTCTGTTATGTTAACTGTTAATATTTCGTTATGACGGAAGATTGGCATTAAAATGAATAAGTTATATTTTGAGCAATCACTGTCGATGCTGGTCATTTTTCATTACCTATACGTAATCTTTATCAGAAGAATAATATGTTCTCATTAGACAAATAAAACATTTTCGATAACTGCACTTGTCTTTTTTTTATAAAACAACTTTTTAAATTTTTCTTTGTTTTCTTCTATGTAAAAATCTGCAGACAGGCTAATGGCTGCGGCTGATTTACCTCAGCCAAAGCAATAATGTAGGTAAGGGTGAATCCAAATGTGCTGTCTCGTGGCTGTAAAACCTTCTAATAGAATATTAGCATAAAATAACAGCACGTGTGCTTCTGTGTTTTGGTGAGTGAGTAAGGAATGCCAGAACTTTTACTCATTCACCACCTTGTACTTTATCCTTTATCGTATCAATATTACGACGGATATTTTTGTTTAATTTATAATATTCATTTTTGTTTACAAAATTATATGTTATTATCTTAAGACGAAGACCACTCGAACGAAGTCAAGAGCATCGGCTAATGTTAGATACACTTAAGTTTTAAGAGGGTGACAAAAATGAAATTTTCATATAAGTTTAATCAATACTAATATAATAAATCAGTAAGGATTAGTAGTAGAGTAAGTTACTTTGTTTTCAGAGATATCGTGTTTATGGCTCTAACATGATACTGAAACTAAATTGACGATTTTTAGATTTTTTTTCTGTATGTATGTTCCTCCATAACTCTTAAACGAATTAACTGATTTTCATGAAACTTGGTAGATAAACATTTAGACGTACAGGACACAGTACACGTCGGACGTTTGCATTTGAAATGAGAAAGTGAAGAACTCATTAGTGTATGTATAGGATGTAAAAGTATTCGGCCTTGGACTTTGCTTAACGCCCCAGCAAATAAATTAGCCTTCTTTTCCTGTGTTTACACACAGTGCAATGAACTACTGAGACAGTCTGCCAGTACTTATCTAATTTTATTATTTCTCTTATTCGTCAATAAAATTGTAGTATAAACAAAAGTTGCTTCTTCTGCTGATAAGTTGTTTCATTTCACCGAATTGACTTCTTTACGAGCGTATAAGACGTTTGGCTAAGTAATTTGTATAAAATGGTTCACTGATTCATTGAAAGTCAGAGGTTAAACAGATAGTTAAATGTATTAATTATAATAAATATTTTAATATACTTATATAATATTTCTATTTGCTCAAAGTAAATGAGACTTGACGTTATATTGATGGGATTGAATAATTGATTAATCACTCATCTTCTCATCCGCAAGACGTCATATTCCTCCTCCTTAGTTTTCTAATAGGGTCCTATTGGTCAGAAGCAACCTTGATCCACCGTCGACCCACGGCCCTTATCAGGTCGTCTATCCACCTTGTGGGTGGACGTCCTGCGCTGTGCTTGCCGGCCCGTGGGCTCTTCGTACCACTGCCACACTGTCCTGCCCACTGCCACTTCAACTTACTGATCTCGATACTTACTTACGTCTGTAACTTTCGTACGTCTATGGATCTCCTCATTTCTGATTCGATCTCGCAGTGTAACCCCGAGCATAGCCCTCTCCATAGCTCGCTGAGCGACTTTAAGCTTTCCTACGAAGCCCATAGTTAGAGACCCCGTTTCAGAGCCATAAATCATAATGAAAACGTTTGTTTTGAGTCGCTGAGGAATTTTGGACAAGATGTCTCGGAGCTTCCCGAACGTTACCCATACGCGCTGGATTCGACGATTGATCACTGCGAATGTCAAAATATTTCAAAGTTATAATCATAAATAAACATGCGTGAAAGAGTAACAAACATCCATATATTATATATAGTGACCGACCGAAATTTCGGTTTCGGTTTCGGCCAGTTTCGGCCAAAAAATCTAGTTTCGGCCTTAGTTTCGGTTTCGGCCAAAATATAGCCGAAACTTTCGATCCCGCCGAAACTTGAGTGTTCGTGAATTTTCGTGCGTCGTTCGGTAAACTTCGCAGTTAACTCGTGCTTGCTCGCCGGCGGGGCCCCGGCTCAGTTCGCCACCGTCTATTGAATCGTGAGTTGAGGTTATGTTTTGCAATTGAGTGATTTGGTAAGTATTTATTTTGTTTTTATTAGTACTTCGTTTTATTTTCATTAAATTATCTACACTTATTGATCTCTTCTTCTAACTTTCATTAAATTATCTAAACCAATTGAGAGACCATAGCTAGATATGAAGTATATGTCTAACTTAATGTTATTTTTTGAAAAGTTTAAGTATGTAACTATATAATATACTTCCAAGAGTAAGTCGTTACTTCATCATATTTTTATTTACTATAATATATAATATATCTATCTATGTTCAGACTGAGACTGAAAATTTAATGATTAATGATAAGATTAATTATAAACCTAGATTGTCCTATACTGATTATTGTGATAAGTAGGTAATAAAAGTGGTAAATAAAAAATAATAAAAATCTCCAAAAATAAGTATTAGATTTATCTTTAAAATATTGTGAACACAATTACGTATTACTAGTTAGTTATGTAGTATATTTCTAAAGCACTCTAATTGAAAGTTGTTTTTTTAAAGTTTACTTCCAAGAGTAAGTCTTGTATATTCATGTCATAAATTAAAAAATATATTTGTTACGTACGTTAGTGATTATGTTTTTATTTTTTTAACACTACTTAACTGTCTGTATATATATAAATATATAACACTTTTTCTTATGCGTTAATAAATGTTAAAAAAACTGTAAATTTCAGTAAATAATCGTAATTTTAAATGTTTTAATAAGTTTCGGTTTCGGTTTCGGCCGAAACAGAGAGCAAGACCGAAAGTTCGGTTTCGGTTTCGGTTTCGGCTGAAAAATCAGTTTCGGTCGGACACTAGAATAATATTGTAATGTGTAGGTATATTAAAAGTTTGAGAGGATATATATAAATTATATATATCCTCTCAAACTTTTTATATACCTACACATTACAATATTATTCATATACATGTACAATATTAGTAGGATATCAACAAAATACAGATCAACAAACTAAGTGTCCGTTATCACAAACAAAACGGCCACAGTTGTACAGAACATTCTGGCTCAGTTAAAAGCCGCGACCGACCGCGTCTTTGAACATTATGGACCGGATGGCATGCTCGTCGAATTTGCGTTTTTCCACATTATCTGTTCAAGAGCAGTTTACCCGTTGCAATATGACAATATATTTTGACAACTGATAATTTAAAAGTCTCATAAGAAACCCGTTCGCCATGTAAGACACGACTCACCCTTTGTCCACATACTTGAAGGCAATTTGCAACATTTTTCCACTCTAGACGTTCGTGCGTACAGCAGACACTCGACACGCCCTACGGCACACGCGAACATACAAACGTCTTCAGTTCATTTACGATCCCAAAACCTATCCTCTATCCTGTCCAATAATTTATAGAGGAGAATATATATTGTATATATTTCTAATTCAGTACAAACACGTTGTTAACTTAGATTTATTTAATTAATTCTAAATTATAGTAATGATCCACAAAAAGAAGAAAAAAAGAGACAATTTCTCCATATTCTGTCCCAAATCGGCTATTGTCGGCAGCGCACTTGCAACATCAGCCTTAATAAAAAAAAGCAGAGGAAATACAAGTTTTTGCATTGAATTTTTAAATCAGAAAATTTAAAACCCACGTCTTGATATATATCTGAGTGATTTTAATCGTTCAGTTAACTTTGTTAGAAAAGAATCGAAAAAAAAATCTATTCAAAACGCTCGATAAAAAAACAAATTTAACCCTAGTGATCATGACTAGGAATTCATAAAAAGAAACATATTTCATATATCTCTGTATTTATATCTTCTATACATATCTATATCCATCCATATCCATATCCATTCCATACATATTATAAATTGAAGTCACTGTCTGCGTCGTATCTGTCTGTCTGTCTGTAAATCCGCTAACTCTTAAACCACCCAACGGATTTTGATAAGGTTTATACTATTGGAAAGAAGGATTAACGAGGAAGGTTTTTGTGTTTAAAAAAATACACATTATTATGTAAGTATACGAGCATTTAATTAATTTATAATACCAGCTGTTCCATATAAAACGTTACAAAAGCAGTTAAAAAAACAACAAAGAAATTGCCCAGATTATTAACTGCATATATATTGTTTTCTTAAAAAGAAGAACAAGTAAGAAATACAGTTTTTAAACCAGTCTTAAAACAGCTCTCCTAGGCTTTATCTAAGAAAACTCAAAGATTCAAACTTTGCAATGCAAGCACATTCAATCCAAGTTTAGACCGTAAAACGAATCCAGGAATGTATTTTCTTATTTTCTCTCTCACGTTCGAATTCAAAACGAATACGAGTGAGATAGATAAACATTACTTTTAAATCGTAACTCGACAAATTAATTTAACATTAGCAGTCATCAGTCCAGTTTTAGTTTGTTCTTAACTATTGACCCGCTCCCGGCTTTGCAACCATCGCTTTTTCCATTAGTGAAAATCGCTGAACAATTTTTTTATAAACTTTGATATCCTTATAAAGGACATAGAGTATTATTTTTCGCTGGGTGGAAGTTTGTATGGGGAACTAATGAATAATTATTAATTGATTAATTAGTATGGGTTGGGAAAAAAGTTTGGAAAAAACTACATCTACAAAAAACTATTTACTGGCCAAGCAATAGATAAGACTAGACTAGATAGATATTAATTTATACTAATATTATTTGATGGTTGTCATCATTCTATAAGAAAAAAGTAAAGGCAATAAAAAGAAAAGCTAACGTGTAACGATTTTTGAGCGAAGGCATTGAACCAAAAGGTACGTTGATATTTAATTTGCCATTTGAAATAAACATATATTATACGATATATATAGAATGACTTTTATAGCCTCTTGATATGCCTAAACTCCTATAGGAAATTTATCGCTTTGTAATTGGAATAATTTCTTAGACATATTATACATATAAGATATGAATCACTGGGATTAAATATTTATGAAGCGATTTGCGTATTTTACGTTTCAATGGTCAGTGGTATTATGTCTCTAAACTAAATGTAATCGTAAAATTAAAATTTATGAATTTAGTGCAGATTAAATCTGTGAAAATATATTAAAACTTTGCTTTAATCTACTTTGTTAATTATTATAAGTGCTAAGGCAAAAGGCACTATGCACACTTTTTAATTAGATTAAATTGGCAATTGAATGTGGATAATTTAGTATTCGTAGACCAAATAGTTTTAAAGATACGGCTATTTAAAGGTTTGCAACATTTCTAAAAAAATCGAGGTTTTACAGTTGTTTTTAGTTTCCGACAATTTTGACCACTAAGAAATGGGTTTACGATAAAAGTTATCTTATAAGTTATTAAAGTGCACTAAATTTCCAATAAAAAGACATAAATTTGGTCCACATAGACCTGATAGTTCCTGAGATACAACTGTTCAAAATTGTAAGTACTGGACATTATATACAATGAGGTTTTTCATAATACATTTTAAATATTATTGTTTTTATTACTAAAAACACTTAAATAAGCACTTCATTTAAATTTTCATTTTAAACCCTTCCTAATACTTACTACCCGAACAACTTTGAACAACTGTATCTCAGGAACTATAAGGTTTAAGTAAAACTAAATTATCTACAATATTTGTCTGAAACTTTTTTTGTATAACTTAAAATTTTTGGTATAATTTGAGGTTTTTTTAAAAAAAAACCACCCCATCGATATCAAATATAATCTAGAAACATACATCAAAAATTCCCCTAGGGGACTCAAATTTTGATTAGTTAATAACTTCCTAGACTATAAAGAAGTTTTCACTTCAAAAAACAACATTCGTTAAAATAATGGATAAGTATGAAGTAATGTCACAATTTATTATGTGAATCGGTCATACGAGCGAAGCCACGGGAATAACTGGAATATAGCAATTAAAATAAATCTTTTAATTAGGCACTTACTACATGACCCGAGTACTCCTCGTCCATTGGAGAATATCAATCGTAAACTCGTGGCGAGTTATTTTATGTTATTTATATCAGGTAATATAATCGCACATAAAATTAACATTACAAATGATATTACTAGTAAGTAAATGTGCCTACAAGGGGGTCTGCGGTTCACGTGTCAAAGTTTCAATCAATTAAATATTAATTTTCACCTTCATCATCGTTATTAACTTATATTATTGTTCTTTTTTCTGTACTCTCTAATTGCAACTTTTTCTCCTCTAATAATATGTCATAATTTTACATACTTCAACAATAAATATTATAAAAAATTTAAAATTAGTATGCCGCAAGTAGCGGGGCAAGGCCCAAGCTACCGGTGGTTAGGGTTGCAGAGTGAGGAACCTCCTGACAATTCGTGCCGTGTCCAGAAGTACCGCCTTCTGTATCTGACCCTTGATCCATCTATCTAGCGAGAGACTTTTAAGATGTTGGTCGAGGCTCTTCGCTATAAGACCATTTGCCGATATGACTATCGGGACGATGATTGTCGAATCGACATTCCACATGGCGATTACCTCGTGAGCCAAGTCTATGTACTTGGTAAGTTTGTCTTTCTCGGCTTTCACGAGGTTTTCATCATGTAATGTCAACAAGCATCGTCCGGCGTTGGGATCGGTCAATAACCACGTGATTATGGAGCGATCCCAATAGAGCGTGGCATGACCATTTTCGAGAACGAGCGCAGGTATATATTTGTATTCTTCAAATTCAACAAGGTGATATTGAAGAGCAAGTTGTTGGTGAATAATTCTGGCTACTTGGTTATGTCTGTGCAAATACTCGCCATTAGCAAGATGAGGACAACCGGAAATAATATATCTCAATGATTCTTCTGGACGGTGGCATGCTCGATAAAATATCGGCCGTACCGTCTTTGAGAATATAATTCCGATAGTTTCTCGTCTTGATAACTTCATCTGCTATTGCACAGACAAAACCTTCGGTTTCCCCAAAAAGGTCACCAAAACGTAGCCAATTTAGGTCTACATCAATTCCTTGCTCTTCCATTCTTTGCGCCAGTTCTCGTGAGATTAGCACAGGGGAGTGTAGTGTTTGTCAACTGTCACTACATCATGATTATACATATATATATAATACTAAATGAGGAATTCTTGTATGCCACGACGATCTCGCAAACGGCTCTAACGATTTTGACGAAAATCTAGGGTTAGGGGTTTTTTAGGTCTAGAAATCGATTTTATAATATTTCGAATTAACTATTAAATATTAATTCAACTATTCTTAATTTTTTTTCTATAATGCTTCATAGATTTTCTTTCTACATGTATAAGAATTCTTATATTTATAATTTCTTATAACATAGACTTCTACTTTAAACCTTTCATTGGCCCGAGTGAAGCTATATATAAAATGAACACACAAAGCAGACTTATTATTTTGTGCGGTATTATACTGTCATTTACATGACAGAGTTATTTGCTTTTCAAACTGTAAATCTTTACTTTATTACAACATTAGCATTGGTTAATGTTAAATAACTAGGTTACCCGCGTTTCTTTGTCTATTTATTTTAATTTGTTGTAAAGAGCGGTTAGTATAAAATTGACATTATGTGGTTTAAAGTAAAAATAGCTTCTAAATTAAGAGAAAAGCCAAAATTCCAAAGGACGCATTACTTGCTTTTCTCTTGAATAAAAATTGAATTGGTTAGATATGTTAACCAATATTCCATATGTTTCTTACAGTTTCCACCATCAGTTAGATATTTTTTTAGAGTTTTCATATATTGTAATAAAACCTAATTAAGTTCTTTCCTGGGTGAAGCCAGGAGCGGGTCGCTAGCTTATAGTAATAAGTAGATACAGCTGCACATTCTCGTCTCTTAAGTGCCAAACTAAGCTTCGGCTATACACTATTCAGTGTGTTAAGAGTTATAAAGAAAACAAAGAAGTCCCAGTTTGTCACACGGCCGTCAATCTTCAAGTGTCAAAGGTACACTGTAAGTTTTATGACGTCTCGCCTTAATCTCAAGCTGTAAAGTTGAAGAACTACCCAATTCCAAACGTTATATTTTTAATGTACGCCATTTTGGACGCTTAGAGCGAGACACGCTAGTTAGCTTCTCATTAAAACCTGCGATGAATGCGTACAATGTGCTCTTTGAATGTTTGTTTAAAAAAAAACTACTACCGTGAAAGAAATCAGTTTTATGTAGAGATTAGTTTGTGAGGCAGCTTTATTTTCTAACTTAAATTTTGAAGTTGGATTTGAAATGTATTTATTTTCTCAGTACTTATTCTAAATACATATCATGAATAACAAATAGTCGTTACATGGATGAGTGTGTGCGTTTATAAAAAAAAACTTTCTAATATATCTCAATGATATATTATCATTGATAATACGATTTTTTTATCTACGTCTACATCATCATCATCTCAACCATAAGACTGCTTGTCATACAAAAATATACATGACCATAAATGTCATATAAATAACTCATTAAAAATGCAGTGCATACCTATATCACATTACGAATACAGGACGTCTTCTTTTTTGAATTGAAAATTTGAATTTATACAAGATGCCTTTGCCTCGTCAAGTCGTAAAGTAATGTTTTCAGTCTATTCTTATTCTATCCTATTACAGTCAGTGCTCCGTTAGTTAGTCAATAAACTTCACCCAAGCAGACGCGTATATTGATGTACTAGCTGGTGCCCACGACTTCGTCCACGTTGAAAAATATTATGTAGCCTATCCTGTGTCCCGTACGTCCAAATGTTTATCTACGAAGTTTCATGAAAATCAGTTAATTCGTTTCAGAGTTATGGAGGAACATACATACATACATACATACAATACCTACACTTACAGATTTATTATTAGTATTGATGATAGGCGCGGATGCCAACACAATGAGGCTTGAACTTGAACTTTCATTATAATTCTCTTTGAATATACTTCCCATACAATTTTCTCCACAAAATTTCGGCTAAATTGTAATACATTTATTTTATTATTTAAATTCTAATAGAATAATTAAAAATATATTTCGTATCAATTTACAACCTATAATATACGCCTGATAGCAAAATACCAAAAAATTACTCCTGATTACTTTTTTGAAATATTCTAACAACAGGTTAGATCAACCTCATCTTATCTTGCATCAAACATACGCTCGCATATGTCGACATCATTAAACTACGATTGTCTGTTGATTACATGGTTTAATCTGGCTTAAGTTTAATTACTTTGAGTATTTAATGTAAATTAAAATTCTTCAATAACAAATTTAAGCCGTCCAAGTCAAGTCAGTACAGGTCTCCAGTTAAAAAATTCTGGTTTACAACTTTGACCAGAACTATATTTTAAAAGCTACTATTATACGTACATCGTGGAACGGGATAATCACGGTGCGCGGTGTTATCCTAGTTAATATGAGAACTTAAAACAGCTACGCCTGCACGCGAAATTACGAACAAACAAGTAAGGGTACCTTCACATTAAGGCGCATCCAGATACGATGTCTTAACTGCCTGGCAAAAATAATAACAATTATTTTTACTTAGTATTTTGTTTTCAGATATAATTTTAAACCCTGGCACAATCCAAAGTGTTTAGAGCCTATACAGGGCGTCCCACGACTATGCCACATGGAGGGAAAGTACCTTGGATATTGTAGATGGAACATTTTACTGAAAGAAGACATTATTTTAATTTAAAAAACAATTTAAACTGCATTCAAAGATTTTTAAATAATTACATGGTTGAACTGGGAATCGAACTCGCTACATTATAAAAAAAAATTACCCTGTAGCTTTATCATACCGATCGAAAGGCTTCATCATAAGGATTATTTTTTGCTAAATAACATAGTGTCAGAAATAAAAGGAAGACCATGAATTTTAACATTTTTAATACAAAATTAATCATTTTATCAAATGCTCATAATGAGTCCCATACTGTTGAATACAAAGTCGCACTCTTTTGATTATTTCACTCCCTGTCGATTTTTGATCTTGTTGTGGTGGATATTTAGAATAATACGTCTAAGTTCTGTTTGTAGCTCGTGGACACTTTCATACTGGTTCTTGTAAACTAAATTTTTACGCGTATAATTTACGCGTCTCGGCTCAGGATACGGCTCGATTTGTTGCATACAACCAGGTACCTACTAATTACATTTTATCATGCACTTAAATTATAATAGGGAAATGATGCGTACTTCTCAAGTGAGTACATTTATTAGTAATAGGTACTTTTGATAATGCCGTTGTATGTCCTTACGGCAGTGTCAGCTTTTAATTTTTCTGAACAAAATTTCACATCAAATGTTAAAATTCATGGTCTTCCTTTTATTTCTGACACTATGTTATTTAGCAAAAAATAATCTTTATGATGAAGCCTTTCGATCGGTATGATAAAGCTACAGGGTAATTTTTTTTCTCGTGTAGCTGGTTCGATTCCCGGTTCAACCATGTAATTATTTAAAAATCTATGAATGCAGTTTAAATTGTTTTTTAAATTAAAATAAAGTCTTCTTTCAGTAAAATGTTCCATCCAGAATATTCAAGGTACTTTCCCTCCATGTGGCATAGTCGTGGGACGCCCTGTATATGGAAAGCTGATGATATGTCTACTTCGCATTAGGAGTTTAGGACTAGTCATAATGAACACTACTGATTATGCGTTGATTGACCAACCAGAACAGAGAAGCAATACATCATTGGCCAATCAGCGTTTCATTTTCTGGTCCTGAAAGTACCTCGGATAATTACAAAATTCATTGTTAGTTTTTAGTTTCCTATTATCTGGTCCTTTGCAATCGTTCTAGGATTATTGCGAAAATCCAATTTCTTCGATTATCCTGCGACACATACATGGCGTGCGCCACGTCACTTCGCATCTCGTTTCGATGTGAACTGAGTCTTAAGTGATAACTTATATTTTTGTTCTCCTATTAATCTCATAGGTGTTCGTGTCGCAGTGTCAGGGGACCATATTTGATCCTGTAGCGACACCTGATCTCTTATAACCGGTTTCACATCTGTTAAAGGCGCTTGCGATATTCTCAAAATAGATACGTTTTCTAATTAGATCACTAGCGAATCATTGACCGGTTGATGCGGAACTTCAGGTGATTTGTTATAAGACCAATTTAAGTTGGTTCAACTTTAGTTTCGATATGATTCTAACAAGGAGATGTCCAATATCATCATTAGATCATTTAACTAATGCCTAATCCTATGATTTCAGGTGATGTTATTAATTGATTCATGCTATAAAATAATTCTGTGTTCATATTCAATAATAACTGACATAGTTTTTGTCTCATGTTTAATATTAATTACTAACATATTGATGTTTTTTTTTACTAAACATTTTTTTAATTTCGTTACCCAATTTTCAATAATTAAACTAGCTTTCCGACCTTTTATAAATTTATATATAGATTATATAAAATTGAATTGTACTCAACTTTTATTGGATATACGAAATGAAGTATTAATTTCTTTTCTTCATTTAGTTGAATTAAAATTCTACTTATTTGCGACTTTATTTTATACAAGCTGTTGCACGCGACTTCGCCCGCTAAGTTTATAAAATATAGTCTATGTTACTCGCTGATAATGTATATAGGTGAAAGAATTTTTCAAAATCGTACTCTTTGAGTTTATTCATTACAAACAATCTTCTCTCTTTATAATATTATTATAAATGTATGGAAGTTAAATACTAGATTATCTTTATCACTAGTTATAGTTGGTGATAGTTAATGAGTTTATTAAGAAGAGGATAGAAATAGTTGAATATTTGCTTATAAGAATGTAGATAGAGAAAAAAATACTTTGCTTGGGTACCTACATCATATTGCATGCAATATAATTATTCATAGAACTGGTGTGGTCAAAAGAAATAATTTTAAGATCACAAAACTAAAAGTTGTTTATCGCAACACAAAAGGGATGAACACTTCAATCAAAGACCCCTCCATCATAAACCACTTAACCACCGTACCAAACGTCATTCACAAAAGTAAATGACGCATACACAAACACTACTCGTAAACTGTTGACATATTACACAAAGGGAGTTAATAGATAGGGTTGACAATTTAAAAAAAATGTACAATTAGCTAAAAGATCAAAATAGTTATTGGTCGACAGACAGCCTGACAGTCCACTAACATCTTAACTAACCAACGGATTTTGATACGGTTTTCAAAAATGTAAAGGGCAATTAATTGAGGAAGTTTTTTTAATAATAATAATAATAAAAATTGACACGGCACGTATTGTCAGAAGGTTCCTCACTCTGTAGCCCAAACCACCGGTTGCTTGGGCCTCACCCCGCTGCCTGTAGACTACTAGTTTTAAGTTTTTTTATAATATTTATTGTCTTTGTATAATTATATTGTAAAAAATTATTTACAATTAAGAATTAAAATAAATATATATGAATAATAATTTATTTCAGACAAATTAGCCAATACGTAAATTACCTACATAAAAATAGACGTAAACTAAACTTAACTATTAATAAAAATTAATAAAGCTACATAACAACTCTACGACGAAAATGCAGATTACCGTATCGGGCCAAAAACCGCAGCGTCAATCCTGTCCGCTATTTTCTTCAGGATTTCGTTGGAACTCCCCCGCACTATGCACACAATGGTTTTGTTTTGTCTTTCTATATAATTTGCATGAAAAGAACGAAGCCGGGGGCGTGTGGCTTGTTTTAATATAAGTTAATATTTTACGCAGAAAACGTAACTAACTAAACCAATGTTATCATGTGACGAGCACGGATTGAGTTACAGAAAGAAACATCTATACTTCTATACTATCTAAACTATTTATTAATATTATAAACTAGCGGCCCGCTCCCGGCTTCGCCCGGGGTGCATTTTTTTTTACGTAAAAACCTTCCCTGATTATCCCTCTATCCATGAGTGAAGACAGAATTAAAATCGGTCCACCCGTTCTCAAGTTTTGCGCTTAGCAACACATTTAGGGATTCATTTTTATATTATAGATGTGAAAGTAACTGTGTCTGACTGTCTGTTACCTTTTTACGCCTTAATTACTAAACCAATCATCATGAAATTTTGCAAACACGTTGTCAGAGATACCGAAAAGGACATAGAGTGGGTAGGGTACCACCTTTTATACAAAAAAAGGACTGTTCCCGAGGGATCATTTAAAAATAAAATAAAAAACTAACGTCTGGCCAAACTGTTATAGTAATAAGGGGACAAGCGTTATATTGCTTACATATTTTTTTTATTTTTTAATGCAGACGAAGTCGTGGGCTAGTTACCTATAAATGCTTAGCTAGACCTGTAAGCAAAGTTTTTCTTGTAATAGGTAGATATTAGAAACTGGACAGAGACAGCCCTGGAGTAAATTAAAAATGACAAAAATGTTTAATGATTAACTTAAGTTGTTTCTGTACGGTTAATTTATGATTTACGGTTCAGGGAGACCAGTGAATAGGTATGTCCCTGTTCTTCAAGTATCCGGCCGTAAAATGAGTTAGGAGCAATAAAAAACGAAGTGTTATATTAAGTTTAGAACAGTCTCACGTGTCACCTGGGTGGTGACATAGGTATATACGTGTTTTAATTAAACTTGTATAGTGAGGCCATTCTACAGTTATAAGACTGCAGTTTTTAATGAGATTATAATTAATTAATTTTTCATACGAATGAGAAAGACATTAGTTTTTTTAGTCCAGAAAAATTTATTAACAAATAAAAATTTTAATCCCTCAGGGGATTAATTTGATATGAGTTTCTACTAGATATGTAATATCGACGGGTGAAAGAAATTTTCGATCTATTTCTAGAGGAGGGGTGGAAAAATAAAAGTGTTTTTTTCCAAATTATACAAAAATGGTAAGAGAAAAAAAGCTTCATAAAAATATTGTAGAATTTGGATTTATTTTAAAAATAAAAAATAATATTTGTAAAATATTACTTAGATAGTTGTTATGTACGATAAGTTAAGTTTTATAAATATGCGAAATTGAAGTTACGCCTGGTGAATATAACGCTTTAAAGTGGCTTAAGTATTAAAAAGACGAGTTAAATATAAAAAAAAAACACTAGATATCAATATTTTCTCCGTGAGTGATTTTCTTTTAAATTATAATATTAAATACCTATTTTAATAATACTACTGACACGCCCCCAGCTTCGCACGCATAGATGCAATTTTTCTGAAAATATAACCAACCTGGTTTATAGCTGTTTCCACTAAAGAAAACAGTATCAAAATCAATTAGCTGAAAGTAATTTTACTTTATAATATGTATAGATATAGATATAGATCTATAATATAAAAATGAATCCCTAAATGTGTTGCTAAGCGCAAAACTCGAGAACGGCTGGGCCGATTTTAATGGATAGAGTATCAGGGAAGGTTTTTACGTAAAAAAAATGCACCCCGGGCGAAGCCGGGAGTGGACCGCTAGTATAGATATAGATATAGATATGTATAGCCTCTGAATTTTCCATTCATTGGTAGACATCACATTTGCAAGACTTATTGTATTGTAATTTTTAAATTATTTCATAGCTATTGTGTTAGTCATTACAAATGACGTTTTGATGATTTCTGTTTAAAATGTATTAAATTTGTTCAATTTTATGTTTGGTCGGCGTTTTGGTAGTGTGATCGTAAAAAATTTACGACCAACTTTATTACCGAATCAGAAGAAAGGCACCGTTTGAGTAAATGCGATTTTCGTAGAACAAAATTCAAAATGTATTACATAAAGTTTTTAATCGAAAAAATCATATAGGTAATATCTGGATTAAAATTTAGGAATTTTAACCAGTGATTACTGTTTAAAATTTCGTATATATCAAGAGGTATTTTTTATTTTTATTTTAACAATGTTTTAATTTTAATTAATTACTCTAACAAATGAAAACATAATATTATTGTTAGTTATAAAAAATACATATAACGTTCTCCACCATAGATGAACTTTTAGATTCCAAATCCATGATTTAATAAAAAAAAACACGTGTCAGTAGGAAATCTTCTTTGGCAATCATATATGTATACAGCGGTAGATCTAAGATCCAAGATTTAAAAAAATATTGAAGAAATTTTGTTGGAAATCGCTTTCTAGCAATTTTGGTCTCTTTGTCAAAGTAGTCGTCGCGTCGCACGGCTGCCATGTGAAGACGACGAGTTCATCGCGCGCATCCAAACTACATCTTTACACCCTTTGCGGTGAGACCAATTAAGACCACATACGGTGAGAAATGCATAAGAAATTATGCGAATTCATTGAAGCCGACTGTTTCTCGGACTCACAGAGACTACTTTGTGTCGGGTCTGTCAGTTAACTAACATTACATGTTTATTTGTGCCTTCATTTTAAAGCTTTTTTAATTAATATTAAATTACATGACTTTGCTTTTAAATTAAGACGAGAAGCGACGAAATTTTTTGGGTCGTGACAAACACTTTTATTTTGAACAGTCAGATATGCAGATTGATAAACATTAGTGATCTTATCGACATTTCACATTTGCTGGTTTGTTTACCAAGCTTCGAAAAAAATTTTGGTCGTCATTTTTAGTTTTAATTAATTTATTTTTTATTCTTTAATCTTTTTGTTATATCTTTCATTTTTTCCTTAGTTTTTATTAATGTTTTCAATCTTTCATTATAATTAATTAATTAGTTTCACCAAGGTATCTTAAAAGTATATCATGAGTATATCCCATGATAAACTTATTCTATTAAGTATAATATTCAATCTGTTAAAAAACAAACCCAGGAGAAGAATAAGAAATAATTTAAGTTTATATGTGTGAAGTTAATGTTAGTAGATCTCAATAAAATAAATATATAAATAAGTAAACCATAAAACAACAATATATAAAATTAATAGTCGTGGCTTAGCACACTGCAACCCTCTTGCAGAAAACCATAGAGAAAACAATACTTACGTGTGCTCTTGTGTTTCAATGAATGAGTAAGGAATGCCGGATTCACATCCGCTATCCACGCCTTTATTCTATCAAGGTCGACAGCTGACTTGCATCACCTGTGACTTTAGTTTCGTTAATAGACGACCATAAATTTGTTAATCAGTCTGCCTTTCTGATAAACTTTAAAAAAAGATAAACATACACAAAAATTTAAAAAAAGATCACCTGAGTTTCCCAGAGAGAAATTTCTCTCTCATATTTTTTGTCTTTTCTCAAGTAAAAATAAATCCCGAGGGAACCATGCAGACCACTTTGAGAACCATGATATCTGATAATGATAACTTACACTTCTCTTAATCGAAAATGTAGGGTAGGACTCTAATTAGCATACGTTCAGTCGTTCCTGTCAGATCAGATGGAAGATACGTTAGAGCTATTTCAGACATTGTTAGCTCTTTAGCGTCGGTGTCACGAACTAGTGGAGTATTTATAAAGGTACGCCTACAATGAAAGCATCATAAACCAAGCGCTAGATCGCATTTGGTCGCTCCGGATGTCGGCCGACAAACACGACTTTAAATCAAACTCAAAACGACTTATGCGGAAAGTAAGGGTGCGTCGCCATTCACGTACCATTTATGAACGTGTGCATTGCATTCTATAATGAGCATTGGCCTTATTGATGCTTATCACTTATAATTTTACAGACTACTGTAACCTACTACATACTAAAGTATAGTCGCCGTATAATAATTATAATTATTATAATATATATTTAGATTTTACAACGGATACTTAATATGAGTAATAAATATTTAGTACAAATACGTATAAAATTTATACTTTGTGAATTATCGTATGTAACGTCATTTGAGAGAGTTCGTATTTCATTCTAATCGCTTTGAGTACATACTTACATTATTAGAATAGAAATATTAAGTACAATAAACTGACAATTTATTTTCTGTTAGGATGTGCCTTTTAGAAAAATCAAGAAATTAAAATTATAAATTGATTTGTCTATGATCAAGAGTTCCCTTAATATATTCAAACAGGAAAAAAAATACATGTACTTAAAAATTAATAGCTTAATAGTCAAAACTGCAAAATAAATTATCAAAAGCTCACGTTAAGGAATGGTTACAAAAATGAATCTTTTTTTAAATAAAATCTTACTTAATCCCTCGTGTGTCCTGGCCATTATAGGCGCCATACCACGAGAGCGCATGATTGTTTTTCAAAAAGTCTTTGGTGCGGTCACGCGCGCGTGATTTTAGCGTAAACAAAGATCGCGTCCCGCTTGTGTGCACCCCGCCTTACAAACAATTGCCATAATAATCTTTGACATTATTAGTTTTTCAGTATTTTCACAGCACCTCACTTCAGCTTCTTAAGTAGGCTTCTGATTTGATTAATTTATAATAGCCTATTGAACCGAACACTACGCTGCTTGTGCGACAGAAACAGGTGACTGCATTAACATTGAGAGTATATATGCATAGGTGATAAGAATTCTTCTTCGAAATAGTGAAGCTTTGCACTTCTGTATTAGCTTAGCGTATAGGTAGTAGACCTCTACCTCTTCATTCAAAGGAGAGGCTTATAAATATACCATGAGGGACATATTACCATTAGTCTTACAGTATTTCCTAAATTTTCAGGAAAGATCCACATTAAAAGGGACAAAAATGTTAATTTTTTTTGGATGAAAGGTATGTCTTTTCTTATATCCCTGACAACTGACATGACAACGTGTATACAAAATTTCATTACGATCGGTTGAGTCGTGAAAAGGCAACAAACAGTCAGACAGACAGAATTACTTCCACATTTATAATAAGTATGAAATATAGTAGGGATTAATAATTAAACGCTTAATTTAATTCGCTATTATTAATTTATTACTCGAATAAATGTTCATTTGTCTAAAATAAATAGGTTTTTCTTTTAATATAAAATTTCATATTTGATAACTCGTTATAATTTGAAAAAACGCTCTTATTGAAATTATTAAGTAACCGCACAAGAAATTAACAAAGAGGCCAATAATTTAGCCACAAGAATGTAACATTACCTTATAATTTTTGCCTTAACAATACGCGCCCTCTCTAAATAAATATTCCCCACCTGTAATTTTATTTCAATTATTATTTCCGTTCTGTGCAAAATGTATGTCTTCATTTGTACTTTTTGATTGAGTAAATAAGTTAACTTAGGTATTTTATTTTTTATATAAAACTTATTATAATTATGTACCTATACTATGTATATTATTTACCTAATGAAAAAGCTTGGTACCATCAATACTAATAATAAATCTGTAAGGGTCGGTCATGGAGTAAGTTACTTTGTTTTTAGAGATATCGTGTTTATAGGCTCTATACATGATACTGAAACTAAATTGACGATCTTTAGAATTTTTTTCTGTATGTATGTATGTATGTTCCTCCATAACTCTGAAACGAATTAACTGATTTTCATGAAACTTGGTAGATAAACATTTGGACGTACGGGACACAGGATAGGCTACTTAATATTTTTCAACGCGGACGAAGTCGTGAGCACCAGCTAGTTTAAAATAAATTGTTAAGTTGTTATGCTATGACAACATTAATTATTCTCACTTTTTTTTGTATTTAAATATAAATACTTAAACTAGATATTGTGATAAACAACCACAATAGTAAGATTGCTACCTAGGACACAAAAACAAGCCAGGGTGAAAATCATTTGATAGAGTAAAAGCAACCAAGCGTAAAACGCACTACTCGTCTTTTCTTTTCTTTTTTCTTTTTTTTTATTCATTCATTCATTCATTAAGAATTATTTATTGCGAAACCATAATGTATAAAGATGTTATAAAATATATAAAGACCAGTGTTATGGACCCTGTTAGGCATGCAACTTAAGGGACTATATAGGAGAGAGGAAGCGTATGTTTTATACATTATACATATATAAAAAAAAATTTAATTTATTTAAATTAAATTTTAAATTAAAAAATAAATAATATTTACATTTATTACATATTATATTTACATTAAATAATTATATGATCTATAAAATATTCATTAATGTTATAGTAACATTTACTATTTAGGATTTTTTTCATTTTTTTTATAAATATGATATTGTTGTTTTCTTTTTTTAAATTATCTGATAATTTATTATATCTTTTTATTCTTAAAATAATTCTTAAAACATTCTTAACTATAAAGTTACGACAACAAATTCTCCCAAATACCAATTACTGATCACTGGCTTATTCAATTTTACTTATTTAAGATGACGCGGTTCACCGCGTTAAAATTGCGATATTTTTGTTTTTGTTAATAAAATCGAAAGTAATTTCAACTTATATCAAGTAATAATCGTGATATTTATTTAACAACTAGTGGTCAATGAGGTGTACATTAAATGACTTCATTATGGGCCCAAATAAAACGATACGAGTGAATTACATTACATTACCCACGAAACCTGATCCTTTGATGTGGAGAGCCTTGGAGGTGTTGAAACGGGAAAAATATCACTCCAAATTACACTTTCTGTAGATTGGATCCTTATAAATCCGACTATTTTCTATAGATTGGTCATTTTTATATACAAATATTTTTATAACAATTATATCCGTACTAATATTATAAATGTGACAGTAATTCTGTCTGTCTGCTACCTTTTCACGCTTTAAAACTCAAGAGAAAAGGACATACGGTACCTTTCATCCAGAAAAAGCACTGTTCCTGAGGAATAATTAAAAAAAAAAAGTCAACACCTAATAATTTAAGAGCAAAAAAAATTTAATAAATTATTCTTCTTCTCTTAGTGCCATCTCCTATCGGAGGTTGGCTATCATCATGGCTACCCTAACCCTCGAAACAGCTATCTGATACTTCAGCCATACCATTTGCAGAGATTCTTGAGCCAGGAAGTACGTCGTCGTCTGCCCAGCTTGCGTCTACCTTGTATGTTCCCCTGCATGATCAGATGCAGCAGATCATAAGTATTTCTCGCCGCGTATGATATGCTCGAGGTATTCCAGTTTTCTGACTTTTATGGTTTCCAATATTTTAGCCTTTTTCTTCATCCTAACATATTTTTGTAGTGTTGACTTTTTTATCAAGTGAAACATTATTATAAAATCATGACAAAATTTGAATTTATTATGTTGTTTAGGATAGAATGGAACATCTAATGGAACATGTAATTTAAACGTAAGATAGGATATGGAACATAGGATAATATTTATCCCTGCAATAGTTAAGTTCACTTGTTAAGGTGTATAACGCCGATTTGGCCTTGAAATATTAGGCTAATTTCCCCGCGCCACCCTCTACAAGAGATCGACCGCACAGAGATGGCAAAGAGTAGTATGGAGACTAGACGACAAAGGCACGACATAGTCGACTGAGCCTACTTTACTGCAAATACCTACAAATTTATAATTATTTACAATGTAGAGGGATAATTCAGTAACAATGAAGCGTGTTTTGTTATTTAGGTAGTAAATTATGTTACCTAGTTAAAATTTTTACCCGTCTGCGCCACAACGAGGGTTATGTTTTTAGAGTGTATAGCGGCGCGCTCCCGGCTTGGCCCGGGGTGTATTTTTTCTAAAATAAACGTAGCCTAAGTTACTCCTTATTACATCAGCTACCTGCCAATAAAAGTCCCGTCAAAATCGGTCCAGCCATTTCAGAGATTAGCCGGAACAAACGAACAGACAGACACACAAAAATTGTAAAAATGTTATTTTGGATGTTATTTTGGATTTTTTCTAAAATAAACGTAACCTAAGTTACTCCTTATTAAATCAGCTACCTGCCAATAAAAGTCCCGTCAAAATCGGTTCAGCCATTTCAGAGATTAGCCGGAACAAACAGACACCCAGACAGACAAAAATTTGGTTTGGTTATGTGGTTGGTTTATTTTGGTGTATGTACTCATATATGGTATATGTACGTATATATATTCATATGCATGTAGTAAAAAACGGTTATTTCAATATTACAAACAGACACTCCAATTTTATTTATATGTATAGATGTATGTATATTTCTTTATACGAATATAAAATATATGGTAAAAGAGCCAAACAAAAGTTTTTATCAAAACTAACAAATTTTTTAATTTTCAGTAAAAACAATTGAGTTTTTGCACCAACCGTGCAAACTTCGCGTGGTACGTTTTGTTTGGGTAACGCTAATGCCGGCGGTAATAATTTTTTTTCTAATTTTGATATTTTTTTTCAAATTCACCAAGTGAGTGAAGTGACAATAAATTGAGACAAAAAGTGTTTTTTTTTTTCATTTTGATAAAGATTACGAACTTTTTAGAGCGAGAATCTTGCTTCTTCAATTTTTTCAAAAAATCTATAGAGTGGGACAAAAAAGCGGCTGAGTGGATTAAATGGAAACTCTGTGGGGCTTTTTAGGGTATATTGAACTGTAAAAGGCACACTTAACATTTATTATTTTCTCCATATTTTTGATTCAGAGCTTGATTTTTCTAAAAGCTATCAAAAGCCCTTTTTTATAATTTTTAAAATTATGTCAATAGAATTAAAAATAAAAAAAAAAGGTTGCAGAAAATTTATTCACGTTTTCATTTTGTTTTCGTTTTGTCTTGTCTTTTGCCATGTCTAATTGTTTTGGTTTGGTTTTGGGTCTTATTATTATTAATTGTGTAATTTTAAAGGAGGGAAGGGAGTAAGGGGGGAGCGGAGGGGGGCTGGGAGGATGGTGTTGATAGATTACCCTCATCCTTTCAAATGATACCTAACATGGGGGGTCTATTTGTAACCGTTGACCATGGTTACGTCAAATTTTTTACCTCGTCGAGACGTCCCCGATGAGCCCAAATACGATCCGGCTGTGACGCGCCGTTTCCGAGTTACGGTCGGGGGGTCCGCGGGGGGGTCAATTTTTTTATCTCGTCCAGACGTCCCCGATGAGCCCAAACACGATCCGGCTGTGACGCGCAGTTTCCGAGTTACGGTCGGGGGGGTCCGAGAGGGGCGTCAAATTTTTTATCTCGTCGAGACGTTCCCGATGAGCCCAAACACGACCCGGCTGTGACGCGCCGTTTCCGAGTTACGGTCGGGGGGTCCGCGGGGGGGGTCAATTTTTTTATCTCGTCCAGACGTCCCCGATGAGCCCAAACACGATCCGGCTGTGACGCGCAGTTTCCGAGTTACGGTCGGGGGGGTCCGAGAGGGGCGTCAAATTTTTTATCTCGTCGAGACGTTCCCGATGAGCCCAAACACGACCCGGCTGTGACGCGCCGTTTCCGAGTTACGGTCGGGGGGTCCGCGGGGGGGTCAATTTTTTTATCTCGTCCAGACGTCCCCGATGAGCCCAAACACGACCCGGCTGTGACGCGCCGTTTCCGAGTTACGGTCGGGGGGGTCCGAGGGGGGCATCAAATTTTTTATCTCGTCAAGACGTTCCCGATGAGCCCAAACACGACACGGCTGTGACGCGCCGTTTCCGAGTTATGGTCGGGGGGGTCCAAGGAGGGGGCTTTTTTTTTGGTGCCCCTGTAGACCGGATGACACTTTCCTTGGTGACTACCGATCACCCTCTATGACTTTCTGCAAACGCCACCCTTCTATCCCTCATAGTTTCCGAGAACCGCTCACCAACTTTTTACCAGAACGGTGTACCGAGGATATCGGATTTTTCTGGAGGTCACGGGGGCGTCCCCTACGCGACCACCTACAATAGGGAAACCCCCCACCGCTCCTTCTAGGAGAACAATTCGATGAGTCACTAGATACGTGAGTGGGAATCCGGCTTTATAGTGGCTTTATTATTTATTTATTAGGCTTATTAATTTATATGTATTAATTAATAATTAATAATTATTAATATTAATTAATTTAATTAATTAATTAATAAAATTCATGAAAACTTTCCTTCCTCGTTTGGTTTATTTTTGATATATTACGCTTTTGCCTCCTTTGCTTACTTCCTATCTTTATTAAATTTAGATAACAAGTATATATACAGATGAATTATTAATTGAATATTCAAATTGAATATTTCAGATTATTAACAAATTGAATATTATATTACAACATAATTTATATTTAGTTTTTTAAAGATTTAATTAAAAAGACAAAAAGAAAACCTATTAAAGTATTATATACACTATCATGCACTGTCTGTTCTGCCACTAAAATGTTTATTCTTTGTTTATTACGTAAAAATTAATAATTTGGTGAAGCGCAACGCGGCACAGGTCCGTCTAGCATCACGACTCGCCCCGCACTGATTTTATGGACGAGAACGGGCTAGCGCTGAGTAAGTGGGGAAATATTTTTGATAAAAACATTATATAAAATTCAATTTTACGAATTTTCAAAAAGCGCTTTCAACAAATCATGCTACATTGTTATCTTCATAAGTGTACAAAATTTCATAATCTTTTGATAAATATTGTAGAAGTGAGATTGTTATAACTGAAAATAAAAGGGGTGAGTTTAGAATTTTTTTCCTGAATCAATTTCAATAAAATAAAAATTTTAATCCCAACAAATCATTCCTCATATCTTGTAGATAAACATATATTTTTTTCGCTGAAGAAAAGGCGTATATATAATGAATAATACTGTTACAAAATGTAGCAAAAATTTAATTTTTTGGAAGGATAAGCCTTAAGTTGTGCAAAATGTAGCCATTATGCATGTGGGAGACCTAAATAACTGTCATGTTTGTTCTCATTCGTCGGCGCGGCTACAATTTCGCGAATTCTAATAGCATTTTGTTCTTAGTTAGCATATAGTTATAATAAGGGCGTTGTTCGTCGAAACGGTCCTCTGGTAGGTAGTTGTTAGCAATAAAAGTAAGTGGATGCAGCGTTTATAGCCAAGTTTTATGCGAGTTCGTATAACTCGCATACTATCCGAACGTTTTCATGATTAAACTATGCTATACGGGCTAATATAAAGTCTCTAAATTAAATTTCAAAGGAACTTAGATATTATGCAAATACGTTATTTATACGCAACATTAAACTAAATCCTGTTTATTTATTGTATAGTTTTTTTTTTATGCAATATACATACTTATATATTATTAATATATGAGTGACAAGATATTAATATAGAAATAGGGTTTTCATATTTTTGATAAATAATGTAAATTTAAAGGACATAAGGGAGGATACTGAATAGAAAAGTTTAGAGAGGGTAAATCACAAAGGCTGTATATTATACTAATAGCCTCTTCTCATTCTTAATTTAATCCTTATCCTTTGTCCCAGGCGGACAAGCATCTTTGGGGTCGATAGAATTTTTTTGTTTTATTTGGTGAGTGTAGCCGTTTACCATCAAATTAAATATAAGACTGTCTACCACCTTCATGAAAAAAACGATTCAGGACTAAAATTTACTCGTACCTTATATCGAATTGTCAAAAAACATAAATTTAATTGATTAATTACGCTTTTAAGTCGTCACTGATTTTATCATCAATTTTTAGAAATTTCATACTTATAGCAGTCATAAGTAGAAATCAACCTGTATGACCGCAGTAATACCGCAGACCCTTACAGCAGAGGGCAGGACATATAGTATGAATTTCCGTACTATGTGTACTGCATTTGCTATGCTAGTGTCAGCTTCTCAATGGAATAGGTAACCTTCAGCAGAAATTTCATGAACTAACACTTTATTAAATGGAAGATACCTGTCCTCTGCAAAAAAGCAGGTAGACTGTCCAAATGGATATAAATAATACTCCAATTTCATAGCAGCCAAACTTCTATAATAAAGTCGTCATAAAAACTTATTTAACATCAGTTAACATAAAATTACGACTCGAGGTACGTGGAAGAAGACCAAATCTCTAAAATTAATAATGCATTTGAGCGAATCGTAAAACTGTTCACTCATAATTTAGGTTATTAGGAATCGTAAAAGTTATGCCCATAAATGACAATTTTGCAACAACAATACATTTCTGAGAATGTTACACTTGAGTGCGAAAGGTTACTGTAATTTGTTTTTTATTTTTATTATTATTATTATTATTATTTTCACTTCATCATATTTGAGTGCATAAAACTTGCTATTTTTCTGTGTAAATGGGTGTAAAGATGTCTAAATTTCAAGGTCCGAAGTTTTTTAATGTTTAAAGCCTAACATTTCTGATTCATTGGAGTCGTGAAATATCTGAGTGCAAAATAAAAGTATTTTAAATACATACAACTTTATTATTAAACTAACTGTTGCACGCGACTTCGTAAGAGTAACTTTATAAAACTTTTTAAAATCGACGCAGTAGTATTTTACTTCACACATTACAAACAAACATGCAAAAATACAAATTTTATCTTTTTATAATAATTTATCTATTATTAAATTGAGAAAAAAAAGTATCTATTCTTCTATTATAGAAATAAATAAATAAATTTATATGTTTTGTTCTGTTCTGGTTATATTTTGTTTCTTTTTTGCGCTGTCTGTTCAACCATAACCTGTCAAGACACAACAAATGTCAGTGTTTCCTAATCAAGTTACCTACTACTTAATTCTTTTTTTTAAATTTATTTATCATTGACCTTGTTATAAAGCCGGTTTTTAAAAAACAACTTTGTTTTTTTAATAACGTACAAACGCTTCATTAAAAGTATACATATGATAATACAATATGTTTTTATCGTATGTGAACTTTTCAAAGAAGAGTCTGGTTTGTGTGTTAAAGTAGTAGAAAGGCACACTGCGTTTTATAACACAAATTTAGCCCTTATGGCGGCAGTAACCACCCTCTTACACAAGACAAGACAAAATTGGCGCAGTTAGATCTTATCTGATGTCGCTTTTATCCCGAGGCGACAGTAATTGTCTACAGTGAATTTCCAGCCTTGCCTCAAACTATCTTTAAAATGATATCTCCAAGATTTTAGTTCTAGATAACTATTCAAATTGGTATCCGAAGTCCGCTTCTTCTATACTCGATCGAAATCACATTTGGCTAATAAATCAAATTATAAACACGGTTCGAGATTCTCACATATGTTTATCTTATCTCTCAAACATTTGCCCGTTTCATGTAAATATGAATGCCACTAAAGCGATATTATTAAACATAACTTGTCAGTTATTTGAAAAACAACGTCTAATATTACTAATAGGACAATCGCGCGGGATTGTGGAAACACTGACGTCATAATTAACGTGTTATTGTTAGAACAAGTTATTGTAAAATTGCTGCACAGTGGCAACACTGACAACTGTTTTCAATGTACGAGGCCATAATTAACTGTCTAAGCCCTTTGTGTTAACGAAATACAGCTATATACGTCTCTAAAGGCCTAAAAGTGGCGTCGGTGAGAGGGTGGGATGGCTGACCCCATTCCCTTCTATATAATTTTATTTTTAGGGGATCCCTCCGGTACTTTTTATCTAGATGAAAGGTACCTTATGTCCTTTTCTGTATCCCTGACAACGTGTAAGCAAAATTAGATGATGATCGGTGGTGTAGTTAAGGCGTGAAAGGGTAATAAACAAACTCACTTTTGCATTTATAATATTAGTTAATAATAGATGCCAGAGTTCATTCCTAAAGCAGTAGCGCACCTGCAACCAATCTAATATCAATATTCATCATTGTATTATTACCACGGACGTATTTATACGTCCGTGATTATTAACTATGTTTTAATAGAAATACCAGCACGTTATTACTTTATATTGATTTATTGTTACGTCTATACCTATATTAAGTTAACGTCTAAAGATTTTTCTCGTAATAATTGTATTAGATTGCCTAAGTATTGCCTGTGTTTATATGTTTACCACTTACGATCAAGTAAATTGTCAGCCTACCTGCCCATCTTTATCATCCTAAATTTTTGTTTATTAAAGATGGGTTTGCTTTTGGCCAACATCTAGCCGTGTAGCGAAGGTGAGGCTGATGATGGAGCGAGCTCACACAGAAGATGCCTATTCACTCGAACTTTGAAAAGATTTGGGTTAAGGTCAGGTGGGGTAAGAGGAACATACTTTATTTACAGTAAAATATTTTGAGTGCTAGGAAGAAAAGCTAAATTCTTACAAGATCTTTAAAACATGCAAAACTTGCCTATGTGTATTAGCTTCCCATGAACTAAGTCGCCTTACGCTAATAAGAGTTCTTACGACAATATTTGCGTAAACGATCAGATTGTATGAACGTTTCTCTTCCCCCATATTCGGGGTAAGAGGGTCAGTCATGTTTAAATTTAAATGTTCGTTTATAATGATGGTTAACGTTCTCGGTAGAAGAGCTTCTGTCAATTTTAGACCTTTGCTTTCCGTGTGTTTTTGCATTAAAATTATTCCCAGCTCTCTTTTTTATGAAATTATTGGTTTACTGGAAAAATATTAGGTTCAGTATGTAAAAACGTACTACAGCGCGTACAAAGTCAAGTTAGTAACGCACAGTTAGTAAAATAAAAATTAAAACAGGATTATGTAAGTTTACACCAAACTTTTTCATATAAAATTTAACAGAGTAAATTCAATTGTATAAATCTACTTACATACATCAGAATATACTTAATGTCTCCTTACATTTACCTAATAGGTATAAGTAATTCAATATTAAGCCATAAATAATTCAAATTCGTTTTCTACTATAACTCGAAATGTCTTTAGTTCCTTGAGTTATAAAACAGGATAACAGTTAAAATTTGCTCTATTCGAGTTGAGGTCGATCGTAAATCGCACTACATTAAAAAGTTTCCGCTTCGAAGACGAATCGTAAATAGTAATGTCCATTCCTACACTACCTCAGCATAAGAAATGTCGATATCTCCCTTCTTGCGACTTAAGGACTCGATATCGCATTGTTTGCGCCCTAAAATGGTCAAGTAATTAATCAAACAACATTACGAATTGGTGGAATTGGTTCGTCGTATTTCGCTGGTAACGTTGTTAAGTTTGTTATTATTTAAAAAAAATAACCTTATTAACTATTAAAAGAAAGAAGAAAGAAAGCATTGAATAATTGACACTTGCGAAAATAACAATTGCAATGGTATTTTGAACTCGATGCAAAAAAGGTGTGTTATTAAGTTTGTGTGACTATCTATGTGTCTGTCTGTAGAAACGGATGGACCGATTTTGATCCGGTTTTTTTTTTGTGTGAAAGCTGACGTGATCGCGTTTGAAGACCATCAGCCAATTTCCTAGTTGAAATGAGACCACTAACTTCCACGTGTTCGATTGATGTGAAATTTGCTATACTGTTTTTGTACGTCGATCATTCTCTACATTAATGCTACTGAGAAAAATTCGGGTCATCCTATATGGGTTGTACAGTCAGCATAACATAAAAAGTCGGCATGATATAAAAAGTAAACAGTAAGTTTAAATACTAAATAATATAAACAAATAGAAATGAAAAATTATAATGAATATATCCAAATTCTGAATAATACGAAAAGTAATAAATGCTTAGGTACATACCTAAGTAGTTATATCAGTAACGAATACATCTTATATACAAAATTCTCCTGCCACAGTGTTTGCAACAAAACTCCTCCGAAACGGCTTGACCGGTTTTTATGATTTTTTTTGTGTATATTCAGTAGGTCTGAGAATAGGTTGTAAACTATTTTTTATACCGCCAAAAAAAATTTTTTTTGCAAAACAATGTTTGCCGGGTCAGCTAGTACCTACCTACTTAATTTTAGAAATAAAATATAAAATGCAATAAGAGCCTCTTGATAGAATTTGCTATGGGCCCCGCGATTCTTAATTCGGCACTGGATTTGGCCAAACTATTCATTTTTGAATGTATGTATGTATGTCAATTCATTTGCATTGAGTTGAAGCTAAAATGAAAAAGTCCGTAACGATTTGTTCGCGTGCCATTTATTTCGGCGAACGTTTAAAAAAATTGTTAATTGTTAGAAATTAAAAACGTTCATGTAATTGATTGTTAAATGTGTTTCTTATTTTTTAAAAAATATTGACATTATAAAACATGCCTACGTAATATAATTAGTCCTACACTTATTTTTTTAGCATAAACATTATATAGCCGACTGTACTACACACACGAAATGCCCAATACCAAGGTGAGCGATCGTTCATTATGCATGCCTTTTTTGGCGCCAAAACCAACATGAAAGACTCAATAACGATTTATGACTAAGTTACCGGGTGTTGGATTTCATTGTGTATAAACCGAACAGTAACAGCTCAATTTATCATCCAACGATTATATCTTTAGTAAATACTTTTAAAATGTAATAAAAAAAAATTTACAGTTAAAGAATACTTTAAATGTAACTAACTGGAATAAAAATACATATATTCTGAGACCGAGGGCTGTATTTGTATAGCCTTTTGCCATCAAGTGGACTAGTCTATACACTATACTAATATTATGAAGAGATAGGATTTGTATGTTTAAAATGAATAAACTCAAAAACTACTAGACTAATTTTGAATATTTTTTTCCATCTATAGAAAGCTACTTTATCAGCGATTAACATAAGGTATATTTTATAAAGTACTGTTATAAAAATAAAAATATTATGTAATATTAAATAATGTACATTTAAAAAATTATTCTTCTCTTTGCACTTTATATTAATAATCGTCGTTTAGTTAACTTTATTAAGTGTGCACGGAAAAGGATCAAGCCCTGTCGTCCTCGCGATAAAACAAAATATGCCATTGAAAAAACAGACAGGGCCCGATTTGGAGCTACAGATAAATTGGGCTTTAAAAACTGTTCTCGAATCTGTCGAAGTCACTTTTCTCATTAATTTATATATTTTTTATTGTAACTCATACTCATATCGTAAAAATAACGTACACGTCTTACTCTACATATTTGGTACGATTTTTTACAATTGGCTCCCATAAAAACATGCAGAGCCGATGACGTCATTTTGACAAACTCCAATCGGACAGCCCATTAGACCAGCGCGGAGAGGTGAGCGGTGTTGTAGGAAGGGGATTCGCATTCCGACGATATCCAGCACAGCCGCTCAATCGGGACTGAATTATATAAGTTGACTAATTTTTGGAAAATTATGAGGAAGACCTATGTCCACGGACCCCCTCCAGTGGACGTCCTACGGCTGAGATGATGAGTGACTATGGTAGGGGAGCCCACGATGTTAAATGTGGAGTTACTCGAGCGTCGTGGGGACCTATTGGATTTTGAAGATTAGATGGTAGGTAGAAAAAAGGTTACATGATGTTTTCCTTTTCAACGGTGGGGTGAGCGTCTAAAGGCGTTCAAAAGTTTGTAGACGCTGTATTAAGAAAAATCCTTCAAAATAATCGTCAGATTAAGAATCAGCACGATCGGGAATTCAGACTGAACCGACTGTATTAAAATCGGACGCGCTCGAGTTCAAAATGGCAATCGCCAAAAATATTGTTTGCATTTTCAAAAAGCCGCCACGAGCTTGCGTTACATCCGAATCATCTGTATTTTAAATGAGAGCTTAGTTTAGGTTCACTTAACATCACCTTTGAAAATCTGACGCGCTCGAGTAAATCCCAAAATCCTCTCTTGGACTCCCCTACTACTATACTCATCATCTCATACAGCGACAGTAAATACAATGTTGCCAACTAAATCTCACTACAAATCATAAGTGCGAATGGAAATAAATGAATGGAAAATTTGGATTCAAAATTGCTACCGCTACACACGTGTTTTTCGTTATATTATGACTACAATCAAAGAAAATCGCTTGTTGAGTTATTTATAATTTCTGTGTAGGTAATGTCTAAAATGTATTTCCCTCGTGTATTAAATTATTTATTAAAGCATTCAGAGCTGTATTCAGAGCTTCTAATATTAGGCAAAAATTATAATAATATTAAAATTGTTATTTTTTATAACAAAAATACAATTAATATAAAAAATTTGTACAAAATTTGCTCAGAAGTAGATTCATTATGTTTTCATTAGTTTATTTAAGACTAAATTCTATTTTAATGATATTATACCTTCATAGGTTAAGCATTATTTTAAATGTCAAAACGTATGGAACAATTCCTCTTTATTTAAATGCATTTTTTATGATAAAATACAAAAATCCAAATTCACTAAGCCGTTTTTGCTTAAAAGAGTAACAAACATCCTCACAAACTTTCGCATTTATAATATTAGTGGAATAAGTTATTATGATCTATTATGACTAATGGTATGGTCGGTAGAAGATCTTAATAGCCAATTTCTTTAGATTTAATTTCAAGCAATTATTATTTCACTTCACATGGCTCCTAATGTGAGCGCAATCAGGCTAAGTGCAAAACGATAATAATACAAACAATATTAGTTATCAATACTAATAATAAATCTGTAAGGGTCGGTCATGGAGTAAGTTACTTTGTTTTCAGAGATATCGTGTTTATAGGCTCTATACATGATACTGAAACTAAATTGACGATCTTTAGAATTTTTTTCTGTATGTATGTATGTATGTTCCTCCATAACTCTGTAACGAATTAACTGATTTTCATGAAACTTGGTAGATAAACATTTGGACGTACGGGACACAGGATAGGCTACTTAATATTTATCAACGCGGACGAAGTCGTGGGCACCAGCTAGTGAATACTAATAATAAATCTGTAAGTGTAGGTATTGTGTGTATGTATGTATGTTCCTCCATAACTCTGAAACGAATTAACTGATTTTCATGAAAGTTGGTAGATAAACATTTGGACGTACGGGACACAGGATAGGCTACTTAATATTTTTCAACGCGGACGAAGTCGTGGGCACCAGCTAGTAACTAATATAAATGACATTAGTGCGGAGGGAATATTAAATATAATAGTTATACAAAACACATTGTGATATTTCCAATGCGAACAGCAGACGTTGATTGTTATTATCTGTTAAACGCTTTATGGGGCTCTCACTTCTAGAACTGAATTGTCCGATATTTGCTCGTAACAGAACAGTAAATTGAGTCATATTCGCGAATTCGTTGCGTTGCTGGTGTATTTCCATTCTTCCGATTATAAATCTGGTTCTGATGACTAAAGCATAAGGTTTTAAGGTTTTTAAAAAAACTATTTTTTTTATCCATGTCACCAAAAGGTTACATAAAAATTTCGTGTTAATTTTTTTCATAAAAAAAAAACAATAATTATGATGACTTCAATTCCCTCTGTACAATTGCCCAGGTTGAACCTTTTTTTTAACGTTGGGAAATCCTCTTGGATACCCAGCAGTGTAGGGGACTGCAGCAGTGTAACAGTGTAGACAAACAATATCATTGTTTGTTAAAACCTTTAATTTCGTTATAACTAGAACACATAGTATGACTCAATAACATTCCATATCTATGGTATTTCTACCTAGTAATGTTTTGCTTTGATTGATCGATAAGTGAAATACTTTTGTATCGACTCCTACATTTTTCACAGGTGATTGAGCCCATAAATTCTAACCGCAAGCTCGATCTCGAATGTAACCACATAAGTCTCATTCGGTTATCTCTATGTCATAATACAGCACATAGGTAGACACCGAAGTACTAGACTGTAAAATTTATTACAATTTTATAATTGCGCGAATTGTCTTTTTCCTGCATCTTCATTGTAAAGGAGATGAGTTTATTTTCGTTTTAACGATTTTATTTATTGGATAACAATTTTATTGGAAAAATATCGTGTAATTTGGTAATTGGGTTTCATAGATATTTAAGTTTGAAAGTATTAAAAAATCTATTGAATTGCGCGTCATTTGATCGAGCGTCGTACAATTTTCGAATTTTATCCCTATTCACACAAAATTTGAAATATTCACAGGATATTACATACTGAAACTAAAAAAGACTTATTACCAAAATCTCCAAAGTGTAAGTTAGAAAAAAACTGTGGCCTGGTTTTAAATGATGCGTTTCTTCATTGCTTCTACATACATTCAAGTAGTTTGCAGTCATTTGGGAATACCTCCTTACAGAAGGTTACAGAAGATTCCTTATATTATAACAGCATGTGTACTGCTGTGTTTCGCTAGGTGAGTAGGGGCCATTTCCTCTTCCTCTTCTTAATCCCTTATAGTTTATCTTACTATGATCGACAGCGCAATTGGAGCACGGTGTTGCCAGCACCTGTGGCGATTATTCGACGTTTGTGTTATAGGTGGACCGTCACCCTGTCTGACGACCTTAACATAAAGAAAGTATCTAGGAATCTTTAAGATATTTCCCACACGATTTACTTGAAGCATATTGATCTATAGTGCTTGCATACACTTACCCATACATCTAAGATTTGATGCATCTGTGTGATAAGTGTCTCACAGATTCCAATCAATGGTTTAAGCATGATTGAGTAACAAAAATTCAAAATCTTCACAAATTTAAGCATATATGTAGATAGATACTTTCTAGATAGAATAATCTCACAAATTTAGCTCTATTTGTTATCGATATTTGTAAAGCTCAAATTGTATCAATAATTTGATACAAATTCAAAAGGGCCTATCATCATTACGAGAAGGCTACTTGTGATGACGCACAGAATGCTGTTAAGGCTGGTCCTTTCCGGCGTATACCAAAGACTCGTATCTATGCGTACTGCTATGTGAAAACCACATATCTATCTCTATCTTTGTGAACTCAAATACTTTTTTCGCTAATTCAATGTTAATGCCAAGTAGACGAAGACGTTTCAAGAAAACTGGCGTCCAATTAAAGTTGGCCCATATTAGTATCAGTCAAGTGCGGCCCGCGCCAAAACTTGTTTGCAACATTGTTGCGCCGCACACGTAATTGTTTTTTTTTTATTCCCGACCCAGCAACTGCACGATCCGGTCCCGTGTAATACGTGTATAGAGTATCGGCGTCACAGAGTCAAATAGACAAATCGTGAAGGGAATGTTTTTTTGTTTTTTAGAATAAAGTCTTTTTAGCTCACCGACAGACAAAGATTCGTTTTGCATAGTGCATTTAGATGATGACATAGATAGTGTTTTGTTACATAATTTCCTTACTGAATATTGGTCAGAGTTTTTAAATTAGTAGATTTACTAATTCCTGAAGTTTTCTTACAAACTTTACTTCTTTATAATTGAAATTATATAATTATTTGCAATAAATATTTCCGTGATTGTTAAATTAATTAAATCTTACTAACTTCTCTTACCAATATTTGATTCAATATTTGATTATTGATAAAAAAATTAAAAGTTTTAAAGAGTGATTTATTTTATTGTACTTATTGAGATGCAATGGAAAAGCGTTTATCATATTATTATTTTTTGGTGAGGCGTTGAATTTTTATTTATTACATTTAGATTTAGATGATCCCTTAGGTATACAGTAATTCTTAATGAAAGGTATCCTGTGTTCTTTTCTGAGCCCCTGACAGCGTGTATGGAAAATTTCATGGTTTTCGGAGATTTGTGGTATTGACTTTAAATATATGAATTTTGAATTTGTTTTTCGTCACTTACCTATATAGACTTATATCTTGTCTTCTCTGCATATTTCTATACGCTCTGTAATTTTACTTTCAAATTCATCTTAAATGTACCAGTTCTTAACGAGAGTAGTACATTGAAGTCGCTTCACTGCAACCAAGGAATTGTATATAAAAAATAAGCCGGATCCCGTGTATTTAAAAACCACCAGAATACTGTTCACTAAGCCACACTTTACCGGACTCGAGTAAATCATTAATAATTTAAGGCCATTTATCTCACGTTGCGTGGCCTCGTTTTGCGAATAAGTAAAATTTAGTCTCTTCCAGGGGTCCAAATCGCCTTCAAGCCAAATTCTAAAGAAGTTAAATTGTACAGTGTTTTAGGAGTGGTAAACACTGCGTTCCACACTTTCCACAGTCATAAACGGTTCGTTTGGCGACAATAACGTCATGTCCATATAATTGCACATGTGCAATTATATGGACACTTACATGGAAATCACACATTGACTTCAATTTTAATTATATAATCATTTTATATCATTCATGTTCATGTTATGTGGTAAAAACCACTGCTAACATCGTTTTTAAGTTTTCATGTACTAACACTAAGTATATGGACACCTAGGTGTCTAGAATACACGTATTATTATTACATGCATATAAAAATTATATAATTTTTTAATATATATCGTGCTAAATAATTTGTTGCAGAACGTCTGTCTATATTTGATTTTTTTCCGTTGTTCTCCTATTTAAAAAAAAATATTATTATTATTAGGTATTATATGAAATTATAACATAAAATAAACCAAAAAAATATTTTTAAATAGGCAGAACAATTTACATAAATCTCAATTTTATGGCAGCCATCTTTTTGTCTCGACTGGCTGTGGCTAACTAGTGTCAATGAACTAAATGTCTTATTTTAAAAGAAATATTCTATTTTCCAGTTAGTTTTGAAATGTACAGAACCTTCTCATAAAAATGAGCATTTTTTTTCTTACACTACTTACCTCACAATTACAAAATAGGCTATGCAACTCTTAAGTATAATTATCCTCAGACATGATATTATCATGATTGACAGACCGAAAAGGAAGAAAAAAGTAATAGTTGGTACTCAACTTCGAAATAGAAGGAGTGGGGATGTCTGCCGTTTTTAAGTTAGCTGTACCTCTTTTTCCGCTATTTGTAGTTCGCTTGGAAGCACTTTGGGGTTATTTCTATTACTAAAATTACTTAATTGAAAAACTATGATAAAAAAAATTTAATAAAAAGATTTTTGAAATTATTCATTTCCTTAGCTGCAAATACACGCTAAATTAGGTATACCTACGGTATACTACGAGTAGGTAGTCTATGGGAGAAATACATAAAAGATTTTCCCCAATCTATTTGTTTCTAGAAGTCAAAGTAGAAATTTAAGGTTTTTTATCTATCAATCCACCTTTCTATAATAGACCTGCTCTTGAGAAAAGTTGGGTATTGATAGGTGAAGGATCCAAATAGCCTTATCGAGATAAAGAATAATGAACGGATTTTGTTCCTGATCCGTTCATTGATCCGATCCGATGGAAGGAGGAATTTGTAAGGATGGTTTATGTGTATAATGCATGAATATCTTATTTATATATTCCGAGTTATACCGGTCAATGAAGGCTGCCGCCCGAAGCGTGGCTGCGTTCAAGTAGTTTAATATATATTAAATCTGAGACAATTCTCATCATCAGTCCTTTCTAAAACTGTGTATGTAGGCTTTCTCTAATGAACCCCATAGAACTTTATCCTGTTCTTTCGAAATCCATTATTGCTCTAGCAGACTTATATGCTGCTAGTATCTATGGTATGTGTACGCATTGTGTAGTATATGTACTATACCTAAAAGATTTATTGAACTGATCCTAATTTACATTTATATGCCGCAGCGAAGTTATGCGACCTCCCTTCTAATTTTAAATGAATTTCCCATCAGATCAGTTTGCGTCAGAAGCTTCGCTACTCCTGATGTAAATTTGCAAGCTTTTGCCAGCAAATATGTTCGGATTGAAATCGTAAAATGAATTTAAAGAAAATATAAATGTAGGTTTTCCTGAATCATCATAATTATTACAAAACTTCAGTTTGTCAAACACAAACTGGAGTTAAATGAAAAACTTTTTTTAAAGTTACAGTTAGTGAAAATGTTGGATGTTTGTTTGTTGGACGTGACGTAAACCGTCGTTCCAACGTACCACGTCACGTCGGAAAGATTCTGGAAAAATACTGTCTTGCTGAACATATACTTACTTAGTATATAAAGACCAATACTTCGGATTAACATAAAGGATGATAGGACACTATCTATACTACCTAAGTATTATAAAGAGACAGAAAGCGGATTTTCCACAGCGAAACCCTCGGAATCCTAACATTTTTCTATTGCTTGTGTTATAGGCGACTTTCAGTCGACCTTAACATAAAAAAAATAATGTTCTAAATTTCTGCTTTCTAGTTTAGTTTAGTTATAAGTTTAGTATAGATTACGTAATGTGTTCTAAGGGTGTAAATTTCTCTTAAAATACGACATCTGGACCCCACCTATCTTTTGAAGTATGATTGTTATGCATATGAAAACTGAATAGTTTTCATTACTACTGACCTACTTCTTAACGAATGACGTACCTATTAAAATGCTAGGTGTTTTTCAAAACGTTACTTGCGTGGCAACAACAATGTTGCAGCTACCAGATATTACGAGACAACTCAATGAATGAATCACTTTCATTGATTCTTGTTACCCGGATTAGCACGTAGGATACTTTTTATCCTGGAAAAATATTTTTACTCATATACTTTCTCATTTTTCAACACGGACGAAGTCTTTATCGCTGTTTATATTTTTAGATACCGTATACCTACTTTTTATATTTATAGACGATTCCTCGCAAATCTTACAAAATCAATATAAAATCTCGCAAAGCTATAAAAAGTGTTAATAAACTATCTGTGTTCCAAATTTCATCATCCAAATATCAAAGCATACAAACTTTCGCTGTTGACTCGTGAACGGTAAATTATAAAATTAACTAAGACGGCAAAATATTGTAAACATAGCATTGTAACTTACTTCCAAATTTTTTAAAATGCTTAATACCACACAAACCTTTTGGCTAACCCCACTAAACGCTAAAGAAAAAACGTTAAACTGTTCTAAATTTGCAAAGAATACTGGTTCTGTATTGTGTTACACAAATAGTTAAAATGAAGACTCTTTTTAAAGCTGGGAGAGGAGCAATTTTGTTCATTACCTACATCGGAAGCTAAAGATTATGACGTTGCGCCTCCAATAGGCGGGCGTGTTGCAGATAACAGGCTGTTAGGGTAATAAGGTATACCATTATAACCATGATAAATCTTTAAACCTGTTCAATGTATAACGTGAACATGAAAACATTATACACTATACGAGTATTTGCAATTCAATTTGATCTGAGCGCATTTTGAAATTTTTTAAAGAGAAAAATGTTGCATTTGCATAAAAATATAATTGTCTTACCAACATTTAAACATCATATGGAAGAGATGCAGCCTTTCTGACGGTCTATATAATATGATGGTTAGTGCGGTCATCTATAAACACAAACAACACTAATAAATGCAAGCTTTTAAAATGTAAATCCACTAGTGGGATGTAGGCCTCTCTCAAACATCGCCACCACGCACGGTATTCTATTCTTCGCATCCAGCCGCTTCCAGCGAAGCCTTTCAGGTCGTTTGTTCACCTGGCCTGAATAATTTAGAATTCAGAAATATTAAAGTAGTGTCTTATTTCTTTCAGGAGGCGCATGATCCCACCGATCCCCCGTCTACGTCGGCAACTGCGCGGGCGCATGCAGCGGGGGAGAATGCAGCCGGCCCATAAACCTGGCTCACTATTTAGTGGGAGACCTGATACAGTGATAATTCCGGACTACATACGTAGTGATATATAATTATGTGCATTACACGACACGGGAAAGTACCTACCTAACAGTTTTTCTTTTCAATCGCGACTCATAGTTATTATGTAAAAACCTCAGAAAAAATAAGAACTAAAGATAGTGCCCTGCAGACGGCAGAGTAAAGCTGGTAAAATTACGCCTTCGCCGTGTACATACACAGTTACGCGCATACAAATGCAATCAAACTCGCCTCGCCTTATTAAAATATTTACTAATAGAGAAAATGCCGAATTGCGTAGTATCCGTGTAAAAACCAGTCTTCAAAAAACTAAAAGCAGGCTGGAATCATATTTCACAAGTAAGTAAACTTAGAAACCAATGCAATAAAAATAAACAAAAATTGAGGTTATAGCTTGGAAAACAAAATCTCAATAAAGTAAACGACGTACGCACACATGTTTATTAAACCGGCTTCAGTGTTGTCCGCAAAATTCTGTCTATAGTTCTTCTTTGGTCTGAGGTAATAACGTCATCAAATGGATCTTAAAATGCATCAATTACTTTACTACAGTGACAACAATTCATAGACTCTTTTCATCATTCTATAATCAATAAACATTATCTTCTTGGGGTAGAATGCATACCTATTTCTCAAATTCATAAATTAATTATCTATCCCACTATATCAAAACTACAAGATAACCTTGTCAAACAGGAATATTAAGTATGTATATTGTCTTAATAAAGAATAATTTGTGGCCTAAAACTGTCTAAGTATATTCTGCGTTTGTGTTTCCTTTATTATTCTTAATGTATTCCTTCCTATATATTAACTGTTAAATTAACAGCTCTTAGCGTTATATCTATTTAGCAGTTTCCTAAAAAAATACTTATAAATTTTCATAGTTAAATACGAGCAAAGAGAAGTACCATACTCAGTCCAATGTCTAATCATTTATTTTACTTTTGACATTTGGACGCCGATTAAATTGTGAATTTCTTGACAGTAAAATTTACACAAAAAAAATCACAATTATTGACATACTTCATTATTGCGTGCGACGTAATAGTGAAGCTCTGTGGACAATCGTTATATCGATATGGAATATATAGTATATGTAGAAAAAAATTATGTATAGCAAATATTACAACTGAAATATTTTATAATTATTTATATCAATTAAATAGTTCTCCATAAAAACTGGAATCATCACCATGAATCCTCAGTAACATTTATTATTATTCATACATATTTATTTTCTTTCTTAATCCTAATTTTTTTTACAATACCTATAATTATACAAAAACAATAAATATTATAAAATATTATTATTATTATTATAAACATTTAATAAAATATAGTTATTGTTGAATAAGCATAAAATATAAGGCAAAATAGATTTGGTCATTAAATTTAAAAAAATGGTGAGCCGAAATAAAATATCAATGTGTGTTAAATCGATTAAAACTTTACAAGAAATCGATTCGGAAACGCATTAAGACATCACTAACTCGAGCTGTCAAAAGTAAAATAAATGGTGGACGGATTATAACTTTTCTTTTGTCGTTATATTTATTGACTGGGTATTCCCCGGCCTAAATTTGCAACACCGTATCTTTTGAAAGGACACGAGTAAATGTTGCGTTCAATTTATTTCTAACAAATTTATTAGGATGCGTTCCAATTAATTATGTCATTTATGTTATGATATTATTATGTTTACTATAAATATGAGTGTACATTAAAAGTTACCATTGCCTGTAATGAATTTCACTAATAAATAATTCATCTTATATTAAATTCATTGCAGTATCTGATGTGAATTTAAAAGATATTTTTTTTGTTTGAAGCAACTTCATTTGAAATATTTATTTATATATGTTTTCTGTTGTTTATCTTTTATCATTTGAAAATGTTACGTCAATTAAGAAAAACTGTGTGAGAATTTTTGTTAGGTATTACCAATCTACAGCAAGATAAAATATGTATAGCCATCCCATTGATTATTGTAATCTACTTACTTTTAAAAATTATAAAGTAAAATAAAAAATTTACAAACTTAATTAAAATAATGAATAGTGAATGAAAAAATAGTTTTTTAAGTAAGTGGTACTACGGGAAATTCTGATTTGTCATTTGAAAACGATCGACGTTTAATAACGTATTTTAGTCATACAAAAAATTTGCGTTTGATTTTAAAGTTCAGTTTTAATTTCAGTTAAAATTTTATTTTGCTAGTGTATATCATACATGAGGCCGTATAGAAATTATTGTCTTGTGTCATTCCGAAACTTAGTAAGAACAAAATCACAAAAATATATAGGGTGAATGTGGGATAGTTGCCGCACATTTTGGTTAAAACCTTCCAAAAATATAAAAACACAGGATTATTTAAATTAAAATATTTTACATAAAATAATCATTATTTATTATTAAAATGACGAAAAAACAACATACAAGTTCTCATTATTAGAACAAGAAAAAAAATCCAATTTAAAGTATTGCAAAGAGGCGTCTCTCCCACACCTTGTGGGAGAGTTGCCGCGGTATGTAGGAGAGATGCCCTATGGTCCTATTTTGTTCTTAAATTCTTGACTCTTACTTTTTCACGCCCACATTCATTGCACAAACTTAAATTTTTATAAATAGTGCAAGTTTCATGCAACCATTTATGGCACTCCTGACACTTTATCCAATCAGTTTTGCTTTTAGTGAGAAAATAATTTTCCCAACACTCAACACTTTCTATTCATTCCTTGAGCTCTCGCAATGGAAAGACCCTCCGCCTGTCTGACAGAAATATCCTTATTCCTTTCTAGAAAAGAACTTAACCTATGATACCCGGCTTTCTTATTTTCTTTTGAAAACTTATGTGGCAGTCCCAGCTTCTCAGCAAAGTCGTATGCCAAAGATCGAATAGTTTCTCTATCGGGAGGGAATCCAGCAGCACCTAATCTCTTTATGTAAGCCACTAGTCGTCTTTCGTTATCAAATCCAAGCGAAGCTTGGGGTCCAAGCCCAGTTTTTGTCATCTTTCCAGATACAATCCGCCTAGAAATTGTTCTAGCAGGGACTTTGTATAATTTTTCAGCTTTACGTTTGGATATTTTACCCGAAGTCACTTCTTCCACAGCTTTTCTCAGATTCTCTTCACTCCACTCTGCTCTACTCACATTTCCTTTTCTAATGTATTTACGAGGCATTCTGAAAAATAAAAAAACAGTTGTAAACATCGAGAAATAAACCACTACAAAATAAAATGCGGCATCTCTCCCATTATTGTGGGATAGACGCCGCATCCTCTAATAAAAACTTAAAATGCAAAAACATTACAAAATAGTATCTAAATATGTACACAGGAAACTATATTTCTATATAAAACTAAAGCTTACCTTATCCAGTATGGGTTCTCATATATACTTTTATTGAAAAAGCTACTGCGTCATAAATTTTTACGTAATATTCCGGGTGCAAAAAAATTTGAAAAAGCGCTACAAGCCCACTCTCAACGGTAGCCGCACGGATGCTGGCGAGCATCGCTTGGCGGGGAGAGGTCGTAGGAATGTACTATAGTCGTTCGCTTAGTTACGCGTCGGAGCCGAGATATACGTAGTGCGGCATCTCACCTCACGCGGCGTCTCACCCACATTTACTATATTATTTCTAATTATCTAGTTGAAAATGTTACTTTTCTTCTTTTTTATTAAGTTTGCAATATGATATTAAATTCATCAACTTTATTTACTTTATTATGATTTTTTGTGTATGTACATGTACATGAAACTGGCTGGATTTTTTTATTTGAACATGAGTGCAATACTTTTATATCGTCTAATCGCCTTGTCATAACAATTCCCAATTTGGAATAACCGAGATATAAGTAGGTACTTAATGTGGGGTTGTGTTGTGTGGGGCGGTCGTTTTAGAGCCCCGCCCGCCCCAGTACGACCCCTTTTATAGACTCAACGCATTTTAACTTATTTGATTCTGCGTTCTTATTAAAGAGCTAATTTATAACTAGAATGACAGAATAATTTTAGCAAAGCAAAGTAAGAGGGATTAGAAAACAAAGCCAACACAATAAAACGACAAACCGCAGGATGACCGCGCGTTTTGTTTGTATTAAGAGCAGGCCCTACGAAAAAAATTCCTACGCTCGCTCCGCCCACATCCCGCCACCCGAGAGTTACAAGTTGCTCGGCGGCTCTCTAGGATTTTTTTTAATATATCGCAAGATACAGCTTACGTAAGGTTGAATATTGCGTACATTATTTGAAGCACGATTTGGTGTGCACTAGCTCGGAACTAAACAACGTAAGTCTCAAAATTGTTTTCGTTAATTATAGGAGTAAAAATAAACCTAAGTTTATTTTATTTTGACAATCACTGGTAAACAATGTTTCCTTGCTGCGAGCAGTTTTTTGGCGATATAACTCAAGCCGTTTAGTAGAAAAATGTAATATTCTCCGGAAAAGGCGCCGATTTCGATCAAAAAATGTATCGAATAAAAATCACCTAATTATGTTTCTGACTTGATAATCTACAGATAAAGGTCTCAAAATATATATATGTAAATTCCACATTGATCAGATATGTGGTTGACTCAGCACATTTATTTAAAGTTCCCTTAGTTTCATAGGGCCTGGCCTTAAGCCGAGACTACAAAGCAAACATTATGACATTGTGTCAAATTCTTACAGAAGTTACAGAAGATAATTCAGATTCGAACAATTTTAAATTATATAAGTAGTTATCTTCAGACGCCATTTATTAAAAAATGACTCCGTCAAATTATTATGATATGAATGAAAATCAAAATTTATTTAGATCTCATTTAATTATGATTAGCATTAACGTTAAAATCGTAACAAATTTTAATTAGGTTGCGTATTTTAAATGAGGCGTAGCTCCTACAGTACTTTTCAAATCAGATGTATTTTGTTTTCAGGGTAGATCAGTTACATATACCTAATAAATGATTTATTTTTGACATTTGCACGCCTGTCAATTTACGAATTTCTTGACAGTAAAGTCCACATGAAAAAATAACACAATTGTCATAGGTACTTCATTTTTGCGGGCGACGTAATAGTGACGTTTGTATACCTATAATCTTGCGCAAAGACAACTTATAGTCTGCGCGAGATAGTTATATTGGAAGTAGAGTATATTAAAAATAGTGAAATAGCAAATAAAACAATTAATATACTTTACTAATAATAAAAGAAATGGAAAACAAAACTTCTTCATTAATTAAGTCGATTTTTATTACATTCGGTACCGCATTAGGACGTCTCTAACTGTCAAAAGTAAAATAAATGTTTTCGCGGAGTATATAGGTATGATCTTAGAATTTATTTGGTAGTAAATAGTTAATCTGTGAACAAGAGGCACGCGCTCTGTCAACAAGACATTTATTTCATTTAAATCATGCCAAAGTGTAAAAAGGACTTGACCTGACTGCTTTGGACTTGACGGACCTGTTTTGGAAATCTCTAGAAAAATTAGACTTGACTTGACTTGACTGACTAGTCTCGGGATCTGCTATTTTTGATTTTAATTTCAATTTTGTCTTTTTTATTTAAAAAAGACTTACAAATTGCTATTTTTACTAATGACACTGGCAAAATCATCGGAGAAAACCTGATGGAGCCAAGACATTAAAAAAGAAGAAGAAGAAGAAAGTGTAAAAATGCCCCTAGACATTTGTAATAAGATGGGATATTTATACGCATAAGAAGTTTATTGACATCTCTATATATTTACGAATTTCTTTTTTTACCACCAGACATTGTTATCGTAAATGACGCATTTATCTTGTTTTTAAGCAGAGTGCACGGCATTCCATTCCGATTGAACGCGCCTTCTGGCTCGTTCCTTATAGGAATATTATTATTGTTTAACAATATATTTCGTATTTAAAGCAAGTGCTCGTACGAGAAGAACCGACAAACACCTCGATTTTTCTTCACAATATGACTTGACCTGTCAACTTAAAATACTTCCAAGACGTGATTAATATGAATTGGTGTAACAACGGCCTTGAAAATAAAGCATCTGATTTGGAGTCCAAACTATATTTGTGTTAAATTTACAATTTTTTTTTTACATCGAAATCACTTATATTTTTTGTACCTACTCATTAAGTTCGAATATATAATCTGATGTCGTTGTATTAGAACTTCGAACAAAAAAGTGGTGCAGTGGGTATTACTATTAATTTCGACGTCAGGGATAAATTTAAGTAGCATTAAATAAATAAAAAACTACAATCTAAGAGTCCCAGTTTGTAATTGAATTCAATTTAAAATATTAAATTGTTTGCTAGTCAAAACAAAAATTTGATTTTAGATGTATGATGCGTTCTCAAAAACATTTATCCAACTCATACCCTGAGTTGAGAAGCTTTTCCATGAAAATTTTGAAAAAGATCAAATTTTAAGACATATCCTTTGCTTAAATTCTTCGAATATTACAACACTCCAACCGCAGTGCATCCATCAATCACTTCAATACAACAATATTGTAACCTAGAACCCCTATTTGTTTTATATATTTTATCTATAATGAAAAATTAAAACGTTACATAAGATTGTCCATTATACAATCTATTCTTTTTTTATTGAACAAAAATATAAACAAATATAGCGTCGCTATAGGGACACTGACTTGTTTTAGAGATGGGATTTGCGTGGAGTGAGTAACTCATTTAGAACTTGTTCGTATTGTTTAATGTGATGTATTTCTTGTCTTTTACTTGTTATTTGACACAATAAAACAACATTAACAAATTTTAATGTCTTAACAGTAAAATAATGTTTTTAGTTAGTGTTATTGTACCATTTTATTGAACTGTGTAAGCTTAAAATGATAGATACCAATCAAAACCTCATGTGACTCTAAATGACTTAGGTCGTGTACATGTCCCGTCTCTAAAACCATAGACAAAATCTCTGTGACGTCTATTGATATTGTAGGTTATGTGACGATTTTATCGAGTTTTTTGCATTTTCCTCTGAAAATATGCATTAATTTTGGATACATATCGTAAAGAATATTATGTTTAGTGAGTTCAAATGAATACGTGTATATATGAATGTGTAATTAAGGTTAAAACTGGAAAATTATATGTCGTGAATTGTTTGTTCACCTTTTTGTTCAATAAAAAAAGTACGGACCTTACATGAGGTTTGATCTAAATGAGGTTTTCATCACACATAAACTTTAAAACGTAACTTTATTCTATGTTCTAAACATTCTGTGTTTCCTTTGTTTTGACTTTGTGGCCAGTCATAATTTAAGTGTAAAAACAAAATTCTTAAACATTGTCCACTGATGTATTCCACCCGTTAGTATCCGTCTATATCTAGATCGATATAATGAAGACCTAGAATTATATTGTTCTACGTCATATTTTAACTGTAAGATTTAAAAAAATGTAATTTACTCCAATTATATTTTACAATCACCATTTATTACGATACTATTTATAAATACGAATTTATTTCTTATTAAGTCTATGTACCATAAGCAAGTGTACAAAGCAAAAGTAATTTGAGTCCATTATTAAGTCCGTCAAAATTGTTTCTCGAATTTTTAACGTACTTCTTCATACTAATTAATTAAGCGTACGATTTTTTGAGCCTATGACGAACTTGATATCCATATATTATTGTATATAATTTAGAGGTTATAATTAAAGTGTTATTATTATATCTTAACTAGCTGACCCGTTTCCGGCTTCGCCCGGGGTGCAATTTTTACAATAAATATTTACTTAATCCAGCCGATAAATTGCCTTACACCGCCATCTGTGAGAATCTTATGGAACTCAGATAACTTAAAATAAGTTTCAAAATAACTGTGAGTTCCACGAGATTCTCACAGATGGCGGTGTAAGGTAATTTATAACTCCTCATTTAATAAACAAATAATTTGCAATAAAAACTATAAATGGAGATAAAAATTATCGTATCTTTTAAGTTGGACCAAATTACACATAGTTACGAAGTTTTATCTAAATCGGTTTAGTAGTTTAGGAGTTCATCGGCGACAAACAACGTGACACGTAATTTTTATATATATAGATGTACGCAATTGCGAATATAAAAAAATACGATGCCGTCAATGTGTATATACTTTTGCAATAAAATAAATATAAATGCGCAAATAACATTTAGCTATATCGAATTAGATATATGAAAATTGTTTTTTTATGCTGTTATTATTTGGTGTAAGAACTGATTTAATTTTATTATAATAATTAAAGAAAACACACTAGCTGTAGTTGTACATTGTGAAACGATCCTAATAATTCTTAAGATCTTTAAAAATTAGTCATAAGATTGATTACCGATAAAAAGATATCGTTACTTATACCTACTTAGGATGACTATTGATAAGTATACTACAATTTAGGCTGGAATGCACTAGCAAACTTTGATGTATCAAAATTTGCTTTTTTACACCTGTGATTTTAAATACCTAATATTTTCGTCAAAAATGTTGCAAGTGTAATCTCAGCCTGTTTGTCGTTCATAGATATCACAACTTGACATTTAAGATTTTAAAAAAATATATGTGTACTTCTTATTAATTGTATTTTGCGATGTTAATTATAAAACTAAGTAGTTGCATAGATAAATACAAACTTCAAAATAAGCCAAAGTCCATAGAAATATACTGCTTTATCAACTGTAAAATGTCGTCCATAACTTCGGGTGCTTTTCAAATAAAACTTCTTTGAATATATTTGAAAACAATATTATACAATTTTCTCTATTATACATTATTTGATAAGCAAACATCACGTTTTAAGACAAAGTCCATCACAATTGTTTAGTTAATACAATTAATTTAAGGTTAGTTTTAAGTGAATTTCATTGTTTAAAATGACTCGAGGGGGCAATATGAGACTTGTGGCGACATCTATCCGTTAGAACTTACAACTTTTCCTAGAAAGCTGTAATACTTATTATTTTATTCTGTGAATATTTATTAACTTTTGTCTCATTACTTAAATTATTAAATGTTAATCGTAGTAGCCTATCTATTAATTTGTGTTCCTAAAGGGTAATTAGTAAGTCAAAACAACAAGAAAACTAGGAAGCAATTCTTTAAACGTATACAAGATGGCGTTTTATACGTAAACTCTTTTTAGTAACTTTGACTATGAATTTAGTTCCATTTTTTGTAATGTAGATAGATATTTACAAAGACATATTAGTCAATATTACTTACTTGTAACTAGAAATGTACAGCTTCCTTGACATATTAAAAATTACAAAAAAGAGATGATACAATCTAAACGATTTTTTTTTTATTTTGATAATAGTTGTTTTATTTTATAATATAAATTAATGTAATATCTGATTGATTCAAATTCAATGTTACCAAAATGAGTAAAAATAACAAATTAACTTTTTATTGCTTGAGAAATTGTATTTCTTATTTTCTTTAAATAGACATAGCAATCTACAATAGGTACCTACCTACCTACCTACCCATATATATACCTATATATTTTTAAAATATTACTGAATTAACTCTTATTTGAAAACTTTTCTCTACTTGTACGTGGGCTATGGAAAATGATGTTAAAATGTTTCTTGTCAAATTTAAATAAACGATTTTGTCGTTTCAAATTGTGTTTTTTTTTGTCATCATTCAGTCATTATTTTTTTCAGCTATGGTCGATATACATAGCAGAAAAAAATACATAGGTATATTGACTTGATGATAGGTCCACTTGATGATAGATGGCTACCGTCGCCTATAACACAACACATTTTATTTCACAGTGGTCTTATGTAAGGGGGTGGTTACTGCCGCCAGAGGGGGCTGCCCAAATGACTGCGAAACGCAGTTTGCTCTGCCACTACTTACAGCCCTAAAGCAATGTTCATTGAGGTATTTACACGGTGTACTACCGTGTATGTATTTATTTAGCGAGTACCTAGTTTTTTTTACTAGCTGTTGCAAGCGGCTTCGCCCGCGTAACTTTATAAAATATAACTATGTTACTCGCTGATAATATAGCTTCCCAAGAGTGAAAGAATTTTTCAAATCGGTCCAGTAGTTTCGGAGCCTAATTCAATGCAAACAAACAATCAAATCTTTCCTCTTTATAATATTAGTATAGACAACAACCAGCTGATGCAAGCGAACTTTTCCACCGAGATGGCCGGCGTACCTCCACTTTCGGGTACGCCGAGGTTCTGACAGGGAGCGTAGCTCTCCCCGCGCTGGATAGCCGTGGCGAGGCACCGACGTCGTGTCATAACGTCCCCGCGACCCCGCTAATCAAAGTTCAACGGAAGCGCTAGAAAGTAGTTACGTTTTTAAGAAGACTTAACTGAATTTATTAACTGCTCGCTTGAAGAAGCTCATATTGTAGCTAGATGGACACACCTTATAGCTAAAGAGCCAGTGAAAAGCAAACATGATAAAAATCAGTAAACCCTTAATTTAGTCCAAGGATTCTCTTGTTTTTACTGTTCATGAGATGGTGACTAACTAAGTATAACATTGGTGCAAAAATTCAAAGGTATCTAGGTCTCATTTGGAATTCAGTCTACATGAAACTCGAATTCTTCAATAGTCTATTTTAAGGTTTTAAAATGTCGGTTGTTATCTCGATTGACATGAATTGTAAATTTAAAAACATCGCTCGAACGCAGAAGATTTTATTCAACTTTTATGATCTCTTTGGTGAGCTGTAATATTGTCCCCGTATGCGCATCTGACACCTTTTAATGCGAAGTCCAAGCCAACACACAGGGTTGTCACAACTCCAAAACAATTTTAACAATTTACAGAGTCCACTTATAAAACATTTTTAAATGCAATAAGTACCAGCAATTACAATTTTCTTTGAGATCGACCTAATTTTATTTATTTGATTAATGTCAACAATGTACTAAGAAATCACCTACGAAATAGGCCCTAACCCTAAATCAAATTTCTAGACTCTAGAACTTTGATTTAGGGCCTATAGAATCTAGTCTAGACTATATAATATAAAAAATCTCTCATGTATAGGTATTGTTTACGATTAATTATAATAACTATAAATTATTTGTAGGTCATCACAAATATCTAATGACTTTTTCGTGAGGCTCACCACAAAAGTAAATCGCTCTCTTTTCTCATTGGAATTAAAGAACATATATAGTTATGTCCTCCACGCATTTTTTTATTTTTGGGACAATATGTTGTTTTTAAGTATTTTATTTTGGCAACCCTTAAATGTTTTCGAAATTTAAATATAATCTGAATAACTAATTTATTATTTTGCATAGACTATAGTCAGGTGACTGTAAATTTAGAAATGCGCTTATAAATTCATTTGTACGTAATAATTATTTAATTAATGCTATATGCTTGTTTTGCAAATGATTAATTCAAGAAGAGGTAATAAAGAAATATGATTTTTAAGAATAATTCCAATGCTTGTTATGATTTCTGATTTAAATCGGCATGTTTGTATTATACAAAAAAAGAAACACAGAACAAAAAATAATCTTAACAAGAAATGAACATTTCAATTTGTCAAATTCACTACATTACCACGTCAGATTTAAACAGTAACAAAACATCACAGAACAGATAAATCGTAAATCTCGTTATGACGGCCGCCGTACTCCAATCGAGATTATCATCGGAAACAATCGTCGTATCTATAAAAAAAGTATCGACACTTTCGCTCCCATACATATGTCAAAAGGGCCGATTGTTTTTACCTATACCCGATTATAAAACAATTTCTGTAAATAGGAAAACAGTGACAAACCAAGCGTTCTCAAAAGGCATCGAAAAAAATTACTTGCCAGTACGGTGACCACAAGTTATGACTTTTCGAAAATATGATTTTATTTGTTTTTATGACAAATAAAATGTTCATTAATCACAATACATATAATCAAATCATATACGACCCGTGTATAGTGAAATGTGCAGAAAATTAAATTAATATTAATAAAAAACAATCTACAAATGTACACGTTATACTTAAGTTACAGAGGACAAAAAAATAGTTTTTTTCATTGATATATTGTAGCACACTTCTCGTAACATTTAGTGTTTGTTTCATTCCAATCGGTTTACAAAGAAAAAAGTTAAGTACACGTATACGAAGATTTGATAACGATAAAATCTTTATCAGATCTCTTTGATTTTATAACTATATCTTATTTTAATTTTTAATTTAAAGGAGTTTTTCCTGACGGTCCACTTGATGGTAGAATGCAACTGCAGCCTTAAACAAAGCAATACAATTTACAAAAGTTTAGATTTATATATAGTTAATACAGGTACAGAAGATATAGATTTCTTGCTTACATTCCTACATTATAAAGTTATTTGGTCTGGCAAAAAACGAAAGGCTATCAGAAAAGATGAATTTAAAATGTTTGCAAAACTCGTGGTGAATGTAAAATTCCATCTACAGTATATTCCATTTTAAACAATCCCATTTTAAATTTTTTGAGCAAAAACAATACAGTACAGATAACAAATTAGCAGTTTGACAGTTGAAGGTATTACTACACATTTTTAACTACTTTGATCCTATAATATGTGTTATATGTGGACAGCTCCTCGCTTTGTATAAAGCACAAGTTCGATCTTGCATGGGGTATGGAGCTCCCACCTTTGGGATGGCTCAGCCAAATACCAGGAAATAATATATTTTTGCGTCCTTCGCACCTAAATATCGGCCCGCAATATCAGGAACACTTTTCGGACGCGCAAACCCGGATTCGTCGAGTTCCTAAATCACGCACAAACACTTTGCCCGTCAAAGTAATTGGGCTCTAATACCCTGCCTTTACTTTATAATTGTACTAGCGATCCGCACCGTCTTTGTTCGGTGTCAATTAAGTATTTACTTATCACACAAACATGTTCGTTCTGCGATTTTGCATTTCATTTTCGCCCTTTTTAACCTTTTTTAAAGAACACTGCTTAAACACTTTTATACCTACTTATTGATATTTTGAAGACCAATTTGACTGGACTTCTGTCAGGTACAATTGCCTCTTGTCTTGAGTAAGTGTGTGATTGACAGGCAGAAGGCTTTTTGCACAATTTTATCCCCTTATTACAAGGAAATTAGAGTTGTTTCTTTGATCGACTATCAAATTATGATCAGGGAGATACAAAGATATGGAAAACGTACCTATATCTATCCTACCAATTTGAGAGGGCTATGCTTGGGGTTCCCCCTTCCCCTTTGCCCTTTTTTGAGAGATGCTTTAATTTTTTCGTAAGCAATTCCTATTCTTTCCCTATTGCGGTATAATTAGGCTTTGACTGGGGTAGCCAAAGTTGCATGCCAAAAGCAAAAGTCGCCTTAATTTAAATATAGTTTTTTTCAGCTATACATAGCTTAACTTCGGCAAGCTGGAATGACGTCATGAAAAAAGCGATTCAATATAGATATCCTTTTAAAAAAAGTGACCCGTTTCAATATGAAGAAACAGAGCTAACTGTAATTACTGTAAATAATAGTTTTCTGACACAATTGTATTTGCATTTAAAAAGTTCTGTTTTGTGTGATCAAAGTTGTCCGTTAATAAAATGGAACGCGAGTATTGTTATCGGAAACACAATAGTGGACTCCATGTTTGTCCTGACTAGTGCTGCGCCAATTCATCGGTACCTACATATCGATAAAAAAAATGTAATATCGAATACAGAATTAAAATTTCCCAGTGCAAAAAATACTCATAGAATTTTTTAAGTAACATTAATTGTGGTTAATTTTGTTAGAATTAAGACTAAAGTTTATACAAACGGAACAGAGAATGCTGAAATCTCTATAAAGATTAAATACTCTTTGGTACGTGTCTCCCATTATTTAAAACAATAGGAGACGAACCTTAAACATTTTAGGTCCTTAATCTAATACCTTCAACCTTTAAAACAAAAATAGTAAAAAAACTGATGGCCTGATCTCCATAAAAAAACTGATTGATCTCCATAAAAAACTGATTAATCTCCTTTGGGTTTTGAAGTTATAGAAAGATATCGATAAAGGGATTGTCTCGCCCCTAATGCGGGGACAATCGTATATTGCTCAAAGCATACTTTGACAAAATTATAAAAATTATACCTTTTAAGTATAAATACAGCAACATGCCCTCTAGCATTAAGTAGGTATCCATGGTTTCGAAGTGACCACAAGTAGCATTCGAATTATGAAATTTTCAATTGTCCCGACCATTTCTTGAACAATTTAAACGGTACAAATCTATTGTGCAACGAGAAAGAATAGACACAATGCTTGGAAGATTGCTCTTTAAAAAACCGACATTTTAATAATATTCTTAAATAAGCTAATTATAGTATAAAAAATTACTTTATATCCACAAGTTTGCCCTACCCACGTCATGTTTCGTTTTGTTCTCTTATGTTGAAGAGTGAACCAGTATTTTATTAATTAAATAGGTTTCAAAGAAGGTGAGATGATGACGAACCTGAGAAGACACCCCAAAAGAAACTCAGGATAGATATCAATTTTTAAAATATTTAAATGGCTTGATATAAGCTATACCTAATGAAAATTATAAACTAACACTTGACTTTCTATTGAGTTCAATGTGTGGTCGTAGCTACCAAACGGATGGGCTGATTTTTCTCCAGTTTTTTTTTTTGAAAGCTGAAATGATAGGGATTGTTCTTCACTATAATTTATGAAGATCTGTCCAGGCCTTTTGACCATCAGCCCATTCCCTAGTTAACGAAGGTATTTCACTTATTTCCACATGTTCAAATAATATGAAATTTGGTAATGGCCCGAGAGATGGTAGACATTTCCGGGTAGGTATAATTTTTGACGTAAGCTAAAAACTTGTCCTATAACTCTTCTATAATACCCTAACACAGAAAAATAAAAAAAGTAAATAAGTACAGCAGAGTAAAAAAAAAATAAGCAAGATTATTTAGTCGGGTTTTTAACTGCCAGGCGCTTGTAAAACTGTTTAAAAAAAAAAACGAAAAAATGTATTTGAGGCAAGTTGAAATTTTTGCAGGATATTTATAATTAAAAATAAATATTCTAATAGAGACAGATCATTTTGGTTGGACTTTCGACCTGTCAGGCGAAAGAAAATATAAGGGTTGATTTAGCCCCACTACTCAGCCAGGTCTGTTGTTTGGGTATTATAGATGAGTTATAGGACAAGTTTTTAGCTTGCCTCAAAACCATTTACAAAATAAAAAATAAAAAACAATAATATCACCTTGTTCCACTTAATTTATAGCGTGTGTTTCAAGTACCGATAAAATTCATTAAATCCATTGCTAACATGTTTATTTTTAATTCTACTTAATTAGATTCAAACACGCCACTTTCTATTTTATAGGTATATGCATTTCATTTTAATTTTCCAATCAAACAACAATGGTAGTCAAAATGAATCGTGTTTTTGTTGAAAAGGGAAATATAAAACCGTTTAGAATCAAAAAGTTAAGTGTCGCTTCGATTTGTAAAATCAGTTTCAAGGAAGCCATTAATGAGTATGTAAGGAATTGTTCTTTAGCTGGTGTCAAACATATACTAGACCCTACCATAAGCATATTTCAAAGGTAAGCTAAATAAATGCTGAAGACGTCTGATAAAATCAATTCAAGTTATGAAATAAGTAAAAAGTTTAATGTGACTTGCTTATGTCGAAAAGATAAGGTAAAAGCACAAGTCGTGGACACTTTTAGACAGTTATATGTATATTTTTTGTAGAATTTCATACAATACATATTTTAGAGTGCCACTTATTTCAATTTGTAAATAAATTCATAGCCCACATGTAGGGGTATATAAACACACCGGCATATTTAGCGGAACACAAAAAAAAAGGTCCATAATTAAAAAATATGGTTTTATTTTAAAATCTACTTACTACACTTCTTTTGTTATTTAAAGTTTCATTTGTTTTACTTAAAATGAGATCACATTAAGAACAGATTTTGCGAGTAAAGGCTATTTGTGAAAAATGGTACATTTTTGAACTTTTCATGTAACCGGGAAAAGTGAAAATTAATATTAAAATAACAATTAATTAAATTAGAAAAATGGTGATTAATATCGCGTATTTCCTCCACGTGCTCTTATTAAAGTTTCTACCCGTCTAGGCATACTGAGAATGATGTTATCGATAGTCTCCTGGGATAGTCTCCGCCATTCCTCAACTACGGCGATTCGCAGTTCACCCACGTTGGCAGGAGCTGGAATTCTGGACTTAACTTTTCTTTTCAGCAAGTCCCAAACGTGCTCTATTGGGTTCATATCCGGTGATCTCGCCGGCCACTCCATAACAGTGATATTCATATCATTAAGATATGAATATCACTGTTATGGAGTGAGTTACCCGAGCGGTATGCGGCCGAGCATTATCCTGCATAAAAACAAAATCGTCACCGATATATGGGGCAAACGGTACGACATTTTCTTCTAAAACTTCTCTGATATAGCGGTCTACAGTCAGACTCCCTCTGTCAATCACTACCAAGTCTGTGCGAGCTCCCAAACAAATGCCCGCCCAAACCATTATTGATCCACCACCGTATGCAACTGTAGTTTCAAAATTTGTCTGAATGTATCGTTCTCCTTTGCGTCTGTATATTCTTTGCCTGCCGTCAATTTGATTTAAGAGAATTCTGCACTCATCACTAAACAATACCTTACTCCATTGGTCCGCGTTCCAAAGTCGATGTTCCTGAGCAAAAGTTAACCTGTTTCTATGATGATTTACCTCGAGCCTTGGAGCCTTGGCGGGCACAAATGAACCCAAACCAGCTTCTTCGAACCTTCTTCGTACCGTACGCTCACTTACGGTTACACCCCGCACTGCTTCTAACTCATGTCGGGCTTGGACGGCCGTCAAACGGGGGTTCCTACGTACACGAAGCCGAATGAAACGATCATCCCTACTCGAAGTGCGTCTTTTTCTGCCTTGTCCTGCTCTTCTCACATAAGTACCGGTCTCCCTGAACCGTTGGATACTGCGATGGATCGTTGAAACTGGTCGACGAAGATCTCTGGATATCACTCTGTAGGTTTGACCATTTCTTCGCATTTCGAGTGCCCTGGCAATCTCCGTTGGGGCTAAGTCAGGCATAATTCAGTCCTCAACTCCAGAAAGATACGCGATTAAAAAAAATAACAAAAAACAGTATTTAAATGAAATTTTAAATCAAACTCAGAAGGAAGAAATACTCGAAGTTCGCTCCAGATAAGGTGTATTTGAATAAAATTAAAACAATTGCATAAAATGTGATGTTCAGTTGTTTTCTTAATTTGAAAATATTTCTTTTTAAATTAAATGACGTATAAACCAGCCAGCAACCTTATATGATACTGATATCAAACCTTTATTTTATGTTCCGCTAAATATGCCGGTGTGTGTATATAAAGCACAAATTATTTATAATAAAATTATAAAAAAAATATAAAGTAACCAACCAAGTGCACTAGTGATGAACAGGTTAAAAACCAGTAATGTGAAATCCAATAATGGACACATCTCAAGTTATGAACACTAAAATCCAAGTCGAAGGTGGTGAATATCTTAAAGACAAATAAAAACGCAATCGTTTTGAAAATTCTTTTATGCAAGGTTCATTACTGGCACCATGTCCAACACTGATGCCACTACTTTATGAAATAGAAGTTCTTGTTTTTTTGTATGTTAAGGTCGGCAGACAGGCAGATAAATGGGTGGCTCACAGACCCCGTTCGCTGACCCAGGTATCGGCAACACCTCCGGCAAATGGGCAAATGAGCAGGGACTTGGCCCCCCCCCCCCCGGGTTGCCCAGGATTCCTAACTCACTCCCCGACGACAGCTGGCGAGAAAGCAGAGGGGAGAAACGTAGTGTTCCCTGCCACTGCTAAACCACCCATAGCTATACACTACACCCATAGCTATACTTTACTGAAACTGTCTCTATTTTATACTCTACTAAATATCTCATAGTTAGTGGTCAATTTGCGCCCAACTCTGGACCGGGTAGATTCGCCCTATTTCTTACAACTTAAAAAATTATAGCGTAAGAGCTAAATTTTTGTAGCATTTAAGTATACCCTTTCATGAAAAATAATTAATTAAGGGTCCCTTACGGCAATCGAGGGTCGGGATTGTAAAAGAATTATATAGTAAACGATGCTCCACAACCTTGAAAAAAATAACACAGCTAGCCAATGAATGTTACTTTTTGCTGAAACATTCGAATTTAAGATAATGCTTATGGATAAGTGTAAAAAAAATCCAGAAAATCACTAAAAACGTGTAAATCGCACTCCCGTTTTGTTACAATTGTGTCGGTAAGTATCAAGAATTATTAAATGAATTTTATCAAATAATAAAGTTAAAACTATAAAAAAATAGATGCAATCTTCATTTCCTAATAAACATATTCCTATTTTGTGTAAAAAAATCACAAACTTGCCCAATTTTTTCGCTCAAAATCTTCATACAAATTACTATGAAGGCTATTATTATGAAATCACGCTCGGGCCACGGTTCAGTCTGGTTCAGTCGGCCATGCGCCTCCGAAGTGAGAGCACGTCGCTTTGCGCCGCACTGACAGTTCGTGATAAAACCGTGTACTTACACAAAAAATGTCAAATATGTCGTCTTTGATGTTGAAATTATAGCCCAAGAGCCCAAGGCCAGACCTTCGTTCAGTGTGACCATATATGGCAGGATTTCCACCCACATAAGAGACGACGGTAAAGGTCTACCGGGGCAACGAAAAAACAAAAATTTTGGAAAAACCCTTCCCCCCTCCCTTAAACCGCCCTGTCTGTCCGGCGCGACTCAGCCGGGTCGTGTTTGGGCTCATCGGAGACGTTTCGACGAGATAAAAAATTTGAACCCTCCCCCCTCTAACCCCCTCAGCCGTAACTCGGAAACGGCGCGACTCAGCCGGGTCGTGTTTGGGCTCATCGGAGACGTCTCTCCGAGATAAAAAAATTGACGCCCCCCTCGGACCTCCTCAGCCGTAACTCGGAAACGACGCGACGCAGTGGGGTCGTGTTTGGGCTCATCGGAGACGTCTCGACGAGATAAAAAATTTGACGCCCCCCTCGGACCCCCTCAGCCGTAACTCGGAAACGACGCGACGCAGTGGGGTCGTGTTTGGGCTCATCGGAGACGTCTCGACGAGATAAAAAATTTGACGCCCCCCTCGGACCCCCTCAGCCGTAACTCGGAAACGGCGCGACGCAGCCGGGTCGTGTTTGGGCTCATCGGAGACGTCTCGACGAGATAAAAAATTTGACGCCCCCCTCGGACCCCCTCAGCCGTAACTCGGAAACGACGCGACGCAGTGGGGTCGTGTTTGGGCTCATCGGAGACGTCTCGACGAGATAAAAAATTTGAACCCCCCCTCGGACCCCCTCAGCCGTAACTCGGAAACGACGCGACGAAGTGGGGTCGTGTTTGGGCTCATCGAAGACGTCTCGACGAGATAAAAAATTTAACGCCCCCCTCGGACCCCCCCGGCCGTAACTCGGAAACGACGCGACGCAGTGGGGTCGTGTTTGTGCTCATCGGAGACGTCTCTCAGAGATAAAAAATTTGACGCCCCCCTCGGACCCCCCCGGCCGTAACTCGGAAACGACGCGACGCAATGGGGTCGTGTTTGTGCTCATCGGAGACGTCTCGACGAGATAAAAAATTTGACGTCCCCCTCGGACCCCCTCAGCCGTAACTCAGAAACGGCGCGACTCAGCCGGGTCGTGTTTGGGCTCATCGGAGACGTCTCGACGAGATAAAAAATTTAACGCCCCCCTCGGACCCCCCCGGCCGTAACTCGGAAACGACGCGACGCAGTGGGGTCGTGTTTGGGCTCATCGGAGACGTCTCGACGAGATAAAAAATTTGACGTCCCCCTCGGACCCCCTCAGCCGTAACTCAGAAACGGCGCGACTCAGCCGGGTCGTGTTTGGGCTCATCGGGGACGTCTCCACGAGATAAAAAATTTGACGTCCCCCTCGGACCCCCTCAGCCGTAACTCAGAAACGGCGCGACTCAGCCGGGTCGTGTTTGGGCTCATCGGGGACGTCTCCACGAGATAAAAAATTTGACGTCCCCCTCGGACCCCCTCAGCCGTAACTCAGAAACGGCGCGACTCAGCCGGGTCGTGTTTGGGCTCATCGGGGACGTCTCCACGAGATAAAAAATTTAACGCCCCCCTCGGACCCCCCCGGCCGTAACTCGGAAACGACGCGACGCAGTGGGGTCGTGTTTGGGCTCATCGGAGACGTCTCGACGAGATAAAAAAATTGACGCCCCCCTCGGACCACTTCAGCCGTAACTCGGAAACGACGCGACGCAGTGGGGTCGTGTTTGTGCTCATCGGAGACGTCTCTCCGAGATAAAAAATTTGACGCCCCCCTCGGACCCCCCCGGCCGTAATTCGGAAACGGCGCAACGCAGCCAAGTCGTGTTTGGGCTCATCGGGGACATCTCGGAGACGAATTTTTTAGAGTAGACCAAATTTCAAATTTTGACAGTTGCGGTCTACTCAGTAGACCATGGTCAACGGTTTTAGATAAACGGTTGCGTGTTGGGTATCATTTGAAAGGTCTCAACGAGGGTGACCAATTTTACTCCCCCTTTTTACTTACCCCTAATTCTTCACGAATTACAAAAAAAGACCCAAAACCAAACCAAAACAATTAACTATGGCAAATGACAACACCTAACTCAAAACCGCGCCCTCGCGGGCTGCTTGCAGACCGCGGTAGCAAGCACGATCTAGTTAGTGTATAATTATTATTTTAGTTGCACAATACAAAATGAAATTGTTATTCCCAATTACAAAAATAATATATTGTACTGAAAACGTTTGTAAGCATTTTTAATTTTCAAACTGGAGTCAATTATATGATCCTGAGCATGAGTTTGTATAAATCAGAATAGATATGGTTATGCACAGGGTAAGTTAAAATGTCGTTTAGGGGTATAAGAACACGATTTACTTTCCAATAAAACCGTAAAACTTGCCAAAAGTCGTCACTAATTGGACGCTTGTATAATTTGCCGTAAAATCATTATACGCTTTGCGTCTTCAAAGTGCGGACGTGTGTGGAACTTTCCTTGCGCCCAGAGCTACGCTCGGGCTTTCGAGAACGTTCCATATGTAGTAAATTTACCATGATGATTAAGTAAAAAAATCTGACTCCTAGAAAACTTAGGATCTCCTTAGATTAGAACTTATGGCATACTGTTCCTTACAAACCTTCTATTCATCAGTTGCATTCGGTTCCAAATCTTTCGACGCGCTTTGCACCCTTGCTTTCCTCTCTTCCATTGATTTAATAATATAAGGCGGATCTCGTATTTGCATGCACCGAGAATGCCGTGGGTTTCTGGCCTGATAGAAATCTTTCTGTAAAGTTTCTAGCTGTGGAGATAAATAGTTCCGAGGAGTAATTTTTTAGTTGCGCAGTTTACATCATAATTTCAAGATCAAAGACGACATAGGTATTTGAAATTTGGCGTGATCTTTTGACACTAATGATATTAGGTTTGACAGATGCGCCATCATGCGTTTCGTTATACGCAAATGGGATTTGGTCATTTTTATTATTTAGTGTTCAAAATACTATTTAGTGCTTTGTCTCCTCATAATTTATAAATAAGAGCATGTTGTTTAGTTCTACGTTATTTAAATACTAGATCGTGCGTGCTGCTGCGGTCTGCAAGTAGTCCGTGGGGGTGCGGTTGTGAGTTGGGTGTTGTCATTTGCTATAGTTAATTGTTTTGGTTTGGTTTAGGGTCTTTGTTTTGTAATTCGTAAAGAATTGGGGGTAGGAGACTTTTACTTAAAAGGGGGAGGGAGAGGGGATTAGTTTCAATTGATCACCCTCGTTGAGACCTTTCAAATGATACCCAACACGCAACCGTTTATCTAAAACCGTTGACCATAGTCTACTGAGTAGACCGCAACTGTCAAAATTTGAAATTTGATCTACTAAAAAATTCGCCTTCCCGAGAGCCGTCTTAGATGATTCCAAACACGACCCGGGTGCGTCGCGCTATTTCCAAGTTACGGCCGGAGAGGTTGGACGGGGTGTCAAATTTTTTATCTCGCAGAGACGTCCCCGATGAGCCCAAACACGACCCCACTGCGTCGCGTCGTTTCCGAGTTACGGCTGAGGGGGTCCGAGGGGGACGTCAAATTTTTTATCTCGTCGAGACGTCTCCGATGAGCCCAAACACGACCCCACTGCGTCGCGTCGTTTCCGAGTTACGGCTGAGGGGGTTTGAGGGGGGGTTCAAATTTTTTATCTCGTCGAGACGTCTCCGATGAGCCCAAACACGACCCCACTGCGTCGCGTCGTTTCCGAGTTACGGCCGGGGGGGTCCGAGGGGGGCGTCAAATTTTTTATCTCGGAGAGACGTCTCCGATGAGCCCAAACACGACCCCACTGCGTCGCGTCGTTTCCGAGTTACGGCTGAGGGGGTCCGAGGGGGGGTCAAATTTTTTATCTCGGAGAGACGTCTCCGATGAGCACAAACACGACCCCACTGCGTCGCGTCGTTTCCGAGTTACGGCCGGGGGGGTCCGAGGGGGGTGTCAAATTTTTTATCTCGGAGAGACGTCTCCAATGAGCACAAACACGACCCCACTGCGTCGCGTCGTTTCCGAGTTACGGCCGGGGGGTCCGAGGGGGGCGTCAAATTTTTTATCTCGTCGAGACGTCTCCGATGAGCCCAAACACGACCCCACTGCGTCGCGTCGTTTCCGAGTTACGGCTGAGGGGGTCCGAGGGGGGCGTCAAATTTTTTATCTCGGGGAGACGTCCCCGATGAGCCCAAGCACTACCCGGCTGAGTCTGCTGGTCCTCGCTGGTTTTTAATACCTGTGTTGGGGACATGCACCTAGAAACTTTTAGCTTTTATAAAATAACGAAGATCTGGCCGTCGTGGGCTCTTGCTCTATGCATACGTACGTGTGTGCGTGCGATGCGCGAGCCTCGATCGTTGTGAGAGTAACGCTAAAAACCTAAACTTCGCGCGGCGCGTCTCCGAAACCGGCCCTTAATAAAAATTATCGATCAAACGGTTTACTATTATATCTACTTCTGATGTTTTCAGAATATTCTGGCTTTTAATCTTTTGTATTATGGTTGGGATGTCTTGTTACTTCCTTGTGTACCTCTGGTTCGGCACCCTCGCTAAACCGCTCATCGTGACAATGCAGTCCTCGACCTATCACATATCTAACATAGACTTTCCTGCCATCGCTCTCTGCAACAGTAATAGAATCAGCAAGAAAGAAGCTAAAGCGTTCGCTAAAGAAATGTGAGTTACTTAAAGTCGTCTATCTTCTTTTTCTTTACATTGTATAATTTGATGTCGCTTTCCACGTCTGTCTGCATGGCCGCTAACTCCTCCTAAACCACGTAACGGATTTTGATACGGTTTTCACCAACAGTTAGATAATTTTTCATGGAATTTTTATATATATAATAAAACCTAGTTAAGTTTGTTCCTGGGCGAAGCTGGGAGCGGGTCGCTACTATATATATATATCGGAAATATTCACTAAAAAAATTGTGAATAAGAATAATTTTCTCGTACATTTTGTATGGAACGAGTTTTTATTCTGAGGCGGTATGAAGTTCGCCGGGTCAACTAGACGTATCCTGTCAGTCACAGTCCGGTTGGATCCTCTAGTGCTCTGCTTGTTATTATAGGTGACCACTTATCTTATGTGGCAGGCGATGCTCGCGTTTTGCTATTGTCAAAAGTTTGAATTGGAGCAAAAAGAATATCTGAGAATTTTCTCACTTCTTTATCAGAAATTACTTTCCACATACTAATTTTTTAAATTTTCCAATAGCTATCCTAACCTGACTGCTTATAAAGTAACATTAGAAGAAGTGGAATGGTTTGTTCTACAAAATGGACGGCTTCTTAATTTTGAATACAGCGAGTACTTGAGCAGCCATCGACTCATGGACTATATTGATGGAGAAACCTTTCAGACATATAATGTCATGAAAAGGGTGTGTATGAAAATATATACCGCTCTTATTTTTGCTATTTATGTTCGTTAAGTACTATTATTCTGTTCATTTATTAAATGAATTAAAACATTTAAAACTTACAGAAATTATTTGTAAAAATGGTATTGATATTGGGAGTAGAAAGTAAAATGAGTTAGTTCCTTTGTTAATGTGTGTAAATTTCTGTCATATTTTTTGCACAGGCTTTTTTATGCAGGCGTGAAAAATGAAGTTGAAACTATCATTAAATTAAAATTATATTTTAAATATTTGATAACAATTTATTTAAATTCAAATTATAACAGCTCCAGTCAGTTTTGTTAGTAGCTGTTAATAGCATTTTTAATAATGTTGGTTTACATAGTTTGTAATTTGGCTAGATTTGATTTATATTGTGAGGTATTTCAGCAATAGCATTTTTGCAGCTCTCTCCAAAGTGTGAAGATATGTTAGTGAGATGCGCGTGGGCAGCCGAGACAGTGGACTGCATGAGTTTATTTACAGTGCGTCGTACAATACGGGGCCATTGTTGTGTTTTCAATTATGTCCTCGAGTATAACTCAGGTGGAAGGTAAAAGCCTCAATATTTCTAATACTTATTATAATCTTTCAAGCAAGACACTGCGCACTGCGTGTCAATCTTTAGTACCTACACTGCGTTTCGCAGTCAATTGGGCAGCCTGTTTGGAGGCAGTAACCTCCCCCTAACGCAGTGCAGACTGCAGACAAAATGATTACTGTTTGTAGTAATCTTTGCAATAATAAATCGCCGTGCAATAGTTTCGCAAAAACTCAAGAATAGTTTTAAAGGTTTTCACTTATAGAAAGAGGGATAGGTTTGTATATACTTATAAAAATTGAACCCCGGGAGAAGACGGGCGCGGGTCACTAATGTTTAAGGCCTGAAACACATGACCGCGCACCGCGCGGTAGGGCCCGTAGCCATGTGTGCTTTCTACAGTTGTTTACGCTACGCTACGCTAAGAGAAATCTTTGTGGGTGGTCAAAATTTTATTTTGATTTTGATTTTATTTTAACGTTACAACAACCAATCACCAAGCTTTCTCTCTTCGTTTCCGAAGTACGCCACGAAGCGTTTGCAACTTGGCTAGGCCCAAGGAACACTGTTTAGTTTGATCTTGTACCGCGCGGCTAGTAGTTATACCGCGCGGTCATGTGAACCTAGCCTTAATAAAAATCTTTGTGCCACTTTAGGGAAAAAACACATCTCATAAATAGCCATAACAAGAATTAATTTTGTCAGACCAACACATACGATTTCCATAGTGAAACGACAAAGGTACCAAGGAAGGCCGTATGGCCTGAACGTGGTTGTGGATCCGCTGCTTGATGACTACGCATTCCCCTTAATCAATGTGAAAGGATTTGAGGTAAGAATGCCACCCTTTGTAATATTTAAAAAAAAAACAGAGTAGGTTTCCCCTACCTGTACCTTGATGTTGCTTTTACCGCAAATTAATAGTGCGGAATCCGGCATTAGAGATAAATACCCTCATCTGTTATTTAATGGTGACGAGGACTATCTATTAAATCGGTTATTCCGTTTATCCAACCCATAAAATCCACCCTAAGGGGGATATTCGGAAATGCATATCCGAGAATCCACCCTAGCCTGGGTTAATATAAATTATAATTAACCCTCGGCAGTCGGCATCCCTAACTCATATCAGTTATTTGTTTAACAAGTGAGCAACATTGTTTTTGCTGCGAGTGCCGACTTTAAAAGTAGGCTAGAATTGAATCACGAGCGTAGCGAGTGATTCTAATTTAGAGTTTTTAGAGTTATTTTAGAGTTATGCCATTACAGTTCATGGGAGACCCCCACTGAGAAGTTAGACCAAATTTTTCTACATACCTAAATCTATGACAATCATGAATTTTATGTTTTAAGGTGTTCATATTTGACCCAAAACAATACGCCGATCCTTTTAGCGGCCGCGTTGGTTACCGTTTGGTGGAGCCGAACAAGGCTGCTTCTTACGAACTCACGTCGGTTCAGCAAAAAGCTGCTTATGAAGTCCGCAAATATTCGCCTGCTACGGTATACTATGTTTCAATTTATTACCAGTTGACCGCGAAACAAAAATATTAAAGCCAATAACATTATTATTTTGTTTCAGAGACAATGCCTTTTCCAGGACGAACGCGAAGCATTCGGAAACATGTATTCTTACAGCGGTTGCATTTTGGACTGCGGGATCAGGGCTGTTTTATCACTATGCAATTGTATACCATATTTTTTTCCGAGCTCCTACATTGGACCTCAGTGTACGCTAGAACATTTGCGGTGTCTTAACAAATACAGAGGTGAATAATTTATGTCGCTAACATAATAATACAATATAGTAACAATATGATAAAGTTTTAAAAGTTATGGAAATGCTTAGTCTTGAGACCCTACTTCAATATTAATGCCAAGTTCACTGATCAATACAAGTCAATGTATACAACAATTATAACAAATTAAGTATAACCACAGAATAAGTAGTAAAATAATTATTTTTTTATTTTTTTATTTACCTATTTTTATAAAATTTTGAAAAGTGAAATCGAAATTGAGAAAGAAATAAATATGTATCTTCATATAAATCAATTTAATGAAGTCATCTTTCTTTATTTTCAGAAAAAATTATATATATTTATCCAATTAACGCAGGCGACTTGAGGGGTCTTGAAATGGAGCTACAAGACTCACTGCACTGCCCAGAATGTTTACCGAATTGCGAATTCACTCAACATTACATTAAAGCATCAAAAATTCCCACAACCTTACCACAGCCTTACCAAAAAAAGATGTTTAGCAGTAATTTCGTGTATGTTTCAAAAAACTATTTGAACTAATGTGAAGCGTTGATGGAACAAATACATAAATACCTTTTTACCTTTTACATAAATTGAGTAAATACATAACTACCTTTTCTATAAATGGAATAAATACCGTTTTTTGCTTCTATCTACGATTTTTTTAAATTGAATTTACATACATTTACCCAGTCACCTTTTCAGTCAGTCGTAAACTTATACATATAAGTAATTGGACCACATTTTTCCATCTCGCTTATATCTATCCACTGAAATATTTAGTTACCTTACTTAACTAATTTTAGTTTTATTTTTCTTAACAGCCACAATTTAAACTTGACTAACAAATGTGTAATTAGTGTCTACCAATCAACTGAGGATGGAATTTTAAATTTACTCGACGTCGTAGCTTATTGGTTCGAAATATTAAGTAAGAATTTTATAATATCTAAATATTTTTCTTAAGTAATTTAAAAATGAGTTACTATATAATGCGATAAGTTACCCAATAGTCTTTTTAATAACATTTCATTGGTAATTATATTGATTTCTTCTATAGATACGATCATCAGACAGAATAACAGTCCACTTAACGGTAGGAGACCATTAAGTGGACTTAATACTAACAGAAGCAGGGTGCATAGGTGCTGCACCGCAGCAAGTGGGTTACCGATCTTGGTAGAATTAAGGATAATAAATTAAAAAGGGAATTATGCTCTGGCAACACTCACTCACCGAAACACAACAGCACAGCACACAGTCATTTTATTTCAGGGTGATCTTCCGTGCTCGATAATGACGCGACCTAATTTATGAATGCAAAACGCAGTGTCTCTATAACACTACTATAACACTCAGACCAAAGCCTAGGTGTTTTAGTATTTTTAAATATTTTGAAACATTCATTTCAAAAGTTGGTCCCGCCGGGTTTGAACCTGGACTCTGAGTTATAGAGCTAAGGCTCTACGACTATCATCGATTTCTGTAGACATCATTATTTAATTATCTTTTTTTTTTCAGGTAATATTGGAGGTTATGCTGGTGTACTAATAGGATTTTCGGTTATTAGTGTTATAGAATTTGTCTATTTCATAATAATTCGTTTTGCTACCAAATGTTATTGGAACTATACTAAAGAATATCGATGGTATAAAAATCCCATTAAACTCAAAAAATTCGTAAATTGAATAATTTCTTCAACATTTATTTACAACGCCAATATATTATTACATACAATCATAATTATCATCATTTCATCATAATTAAACCTAACCCCCTACTAAAATGTTCTAATAAGTAAGTATTTATTCATCCCAATGTTTTGCCCTAAATTAACAATAAAATATTTCGACCTTAATATTCTGTTTAAGTATATTTTTAAATAAAGAGACAAAATAACAGTGATAATAAAGTTTTTAAAAAAGGTATTTTAGAATGACCTCTTTCCTGGAAGCATCAAGGTTGAGTAATTGTGAACGCTCCCAAAGAAAAGAAGTGACTAATTTTTACAAAGACAGTTATAGTATTCTTTGTAACGAAACAAACAAATATTATTTACTTTATTTTTTATATTTATATCACATTAAATAAACTTATTTGTTTAATGTTTAATTCACATAATTGTTTCATAAACGTAGTCTGTTATGTAACACTTAATTTGTACTTTGACTCTGCACGCCATTGTTGTACGCACACAACAATTTATAATTTACGAGAATGCGTACTCTGTGTGATCTGCTGTGTTTGTCAAGAAAACCGTGGCAGAATTGTACAAAGATTTGGAGTCGCAATTTCTATTATTTGCCAATAATGTCCGGTAATTCGCCGCCAGGAAAGAGCAATGGTAAGTTTTTATTAAAAATACATTAATGCGCAGTTAATTAAAAAAATATAAACAATTAATTTATTATCAATGGTTTCAGTTGAAAATCCAGTGGAAGGGGCCATCCCGCCAAATACTCTCGAAAGTCTCGGCGCCAGAATAAGAGATTTGGATGTCGACTCAATAAGACGATACTTTGCGGCCACATTAGGCTTTGCTTCGGATACACCTGAAGCCGTAGAAAAGGTTTTAGACGAAGTTAACTTAGACGGTATTGTTAAGTGGATTAAGAGTGATAAATGCAAAAATATAATAACCCTTTCCGGAGCTGGTATATCAACATGCAAGTATTTAAACAAATATTTACCTATGTATATCAATAAAAATCGATGTGTGTGTGTATGTTTCCTATGGACTCTAAAACCGCTCAACTGATTACCGAGAAATTTTCCATACAGGTTGTCAGGGTTTCAGTTCAGAAAAGGGTTGCCTTATATTTGGCGAGGAAGAAGTCGCAAGTAAAAGCTAGTGTTACATCAAGCTTGATTCTTTATAGATTTGCTTCTACGAGCTGTTAACAATGTTTCTGCTACGAGAGTGCATTTCTTTTATAATGACCTCAGTCTTAATGGATTTTTGATTAAAGCAATGTAACCTTGTCATATGAATTTGAGGTTTACTTTTTTTTGGAAATAATTTGTCTATAATGACTTCAGATGTAACGCCGATTTCAGGTATAGCGATGTTTTAATGAACTATTTTTAACAAGTTTCTAGAAATCTCGTGCACATATTGCAAGCAAATCAATAAACTTGAATGAAGATATAATCTTTCATGAAGTAAACGTAAATTATGTATATTGAGAAATAATTTTTATTAGAGATCCCGTGAATACTCAGTATTCGGCATTACTTTTTTTGTTATTCATCGAATACTAATTTAGTGTATTATATTAAACGCTAGGTTATACAGATTGAGGTATTCCCCATTGAATAGATATATTATGTACAAGATAAGGGTCGCAGCATTTAAAAATGTAAACTCGAAATGAAACTAATTTTTTTAACTTCATTGTTTATTTTTTTTTCATAGCCTTAAAAAAATTTTACATTACAGTAACAAATAAATAATTTTTTCTATTCTTTTTATGTTGAATTATAATGGCGTGTTATTCGACTAATTTGGGATGGCGGTTAGTCTGTTTTAGACTACTTGCTATAACAACTATTCTCGGTATCTATAATTTTTATAAGCTTTGGTATTCTAATTACAAGAAAGGGAGAAGTTTTTTTTTCATATATCCTATAACCTGGGTATCCTATTATGGGGCACTTTACTTACCATGATAAAATATTAGAGCAAGTCTTAACTAAGTTATACAAACACTGTAGTGTGATCTATTTAAACGAAAATTTAATCTCTTTTCAGCTGCTGGCATTCCAGACTTTCGCAGTCCAGAAACTGGACTGTACCACAATTTGCAAAAGTACAATCTTCCCGAACCACAGGCAATATTTGAAATTAATTTCTTCAGACAAAACCCCAAGCCATTCTTTACTTTAGCCAAGGAGTTGTTCCCGGGAAGCTTTAAGCCGACTATATCACATTATTTTATAAAGCTACTCCATGATAAAGGTAATCAAATTTGATTTTTTTTTACACACACAGAGGTAGATTCTACATTATTTATCTGAAATATAATATTCTTTTGTAAGTATAAGTAATATTTTTGTACAATTTTGAAAAAACATTTTTTTTCCATCCTTTCCACAGGTTGAAATCAATAATTTCTTTTAATATTACATACTATTATCTTTTAGAAGCTTATATCAATAATGCCCCGAGGGACTTAAATTTTGGACTATCAAAATTTTTACGATTTAAATTAAAAAATAATATTTAAATACAAAATTTAAAATCACAGGGATTTTTATCATATGATAAAGCAATTATTATTCTTACTTACGGAAACACTGATCAGCAATCACAAATTTTAGTTATGATGTCATGATTCTTAGAAATCAATACTTATGATCAATACTTTTTTGGTACCAATACCAATTGAGAAACTAACTAAATCAAGATTTTTGCATTTTAACAGTGACTATATTGTGTAATCTTTTTTTTAATATTACAAGTTGACGGATGGGTTGGTGGCCAGGCCACCATCACCTATAACACAAAAAAGGGTCAGGGAAACGGACTCTGGCATACCATATTCACTCACCGAAACACAATAGCACACATGCTGTTATTTCACAGTGGTCTTCTGTAAGGATTTGGTCACTGCCACCAGACGGCAAAGCCTGCTAAACACTATATATTATGTCTTTCCAGTACTTTACAATTGTTAATAAACAATTTTCAGGTCTATTGCTGCGTCATTATACACAGAACATAGACACCCTGGAAAGGGGTGCCGGTATCCCCGAGGAAAAACTTGTAGAGGCTCACGGCACCTTCTTCACCTCGCACTGTCTCGAGTGCAAGAAGCAGTACCCATTGGAGTTCATTAAAGGTATTTAAAATTCTATTTTGTCCCACATGATCCATACATACAGGTCTCTTCTGTGTGTAACATGTCATAGCTTCCAAGATATTTTTACTGAAACACAACAGCACACGTGCTTTTACTTGATGGTGATTTGACCGACCATAGATAATACCTATGTAAAGTGATGTGATTACAAAATTCCTTGCAGAATTTGTGTTCGCTGATCAGATACCAATTTGCACGGAGTGTCCGGGTGTGGTGAAGCCGGACATAGTGTTCTTTGGGGAGAGTTTACCGGAGAGGTTCCAGAACTGTCTCCAGGAGGACTTCCAGCATTGCGACATGCTCATCGTAATGGGATCGTCTCTTGAAGTGCAACCTTTCGCCTCACTCATTGATATGTAAGTTTCCAATGAACTATATCTATTACATTATATTTCGTAACACAAATATTAGTTAAACATTTTTTTTATTTATATTTTTTTATAAAAAAACTTTTCTTCAAACTGACAATAAAAACGCTAATGAATATGGCTGAAACTTTGACAGATACCTTTACCTAGTGAGGAAAACAGATCATTAGCCGCGTACTGACTGAGCCGAGCAGCCTCGCGCGGCAGCCTCGGGTGTTTGCCGCGCGAAGCAGCCTCGGTCTGTAAATTTCTACCAAGAGGCTGCCGCGCGCGGCAATGCCGAGCCACGGTGGGGCTGAGACATCGAGCGTTCAGTTTAACGTGAAGTCGAACAGATACCACACGTATTAACACGTTCAACCAGTTTTTCTCAAGACCGTCATGAGGCCGTACGTTCGGAAAGCTATCGCAACCACTGCCTTTATACTGATTTTTCGACTTATACAAAAAAAGAAAAGAAAATCTAAACGTTTTTGGATTAAAAAGATATACGAAAACAGATCACAAGCTGGGAACAAATTGTTTGAAGAGTTGTGTTTTGATAATGAAGAAAGCAATTTTACTAGAATGAGTGAAAGTGAATTTGAAATTTTGCACTCCCTTATTGAAGCCAAAATAAGCAAGAAGAACACAAATTTTCGAGAAGCAGTAACCACAAGAGAAAGATTATTGTATTAATTTAAGACACTCTTCTTTATCCATGACCCAAACGATTCCGTCGTTCGTCGAACAAGCGAGGCAAAGCACAACCGTCTTGAGTGCGAGCGGCAAACGTACTGAGCAGTGTTGCCAGTGGCAGATAGTCAAATGTAACATGACACAGCTCAAAAAGTAACGTTTTCCCGAGAAAAGTAACATTTCCTTATTTTATACAGAAAATGACACTAATATAATATTAGGGGTTAAAGTATGAAATTGCCGATTTGTACTGAAAAATAAAAATTCGTTTTTTTTTTTTAATTTAACATATTTATTTAATCAAAATAATTACCATTATTATCTATACATTGCTGCCATCTAATAGGAAGCTCATTTATGCCTTTGCGATAGAACTCTGGTGATCTAGATTCGACAAACTGTGTGAAACCATTTTGCACTGCCTCCTGAGAAGAAAACTTTTTATCACGCAGAAAATTGTCCAAATCACGAAAAAAATGGTAGTCCGTTGGAGCAAGGTCTGGCGAATACGGAGGGTGACGAATGGTTTCTAATTGCAGTTCCTGTAGAGTCTGCAGATCAGTCAAATCATGAGGCACCCATTTTTCATATTTTTTTATTTTATTGATTTGACACAAATGAGTCAATATTGTTGGTAAGGTAACGTTAAACCATGCCGCTAATTCCTGGGTAGTTTGGCTCGGATCGACTTCCACCATCTCTTTCAAATCATTGTTATTCACCTGTGTGGGCGGTCTTCCACGTGGTTCGTTCTTCAAATCGAAGTTTCCATCACGAAAGCGTTTAAACCAAAATCGCACATAAGCAGTCCCCTCTCCAAACGCAACATTAATATTGCGAGCTGTTTCTGCCGCGTTAGTTCCGCGTCGGAACTCGTATTCAAAAATCACACGAATTTTCGAAGTATCCATCTTTATTGTCTAAGCTGAATAAAAAAAACAACTGAAAGTTGATAATCGAATGTTGCACATTTTTGAAAAGAGGAACTACATAGGTACCGTATGAAAAAAGTTTCACTCAAAAATCTCAAACCATGAAGGTTCTATGTCAATTCGAAGTACCTATTACAATAAAACGGCAATTTCATACTTTAACCCCTATTATTAGCAATTAATAGGTCGGATTAGCAAAAAGATCGAAGAAAACAAAATGAAATTCTAGGCCACCGGCCGATATCAGCCTACTCTCGTTTCTGTAAATAAACGAAACCAAAGTTATTATTACTAATTAAGTAAAAAATAGCTACATTAATTTCTTGAAGCTAATGTGCAGTGCTATTTGATTTGAAACTTAGATGACAATTAATACATAAATAAACTTATTTCAGTCGCAAAAACGACTTTGTGTTTAATTACCTACGGATTCTCCAAATACTGCCTTGTTAATTAAAACTACAATAAATAGGTACTTACAACATTTATTACCAAGTAATGTTAGCCGAAAGTCAATAATAACGACACGAAAAACAACGAACATCTATCTACGAAGTAAGTAAAAAATATCCATTTAACCTAGGAGTAATAGGGTTCTGTGCATTTAACACAAACACAGAGACACAACTTGTACAACACATCAAATTCCCCAATATATTATTATACTCTTTGACACCAAACTACAATACAAAAATTACAAAACAAAGACAAACTGACTGATACGACGCTCGCTCGCTTGCCTGAGTAAGCGGGATGGAAGATGGAATACACGCGAGAGATACGATATGATGAAGTTACAGATTTTCGAGTGGTCGTCACAGAACCAAGTGCGCCAACACAACGAATGAAAACTTTCTTGGATGCATTCCGTTTCACAATATTTTTTTGTTTACTGGAAAATATTTATAAGTCCTAAAAGTAACATTTTAAGTCGTGTAACATAGAGGTAACATGAGAGGGTCAAAAGTAACGTAAAATGTTACAAAAGTAACATTCTGGCAACGCTGGTACTGAGGCACCTTTGAGCATCGACAAAAACCGACAACGCGCGGCTCGGGCCGCGGCACGCTCGGGCGAGGCAGCGCGTGCGTTTGCCTCGGCCGAGGCACGTCTTGACCGACCGAGCATTTGCCTCGCGCGGCAGCCTCGCGAGGCTGCTCGGCTCAGTCAGTACGCGGCTATTAGCCGGTTTTGCTTTGCCTCGCTTGTTCGACGAACGACGGAATCGTTTGGGTCATGGATAAAGAAGAGTGTCTTAAATTAATACAATAATCTTTCTCTTGTGGTTATTGCTTCTCGAAAATTTGTGTTCTTCTTGCTTATTTTGGCTTCAATAAGGGAGTGCAAAATTTCAAATTCACTTTCACTCATTCTAGTAAAATTGCTTTCTTCATTATCAAAACACAACTCTTCAAATAATTTGTTCCCAGCTTGTGATCTGTTTTCGTATATCTTTTTAATCCAAAAACGTTTAGATTTTCTTTTCTTTTTTTGTATAAGTCGAAAAATCAGTATAAAGGCAGTGGTTGCGATAGCTTTCCGAACGTACGGCCTCATGACGGTCTTGAGAAAAACTGGTTGAACGTGTTAATACGTGTGGTATCTGTTCGACTTCACGTTAAACTGAACGCTCGATGTCTCAGCCCCACCGTGGCTCGGCATTGCCGCGCGCGGCAGCCTCTTGGTAGAAATTTACAGACCGAGGCTGCTTCGCGCGGCAAACGTCCCGCGGCAAACGCCCGAGGCTGCCGCGCGAGGCTGCTCGGCTCAGTCAGTACGCGGCTAATGGCGATGCTACGAGCGACATCTCTTAGATTTTCTATTGACTTATTAACCTTTAGATTAGATCCTTCATAAGTAAGTAAGTGTGCTCGCCTACCGTTTCGAGGGCCCCGGGTTCAATTCCCGGCGGGCTTTCAAAGTTGGCTCTATGTGTTTCGGTGAGTGAGTAAGAAATACCAGAACCCATTACCCCATCCCTTCCATCAAGTGAATCATTAGCTTGACTTTTTTTTTGGAGATATGTTTTGCTCTTGGTCAGAAGATGCCCAAGAGCACTCGAACTTTGAAAAGGTTTGGGTTATATGAGCTCAGAAAAACAGACGCCGGCCACAGACTTGGCAGTTCCAAATCTTGGCTATGCGCATTATAAAGGATGTTTTAAAGCGCTTAGTCCGAAAAATCGGGATTTCGACAAGATATTGAAAGCTTCTGAGCACACTCTCCGAAGTAAACGTTATAAAAGACATAGACTGGCAACTTTCCGTCTATGTGCCAAGCTGTGCATGTTTGTTTTTAAAAGTGCACCGTCGCCAATGAGTTGGGTGCATTGTGGGTAATAATGTGGTGGTTGTGGTTGACGCCCAGGGTACCGGAGTGGTGCCCTCGGCTGCTGCTGAACCGCGAGCGAGCGGGAATGCGGTCGCCTCTCATGCGGCTGGTGGGTCTCGGTGGAGGGCTGCAGCTGGACGAAGGCATCAGGGACGTCGCGCGCCTCGGGGACTGCGACGACGGCTGTCAGGACCTAGCGGACAGGCTCGGCTGGGGGGTGAGTAAACTTCCTATCGCACACGCCTTTAAAAAATATAGCCTATTGTCAGCGCCCTCTACTTCGGATACATTAAATAAACCTCTTTATGTTTAGTCCCAAATATTTTCATCGTTCGACCGATATATCAGAACTAAAATTCTCTTCGCGGACGCGTTCCTTCAACTGTCTGAAAACTTTTAATATCACGTGACCGAATGAATCTAAATGAATGAGCACCTCTTTTTGCAACGTCGCAGAGCATTTTTAAATCAACCCCAGTCAACTTAAATAGCAGATGCTCACGATGTTACTCGCTGAAAATTTTTTTGAGTTTATTCATTACAAAAAATCAATAATAATACAAATCTTCTCTCTTTATAATATGTAAAGTTGGGTGTGTGCCCTGAGCTCAATGAAACACTATCTGTACTCCAGATTATTTATTCCACTCAACTTTAGCAAATGTCACTTATTAAATGATGTGATCTGATTTTACCAGGCAGGTCGGGCTCGATAACGTGTGTTGTGAAGAACACTTACAATGCGACTAAGTGGCGCGATCGAGCCGCGCCTGTCTGGACAAACTTGCTGATGCGCACTATTTTCGCTTATTATGTCGCTACAAATATTAGTATAGATAGGAACAGCGTTTTATATTAGCAGTTTCACATTTCTCTTACTTAGCATATTTGGGCTAATTATAACGTTTATCTATAACTATAAGTTATTTAGAACAATGCGGTCGGTGCCTATAGTCGAGTTTGAATAAATGTAATTAGTCCCTGGTTTAACCCAAAATGTTATTTTTGTTGTAAACAGGATGAACTGCGTGCGATGGTAGCTCGCGAGCATGAACGCCTCGACAGGGAGGGGAAGCTCTCCAATGCTCACGCGCCGAACACGTCTGAAAAGACGCTATGAAACGAAAATCACCAAACACCTTCAAGGAAATGATTGAAAAGTACCGTTTGCAAAAAGGAACGTGCCCTTGAGGTGTGGCTTAAGACGGCACCTCATAGAGAAAGCTGTAACAGATAAAATTTAGAATGTTTGTCGATGTTGGTCGACTTTATTTGTTTGTACTTTAAAAAAAATACTCAAAAAAATGAGAAAAATGGATGTTTCTCAAACCTTGTCTTTGGTTCGAGAAACTCCATTTTTAAGTTTAAAGTTTTTTTTTTTTAATGTATTTGGCCGTAAATATAATTTCAAAGAGAAAAGTTTCTAAAGAAAATTAATATGTATGTGTATTAATAGACTATACGAGGCAAATATTAAATCATGAGTAAAGTAGCGTCATTTAAATAGATATCAATATAGCATAACTTTTTTTAATAGATGTCTTATTTAAAAACAAAACTTTTTGATGAACTTAAATACAGCCATGTTTAAACGGTTGATTTGATTTTTTTATTTTCTATTCGAAAAGTACATATTTAAGAATAAATAATTGCTCGAGAGCTCTATGAATGTCAATAAACAATCTTTGGTTTTAGATACCAGTCAAATAGCCTATATTTGTACTGTTTTATTGTCAAATACTGTCAATTTCGAAAACGACATTAACTCTTTTATTTTATTGTAACTGGGGTAACATTTTTAAACCCATTTTTTATATTAATTATACAAAAAGTACATTAATCATTTAAAAAAAATAATCATTCTTGCACTTATTTAATTCATTTTTTTTTTTAATTTTTTTATATTTCTAAAATTTTATTTACACGTACATATATCGTATGATGAAACTATGTAATGAAATCATGTGGTACTTACAATTGTGTATTTCGCTAAGTGTACATAATTTAATAGAGTGGATATATAATAAATGAACTTAAAAAGAAAAGATGAAATTCGCAAAAATCTTCAGTAGCAGTACTGCTTTTTTTTAAAATTAAAAGTGTAACAAACGTAAGTTCACACTATATTTTAATATTTCGAAATAGACGAGTGTTTGTTGTGCAGTTTTTGAGAAAAGAAGCCTTTTAGTTCTTCCAATATTTCATATAAATATAATATTTAATTTGATCACCGGTGTATGTGTGTGTGTGCGTGTGTGTGTGTGTGAAAGAGTAATGAATTTAAAAATATAATCATAATTTAAATCGTAAAATGGCCACCCTAATAAATTTTCCAACATGGACCCGCGGCCCTTAAAAATATGTTTAATTTAATAAAAAAATATATACACCTATTTATGTTAAAGTAGTATATTTATTTTTAATTTTTAACCATTCAAATTTTTCGGTAACAATGTATTGTGATAATGCTTATACATATTATATAATCGCTTTTTTTTTCTATAGATAAGAAATATTATAGTTATTTGTGTTACAGGGGGACTTTAGGGGACAAAGTAATATTTTGTTCCTAGAGGGCGTTATTTTAAATTCAAAGTAAAGCGAACGATTCTAAAGTAGAATCACAATGAGTTCACAATGCCGGCACTCGCTAGCGAGAGCGTAAAATATTTTTATAGAAAATTTTCAATTGTCAATGTCAAATTGACAATTTTCCATGTAAATAAATGTTTCACGTTCTCACTAGCGAATGCGGACATTATAAACTCATACTAGAGCCACAGAAGAGAGAAAACACAAATTCCCATTAAGGGGCTACAAGCAAAATTGAATTTTGCTCCCCGCTTTCCTCCAAAGTTAATTATCTTTTTTCGAATAGGTATGATGAAAAATAACTTGACATGTTATAATTTATTTTCATGTGGACAAACTCTGTTTTATATGTTGACCTTATTGCTTTATGAAATGTCATTAAATTAATTAATTGTGTAATACATGTATTCGAAAAGGTCAAATTGTAACTCCTTCCGGCGGTTTTGAAACCACAAATATTTAAAATATTTCGTAAAATATCTATTTTATTCAATTCCCTGTCAAATTCATATAAAATTTCCGACTCGTGAAGTCTCGTGAATTTTCTAAAAAGGACATGTTTTATATATAATAAACAAAATTGTAATTTCAAACATTAAGTGATGTTGAAATTGAATTAATTTACATTCTCAGATATGATCATTTTAATAATTATTTTTTTTATTGTGGTTCCAAAAATCGCCAAAAGGAAAGTTTAAATAATGATTAGCCATAAAATAGTTTATTAGTGTAGTTAACGGGGTTGTTTATGTTAGGGTGAACAGTTAAAATTAGCGGTAGTTAAAAAAAAGTGGATTTCCAATGGGAGACGAATTTTTTAAGCTTAATACGCCTAGCATTGACGTTATAGCGAATTAATATCGATGCATTTTATTTATTTTTTTTATATTATAGGGACTATATTAAGCAGATTTTAATCGGCCCTAAAAAGTGAGCATATTTCTCTATAAGTATAACATAATTTAGGGTTTTTCGGGTTTTGAAATGAATAATAGTAAAGGATTCGAAGAGAGTTCGTCCAGATGAAAATTATATTTTATCAATCGTTATCTATATGAGGAATTAAATTTACGATTGTGTTGCTTGTTAAAATATGTTCATGGATCTCCTTAACTAAAAAAAAAAAACTAGCTGCTATGATGCGTCCTTCTCTATTACACCGATTTTCAAATTTTGTTTTTTTTTGCCTTGAATTTTGATTCAAAAATTTTCGCAGGCAAAATTATATATTATACTGTCGAAGCTATAATTTTATAATTTGAAAATCGGAACAAAGTATCCGACGAGAATTAAGAGAAGCATTAAGCGTAAGCGTATTGTGCAGTTAAATAGAGAAAAAGCATAGTAATAGCACCTAGTTTTTTTTTTTTTTTTCTAATTAAGGATATCCATGAACATATTTAAGAGGTTTTGATATTGAAACAATTGATCAAATATATTTACAATTCATTTGGTAAACAGATGGGCGAAGGACGACCTCTCATTGAATCTTAAACCATAACTTGTGAGTAGTTATTTAGGAAAATGCGGTCAGTGCCAGGTTCAGTCCTAAACTGAAACATGCTTTCTATATAGTCATTTTTTTTTTCACGAATTAATTTTTGATAAGAATTGAGCTTGAAGCAGAATTTTGATTTTTTTTCCTTGATTCTTTTTTTCAAACGTTAATTTCATTTGTTTCAAATTATATATTATTTTAATTGTACATGACATAAATGTTGCAAGTAATATACTCAAAAAAAAGTTATTGCCAACAATTTAGATAAAAGTTATTACACACACATATTAATTCTTTTTCAATAAGTTACAAGTCTGAAAAGGCATGCTATGACATAACAATTCCAATTTCGTATATTATTTTGTTATTTTTTCAATTTTAATTAATAATTTTAGTCCGACAATAGTGAAAATAACTTTTTGCCGCATTTAAATATTCATCTGCTGACCGTACGAGTTTCTTCGTGAGATGGAGAGAAGTACTTTCCATTCTATACTAAACTTGTCTTATTTTGTTAACAATCTTTTGTAAAACTATCGTTTTAACAATTCAATAAGAAGATAACAAGATTGTTTACAAAATGATATAATTAGAAAACCGTGGTGTTTTGGGTGTAAAACTAATAGTAAGTATAAAATTAGCCAGTGTGTATAGTTTACATATAATATATTTCTGCGTTCTTTAACGATTTTTCAATTAATAGTGTTTATTTTTCATATTACTTAAATACTTATTAATTAATCTGTATGTACCTTATTGCAATGACTAGATCGTTCGCAGTAATGAATCGCTATGCAAAATAAGCAATAAATTAAAATGAAAAGCCGCTGTTATACGATTATGAATTATAAAATAAAAAAAATATTCATTCACGAGATTGTTTTATTTTAAAAAAATATTGGTATCGAAACCGATCGATGATAGTCCGTCCATTACATTTTCATTATAAGTTATGGCTGAGCCTCGCGATATAAATGTCTTATGTCCAATTGTCCATTCTAAATATGAAATCAGGTGAGTAATTTAGGTTAGGAAGTACAAACTTTTGTACTTGTACGTTTTTAAAATATTACTTTACTAAACCTATGGGTTAAATGGGGGAAGTTAGATGCCTTTCAAATAGTGTAAGATTTTTCCCCCATATAAACAACTTATTATTTATATGGAGAAGTTTATCTTCCGGTTTAGTTTACAACCGTCAAGTTTACGGACAATTTGACATTCGCTATTCGTTAACTTCGCTTTTCATCACATTCGCCTCTAGTCTTATTTTATGGCATTAATGTGATGAGAGGTACAATTTAAGGAAACTTTATTAACTAAAACACTATTATTTATTTAAAAAAATACTGTGCGATCGATTGCAAAACAGTTAAATGAATCGCACACAACATTTAACACTAAAAAACTGAAATTACTTTTTGCTAACCCCAATAATTTACTTGTTGCAGATTGATTCCTATTCAGTTTTACTACTAAACCAATAAATCTAAGGGAAAGACAAATGAAAGCATTTTCATAATTAAATACTATCTTTTATTAAAATATAAATAACATGTCAGAATCATCAACTTCTTACAATTTAACTATAAGGCCGCGTACAGTCTGTCGTAACTAAATGCATTATAAATGCAACATTCAAAGTTTTTAGAACTGGCAACACATATCACTGAGATTTTTAGTTGGGGAATAATGATAATTACAAGAACTAATGAATAATTACAAAGCCTTTTTGAATAGATGAATACAGATTGTCAAATAATAAACTAGGAATATAATTAAATAAAATATATACAAAGTAGAATAAGGAGTCTTGACCATTGGAAATGTTAAACTGAGTAAGTAGTACAAAAGTATAACTTGTTATTTGACTAATTTATCCCACCTAAAAGGCAGATTCGCAAAAAGACAGATTACTTATAGAAGTAATCTGTCTTTTGAGAATCTATCTGAATCGCAAAAAGACATTACTTATAGAAATAATCTTTCTTTTTGAGAATCTGTCTGAATCTGAATCGCAAAAATTACTTATAGAAGTAATCTGTCTTTTTGAGAATCTGTCATGCGAATAATACTTCATACCACTGCTGACTATGCGATATCAAATTTAATTCATTTTTTCTTAAATTAAAAGATCAAATTATAAGATAAGATCCATCAGAGGGTCAACCGATTTCACCACTTAAAAATATTTGCCAAATAATGAAAATGTTGCTTAAGATTTTTACATTTAAAACTCTCACTATTATCACATGTATCACAAAAATCATTTGGCCTCTGAACTTATAATTAGGACTATAGAGCAAACATTAAATATATGGCCTATCCACAAAAAATATCGTCGTTCTCAAAACAAAATCTATGCGCGATATGTATACTTTTGAGATATTTGCAAAAAATATATTATGAAAAAAAAAATTATGAGTTTTTTTAAAGAAAAAGTAACTTTTGGTTTGAAAACTTGTTATCAAATTTAAACTGTAATAATCACTCATAACTCGACATCAGCCATTCCTGTTGCAATACATTACAATGATCCAATATTAAAAAAATCAACTCAGGATAACTCAGTAACTTGTTACTTAAATTAAAATCAATGTAAAAAAAATAGAAAACGAAATGAGGTAACTAACTATAATTAGCCAATAATATATTTGCTAAACTTAAATGTAAAGATTTTAAACTTGTAGTAGTTTTTTTAAATGAATAATATCCATGAGCATACTTTAAGAGGCAATTAACACAACTGTGATTTATTTTCTCATATATGTACAACTTTTTGATAAAATAATATACTTTTCGTCTGGTAAACAAATGGATGCCGGACGACCTCTCTTCGGAGATACCGTAAGTACTTAACAAGTTCAAACTACAGTGTGAAGTAGTCATGTGCCGGATATCCGTATCCGTCACTTTTTTGGCGGATCTTTTCCTTATTAATTTTTAATTCATATATAAAATTCTATATACAGGATGTGGCTATAAGAGCACATCCTGTTTCTTCTTCTCGGGATCTTGGCTTTTTTGTTTCGAAACCCTTGTAAATTTAAATTTATAATGACGACCATAAGAATTTCTTGGAGAAGCCTAATTGATAGATAAATATTTTGATATTTTTTTTTTGACTGTGTATCTATACAGTCGATGGACGACCTGAGCTGTGTCCCGAATAAAGTTGCCTAGTCTTTGGCGTCGTTGATGCCTTCTGCTGTGATGGCGAACGCCGCCTCGGACTCGGGCAAACAAGGGCTATCGTATATTTTGCAAATCCTGTTTTCGCCCCTGCCCTTCCTCAGGTAGAGGCGAGTGGTGGACGAGTGGGCCACCACGTGCCCACCGATGGGCTTCTTGCTCTCCGCGTTGAACATCCCCGCGTTGTCAACGTTCGCGACCACTTGGTTCGTTATCAGTACTGCCACTCCGAACTGGTAAAATTTGAAAAAAGGTGGCCTAAACATTTATTTTATTTTATTTATATTTGTGGAAACATGCAATATCTCGCTACACATTATACACATACATACAAGAAAAACATAAATCAGAAAAGTTTCCAGTAAATTACAAGTCACTACAGAATAATGGAGCTGGGAGAAAACATACAAAAGAAGTAAACAAAAAAAATGGCTACACAACTATATTTTCGAGAGCTTGTTTAAGGCTTCGTTTAAATGAAAATATCCAGATCTAGCAAGTGTTCATTATAAAATTTACAGGAGTGATGCAAAAAGGTATTGCTATTGTATTTCTTTTTGCAGAACGGAATGTGTAACGAACACTTACGGCGTGAATTTATTCGAGGGCAACTCAAATTTGTGGTCACTGTCGAAACTTTTTATATTAATCTTTCATGAATATAAATACAATCGAACTGCGGTTACAAAGCGAGTCTTGTCACATGCATTGGACGGATTATGTGGTCTTAGATAAGATTGCAGCCGCCATATTGGCTGCCTAGTTTACTTGTAGAAACCTAGTTGCCTAGTTCACTCGTATAATTATATTAAAAGCAAAATAGTATGAAAAAATTTAAATAGTTATACTTTGGCTTATCATCCTACAATTTGCGCCGGCCTTTGATCTAAATCTTTTTACTGTGGAGATCATCTATTTCACTGAATGTACAATTGAACAAATGTAAAATAAAATCCTTAATTGGCTGTTAGGTATGTTTTTTTGTTGTTAATTAATTGTATGTTGTGGAGCTGTGGATTTTGAGTAAATGTATATTTTTGTTTAAAAATCCACAAACGGCTACTCACCTCGTCGGCTAGTCTCATGAGCATTCTCATAAAGTGAGCGAGATGAATTTGTCTCACATTCAACTCTCCGCGTCCTGAATAATCGGTTCTGTATAGTGATGTCGCACTGTCCACGATTAAGAGGGCGTATCTGAAATGCGCGGATTGAATCCCACCTTATATTATACACTAGCTTTCGCACGCGACTTCGCCAACGCGCAACTTTATAAAATATAGCCTATGTTGCTCGCTGATAATGTAGCTTTATATAGGTGAAAGAATTTTTAAAATCAATCCAGTAGTCTTTTGAGTTTATTCATTACAAACATATTACAAAAATAAAAAAATCTTCTCTTTATACTATTAGTAAGGAAATGCGAGTTACAAAGACGTATGTATGGATATCTGTTACTTTTATAAGAATACTGTATAAGAAGTTTATAAGCGTTAGATTGTAAATTTTAGTGTCCGTTTACAATCTATCGACAGTTTATAATCTCACTAGATTAATTACAAACTAACGGTTCGTACAATTATCTGGTGATATATTTTTTTATTTTTTTTTATTTTTATTTTTTGTTAGTAAATGCAAATTTAACATAGGTATATTAGTTCTCTAACTCCCGAACTAAGTTGGACCACCTGTATCTCGGGAGTCTGTATATATAAAGAAAAAGAATAAAAGTGTACGTACCTAGATTCTGTCATCATGGCGCAAGCTTGGACGAGCAGACGCGTCTGATGTTCAGTGTTGTAGGCGCGCGCGTAGGAGATGTTCTCGAGGACCATGTTGGGGTCGAGGCCGTACCTCTGGGCCACGCCCAGCAGCCGCTCCGGCCTGAAACCCCCCTCCGTGTCTATGTACAGGCACTTGCCTTCACCCCCGCACTGGTCCACCGGTAGCTGGAAACAAACAATTTCACGTGAACCGCGAGACAGAAATTAACCTGAAGCGCTCATTTTCAGCTAGCACCGTTTGTGACTGATTACACAAACATATTACAACATATTTTATACACTCCATATATGGGTATATGTACATATACCTAATAACTAGCTTTTGTCCGTGACTTAGTCCGCATTGAAAAATAACAAAGATAAAGCCTGACAAAATCTTTTTGCTGTTAGCTTTGACATAACTTTAAGTGTTGGTTTTTTATTTGAAGATCATTTTAAGATGATGGATTCAAATTCAGAAAAAGAAAATAGTCAGGGGACAGTACTTTTTTTTTGGTCATGGAACACTACTATTTCTGGATAAAAAGTAGCCCTACATCCATTTCTGTTCTGTATCCCTGAAAATATATATGCAAAATTTTATAATCAATGGTTTTGAGTAGTTAAAACTTGAGAAGGTTCTATGTATTTTAGAAAAATAAATTACAAAAAGACACTCGCAAAAAGATAGTAACACTTACTCTTGAAAACACTTTAAGATTCATGTATTATGATTTATGTGTGTACTTATGTAGAATATTAACCTGACAAGTTACAGCCAAGGTGTGACACCACTGCGTTTTCCCAGTTCTAAACTCTCCAAATATTTCCGTAATAGAACCAGTCTCCACTCCGCCGCCAAGCAATCTGTCCAATTCCTTTGAACCCGTTGTCAGTTGAATGATCTCCGATCTGCAACGATAACATTCATTGTTCATTCATTGACATATTACTAGAATGAGGTCAGTCAATTTTAGTGACTTAATAATCGATCTGCCCAATGACCCGTGTATGCCATGCCTTACAGGTGTCTTTTCACATCCTAAGGAAAAAACATTAAAATAAAATAATAACAGCCCTTATTGCTGCAATTCATTTACAAAAAAGTATATTATATTGTTTAACACAAAAAATTCTAAATTGTCTTGTGACATAGGCCTCTTCCAAAGCCTTCCACTCGATGCAGTCCCTTGACTTTATTGCCAAACTGTGTTAGTACCTAGTCTTATCCAGGTCATCTGTCCTTCTGAGATGAGGTCTTCCTCTCTTCCATAATAATCCTCTGGGGTACCTCAATGGCTGATGTCATTTTTGCTGTTTCTTTTTTATTTTTGTTTTTTTCTTTAATTATTGAAAGTTTAATTCTGCCCTTTACTTTTTTTATATTAAGCACACTACTTTCCATGTGATTTTGACAAACCTCAAGTTGAGGCTTGAATTTAAAAAAAAACACTAATATTAACAAAATAGAGATACACTTTGATAAAATTAAAAATTGTTAATTTGTTTAACAAGAAATTTTAGTACTTAATTATTATGGTACCTTTTCTGATGACATAATGTAGCTGTAGTAAAACCCATTGGCACTAATTTAAAAGCCTCGGCTAATAGTTTGTCTGCTTTCGCTTCAGATATTCCCTTTATTTCTTTTAACCATTTCTTTGGAGCATAAGCTACAGACTCCACAGTGTGGTATCCTGCATCCTCTAACCTTTTTATATCTGCACTTGTTATATCACCACCCTGTAAAATAAGTTACAGGTTAAATTAAAATCAATTACAATGGTAAGAAAGAAAGAAAGAAAGAAAGAAAGAAAGAAAGAAAGAAAGAAAGAAAGAAAGAAAGAAAGAAAGAAAGAAAGAAAGAAAGAAAAAATGTTTATTTGGTTCATTGTATATTGTAAAGTATTGGTATTTAATAATTTGTAATAAAATGTACCAAAATGGTCTCCGGTCTCCACTCAGCATCTAGTCTTGATGATCTTGATCATCGTGACGCTGATCTTCCATACTAATTTAGAGTTCCATTTATTTAATATACAAAATACACCATTATATACATTAAACAAATTAATGAAAATTTTGACATCTGTTTAATACAAGAATATTTAAGAAAATGGGTTTAGCCCGAAGGTTGTAATTTATATTGCCAAACATTGTCCACAAACTTCTATACACACTTCAATTAAAAGGTTTAATTTTAAAGTTTGTTCACAATAATTTAATAAAATATCCATTAGTGTATTAGTCCATACAGTTTAAACCTTCTTAACCTCTCTTAGTATTAAAAACTATTAAATCATTTCAAATTAGTTACCTGCAGTTTACTGACAAGATGGGGTTCGGCCAAATTATTTTCTTCATAATCAGTAACAGAATTCGCTGCAGTTGCAGCCGATGCTGTGCCGGCGACAATATCCATTTAATTCACCTGAATAGAAACTTAATATCTATATTTATTATGATTCGATCGTTGTATTTACAATAATTGCAAAAATGTCTAGCAAAAAACAAACTAACAATCACTAACAATCACAATTTCAGTTTAAAGTAAAAATCAAAGAATATAACTACTCTCTAGCGAGAGAAGAAGTGTAACTCCATAGTAAAAAAAGGGAAACATGACTTTATACGTTTACGTACACTAGCGCCATTGCAAAATAGCAAGGCAACAATAGCGCGGGAATATTTAAATTAGAAAGGAATCTTATTCTTTAAAATTCAGCATGAAAAGGATCTAATAATTGTGTGAAGCATGTATTCTAAATATTAGGCTTCACACAATTATTAAATCCTTTTCATGCTGGTCACGATTTTCATTAAAATTATAAATTAAAAATAAATCAAATTTAATATATCTTTATTGCATAAAACTTATATTTAATCACAATAGTAAAATTGTACAATGTTTGTCGACAAAAAATAAGTAAACTAATAAGACTTAGAAAAAAAATTAAAAATCAGAAGATTTCCATAAACAGAATTTTTGAAAATGAAAATGTGCAAAAATTATGCAATTTAAATATTAGTAATTCTTTTGTAGTATTACTACAAAACCAACTGAAAAATTGGCCCAAAACACCAAAAGGCAGAAGATACACTTTAAGTCAAAAAATTATGGCCTTAGTAATTTATAAAAAGTCTCCTGCTTGCTATAAATTACTTAGAAGAATGTTTGCATTGCCATGTCAAAGTAGTTTAAATGAGCTACTTAACAGAGTGCCACTGAATCCTGGGATTAATAAACATATTTTTACTTCACTCCAAAAAATGACGCAAAAACAAAACGATGAAGATAACATATGCATATTATCATTTGATGAAATGTCAATTCGTAAACACCTGTATTACGATACAAGACAAGATGAAATACAGGGCTTCCAAGACCATGGCAACCATGGCAGGAGTAATTCAATTGCCACTAAAGCCCTTGTATTTATGTTGGCTGGCATAAGAAAAAAATGGAAACAGCCCATTGCCTTTTATTTTTCACAGTCAATAAACGCCGATAGGTTAACTGTGATATTAAAAGAGGTAAACATATTAAATTGATATTAATACTTATTTACTTTTAAAGTACACAAATTATGTACCCAATAATTATTGTCTAAATCTTTTCAGATACTTACAGAATGTTTTAATTCACATATAAATGTGGTTGCCACTGTATGTGATTTATCAACAGTTAATAGGAGAGTTTTAAAAACGTTGGGCGCTACAAGCAGAGAACCTTTTTTCCTGCACTGTGGACGAGAAATTGTTACCATTTTAGATCCTCCACATCTTTTAAAATGCACCAGAAACCTATTAATGAAGCATGATATTGAATGTGAAACTGAATTTCATTGTATGGACAAGATTTCCAAAGGTAATAAATGTAGATGATAAATAGATTACATGTCAACAAAAAATTTATGTATATTGAACAAATAATTGTTTTTAAAATAAACTCTGCAATTTATCAAATTTTTCATTTTTTCAGGCATAGTGAAATGGAGTCATATTGAGTTATTTTATCATTTGGATAAAAATAATGCAAATTTTGTGTTTGCTCCTGCACTTACTAATCATCACCTGTATCCAAATATCAAACAACAAATGCGAGTGAAACTTGCAGCGCAAGTTTTTAGTCACTCCGTCGCAGCTGGCATATTAGCGAAAATTGCAACAAGTAAGCAACAATAATAATTTGCAACAAGTAATATTTAAAAAGTGAAGAACAATGGCGAACTCCCATACTTTTTGTTAATTTAATTTTCTTGTGTCTAGCAAAGCAAAGCTATGGGACACCCTCGGACTTGCGTTGGAGGGAGGTGGAGAATGCTCATGCATACCAGTACGGCCGGCCATACTGGTTATGTGGGACTCGCAAACGCCCCGACCTAGGCGCCTACCCACTAAACTCCGCCTAGGAATTAGTTATGGTCATAATGACCCTACAAAGCTAAAGCGACTCGCCCTGGGGAACGGGCGAGCGCAAGACGGTGTATTTTGTACGAACCGAAGCAGTGTGTGTGTGCATGGCGCGGATGGGAGGGGCGCGATTAGACATCTAGCCAGTATCAGTATTGTATTGATTAGACAACCCTAGTATCAGTATTGACCAAAAAGCTGAGTGCCGTGCCGTGCCGTGCCGTCAAGTGAAAAAGCCCATTAGGAGCACTCCTTGCCATCTTATAACAATGCCTGGAAAAAAAAGAATGACTATTTATTCCTTAAAATTCTAATTTTTCTTTCTGTGGCTTTTTTTTTCTCTTCTTCTTCCATTTCTCTATTTTTCAGAATTGTAAATCGTTTTACACAAATGTAGAAGGTACTGAGTTTTATATGTTTTATGTTTGCATCCAAATGATCTACACATTTATTTACACATGAAAAATCACAGACCTCATCTATAATATTCAATACTCGGTATTTAATATGTGGTCGCCAGGCATCTGTTTTTAAAAAATTATTAATTATTGTTGCTATAAATTCCACACATTGGACTACTTCCTTTCTCACGTAATTTAATGACCTGTGTGTTAATTCATATTCTTTAAAGCTTGTGAATATGTGAATGGCTTCAGGTGTATCTGTCAAAAAAGTATTTTGACAATTCAAGCAGTTATTGTGTCTTAAATTTTTAAAAATGAAACCACACACATATCCACAAGCTTGACTTTCAGGTGTCGCTTGTTCCATTGCTTTGGCTGCATCAGATAACATTGTCTCTATTTATTTGGCATTAAACTCCTCGGCTATTTGTTCTGAATTCTTTGAAGGTACGTTTGAAGACAAAAAATTTGATAAATTATTTGACAAAATGGCAGTGTCATCTTCACAGTTTTTTCTTTGGCCAGCGTGCCGTAAATTTGCAATGATAGCTGTTTTAATACCCGCTACAAATTGTTGAATTGTTGGGTTATCATTTGATCCACAATTATACCTAATGCAGCCAAAACAATTTTCCAAAGGATCCTGGTTTAGACGACGAGTGGAAAGATTTTTAATATTGATTGACTGCAAATTTTTCCACAGTCTTTCAATTGCGTTAATTGTGTGAATCCATCCTTCTTGAGATGGAGGATTCGATTTACTTCCCAAATATTTCATTGTTGAAATAAATTCCTTCATTTCTCCAAAGAGTATTATATGAGGACTTCGAGTGGTTAGATTTGTCGAGTACTTTTTTCCCCTACGTAAATCTTTGCTGTCTGCATTGACGGCATCAAAAAGTTCGTCAAATTTTTGTATAAAGGTTGCCGTTGCATGAGCTTCGGATGGGAGTTCATCTGAAATAAAGAGTTTACATTGTTATAAGAAACCTATACACCATTGTTTCTTGTTTTATTGTAAACAAACATGATCCCAAAACATAAGTTTAACATTGTATGTATGTATGTATGTTCCGGATAAACTCCGAAACGGCTGCACCAATATTAAGAAATTTTCAGATAATCTTCAGATTGACCCAGCGAATATTCCTGTAAAGTATGGTGGCGATCAGAGAATTTTTTTTAAATTATTTAATATAAATATGAAATTTAATATAACTTGTTTGTTTCACTTTAAGGCCGTAACTACTAAACCGATCGCCATGAAATTTATATATATATATACACATACATACACATACATACACACACACATGAATATGAGAATATGATTACGAAGAATTGATTTTTTTATATATATAACTAGTAGACAATTTTTGAAAAAGTAACAAACTTTTATGGAACACGTAAAGATACTCATCCGTAAATGTGCGATTTAAATAGGAAAAAGCATATTGGTTTTCTACACAGTATATTGCATAAATTCCCAACACTATTTATAGTTTTTGATTTATATTTGTTTACAAATTAATACAAGAAAAAATTTACAAAATTAAAGTAAAAGATTTTATATTTTGAAATATTTTTGAAAAATTAAAATTTTGGAAAAAAAATAGAAAATATTGACATTTTACGTAAAAAATACAAGAGACTATTTTTTGTGTAAATAGCATAATGATTCTAAATGGTCAAATTTCGAACAATTTTCACATAAAAGGGCCGAATGATGCCTACACCAAATTCAAGTGTTTTCCAAAAATTATCAAAAAACAATGGCGAAATAATTGTTGAAATAATTTTCAAGCGTCTTTAAATGTCTTGAATACAAACAGAAGAAAAATAATTTCACAAGCTTTTTCAAGTTCATTAATGCTCTAAGTCAGGAAATTAATATCAATTTTAAATAAAACCTAGTTGATTAATTGGTCTTTATGATAGTATTTGTAATGACTGGTTTTCTTTGTGGTTTAACTTCACAACTTTTAGGCGAATACTTTTTCACATTTTTTATTTAGGAAATCTTTTAAAATAAAGTTGTTTCATTTTATTCTGTAACTCTACCTATATTAAATAAAGATTTTGTCACCAAATGTTTTATTAAGATTTTTTATTGTTTGAAAAGGAAAGAAGTAGGTACCTATGTATATTTTGGGCATTTTTCTTACAAATAATAATCTTAAGGCACAACTAAATGTCATATATTACATTGACCACATTATACGTAAAAATATTTCGTTCTGTACCAATTTAATCTAAAAATACGCTGAATATATATTTGTAGAGCCAAATAGTTGTGTTATTATAATTCATAATCTCAAAAATTTCAAAACGAGGATTTCTTTAATTCCAGACTTTATTTAGTATTAAACCAGCCTTCAGTTCAGGATTCTAAACTCTACACTTTTCAATATATTTCATACATAGACACAAGAAAATTAAATTAACAAAAAGTATGGGAGTTCGCCATTGTTCTTCACTTTTTAAATATTACTTGTTGCAAATTATTATTGTTGCTTACTTGTTGCAATTTTCGCTAATATGCCAGCTGCGACGGAGTGACTAAAAACTTGCGCTGCAAGTTTCACTCGCATTTGTTGTTTGATATTTGGATACAGGTGATGATTAGTAAGTGCAGGAGCAAACACAAAATTTGCATTATTTTTATCCAAATGATAAAATAACTCAATATGACTCCATTTCACTATGCCTGAAAAAATGCAAAATTTGATAAATTGCAGTTTATTTTAAAAACAATTATTTGTTCAATATACATAAATTTTTTGTTGACATGTAATCTATTTATCATCTACATTTATTACCTTTGGAAATCTTGTCCATACAATGAAATTCAGTTTCACATTCAATATCATGCTTCATTAATAGGTTTCTGGTGCATTTTAAAAGATGTGGAGGATCTAAAATGGTAACAATTTCTCGTCCACAGTGCAGGAAAAAAGGTTCTCTGCTTGTAGCGCCCAACGTTTTTAAAACTCTCCTATTAACTGTTGATAAATCACATACAGTGGCAACCACATTTATATGTGAATTAAAACATTCTGTAAGTATCTGAAAAGATTTAGACAATAATTATTGGGTACATAATTTGTGTACTTTAAAAGTAAATAAGTATTAATATCAATTTAATATGTTTACCTCTTTTAATATCACAGTTAACCTATCGGCGTTTATTGACTGTGAAAAATAAAAGGCAATGGGCTGTTTCCATTTTTTTCTTATGCCAGCCAACATAAATACAAGGGCTTTAGTGGCAATTGAATTACTCCTGCCATGGTTGCCATGGTCTTGGAAGCCCTGTATTTCATCTTGTCTTGTATCGTAATACAGGTGTTTACGAATTGACATTTCATCAAATGATAATATGCATATGTTATCTTCATCGTTTTGTTTTTGCGTCATTTTTTGGAGTGAAGTAAAAATATGTTTATTAATCCCAGGATTCAGTGGCACTCTGTTAAGTAGCTCATTTAAACTACTTTGACATGGCAATGCAAACATTCTTCTAAGTAATTTATAGCAAGCAGGAGACTTTTTATAAATTACTAAGGCCATAATTTTTTGACTTAAAGTGTATCTTCTGCCTTTTGGTGTTTTGGGCCAATTTTTCAGTTGGTTTTGTAGTAATACTACAAAAGAATTACTAATATTTAAATTGCATAATTTTTGCACATTTTCATTTTCAAAAATTCTGTTTGTGGAAATCTTCTGATTTTTAATTTTTTTTCTAAGTCTTATTAGTTTACTTATTTTTTGTCGACAAACATTGTACAATTTTACTTCTCTACTTGTTAATTGGCTGAGTTTTGATACACCAATCTTATTCAAGATGCCACTGCACTTCTTCTTTGTTTCAGTCACAAATGTTTTAGATTCCATTGCTGTTGATGGAGTAATTTGTATTGGTGCACTCTAAAAACCAAAATAAAATAAAATTGAAATAATATGGTAGTAGGCACGCTAATGGCTCATCCCTAATTGATATAAGGAATGTAGCTATCAACAACATATGGGTTTTCAGAAACACATCTGCACAATTAAAATGCTTGTTCACTACTTCTTATTCCTTTATAAATAATTGATACCAAACATTGAACGAATGCACTTCTTTTGGGACTTGAAAACGATTTCAACATTGACAGAATTGCCCCAAACAATGATATCATATCTGAATATTGAAGATATGTATCCGTGGTAAGCCAATAAAGTTGCCTCTTTGGTTGCAGTAACTCTAAGCCTATTTAAAACAGACAAATCTGTTCACCCTATTATTAACATCTTCAATTTGATCTTTTCAATGAACAATTTGTCAATTTTCAAACCCAAAAACGCTATAGTATTTACTTGTTCAAATAGGAATTTCTTTGCATCTAATGTCCACATTTAAAGGGTTACTACTGTATGTTTGAAATTATATGTGTTTTGTCTTTGTTAAATTAATTTTTAAATTTTTTTTTAGTTAACCATTCTGTTATAGAGATTAAAACATCTTGGATTTTAGATGTTTTTTTTTGTCATTTCACCTTACAACTACTGTTGTATCATCTGCAAATTGGATTGATTCATGTTGGACCGCATCCGGAAAGTCGTTAACATAGAAATATAAGCGGTCCTAGGACGCTTCCTTAAGGACACCACATCCATTTTGCTTCAGTGTCGATCTTGAAACTGTTTTCGTGATGTGATTTTAGTTTTTTTTTTATTTCGACATATTAATTACGATTCCTTATGTAACTTTCTAGCCATTGAGGGCACATCCTCTTATTCCTATCTATCTAAACTTCCTGTTACAGTTTTAACTAAATGAAAGATTGCATTAGTTGTGCTATTGTTTTTTTTTTAAATCTATACTGGTTTGACTTAGTAGATCATATTTATCTAAGAATTTAATAATATATTTACCTGTACAATACCAGTTGAAGTACTTGGCTGTTCTTCAAAAGTCTGTGGTGTTTGTACTGTTTTGCAAGTTGTTTGTTTTGCAAGCAGAGTAGATGGAATTTGAATATTTTCTAACTTTTCTTTTAATACTTCATGCTGCTGTCCAATTACACTTCTCTGATCTATATTCTGCAAATTATAAATACCTTAGCCACAACATGGATACAGAATATGTTTTAACTCAGTTAGCTATAAATATCTGAAAATTTACATATATCTGTTGTATGCTACATTGTATGTATGTTGTAGTGGCAGGGCACACTGTATTCCTAGCCATTAGATGGGAATCCAGTCTGGCAACAGTAATTACCCTTTTACAGAAGGCCACAGTGAAATAATAGCATGTGTCTTGTGTTTCTGAGCATGAGTAAGGGTATCTCATTTTTTTCGTACTACAATGTTATATTCCCAGTGACCAACGTAGCCACTGTGACACCTCTGGTGTTACAGTGGTCTATGGGAAACGTCCTACTATCTGGTGGATAGATATTACAATATTACAATAAATAATAATATAATAAGATAAAATTTTAAGAAATATTTATAAATATGTGGTAGAACATGCTTACTTCATTATTTATTAGTTCAACTACATCAATGGAATCGGGAACTGCAAATTTAATCAATTTTTGTCTTTTATTGTCATAAAATTTAGATGAATTGAAATGTCTTCCACATAAAACTTTGTTTGTTATATAAAGCGATTGTAAAAACTCTGTAGACCTCCAGTCTTCATTTGGCCAACAATATTTGGCCCAAGCACGCGCCCTGCAAGAAAAAGCCACGAGTATAGTTTCAAAACACAGATTTACACAATAACACAGCGATTGCTATAAAAAATCACTATCATTGGTGTATTTACAATATATTTATGTTAATTATAATTACCTACAATTGATTAACTACTAGATATATTATTATAATAACTATTAATTAGTGAATTATAATATTACGTGAATTAAAATCTTCTCAAATTAATTAAAACTACAAGTTAGGATCCACAGGTCCTATTAATTTTAAATGACTCCAGATACTGATAATTCAAATTTATCTTGAAAATTTTGTAGAACATGTTACTTAAACTTGGTAATAAATAGGTCACAGAATGGCTGAGAAATGATACAACTAGAAATATTAAATAAGATGTCTTTATTCACTTACTTCGTAATATTGGTTTTCCCCGGTTGTGGAAACCTGTGATATGTCACCGACATATCTTCACTGCGTGTTCTACCGCACTTAGCACACTTTCTATGGTTGTTATTAGCCATAATTTAAAAAAACGTCCTTCCGTAACGTAAAAACTAAATATGTTAAATAAATGTTGAAGTAATTTTAACCTGATAAAGTAAATTAACGTCTTGTCGTGAAGTAGTAACCAAAGACTACAATTATACAGAATAATAACACATCTAAGGATGTCCAAAGACGTAGTTAATGCAAAATAATAGGACAATTAATTAATTGAAACAATTAACAATTGACCGCACAGATTGAGACAATTAACAATTGAAATGACAACAACACAAAATGGCGGCACATGCACAAAAAAGGATCCGGATGTGATTACATGTCGATGTTGCTGTATTAAAATATGAAATTGTTTAATATTTTTTTATAGTGGTATAAAATAGCATTACCCACACATTAAAGATACGTGCATGTGTGCAAGTCAAAATTCACTATAGCAGTTGATAGACCCTGGTAAAAATAGTTGCGCGACAAACTGTCACAAACACAACTTGACTTTCTTTCTTTCTTTCAACAATAATATTTGACAGCAGAAGACAAACATTGCGCATGTAAATATTGTGTCATATAATTTTTGGCGCGTAAGTAAATGCCATTTGAATCGGGTTCCGAGTTCCGAATTAATATATTATATTGGTCTGTGTCATCTGTCAGGCATGGTCAGGTATACGGTAAAACATGGAGAAAGGTAAGGTGGCCCACCTCTATACATTAGAAACTAAATACAATTAGAAAGTTTAAAAAGTGTCCATTTGGTGTCTATCGACCACAATTAAATAAGAGGCGCTGTAGTAGCATTGGGTGTCGCGCTCTAGTATCATTTTATTTTTATTTACCGTGGAAGGAGAATTATTTACGGTGGTTTCATGAAAAACCAACCAATAATATCAATTCACCAGTGCTGCTACAGCGCCGCCGAATTGAGCGTATTCGACGGACACTTTCTCATGTATAGAGTTAGGCCATTATATACATATATAGGCCTCCTTACCTCTATATTCCATGCGGTAAAATAAGCAAAGAAAGTAGAATGAAATGTACTATAGACACTAATGTAATTGAATAAACTATAGATCATAGATCAGTCGAGTGACTATGGTACACAGAGAGAGACATACAAAATTAGTAGGCACCAGTTAGTGTGTATGAATTTTAAATTTAAATTCTATATTACTACAATATATTCAAACTTGCAAACTTTAGCCCCCGACAGTAACTAACCCAGCCAGGTTTCTTTCCCAGTATGGGAAGTGATACCTACAAAATTGCGATAGCGAAGTTTATATTTGTTATCGAAACTCATACTGGAAGTTAATAAACTCAACTTTCAATTTTTTTTATTAGTCTGATTTAAATAAATTTAAAGTAACAATTTATTTCATTATCAATATAACTAAAATAAAACATTGTATCAAGCATACATAGTTTATTACAAAAAATATTTCAAAAACATATATGTATGTAAAAATATAGATATATAGATACCTATGTATATAATATGCACTAGAGATAGATAGGTAATATAATTATATTCTGTATCTCTAGTTATACATGCATTATATTTTAAAATACACACACTTCTTAAAACAAACGAATTGGTGATTTGCTATATATATCGATGGTGATTTGTATGTTATTTTACCTGCCATATTGGGTCATGTTGACATTAAAAAACAGGCTGTTCATCGTGAAAAATTATTAAAGCTGAAAAACTATCGTAGCCTCCGAAAAGTACCTAATGAAAATAATTTGGTTTGCACATAGCTCGTCCCGTAAAACAGCCAGTGAAAGACACTGTTTCAATTGTTGAAACAGTATTCTAGATAAGTGTTTAGTCAATAGATTATCTAGAGCACTATTCTAGATAATCTATTGGGGAGCAATATAAAAAACTAGTTTGCTCATTCATCGAAAGATTTGCCATAATAAAATTTTAATCACGCAAAACATTCTATTGCTAGGTGCTAGGCTAGGTATAGTATGTGCCAAAAAATAAGTGACGAAAACACTTCAACAGGGTGCTGTAAACAAACCAAAGGTTGGGTTATTTCCTACCTGAATGCCTGCCCAATATACATTGTTGTATAAAATCTTTATTGATATGCATTGTTATATTTGAAGTAGGGTCTCAAGTGTTTTCGTCACTTATTTTATGGAACAAACTATAAGCAAAACATTGATTGAATTCATTTGTCATTAGCCAAGAGTCTGAAAAAGTATTCCACTTCTGTTTCACCGTCTTCTGGTAAATCTGTACAATGCACTGCATTGTGTAAAACAGTTTTTCCATATTGAGCCCGAATAGTATTTGGGTATAATTGGCGGCACACTTCCTGTATATAAAATATCAGAAATATAAATATATTCTTAACGCGAGGAAATAATGAATTAGTCCCTATTAAAATGATGAAGCTCATCACAGGGATATATACATAGGGTGATATCGTGACATGAGATTCCTACTCACTAAAATCTAGTTCGTTACGTAAATCCATGCGTTTGATCGAATAAAACTCACTAAGATGTCCTTCCGTCAAGCAAGACGGTTTCACAGTGTTCGGGACAGCCGATTGTATAAAAATTGTGAAATAAAGTAAATTATAGAACTATAATACATAAGTAATATAATAAGTAAGTAAGTGAAAGAGACAAAAAATAGACAGATAGACATAGTGTTCACTTTAGTTATAATTATTTCGGGCGGTCGTGTCATGCTTGCGCGCTATTGGCGCAAGCTAGTTCGACACATGGCACGGCCGCCACTAGTTCTATATGTACATTTTGTATTATAAATAGGCATTTTTTGTAAATAAATTAGTCTTCTCCTTGCTTCGGCAATCGGCATGGTAAAGACCTTTTGTACTAGTACTTGTTTGGAAAATACAACCCTCTCCTCCTCGACTAACAATCGCAAGGCTAACCAGTGAGCCCTCCTTAGCCGGAGGCCCTGCCCACTTAAAGCCATAACAGCCAGGCTATACAAATGTGCGCGTGCTACAGGCCCGTACACACAGTAAGCCTCGCAGGTACTCCATAAGTTAGGTTTATGTATTCTACATATTACCTATGTATTGTATAGAATACCTATATTATACAGACATACCTAAATACAACGTGTACAAATTGTTTTTTTGAAAAAAAAAATTAAGTTATGATACGGTTTGTTTAAGATTTTATGTATTTATTATATATAGAAGACCTACCGGATTCCGAGGACCACATAGACTTCTAAACTCAGATACAACATCCATTTTTGAATCTGTGCATTTCACTTCTAATACGACGCACTTTCCTTCAGTTAAATGAACCGCCATTTCCTAAAAATAATGGAACAATCGAATAATTACATTCTATAATGAAAAATTATAAACTAACCCCCGACTTTCTATTGAACCCAAACACGATATATCTGTTGTAAGTTGCTGAGGAGTTAGGTCTCCGCAGACTACTTGATACCGCAGCATCAGGTCAACATTACCATGTTTTATACCACAGAATTAACAGTGTACCAAATTTGACATCAATCGAACCTGTGGAAGTCAGTGAAATCCCTTCGTCAACTAGGATATGAACTGATGATCTTCAAACGTCTGAACAGATCTTTATAAATTAGTTAGGTATAGCTAAGAACCATCTCAATCACGTAAGCACAACAAAAAAAACGGTTTATACCTACATTTGGGAGCTAAGATGACACAGACATACACACAGATATATGTACAGGTTAACACCTGTACATATATGTGCAAGGGTCATAATACTCCTTTTTTGCGTCTGGCATCGGGGGTTAAAAATATGATAGATTAGGTAAGCCTTAAAACGTTGATAAATGGTAACATTACCTAGTAGTGGCACACTGCGTTTCGCAGTCATTTGGGCGGCCGTAACCACCGGCGCGGCGGCCGAGTGAGTAAGGGATGCCACAGCCCATTACTTTATCCCTTATCCTTAATCCTTTTATGATCGGCAGCGTCTATCTAAACGTCAACCTGTCTATCTACCTTAACATGAAGAAAATATGAACCTTATATTCTTGTAAAACGCCCATATATAATTCGTAAAACTCAAGAGCGTTTGGCAAATTAACGGAAAACATTGCCATAGCTGAAATGTAAAATTTCTCTGATGTACTGATAAACTCCAAAATAGCACCCAAATTTCCATCATATATAACATGAGGCTTGATGATACAACATGTACAATTCTTCATAGTAGCTCTAAAAGGCACGTTTTGTATACCATTTTTAACGCCAAAAAATGCGTTAAGCATCTGCAAAATAAAAACATTTTTATAAAAGACTCCACTTGACATTTGGCAGTTTGGAAAAAATAAAAGTAAGTAGCTTAAGTTACTCCTTATTATAACTGTATTAGCCGGAAAAAACAGAAAAGTTTTAAAAATTTGTTTTGTTATAAGTACCATATTATACCATTTATACCTACCTACTTCGATATAAATGTAGAAAACAGTTATTTTCACATTACAAACAGACACTTTAATTTTATGTAAGAAACGGTTTAACATATCTGGATGAAATTTGGCATATAGATAGTTTATTACCTGTATATAGATATACTCCTGTAGATAACTTGATCGTGATTTATAATACTAACCCTGTTGGCATCGTCTACCGAGTGACAACCGTGAGCTATGTTTAATAGTTTATTCTGTCCATACAGTTTGCGAAGAGTCCCGGGGGCAGCATGGGCAGGATCAGTTGCGCCCAAACAGTCACGCCATTTCTGGACAGCGTCTGGTCCGACTAGTTCTAAACCTATAACTTCATCTGACATCACATATTGCACCACAATCCTGTGGGTATAAAATGAAGGATTGCTTTAGCAAAGAACAGTTAATCCGTAAAGTTATTTTTCAACTAGCGATCTGCTCCCTGCTTTGCACGGGTGAAATTTTATTTTTGTTATTTATTTTTGGAAAAACATGGACTAGTGACTACTTAGATTAATACCTACTGTAATATTTTATTAAATTCAGTAAATTTAATATTAATTTACATTGAGATAAATTTAATTTTCCTTAAAAACTTAAATTAAAAACTTAACTCTATGTATAAGTACCCACAATACAAAGTTTTTAAAAACTTACGTCAACATATCAGATATCGGTACGTTTTTGTAAAGATCCAAAGCGAAATCTTTATCAATTTTGCCATTTTTCATCCTTGTTATTCGAAAACCGTTCTTCATAATGAATGTTATGATTTTGCCGTGGTCACGCGGAGGCATTGGTTTAATTAACACGAACGTACTGCGAGAAAACAAAGTTATGGAAATATAGGTGTGCATGACTGCACGTATATATTTTTGTAGGTCGACTTAAATTTAAGATGTTTTTTATGGTAGGACGACGGACAGGCTGAAGGTCTACTTGATGATAGGTAGCTACTGTCGATTATAATTATAAACCACAAAACAACGCTACAAATCCTGCAGGAACGTTGCCAACCATAGTATGTTTAATGGATTCGGAAGTCATAGCGAAATGGGCTCTGGCATCTCTTAACCACTCACTGAAACACAACAGCACAAATGCTGTTATTTCACGGTGGTCTTCTGTAAGGGCGTGGTTACTGCCGGGCTTGGCGGCGGTAGGACAGCCGTAAACAGAGAAACCCGTATGGTGGTATAAACGTTCAATGAGACGAGAAATAGCGATTTTAGCGCTGTTGTATGAATGATTTTGTCATGCTTAGTTCAGGTTCCCTCCTTTTATAGATACCTACTTACTATTTATCCTGAAAATATGTTAGGTTTCTGTGGGATTTTCAAAAAACGAACAGTCCGTACGAAATCGCGGGCTCAGCTAGGTAATGGTTCCCGCCTAATACAATCTTTATAAGATAGCCAGCTCACCTGACGCCCTTTGCATTAAGATAATGAAATGTGAAACAATTTTTACCTTTGTTCATTATGAAACAACGTTCTTTTCGTAATTGGCGCACAATCTTTTACATGTATCAATCTCGAAAATATACTTATTACATTGCCTATTTGTAACATATGTAACTTCAAAATCGGAAGTTGGGTGCGTCTCACCAGATTTTTGCCTTTTTGTACATCGATCACTTGCACAGAATTATCGAATGGGAAGAAATTTAATATCAGTTCTATCATCTGGTCTGCACTCTCATCATACATTTCACATAGGAATGTGTGTTTATCAAAATAGTCATGCTGTAAAGCAAATTTCTATTGATTTTTGTAAGGCTGTTAGGTACCTACCAATGCTACTGTAGTAACTATATTATAAATACTTTGGACTTCGCCACAGTAGGGCCCCTTGACCAAATTTTATCCATGGCCCATGGATAAGCTACAACACTGTGCCATTCCCACGTTTAATGTACAAAATTGAGGTATCTACCTACCCAATTATTTTCTGTAAGCTAAGTATATGTAGAAAATATGTTTACTGTATGTCTGCAACGTATTCTGACATATTTCGGGCACACAGAAAGAAGAGGTTGCAATAATCTGGAAAAGCTGGTCGTTGTTGGCAACATCGAAAGCAAAAGATTACGAGGTTGATCGCCACCGAGTTGAACAGATCAAATGAAGGAAGCCACCTCTTCTGATACATCCTGCCAGACGATGACGATAAGGTCTACCAGAATCTCCTGGCAAGTGGGGAAATAAAAATTTCTAGAGTGCAAGACGGAAATTGGACTAATATTATGTGATACCTACTGTTATTTTTATCTGTCTTTAATAGGAGTCGGCCTAGAAATAAATAATTGTGGTTTTAATATTTTTTTAATGCCATTAGTTTCTGTTAAGTATACCTCTACCTACTTATTTAATTCATAAAGGTAGGTCCTTTAATATGTAGGTACCACAAGATAACTAGTCTACCACTCGTTTCATAGTGTTATTTGTTGGTGTGAATTAGAGAACAATATGTCAAATAATAAATTAAAATAGCTGTACCTATGTACTTATTATGAAATTCTGGTTAGACTATTTATATATAAAATACTAGCGGGCCGCTCCCGGTTTCGCCCGAGGTGCATTTTTTTTACGTAAATACCTTCCCTGATTATCCCTTTGTCCATGAGTGAAGACAGAATTAAAATCGGTCCAGCCGTTCTCGAGTTTTGCGCTTAGCAACACATTTATAGATTCATTTTTATATTATAGATAATTACACATTTCTGAAAATAAAATTGCAATATAACAAGTATTTATTGAGTAGGTAGGTACTAACCATTATATAAATTAGGTATGTAAATACTATATATGAATATAAATAAATATTACAAAAAACATGTAAAAATACATTTAAAAAATACGAAATATTCCTTCGAAATGACAAAAATAATTTGGAGGGGGGGGGGGACACCTACTCGTTAACCATGGCTTAGAACTAAACTAGACTAGAATACAAAATTCTAACCAGTCATTTGCAGCTAAAATACCTAAAGCGATATTAAAAAATATTAGTAATAGTTTTTGTTGAAATCACTCCTAAAAGTCATTTGTGTCCTCCTTACCTCTGTTCTCAATTGTCTGAAGAGTAGTATTATTCTGTACTAGCTGGTGCCCACGACTTCGTCCGCGTTGAAAAACATTAAGTAGCCTATCCTGTGTCCCGTACGTCCAAGTGTTTATCTACCAAGTTTCATGAAAATCAGTTAATTTGTTTCAGAGTTATGGAGGAACATACACATACATACAGAAAAAAATTCTAAAAATCGTCAATTTAGTTTCAGTATCATGTATAGAGCCTATAAACACGATATCTCTGAAAACATTGTAACCTCAGATTGTAACTTACTCCATGACCGACCCTTATAATATATCTTCCTTACAGATTTATTATTAGTATTGATGTCTATGGTTTCACCACATAATTATGTATGGTTAGGTGTCACTGTCAATCTGTCAATAGTGTCAATGTCAACGGTAGACTTACCGCCCCTACCGACCGGCAAGGTAGGCGCTGGCCGCTGCCGCAAACCAACCGCAAACTGCGCCGCCACTTGGCCGCCACCAGCCGCCACATATAACGTACAAAGAGTATGTAATCATTGCAAACAGGAATTTAGTAATAATAGTAATAATGGAAGAAGTTACTTTATTAGTAGACGGTCAAAAGTTTACAGCGAGCAAAGATCTTCTTAGCGAATACAGTGATTATTTTCGAGCAATGTTTAGTGGCAATTATATGGAGGCAGAAAAGAAAGAAATCACTATTGATGTGAGTATTTCATAATAAGTATTGAATAAAGAAACGTCTCGTGCAGTAATAACATGAGTTTTCCTAAAATAAATACAAAAACAAGTACAAGTATGGAAAAATGTACTAATAGGTACTATAATGAGGCACAGTTTATATATTTGTTTGTATATTGGAGGTAATCTTCGAAATAAAGTACTCATCTCATTTAAAAAAATCACCAATACCATCCAATACTAACGATTAGAATTTCAAAATGGTCAATTTTCTGTTACAGGTTGTCGATAGCAATAGCATGGACCTGGTCATGCAGTACATGAGAATTGGATTGATTGATCTCTGTGGATATGATTTGTCAGTTATAAGAGATCTGACTGCTGCTGCCAGTTACCTTCAGGTAACCGAACTAATTAAACAAATTGAATACACATTAGACATTAGCATAAAGTTTTCGAATTGGGAAAATATATTAGGGATAGCTCAAGAGTTTAATTTTACGAAATTAGAGAAAACATCTGCAATATTTGGACTCCTCTCGTTTGAAGAAATGAAACCTGAATATATACAGTCAATTAAAATGTTGCACTGGTATCTTTCACATCCACATTTGTATGCAAAAAGTGAGTTTGATATTTTTAAGTTTGGTCTAGATTGGATTACTCAGAATGATTTGGGTCCGGATGCCTCTCTAGTAGTTTTAGGTTGTTTAGATTTAAAAAGGATTACAACTGACGAATTGAATAGAGTGAAAGAATTGATGCTTCCAAATGAAAACAGTCTTTCTTCAAAGATTGTTGATTGTCTATTTTATTTGTCCAAGAAAGGTGTAGAATTGGAGTCCTCTATTATAAAGAAAGAAAAGGAAGATATTTTTATAGTTTTCTCACAGGGTGTTTACAATGAAGTTACAAATTTAATACAGGAGAACAAAGATCGAATCGGGCCACAGATTGTGCCAGCGATCCCCATGTGGTCCATTCAAAACGAAAAAGTGACATCCTTGTATTTATTCAAAGAGAAGAGAATAAAAAAGAACAAATTCCCTTTCAAAAAATGGCTCCAATTGACAGATTCCGAGTCTAATTTGTGGGGATTCAATATCATTTCATGGGGACTAACAAGAATAGTTGTAGTGGGAGGCGAAAGAGGCAAAGGAACTGGAATTTTTAATAGAGACGTAAAAGTGTATGATACTGTACGCGAAACTTGGACACAACATGGTGTTGAGTTGCCAAAGAGAAGACATTGTGGTGTTGCCATAGTAGGAGACTCATTGTATTTGATTGGTGGTGTGGGTGAGTTCAGGTTAGTTATTTTTTTGATGGTTCATATAATCCTTACATATATAAAAATTTTGTGTCACATTGTTTGTCCTCGATGAACTCCCAAACTACTGAACCGATTTTGATAAAATTTCGTAACTATATGTAATTTGGTCCAATTTAAAAGATAGGATAGTTTATGTCTCATTTTGTTTATTATTTTTTTGCAAATTATATAATATTATTAATATAGCGCCATCTGTTCATACCTATTCAATCCAGCAATTATTTGTTAAAATTATCTGTGAGTTCCATGACAGTCTAACAGACAATCTAACAGATTGCACCCGTGCAAAGCCGGGAGCGGGCCACTAGTTTATTAATATGAAATTATAATAGGATTTACATTTAAGTATATTATAAATGTGAAAGTAAATCCAATTATCATGAAATTTTGCATACACATTGTCAGGGATACAGAAAAGGACATAGGGTACATGCCATCCAAAAAGGAATTTTTTTTTGTTTGAAAGCTGAAGTGATCAGGATCAAGTTGTGTGCGGATCACCCAACTCCTTAACAACTTACAGCAGATATAGCGTGTTTGGGCTAAATAGGAAGTCGCTGATCAGTTTATAATTTTTAATTACAAGCGTTTGCATAATTTATTTCCAGGATAACATCACATTCTGCGCTAGTGTATGACTTAGTTAATAGATCCTACAGAAACATTGCTAATTTACCAGAGGCGATTCAAAGTCCAGCAGTGTGCTCCCATAAAGGTTCAATATATGCTGCAGGAAGAGCAAATTTTTTTAAATATGAAGAAATTGGCGAGAGAGACAGGTGGAACGAAATGTTTTTTATTACATATCCGTTTACTAATGCAGTCAATATAATGTCCTTTAAAGAATACATATACTGCACAGAATACATTTATGGATCACTGTATCGGTTCATTCCGGATTGTGACGTTGGAATGCAACTTATAGCTAAATTATCGAGACCACCGGCAGCAGTTTTGAATTTTGGTAAGTACTATTGTCACTAGCCTCTCCTAGAGGAAGGAAAGGGGAAAACCAAATAGATACTGCCCGAGGTTCCCGAGGGATCGTGTAAAGACACAAAAAATTGTGTCTTTACACATTGTTATCTCATCAATAATGATGTCAGGCATTATGTTACTCATATATTTTCTCAGTTTTTTTTTTACAATCTGACTTTTTGGCGGCAATCTGAAAAAAAATTTTTTTTTTCTTATTGTTGAGAATTTTTGAATAAATGAGAATTCTTGTATAACATCCAAGAAAAAAGAGCACAGACGCAACCGCAGGCAAAAGCTATTATTGTATAAATAATATAAAACGTTTTCTGTGTTGCCATACTAAAAACAGATTGTCACCTTAGAAAATAATCAACTCATATTTTATTTTATTGGAATTCTTTTATTTCCCAGGTAATCGTCTGTTATTTTATACAAGGAGCATTTTCGATTTCATGTACGAATTGGGAGTAGAGGAATATGTTGACAATGAAACCGGTAACATCAATGTCATGTGGGAAACGGAGAAGAGTTTGTTGAAAATAAATGACGTCGCCGGATTATGTTTAGTAGTGAAGAAAATACCACCATTGTATCCAGAAGTGTCCAAATACGCCAACGCTTACTTGAGGTTGTATACGGAAGGTGTTAACAACTGTCAATGAGTACAGTAAGTGACAACTTTTCACCTCGATTTAGTCAAATTTGTTTGTTGAAAATTTCATGTCTGAATGATAACTGTGATTGACTTTGCGGGGGGGGGGGGGGGGGGGAGTAAGGGCCACCTTAATACAAACGTAAATACAGTAGGGGAATTCTTCAACTTCTATACAAATATATCACCTATGCGGACTGTATGTAGTCCTGGACCTGGCTATATTATGGTGGGAAAGTTCGCATATGGAATTTTTTTTTTCCAGGAAAGTTTAGAAGCAGTCGTAAGACTTGTTAGACATAAGACTTTTTAGACTTGGGTGGATATTCGTCACCTGGTGCATTATTATGTCATCAATTCAACATTTCACAGTACCTATAATTTTTGTAAATGCGCGATCCTATTTGCCTTCGACCTTTCGTTTTGGAGGTAAAATTTATTTAGGCTTTTTTGTATGCACTGGGCCCTTTTTTATGGGGAAAAACAGGACTGACACCTCTTGATTCTTAACCTACGAAATTGCCGTTCTGCAGTACTGGCCATTTCAATATTGTAACAATACATATCGACTCTTGACAGTAACTGTCTTTTAATTTTTTTGTTTTTCAATAAATTTAAGATCCTCGTTTTTGCTATTGGAAAGTAAGTAAACAAACTGTTTGTTTTGTCCTTTTTGACCGCATCAAAATAACTATTTAACTGAAAGAGAAATAATTAATAATAGATAAACAACGGCGTTAAAAAGTAGAAAAAAAAGGTTGAGTTTTTTCTGACATTACAATTATTCCAAACAAACCTTACCAAAATATAATTTTGTATTTTTTTTTAATGCTGGGTATTCATTGAATGGCTACTATTCCGGTTGTAGACAAAGAGAGTGTTGTTAAAAAGTATTTTTCCATTTTATTTCCACATACCTCCAGGGTCCTGGTGAATTTCGATGCCATTGTAAATCATCTTCAACATTTTCATCTAGTCGATAATTTTTATTGAGGATATAAGGCAATGGTTTTGTTGAAGATCGATATGAGGTTGAATGTCGAAGACTTTCCACTCGAAGATTCTCTTGTTTTTAGTTGTCAGGGCTCCTAGTTGCTGCAGACGCCTCCTTTTGTTCAATACCTGGCTTATAAGTTTACCTCGCGCTTGTAACAATGTACCAGATGCAGTTGTGCATGCGGGAATATAAAAGGTTCTCATTCTCACCCGTTCTATAAAAGAACAACATTCTCTAACCCGAAAAGAGTTCCTTTATATGATTTACCCACTTAAAATATATAGGCCCGACAATTGTACAAGTTTGTGTTGGTTTAATATTTCTTTGGCAATTGTAGCCAATAAATTCACCGTCAAGAGTACCACCCTTATATGTATATCAAGACGGAACATGAGAGACTTTTAGTAAACATTCAAGTACCTAAAAGTAAAGACAAAGAGAACGTTGTTGAAAAGTATTTTTCCATTTTTTGGATTGGTACTTAGTATTTCATTTTTGCGAACTCGTGTTTCTTTTAAGTTCGGGAGGTAGCGTTGCATTTTTCATGGTGAATTCAGGCCGATCAATTTTAAAATATATCGATAGTTTGAATAACGCTAATAATCGAATAATGGGTCAGCAGGCGCACCCAAGGTGGACGGGCGAGATAAAAAATTTTGTTTATATGTCGAAACGAAAAAATTCAAAAATGTAATCAGGCCGCTCAATATTTTGTCTAGTAATTGTTTACATAATAATAAAATTACTAAAATAGTCAGCAGCATGGATGACGGTGGATTCGACGTCAGGGGGCCTACTATCAACTCTTAATACGATTTAATTTAGGACCTAAACTGAATTGCATTCTTCGTTTTACGATTCAATTTAGGTCGACACCTAAACAAAATCGCATTCCAATATCATTCACTCTTTTAAAGGTAAATTCGTACCATCACCTTACTTTCTTTCCCGCTTCGACCCTGGAATTTGTGATTCAGAGACAAATGTGGTTTTTTTACGATTTCATTCGTTCTTTTAGGTTCTTTAGCGATTCAAATGAGGCGCTGTTTTACTAAGGTGATGGTACGAATGTTAGCGATTTTGTTTAGGTACCTAAATTGAACTGAATCGGTTTTTAAAAGTTGATAGTAGGCCCCCAGCAGTCGATATACACCTTATTTAAAAGTAATTATATTATATTCATTTCAGGTCACATGAAACTTATATAAATTATATACTCTTTATATTAAATAATTATTCATAAAAAAAATGTCAGCAAGCTGTTTTATGGTGGTAAGGTCGTCAGCAGGGGGGTAAAAGTTGCTGAGCAGCCAGTCAAGCCCCGTCAAATCCCATTAAATGAAATATTCAGCTGACAATTGAAGACATGAGTGGATGAAGGTGATATGTCACAAAAACAAAATTTTTCAGAATTGGCTTTTAAAGTTTGTATTTTGTTTTTGCGTATAACTTTCCTCCTAGATTACATTTCGTAGCCGTTTTAACGTAATTTTATAGATATTTTTGCTTAGATTGGGTCGGGGGAAATAAAATAGTAAAAAGATGTAGAATTAACTTTTTATGTAAAAAAAAGTGAACATAACACATTTATTCATTCGGAAACATCTAGAGATAGTTTCAAATTTAAATCAAAAAATGGCTCATGTTTTACAAATGACTAAAAAGTAACAAAAGGTTAATAAAGAATATATTTTCAAATGTTATCTGAATAAAACTAAAGTGCATGTTTTATGCACATAACGTTTCAAAATTTTATTTTTCTAAATTTAATTAGTTGGTCGCTAAAATAGATTCATAAAAGTACCGATACTCAGGTTTTACAAACTTAAGTTGATCCCTGATATTATCTTTTTTTTCTTCTGATATCTTCCCGTATTTTTCTGTAGCTCTCTGTAATTCAAAATCTTCAGGCACTGCATTTCTTTTCTTAATATCTACCTTTTTAAATGGACACATCTCATCATAATTTTCTTTAAATAGGTATGACCCATACTCTTCCACCCTGATCCACTTTATGCCATCTCTAAAACTTACTTTCTCTTGATTCACAGTTTTTTTTTCTATTTATTAGTTTAAGCTTACATTGCAAGTCTTGTATTTTACGGAAATGATCTGACATATCAATGACACTGTTTTCTCGAGCACTTTTACATATTATCTCCCTATATTGCTCAGGTAAATAGATAGCTTCATGTTTCCTCAAAACTTTCTCGATTCTTCCAAAGTCTCTGTCAGAATCCAGATAGGAATGCCCAACTTCTGGAAATTTGTGGTCAATAACCTTAAAATAGTTTTTTAGTATCATGTACTGGTATAAGCAAATCAAGTTAAAAATTTTATTTTGTCCAGCGCATGAATCGGACCAGACAACTAGATGATTTTTATTGAAGCAAGAATTAATTTCAACGAATCGCAATAGTCCACTAGCGATTTCACAACTTCCACGATCCGCCTGGTCTTCTGTCCAGGTAAAAAAGAAAGATTTTTCTTTACATCCATCAATTGCATGAATTCCTAGGTTGTAGAACCATATTTGCCTTAAATAAAAAGCTTTAGATGTAGGAATTTTAGGCAAAGGCATTGTTTGTTGCAAATCTAATGTTAAATATATTAAATTATTATTTTTATTTGGCTTTTGCCTATCAGTAGCCATTCCTGCAATCGCATTGTGATAGTTTTCTTTGTGGAGTTCCGTACATTCTCCCGCATCGCAGGTTGCACATGTGTCACTTCTGGGATATCCGAAAGATAAATTAAATTCAGTAACAAATATTTTATTATAGGTACTCTTCTTTATTTTGTATGCATTAGAAAGTTCTTCTTCTTGACACATCTCGAGGTAAAGTTGATGCATTTTAGTTACATTTAAAAGAGGTGATAAATATAGTTTATACATATTTTTGTTTCGAGAATAATGAGATTGCTCAGCAGGAAAACGAGAAATATGTTCTATAATCTTATTTTTAACATCAACAGTTACTTTATGAGGTCTGTTATTGTGCTTTCCTCGGCGATCTGGTGGAGGGGCCGAAAATCCATTTTTAATGCGATCTTGAATAATATCGATCTTCTTTCTCCCTATTCTGTACAACCCACATAAACCAAGTTTACAAACCTCTACCGTTAGACCTTTGAAAGTCACATAATACTTGTATGTAGCCGATTTATGCTTCTTAGCATTTTTACGCTGCCTCTCAACCTGTTTGCTTTTAATGCTCTGAAAAAGCAGCCCATTTTTGCTATTTACGTCTAACACATAGAAGTCTTTTAAGATTTTCTCTCTTTCCTCTAGGTTGAATTTTTGAGAACAGTTAAGTCGGCATTTCTCATGGCACAATGTACCCTCAATTATTGTTTTCTTTGGTACTACAATATTATTATGAGATATGTACTCTTCTCCTCTTTCTCTAGCTAAAGCTGCTTTTTTCTTTTTCCAGGTTGCTTCATTTTTTGGTCTTTTTTTAGATTTGTTTTCTTTTGGTGGGAATATTTTGCGTTTTCTTCTAATATTCCCTAGATCATTGTCATTATCTGAAGTCTGCTCGTTTAAATCATTTGACTCGTGATTTTCAATTGTCACATCAGGGCTGCTTTGTGGAAAATTTCGATCATTTTCTGGAACATAAACTTCATCACTACCTGTGGAAAAATCTGTCAAGTATTCTTCATTATGTTCTCCATTCAAGTCTTTATTTAACTTTACTTCATTACGAAAATTGACATTTTCTAGTGTTGTATATTCTTTTCTAGATATGCTCTGGATCTCACCAGCATCATTAACCTTAGTTGAGTGTGGCTCTTGAAAACTAGTATATTCCGATAGCCCATTGTGATCTGAAAGTATAAATAATAATTTGGGCATCATTGGCCAGGAGACGCTTTTACACATACACCACTATGTAAGTAACTTATAAACTAGCACTCATCTAAATATAGTATGTAACAAAAGTAAAATCATTTTTTCTGATTTGTGCCTTACTTTTCTGACACACTTTATATAAAAGGACTGATGTATCCAACTAAGGTCTAAAAACTTAAATTTTGTACAGAGGTTCCTCAGACAGCGAATTACAGCGAAGGTAAGTAAAGAAAGGATATCTAAAAAAAATTATCTCTGCAAAGATGAATTCGGGTTAAAATTTAGTAGGGAAAAGGAAAACGTGCGAGCGAAGCCGTTAGGGAAAGTTTAGTGCTACTTAAAAAATAAATTTTAAAAATAAAAGTACCAAGAACAATACGCAATCGAGTATTATTTTAACAAATAAATTTTAAAAAAAGCAAAGTTGTTAGCCCAAAAAAGTTATAAGTGCATATTATTAATATGAAATAACATTAACACCGAAAAATGTTGATTTGGAAATAAGCCCAAAAATCAAAAACTAATCTATTTCTTTACCTAATATCCATTTTCTAAGAGACCTGCTGAAATACATTAAAAACGGTAAAATTAATCATGGTTGTTTGATAGATACAAAGAACAGTAAATACTACTACTTACCAATACTCGATTCTTTGAGGTTAGAATAATTATTCACAATAGTCTCATCAAAACCAATGGGGCTTTGGGTTTTGCTGTTTCTTAACACTAAATCCAACATTCTCTTTGCCCTTGACATATTTAATTTCGTTTAGGTTTCTATAGTGAACAAATACCTACTATTTTTATTTAAAACAAATGAAAAACTGAACTCCGCGATGACGACGCCAAAACAAAACACAACATAGTTTGACATGGATGAAGGTGCTATGTGTGTGACATACTTCATTCATTCACTCATTCCCTGTGACATTGTTTGGCGCGAAAATGACTTGTATGGAAGAAGGTGTTATGTTCGCACATAACGCACTCATCCATGGAATGCAAAAGAAGTATTTAGTTTTTTTCAATGGAAGAAGATCGCATGCGCCCATAGCACTTTCATTCGAATTTATTGTTATCTAGTGTGGTACATAGCGCCTTCATCCAGACATTATTTTCTTTTTAAAGCTATACTGACGTAGTATTGATAAGTCATACGAAAGATATGGACATAACACCTTCATTCGTGTAAAAAAAATAAAAAATTAAAAAATGTGACATACCCCCTACTTCCACTCATGTCTTCAATTATTCCACCCTTAATTTCCTGCTGATTCTTTTTTTATTTATAAAATAGATTAAACTAACTACATTATTAATTTTAAATGGCCTGAAATGGATTTTTCCATTAAAAGCATCATTTTTATATTTCTGTTTTATAACACATAAGATAGAAATGATTTTCGCGAGCTAAATGATAATTATTCCCCCCTAAATATTATGCTGACCCTTTTTATTATTTCATACCTTGTTTTAACTAACTTTATCATTGATTATAAATTACTTTTCATTAAGTAAATTATCAACTATTCTATTTATCATTAAATTTTTTGAAACGATGTTTTAAGGATTGGGATGTAAGGAACATATTATAAACCACGTATTTACGTAAAAATTAAAGTTTATTATAAATTATCTTTTTAAATTTTACATCAATACAGTCAATGTCTAATCAATACATGTTTTTAAATTTTTAACTAATACAAAGAACATATTTATTATCATATGAAACATTACGTTCCTTTTACTCGTCAGCATCAGATTCTATACTTGTATTTGATTCATACTCGGTTTCCTCACTGCTGTCATCCGATAAGTCATACGCTCTTTCATCTTCCTCAGTTCCCTCGTCTTCTTCATCGTTGAGTTTTTCAATTTCTTCCTCTTCTTGAATATTATCTTAAAGCAAAAAGAAATGGATTATTATTATTCTCCGCAGTAAACTAATATTAGTTTTCGTTAAAAAGTTATAGAAATGTATAAATACCTGTTGTATTGGCAACGCTCGTAATGCTGCTAATATTTGGTGTAAGTTGATCACCGTCAAACCATTTGAAATCATATTTATCCTCCTTCTGTACCCATCCATAATCCATCGGCGAAAATCCAGTAGGAACTGGTAGATAAGCGTTACTCCAGAGGTGAGCAATGTATGCTGAACGCAGGACTTGTTGGTGTAATTCTGACTTATCTACACGGAGGAAATGCCGCGCCATCAATTGTGTTTTTGAATGTTAAAACATCTGTTTTTATATTCATTTTGTATACTTTTGTAAATGTAGCAACTCGTGCTACATTCACATTATTGATGCTTTTAAAACCATACATTCTGCATACAAATTCTTCAATGGTTGTCAATGTTTTTTTCTATATTACAACTGGAAATGTCAGCATTATCTGAAAAGGCTTTTGTATAATCAGTAGAATTTTTTAATATTTTGTACGGAAGTTTCTTGCCTCGCCGATAAAACGCTGGATTAAAATCACATCCAGTGAACGCATGGAACCCTGGTAATGCTGTGCATAAGTCTTTTCCTATTATTTCATATAATTTATTGACATTAATATATCGCTTATCCAGTGCCATGTAAAATGCTAATTTGCAAATTTTTTTTATCTGTTCCATATTGCTTAGCATTATTATTAAAACATCGGCTCTGAATAGCCGAGATTGTCTACCTGGGTTCTAACGGTATAGGTAAGGGCGCAGGTAGTTTAGGTAGATATGCACGGATAAAATGTGTAAGAATTTCTCAATAACTAAATAAAATCAATTTTAACGAAAAAGTTAAAAATATTTTTTTCGTTCACATTTCAGAGATGGCTGCGTAGCCATAAAAAAAAACGTTGATTTTGATAATTGACTTAATGAAAAGTAATTTATAATCAATGATGAAGTTAGTTAAAACAAGGTATGAAATAATAAAAAGAGCCAGCATAATATCCTAAATATTAATTTATCATTTAGCTCGCGAAAATCATTTCTATCTTATTATGTGTTATAAAACAGAAAAATAAAAATGATGATTTTAATGGAAAAATCCAATTCAGGCCATTTAAAATTAATAATGTAGTTAGTTTAATCTATTTGATAAATAAAAAAAAGAGTCAGCAGGATAATTAAGGGTGGAATAATAATTGTCAGCTGAATATTTCATTTAATGGGATTTGACGGGGCTTGAATGGCTACTCAGCAGCTTTTACACCCCTACTGACGACATTACCACCATAAAACAGCTTGCTGACATTTTTTTTATGAATTATTTAATATAAAGAGTAATTTATATAAGTTTCGTGCGACCTGAAATGAGTATAATTACTTTTAAATAAGGTGTATATCGACTGCTGACGTCGAATCCACCGTCATCCATGCTGCTGACTATTTTAGTAATTTTTATTATTATGTAAACAATTACTAGATAAAATATTGAGCGGCCTGATTACATTTTTGAATTTTTTCGTTTCGACATAAACAAAATTTTTTATCTCGCCCGTCCACCCTCCCTGAGCCTGCTGACTTTTATAACACCATATGACTGCTAATAAACATTTAATTTAAATGTAAATTAATCGAACTGAAATGATTGTGTCATTTGCAACGCTGCCTCCCGGACTGTTTTTCTCTGTATCTAAATTAGATTTCGTGTGTTTTATCTGTTAATCTATATCCTTGCCTCCTAATCCACTGTCACAAGCGAGATGCTCGGTATTTAACTGTGATTCAAGAAAAGTGATTCTTTTTCGGTTTTTGGCTGTTCCGGACTGATGTGTTTAGGCTTTAATATGTTTTTAATCTGGTCGTCGTCTTCAGATTCAGCTTCACGTTCAACTTTTTCTACTTCTGGTGGATTTGATTGCTGGATTGTATTTAAATCTATTGTTCACTGTTATTTAAAAATAAAATATGATATGGATTTATTAGGACACAATTTGGAAAAATAGTACATGGGACAAATTTTCGTAAAAACTACCGTCATCACTAATCAGATTAAAATGCCATCATTTCATGCTCTTCATCAGCAGTTTCTCTTCACCGAATGTCGTTTTCCGAAAGTAAATGCACGAGTTAGTATAAAAAATACCCAATTCACTATAGGTGTGTCTATAGTATTTAAAGCGTTCCATCGATTTTTTTCAGGAACCCATTATCAGACCCTGACTTGAAGACAATCGGACCAACTGTGAATGAAATACAGTTTAAGATAAAAATAAAAATATTTTTCCAAATAGATCTGGTCTAGCCATCTTCAATAATTCGCGAACATACTTTATTTTATTTTATTTTTTCAATTTAATCCACAATCATTAAGACTAATTAAGACTAATTGGAAATGTTGCAATTGAAATTTGTTGCACCAGGAATTGATTGTAAGCATGTTGGTTTTTCTTCGTTTTTAGTATAAATATACAGTCTGTCAAGTAAGAGCGTGGTCGTGTTAATTTATAAAAAAAATTATTTTATGAAACTTTCATATTTATATACAGGGTGTCTCAAAAGTAGTGAATCAAACGGCTCACCGAGATAGAGTAGGTCAAGACCTATCGAAATAAACCAACTTTAGTTCCGCGAAAATGTATAATTTTTGAGATATTTGAAAATGAGTGAAAATTCCAAAAATACCGATTTTTAAGTTTTTTTTTTTTTCAATAATTTGATCAATTTATGTTTTGGATCACCTATTACAATTTTTATTGTTACTAGATTATGGTTCTGATGACCACATATGGAAAACCAAAAATAAAAACAAAAAGAAATACAAAAAGTCAGGGTTCAAACTTTTAATTTTATTTCGACTTTTTCGTTAGTGATTATAAAACACCCCATATTTTTAGAAAAAAACCCTTTAAATAAAGCTTAAAATAAGCTTAAAAAACTCTTTAAATAAAGCTCGAAAAAAAAAATTATTTAGTGAAACTTTTAGATAATTAAATTCTCTATCCATGCGTGTGTGTTGCAACTAAAAATATCTTATACTTTCTACGTAGATGCAGGATATTTGCAATTATAAGGTATTTTTTGGGTGCAGATTTCAATGGTATTCTAAACAAATATAATAAAAATAAAAAGTCAAATTTGTTTTTGAAAAGCCAAATATTTTTTTGGTATTTTTTAATTAATTTTGTTTCTCTTAGTTATCGAGTTAATACGCTTTAAAATGCTACGATTTTACAGCTTTGACAGTGAGAATTCTCTTAACTGGCAAAGTCTTTCAAAAACTTCCCTGTTTCATGCGGATTCCAAATTGGTAAGTAACATTAATAACACCCCTAAAACTAAATTATTATCGATGGGTCAAATGCGACAGGTAGTAACAATAAGTGAAATCAATAGAAAACCTGTTTTTGTGTCGGCCGGAATCAAAGTAATTTCTATGGAATTGTTCGGGTCTATTGTTTAAACAATAGACTCATAGCTCAGTTATCTTGCTCTTACGCATGGAGTTAGAGTGGGATGGATAATTTCGTAACCTAACCTTTATTATGCGTTTGAAAAATAATTATACCCAATTTCCAAACTAAATTTAAATATCTTCCTAATAGATAATCAAATAAAACGAAGCATGTTGTAGTGAGTATTTTTTTATTATAACAATTACAAAAGATGCTCAAATTGGCGGCCATTTTGTCTAATACATAAGCGACAACGTTTTAAAAAAGAGCGTTTTAGGCGCCTTAAACTATTTACATTTATTTCGTTGGCTGCTATTGTAAGTCTTCTACGCAATTCTTCCTGGTTTCTAATTGGTTTTTCATAAATTTTATCCATTAAACATCCCCAGTAAAAAAAATCTAACGGATTTAAATCTGGTGACCGTGGTGGCCACAAAATTGGGCCCAGCCGACCAATCCATCGGTTCGGGAATCTTTCATTTAAATATTGCCGTACGGGCACGGCATAATGGGCTGGGCATCCATCATTTTGAAGTCACATTGTATTTTGTAACTCTTCAGGAGTTCCTTCAAGCAGGTCAACCAAATCATTCCGTAGAAAATGTAAATAGTTCTCCCCATTTAAGATAGGAGGCAGTTCTACCGGTCCCAAAATTTTACCATTAAAAATTCCAGCCCATAAATTAATTTTAAATTGATATTGGGACCGTTCTTCGCGCATTTCATGCGGATTCTCGATACTCCAGCTATGCACATTGTGTAGGTTTAGGTAGCCATCCTTGCGACAGGACGATTCGTCGCTCCATAAAACTTTATCAGAAAAATCGGGATCTTCATTGATTTTTTCTATCATTATGCGACAAAATCTCACACGAGCCGCGTAGTCCCTTTGTTGCAATACACGGACAAATATTTAATTATTTTATTTTGCACTAACGATTGAAATAAATATTGTAAACTTTGAATATTTATTAAAAATCCTAGAAAACCGGTTTTGTTCATAGTATCAACGATACGTTTTTTAAATAATTTTATGCTTATTTTTGGCGGGTTATTTCGACGTGTTATTTCTTTTCTAACTTTAACATATAGTTTTAATGATAAAATATAATTTTTTGCTATTTCTAAAAATGAAAAGATTTCGTCATTGTTTTTTAAAGAAAGGGGGAGTTTAAAACCAAATTCACAATGTTTCGTTGAATTCATAATATCGAATAAATCATTCATAATTGTTATAAATTTCACAGTGGCGGTCACGTTTTGAAACTTACGACTGCTTAATAAGTCGTTGCAAAACATTAAAGCTTTCGCCACACTACGACTGAAGAGTTGAACTGCCAAACGCACTTTCATAATCTGATTTCTGAAATGTATATGCCGACTAGTTAATTTATTTGCAAAATTCAATTGTTCATTTGTTTGTAACTTCATCAAAGAAACCAACAAGTACCATTTTATTTCCTCATTGTCACTGTCAAAAAACAATTTCTTATTTTCAAAAGTGTTACGAACTAGTTTCAAAATGTGACTGGGATCTAACAATATTGTTATATTTTCTCCGTTAACTGGATGAGGAAAACACGTTAGTAAGTTGTCGGGGTTTTTCAATTTACAACCCAATAATTCAGCAACATTTAAATTAGTCGGAGAACCGTCAAATGTTAAGTTGACAATTTTCACACCGACTTTATGACATTCTACGAGACATTGCAAAACTAGATCTCTTTTTTGTTCAGCACTGATACTGTTTATAAAGAAGTATCCTACAGGTATTTTCCAATTTTGGTTTATTGACACCACCATAAAAACTAGGGCCTGCGATGCAATTTCATCCTTTATAGGACCGAAACCCGAATTCACAAGACCCTCATATCCTTTTATATTCCAGAGTTTTTGACGGCGAATAGACATTTCGTCAAACACTAAGTTGCATATAAGCTGTTTACCTACTTTTATCCTTTTTAATTTTAAACTACGGAAAGCTTCTACTGTGAAACCTGGCTCTGCCTGTATACTCGAGTACCACCGGCGTAAAGTTCGGATATGAGGAAAAATATTCCCAAAACAGCGTCTAACATATGAATAAGCAGCCGTAGAATGATAATGAAGTGTTAAGGAAAATTTTCTTAAACCAGGACTAAACTTTTGGTTCATTGTGCTCAATTTTGTAAATTTTTTATTAAGTTAATTGAATATTTCAACAACTTCTGCACCACATTTGAGCTTTTCAACTACGTCTTTCTGCAAATTAAATTTATTTTTTAAATGGTCAACTAAGTTTTGAATGGTAACAATTTTATTCTTTAACTTTCGGTTTTCTTTCCGTAATTCAATAGACCGTTTCCTGTAGTTTTCTTTTTGTTGTAACGTTTTACGTAACTTATGTTTTAGTCTAATTTTGCGAGGAGTATCCAAAAGAGATTCATTTTCTGAATTGGAAACGCTTATGGGTGTCACCTCACGTGTATTCGCTTCATAATCCTGTAAATAAAAATACTTATTAAATTATAATACAAGCTAAACTCAGATATAATTTTGTACAGATATGAACTATCTAAGTATTGAAAATAATAATGAACAGTTAAATAATGAAAAATTATGTCAAATATGTATATTTTACGTAACTCACCGTTATAGCACGAGGTACTGCTTTATTTTTTAACTGCCTTCGTCCAGTCTTTCCTATATTAATATACTTAAAATCAAAATGTTTTGAGCATATTTTTGACCACATTGAAGGTAGCCAATCGTCTTCTTTGCGTTCAGATTGGACAAATTTTATCCAAATTTCCCTTTCTTCCTTATTGGGTGGCGGAAAGCTGAAGAATTACATTATATTTTTAATAAAATTAAAAATAAGAGAATAAATAAAATTTATCGATATAATATTGTAAACGAGACGAACATCACTATCACTTAGTAGAGTGATGTTCAAATTTTGCTATTCAACAACAGATGGCGCTAATATTTTATTTCTAGAACATTTGTAACGGGTACAGTCGGGTTTGACTGTCTCCTTTACTCACCAACTAAAAACAGTCAGTATAGCATGAATATCCCAGGGCGCCAGCTACTGCAGAACCTAATGATCAGCGGGAATACCTCAATAAAAATACTTTCGAAAGCTACAAAACATTTATTAATTACCTTTCCTACACATTACAAACAAAAGAAATACTTATACTACTTTACAAATTATTTACAATTTAATCTAAACGTATGACGAAAATATAGTTTCCTTCTACACTATATTGCACTTGCACTTGATAAGCACACCGAAGTGTGTGATTGGGAGAATAAAATTGTGAAGGGGGTACCTCTGATGAAGGTCGCCGTCACCGCCGCCGTCGAGATTATGAGACGCTATGAATGGTCTTCGCAGGATGCCTCACCATCCAATGCCATCCACCTCACCGTCCACCGACGCAACAGCACTAAAGCACGGAGCTGCAGCTGGCTAGTAGCTCGCTGGCCACGCATGTGGTCAGGCCAAAGCTCGTTGAATAAATCGCAATTAGTTACAGACAGAATTTGCCTGTAACACCCCTTGCATACAGACGCCGCTCGCTCAACCGTGATTAAAAATCGTAGTAATAATTTTTCCAAACTTGGAAATTAAATTAATTATTATCTCCGACAATCTGTCTTATCAGTGTGTTACCAAAATGCACAACCGCTTCTTATCACATCTGTCGACCAAGAGCCCTATTCTCTTTCTTCCACCGACACTTTTTACTTTATTTATTTTTATTAATTTTTACTTCACCCGCGTACTGCAGAAAGTATGTACTCTCTTCTAAATTGATCAACTACCACTTAATACTGGACCAATACGTCAGATGGCGTTACTAGTAATGAAAATATGTTCTTTAAAGTGAAGTAATGAATTTTCTGTTACACATTCTGCAGTGATACACGAAAATAAATTTCATTCAAATAAACTATAATATACTTACGAAAAATAACTGACGTTGGTTTCTTACGATTTATATAGACGAGACTTGCATTGTTTCAGTACACAAGTAGGCATTATATATACAAAAAATATTGAAACGTGTAACAGACGTCCGTCGCCACTAGCACTATAAAGTACACTGCAAGAGTTATTGTCAATTGACTGTCCAAACCCTTCTAACTACAAGATGATGTCAATTATTGACATCATCTTGTAGTTAGAAGGGTTTGTACTGCGCGTCCTGTCTATAGGTAGTATATATACACACACCGGCATATTTAGCGGAACATAAAAAGGTTTGATATCAGTATCATATAAGGTTGCTGGCTGGTTTATACGTTATTTAATTTAAAAAGAAATATTTTCAAATTAAAAAAACAACTGAACATCACATTTTATGCAATTGTTTTAATTTTATTCAAATACACCTTATCTGGAGCGAACTTCGAGTATTTCTTCCTTCTGAGTTTGATTTAAAATTTCATTGAAATACTGTTTTTTGTTAATTTTTTTAATCGCGTATCTTTCTGGAGTTGAGGACTGAATTATGCCTGACTTAGCCCCAACGGAGATTGCCAGGGCACTCGAAATGCGAAAAATGGTCAAACCTACAGAGTGATATCCAGAGATCTTCGTCGACCAGTTTCAACGATCCATCGCAGTATCCAACGGTTCAGGAAGACCGGTACTTATGTGAGAAGAGCAGGACAAGGCAGAAAAAGACGCACTTCGAGTAGGGATGATCGTTTCATTCGGCTTCGTGTACGTAGGAACCCCCGTTTGACGGCCGTCCAAGCCCGACATGAGTTAGAAGCAGTGCGGGGTGTAACCGTAAGTGAGCGTACGGTACGAAGAAGGTTCCAAGAAGCTGGTTTGGGTTCATTTGTGCCCGCCAAGGCTCCAAGGCTCGAGGTAAATCATCGTAGAAACAGGTTAACTTTTGCTCAGGAACATCGACTTTGGAATGCGGACCAATGGAGTAAGGTATTGTTTAGTGATGAGTGCAGAATTCTCTTAAATCAAATTGACGGCAGGCAAAGAATATACAGACGCAAAGGAGAACGATACATTCAGACAAATTTTGAAACTACAGTTGCATACGGTGGTGGATCAATAATGGTTTGGGCGGGCATTTGTTTGGGAGCTCGCACAGACTTGGTAGTGATTGACAGAGGGAGTCTGACTGCAGACCGCTATATCAGAGAAATTTTAGAAGAAAATGTCGTACCGTTTGCCCCATATATCGGTGACGATTTTGTTTTTATGCAGGATAATGCTCGTCCGCAAACCGCTCGGGTAACTCAAGCTTATCTTAATGATATGAATATCACTGTTATGGAGTGGCCGGCGAGATCACCGGATATGAACCCAATAGAGCACGTTTGGGACTTGCTGAAAAGAAAAGTTAAGTCCAGAATTTCAGCTCCTGCCAACGTGGGTGAACTGCGAATCGCCGTAGTTGAGGAATGGCGGAGACTATCCCAGGAGACCATCGATAACATCATTCTCAGTATGCCTAGACGGGTAGAAACTTTAATAAGAGCACGTGGAGGAAATACGCGATATTAATCACCATTTTTCTAATTTAATTAATTGTTATTTTAATATTAATTTTCACTTTTCCCGGTTACATGAAAAGTTCAAAAATGTACCATTTTTCACAAATAGCCTTTACTCGCAAAATCTGTTCTTAATGTGATCTCATTTTAAGTAAAACAAATGAAACTTTAAATAACAAAAGAAGTGTAGTAAGTAGATTTTAAAATAAAACCATATATTTTTAATTATGGACCTTTTTTTTGTGTTCCGCTAAATATTGTAGTTGTGTTCCGCCGGTGTGTTTATATTAAATGTCTTTGTTACTACCTGACGCATTTGACCCATCGATAATAATTTAGTTTTAGGGGTGTTATTAATGTTACTTACCAATTTGGAATCCGCATGAAACAGGGAAGTTTTTGAAAGACTTTGCCAGTTAATGGAAAGGTTTTTTTCTAAAAATATGGGGTGTTTTATAATCACTAACGAAAAAGTCGAAATAAAATTAAAAGTTTGAACCCTGACTTTTTGTGTTTCTTTTTGTTTTTATTTTTGGTTTTCCATATGTGGTCATCAGAACCATAATCTAGTAACAATAAAAATTGTAATAGGTGATCCAAAACATAAATTGATCAAATTATTGAAAAAAAAAACTTAAAAATCGGTATTTTTGGAATTTTCACTCATTTTCAAATATCTCAAAAATTATACATTTTCGCGGAACTAAAGTTGGTTTATTTCGATAGGTCTTGACCTACTCTATCTCGGTGAGCCGTTTGATTCACTACTTTTGAGACACCCTGTATACATTGTACACATTACAAACAATGATGCAATTTGGTCAATAATGTGTCCAGTCACCACCGGCGTCGATAATTGCCTGGCATCTCCGAGGCATGCTTTCTACTAATTTGACGGCGTATTCTAGTGGCAAGGATCTCCAGATCCGACGAATTTCGTAAGACAACTGCTTCAAAGTGTATGTGCGTCTTCCACGAAGCTTCTGTTTAATATATGCCCACACATTTTCAATAGGGTTTGCATCGGGCGACTGCGACGGCCAATCCAATGTAACGATGCCAGATTGAGTCTTCCACTGAGTACAGAGCTTGCTGCGGTGTTTAGGATCGTGGTCCTCCTGCAGAATCCAATCTTCATTTTTTGTGATGAACCATCGTTTGGCAGATGGCAGTAAAGCCTTTTTGTAGATTTTTATCATTTTCTCGGCATTTAGGTTGTCAGTAAAGAGGTACAAAGTGCCGAATCCCTGCTTTGAGAAGCAGCCCCAAAGATGCACCTTTATTCCATGTTTTACAGTCCGCTGAACAAGCCTATTGGTGGAAGTTGACCAGGCTCGCGTGAGGACAGAACGTGCCCATATAGAACATTCATCAGTAAAAATGACATTTTTAAAATCTCTATCAATATTCTCATGCGCCCAAGCGAGTCGCTTTGTCACATGTTTTTCAGTCAACAGAGGCTTCTTCATTGTGTTGCGCCATTTCAGATCATGAGTACGAAGAAGGGTTCGGATAGTTTCGTAGGATATATCTAAACCTTTTGCCATTAATTGTGCTTGTCCTTGCCGCAGTGTTAAAGCAGGATTCCGCGAAAACAGATTCACTATTCTTTTTTCATCTTTTTTGTTCACTTTTCCTATCGAACCACGTTCTGGTAAATCATCGACATTTTTAGCCACTTTATATCGCTGTATCCACTTCTGTACAAATGCCTTCGACTTTCCCATATATTTAGCAGCCGCTGATTGCGACATTTTGGGACCTTTCGGGTGGATGCAAAGGAACACAGCCTCGTAGCGCGACGCGTACTTAGCACTCATGGCGTTTAACGTGATTCTCTTTCAAAAGATCAACGACAACTGAACCTTTGTTGACAATGCATCAAGGACAAAGCTTCCCTCTATCGGCTCGCGAAGGAATTAGAGCGAAATCTTTCATTAACTGTCGGTAAAGTCGACCACGCTCTTACTTGACAGACTGTATTTCATATTTTAAATTTTAGGCTGTGGATTTTGTTAAGTAAATAAATGAATATGATCAAAAAATATAACAAAATATAATGAAACATATATGTGTAATAAAATAAAAGTTTTATTCACATAATCGATAGTGATGAGCTTGTCATCACTATGTATTTCGATGGCGTAGCTGCTCCAACTTTTTATGGCCCCGTGTGCCAGGAGCGTTTGTGTTCACTATAGTCGGATCAGTTTTAGCTTCGTGTTTCAAGCGAATCTTTGTGTATTTATTTATAATGGCCCGTATCAGATGCGTTCGGTGGTTTAAGGTGCTTGGTTGATTAAAAAAATTAAAGATGAAAATACCTCCTTCTGAATAAAATATTCCAAAGTATTGACAGTAATATAACTGAAATAGTATTGAGGAGAAAGTCTGATTCCACCACTTTGTTTTATGTTTTGTCTTACAGTTTCTGTGGCGATACATGTTTGTTCTGTATTCTGAGCCTTTCTGTTGTGCTCAAGCTATCCACACATACTTAATTATTTTTTTCAGTTCGAAACGATTAAGTCCGATAGTAAAATAGTAAGCTATAGGTTGTTTAAAATTTTGTTTAAGGCCTCTCACCATAAAAACTAAAGCATGGTCGGCAAATCGGTTTTCCTTATTATTTGCGAACCCTTCGAGAGTATATCTCTGAGCATTATAATGGACCTGAGGGGTCAAGGACATTTCGTCAAATGCCAAACTACACAAGCGATCTGGAATATCTTTTTCTGTAATAGTTTTTTTTAATTTTTTCGAAAATTATTGGGTTTATTCCAGAGCATAATTTTATTTTACTTAATAAACGTTTCATGGCTCTTGCTGAAGGCAGAGTAAAATATTTGTACAGAAGTGCATAACACATTGGGCTCTTTTTATACAAAGAGAAGGAGAGAATTTTTTCTTCGATTGTATAGTGTGCCTTTTGGACGTTTTGGTGTCTGCAACTGCATGTGCATAAATAGTTGAGAAGGTTTTGTCATCCGCTGCATAACTTTTTGGAATGCAGAACTGTAGACAATTTGGTAGCATTATCAAGTCTTGATTTAAATGTGCCAACTTTTTTCCTTAAGCGGCAAACTTCACTCCGCAAGTTTCTTAACTGCATTCGCGTATGATTTTTCTGCGTTTGTACGCCGTATAACCTATAAAATAAAATCAACATTATTTTTTGACGACACGTCAGCCTAGTTGGTAGTGAATATACATGGTGTCCCAGCAATAATGGATAACCTTGCACGTACCTGTAGACAAAGGTAAAGTACCCCTACAAACTGCTTTTATTTTATTTTTTATTTGCACGGAATTTCGAGTTATACTGATTTCAATTTTTTTTGAAAAAAATCCACCAACATTGTTTTGCATACAACGTCGTAAATTATTATTCCATATTTTTTTCTCTCAAACTATTCTACAATGGTAGATCTAATGATATCATACATATGACAATATTGAAGATACACACAGTTTCATAAAAACTATTTTGAAAAATAAAAAAACAGCGAGCTCACATTTAACTCCAAAGTTTGAGCACCTCTGGTATCAAAAAAATGTATGAGTGGCAAGTTCCCTCAAAGTTGGCATATTAACTGGAGATTATAAAATGGTAAAATACATGGGTGCTTATAATTCATAATAAAAAGTTATTGTTACATAAGTGTGATATCAGCTACTTTTACCACATTGTAATATTATTTACGTAAGCTAAAATAAAATAAATAATTTAAAATCAAATATTTTTTATTATTCAAATTAAATGTTCAAATTGTCCGCCTTCTACCCTGATGCATGCTCTGCGCCGTTTAACAAAAGATCTTTAAAGCAGCCGCGCGTATCTTCTCTCGCTTCTCTAATTGATTTGTTGCGCAGCTGCTTCGACGCGTTGTAGTTCGATGATATTCCTTTTTGGTTTTTTATACACAATTTCTTTAAGACAACCCCAGTAAAAGAAATCTAGAGGGTTAAGTTGGGGTGAGCGTGGTTGCCATAAAATTGGACCCAAGCGTCCAATCCACCTATTGGGGAAATTTTCATTTAAGTATTGCCTCATGGGTACAGCATAATAGGCGGGACATCCGTCGTTTTGGAGCCACATGTTTTGTAAAACGGGCTCATTTTCTAATAATCTTGGGAGATCGTTCCTCAAATACTCCAAATATGTTTGCCCATTTAAATTTCCCGGCAGTTCAAATAGGCCAATAATTTTGCCGTTTATTTTGCCACTTCATTAATTATTTTTGAATTGGTACTCGTTTCTGCCCTCGAGCGTCATATGCGGATTGTCTTGTTTCCAACTATGCAAGTTAGCATGCCCGTCTCTATTGTACGAAGACAATAGAGATCACTCCATAATATTTTGTTAAAAAAGTGTCATCTTCATTGATTCTTCTCAGCATTTATCGACAACGGAACGTAGATGCGATAAAATCTTATCTCTGAGCTCTACTGATGCAGTTGAGGTATTGGGAATAATAGTTATACTATGATCATACAATGCTCTTTTTTAGAGATGGCAGTTATCCTTCTTTGTTACTTGTATCGCAATTTTTCACATGTCTAAAAAAAGTCAAAAAGTCGTCCTTTTAAATGTACCCAAACAACTCTTACAACTTGCTTAACTAGATGGGCTTGAAGTCCCTTTGTTGTTTCGTTTCTTTGTTGTTTCGTTCGTTCTAGGGTTGATTCACCATCCAATGAGCGGGCCCACGAGGCGGACCCCCAGGCTGATCCACTCAGGCGTCGAAGAGCCGGCCGACGTGCCCGGGCATATGCTGCGGCGCACGTCGCGTGACAACCTCAGGGCGTCAGAAGGGGACGTGTCTGACGCCCTGAAGCACCCGGCAAGGACGCGTGGCGGCTCACGGTATTCCAGTGGGACGCCATATTTAGTGAGGCGAAGCCATCGCCTTGAGCTGGGTTCGAAGAGAACGCAGCGGTGTGTGGGGATCCGAGGATAAGGCCTCGCTGTGAACTCGGACCCGCACATCACCGCTGATGGTGGAATCCGGGGGGGTTTTAGTGCGTAAATGACATAAAAGGGTTGATTCACCATTTCTGTCAAAGCTAACTATGGAGTTGTGTATAAAGTTTCCCTTGTTCTTAATTTATCTCTAATTACTTGCCGTTTTTGTTTTCTTTTTTAGGATCTTCGTCTTTGATAGATAGATACTTAAGCACTTCAATTTCGTTAGCGTGGAGTCTTAAAAGGTGCCTCGAAAAGTTAGTTACAACTTGTTGGCAATTAAAACAAGCATTTCCTTCAATATTTACGTCTTCAGATTATTTCTCTCTTTTGCTTGATACCTTTTCTGCACTCATTCGCTCCTCATCACTATGAAGATTTTCATTTCTCCTTTATTCAATTAATGTTTCATTTTCTTTATTACTTTCCTCTATATTATCTTTAATTCTTTTCGATGTTACTACTTTGTTTTTCATAATTTGTAACTTCTTTTTTTTATTACTATTTTTTTTTCCATCTTCCTGAAGCAAATGAAACTTTGCTTTTTGGTTTTTCTTTAAATCTTTGGAATCAATTGCCAATGGGTCATCGTAATACTCGTCTTCAGTTACCTATAAGAATAGAAAGTTATATAATACAATCTGAATCACCAGGCGATACACATTGCAAGACCCGTCGATTTGAGACACTTTAAGCTAGGGATATTTTGCCGTTAGATTACCTCTTCACAGCTACCGTTGCTGATAGTCAGTTTTTTTAGGGTCAAATTCAGATCCATCACTAAGTGAGAAGTCGTTATCTTACGAAAAGTCATTTGTTGTCATAATATCAATACTAATCTGTAATATGTACATAATATTCATTCAGCCCCAATATCGAATATAATAATAATAAAAAATAAAAGTGAACTTCGGAATGATTCAAGACAGTTATAAAAAATACCTGTTCATCCTTCTCCACTTCACTCTCTTCGGATATGCTCAGAAGTCCTATATCAATCATGCTCGTAACGGAGATAAATGCAGGTCATCTACCTTGATCCTAGCAAGCCTATCCAACCAATAACTCGAGCGACAAGTGATGCGTTTGTGAGTCGAAGAGTTACCTGTCTCCATACGGGCTTCCATGCGGTTGATGGCACTAGTGGCGTTTGCTATTTTATACCCCTATGTATACCCCTCAATTGGGTCCGTATAGTCTCGACGTTGGCTTTGTCATCTGGAATTAGAGCATCTTTCGACAATTCAGATAAGATCTCTTCCTTATCAAGTTACCTGATATAATTATTCAAAGGCATCTTTGCAAATAAAAACTAACTCACAATCTACTACTGTAAAAATGTTTACGTTGAAATTTCTAATATAAACTATCTGTTATATTATTCACTGTCTATTGTTTACTAGGATATATTCCACAAGAAAACAGATCAATAAAACTTTACATACAATCTCTCTAATCACACGGAGGTACAAAATTTACAAAATATTATCTTAACACAGATTGACTATTGTTTACATATAAATTGTACAAACCTAACTTTCGTTAGTCAAACACTCGGTTTTTCCTTTATATCTATATTTCTTTTTAATAATACAATCCTATGCTCTTGGTCTCTTTGCTAATGATTCTATTTATAAGTGTAATAAAACCGCAGACACAGACACAGATAAAATAAGAGTTACTATCGTAACAGATGCGTCCCATACAAAAGCTAAAATACCTACGCTATAATAGCCTACAAAAGACGCTGCAAGAAGAAACGTACTCTACGGACGCGCGCCGAGAATCGAGATTCCCGCGTAAACAGCGCGATTTCGTCATCGAGCGAAAACGTTAGGGTTGTACAAAATCTCCAAAAAATAAATTAAACAAAATTGCTTAGTCCAAGATTTTTAGATATTCGGTCTGCAAAAACTCCTGCTTATTGATTTTTGGATTGGATTATGTCAGTGCCGCAAGCGCAATTAAAGTTGCCGACGAGTAAAGAAAAACAGCGACGGAACTCAGCAACTATTGATTTTACAAAAAAAAGTTTCATACAAAAATTGTAGAAAATTTCTTGCTCAGTGTAATAACACTGATCTTTTTTTTTTCGATTTCCAAAAATTATCGAGATATTTCTCAAAAACAAAAATTTGTTTTTTTTAATCGACTAATCTCAGCAAATATTAACAATAGAGAAAAAAGTTTAAAATAAAAAAGATGTACAATTTTGTCCTTTTGGTAATTACGTAATAAAATTAAATGGCCTATTATATAAATAATTAGCTAGTTATTATATAAAAAAATATCTATAACTTTCTATATTATTTAAATGTGTTATATTTTTTATTTTTATTTTTTTCATTAGGCATAACAACAGTTAGATAATTTAATTAGAACCTTATTATAAGGTAGCAAGTTATTTATACTTGTTACTAACTCACTACAATAAAACTCATATAATAAAATTGTAGAAGCTACACACAAAAAGCCGGTACGTACGCGCATAGAAACACGACGTGCGTCAACAATCGCAGTACGAGCGCTACTGACTTTGCGGAGTGGCGCGTGGAGGGGGTGGAGAGGGTTATCCGGACGTCTGGCAACCCTATATATAGGTAATTAATATAAGTGTTGAAGAAAAGGAATTTAAATGAATTAAATCAATTAAAAGAAAAGTATTAAATTGGTAAATGTTAAAGAAGAATTTAAATGAATTAAATTAATTAAAATTAAGTAAAAAATATTAAATTGGCAAGGTAATATAAGAATAGTGGATGAAGATTATGTGGAAGTACTTACTTTGGGAAACAAATTTGGAGTTATTTGTGGGAGTTAGGAGGTGAAGTCGGGTGGGGAAATAGTATAACTATTATATATAAACAGAAGCTATGAATTTGCTGAATTCAAAAAGGTATTGCACTTATTTCTACGTGGATTAGATGAAAAGTTTTAAGCTAAACAGATTCTAAAATTTTAAATCACAGAGCACTGTCGGGTGAGACCACTAGTATACAAGGTGAATAATTTAGTTACAAATATTACACAAAAATTTCACTGACTAGTTGACTTATAATGACTGTATCTATGGAAACACTGGTTGGAAAATTAAGGTTTTGGTATCGTCGGAAAGAGGAAGAAACGCACTTATTTGTCCCGCCGAGATCGACCCGTCTTGATGATACCGTTGGGGAGCTGCAGCCCGTCGAAAAATGGCAATTTTCAAATGGCTGCAACTCCGGTTCCTGTTGGCCGATCAGGCTGGGAATTTCGGTGGTGATGTAAAGTGATGGGGTGCTTCCACACGCCCCACTGGAGACGTTCCCACGTGCCCACAAGTGGGACCTGGGTGAGTAGGGTGTTGAAGTTTTCGCTATTGTGTGTGAACCCCTGGGTACATTTTGGTCCGGATTGCTTCTTTATGTTCTTTGATAGTCTATGTATCTTGATCAGATTTTTTATTGGGGGGTCTCCACACAAAAACTCGAGTGGTGGACCGAGAAAGTTGAAGTAGCCACTTTTTCGGCGGTTTTTGGGATGTGCGGTTGTCTTGGTCTCATAGTCAGAATTTGATGTCTGATTCACTGGTTGTTTCAGGATGAGATAATCTACGTCTCTTTTTGGAACGTTGGTTTGTTTTTTTGGAAGTTGGTTTAGATTTTGTTTCAATTTTCTTGTTAACTTTTTTCCACCTGTGCACAATAGGCGTCTGAGTATGTTGAATCCATAATAGGGAATCCCTAATGGATAATCCATCCTATTCTCTACTCCATGAAGCCTCTTTTTAGCATAGTCGTAATTGTCAAGAATATTCTCCTGATTACCACGCCACAACAGCCCTACTTCCCAGCCGTCGACTGTCTATTGAGATGTACTATTCAAAATTTCAAGTGCACCGTCATTATCTTTATGTTTCCGCGTTTGTTCTACTACTCCCAGCGACTCTAAATCCAATAGCGATCTAATAAGATTAGGCATCTCAATACAAAAGTTTACGGTTTCTGGGCCATCACGGGACATGTCAACAGACCATGTACTACCCAACCCAAATCTGTTAAAGAAGCGACTGGACGGCCGGACTTACCCTTTCTCATATCCTGACCGACGATCAGTTCCCAGTTATCCCGTCCTAGTAACAGCAGTGGTCTCGCGTCCCGCATCTCCTCGCATGCGGAGATGCATGGTCAGCAAGGTGGTGGTAGGCTCTTATGATCAACTGGCCCCCACAACTCAACTGTCAAAAATCCTTCACAGTTCGGACTCATACGCTGTGAAAGTGATTATTTGAACCCCGAATATTTATATTTATTTACACATTGGGACCTATTGTCTTTAATTATATGGCCTTTTGCCATTGCAAATGCTAGAGGTTGGATCGGTCCACTCACACCTGTAGCGATTGTTTCATCTATTAGTGAGACCGTCGCACCATCGTCCAATAACGCGTAAGTCTTTATTACACTAAAGACATCCACGGGTAACACTTTTAATAAAGTCTTTGATGCCCTTATGCCTACACTTATCCACGTGTAGAAGCGAGTGATGTCCATAATTACACTTCTTACAATTTTCGCTTCTACAGAATCTGCGAGAATGATTTTTACGAAAACACTTAAAACATAACTTCTTATTTCTAACCAAGTCCCAACGCTTACTTAAGTCCATATTTAAAAATTCACTACACTTGCCCAGTGAGTGGATCTTATTATTACACATATTGCCTGGTTTACACTTTGATTAGTGTAGTGCAAGTGATTAGTGCGAGTGTAGGTGTGTAGTGCGAGTAGTGTCCAATTCACTGCGAGTGCAGGTGATTAGTGCGAGTGCAGGTGTGTAGTGCGAGTAGTGTCTGCAAGTGCAGGTGTGTAGTGCGAGTAGTGTCCAATTTTTGTTTAGGTGCTCTGTTTAGTAAATTCAGTTGGCCGTCGACCAGCAAGTATGGACGAACATCGAGAAGCGCGCTTGCAATTGGAAGAAGTACTGAAAGAAGTATTAAACGTGGTGGTGTCTGAAACCGAAGAACTTTTGGAAGCTGAACTTGCAAGACCAAGAAGAGTATGGGTTCGAAAATGGATTAATAGAAGACCCATTCATGGCGCAAGCTACCAACTCTTTACGGAATTGGCTGTTGAAGATACGACGGAATATTACTGTGCTCTCAGGATGACCGAAGAGTCGTTTAATATACTATTAAACCATGTTGCACCCGTCATACAGAAAAGCGATACATTTATGAGACCTGCTTTGCCGGCGAAAGTGAAATTGCACGCTATTTTATACTTATTGGCTAACGGAATTAGTTTACGCGTCTTGCAACACCTATTCAGGGTACCAAGATCGACAACTTGTAACATCATATCCGAAGTTTGCGATGCTATTTACAACGCACTGAGAGATTACATAAAGGTAGGTAACATTGAAAACATTTTTTTTCTATTAAAGTAGGTTTATTTTTAAATTCAAGATACATATTTGCAATCAACTTATTGGTAAAGGTAGATAACATTAAAAACATTTTTTTCTATTATTGGTTAATACTCGAAACTGCCCGAGCCAATATGTCATCATGGTCTACAATTGACACTTGAGATTCATTGTTTTCAGAGTGTATAGTTATTGCATTGTCGTTGAGACAGTAGTCAGCATCAGAAATGTTATGAATGTCATTAGTAGGATCTGGTGTAGAAGATTGTGGTGGTTGTGTGTAAGGAAAGTCTCGTGGTGTTTGTGTGTAAGGAGAGTCTCGTGGTGTTTGTGTGTAAGGAGAGTGTCGTGGTGGTTGTATGTAAGGAGAGTCTCGTGGTGTTTGTGTGTAAGGAGAGTGTCGTGGTGTTTGTGTGTAAGGAGAGTGTCGTGGTGTTTGTGTGTAAGGAGAGTGTTGTGGTGGTTGTGTGTAAGGAGCGTCTCGTGGTGGTAGTGTGTTAGTCGGTGATGGTGAAGATTGGTACATAGAATTTGGTGATGGGCTATATGCGTAGTTAGATGTTCCGTGGCCCATTTGTTGGAGACGTAAATTACTAAGATAATTTTGGATAAACATCTGTCCTTCTACTGCTTTGTGGATTGGCAAACTTTTAAGCTGGGCAGCTACACTTTTCCCGAATATATCAAACTCTGTTTCTGTTGGCATACGTGTGTTAATTGAGTCGGCCACGTTCTTCACTTTATTCATCAAACGACTGAGGTCCCGTACTGTCCTTTTACGAGGAATCGGCGATTTTCTTTGTTCTTCTTCATCTTGATTAGGTTGAGATTCAGGTGTTGCGTCGGGATTATTTATTTCAGCAGATTGATTGCGTTGGGATGTGGAAGGTTCCTCTCCATCAAGTTGTTCATGTTGAGAATCCAGCTGCTGTAAAACAATACATTTAGATTAACAAAAACCCAAAGCAAAAAGAAATACATATAGTAAACCAACTCTTAAGAGGATTGTGAAGCTGTACCTTTCCATACAAAAAGCGATAATGTTATTTCTCCCCTAAACATAGTCCAATTTTCACAATTTTTGTGCGTTTCACAATTAGGTATATAGGACGATCTCAATATAGGTTAATTTTACTGACATTGTTAGTTCATAAAATGTAATTCTATACTGAGAAATAAATGATCTATCTATCTATCTATCTATCTATCTATCTATAAGATATTAGCATCTAAATATTTACATGTAAATCTAAAGATGCTAATATCTTATATAATAAGCAATATTTTTTTTAAATCAAAACGTACGGACCTAGCTTTTCATTATATCTACAACATGTCCAAAAATTGTGAAGATTGGACTATGTTTAGGGGAGGAAAAACGTTATCGCTTTTTGTATGGAAAGGTACAGCTTCACAATCCTCTTAAAGTCAGAAATAATATTCCCATTTCACTACTATCAAAGAAACTAGTGTCTGTTCCTTAACTTTTTTTTTGTTTTAGGTACCTAACGGCGACGAATGGAAAAGGATTGAAAAAGGCTTCAGAAATTCCTGGAATTTCCCTGGTTGCTCAGGTGCTATAGATGGGAAACACGTTACCGTCAAAGCTCCACCAAACGCAGGAAGTTATTACTTCAACTACAAAAAAAATAACAGCATTGTTCTCATGGCAGTGGCAGATGATGACTACTGTTTTTCATATATTGATGTTGGATGTAACGGGCGTGTATCGGATGGTGGAGTTTTCTCCCATTGTGATCTTAGTCATGCATTGGAAAATAATTTACTGCCCGAAGGTCATGTTCTAGTGGCCGATAATGCGTTTCCTCTAAAACCATATATGATGAAACCATATGGTGGAAACCAATTGACATTTGAACAAAAAAATTTTAATTATAGATTATCACGGGCAAGACGAATCATCGAAAATGCTTTTGGCATCTTAGTAAGTCGATACAGAATTTTCGAAAGGCCCCTACCCTTTTTTCCCAACAAGGTGGTTAAAATCGTAAAAGCCTGTTGCGCCATGCATAACTGGGCGAGAAAAACCAAAGTACCCGTACAGGTCGCCACGGTTGATATCGAAGACACAGAGAATGGAAATTTGATTGAAGGATCCTGGAGAGAAGTGACATCAGATGGACTTATTCCATTGACTATGAGCATGCAGAATAGATCATCTCAAATTGCACAAAACAAACGCAACAATTATGCAAATTATTTTGTAGGAGAAGGTGCAGTCTCTTGGCAGTCTCGAATGATAAATTGAAGTAAAACGTGGTTTTAATTCAATGTTATGTGGTTATGTGTTATTATGTAGTCATGTAATAAAGAATATAAAATAAATAATTTATTTTTACTTACCAAATTACTCCCTGAGTCGCTGCACTGTACATTTACGTCTTTTAAAGCGTCATCTAATAGTTTGAACCACTTTAATGTTGGAATATATATGTCATCTGTTCCTGCTCCAGATTTTGTACTCTGTTTAATTTTCTTGGCCTCTTGCGCATATGTAGACTTCAAGTTTCTTATTTTTGTATACACTTCTTTGCTTCCAAACCCTGGTATGTTCATAGCTTCACTTATACGTATAAGGGCCGCATCTCGGGCTCCCTTAATTTTGTACCTTAATCTAGGGGCTTTACAGTTGTAAAGGCATTCATGTTTTAGATACTCTTGCACAAATTTATAGGTTGTGTCTTCGGTCCATTTTGCCATTTTGTACAACAACAAGCGTCCGACGCTACACACTAAACGCTAAACACTAAACAGTCCTGTCCAGACGTGTTTAGTGGCAGGGACGCTGCGAGTGAGGGGGAAGGGAGGGCCCGCGGGACGTGGCTACTCGCAGTCCACTCGCAAAAAATTAGAACACGCTTCTATTCACTTTACTACACAGCCAACTAATCACTTGCACTAATCAGTCGCTGTCCACACATAGTCACTAATCACCTGCACTAATAACCTGCACTCGCACTAATCAAAGTGTAAACCAGGCTTATCTGTGGGTCAACCTTCTTTGTCTGGGCACCCTCTGCCCGTACGTGCACCCTGCGTGCGGGGCGCGGAGGGTGCGCTCGGGAAGCAGGTAGCGGAGGTGCGTGCCACAATATCAACGGTCGCGCATGTATTGTTGTTGTTGAAGACAATACCCCGTGTTTTGGCGAGGTTTCTACCTTTTTTTTTTCCTTTTTTTTGCAAGGGGAAATTCATCATGAGGATACAGTTCGCTATCCTCATCGTCATGAGTCGTTGTGCTCTCTGTAGGTGTCTGACACTGTCGGCGGAGAGGTCATATGCACATATGGGAGAGCCATAGAGAGCCATTGAGCGGACGACGTTGGCATAAAGTCGTCGGCAACTGGCGCCCGGGCCACCCACATTCGGAAGCAGGCGACTCAGCTACAGCAGCTCCAACTAGTTTGGGAAAGAGAATACGGTATGTGGTCCTTGAAGGACCAGCGGCTATCGAGTGTCAACCCTAGATATTTTAGGTTCGACCCAACTCTGATAGGTACGCCACTGATTGTGAGCTGAAAGTCAGCCGTCGGTTTGTTTCTGGGTCCATGGAAAACCATAGCCTCAGACTTCTCAAGCGCCACTCTCAGGCCTAGGCGCCTGATGCGCCCGACGACCTGGGCGACGCCCGCCGTTGCCAAGATAACGGCCTTTCTGTGGGTTTTGGCGCGCGCGGTTACGAGCCGCGCAGGTTCGCGCCGCGCAGCACCCAATCATATCCTATGTTCCATAGGAGCGGCCCAAGGACTGACCCCTGTGGGACTGCGCACGAAATGCTTTTACTGCGCCAGCCGTTGGGGGTTTGGTACGTAACGGCACGATCGGCCAGATATGCCCCAACCGCTCTCTGCAGGTGCTCCGGGATGCCATGATACTTCATCGCCTCCCGGATGCAACCCCAAGGCAAGGTGTTAAACGCGTTGGCGATGTCGAGAGACACAGCCAACACCACCTCCCCCCGGGCAGTTGCCTCCTCCGTCAGCTGGCGCACACGCACCACCGCGTCGATAGTGGATCGGCCTCGACGAAAACCAAATTGGTATTCGCTGAGATCCGGGCCCATCCAGGTGTTTTGTGATCCGAGCGGTGATTATGCGCTCGAAGAGCTTGCTGAGCTCCTCAAGCAGCACAATAGGCCGATAGGCAGTCGGGGATCTCTTTGAGGCGCAGACTAAGCCGATCACTGAGGCGGCTCATCATCCGCTCCTCAAATTCCTCTAGTGAAGACGGTAGGACGGCTTCTTGAGGTGGTCTCACGCTGATGACGGGAGGTTGCGTCGTCTGTTCGACGCACACTTTCACCACAGCGAGCTCCTTCCGGAGCTCATCCATCTCGGAGCGCAGCTTGGCGTTCTCCCGTCTCAGCACGAGGGTGTCCTCGTTGATGAGTCGGCCCGACAGCGTCATCGCGTCTTCCGATATTGCATCGATCGCCTCTCTTTGAGCCTTAACATAGGTGCCTTTAAGTCTCTTGGAGGTGTCAGCGATCTTAGTCAACACGGATATGCTAGACAATACCCGCGATAAAAGCCGTTGGGATGACTCAGCATCGTCCACGTTCGCCTCGATGGCTCGTGAGCGAGTCGTTCGAGTCTCGGATATCAAGGCGAGCAGCTCCTGCTCCGCTTTCAAATCCTTCTCGGCCCTCTCTATCCTGACTGCGTCGGCCTTCGCCTTTGCGCAGTCAATGAATTCTCCCGTGGTCAGCGGGCGACCACGGGTTCTCTTCTTGAAAGCGGAGGACCGATTAGACCCTTCGCGCTCGCTTTCAGACGTGTCCACCTCAGGTGGACGCGTCCGACTCTTATGCCAAAAACCCCTTTCCTGTTCTCGTCTGTTCCGTCCGACCCGGAACAAGCGGTCATCAGGCTAGCCGAGGAGTCGGAAGGCACTTCCGACTTTGACTGAGCGTTGCCTCCCCGCTGCAACTCAGCAGGACTCTCCTGCCCACCTTCCGCGACAGACGCCGAAGACGTCCTCCGCTCACACGACCGATCGAATTGCACGACCGGCAGTCTCCCTTAAAGACGTCAGATGATTTTTTAAAGAACTCTATATGCGTCCCACGAGTATAGCGGAAATAAATCGTCCATCCGGGTAGTGCCCCCTGTACCCGGATAAGCATAGAATACCCGCTTATGGTATCGGCAGGTAACACAGCGGGGGTGAGTACTAACGACCGCCCAGCGGCCATGCATCCCCTCACGGTGCGCCGCCGCTTGGGATTGGGGTGATTTTTTATAGGCTTTCTTCCTCGCGGTCCAGCCGGTTAAGGCAAGACCCTCGGTTCTCTCCAGGCCGCTAGACATGATCAACGACACCCGGAGCGAATTACGAGATTGGCAGCGGTTCAGACAAGCTGCGTCTAGCTGTGCACTAAAGCACCCACTGAACCCGCTGTTGTGGGCCTTCTTTGTCCCCACCGATCAATCCGATTGGACCGTAAGGAGATCGGTGGAACGAAGCCCTCGGATCGTCGGGGGTAAGCCCCCCCCCCCCCCCCCCCCACCACGACAAGGTCATGGTTGATAGCAGCTTTTTTGGCAGATTGGGTAAAGGGGATGCACTGGGTTTTTGACGGGCCGAAGGTCAGAGACCTTCAGGACCATATTCGATGCGGATTGAATAAATTTGATTTTATGGGCCATAATCTGTGGTTTCTTCGAGGAGTTGGGTGGCTAATTTAATTCTGGGGCAGTGTTGCTTGTCAGTAGCTGAGTGTTTAGTGTTATTGTTATGTCCCGTATCATTGTGCCGTGTGCAGTAAATACATTTAAGCCTGTCTTGGTTGTCCTTATGTGGGCAGTCGGTGAGGGAGTGAGCGGTGGAGGCGCAGTGGGAGCAGGGGTAATTATTCCTAGTGCCGAGCATTTATTCCTAGTGTGGCCGAACTGGAGGCATTTGTGGCATTGGATAACATTTGTGACACTTCCGAGACAATATTGTAAAGACGTTCATTACGGTTATGGAGGGCAAAGCAAGTTCTAAGTTCCTTGATGGGGACTGAATTTTTTTGCACTGCCATTTGCTTGCACTAACTGTTAACTATGTCCGAAGATATTTCGTTTCATCTTGAGAATGTAATCTCATGTATAACTCTCACAAAGCGTCCGCAACAATCAGCACGTGCGATCGCTAACCGCGTAGCGAGCGAATGACTTTAATTAAAATTAAAACACAAATGCGCCCGCCGCCCGCACCTTTCTCGGTCCCCTTTGGCGTCACACCCAGCGCCCCTGTACCGCGCGGGCGAGGACTCATTTCATAGAGTAACTTATTATATATATACAGTAATACCCCGGACTTACGCGATAGGTGGGTCCGAGCGATTGCCGTGTAAGTCGAATTCGCGTAAGTCGGGGTTCAACTTTGCATATAAATACATATAAAGTATGTTTAATCGGGACCAGAATCTAAAGAAAACAATAATTCAGAAGAAAAATGTTTAATAAAATGTAAGATATAATAAAACAATTTACATTGTTATGAATAAAGTAACCTAAACCGAAGTTATTTTGATGTCGAAGGCTTCAGATATTCTAACAATGTTGCCTGACGAGTTGTTTTTCTTCTTCTCACGCAAAATTTCCTCGTAGCATACCAGTAATTTTTTTATTCCCCGTTTTGTAGTAGAAACGCGTTCTTCATTAGAATCTATCTTTTCTAAAATTTGTAACCCCTCTTCAATTGAATTGAGGCCTTCTGTTAAGTTTGCAATTGTCATTTGATTTTCCGATTCAACTGGATCTAGCGAATCAGTTTGTTCAATGTCTTGCTCATGCTTACGCATTTCTATAAGCTCGTCAATTGTTAGCTCTTGATTGTGTGAATCTAGCAATTCTTGAACGTCACTTCTTCTATTATGCTATCGATTTGTTCAGGATCTGACACTGATTCTCCTTGGGTTTCAGTGGTGAAAAAAAATGGACACAGTTTTTTCCAGACGCCATTCAAAGTTTTTTGTGAAACCTCATTCCAAGATTGTCCAATAATTCTTATAGCATCTAAAACATTGAATTGCTTCCAAAAGTCTTTGACAGAAAGCTCATTGTTTTGTCTCATAGCTTCATGTAGATGTGCAAATGATCGCCTTGTGTAGTAAGCTTTAAATGTTTTAATGACTCCCTGGTCCATTGGTTGAAGCAAGCTGGTGCCGAAAAACCGCGTATCTCCGAATTCGCGTAAAACGGGGTAGCGTAAGTCGGGGTATTACTGTATACTCATTTAAACGGTCTGTCTATAGACGTGTACACGCATGGTGTGCCCCGCGCGCACACATTTCGTCTTTATACATCCAGTTTTGACTGTTACAATTTTAATATGTTAAAATGTATGTTTTTATATCTAAGTGCCTTGTAATATGGTGGCCCTTGTTTTCTGTTATAGGGATCTGTCTGTATTTAAAATTAAGGTGTTTTTACATAATTAGGTATTGCATAAATAATTTTACATCTTAATTTTTGGATACCGGATATGTTTTGCTTCTGTAATAAGAAAGCAATGTGGTATATTATGGATGATAATAAAGAAAAATGTAATTAAATATTTGTTTTATTTCAATGCCTATTTTAGAAAAAAAATACACCCCATGTAAATATATGCAGCAAAGAGAACAAGGTTGCCTAAAGAAATTGAATAATTTTTTTATCAATACATATATAATTATTATAGTTTTATTTATTATAGTTTGTGGAAGCATCAACAATGCTTTTTTATTTATGAATTATTTTATCTTAACTTTACGACACTAATGTGTGAAGAAAAAATGTGACGACCATAACCATACGATAATAGCCATATCTGTATTTGCAGGTGCACAATAAAACGAAAATTAATTTGTTATTTATTTACATTTAATTTTGACATTTACAAAATGTTTTACATATATCTATAAATAAATCTACAATTTTAATAAATGTTAATAATTTGTGTAAACCGTATTAGCCTAGTACTTAAAACTGAGTAACGGCATTACATGCGATATCGAACAGACTAGTACTGTCATCAACATATTACATTAGATTACAATGAGGGCAATTTATCATCCATTGAGGTAAAAAAATTCGAGATTTGGATGTGTGAGTATACCATTCAACCGACTTTTTATCTTTGTCGTGGGATAATAGTTCAACTTTAATGTTAATACACTTTAGTTCTCAAACTATCATATAGATGCCGCTAGCAGACTCCTTAATGAAGCTAGTTTGTCATAAAAAGATATGGGAATCCCCGGTATCTGTGACGTAATACCCAAGTCACTGTTATCTGTTTAGTTTTGAGATGAAAACAACTTTAACCCTTAACCACCTACCAGCGGTCACAGAGACCGCAACGAAATTTAAAATTCAACTTTTTCGATGTGTGTGTGTCGTGCGCCCGCGTGCGTCTGTGTACCTTTTCTACCCATCGAACAGAATCGCGCATGCGCTCGGCGAGTGAATATGTACGTGCGTTTGGCTTGGGTAAGTAAAAATATTTTGCTAGCGGTCTCCGTGACCGCACGTAGGTGGTTGTGTGACTTTTTTGTATTTATTTACTTTTATTGTTTTAGTGTAAAAATGAACAAAATGGATGAAAACATACAAAAATGGCTTGAGCAAGAGATGTCAGATGAAGAGGAGATACCGAACGAGGATTGCAGTGACATAGAACCTGATACAAATCAAGATCAAGTGCAGATTAAAGACTGTGAATCTGAATTGGAAGGTGACAATGAAGCGAACAGTTCAGTACAGCCTGGACCCTTAGTCTCTCCAAGACTGCTATCTCGTCCTTGTTCACCACAAGAAAATGATTCAGATTCTGATGATGTTATAACCAAACGAAAATAGGAGTGGACCTACTTGACCAAAGATGTGCAAATTATACTACTTCACGTCGGACACGCAGATGGCCTTTGACTATATTTTATAGACTGTTGGATATATCTGCTTCAAATTGTTATGTTATCAGCTGCAGTAACCAAGCACAAGAGACTACGTCACGATTTAAATTTATCAAAAAATTGGCAGAACAGTTGACAAGACCCCATATGGAACGTCGCGAAAAAAATGCTCACATTCAGAGGGACATCAAAAATTCTATTCGTCGCATTCTTCAGATAAACGAAGAATTACCTGGCACTTCTAGTGCAGAAAAGCTTGAAGTTCGTAAAACATGTTCCAAATGTGATCCGAAAAAAAAACGCAAGACATATTACTTATGTTTCATGTGCAAGGTACCAATTTGTTTAGAATGTTCTCAAAAAATATGCTGTGACTGTCGCGATAAATTGTAACTATTAAGGCCTTGCAATTTTGTTTAGTTTATATTTTTTTTGTTTATATTTTTCTTTTATATCAAAGTTTATTCATTCAAATTAAGAAAAAAAATTAAAATAAGTAAGAAAAATAAGTTCCTAATTATATAGATCTCATTTTGTTAAAGTAGTTATTTTTTGAGTTAGAACTTTAACATCAGTGTTAAATATCGTATGCCAAAAGATTTATTGTGATTTTCTTCCCATTATGTTACTTAAATAAAGCATTAGAGTATAAACAATTATTTCATTTATTCCAGTGTTCCGTTATTGCCATAGATCTGAAAATAATAATAATAATCTAACAGCGGTCTCAGTGACCGCACGTAGGTGGTTAAGGGACAAAAATAGGGGGTAGGTGGTTAAGGGTTAATAATAAAACTATCCTAAAGAAACTTAAAAATATTTATGTCCGATGTAAAGGGGTTCCGAGACGGTCAAGCGGCTTGACAGCAAGCACATAGTAGATTTTTGATTGAGTCAAGCATATTGACCGTTTATGATGTATTGCTTGACGCTTGAGTCGAGCACTTGCAGTAATCGCCATTTAATTTGGTACTTCGGGAACAAGAGTGAGATATTCGGTTCATTTCGGTTTTGGATCTATCGCTGTCATTCAAAACGCACATTATGCGACAAAGGGAACGCTCTACAAAACCAAATATAGCCGATCTTAACCGAAATTGAATGAAGCCCGTCACACACGTAGCTATAATATACATATATTTGTAAATGAAGTTGGTTTCACTTCATTTAATTTGAATTTCCCGCGTTGTAAACTTCTTAGTAGGTATGTAAGTAGTTGTTTATAATTTTAAAAGCGGCTACCTACAACGCGGGAATAACACGAAGGTATAACATTATATGATTGTTAAACGAGACGTGTGAATAAATAATAAATAATTTAAAGCATCAAGAATATAGAAATAATAGCTTTAAATGTTGTTTCTCTTTCAGGTAAGATTAGTATTTGGTATGGTGAAATTGTATAAAAAAGAAAATGTAAAATTATTTTGTTTAATATAAAAATATAATTTCTCTTTCAGAGCAACGCATTTCGGTTTTTTATTTCTACAGTATACAAAATAACACTTATTACATATTAATATAAATTATAGCAAGGCATATTAAGATATATATTCTATACAAATATTGGAGTGAACACACACGCAGCTATAATATATATTTCTATGACGTCACCAACGTATACCGTAATTTATATTATATAGCAAGACATATTACGACCAAATGAAATGAAGGCAAATATATATATTATAGAATCGTCTCCGTGTGTGGTAGCTTGCTATAATATATATTATAAGACGGTATTTTAATATATATTATAGCTACGTTTGTGACGGGCTTGAGCAAAACAAAATAAAATGCTTGTCGCCAAGTCGCTTGACAGTCTTGGAACCCCATAAATCTTAATTAAGAAAAATTGCTCTCACTGTTAAGGTGACATCATATAATATTATTATATTATATAACCAAATGACACTGGCGTCACAAGTATGTTTATTTACACTAAAGAAAATCTATATAAAAAAAAATGTTAAGAGTTAAGGCCACTCTATCTCATTTATTTCTTACATTATATAATTATATATAACATTTATATAGTAACAAGCACCTATAAACTTACGTTTTTAGTGTAAAATATTATATTTTTAACTGCAACTGCATATTAATTCATTTATCCATCACTTCACGCAATGGCACGTCACATATATATTATTTTAAAATATACTTATTATTTGCTATGTTTCACAAATATGTTATCGCGTATACGAGTTTATTTTTTTTTTTTCAAAATTACTAAAAGAATAAATACTATTTGGTATGTAAATTAAGAAGCGGTCACAAAAAGACATTACAAAACTCACCAATTAATGAGTTTACATGATTTTTATTTAATCCATTTTAACATTGACATCCAGACCTAAACTGGTTATTTATAATAATTAATAAAACTATCAAAATGATTGCAAGCGAGTGTTGATTATAATAAAAAGATTGTGTTTCGAAATCATATTTGGTATTGAATCATTTGGAAGCACATGAAAATACTATATGTATACGTTGAGAAGACGGTCCTATGGACTGTTTGTCCGTAAGCACAAAAGTTATATCGTTTGCACTTTATTTTTAATACATTGTTGCTATACAAATTTAAGAAAAAAACAAGTGTATTTAATTTTTTTATAAACTAATAACGATTTATTTTTTGACGCTATCTATTGTCCCTTTTTTTAATTAAATCATTGAAAATATTTCTTGAAAATAAAGAAACTGATCGTACAGTTCTACTATTATCAACGATGTCATGTCATTCGTTACTTACTTTCTATTCAAATCAAAGTCCATTAATTGTAGCGATATTACGTTCAGTTTACAGCGCCATCTATGGACCGTTGCGTCAACTCAAATACAATATATAAAATCATTTAATTTCGGTCTCCATATAATAAGACAGATTTTAAATATTAAAAACTTTTTGGGTAATTATTAAAAAAAAAGACCCAACAAAGATACTGTTAACAATTCATTCAATTGAACATTTTAGACAATCTGAAATGGCTTAGATCGCATAGTAGTATAAAATAGAAAATTACTTAGCAGAATAATTTTACAAGGCACATCAGCAAGGCTCGATAAGAGTTTTACTGGCAACATCGAAGCTTAAAAGACGCGCCTCAAAGGCCACGTAACTAAGCCGGAGGTTATATATTTTTATTTATTTTTAAATTTACGTCCAGCCGCCCGTCAGTTTATGGAACAGTTCGACGTCTAGCGTCTGATTGGCGTCCTTGGACCTCATCGATAGGAAAATGTATCCGCCGATGAACTCGTGAACCACTTTGCAGTCCGCGGATTGCACCGAGAATATTATGTTTCCCTCTTCAAACTGCACCATCATGTGTTTTATCTCCCAGTTGACGTTCCACGCCTGAAATAAATTTATAGCAATAAATGCAAACAGCTTATTAGTTTACGTCCTTGGAGGACGACTACTCGTTTGTATTTACTATGAAAAGGTTTGCATAGAGAATAAGTGAGGGTTTGGTATGAAGTTAGGCGACTTTAAAAGAAGTGAAGTGTGTCGAGTAGGAATTGACCACAATTCCACTGAAACAGACCTTCATAGTGCTGAAGCGCCAGGTCTTGAGGTGGTCTCCGGTGCCGGGGTCGAGGCGCATGATGCGGTTGTTGGCGATGCTGATGATCTCGTCCTTGCGATGGCCCATGAAGCGCACCACGAACAGCGACTGCCCGTGCTCCGCCAGGTTCTGCCACGAGCGGATGTACTGCAGCTTCGCCTCCAGCAGCGGCAGCTCCTTCACGTTCGCGTGGCTCTCCAGCAGCCGCTGCGTGAACTGCGCCATACGAAATGTATTACAAAGGGCAGGCGCTGAGGTGGCTTTGGTTTACTGTAAGGCTAGGGCTTACAGTGAGATGAGAGTCGAAATCGGATTGTGTACCTTGCCCTTGAGTTTTCTTAAGAAGCGAGGCGCTAGATAGTTGTCCGCTTGGATGTGGTCGAGGTGCGGCAGCCTGTGATTGGCGGCGCCGGGCTGAGGCCGCTGCAGCGCTAACAGCGAGCGCACCGCTGCCGCCTCGCTCGCGAACGCCGCGTCCGCGAGCGAGCGGCCGCGCGCGCCTAGTCGACACGCGGCCACCCACTCGGCGTACGAGTCCTCCGTCTCGCACTTGAGCCACATCTCGTGCATGGCGTCCTCGGCGGGCACCTCGAGCTTGATGCAGTAGCGGTTGGACGCGGGGTGCGCGTCGGGCGTCACCTCGGCGCCGCGCAGTTCGACGGCGTGCGTCGGAGCGTCACCGCGCGCCGCGGCGTCGCGAGACGCGTGCACGCGCAGCACGCCGTCACGGCACGACACCCACCCGCGCGTGTAGCCGCGTTTCAACGTAAACCGCTTCGGCCTGCAACCACGCACATTAATTATCTTACATTTATATTATAAATAATTAAAGTTTCTTTGTATGTGGGAGATAATCTCATCCGATATAAAAAATCTTTCAATAGTTAGAATTTCAGGATGAGCATAGGCTAAATATTCCAATTATATTATTCCTATTGGAATATTCCTTTTAGCTTTAAATATCCAACGCTTGATAAAAGTATAATATCAGAATAACAATGTTCTTTTATTTTTAACTCAAAAATCAGAACTTTCTGATTCACCCTAGGGTATGTCAGGAGTTACATCTTTTATTTTTCAAAGCGGACAAAGTCGCGGACACCAGCTAGTATATTCTACAATTACAAATGATTGACGCTCATTTCTGTCTAGTGACAGTGCATTTATTGATTAAAACTGGTCATTAAAATAATTATGTACGAGCTATGACATGAGTTTTGTGGGATTGTAAACGCGCTTTATCATCTGAACATATGTATAAATAAGCCTAATATTAAAATAAGCGTTTTTTGTTTTAAATAATGAATCACACCTTCCAATGGTATAACATAAACTCTTGAATTTAATTGATAAATTTTCTAACATGGGTTTTCAAAGTGGCATTCAGGTACATACAAATACATAATTTAATACAATTAAATATTACTATTTGGGGTAAAAAGTATGTTTCAAAGTACTTTTTGTATTATAAAAATTAATAATAAACATTAATGTTAGATACAAATATTAAATTAAAATGCCAATTAATAAACTTTATGTTAAATAAACATATTATTAATAATAATAAGATTTATAAATCTAATACATGTAATTAAAAATATTACATTAATTCTGTACAGTGCGTGCTTTGTGAGTGAACGGTTATTTGGGTGTAAAAACATTGAAGTAATAATTACATTAAAATACTAGATCGGGTATTTAAATTCTTTTAAATATTGTATAATCATTAAATAAAAGGTGAAATGAAAAGAACAAATATAAATCTGAATGAGATTTTTCTTTTATTTCAAGGTAAGGCTGACGGTCCACTTGATGGTAGGTGGCTACTGACGCCAATAACACAAGTGCTGCAAGTGTGTCGCAGACTACAATAGGACCAAGGATAAGGGATAGGGAAATGAACTCTGGCATGCCTTACTGACTCACCAAAACAATAGCACACGTGCTTGTTATTTCATGGTAGTCTTCTGTAAGGGGGCGGTTACTGCCGCCAGACGGGCTGTCCAAATGACTGCGAAACGCAGTATTCTACACCGCTACTTAGGTTATAGCTGTAATTTCTTTCAATTTTTATTTCTAAAGCTTTTTGTTATATCAATTTAAATGGTCAGTTTATCTTTTCATATGAAAATTTTAATACCCCTTCTACTTTATCAATTGGTACAACTCTTGATGACTTTTATTAAAATTATTAACTGAAGATATACAATTATTATATGTATAATGCAGCTAAACATTACAATATTAAATCTCAACTTAATCTTGAAATTTTGAACATAATTTGTGAAATATATGTTCAAAATTTCTTGGTCGACCAGTCGATATTGTGAATTATTACTTCAATTTTAACGTTTTTTTTTTTTTGGATAATTGGGGAACCAAATTGAATGATATTCTTACGCCACAGAACAGAAATCGTTGTTACACTTGCTTTGTTGTGAACACGTCGCGCACCGTAACGTCATGGTGGAAGAAAAATTAAGACGCATTAAATTCATATTTTTGATTAAATATAATACAAATACATCGATAGAAAGAACACGAATAGATAGATGAATTTTGATGAAATGAAGAAAACATTACTTATAGCGAATTATATATATGATTGATAAATATAATAGACACAACCTGAACACCTGAAGGAGTTGGTGGCAAAGAAGTGCAAGTATTTTAGAAATGCTGATATTTTGATACTACGCAATATTCAAGGCCTATAGCAAGTCTATAGACTCCCTAATGGCTGTCTTAACTACTAGTTATAATAGCTGGGACTGACTATACAACATCATTGCACAAATTATTTACCACTTATTTAAAAATCACTTATTCTAACTATGGCTGGTGATAATCACCCTAAATTCTGTACAATATCAAAATTTTGCATTATTGCAGACTGACGTCTTCAAATACAGCCCGCATCAATATTTTTTCTACAAGTAACTCAATTTGAATAGCATTTCAAGGAAAGACTAAACTTTCACCAATAAAATTAAATAATTGCATATAATGTATATTATATCACATTCATCATACTAATGTGCTTGAATACTTTCCATTTTTTAAGAAAATGAATAATAATTGGGCGCCTGAGGTATACCTGAGGTACTTGAGGTATCCGGCGAGCTCTGGCACGTGCGTGATGTCAGAGTGCGGCGGAGGTCCGCCCTCTAGCGCGGCCTGCAGCTCACTGAGCGCCGCGTCGATCTCGTCTTCGGGCCCACCCCCGCCACTTCCCGAACCCTCCGCCTCCACCTCAGCCCCTCCCCCGGCTAACGTCTGCAGCTCGATTTGCAGCTGAAAGTCATTAATACTATGGTTTCACATTCACTTTATGTAAAAGCTTAAAACGATCCACTGCAATGTCATCATTATCTCGGCTGTAGGACGTCCACTGTTGGACATCAGGTCTTTTGTCCACAAGGTGGACAGAAGGTTGCTTCTGACAGGTCTAATTGGAAAATTATGGCGGCGGCCTATGTCCAACTGTGCTTGCCAGTCCGTGGCCTTTACTCGAGAACCTCCGTACTATATGTCCTGCCCGCAAACACTTCAACTCACTGATCCGTCGGGTTATGTCTACTATACGAAAACTAATGTTTGCAATGTAACCCTGAGCACAGCCCTTTCCATAGCTCGTTGAGCCTTCTTACGAGGCCCATAGTTAGAGACCACGTTTCAGCGCCATATGTCATCACTGGCAACACACATTGGTCGAGAAGTGATTAGTATCTACTGATCCCATAAAAAGCCGGATCAACAGCAACCCAGAACACTATACTCTATAAGAGGCAATATGTGTGTGTACCTGTAGAGCGGCGAAGAGCAGCATCTCCTCCTCAGTGCAGTGCAACTCCTGGTTGAGAATCTGCCAGCGCGCCTGCTGGTAGAGCTGGTTGAGGCGCGGCGCGTCCTGCGCGCGCGCACTTAGGTCGAAGAACGAGTAGAACTTGAAGCGCAGCTGCAGCGTGTCCCACTCGCGGATGTACTGCTCCATTATCGACAGCGACGAGTCCAACCATCTATTCATATTTCAAACATTGAAATTTAGCTTTTAATTTAGAATATTACTACACAGACCACACGCCGCTTAACAGTTTAAGGCTGCGCGCGTAATCACCGTAGCAATATTTGCCCCGAGCATTGGAATAGTGTATTTTTTTTTAATCATATAAAATGGACCTTAGTACATATTTTATAATTTTTTTTTTTTTTTTACATATTAAGCATTGAAATTTCATGTACACATATTGTTTTTTCAACGATCGCTATGAATTTATAGAAATGGCACAAAATATAAAGCACAAAATGCAACATTTCATAAGTAGGGAACATTTTTGTAATTGCGATATTTTTTTAAATACATTTCTAATAATTTTTCACAAGTAAATAAACGACCAAAAATGACTTGATAGATAGTAAAATTAAGGAAAATACGAGTCACTAAAAACAGAATTTTACATATTTTGTAAAAAGTCATGGTCTTTTTATGTATTGCTGCGACCAATAATAATTAACAAGTTATTGTGGAATTACGTTGTATGGAATTGGCAAGGGAGCTCTTAAAACAAACATACCCGACATTCATTCGAGCGCGTTCCATTAGAGACTTGGGCGTGAGCAGAGACTCTCTGGATTGCGAGTCTGGTGCTATTGGGGAGTCGGCCAAAGACATGTCGCCCAGCGAGTCCAAGGCGTCCAGCGACGCGGCCCTCGGTGGTGTACTGCAGTATCCGCCGTCGCTGGATCCGTCGCTTTGGGTGCTGTAAATGTGCCCACCGTAGCGTCGCAATGTGCCATTCTGTAACGGAGATTTATAAATATCAAAAATGGTTAAACATTTGGTGTATTTTGTGAATAACCAGGGCCACTAAATTCATGATACAGTTTACATAGTCCTAAATATCATGTCTTACATTTGTTCACAATAATTTTACTTCAAATGATGTACATATATTACAAAAGAAACCATTACCTGTTGAGAAGCGACCGGTGTAGCAGACTGTGACCTCGGAGGCGGTGGAGTGGCCGGACATCCGTTTGATTTGTCCAAACTGTTCGACGACCCTCTAGTTGCAGCTATAAACGTATTCGTGTCCGGCGGTTGTGTGGATCTTATTCTCTTTGCTTCTTTTAAATTCTGATAGTTCTGTTTGAGGTGTGACGGCTCTAATGGGTAACACAGAGATAGTTCTTCCGGGTGCCTTATACCTGAAAATCATACGTAGAAAAAATACATGTTTGTTGCTCGAAGTAGTTATGATATAAAAGAATGGGTGGTTAAAGTTATTCTCTTTCCATGTGAATCATGCTTTCCCAAAAATTGCAATTAAAATGATGATCCGAAATGGCGTCGTAAAAATTTAATTTATTGACTTACTATGTAAAAAAAAGTAATAAAAAAAATCCGTTAGAGAAACAGGATCGATGGATTATATGGATTTGACTACTTAAGCGTGTATTTTGTAGCGAATTTATACTTTTTCTATTTCTTGCAACAAATAAGACAGACTTCGTGAACAGTAAACTATAAATCTTAGTTAATCAATTACCAAACTAGCTAACTTATTAGCCTTGTTACTTTTAGGTACCTTGTTAATTACATACAATACATTATGACTTACGACTCTTAGGAGTCGAATAAAAGGAACGCTAAAAGAACGAAGTAATACGGCCGCCCAACAATAACCGACTGTGATCACCTTATTGTCTCAAATGATTTTAATCCGCATTTTTAACATAAGTGAACCTAATAATTTACTTACCGAGTCCTTTACACAGTTGTACAACCGCGCTGAACGTGTCAATAGAGAAGTCGATCTTGCAGTCAATATATCTGAGGTCTGGCAGCTGGATTCTGAGGGGTTTGTGCATCGGCGTGAAGTGGAGAACAGCGTCCGCGTGAACTCCATATTGGTCGAGTGTGTGTTTCGGTCTGGACAGCCATTTGTTTCGGTTAGGCCACCACAGCGCGTGGTCTGACCAATCTTTTTTGAATTCTGAAATGGATAATTTTAAATGCGTTACAACACTGATATTTAGTAAACTAAGAGATATTTAGAAATACTGCATTAATTTCTTATTTTATAATAGTAACAGTATAAATGGGCTACAATTATTATATGTGTAACACAGTCTGTCTGTGGCGTTTTTTCGCCTAAACCATTGAACCATGAAATTTAGTACGAGGTTAGATTAATTAAACCCCAAAAAGATATCCTCTTCGCGGGTGATGTTGATGACAAAAGCTAGTAACAAAAAAAACAACTTAATGTAACATTTCCACAAAAAAGTGATAAAAAAACTGTTCAGTTCTCAAACTCAACAATTAGTAAAACGTGATAAAATCAAGACTCCATCCGCTTCAAAAATCATTGACACAAGAAAAAAAAAGTTAGAAAGCGAGATCACTAACCCCCCCGCTGACGTCATAACCGTCGGTATGATTTCGCACTTCGGACGATCTTTGAAGACTCCTCAATTTGAGAGATGAGAGGGGAGAGGAAGACCCAGTTGTACTGGTTTATGTGTCAAGTCGTGAGCGTTCATTTTGCTTCTGTTGTACATGAGTCACGCTGAAGCTGGTTTTAAAGGGTACTTACTGGCAGACTGAACTATTATATCTAATTACAGAGATAGCGATGAGTCATAGTTTTACCACAAAAAAAACCCTATGAATACTGTTACGTGCTTACGTTTGCAACTGATTCATTGTATGCGGCCTCAGTACATTGTAATTTAATAATTATTACACACATTATTTGCAACGTTGTTGACTATTCGCGTGGTTTTACAGAAACTACTAGACTACAACATTAAGAGCTAACAGAGAATAAACCTGCTTTGGAGTTTAAAAGCAAAAAAATATGTGCATAAGTATTTCTAATATTGTAGCAGTTTTGATGTTAGTACTCAATCAGGCGTAAACCCGACACATTTTTATTTATGGAGAGCAAACCTATCTAATAAAAAATATTAAAAAAATTGGTACAAATTCAATATTTTTTAAAATTTATAACAAGTTTGTTTAGAACTCAGCAAGAGAAGTCGCAAGCTGAGTCGTGTAGTAATCTCTGTGTAATTAATTTTTTTTAATTATCCCCAATTTAATATTGAATCTGATGATTGTGAGAACACAAAACACTTAAGACAACGCACAGCCTTAGACAGTATCTAACTAGAAGAATAGGGCTCTCTTAAGACCGATTAAATGCGAAATTACATGTCAATATCTATTGACTATTATTAATAAAATTATTGCTTCACATGTAAAAACTTGTGTTTATATTATTAGTATTAGTATTCCAAGACATATCATGTATATTATTAACAGTGAGAGTAAGGTGTATCCCTAAAAGTGGGGCCACATTATTGACGCAAAGTAGGCTCTCAAGACAATTTACAAACACGGAATTTTTGCAACCCGTTTAACGGCCAATGAATGCGCGCGCATATAAAATCCAACCAAACATACACATTCTATGTTGACACAGCTAACTGACAAGCGATAAGTAATGTACACTAGCCGCATCACTTTCTCAACAAAAAATGACCACCAACATCGATACAAACTATAAGCCGATGGAAAACTATGAAATGCTACATGTCATGTTTATAGGTATAGTCGTAAAAGTGAAGCCTGCATGATCGACTTTAAAGGTTTACACATTGGACCGTGACACCCACGGGACCACAGCACCTAAAAGATTCATTAAGTTTACCTTGTGATATTTGTGTAAGAATCACAAGAATTATTGTTAAAACAATCCATCAACACGGCATTAGTACGCCGGCCGTGTAGTGACTGACCTTAAACGCTAAGGTTAAGATATACATATTACTAACAGCTTTCCGTAGCAAACTTTGTGTCGAGTTAGTTAATAAAGTTACGAGTAACGAGCCTTCCATATGGAGCCTTCCACTAAGATCATCCGACAACGGGGATAGAGCCACAACAACAGGGATAAAATCCAAGGAGATTGGTGCATGACTGTTGGACTTAGGCCATTTTAATAGAGTTTTACTACGTAGGATCTAAATCGAAGGATATAATATCGTTTTTTTTTTAAACATAACAAGGAAGTATCTTTATCTCTATGGCTTAATGCACTGATTGATATTGATTAATTGTAGTATAACATAATATAGAGCTTGGATCTTGGTATTGTATTTTGTAATTCTTAACGACAATTTACTACAAGTAAGATATTATATGTGAAGGCTGGATTTATTTGGATGACGCGTTTTAATAGAAACAATATAATTGTCTGATTAGGCAAATCAAATATCTTTCTAAAAGTTTAAAATGTTTAATTTCATTTAAATAAAATTATAATCAACTAAAAAGTCACACGTCGAACAGTGAAGTTCAAGCAAACACTTTTGTTTGAAACCATGCAGATAGTTGACAAAAACTTTGAATATAAAACAAAGAAATTGCGTGTGGATTGTCATTAATTTATCGCCAATTGTCGCAATGAAGCACTGTCGTGCGACAGCAGTACGTAGTTTCAATGACGTGATTGTATTGTTCCTTTTCAGGCAAAGGATGGATCGATTAGAAATGATTACCATAAATCTCAACCGTATTATAATCAACGTTCCTTGTTAGGAGAACTATATAGTTGTACGATATTAAATATTATTCTATTATCATAAACCTATATCTGGGCGGTTTCACAATCTAAACATCTGGATATAAAAAAAATATCGTAGATTACTCTATGAAAATATAAAACCTGCCAAAACATAAGCTGTAACTTAACAAAATTAACTAATCTTAATTCTTAATTTATGTAAAAGGCGATGTGTGTATGTCTCCTATAGACTCCAAAACCGGTGAACCGATTTTGATGAAACTTTCAGACAATCTTCAGATTATAGTCCAGCGGGTGTTCCTGTGAAGTTTGGTAGCGATCGGACGCGGACCAAGTCGCGGGCAAATACTAGTTAATTTATAAAGACCATTTGCTGAAACGCTTTTGATGAATAAATAACGAACAACTTAGTCAAAATTCGTAAAATAGACTAAAATCTAAGTTAAGCCCGTGGTTTTACGAAAATACATTCCAAGTTTGTACGATATTCCTTGCTTTATTTAAGACTAGCTGTTGCAAGCGACTTCGTCCGCGTAACTTTATAAAATATAGACTATGTTATTCGCTGACAATGTAGCTTTCTCTAGGTGAAAGAATTTTTAAAATCGGTCCAGTAGTTTTTGAGTTTATTCATTACAAACAAAAATATAAAAATTAAATTTTTCTCTATAATATTATATTAGTAGTTATAGATTTCGCGTTTCAACCACATGTATTCGCGTGTAAAGTGGTCTTTTTAACAGTAGGAGTTAAATCATCTAGTGCTATTGCAAATCTTCTTTAGGTAGATTTTAAGTAATAACAATTAAAAAAAAAGTTTTTTAGCAAAGTGAAAGATGATATCACACTTCCAAATGACCTTCTACAATCACGCGATGTATTAATCAGAATTACAAAACACATCTGTTAAAATAATTTCAAAGGCCAATCTGCGGTTGTGTATTATTGTTCTGCATCGAGTTCAATGGCGAAGATAGTGTGAATAAATGGAGCAGTGGGTATTGTAACAGTATGTAGTATAAATAAACGAAGAAAAAAGATAAAAAATGGTAGCATTAAGTACTTTCGAAACTTTAGTGCAGGTTTAGTGAAATAATGTAACTACTAGTATTTGGTCTTTAACATCAGGCATAAGTGAAAAAGGAATGGGGGAGAGTGACAAGAGCAATTTCTATACTTTAACTCACAGATTATTATTTTGGTGTTACAAGTAAAGAAAATGCCAGCGTGATGCATGTCTAAATTCTATATTACAATGAATTTTACAATCTACATATTCTATCCGCAACAAAAATTTCAAGTGTTTTGTTAACATTAAGGAAAATAACTAAATGACAAACGATTGAGTATCAAGACATTAAATAATCGTACACGGTCGTTTAATTAGAGTTGATTGCAAACGTTGTTACAAGACCATTAAAATACATTATGGCCGCATTCTCTGCATTTTCGTCGCGATAAAGTAAACAGCTAAGAACCAACTATATTGTTTATTTGTCGCCATTATCGTCTGCGTCGTCGGTCTACCGGTAACAATGAACATAGATAGTCAATTCGACTCCTGCGCACCCACTAGCGCCATATTCGTCTCGAGATAGACGCGTTTGGTATCCGCCGCGCTTGCTCTTTAGCCACGCCGATCACGTACCTACACCGATTTCTTGCCTTCGCTTATTTCGACTTTGGCATTCTGAAAATTCCACAGTTGGAAACATGTGTTTAACATGTAAACTTCGATTGGAGTAATGTTTTTCCACACAGGGCGGGCACTCACATAAAAAGTATATTGTAATGAGGACAGTTACTGGGATCGCTTGTTAAACATGGCACTAATGATCAGTGTTTTACTAGGATTACTGGGAACAGTATGAGAAACACGCTCTCGCAATTATTTTGCTTTTGAATAAAATTGTTTGTCAGAATCTGTAGCCTTCCTAAACGAACATTCATAGATATATCTATCTCTAACTATGCTCAAGGATCGTACGACATCGATTTATGTTTATTTAAATGTCAATGGCCAATACTTTGCGTCGTAAGATGTCTTCTACTGTCTGACATTGAATTTAAAAATTTTATCGTCCTTAAAGAGCAGTTAACGTACAAAAGCAGTGGTTCTTAACTTTTTATCGACGGCAATAACCAAGTCGAGATTCCCATAAATACGGCCCCTCTTAAAGATCGATAAACTATATATTATAAATTATTATTTTATTACACGTACGTGCAATCGTTTTCCTTCTAGTAATCTAATTAGTTATTCCAGTTGTTACTCGTGTTTCGCTTTATATGGTTTACGTGGCCAATGTCGAGGCACCTATGCAATACTTTTATGGTAAGGAACTGTACTAGATCAACTGGAGTTTACTCTTGAATGTTTCAAAGATGCGAACGTCGAACGTATCGAATCTAACTTCGTCCGATATTGCTCTGCGGTCGCACATATTCTTTTTGCACTTTAAACGGAATCGTTCAATGTAAAGCGAACATAATCGCAATCTAATCTCGATCGCTGTGCACCGTGTCCATTTATTTTCTATATGCACACTTCGAATGGTTCTCAGTTATTTGCGTTTCAATTTCCATTAGTTCACGGAAGAACCGAACATAGACGGATAGTTGGCATCTTAACAAGGGTATAATGCTTATCAAAACACTTTTTGTTGGCGACAGGATATCGCGATACATACAGTTTTTCGTAGAGATCAAAGAATTTAGATTGTTAAGCACTTGTATAAACAACACGCGAGTAGAAAAGAGTGTTGCAATAATTTAAATTTATTCACGTGTTCACAAGAAAAATATTTCCATTGGGAGCGTCATGTCGTAACTTTCCTAACAAAGTAATTAAGACCGTTATTACTGGTTTTATCGACGGTTATCTGGGACATGTTTATTTTTGGCGAAGCCCGTCTTTAGCGAACACCTCGACGCAGTATACTAATACGAGGGGTGTTCAATAAAAAGTTAGAATGACAGACGCAGTTATTTTTTGATACAACTTATTTTATTTTTCAACAGTCACCTTTTAAGTTAATACACTTGATATTTCTTTTTTCTAGACTTAAAATTCCCTTAGTAAAAAATTCTTTATTCTGAGCCTCTAAAAAACCGTGTACTGCGGCGACTACTGCCTCATCGTCTTAAATTTTTTTGGCCTCTGAGGTACTCTTTCAACCGCGAAAAACGATAGAAATCACTAGGGGCGAGGTCCGGTGAATATGGAGGATGTTCCATCAGTACAAAGCCAGCATCTTCAATGGCGTTATCTTGGTGAAACAAAACAACTGTCAGTTTGCCTCGCCGTTTCTCGCGTATTTCGTTGCGCAATTTTTTTATTTGTCCTGCATATAAATTCCTCATAACAGTGGCTCCATGAAAACAAACAAATGTACTACAGCAGAAAACAAATGAATACAATTTTTAAAATACAAATGAAAAGGCTTATAACAAAGGCTAGGCTTTGTCTGCCAGTATCAATTTTTTTTTCTTACCAAAGAGTGTATTTCATTCTCACTTTTTATTGAACACCCCTAGTATGTGTTGACAACTTAATATCGAAGCCGAATATTTAAACAAAAAATATTATAATGATCATTTCTTTTACAATAAGCTTTCTGTTGTGGTATCAATGCTGTTTGTTTTTTTTTTTGTATTTGTAAAAAAAATGGGCGAAAAAGCTGCTAAGGTGTGAAAGGTTCCATTATCTAGGTGCAATTGGATTTCCAAAATTCTACTCTTTTTGCTTCAGACAAACGGCGTAAAAATTCTATGTAATACACACTTTATTATCTTATTGTACAGTGTGAAATTTGTCTTAAAATCAAGAAGAATCTTAAAAATTCACTATTCACTAATTTGTTTAATTTGTAATTTGTCAATTAAGCATAAATTTGGCCAAAAATTGATTAATGTATTAATAATAAACACGTCCACCAACCTAAAAAACATAAATAAATTTTTACAATGACGTATTTAAATAAAAAAAATACAGGTATTTTATACTCAGCCTTGTAACGGTATAAAATCCCGTACATAATTAAATATTGAATTCTTTATAAAATTATAGTAGTTTCGTATATGAAACTCCTATAAAATTATTGTTTTTGTTCAATTACCTTTCGTATAATTATTAATTTAAACGGGAGTCAGGTAGTACGAAGCGCGATGTATTGTCCTACCTTAATTTAAAAATTCATCATGCGCTTCGATATGACCTTATTTGGTAATGTTGGCCTTCATTTCTCATTACCCGCGTAATTAGTTATTTTATTACCCACAAAAATTATCAAAATCTATATGCGAGGGGGGCGCGTCTCGCCCCACCCCGCGGCCTTTTAAATACGGAGCACGCCACGCTCGGTGCCAATGGAATTACGAGTATCAAATTTGAAATAGTCGCAGGCTGCGCCTCGCGCCTTTTGCATAATAATTAGCTGTTATATTAGTGCCACTTATCTACGCCCCAAATTAGGGTAAGTCTTTTATCCGTCTCAGCTAAGCCTAGCTTCATTGTTCTAGCCAGCTTATTTAGCTCATTGTGTATATTGTGTATGCTTGTGTGCCGACTCCTTACAGCTTCAGACAGCCTGCCTGTTGACCGGACGAGGGCGACCGACCGTCGCCGCCGTCCGCTTAATATTGTAAATCGTTAAATAATAGCTATTCCTATTTCTTTTTAATTGTAAAGGTCTCGCGCCACCGGCCAGTAGTTGCTTGTATTGCTATTGGTGTTCGCCCGGGCCGGTGGGTACGCGAGACCTTTCTAAAGAAGCATCGTTGTACACCGGCACAATACTGGCATATTCCAGGGTTCGACGTTCGGGTTGAAGTCCCGCTCCAACTTCGACGTTCGGGTTGAAGTCCCGCTCCAACTTCGACTTACGGGTTGACGAGCCAGCCATATTCTAACAAACGGGTTGACGAGCCAGCCACACTCGGAGGTTCTTCTGGAGGTTCCGAGGTTCCGAGCCACACTCGCCGCTTCTTCGTCCCGGCTGAAGACTCCGGGGAAGCAGCTGCTTGGGCTGACGCCGCTCGCCGCCACCCGCTGCTGACCTTCGTAGCCGGACCAACTTACCCACCGGCTCCTGACGTCGTGCGGCACACCAAAGTTAGGTTTCCCCCCCTTTTTCGTATCGGGTCAACGAGCGAGCTAGAGGCTGTATCGTGAATTACCGACTTTCAATAATCCACTTCCCTGATCTCTTAACCTATAAGAATGGTACTCTGTGAATTGTATCCCACGTGTAATTTGTAAGTGTTAATTAAATAATTGTTCGCGGAAGAGTCTCATCTTTAATTTATCATCCCGTTTCCCCAAGTTTTTTTTCCCACACCGCGACATTGGCGCCCAACGCTTTTTTTACCCACCGTGACAGCCTTCGTATGTACCAATGCAAAAGAGTGACTAAAAATTCTAAGTTACATTGCCGCACATCAAACTAGATACACCAGCATATACATATCATTCAGGTCTCTTAAATGTATGATACACTTAAGAGGCGTAAATGATACATTAACGTCAGAAGATAAGGCAAACTCAACTATGTTTTTAAATTATCTTAATGTTTTAATCTTGGATCAACCAGGTTTAGTTGAATTACCAGTTTAAAATACAAAAACAGCGAAGGGAATCGGTCAGTCTTCCATTGGTTTCTTAGATACTATCGTGTAGGCAAGGATTGAAACCGTGGAATGGTTTGTAAGTAATGTTTGCGATAAATTATTAAATTAAATAATAAGTCAGATTCAGCAATAGACGAACAGTGATCGCATTTAATAAATAGATTTGTTATGGCCAGGAATCTGGAACGATCGCTTAACTATATAATAAATTACGAATGTAGGGCATCTTGCAGATGTTATTGCACAACTATGTTGCAAATTCAAATAACTACGTTCTTTAGGTGATGAACTGTTCATGTTGCCCTATTTTTACACTAGTATTTAAAAAGCAGTTTATTGAATTCCTTTGAATTAAATTTATACTTGAAGTAGTATTAGTATCTTTGAAAGCATATGAAGATTCTGTGTCAATCATGTAGTTGTTCTGTAATCAGGTCGACGTTAACGGCAGCGACAGGAGTTTTAATTGAGACTTGAGAACCACTTGATTTATAGATTATTATAATATCATTTGTATTTTTTTTTCGTTTTCAATGTGGTATAGCATAAACGTTTGTTTTGAGATCGCTGTTCTCATTTGTAGATAACGCGAAAATAAAAAATAAACATAAATAGTCGGTAATATCAAATGTCGGATTTTTCCTATCCCTGGTTAAATCTGATTCCTATTAAGAAGTTAGGCTCTGTTCTTTCTCTAATCTTCCCAACGCTCTGATGATTTTGAAACTATAGACGCTATATTTTCACTGTTCTAGTTATCGATGGATACCGCCTTTCATCTAAACACAAATATTACATAATATTTTAAAAATAATCTTATGATGACCTTGTTAATACCAATTTAATTTGTTAATATCAATGTTAATAACAATTCGTGTGTTGCCCCCTATGTCAAAAGCAAATTGAAGTAATTGCACCCATACTCGTAGTTAACATCTAAAAGGAAAATTATGTATTACGTAAAGGAAAAGATATACAGAGTCTTTCATTAAATGTTCCTTTAAGCCATCTAAGGTAAACGAATGTGAATTTTAATAGTATGCAAGTGGCTATCGTTTAGAAAACAGAAGTTTATCTACAGCTTAGCGCGAGAAGCTTTTGCTTACAGAAACGGTATACAAAGTAAACATAAAACAGACAAAGTAATTAAACCGACCGTTATCTTTACCGATAGAAAACAAATTACGTAAATAAAACACGAGCAAACATAAGATTTTTTTATACGATACTACTTAGCTGTGCCCGCGACTTCGTAAGCGCTGTAGTTAGTTCGTTTTTTAAAATCCCACAGGAACCTAATATTTTTTTTCAGGATAAAAAGTAAGTATGCTATAAAATGTTAATCCAAGTAACAAACTATCTTGTGTGTGCTAAATTTTATGAAAATCCGTTCACCCGTTTGTGTGTGATTTAGCAACAATCATACAAATATTATTAGCGACCCGCTCCCGGCTTCACCCACCAAAAAACCTAATTAGGTTTTATTATATAAGAATTGCCTGAAAAATTATTCAACTGATTATCAAATTTCGTTGCGTGTTTTAGGAGGAGTTAGCGGCCATGTATACAGATTCGGAAAGCGACTGTAAATTATACTGCGTAAAGAAAAGATAAAGAAGATAAAGTACATATTTGTTCGATAAAGTAGAAGGTGATGGAAATATTCACTTACAATGTTGAAAAAAATACAAATAGGGAATGCCTGTTGCAGTCTATGTAAGACTAGTAATAAATTTAAGTCATCAAAAACACTAGTGGCTCAAAGATACTGCCCGCGGTACCCCTTTACATCTTTGAACACTTGTTCGCCCACAATCTTAGATTAGCTTTCAGATTGTTGCAGCTACTGTTCGCTTCTCACGATTTAATGCCCATGTAAGGCACAGTTGATACAGTTTCTTGTTTCTCAAAACGCTCATGATGCATACAATCAAAAGCTTTATAAAAATCTAAACATACACTACATTGTTTAGTTGTTTACTAAAAACCGCTACTGTTGGTTAATGGATGAAACGCATGTCTATGTCCGATGCATATTTATAGCGACTCCGTTTAGTCTCGCGAGTAAACATATGCTTCGTGTGGCTTGTCAGCAGGTGTTGTAATTTAAGATTCTGTTTGACAGTTATTACTTTAGAAATAATTAAAAATAGGTGTATACTGTTTTCGGATCGAGTTGATGTCTGCAGTGTTATTTATAAAAGAAAACTTATGGCACGTAAGCACCCGAAAATAACATATTGATAACCCTGATCTACACAAAACAAAATTAAAAGTATTTGCTACAATGACAGAAAAAAATTTATATGGTATCAAACGTTACAAGGTGAACTTCCGACTCTTAAAATGAAATGGAGCTCCTTGTTATGGTTTTTAGATTTCGGCTTGGACATATAATAAAGAAGTTGCATTCCCAAATTGTAAGTTAAATATTACGATTATCAACATATTCTGGAGGGGTGTGTTGGAAACGAGGAAAAAACAGTAGTAGCTGCCTATGCCTATGCTCTATGCCTATTTTGAAGGCAAATTAGATTAAGTCTAATGCATAGGTATACCTACTGTATATTATAGCAAGATTCTTTATTCGATTTGCCCTATGGATGGCATAAGAAGTTATTTTAGTAAATAAAAACCTGTGGTACAATAAAAAAAATTAATACCAGCTTTACAATGACTTTTTTAAAACAAGACATTTAAAAAAAAGTCATTTTAAGACATTTCATTGTGAAAATGTAAATTTTTTAAGATCCATATTTGTTTTTAATCGTTAATATCGAGGTACAACCGTATAATTTTGAACAGCTGTCCGTATATGATGAGTAGCGGTTATAGGTGACACAAGCGGCCCTGCGTAGGCGCACGCCGCACAGTGGGACGGAAAGGTCATTCGCGTCTCATAATTCTATAACTTTTGAGTTTAGTTAGATAATGTTATGATTTTTTTTACACATATTCTTGAATATATTTATTATCATTTAAACAAAAGTTTTTCGTTGCATATATTTATTTTTAATATGTAAAAACATCTTAAATTTAAAAATATTAGAAATTATAAAATAAATCATAGATTATTTTAATATTAACCAAAAATTAAATATTAATATACATATTTTTAAATTAAACTACGTACAAGTATACTAAAAAAAATTTAAAAAAATTTTAAAGTAAAGAATACAAAAAAAATTATGCACAAAACCAAGTTATTATTATTTACTAAGCACTTAAATCACCAAAAAAACTTAATTTTCCAAAAGTGCTAAAACTTCTTCCCAAAGATCTTTGCTTACTGATACTTTAGTTTTTCTAAAGCTTGAAATAAATAGATGTGATGTTAATAACAATCTGTGGAAAACATCTTCATTTGTTGCTTCCCTAGAACATTTTCTTGAATGTGTCAAACGAATTTTTTTGTAATCTTTATTGCGTGACTCCTGTGCATCTTCCGATAACTGTCCTATGGGCAATACTGCGAAATGTTTTATTATAGCTTCACCATGTATTAATATCTTATGTACTGAAGAAGGCATATAATACCAATTATATTTCTCCACATAAAGTTGTGCAGTAGTTCTTGCACGTATGCATTTTGTACGTAATCGAATCCAAATTCTTGGATCAATTCCATATTCTTTCGTTTCTTTGTTTTTTCAGATGACTCATCATAAGGTAAAATAGGTCTTCCACGCTCTCCAGATGAAGATGGAGTTGGTTCATTTTCATAAAACCTTACAACAAATTCACTGTCCAGCCACTGTTTATTGTTTTTTTCGAATCGATCTTTAGATCGTCCTGCTTTAGCCCAGCGATCATTAAATTTTGAAATAAAATTTTTATAGATAGATAATACCACGATTTCGAGTCTTGTATCAGTCAAGTTAAAGTTGTCGTGTAGAAAATTTCGAAGATCTTCCATTTCTTTTCCATTATTAATTAAATAGTTGCACAAATCACGTTTAGAAATTGTAAACTCACTCATTTTATTGAATTTCTGTGTCACCGTTAGGATGATGAACAAAATTACCAGCAAACCCCTTAACGAAAGTAATGATATATTAATAGGGGTTAAAGTATGAAATTGCCGTTTTATTGTAATAGGTACTTCGAATTGACATAGAACCTTCATGGTTTGAGATTTTTGAGTGAAACTTTTTTCATACGGTACCTATGTAGTTCTTCTTTTAAAAAATGTGCAACATTCGATTATCAACTTTCAGTTGTTTTTTTTATTCAGCTTAGACAATAAAGATGGATACTTCGAAAATTCGTGTGATTTTTGAATACGAGTTCCGACGCGGAACTAACGCGGCAGAAACAGCTCGCAATATTAATGTTGCGTTTGGAGAGGGGACTGCTAATGAACGCACTGTGCGATTTTGGTTTAAACGCTTTCGTGATGGAAACTTCGATTTGAAGAACGAACCACGTGGAACACCGCCCACACAGGTGAATAACAATGATTTGAAAGAGATGGTGGAAGCCGATCCGAGCCAAACTACCCAGGAATTAGCGGCATGGTTTAACGTTACCTTACCAACAATATTGACTCATTTGCGTCAAATCAATAAAATAAAAAAATATGAAAAATGGGTGCCTCATGATTTGACTGATCTGCAGAAAGAAACGCGTGTTGAAACTTGCGTTGCCTTGTTGAATCGATACAGAAATGAAGGAATATTGGATCGAATTGTGACATGTGATGAAAAATGGATTCTTTACGATAATCGTAAGCGGAAAATGCAATGGCTGACCCCAGGTCAAACGCCGCAACAGTGTCCTAAAGCAAAGCTTACCAATAAAAAGGTAATGGTAACTGTTTGGTGGTCTCAGAGTGGTGTTATTCACTATAGCTTTCTCCGATCTGGTCAAGCAATAACGGCAGATGTCTACTGCGCCGAACTCCGAACAATGATAGCGAAACTAGCAGTGAAACAGCCCCGACTTATGAATCGATCTTCACCATTATTGCTCCATGATAACGCGAGACCTCATACAGCACGAGAAACCGTTTTAACTCTACAGGAACTGCAATTAGAAACCATTCGTCACCCTCCGTATTCGCCAGACCTTGCTCCAACGGACTACCATTTTTTTCGTGATTTGGACAATTTTCTGCGTGATAAAAAGTTTTCTTCTCAGGAGGCAGTGCAAAATGCTTTCACACAGTTTGTCGAATCTAGATCACCAGAGTTCTATCGCAAAGGCATAAATGAGCTTCCTATTAGATGGCAGCAATGTATAGATAATAATGGTAATTATTTTGATTAAATAAATATGTTAAATTAAAAAAAAAAAGAATTTTTATTTTTCAGTACAAATCGGCAATTTCATACTTTAACCCCTAATATTAAAAGCTTGGTGAGCTTCTGATGACATTAATGAAAATACCACGCATTTTATAGTACCTATTTTACCATAAGGTCTGAGTGCAATACAAATGTGAGAAATTAAAACCATTAAAAGTTTGGTGTGCAAAAACCACTAGTTATGATTAGTCATCAACCACAAAACCAATGCAACTTGAAAAAATAAAAAAACTACCGTGAGAAAAGTTTGATAATTTATTTTTTATCTTTGCCTTATCTTCGACCATACTGTGACAATATATATTTTTTTGCCCATTATAGAGATTTTTCTTTTGAGTATACACGTCTGGTAAATATCGAGTAATGCAAAAATTATTTGTTTTTAATAGAAATTGAGAAAAAGTGCGCTAAATAGTGTTTTCAGTTTGTTTGACGTTTTGACTTAAGTCACGTTTGCCGCTAAAAAGCATAGAAATGCAGAGAAGCAGCAGCCAATTTTACTTTTTTCTACTTCAGTGTAATGTGATCAATCAATTAAAGCCGATAAATCAGCAGAGGAGGACAGCGGAAAGGTATAAAACTCTATTAGAAGTTAAATTTTACAAAAAACGGAAGGCTTTTCTTTAAAAATATGTGACGGTCTGTGCATATACATTTATTCGTATTCTGATAACCAATTTGCATTCCCGAAAAGACAACCTTTTCAAAAATATATAACACTCTGTAATCACTCTTAACAGTAAAATACATAAAATCATCAAAAAAAGAAATATATAATGCTGCTAATTTGAGGTAATCTGTAGTAACTACTTTAGAGTCATATAAAAATAGAAATAATGAAGAAAAAAAAAAAGATAGTCATTATGTAATTCAAGTCTTCCTATACCTATTCCAATCGCTAAATGGTCAATACCATCGATTTGATAAAAACATTTATGAGACGCGAATGACGTTTTCGTCCCACAGTGCGCCGGTCGCCACCCACTGCTTCCGTCGCGGGGGCGGCTTTACAGCACCTGATCAATGTGAGCCAATTGCAACCAAGATTAACTCTGTAACTGTTACACAATATCCTTTAACTCTTGTTTCGATTTCATTAGACAAAAGGAATAATTATAATTACTGCTTAGTTACTCGAACACACAGCAGCAGGAGATTAAAATACATTTTTAAAACGTCGGCCGTTCTTATGACTCACTCAACTTATAAACTATAATAAATCCGTATACGTGGGCAATACACGTTCGTGAATCCATAACTGAGCTTCCATAACAAAGATGTATTATAAATCTTTATTATAGGACACAGTTGCTCCTTACAAATACCATTAATGCCAATGCATGCCATGCATAAACCAACATAATGCAAAACTAATGAATAATTTTACTTTATATTTAAAAAAAATTCTCATCGAATGTTGGTCATTGAGATATACTTTTTTCATTAGACATTCTGAGCTACAAGAAAACCACACTTTAAATAGCACTTATTGTAATAAGATTAAGATTTTAAGTAAGATTTACAAAAATGTTAATAGACTGTGATTTTTATAACTAATGTTGGACATTGAGAACAACAGCTTTGAAACAATCTTCTTTCTTTTAAGCGAATTTAATCTGTGCCTTTTAGACTAAGCTAGTTTTTTATCAAGTAAGTAAACTCTACTTTAGTAAAATTTTAAAAAAAAACTTGTGACAAAAATTGACTTTGATTGTTTTGATACTTCACATCCTTTAATTATTTACAAAAAAACTATGTGCATTTGTCTAATGTGCAGTTTAATTTCTTTAAATGTTGCGATTATCCGTGTTGCTATTTTTACGATTGCTAAAGCGTCCACTAAGGGCATGGCCACGTTTGACTGCACATCACTCATTAACGGCAATGCTTTGCTAGTTCATTACACATTGGCATTACTCAACTTTATTCTCAGATAAAACGGACCTTAGTCAGCTTCACTACGAACCATTACGTCAACCTGACTAAATAAAAAGAAAAATTGTTCGCACTTTGCTATTTATGGTAGCATCAATCTTTTTCCTCATACCAATAATGTCGAGTGTAAATGTTGTTTTATTACATAAAACTGCTACGTTATTAATAGAAGAAAATATAATTACCGTCATACGAACTATTCGAATTCCAACATCGACGGTTCGCAATCTGTGAGCACATAAAGATCAAAGACACTTGGAATCCAGGGCGCATTGACAAGCTGCATTTATAAACGTTTTCGCAGAAGTGCTCGGCAATAAGTAATATTGTATTAAAACTTGCTTGCAGTGGGTTCGTAAAATGAGAGTATAGATATTAGACAATTTCCGGTTATTCGACAAGTGGGTTTGGAATTTAGCATGTGGGTGTGTATTAAATAATTTGTTGAAATAAGCAATCGTCACGGCGAAATAATAACAGTCTCCGAGCTCACAGCAAAATTCCAGACGCCTTGTCGCACACTGCGAGTTGCCACGCCGAGATCTTGATGCCAGTAAGCATTAAACGACAAATCGAAAAGTGACAGCAATAAAACGTAGTACAATTGAACGGCAATCGTAGTATAAATAAATTTAAAGTTATCTAGAAAACATATCGAAGGCGGTCAAAGGTATAAGAGATCTTATCACGTGGGTATTGACTTCAAATTTGTGAACATGTGCTGTACTGATACAATCGCACTACTTACCTGAGATAGCGGTTATAAATTTGGAATTTTATGGCTTCGGTTGCAAGAGCGAATGTCCGATGCCACATATTATGTTTTCAACGAAGGTTGCGCAGCGTTGATACCGGTCTGCGGAACCGCTACAACTTTATACGGTGCCGTATAAGTTCACAATCGTTCGTATTCATTTAATCGGTATTGAGTTGGCCTATTTTGACTGCATGTTACGCGATCCGGTTCAGCCCACGACCGAACCAATTACTTACACATGCCAAATTGAACGGAGAATTTAAAGAAATGACAAATGAATTTATCTTCGGGGGTCGGCTTTTGGGCGATGTATAACAAAGTCAAATAATAGAAATTGAAAACAATGCAACAAAAGTATAGTGTCTGTTTTCTCCATTAAAATTATAAATGAGCAAGATTGCCACAAAATACATAATCGCGCATAAACCCTTGGATGAATTTGGATAAAACTTGGCACACCCCACAGATACCAGATAGATCTGGTATCTGCGAGGTGCTAAAATTGTGTGATAATACTCATATATCATTTTAAAAACAATAAAATTCCCCTCTGAAGTCAATCAGTTGTTGTTCAGCTTAATGGCCAGTGAATAATAATTTGAAATATAAACAATTGTAATTGTTATATAATGATAATGTGGTAAAAGTGTTAAATGCAATCAAAAATATTACGAAACACGTAAACAAAAGTCGTAGAACAATGAGACACGTGGCAATGTTGAAACGCAACACAATATAATTATTTCAGTCACACAGTCACACGTCACTAATGGCAGGAAGCTCATCTGGAATAACAGGATGAATGTCATTATGAAAGCTTTGGGTGTGGAATTTCGTTTTCGATGATTCGATTTCTAATGTGGCAACCCTAAAATTTTTATACACGAGGGAGTTTTTGGATGTTGGCGTGTCAAGTGGAAATTAGTCCTACGTCATTTGTCACGGTGCACCAACATGTCCCCTTACAAGTACAAATTAACCATGTCAAAACTCATAGAGTATTAATCGAGAAGAGTGCTAGTGTGTTATTGGCAAATATGATAAAAATCTCTTATTTATTGGATGACTAACAGAATTTAACATGTAAAGACCGTTAAACTGTCAAGTACTTACAACCCAAGGGCGGCTATCGTAACAAAGCACATTCTTAGCGTGAATAAATTCATTGACAAATAATAACAGATGCCTGTAGTAGGCGCACACCTACTACAAAACAACAGTCGGACACGGACAGGCATGGCAACGCGAAGATTAGATAACACTAAATTACAAGTTCACCTTGTAATATCGAAAATTACGACTCATTCTTTAAAATATGTTTGTAATATTCACAAGACCCACACTAAGAAAGGATTTTTGAAAATTTCAACTGCGTGCGAAGCCTGGTCGCTAATAGAAGTTATTTTTATATAGAAATACTTTGTTCCTAAACAATAGGGTCGTGAATCGTAATTTACATGGATGATTCGTTAATTAAGTAACTAACACAATAGCATTTTTTAATGGACTTGTGTGGCAGTAAAACAGAGCTTATAGTGACGTTCTGTTTACGTTTCACATGACTTTCAGATTCTAAAGTGTTATTTATCATATAATACAAAATAGGTATATCTATGTTGAATTTATTTACATCTTTAATTTTTAAATTAACCTATCGACCCTCTCCCGGCTACGTCCAGGAAAAAAATTAATTAGATTTTATTATATAAAAAATATCCGTGAACTATAATCTTACTGATGGTGAAAACTGCATCAAAAACCGTTGCGTGGTTTAGGGGGTTAGCGGCTATAAAGACGGACGCGGAAAGCGACTTCAAATTATATTATGTAAAGATCAGCGTTTGAAGTAGGTATCTAGAGATCTGACTTATATAAAAAGTCAAGACTTATTTAAAAAGTTATTAAAAAAGTTATTAAAAAGTTATTTAAAAAGATCTGACTTATTTAAAAAGTTTTATTTTGAAATATTTTTTTGTTTCCTAAACATACTTACTCGTATTATAACATGAAATTGGAGTTTTCACACACGGATACGCTCTGCCTGAACAGCTTTATTTTACTGGAGTTGTATTTGTTATAATAAATTGTTCTTTATCACTTTGTAGAAATGCGATACGATATAGAACAGCCAGACACATAAAGAAAAATACGATAAAGTTAGAATTTTTCATACAATAATCAGATCGTAACTCGATGAAAATAATATGTGAATAATCGCACTCATAAATTAATACAATAAAATTATTATTAGATTAGAAGTAAAACTACCGAAACACTTTGATAAACGTAGGTTACTGTTAACGCGCGAGTTGAATGCAGAGCTCAGCAATGCGATAGTGCTGTGACCTAATTAGAATTAATCATGACAATATGTCGATAAATTTCAACATTGTTTTAAATTTAACATTTTAAGTTTAGAAATAAAACAATGTAAAAGGTCTTCGATGCCTCACGTTGCGCGCCACTTGTAAAGACCCTTCATGGCCTCATTTTTTTTGGCATTCATTTTTTCGGGAACATTTTTCGCCATTTCCCGTGCTTGGCGATGAATAAAAACTCGTTTTTTTGTAACAGAACTTGATTTACTCGGAATAGACTTTATTAAAAACAAAAATATCACGCGGCTGCAACTTTTATTAACCCGATGACACAGTAAGCGTATAACAGTTGTCGAGGACAGCACGCACATCACTACACTACAGGCGTACGAGACGCGGCGGGGGGAGATGCTCCCGCCCTTCACCTCAGACCCCGACTGCATTCAACTCGCGCGCTATCAATAGGTAGTACTGTGTTATAAAAGAAAAAAAAACAGTAAAATTTCTAACAAAGCATCAAAAACTAATACTGAAATAAATAAACAGCTACAATAGTGGATAAACCATTAAATGTATTATCGTCAATTGTTGGTTTAATCAAAAGGTTAATTAATACAAATACCACACGCGGAGTAATTTCTCTGAGTGCTTTGTTGAATTGTTGTGTGCAGTGTATGTGGGAGTTTACAATTGATAAAAGCTTGAATGGCGAAGCACAAGGCATTCAGCAATCGTAAAAAAAGTCCTGACTGGACACAGAAGCCCAGACTGGACCAGCCTCTTACAGAAGAACACTGTGAAATAACAGCACGTGTTTTGTTGAATTTATGAGCAAGATAGAGCTCTTATTAACGGCAAGGTAGAGCGGCTCATACCCTTGAAATAATCGTTTTCCATCAGCAAACACTGATGATTTACAGATCTTAAAACGACATTCCATTTAATTTGTTTAAAAAAAAACTGAAGTTATTCGATATCGCTTGAACGATATTTTTACCTATTTTTTTTGAAATGATTTCAGCTATTCTATATATATTATACAGCACTAGTGTGCTGTAAACTTGGCCATGTGGCCAAGTCACCAACCTGGGACTCGCGAAGGTTCGTACAACCAAGAAGCTCACCTTTACCTGAAAAAGGGAATACCATATTTATTCATGTGTAATTATGAAAATTTACTTAAGGAAACATGGATCCACACATGGATTTAAGAGGAGATAAAAGTATCCATGGATCTACACGTGGATTTAAGAGGAGATAAAGGTATCCGCGGATCCACATGTGGAGCCAAGCTGTGGATCCAAGTGGAAGGAGCCCATTTAACTACATGATCCAATAATAAGTAGATACATTATTTCTAATACATTCTGAATTAACTTAATACCGCGTTAAACTGTTGCATAGCTAATGTTTTACTGCTAAAGTAATAAATAAATAAAAAGAAATTAAGTTTTTTTTTTTAAAGAGAAAACATGTAATGGAGACATAGAAAAGACACCGAGACAAAAATCAATTTCGATCATCGACATCTGTTCAAGCACCATTCATACGAAAAGATTAGCATATTTGCTTTCTCTGTCGCCCACTTTGCTTAGTAGGCGGCTTGTGAAAGTGGCAGGGTGTTAACACCAGCTATTGTGTTCTAGAGATAGTAGCATGATAGTGCTGTCACTTAGTCAAGCAGCACTTAGTTACAAAATTCTTGCGTAAAACTAGTAGCAAACGAGTACGGAGCAAAGTACCTTCGTTTCGTAAGGAAAATGACGAGGTTTAACAAAAACAGTCGACACCAGATCGATAATTCTAAAATAAATGGATTTTACAGATACGAATACTAGATAACCACCTGGTTATGAAACAATTGAAATAACCAAACCAACCAAGAAATGTAGCAAAAGGAAAATAGATCCCCTTGAATCTGTTCTCATTTAAGAAACTTAAAAGTGCACAGGTAATCTTTAGCATAGGCACTCCATACGTATTGCCTACTTGTATACGCATTGGAAGATACAAAGTTAATAAAAAAGAAAAAAGTATCTTGAAAAATACCACGATTGTTTTGTGGCTCATAGCCTTCGTATCGAAAGGACATTTAAGTAAAACACCCTAATGTGTGACGTATCCACTTTATACAGAAGTAACCGATTGCGCCGATGTTACAGTAGCTGCTACGGGTAACCGGGTTCCGTGTAATAAATTTTCCCATTAAGGTGGTTTCTCTCGCTCCGAACAAACTGCAGCGCGGATAGATGGCGCTGATTTTTAAAATTGATGTTTTTAATTTTTTTTTGAATGAAAATGAGCATATAATTTAAATGGAATAGGGTAGGCGGTTAAAGTGTAATATTAGTAATGTATTTTAGTATATTTCAAGTATATATTAGTTTTAAATTACTTGTAATTGGTAAGGACAATATCGCCATCCCCGCAGTAGTCACTCACGCACACTTTTAAGAACTTATTACGTACTAAAGTGTTTGCCAATTTCGTCGGCTAGCTAAGACGCGTGTTAGAGCCAGCGAGTTGACTATGCGCTCACAATAAGGAAACACCGGTTCCAATCTGTAGGTCCTTTCTTATTTCTTTTTTATTATTTTTTTGCTTTATAATTACAAAACATCCATACTCATATACGAACACCATAAAAGCGAGAAGCAACTGCGGAACGACACCAGTGCCTTCTGAATATATTTTTACTTCTTGTAGTAGATTATATTTTCTTTTTCTTTGTATAAATATAGGTGTTTTTGTTTGTACATAGGTTTTATTTTGGAAATTTTCTTTGTTTTTCGAGCAACAAAAACCAGCGCAGGTTATATCTGCATTATGCTGAGTTGGAGCCGCTTTGTGGCTTTCTATATGTTGGTGTTTGTCTTTTCATATGTTACTTATGTATGTTTTAAATGTCCTTTACTACCAATCAAATCTTATTCTATTCTATAAATGTGAAAGTAACTCTGTCTGTTTGTTACCTTTTTACGTCTACTCAACCGATCATCATGAATTTTTGCATACGTTGTCAGGGATACCGGAAAGGACATATAGTACCTTTCGTCCAGAAAAAGGTACTGTTGCCGAGGGATCATATGAAATTATAAAAATTAACACCTGGCAGAAGAGTTATAGCAATAGAGATATGCGTTATATCGCTTATTTATTTTTAAATTTGAACGCGGACGAAATCGCCGGCACCAGCTTGTCTATACTAATATTACAAAGAGAGAAGATTTGTATTTTTGTATGTTTGTAATTAATAAACTCAAAAACTACTGGGCTGATTTTTTAAAATTCTTCTACCTATAGAAAGCTACATTATCAGTGAGTAACATAGGCTATATATTATTTATAAAGTTACACGATGAAGTGACATGCTATTATATTTATAAAAGACTAGTTGTAGTTGTAGTTTGAGTTTATTCATTATAAACATGCAAAAATACAAATCTTCTCTCTTTATTATAATAGTATTTTAGTAAAAAATGATAATAAAAAAGCCACAATTTTTAATAGGTACTTTTTATTTTAGGCCCTTAGAAACCCCACAAAAAAAAACATTCAAATCTATTCATTATGACAGGATAAACGTCTAATTGTGCTGAACTACCAATAGTTTTTAGCACCAATGCTGTGATGATGTCATCTCGGTCCATCGGGATGTGTCGGTCTTCTTCTGAAACAACAGAGAATGTTACGGGCGTATATAATATGCGAGAGCTAACCACTAGCGGATTGAGAAGATTTACATGGGGTCATTGTATGCCTGCCTATGAGCCACGTCAGGTCTATGTGAGAACCGACACCGGTTGTGAGGAGGTCCACTCAAATTATTATTTCAATTGATTTATCTTACAGATTAAATTATCTAAACTTGAAGAACTGTTATTTGTCTCTAAAATATCTGCTAAAATACTCTTATTTTGTGATTTTGAGAAACCGAGGATACAACCTTACTACTACCGAATTGTTTCTGTTTACAACATGTAAAATATTTTGATTTGTAAACAATACTTTTGCCTGACAATATTAATAAATAAGTAATAAAAACACTGATTTTGAAATAAGTAATTAATTAGTATGTTTTTATTATTACTTGATGTTGCATATTTTAACACTTTTTATCAATTCATGCAGCAAACTTGAAATAAAGTCAATCTTTTAAATTTAATTTTATCATAAATAAGGTATACCAAGTGAGGTATAAGTCTTATTATTTAAAAAAAAACTAAAAAATGTGATTAGAAATTTTGTCCTTACATGTAAACTTAATTTACCTTACAAACTTTCTTTCCTACTTGTTTAAATAAATAAATAAATAATAAATGTACTTATTCAATAAAGGTATGTTACCAATATAAATAAAATGCTACTAGAGTACTAGAGCTTGGCTTGTTAGTTTGTATAAATGCAACAATAGTTTTTCAATATAGAACTATGTTCAAATGCATTTTTCTCGTACATTAATTAGCACTATAAAGTTCCATGTTTTTAAAGGATAGAAAGAAAAATACATAGAACTTTGTGACATTCATAACTCAGAAAGTGCAAAAATTATAATATAGAACCTTGTAATAGTGAGCCAACGATATGCCATTATTATAGCCTCCTCCTGTTCCCGATTCTTGGTGGTATCATGGTATACCCATTGGTATTCCGCCGTAAGATGGCCCTCCGCCCTTCCAAACATTGCCTAATGATTTTTCAATACTTGATTGCAGAACAGTTCCATAGTTTAGATACATATAAACACTAATAAATGCAACTAATAAAAACTCAGATTAATAAATTACCAAATAAATAACTTATTTAATAATAACTGAGATAATAATCGTGAGCAATATTATCAATTATAAATAAATAAAGTGACGTGACGTTGACACTACAGACAAATGGGTTCAGTTCAGTGTTGCCGTATCTATAAAGACTTCTTCCCTAAACATATTTTGCTAAAATATTTATTTTAGGTATTTCTATTTGGAAAATAAAATTGTAATATTACGTCATATAGCCGGGAGTCGTTACAACAATTATCGTTTAATAATTATATACCTAAATAAATTGATACAAATATTAAACCACATACAAAACAATTTGAAAAGTATAAATTTTGTGTCTGTGATATTTTAAAATGACTAATATGATTGGAAAGTCATAAAAAGATTATTTACAATATACGAAAGATAACGAGAAACGGATTTTTGTTGTGTTGTATTTCCCCTTATTTCTTGCTAAAATGTTTGCAGTTAGCAACACAGGTGTCCAGTCGTCGAAAGAATAGTCGATGAATATTGTAATGAATGTACAGTGAACTGTGAAATAGAGCAATACCTTCTATCTCGCTCTGACTACAGCAATGAACAGTAGTAGGTGTTGAATATTGGCAACTATGCGCGGACGGCGAAGTGCGATCTGGCAACGTCCTTGTTTGCTATACACGTGATCGTAGCTAAAAGCGTACGACACTATCGGTGTTCACTCACACATTGACAAAAATGAACAAAAATTACGGTCTCATTTAAGCTATTTATCTATTGTTTTCTTTGAGGAAATATAATTTGGCGGAAATAGGGATTAAATTAAACGCCGTAGGAAGTAATTTCAGTGTAAAATTTTGCTCCGTTTGTTCATATTTGGTAAATTTTATTAGTATGAAAATCGAACCCCCTTAACGCGTCTGGGCAGGTCGGGCCGTGGCATAATTAGATAGATACCGTTGGAGCAATGCAATTAACAATGCTTGAACAATTACTTAGGCGTTACATTCTGACCGAAGCATTAGCAGCTTCTGGCTAAAAAATCGAACGTGTGCAAGTACGTACAAAATTTACATACAGTGTTCTTGTATAACTTTCATTATAACTAATCACAAAAAATGTAAATCACAAATTTTTTTTTGATGTTTTCATTACACTAGAATAGATTAGTATTAGTTTTGTTATAGAGATTATACAAGTATAGACAAAATGTAACGAAACATTTGGAATAAATACTAGTACTAACTACTATTTAATATGTTCTATATGCTATCCTATCATGTTAAAATAATGATGTCGTTAAAAAAAAACTCACACTCAGTACTTGTAATTTGATCCACAATGGTTTTATCAGACCCCGAGTGGTTTTTTAAACCATAAGGGCTTTCAAATTTGTCACGCTAAGAAAACAAAAATGAAGTCAGCGAAAATGACAGACATTTTTATTGCATCTAACAATTTTGATTCAGTTGCAGTACTTCGCAAACAAAAATTATAATATACAGTTGTTAACAAATACATTTAAATACATCCACATATTAATTTGCTGCATACAAGTTTCTAGAAATCTCGGCTAAGCAAATGTTTGACAGATGATAAGACTGTCAGTTTCAACATGTACGAGTATAACACGGGTAGAAAGTAGCGCATCACATAACTTCGTAATTTATACTGATATCTTATCTGTTCATCGTGTTACATATAACAAAACAATAATAATCTTCTCACGTTTGTATTAAATGTCTGTTACTTCCTTTACGCTTCATTCTAGCCGACCTTTCTAATAAATATAATATTATTTTATTAGCATTAACTTGGATGGAGCACCTACCTATTGAATCTACTAAACCGCCATCATCCAATTTGCACGTTCTCAGCTCGGCAACTTGGCCAATCATATCGTTAACCTATGACTGGGGGGACTTGTTCTTTAACTACACTTACTCGTAGATCTCTAAACGTAGATATTTGTCTGCTTTTTGCAGTAAATAGGTTACATGGCAAACCGTGTGCTTTAGTTCTCGATTAATCCAACAAACAATTTATAAATTTGACAGTACTGAATTTAAATTTGTTTTAGTAATCATACGAATCCCACATCAACAAGCAGGTTTTCACTAAGATCATCGCACCGAATCAGAATCTGAATAACTGTCCCAAAAATGAAATATTTCTTAATGTTTTTTTTTTTTTGTAAAAGTAGGCAAGCATTGAATTTATGGTTACCAGACAGGCTGGTAAATTTATCATAGTGTAACGAAGTGTCCTGCCACTACTTTCGAAGTTACTTGACTTATTTTGATCAAAACGTTACTAGTATCAGTCGTTAACCGCATATATCATGCCTTTTACATTAGTTTCTACTACGTATAAGGACTGCACCATATGGGATGTTATTGTCTTTTGTAAAAAAAAGGAGTGCGTTGACGTCATAAGAAAGCGTGTATTACATGGAATGTTTAAACCAGCTGTGCAGCTGCTAATGTGATTCCCTTTGCTTGCGCAAATTAATTATGCGTGCAATGCAGGCGCCAAAGAAATAAACTTAATCTTTTAAGCGTTTAATCATGCCTTGAATATTGGTTTCCTTTTATAAGCAGTTTACGAATGGCCGGTTACCTGAACGCCAATTTGCACGTACGTGTTAAGATTTGTAACTCAATCCAACGCTAGACTTGCGTGCGATTTCTGTTGCACTGTCGCAGGTAACGGTTGAATTCCGATAATCAGTTTTGAAATCTGAGAGTATTTTAAAGAGCAAGATATTTATACACAGTCCTTTATAGAGCCAAATCTCAAGTGTTGCTTTTTGAGACCAACCAAAATCAACCCAAACAGACGTCAAATCACACCAACTAGTCAAATTCAATAACATTTTTATCGTGAATATATCCCACAACTTAGCCCTGTAGACGGTCAATTTCGATTGTAATTATAGGACCACTAAAAGGCTAAAAATTTCATGTAATATTTAAGTTTATGACCTAAGTACGATATAATCAACTTACTAGACCTACATTAGCTGTTACATTACATTAACAAATAGCGGTCCAAAACTATTATATATTAAAGTTTGTTTATGGCCGTTTTGTACACATCCTGTTCAAGAATTGAGGTGAAAAGGTGAATTCAAACATTACCAATACGTTCAAATCTCTGGAGGATCGTTCTAAACACTGTATAAGCTAGAGATCGCATAAATTTTCTTTTTTTCTGTTACCACGCCTGAATTCTAACGAAAGCGCTCATTTGGATTACCGAGATGCAATTCTCTTGTGTACATTAATGTTAATTAACTAATTTAATGATCTCACGAGGGAATTCCAGATTTAACATCTAATGTCCATGTTTACAGATATAAACAAACGATACCAACTTCCTGTTAAATATGAGCGAGGCAGCATCGAAGCGTTGTTCGTGATGCGAATTATCGCAAGTAGCAATAAATTGCAGCAATTAAGACGTTCATCAATGTCTCCTTCTTGCCTTTTAGTGCTTCATGTAAATGATTTGGCGTCTCTCGTTTGACATGCAATTACTGTATGCAAGCAGAAACATAGGACAATAAATATTTAATTAATTTATTCATATACTAACATCGTATTAAAAGCAAGTCTCAGTTAGACATAAAAACAACAAAACAAGTTTCTATAGTTTGACCGCTTATTTTTCTAGAGTGAGCAAAACTTTAAATACTTTGAAGCAGTTTTTATTGTAATTTAAAAGAATACAATATGTGAAATAGTAGTCAGGTAAACTGGGCTAAACTGCTTTCTAAAGTCATAAACTGAGCAGCCCGTTTGGCGTAGTTGCAGAAACCATAGAAAAATAACATCACGTGTTCTGTGTGTTTCGGCGAGAGATGCCAGAAGAGCCCATTTTCCTAACCCCTCTTTTACGAAACAAGATAGTATCAAGACAAGATACGAGTCCTGTGGCGTTTAACAAGTGGATAATGAATCATGTTTTTGTGATAGAAAGCGGGCCAATAATGATGTAAAAACAACACTGATGAAAAATAACGGATGAGATTATTTGTATACAATTAGCTTACCTTGGGTAGGTATTTAATTTATATATTAAAAATTTATTTTTTATTCATTTGTACATGTGCGAAGCCGAGGCAGTGTTTTAAAACAAGAATTAAAAATTAAATTCAAGTACAGATTTGTATAGTTTTTTTATTTATTTTTTTATAATTGTTACCATATTATTGATATTTATTGAATCCAAGAACTACAGAAGCTGAACAATTTTGAGTAAGACGTCAAGTCATTCACTGAACCTAGAAGGAACAAATAAATTGAAGTAAAAAGAACGCTAAAATTATTATTAAAGATTGTATAATTAGGTACCGCTTCTATTAAAAATTTATTGACACAAGATGTACATTGGATTTCACTCCGTAATTGAGCGAAAACAGAAATCACAATGTTGGTAAAAACAAGCAGTTTACGACGTATGCCTAGAAACCGGTAAATTACGTCAGGAAAATCTAACACGACTTCTCTCCTTTTAAACTCTGTGGGAAGCGTCTTGTCTATAATTTTCTATTGGCCGCGGCATCAGCACCTTTAATATGGAATTCGTGAAGGAGAAAAATCGAAATCACTTTTGCATTTTTATCACATGTGCAGCTAAAGAATAGAATATCTATTTAAAAAAAATGTTTTTTACACCCATTAACCTAACATAATTAAAGAAAAAAAGGTTTACCAATTTATGTAAATAAATCTAAAATTACTCAATTACATAAATATTTATTTTATTAAAAAACGCGCACGAAGCTGATTAAAGGCAAGAAATCAGTCTGTTTAAAAACAATGCACATAAAGCGTGCACTGAAATTCGAGAATACAATTTAAACAGCAGAATAATTAATTGCACATCTAATTTACTTACACTGGAATGGATTCGCTGAACCGGTGTGTGTGGTCATTCGTTTCAACTGTAATCTATATTATTTTTCCTCTTCGTTATTGTACTTACTTATAGCCAATCCACAGAAAGTTACTTAGTACTTTCCGTTTAGAAAGCATTTCTATTTATGTGCATGTTTGGTGTGTAATTAGTATTTTGGTAGAAAACTAAAATAAAGTAAATAGTTAAAAATTGATACCCTTTTAAAAATCTTGCTTCACATAAAAGATAATGTTTATTATATATAGAGATTGTTAATGACAATTATAATGTCAATAGTCATTGTCAATGCAAGTATAGGTATGAGGTAGTAGAAACGAACAGTAAGTAGAGCACGAGCGTAACAAATTGAACTGTCATTCACTGTTCAATGTATCTACGATATTATCGATTCGGCCGATACTCGATTCTAGGCCTTTACCGTAAGCTGAGGCTTTATGGAAATCCTGTACCTCCTGACAATAATGAAATTAAATTATTGACCTACGGGTACAGCCATAATGTGGGACATTCAATTTAGTTAAGCACAATTTATTGATTCAAATCCGTTTCCGTTTTAAATTGTTGTTAACTTGTAATTTGTGACACAAAATATTATTATTACCTGTAAATTCTATGGATGAGAGTTTGAAATGGTTCTGCTTTGAGAGAAATACAAGTTAAAACTAAAGTTTATGTTAGTAGAAGGGCTTAAAGTTTGTTAAAAATGGGACACAATAACGACCAATGAAAGACAATGGTGCCGAGATTGGTCATGGTGAATGAACAGTTTGAAACAGATTTATTGTAATGAGTGAAGGGCTCATGTAGGAGTCAAATGAATTGCTTTCGAAGTACTATAATTCTAACGAGTGAATTGACCTACTTCATCAGTGTTTGCTATTATAAAGAGACAGTGACGGTTTAAGGCTTATCCTTCCAAAAAATTAAATTTTTGCAACATTTTGTAACAGTATTATTCATTATATATACCCCTTTTCTTCAGCGAAAAAAATATATGTTTATCTACAAGATATGAGGAATGATTTGTTGGGATTAAAAATTTTATTTTATTGAAATTGATTCAGGAAAAAAATTCTAAACTCACCCCTTTTATTTTCAGTTATAACAATCTCACTTCTACAATATTTATCAAAAGATTATGAAATTTTGTACACTTATGAAGATAACAATGTAGCATGATTTGTTGAAAGCGCTTTTTGAAAATTCGTAAAATTGAATTTTATATAATGTTTTTATCAAAAATATTTCCCCACTTACTCAGCGCTAGCCCGTTCTCGTCCATAAAATCAGTGCGGGGCGAGTCGTGATGCTGGACGGACCTGTGCCGCGTTGCGCTTCATCAAATTATTAATTTTTACGTAATAAACAAAGAATAAACATTTTAGTGGCAGAACAGACAGTGCATGATAGTGTATATAAAACTTTAATAGGTGTTCTGTTTTGTCTTTTTAATTAAATCGTTAAAAAACTAAATATAAATTATGTTGTAATATAATATTCAATTTATTAATAATCTGAAATATTCAATTTGAATATTCAATTAATAATTCATCTGTATATATACTTGTTATCTAAATTTAATAAAGATAGGAAGTAAGCAAAGGAGGCAAAAGCGTAATATATCAAAAATAAACCAAACGAGGAAGGAGTGTTCATGAATTTTAATTAATTAATTAATGAAATTAATTAATATTAATAATTATTAATTAAAACATATAAATTAATAAGCCTAATAAATAAATAATGAAGCCACTATAAAGCCGGATTCCCACTCGCGTATCTAGTGACTCATCGAATTGTTCTCCTAGAAGGAGCGGTGGGGGGTTTCCCTATTGTAGGTGGTCGCGTAGGGGACGCCTACGCCCTACGGTGTACCGAGGATATCGGATTTTTCTGGAGGTCACTCCAGAAAAATCCGATATCCTCGGTACACCGTTCTGGTAAAAAGTTGGTGAGCGGTTCTCGGAAACTATGAGGGATAGAAGGGTGGCGTTTGCAGAAGGTCATAGAGGGTGATCGGTAGTCACCAAGGAAAGTGTCATCCGGTCTACCGGGGCACCAAAAAAAAAAGCCCCCTCCTTAGACGGCGCGTCACAGCCGTGTCGTGTTTGGGCTCATCGGGAACGTCTCGACGAGATAAAAAATTTGACGCCCCCCTCGGACCCCCCCGGCCGAAACTCGGAAACGGCGCGTCACAGCCGGATCGTATTTGGGCTCATCGGGGACGTCTCGACGAGATAAAAAATTTGACGTAACCATGGTCAACGGTTACAAATAGACCCCCCAAGTTAGGTATTATTTGAAAGGATGAGGGTAATCTATCAACACCATCCTCCCAGCCCCCCTCCGCTCCCCCCCCCCCTTTAAAATTACACAATTAATAATAATAAGACCCAAAACCAAACCAAAACAATTAGACATGGCAAAAGACAAGACAAAACGAAAACAAAATGAAAACGTGAATAAATTTTCTACAAGCACTTGTTTTTTTTTTTTTAATTCTATTGACATGAATTTTAAAAATTATAAAAAAGGGCTTTTGATAGCTTTTAGAAAAATCAAGCGCTGAATCAAAAATATGGAGAAAATAATAAATGTTAAGTGTGCCTTTTACAGTTCAATATACCCTAAAAAGCCCCACAAAGTTTCCATTTAATCCACTCAGCCGCTTTTTTGTCCCACTCGATAGATTTTTTGAAAAAATTGAAGAAGCAAGATTCTCGCTCTAAAAAGTTCGTAATCTTTATCAAAATGAAAAAAAAAAAAACACTTTTTGTCTCAATTTATTGTCACTTCACTCACTTGGTGAATTTGAAAAAAAAATATCAAAATTAAAAAAAAAATTATTACCGCCGGCATTAGCGTTACCCAAACAAAACGTACCACGCGAAGTTTGCACGGTTGGTGCAAAAACTCAATTGTTTTTACTGAAAATTAAAAAATTTGTTAGTTTTGATAAAAACTTTTGTTTGGCTCTTTTACCATATATTTTATATTCGTATAAAGAAATATACATACATCTATACATATAAATAAAATTGGAGTGTCTGTTTGTAATATTGAAATAACCGTTTTTTACTACATGCATATGAATATATATACGTACATACACCATATATGAGTACATACACCAAAATAAACCAACCACATAACCAAACCAAATTTTTGTCTGTCTGGGTGTCTGTTTGTTCCGGCTAATCTCTGAAATGGCTGAACCGATTTTGACGGGACTTTTATTGGCAGGTAGCTGATTTAATAAGGAGTAACTTAGGTTACGTTTATTTTAGAAAAAATCCAAAATAACATCCAAAATAACATTTTTTTTACAATTTTTGTGTGTCTGTCTGTTTGTTTGTTCCGGCTAATCTCTAAAATGGCGGGACCGATTTTGACGGGACTTTTATTGGCAGGTAGCTGATGTAATAAGGAGTAACTTAGGCTACGTTTATTTTAGAAAAAATACACCCCGGGCCAAGCCGGGAGCGCGCCGCTATACACTCTAAAAACATAACCCTCGTTGTGGCGCAGACGGGTAAAAATTTTTACTAGGTAACATAATTTACTACCTAAATAACAAAACACGCTTCATTGTTACTGAATTATCCCTCTACATTGTAAATAATTACCTATAAATTTGTAGGTATTTGCAGTAAAGTAGGCTCAGTCGACTATGTCGTGCCTTTGTCGTCTAGTCTCCATACTACTCTTTGCCATCTCTGTGCGGTCGATCTCTTGTAGAGGGTGGCGCGGGGAAATCAGCCTAATAATTCAAGGCCAAATCGGCGTTATACACCTTAACTGGTAGATGTTACAGAAACTATAAAGTTTGTGTAACATCTACCAAAGAAATTAGTAGCAAGTATTAGCAAATAATGTAATATAATACACATTAGAAAATTACAAAATAAAGTAAAATAGTAAGTACATAGTAATTTATTTCTTAGTGTCTAAAGGGTTGAAATATTAAAAATAAACCAGTATAATTAAAAGTATATTAAAATAAAAGAAAATATTAAAATAAAATATCGCTTATACTAACTATATGTGTAATATTTTATTAAACACATTTTTATTTTTTTCTAACTTTTCTAAACCACCAAACACGATAAACAGGCAAGCGTGGTCCGACTGATACAATTTAAATATTTCCGGATATAATATGAGTAATTTATTAGGAAATATAATAATACAAACAGTTTCCTCTATATCTAGTAATATAGTAAGTACCTATGTATCTCTGTAATTGAATCTAGGTAACTAAATCTATAATATAAAAATAAATCCCTAAATGTGTTGCTAAGCTCAAAACTCGAGAACGGCTGGGCCGATTTTAATTCTATCTTCACTCATGGATAGAGGGATAATCAGGGAAGGTTCTTACGTAAAAAAAATGCAACCCGGGCGAAGCCGGGAGCGCGCCGTTAGTTTAAAATATTTTATTTGTGTAAATGAACGTAAATAACTACATAGATTCTCTTTCTAACTTATTTCTAACTAATCATTCAACTAGAAACAGAAACCTAGGAACAATTCCGCATAGTGTCTTGCTTTAGAAATGTTTAGCTTTAATTCTTGGATTAACCGATCAAGTGGAAGGCAGGATTATACTTGAAAATAAAATATCGCATTTAACAAATGGTTACTTTTTCAACAAAAAAAAAACAGGATCGAGCGAATAGAAAATTAAAATAAGCTGAACGAAAGCACACAAGTAAGGCAGAGTAAGGTTATACTGGTGCCGAAACGAGACGAGGTTGACAAAGGACCCTGACCCAGATGATCCGTTTATTTGTAGACGTTGGTCATCACGAGTTCGTACGAAAATTAATACAAACATATATCTAGACTCACTCACGTGTCAATACGATGTTAGATAAAGTTATCGTAATCACATAATAATTAAAACAATTTATTCTTTCCTTGAAGGAAAATATAAATTATACTTTTCCTTAAACATGTATTTTAGTTAGTTATAAAATTAAAATAAATCCCTTACTATTTTCTATTTATTTATTTATTTTTTCATTATTTTTTTAAAACTTGGAACTGTTTTCTTTTCAAAAGGCGAACACTAGTTATCATAAATAAGAAAAGAAAGTGTTTTTTATGTCTTTTTTTAAAAATTATTTTATTATAATATTTCACCTTGACATCTTTCCACAGCATAAACGTCCTTCATTGCACAAATACTATGTTTATATTATCCCTACCTTTATCATATATTTTTTAATACGGATTTATGTAAACATAGATAGTGCGTGTTATTATATTAGCATATGCAAAAACATTCTCAACGATCCATTAGAGTCAATGTCACAACGTAAATGTAAATGGCGCGCTTATAAACTTTTTTATAAATAGTAACAACAAAATAGCGTCATCTGTAGTTACATCATTGCGCCTGGGCGAGTCTTGTTTGTTTGTTTTGACCATAGGAGTCGGAAACATTTATATGCACACAATGCCTTGAACGTTTGCTGTTACAACAATCACAATGCCTTGAACGTTTGCTGTTACAACAATATTGGAGACAGTGTCTTATTTGGTAAGCAATACTTTTAAGTGTCTTTTTTTAAAATAATCCGAAATTATCACTACTAAAGCGCCCTGGCTTTGGCCATTGTGTTAATTAGTACACATTGGACCCTATGTCCATCTGGAATAAGAAATTTTTTGTTAATATTACAGTCTTTTGTTACTGTTTATAGATGTTTCTACCTACTTCGTGGTTAAAAAGAAAGATTCAAAAATATAATTTCAGTAAAAATGTGGGTGTTCGTCGGCAATACGGCTTTTACATAACTCTTTTGCAATCACGTGAAGTAGGAAGGGGTTGGGTAGATGAATTAGTTTCCTATAGAGTTCTGGTTCAATTATGATTGATGTTTGAACGCCTGTCTGGTCACATTGAACGTCTGCCCTAGATATTAGCAGTAACGACAATAAAGTCGAAAAGCGATATGTTACATTGACTAAAATTAACGGGTTCATTATAGAGGCGGGGATACGATTGACACTATTTGACTTTCAACAAATGTGAATATGCAACCAGAAAGTACAATCCAAACAGGATACTCTGTGGGTGTTACCTACCCATATAGACACGGACCCTGTCGTGGCTATATGGCCCCCTAGTCTACAATCCCAAAGCGTCCTTCAAACGGATTATTAAGGGTTATAGAGACACCATTGCTGATCCTCAAAATTGCTTTCAGTGCAGTGGTATGATCCGCTTGCGTGTTTACGTAGTCGACCCCAATGCTGGATCATGTGAGCGTGCGCCGCCGCCGGATACTCGGCGGTATAAATAGCCGGTCATCTATTTTTGGCCGGGAACCAGCAACGGGGCGCCGGCCATGTGCCGTTCACGACGACGTCTGGGATGCAGTTGATTAAATTTTTGAAATACTTCACATACTGTCGAAAAGATCTGTTAAGTTTCAGTGACATCTTGTAACTTTTAAGGCAATTCGGAATTGTGGTGAAGCAAAAGTATATTTTTTGTTAACACATTGTGACAAAATATAACAACGTAGTAAGCTGTCTTCACCTTGGCTAAGACATATCTCTTTACCAACGTTTACCTCAGCAGCCTAAATTTGTTTTTTATGTTTACTGGGCGGCAGTGAAATACACAATTTTCAGAAAAGTATCGTGAAATATTCCTAAGTTGTACTTGAGCTTCGCTCTACTTCCTTCAGACTTCAGACCGTTATCGTAGCAGTGCCTCGAAATGCTGTAGAGTAATATTCTTCGTACGAAACTAGTTATGATCGAACAATTATTCTTCTAAAACGAACAAAAAAATATAAAGTAAAGTCATGAATGACACACAATGACACACCCTCTATATGGAATCACTATTTGTACCTATTTCAAACGTAATTGGCTAGACGTTGATTTTAAGTCATATGTTAATGCTATGTATAGCTCTGACATTGCCTAATAAATAAATAAAAATAAAAAGATATTAAAATTGATACTTCGATTTATTTAATTGTCAACGTTTTAAAGATAACGACGATAAAAAGTGCATTGAATACATCCTGCCCGTAGCTATCAAACCTACGAAGATGATCCCATAAAAATGAATGACCTTTTTAATTTTTTTGTACAAAGCCTCTTGACAAATACATGGTTCACATTCACAGCAAGGTCAGGGACTCACACGCTAGAGTAGTTTACAAATATTTATCTATTCACTTGCCACCAACACGACCACTTTTCGCGTGGGAATCCGAAACTCACACCAGACATCATACGTAACGTAATATACACATACAATAAGTATCTGTACACACGTAACGCTTGACAACGAAGACATACAGACTACAATTGTTTGGTTTTCAAATCTGTCATAAGCTCAAGACATAGCAGTGTTAATGAAAAACACTCATCCATCTAATACAAAAATTTACAAAATTCAAAAGTAGAATTCAGCATAGAGCACTTTCTGTTTTTAGGAACACCATATTTGATAGAATCATCATTATCATCATCATAATCAGCCCGTGTCTCTCCACTGCTGGATATCATCACAGATAAGTCTTATTTATTTATTTATATACTCTTTATTAATAAACCACACATAAATTTTACATACAACAAAATAAAAAGAATACATGTATATATACAAATATATATGATACAATTAGCAGGTATATTAATAGGCGGTCTTATCGCTTAGAGCGATCTCTTCCAGACAACCTTCGGGTGGATAAGAAAAGAAGTAATCGGATGGCGTTGCTACAAAGAAAACAAAAACAAAAACAAAAAAATATTATTAAAATAAGATTAAATATAAATATAATATATACACACATACATACATACATACATATACATACATACACACACATAAATACATTTACACAAATAAATAAATAGTGATGATGAATATCAATAGGAGAGATAGTGAGCCTTGATCAATTTTTTGAATACAGAGACAGATTGAGCACGTCTAATTTCAACTGGAAGTGCATTCCACAACCGAACCGCTACCACCGTAAACGATTTGTCATAAAAAGACGTTCTGTGCAATGGAAAATTTAGCGTTGTTTTCCGATGACCTCAGTGAAAGAGAAGAGTTGGAGGAAATGTATTTAAAACGCTCTTTTAAGTAAACAGGATAAGACGGGTTAAAAAGAATGTTGAAGAGAAGAGTAAGAATGTGAGTATTCCGGCGATAGCGAATAGGAAGCCATTTAAGCTTAGTACGAAACTCAGATATACGATCATATTTTCGCAAGCCGTATATGAATCTAATGGCAAAATTTTGAAGTCGCTCAAGTTTGTCAAGTTGGTTCTCGGTAAGGTCCAAATAGCAGGCATCCGCATAGTCAAGTATGGGGAGAAGAAGAGACTGTGCAAGCGCTAACTTAGTGGCAGTTGGTAAAAAGTTCTTAAGTCGTCTGAGTGAGCCTGCTGAAGCAAACATCTTTCGGCTAAGAGACTCCAACTGAGGCATCCAGGAAAGACATCGATCAATCTTCACTCCCAGATTTTGGACTGAATCACTGTAAGGAATGCTGACACCATCAAAGATCACTTGTGGCACAGTGATCCAATTAATTTTGGATATGCCACGAGAGCTGCCTACCATTAGAACCTGTGTTTTGAGAGTATTTATTTTTAATACATACGCATTACTCCATTCAAGTATCCTACTTAAATTATTGTTAATTGTATCTACAGCTACTGACAGGCTGTCTAATGGAGCTTGACAATATATTTGGAGATCGTCTGCGTACAAGTGGTAGGAGCAGGTGAGGTGACGGGAAATACAATCAATAAAAATTGCAAAAAGAAGTGGAGACAACACACCTCCTTGAGGCACGCCAGCCGTTGTGTCACACCAAGAAGAGAAAGAATCTTTAAGGCGAACCCTTTGACGGCGTCCAAACAAGTAACTATGAAACCAGTCAGCCACTCCCGGAGAGACGTTGAGGGAACGCAATATTGCAATGAGAATGTCGAAATCAACATTATTAAAGGCATTCTGATCGTCTGTCCACCTGGCCAATTGGTGGCCTCCATTTTTAGAACTAGTCTACCCAATCGGTTAATATCCGTTTTCTTTGCAACAAATGGCCGCTTCAGCTTGCTGATTTCGGCTAGTTCGACAAATTTGGTTCTTTGACGAATTTCAGAATTTCAGATGTTATCCACTAAAGAAACTCCGAGCAAAACTGCTCCATATAGCACGCTGAGCGACTTTCAACTTGTGGACCAGTCCTGCCGTAACTTGAGGCCTGCCGTAACCTGCCGTCAACTTTAGGCCCACGTAGATTAGATTAATATTAACTAATATTAACATTAGATTAATATTAAAATTAGAGAGAACATTTAACTCGAATCATTATGATGTAAAATTACAATTTTTCCAACACACAATGCTACTTTAATTTCACAAGTAACAATCACATCCATTTTAATCGGACAAGTCATGCGGGTGGTCTCATAATAGGGTTAATCTTGATTCAATTTGGACATTCTATTAAGAACCCTCTCTCGTGTAATCATTACTAAAAAGTGACTTTGCATTTCTTCACTTTTACTTGTTAAATAATAATAAAAGAACCTATGTAAGTCCAAAGGACTTGCATAGGCGGGCTAGATCAAAGATATTTAAAAACCCGGTTTAAAAACAAAATATAAACATAACAATACGGTTTTTAAACTAAATATAAACCATAAGGTAAGGAAAATATAGCCAATTCGATGATTTTATTACTCGAAATTTTATTTGTTTTTCAATAATAATCATTAGGAATGTATGAATATATCGAACTTTATTCCACTCTTGACTGTTGACAGCAAGGCAGCTACTATCCCTCGGCCCGCTTTATTTTAGTACGAGTACTAAAAGTTAGTACGGCCCGCTTAACTTCTCACCTAAGATTTTGCGTGGATTTCTGGGTTATTTCGACTCGCTCTATTTTATAAATCTATAATAGATAATGTGTCCTTAGACGATCACAACCTACCATCAAGCGGACCGTTATCAGCCTGTCTACCACCATTTAAAATATATAAAAAAATATTAATACGCACTGCAGTTTTGAGTGAGTAACAGACCAAAATATAAATCTCGATGTTATTGTTTCTATACTAGTTTCCTTTTGGTAAATTTTAGAACTGTTTACAGTTGATATTTTAACTCCCGGTTGCGCATACGTGATGGCTTAGAAAACATTTTGCAGGAAATGTAATGAAAACTAAACCTAGAAAAATCAAAACACTAACTAATTGTAAGTTACATGGAAATCACTTATCAAAAATAGAATAATTGTTGTTATACGAGTGTAAGGAATATTTGTATATACCTACACTAAAGATTATGTAATATTGCAATTGTGATGCATGTACATTTTAATATTCAGTATAGGTACATACTATTGTATCCAACTTTCTGTAGGAGATGGCACCAAGAGAAAAAAAAAAGTACTATTATACGTCTACTGTAATGATAAATAAACATACCTAATCATAAAGTAAATATACTTAGTATAGATACGACAAATTCAAGCCTAATAAAAACCACACTTCAATACAAATTTAGTTTCCATGAAAGCAACATTATAATACATTTAAATGTAATATATAACATGTGACAATTACGTGTCACATGTTTGTTCGCGATGAACTCCCTAAACTACTGAACCGATTTTGATAAAATTTCGTAACTATGTGTAATTTGGTCCAACTTAAAAGATAGGATATAATGATAAGTATTATATATTATTATAAAGCAAATAATTCATACCAATATCTATATAATTTTGACTGTTAAATTTTATTGCTGAGCCATATTTGATGACATTTTATTCTCTACCCCATAAACATTTAAATATACCATAAACTAAAGTGAAATGAATTTAATTTTTACGCCATTAATTTTTAATTGGCAATGAGATTAGGCAGTCTGCATCGGTTTAAGCGTTGCACAAAACAACAAAACTTTAGTTCGTGGGCTATGATTCCCTCAGTTTTAAATGCTCTCCTATAAAATTCAGGTTTACGACAGGAATTTCGTTAGAAGGAAATGTTGAACGAATGGAAATAAATGCTTGATCAGATTGATAGTCTTTTAAATGATTTTATTTTAAACCAAAAAACAATTATAGTACTTATGTGGCATATAAAGTGGGTAAAATCCGTAACTTTATGAATTAATACTGCGGTTTTCCTTCAATTCACGAGGAAAAAAACAATTAATTTAGGAGGAAAAAAAACTAGCAGCACTCGACTCGGTAGAGCGCTGGGCCAAGAAGCTCATCCGTGACATGTCTGATCAAAACCACGCTCCAGAGTCTAGAACACCGGCGCAGTCGGTTACCTGCGTGTCGATTTTCTATCGGTTACATTTTGGAGAAGTACTTCATGATTTAGTTCCTCCAACTCCTTTTCGTTACCGGACTACTTAGGCGTGGGGAGGATTTTCACCCCTACGTTGTGGACATACCACCTATTTATTATGCGCACAGCGAGGGACTGGAATACTCTCCCTTCTTCAATGTTCCCTGTAATGTTCAACTTCAAGGGGACTCTAGGCTAATAGGCTGTTAAGAGCCATTTCACGTGATTCGCTCGATTTCTACAATTTTGAGTGTTTAATTTTCCAACTTAAAAAATAATAATATGATATTAAAGTATTGTTTCAAATAGCTCAATTCTTCGTATTGACACTTAATAAAACATATTTTGAAATATTATTCTATTTTTTGAGTAGTAGCCAAAATGCTACGGCTAGTTTTGTAAAAAACACGCTCAGAGGTAAGTTCAGAGACGTGTTTGTACTGTTAAAATTAATAAAGAGAATTGAAAAAAAATACCCTCTGATCACAAGTATAAATCTATTGTCACATAATAGAATACATTTTCGTTATCTAGTTTAGAACACAAAATAAAAAATAAATATGAGGTATGAATTTCTACGCTTTTACCTTGACATTTTACAGTTATACTGAACGTTATTTTCAATCAAAACTTTCACCAGATGAAACTGGGATCTTGCCCAATCAGGATCCTATAAAAAATTAGTCTTATAATTTATAATAATACTATATTATTTAGTTCCAATTCCAATATATATTCCGTTGTATTCGTGCGCACCGATCAGTACCGCGCGAAGCGCTCTCCGAGGCGGACCTGTGTCGCTTTTTCCCGCGCTCCATTCGTACGTGTACTGTGCAAAATATAGCGCGACCGCCACGTTCGGATACTTTTGATCAAGTAAGCATTTTTTATTTTAATATATATTTTACTAGATTGTGATTCATTGGATAGTATTGTTTATATTCTTAATCACTTTCAGCAATGGGGCGAAAAGACAAAAAATATTACCGTTGTCTTAAAATAAGAAAACGTCGTAATAATGAAGCCTTAGATAAAGCAAGAGAAACAAGGTACTTGAACTCATTTATTTTATTGACTATTCTTATTTTAAATGTTTCAAAATTAATTGGAATTTATTTTTTAAAGGTGGGGTCTGAGGATAACACCCCTGAGGAGAATTCATATACCATAGAACAGGATACATGTAAAGTAAGTTTTTTGAAGAAGCATAGTAAGTCGATCAGCTGTTTTATTTATTTATTTGTTTATTTATTATTTATTATTAGTTATTTGTTCGTTCGTTCGTTCGTTTGTTCGTTTCTTTGTTTGTTTGTCTATTTATCTATCTATTTATCTCTTTTTCTATTTTTCTATTTTTCTCTTTATCTTTATCCCTTAATCTCTTTATCTCTTTATTTATTTATGTGAAAAATTTAATGTTTTGTTTATTTTTAAATTCAAGCTCAATTGTAAGTTTGATATAATAATAATGTGATTTACCTAGCACAATTTACAGGGTGTTACAGTAAGGTGTAGTAATATTTTAGGGAGTCATTCTGCCTATCAATACACACAACTTTTACTATGGGGCCAACTTCGAAATCGTGAAAATAAAATCAGCTGCTCTATAGATAAAGTTCAATACCCCCTAAACCCTAAAATATACTACACCTTACTGTAACACCCGATAAAACTAGAATATTAAAAATATTTTAAAGCTACGTTCTTTTTTCAGCATTATCTGGTAGAACGGGATGGATAATTGACTCAGTATTTTTGGAGTCGACTGCTACTTATAGATAAACACAGTGAAAGGTTAAATTGTAAATTAAATTACTTAAAAATAACAGCAGAAAAACAAGGTTATGAAGTTATATATATCAAATTTCTGTCATTTATTGAATTTTTGAAACCTTCGACTATTATTTCTTCCTCCATCAATAAAAAAACATATCTCTAGTACATAACGTTTATTTCTAAGCTAATAAGCTAACCCACTAGGTTCCTTATTATGTTAAAATACAATTATGAATACTTACCATACAAAATATTAAATTAATTTGGTTAATAAAAACGACCAAAAAACTTTTTTGCATAGTCGCTCTATACACGGACGCGCCGGATAGCCGAGCGCAGGAATATACCTAAACTTGAGGAGCGCGATTTTGTGAAATGGCTCTTAACGGGCAAGCGAACTCCATCTTCACTTACCATTAAGTGAGATTGAGATCAATCGCTTACCCGTATACAAATCAAAAATGATACATTAACTAAGTATTTAATTAGTGAAATACACACTTAGAAATAAATAAGTAATAAATAACTTGAAGACTGAAAGCATTTAAATTTAATTCCGGTTGTATTCAATGCACCGTTACAAAAGACGCAAATGAAGACGAACATTAAAGAGGAAATTGACTTGGACAAAAGATCCATTACTCTTGTAAATGAATCGTTCATTTTCCAAAAGGATATGTCAGTCGTCTTGTACTTGAAAGGGTACCCATGAGTCATACTTCACAAGTTAAAATTTGCTTTATTAGCATGGGATCGTTTGTTTTAGACAAAATTACAATATAAATCAAAACGTTGGAGAAAAAAGATCGACATAGTAAATAAAAGAATATAATAAAAATCGGGAGAACTGTTGTATGCTAATTATAATAAAAAAGAAACCGTAAAAAGAAAAGTAAATGCTGTAGATGAGATAAATTACGTAATTTCAAGATATTTTTTATAGAATACAAAAAGAAATTAGATAGTTAGAAAGGCATGTGCATGTAAATCAATAAATAACCATTTAATTTAGTAAGGTCAGGTGGGGTAAGAGGAACATACTTTATTTACAGTAAAATATTTTGAGTGCTAGGAAGAAAAGCTAAAATCTTACAAGATCTTTAAAACATGCAAAACTTGCCTATGTGTATTAGCTTCCCATGGACTAAGTCGCCTTACGCTAATAAAAGTTCTTACGACAATATTTTCGTAAACGTCCAGATTGTATGAACGTTTCTCTTCCCCCATAACCATGGGGTAAGAGGGACAGTCATGTTTAAATTTAAATGTTCGTCTATAATGATGGTTAACGTTCTCAGTAGAAGAGCTTCTGTCAATTTAGACATTTGCTTTCCGTGTGTTTTTGCATTAAAATTATTCCCAGCTCTCTTTTTTATGAAATTATTGGTTTGCAAAATAACGCGTCTACTTTGTACTGGTCGAATTCACAACTGCCGAACACTTGTTCATTTTTCTCTGGCTCAGAGTGTCGTAGCAACATCTATTGAAAACTGTTTAAACTAATTCGTCTTGCCTGTTTTACCAACGAAAAACTCGTAGTGATAAATGCTTTAGTTTAGTAGTTACGGTCCCTAGACCCTCTTCCCCCGGTGACCCACTTACCCCACTTGACTATATTTTAAAATATTATTAATAACTTGCAGCTAGTTTTTTTATAAAAATATTACTTTTAAGAACCTTTTCTACATTTAAGCATTTTATTCGCAAATAAAATTTATGCTGACAGGCAGACAGAAGAAAAATAAAATGAGAATGTAGACTCAAAACATTTTGAAAGCAAATAACACAAATTGAAAGAACGAAAACAATTGCGGTTAATGGATGGGTGGGTAAATATAAGAAGTGATGACGCTTCGGAGTTCGGAACAAACCTTGACCTGTTCATAAAAAAAGGAGGATACTTTAATCGTGAAAGGCAACGGTTGGCTATGGTAAGTGACATTGAATGCTGATATCATACTTTTTTTAAAGAATAAAAACCTAAAATGTTGATTTTCTTCTATGTTAACGTCGACAGACAGGCTGACGGTCCGCTTTGATGGTAGGTGGCGACCGTCGCCTATAACACAAGCAACGCCATAGGTGCCGCAAGCGCTCTGCCGGGATAAGGGATAAGGAAGGGATGGGGTAATAATTTAAAAATAATTACTAGAGTAATCCAACACTTTTCCCTCAGTAGCTCTATAATGGATAGCAAGTTGGCAATTAGCCGTAATGTAGCGATAATGGATTAACAAACAAAATAATACTACTCCACAAGACCCTGACCTAATAGTATACGACACTTACCTCATTTGCCATAATAAATGCAAGTATAATACAATAACAACAACTTTATAATGAGTTTATCAATGTCTAATTGTCGATATTATGGTTGGAGATCGTTAGTACTTGTATTGTAATATATATAATTGGAGTTATTATGGATGGAACACATATACATGTACTAAAGAGTGTCTGTCTTAGCGAATGCACACAAGTTGTAATGGATCGGAATTTAGGCTGATGTGATTGTAAGTGGCTGGGGTCACCTGTTAACACAAGCAAAACCATAGGGTGTTGCTAGTGTAGAATGCTTGCAGAATAAAGAATAAGGAATTAGAGGGAAATAGAATTAGAAAATGGATACTAATCTATAATAGTAGAAAGGTATTATATCATGGACACTACCTCTCTGTTCTTTAAAGGACGTACGCCCATCACAGACGAAAAGTACTACGAACGGCATTCAGTTCAAAAACAAATACTACATCATAAATGTTACAGTTACAATAATAAACCTTTACATCGGCCGTAAAGCATATTTAAGTTGGTCATTTGGCACAATTTCAAAAGTTGTCGATGCGTAAAACCGTTAAAACTGGTGCGTGTTGTTCCTAACGCCGGCCGAGTGAAGTCAGACGATTATAAATAGAAACTTGAATTGAAACTAGTACCTATTGGAGAATTTTCACGGAGCAATTCAACATTTATTACGGTTATATACGCGTTCAAAAGGGAGCAATGGGCCGATGGTGACGTCGTTTGAATGAAACACGATAAGTTTGTTTTCAAATCGATTTTAATTTAGATTTTAGTACAGGTACGATTAGACATTTTGTTAATTCATACATCCTTACAAATATTGCAACATGCGAAAGTGAGTTTGTTTGATACTCTTCCACACCTTAACCTCCATACATGAAACCGATTTGATAAAATTTTGCATACACGTTGTCCAAGGGTACAGAAAAGGTACTTCAATTCAGAAAAAAGTATACTGCTTCCGAGAGACGGAGGACAAATTCAATTTTTGAGACGAAAATGAATACGACAATAACTAACTATGTCTGATCTGTTATATTTTTACGACTAATCCACTACCTACTTAAACCAATTCTGAGGAAATGTTGAGTACTGAAAAAAAATCTGGGCAAATTTTAAACTCGCGAAAACGAAGCCGTTTTTTTTAGCTTTCTATAAAACACTATAACCTCTATTAAATGGATAAATATAATAAATTGTATTCATTAAAATGTCCCCGATTTTGGGTACAATTAAAAAAAAAATCATTTCATTAAAATGTAAAAGCTTTAATTAATGCAGCACAAAAGACCATGGAACATTGTTTAAATAGCAGTAAATTTAATCTTGAGAGTTGGAATTCTAATTCGGATGTTACTCCAAAGGCATTAAAATATTTAATACAAATACAATTTAAAGTAGCTGGTAACGTACTTGAGTTTACAAATATTCAATAATACACGTTAATCAGCAATATTTAAGTATTTATTCTCGAGTCCGCATTATATTTGCGTTTCGCTCGCAAACGACACCGGATTTTAGCGAGTTGTATAAATAAATATATTGCCTTATAAGTATTACTCGGTCTCTTGGTTTCACACAGTGACGTCACTTTTATTTAAACCGGTCTTCGTTCGTGCGTGACCGCTATGGAGTCATCCGCACTTTTAAAATGTGACAGAACATTATTCGTCCTATACCTATGTGACAAAAATTATGAAAATGGTTAAAGTAATTAAAATCAATAGGAGTATACAAAGTACTGCAAAATTTTCACACTATCACGTATTGAGTCCTGACGTGAAACCACCAAGAAGATCACCGTGAAATAACAGCATGTCTGCTGTTTTATTTCGGTGAGTGAGTAAGGGATGTCAGATCCTATTTCCCTATTCCTTCCCAATCCCTTATCCCCAATCAAATTGTAGTCGGCTTGCGCGCTTGCAGCACCTGTGATGTTGCTTGTGTTATAGGAAACGGTAACCACCTACCACCAAGTGGACCGTCAGCCTGTTTGTCGACCATAATATTAAAAAACACATTGGTGCATGCTGTATATATATGCACATTTTGAAGATTTTCCCCCTCGTTTTTCGCAGTCATAAATTGTTACCACTGATCGATACTGACAATTGTCGGTTATTTATTGGTAAGTTTCAGACTGTCTAGACAGGCAACGATAGCCACTATTAAGTTATTTATGTATTTAAATAACAAGATACACACACACTCGGCTACTTACTTAGAAAATGTAAATAGAGGCGAATAACGAGGAGCATTGTCTCGTAAAGCTAATTTACATTGCATTGATACTACTTCAACTAATGTACACATACCTATGTTATATATATATATATAATAGGGGTTAAAGTATGAAATTGCCGTTTTATTGTAATAGGTACTTCGAATTGACATAGAACCTTCATGGTTTGAGATTTTTGAGTGAAACTTTTTTCATACGGTACCTATGTAGTTCTTCTTTTAAAAAATGTGCAACATTCGATTATCAACTTTCAGTTGTTTTTTTTATTCAGCTTAGACAATAAAGATGGATACTTCGAAAATTCGTGTGATTTTTGAATACGAGTTCCGACGCGGAACTAACGCGGCAGAAACAGCTCGCAATATTAAGGCTTATCCTTCCAAAAAATTAAATTTTTGCTACATTTTGTAACAGTATTATTCATTATATATACGCCTTTTCTTCAGCGAAAAAAATATATGTTTATCTACAAGATATGAGGAATGATTTGTTGGGATTAAAATTTTTATTTTATTGAAATTGATTCAGGAAAAAAATTCTAAACTCACCCCTTTTATTTTCAGTTATAACAATCTCACTTCTACAATATTTATCAAAAGATTATGAAATTTTGTACACTTATGAAGATAACAATGTAGCATGATTTGTTGAAAGCGCTTTTTGAAAATTCGTAAAATTGAATTTTATATAATGTTTTTATCAAAAATATTTCCCCACTTACTCAGCGCTAGCCCGTTCTCGTCCATAAAATCAGTGCGGGGCGAGTCGTGATGCTAGACGGACCTGTGCTGCGTTGCGCTTCATCAAATTATTAATTTTTACGTAATAAACAAAGAATAAACATTTTAGTGGCAGAACAGACAGTGCATGATAGTGTTATAATACTTTAATAGGTTTTCTTTTTTGTCTTTTTAATTAAATCTTTAAAAAACTAAATATAAATTATGTTGTAATATAATATTCAATTTATTAATAATCTGAAATATTCAATTTGAATATTCAATTAATAATTCATCTGTATATATACTTGTTATCTAAATTTAATAAAGATAGGAAGTAAGCAAAGGAGGCAAAAGCGTAATATATCAAAAATAAACCAAACGAGGAAGGAAAGTTTGCATGAATTTTAATTAATTAATTAATAAATTAATTAATATTAATAATGATTAATTATTAATTAATACATATAAATTAATAAGCCTAATAAATAAATAATAAAGCCACTATAAAGCCAGATTCCCACTCACGTATCTAGTGACTCATCGAATTGTTCTCCTAGAAGGAGCGGTGGGGGGTTTCCCTATTGTAGGTGGTCGCGTAGGGGACGCCCCCGTGACCTCCAGAAAAATCCGATATCCTCGGTACACCGTTCTGGTAAAAAGTTGGTGAGCGGTTCTCGGAAACTAGAAGATCGGGATAGAAGGGTGGCGTTTGCGGAAGGTCATAGAGGGTGATCGGTAGTCACCAAGGAAAGTGTCATCCGGTCTACCGGGGCACCAAAAAAAAAAGCGAGATTTTGACAGCCCCCTCCTTGGACACCCCCCCCCCCCCGACCGTAACTCGGAAACGGCGCGTCACAGCCGGGTCGTGTTTGGGCTCATCGGGAACGTCTCGACGAGATAAAAAATTTGACGCCCCCCTCGGACCCCCCCCCCCCCGACCGTAACTCGGAAACGGCGCGTCACAGCCGGGTCGTGTTTGGGCTCATCGGGGACGTCTGGACGAGATAAAAAATTTGACGCCCCCCTCGGACCCCCCCGGCCAAAACTCGGAAACGGCGCGTCGCAGCTGGGTTGTGTTTGGAGTCGTCTGAGATGTTTCAAGAAGACGAATTTTTCAGAGTAGACCAAATTTTGAAATTTGGTCAATTGCTGTCTATTGTAACCATGGTCAACGGTTACAAATAGACCCCTCATGTTAGGTATCATTTGAAAGGCCTTAATGAGGGTAATCTATCAACACCATCCTCCCAGCCTTTAAAATTATACAATTAATAATAATAAGACTCAAAACCAAACCAAAACAATTAGACATGGCAAAAGACAAGACAAAACGAAAACAAAATGAAAACGTGAATAAATTTTCTACAAGAATTTTTTTTTTAAATTCTATTTAAATGAATTTTAAAAATATAAAAAAGGGCTTTTGATAGCTTTTAGAAAAATCAAGCGCTGAATCAAAAATATGCAGAAAATAATAAATGTTAAGTGTGCCTTTTACAGTTCAATATACCCAAAAAAGCCCCACAGAGTTTCCATTTAATCCACTCAGCCGCTTTTTTGTCCCACTCGATAGATTTTTTGAAAAAATTGAAGAAGCAAGATTCTCGCTCTAAAAAGTTCGTAATCTTTCAAAATGAAAAAAAAAAAACACTTTTTGTCTCAACTTCTTGTCACTTCACTAACTTGGTGAATTTGAAAAAAAATATCAAAATTAAAAAAAATATTTCCGCCGGCATTAGCGTTACTCAAACAAAACGTACCACGCGAAGGTGCAAAAACTCAATTGTTTTTACTGAAAATTAAAAAATTTGTTAGTTTTGATAAAAACTGTTGTTTGGCTCTTTTACCATATATTTTATATTCGTATAAAGAAATATACATACATCTATACATATAAATAAAATTGGAGTGTCTGTTTGTAATATTGAAATAACCGTTTTTTACTACATGCATATGAATATATATACGATACATACACCAAAATAACATTTTTGTCTGTCTGTCTGTTTGTTCCGGCTAATCTCTGAAATGGCTGAACCGATTTTGACCGGACTTTTATTGGCAGGTAGCTGATGTAATAAGGAGTAACTTAGGCTACTTTTATTTTAGAAAAAAAATCTAAAATAACATCCAAAATAACATTTTTTACAATTTTTGTCTGTTTGTCTGTTTGTTTGTTCCGGCTAATCTTTGAAATGGCTGGACCGATTTTGACGGGACTATTATTGGCAGGTAGCTGATGTAATAAGAAGTAACTTAGGCTACGTTTATTTTAGAAAAAAAATCCAAAATAACATTTTTTACAATTTTTGTCTATCTGTCTGTTTGTTTGTTCCGGCTAATCTCTGAAATGGCTGGACCGATTTTGACGGCACTTTTATTGGCAAGTAGCTGATTTAATAAGGAGTAACTTAGGCTAGATTTATTTTAGAAAAAATCCAAAATAACATCCAAAATAACATTTTTTACAATTTTTGTCTGTCTGTCTGTTTGTTTGTTCCGGCTAATCTCTGAAATGGCTGGACCGATTTTGACGGGACTTTTATTGGCAGGTAGCTGATGTAATAAGGAGTAACTTAGGCTACGTTTATTTTAGAAAAAATACACCCCGGGCCAAGCCGGGAGCGCGCAGCTATACACTCTAAAAACATAACCTTCGTTGTGGCGCAGACGGGTAAAAATTTTTACTAGGTAACATAATTTACTACCTAAATAACAAAACACGCTTCATTGTTACTGAATTATCCCTCTACATTGTAAATAATTATAAATTTGTAGGTATTTGCAGTAAAGTAGGCTCAGTCGACTATGTCGTGCCCACTTTAGTTATTATTCTATGGTCGTGCCTTTGTCGTCTAGTCTCCATACTACTCTTTGCCATCTCTGTGCGGTCGATCTCTTGTAGAGGGTGGCGCGGGGAAATTAGCCTAATAATTCAAGGCCAAATCGGCGTTATACACCTTAATGTTGCGTTTGGAGAGGGGACTGCTAATGAACGCACTGTGCGATTTTGGTTTAAACGCTTTCGTGATGGAAACTTCGATTTGAAGAACGAACCACGTGGAAGACCGCCCACACAGGTGAATAACAATGATTTGAAAGAGATGGTGGAAGCCGATCCGAACCAAACTACCCAGGAATTAGCGGCATGGTTTAACGTTACCTTACCAACAATATTGACTCATTTGCGCCAAATCAATAAAATAAAAAAATATGAAAAATGGGTGCCTCATGATTTGACTGATCTGCAGACTCTACAGGAACTGCAATTAGAAACCATTCGTCACCCTCCGTATTCGCCAGACCTTGCTCCAACGGACTACCATTTTTTTCGTGATTTGGACAATTTTCTGCGTGATAAAAAGTTTTCTTCTCAGGAGGCAGTGCAAAATGCTTTCACACAGTTTGTCGAATCTAGATCACCAGAGTTCTATCGCAAAGGCATATGAGCTTCCTATTAGATGGCAGCAATGTATAGATAATAATGGTAATTATTTTGATTAAATAAATATGTTAAATTTAAAAAAAAAACGAATTTTTATTTTTCAGTACAAATCGGCAATTTCATACTTTAACCCCTAATATATATACAGGGCGTCCCACGACTATGCCACATGGAGGGAAAGTACCTTGAATATTGTAGGTGGAACATTTTACTGAAAGAAGACTATTTTAATTTAAAAAACAATTTAAACTGCATTCATAGATTTTTAAATAATTACATGGTTGAACCGGGAATCGAACCAGCTACACGAGAAAAAAATTACCCTGTAGCTTTATCATACCGATCGAAAGGCTTCATCATAAAGATTATTTTTTGCTAAATAACATAGTGTCAGAAATAAAAGGAAGACCATGAATTTTAACATTTGATGTGAAATTTTGTTCAGAAAAATTAAAAGCTGACACTGCCGTAAGGACATACAACGGCATTATCATAAGTACCTATTACTATTACTAATAAATGTACCCACTTGAGAAGTACGCATCATTTCCCTATTATAATTTAAGTGCATGATAAAATGTAATTAGTAGGTAGGTACCTGGTTGTATGCAACAAATCGAGCTGTATCCTGACGCGTAAATTATACGCGTAAAAATTTAGTTTACAAGAACCAGTATGAAAGTGTCCACGAGCTACAAACAGAACTTAGACGTATTATTCTAAATATCCACCACAACAAGATCAAAAAATCGACAGGGAGTGAAATAATCAAAAGAGTGCGACTTTGTATTCAACAGTATGGGACTCATTTTGAGCATTTGATAAAATGATTAATTTTGTATTAAAAACGTTAAAATTCATGGTCTTCCTTTTATTTCTGACACTATGTTATTTAGCAAAAAATAATCCTTATGATGAAGCCTTTCGATCGGTATGATAAAGTTACAGGGTAATTTTTTTTCTCATGTAGCGAGTTCGATTCCCAGTTCAACCATGTAATTATTTAAAAATCTATGAATGCAGTTTAAATTGTTTTTTAAATTAAAATAATGTCTTCTTTCAGTAAAATGTTCCATCTACAATATTCAAGGTACTTTCCCTCCATGTGGCATAGTCGTGGGACGCCCTGTATATATATATATATACTATACTATGTATGTAGGTAGCTCCTTGAAATGGCTTTTTAATCATAGACAATAGTTACTGGCATTCATCTGAATCAAAACTAGATGTTCCATTGCGTTTATAACTTTGGTAAAAGTAGGTATTTAGTAAAAAAAAAATACAAGAATAGAAATCTTTTCTCTTTATAATAATAGTATAGATCTCATCCTTATAAAATAAAGAAGATTTATCACAGGGCAAGTTCTATCTGTTTTACGTATATGGAAGTAGATATATACTTCGATTTGGTAACACATTGGATTTGATTGTGAACATATACCTACGTGATACGCGTCGAGTTTTGCATAACAATAGAAGACAATGAGGCCTGCGTTTGCGCATATTGTGAGTGTAAACGGAAACTGCTGCCGCGTATGATATTCAAATTAAAACTAAGCCGTGTGTGTACGTATTGGTAGAAAAGTTTATCGAATTCGCGGAAGACAATCAATGTTGAATGAATCTACCAGTCAAACTATTTCTATGACAAATACGAAACTGTTTGCAAACATCGATGGTTTGTATACAAAAAGGCTAACTAATACGAAAGTATTGGCAGAAATGAAACATTTAAAGAAATGTCTAAACGTGTAGGTCCTTGATAGGTCCGCGGGAAAATTGATTTGTTTTTGGCTCCCCTAAATATACTCATTTAATTAAAAAAACATAGTGAATATAATAAACTATTTATTTCCAGAAGAACAGTTCCATTACTATATACGATATCGCTATTAGCGACATAGCGACTCATTATGCTATTTAATTAGAAAAATCTAAATATACTGAAGGTGAAACTCATAGCATTGGATCTTAGTGGGAGCTTAATAATTGCTTTCTGTGCCTATTTTTGGAGTTACTTATATTTGTGTTGTAACCACTTGCCATGGAGCCGTGGTCAACCTACTTTGTTCAACTGGGTGGACCACGGGCAAGGAGCGAACAATAATACGCCTACATATCAAAGTCACAAATCAAAATTAAAAAACTAGGCACCTATTTTACGTTGTCTAATAAAAGCAAGCATCGGATCAAGGAAGTCATAACTAAATTTCGAGTTCGAAATGCAGATTCACTAAATAGCCACTCCGCACCTAATTGGTAATAGATATTGCGATAAAATTATATCGCAAGAAACCAGTGGAAATTATCTAGAAATGATTACGTAAACACTATTTCGTGTTGGCCAAGTGTTATTAATTGACACGTTACATAGGACGTGCAATCTATCATTACCGGTCGTAATTTGCATGCTTATTTTATTACCCCTATGAACACTGCATTTACATTGCACCCGGTGAAGACATCATTCTCTTACTATTAAAGTTTCTCAGTCATTAACCCTAGGTAAATTAAACTAGTAATTACTATTGGCAGTAGGTAATCTCCTATTGACTACTTAGCGATGTGAGGTCCCATGTGGAGTACCCCAGGGATCCCATTTGGGACCATTGTTTTTCCTCGTGTTTATTAATGATCTATCATTTACCTTACGATGTAATTTTAAACTGTATGCCGATGATCTAAAGATATACAGAGGTATTGTTACACGTGAGGATTGTCAATCTCTGCAGGAAGACTTGAACAGGGTACATCATTGGTGTGTTAAAAACTGTATGTTTCTTAATGCAAATAAGTGTTATTTTATTAAATTCACTAGACGTCAAAAAACAGCTGATGTCGCTTACTCCATTGACAGTACGACTTTATCCGAAGTCTCGTATATGCGTGACCTTGGGGTTGTTTTGGATAGTAGCTTGAGCTTCCGCAATCATATTGACACTATTATTAAAAAGTCCTCAAAGATCTCAGGTTTTGTATTGCGGCAGTTGAAAATCTTCAAGGATCCGACAATATCTATAATTATCTATAACAGTTTAGTACGTAGTATACTGGAATATTGTTCGGTTGTGTGGAATCCAGGTTAACAAATTCACTCAGATCGCATCGAACGCATCCAAAAGCGCTTCCTTTATCATCTTACTTATCAGGGCAATAAGTGCAATCAATTGCTGTCGTATGAATCACGTCTCTCTCACTTTAATTTAGCCTCTTTGTGCAAACGTAGAAGGGTTCTGGACCTTATGTTTCTCTACAAGCTTGTCAATGGTCTTGTCGATGCTCCTGATATCCTTGAACATCTTTGCTTTTCTGTACCTCGACTGGGTAGCCGATTGCACAACCGTAAAACATTTGCTCTACCTGCATGTCGCACTAATCTCGGTCAACACAGTCCAATCTATCGTATGTGCTCTTCATATAATGGAATTCGAAACGAATTTGATTTATTCTATGGTTCTGCGGTCTCAGCAAGGAAATTAATTCATAAATATGTAACTTTATAATTTTTACTTTATTGTTTGTCTTACTGTAACTGTCTAGCACGTTTTTATTTTTGTATGTTGTGTTCACATGTAGTAGGTTACATTCCGAATTAATTGCTGTATTTGTATGTTCTTGTTTTTTCTTATTTGCTTGTACATGGAATTGTATACCAGTTTTGTGAACCTAAATAAAAAATAATAATAATAATAATAATCTAAATTCAACAATGAGCTATTATTTTGACTGATCTTTATCAAGAGTGTTATGAGTTCAGTGACATGTATCATTGTTATCATTCACTGAGTGAGCTAATACCTAAATGCTCATTTCTTTAAATCTGTAGCCTAAATTTGGTACACTTTGTCGTCTTAGTATGTTAAAATGAATTACCTACCTCTGTTCCTCCAATCTTAAACCAAAAATCTTGTTAAATAAAAATAAAGATAATAACAATTTCAAAACAATATGATTCCATTTAGGTATTATTGAATAATATATCTTTTACTAACTTGATAAATATTTATATAACTACTATGATAAGTAACGCGATGACATACTCGTCTCATAAATGGATAATGAATATGAATACATGTACATCGCATAAAGCATAATTATGCTACATACATTGCAAGTGGAAACCAACCTCTGACTATGATGCAAGATTAAAGGGCGAATGGTCTGAACGTAACAAAATCATGTACACAGTAGATGATTATAGCGAAAACATTTAGGGCGAACCTAATATGGAGTTACGTTTATCTGGAAGTTAGTCGTAACTTAAATATGGAAGCTAATAAGGTTTAAATTAATTTAAACATTTGAAATGTCCAAACTCCTCTGAAACGGCTTGACCGATTTGTATGATTTTTTTTTGTGTATATTCGATAGGTCTGAAAATAGGTCGTAAACTATTTTTTATACCCCTAAGTGATAAGGGTGGCCCTAGCTATTAGTTTTTATTTATAATAGATTTATACGATGGCTTAAATGGAAACAAATATGGATCTTCTATGAGAAACCACTTTGAAAGAACACAATGTTATAAGTAATATATTCAGTCCACTTGTTATTGGCAGAATTGAGTCGCTGCTGTACAAAGTTTTAAAGAGAAAGCCCATGGAAAGCAGGCAATTAACATAGACAGTGAGAGACATTCGCGCGTAAGAACTGACCAATTAACTGAAGGCTGTTAGCACAGTATATAAACACAGATATGAATGGTGTCAGAAAAATGTATAAACAGTTTTTCTTGGTCTATTTCAAATACCTACCAACACACTAAATTGCTACCTTATATTTACAAAAATGTATGATCACTACTTCACGTGCTTGTCTAGTAGATAAGTTCTTGGCAAAGACGATGGCGGTCGTCGGTTAGTATTGAATTGGAGGGCAGAAGCAATGTCATGTCAACTGTTCTTATCCTTATGAGCTCATCCAGATTGGTGGTCAATTATATAATAGGTGGCTACCGTCACAAGTATACAAGTAACATCAGTACAGATGCAGCTACGACCCTGTCGTTTATTAAGAGCACATAATGAAGAACTTGTTTCCTAACCGTGCGCAGCGGATTTTTCTCTAAGTAAAGGAGATGTCAAGAAAGATTCGCTATAAAATGAAATAAATAAATCCACTAGTCACATTTTTATTAGCCTTTTTCTTTTGCCACTATGCTCGAACCCATATCCCTGTGTCTATCTTATCCCTTAAAAGAAATCTAAGCCAAGAAATTCAAGCAGTACATTAATTCGAGCAACTAATTAAACTCTCCTAACTGTACATCCGAGAAAACAAAAAGACGCAAGGAGAAAAAGTATCCAATATATCATTGGATTACTGTTTATGTATACATTGTGGACAAATGAAGGGTGTAGTGAGGGAGGCGAGGAATGCGCGCGACCGTTAGTGTCCGGCTGTTGCAAGCCATAGTTGGTGACACTCCTTCAAGACAGCATCTTGATCCAAAGGAACGCCGGCGGAATTTCTGATCAACGACGATTTGTTGATAGCCAAACGGCCATTGATTTCGCATCGAATATTCACGACTTATTTGAATGATACACATCTTAAGAAACTTCCCTTTAAGGCTAATTGCAAAATAGTTACATTACATGTGTACAATAGTATTTAAATAGTTCTCTTATCCTTTATTTATTCGTTTGGGCTGTGCTACACTATCGGTTTAGGTATACTTTTAAAACAGAGGAGCTGTTGTGAAGTGTGGCTCATTATCTTTCCGCTGATAGCTCACGTGTACCCTCTATCCACACACTGAACAGACATTCCTGATAACGCCAAATGCGTTCAACAATTATTGAACGTGAAATTCCCCCTGTAAATGGTTTTTGTAAATTGGGTGTTCATAGATAGGGATAATTTAATGCAATTAGCCAACTAAAAGCCCGACACAATGGAATGGACCTTCCTTTTTAGCGAGGTTTAACTCTTCCGGGAAACTGTTGTTTAGATAAATTTGCTTAAAATGTAAATATGCCCTAATATGCGTTGAATTAATTAAATATTTACCCAAAAGCACTTTCCTAAGAGATATCCTGCTATTAGATTTTATCCATTGTTGGCAAATAAACTAGTCTGTGGTTTGTTGATGTCATGGCGGCTGTTCTGGGGAGATTCGGGACACATCAGCTCTCAGTACATACGATTTTGTAATGTTAGGGCTGGCAGAAAAACAATATGGATAATGGATTAATATCCATAGAAAGAAGCACACCACAATAAAGGAATTAAGTATTCACAAGGTTTTATCAATTATAATCCGCTATATTTGACACACTATATGGGCAAAATTATGGTGGAGGCCTAAGTCCAGCAGTGGATGTCCTGCGGCTAATAAAAATGAGATTGAATCACGTATTTTCTTTATTCTTGATAGTAGTGAATACTTATTATTTGTCATTGTATCAATATAAATTTTCTCTACAGCCACCTATTGTTTTTGTTTAATTCATTGTTAATTTATACTGCTTTATGCTTGAATAGACAACCTACGCATGTCTGTGTCATAAAACAACAGATTCGTCAGACAAATTGACGTCAATCTAACTAGACTTAGACCGCGCCCAAACAAAATTGGTCCTTTCGGGTTACTTGTGCAAGGATTGCATAAAAAAGGCACGAATAAGGCAAATAAAGACATTTGAATATACCTTTTTCATTCTTTCAAGACTATCAAGATAAGCACATATCTAATCTCGGAAATTTGTGAATGGATTTTGTTCCCGTTTGTATCGATGGAAAGAGGAATTTCTGAGAATAGTTTATGTGTATAATTAATGAATATCTTATTTATAATTGCCAAGTTATCACGATTTTTATCAAAGAAGGCGGGCACGTCGCATCGATGCGTGGCCGGGTTCAGCTAGTTTTAAATGAAAGAGCAAAATAGTCAAAAGTCGAAAATTTTAATCAGCTTTAAACTTAACACTGTTTACCGTCCATGCCAAAGTCAATGCCCTGCAGCGATTGGCCAAGTACCTCATCAGCATAGAGGAACAATGAGCGGATGATAACGCCTTATCTGCGCGCGCGTCGCGGTTGCGGGAGGCGCCGGAAACACTCGAGCCGACATGGCGGTTTCTCAGAACGCAACTACGTCTCCTCCGACTGGGACTCTTGGTATCGACATACGATACTAAGGAAAAGATTTTTACATATATATATGTTACGGCTAGAACCCGAAGTGCGGCTACGCTTAGTTTTAGCCGGTTGGAACTAGGTGTAGCCATTTACTCTTGGTTAAATCTAGTATAAGCCGATTGTTTTCGGGTAAAACTAGGTCTAGCTGGTGTCATTCCGGCTGGAACTAGGTCCAACCAAACCCTAGTGGCTGATACTAGGTTTAGCCAATATCATGTCGGCTACAACGGGTGGCGGGCGGCAGGAGCTCGCGTTGCCTCCTACACGTTTGAACTTGTTTGTATCTAGTTTTATCGAACAGGGATTGGTTGGATCTAGTTATAGCCGACATGATATTGGCTAAACCTAGTATCAGCCACTAGGGTTTGGTTGGACCTAGTTCTAGCCGTAATGACACCAGTTAGACCTAGTTTTACCCGAAAACAATCGGCTTATACTAGATGTAACCAAGAGTGAATGGCTACACCTATTTCTAACCGGCTAAAACTAGGCGTAGCCGCACTTCGGGTTCTAGCCGTAACATATACACCACGCTAGAGAGCCGCCCCCGGCTTCGCGTGGAGTTAAATTTTTTAAAAATCCTTAGCGGATTCTTCTTCACATAGTAGGTATATAACCAATTCGTTTCCCGCCGTCTGTCCTTCTGATCTTTTAAACGCTTAGATCTTTTAAACTACGCAACGGATTTTAATGCGGTTTTCACTAATGGTAAGAGCGTTAAAGGAGGGAAGTCTTTTATATATAATTTGCAGAAAAAAATCCGTGTGAGGCCGGGGGCGGACCGTTAGTACGTTATAAAATAAAGATTCTTCAGCTTTTCTTTTAGCTTTCTAGACTTAGTAGTTTTGACTGTGTCTTGGTAGTCAGTCAGGTCAAACGATTTTATAAATCTGTACACAAGTGCCCCCAAAAAATGAATGTAATAGAACCTATTTTATTGTTATAGAAAAAAATATGGAAAATATGACTTATTTCGTTAACTAAGTACATACTTTAATAAATTATAATGATAATATTACAAATAACGTATAATCCACCAGTATCGACTTTACGGAGCCGACACGGTTGGCATTGACTATCTTTTAAAGTCATGACATGAAAAAGTTATTGTAAGGCCGTGTTCAAGATGCAGACAATAAACCTTGTCTTTCGAAGATAAGTTACACGTCTTCGACTCTTATTAAGTCATGATTAGTATTCATTTAGTATTTTTTATCATTTTACCATAAGTACTTACTTAAGTGTAATAAAATATATCCAAATACGTTTTGGATATAAAGGGTGATTTTTTAAGAGCTATCGGATTTAATTTTCGAAAAAAACACATAAAATTCAGAAACATTTATGAAATCTTTATTTGAGTCGATAGAACACTCGATATAATTTAGTGTTTGAAGATTATTTCATGTAAATGTTGGCCGCGGCTGCGCTTCAAATGATCCATACGCCGAGTCCAATTTTTACATACTCTCTCCAACATATCGGCCGGTATCTCACGAATAAATTCTTCAATATTCTCTTCTAGTGCGTCAATCGAAGCGGGCTTGTTGCTATAGACATGAGCCTTAACATAGCCCCACAAAAAATAGTCTAGAGGCGTTAAATCACACGATCTAGGCGGCCAATTGACCGGCCCCAAACGTGAGATAAACTGCTCACCGAACTCGCCTCTCAATTGGGCCATTGTTTCGCGTGCTGTGTGGCACGTGGCACCGTCTTGTTGAAACCACATGTCATGCAGGTTCAGCTCTTCCATTTTGGGCAAAAAAAAGTTTGTAATCATCGCACGGTAGCGCTCGCCATTCACAGTAACGTTACGGTACGGCCTTCGTCGTCTTTGAAGAAATACGGCCCAATGATGCCGCCAGCCCATAATCCACACCAAACAGTGACTTTTCCTGGATGAATTGGTAGTTCTTGCAATGCTTCTGGCTGCTCTTCACTCCAAATACGGCAATTTTGCTTGTTCACGTATCCATTCAACCAGAAATGAGCTTCGTCGCTGAACACAATTTTTCGATAAAAAAGTGGATCTTCATCCAACTTTTCCAGCGCTGATTCACCAAAAATTCGCCGTTGTGGTAGGTCGTTCGACTTCAATTCTTGTACCAACTGTATTTTAAAAGGCTTCACACACAAATCCTTCCGCAAAATTTTCCACGTAGTGGAGTAACAGAGGCCCAATTGCTGCGAACGGTGCCAAATCGATAATTCACGGTCGTCACTAACACTGGCGGATACAGCTGCGATACTTTCCTCTATCCGCACTCTACGTATGCGTGTTGGTGGTTTAATGTCCAATAATGTGAATTTGGTGCGAAATTTATTCACAAGCGCCCGAATAGCCGCCTCAGTAGGTCGACCAAACTGACCATAAAATGGAAGAAGTGCGCGATGCACTTTCTTAACCGAGCATGAATTTTGATAATAAAATTCAATAATTTGCAAGCGTTGTTCGTTTGTAAGTCGATTCATGGTTAAATTATAGACCAAACTGACCATGGTTGACAGTGACGCAAGACACGAAACCCGCGTGAGCTGTCAAAATCAGTGTGGCCAAAAAGAAAATTGCTAAAAAATCACCCTTTATTTTATTACGTCGTTTCGGCTGAAAATTTGCATCTGCTTTTAAACGACATGGAATATTTATATGATTCTTTTTTTAAAATGTTCGTATGGATTAGACCTATATTCTGTACAAATAATGATTTAAAATAATATTTTTTTCAAGCCACTATCCATATTTATCTTATTTTGCGGGTCGTACGGGGGAAACATCTTAGCTCCGCTTACTCGCGCAAGGCCATCGGCTCTTAGAAGGGCCTTAAGTGTGGCCAGAATTACTCCCATGTACATAATATTACTCGCGCAGTAGATATATTTACCGAGTAAAACGGCCTATCTAAACAGTGCGACAGTTCACGACAACTGATAAAAAGAAATCGACGGAAGCAATTTCATTATCAACTCTTTTATCGTCAATATTATGAAGAGTAACTATGTTACGTGGTTTACAAATAATACAAGACGATTTTAAACATTTAGCTTAATACATTGGTACTTTAATGGTATAAGCAAGGTAAACCAATATGGTGTTATATTATTTTACAAACGACATAGGTAATATTGGTGCATACTTTAAGATACGCATGGAATAAATTTAATTGTCATACATATACACAATAAGATCTATTGTGGAAACACAACTTAATCCTGAATTAAAGATTGGGTAGTTATAGAGCTGACTATTTACCACAACTAAATATCGATTTTATTAGATTACTAGCTGGTGCCCACGACTTCGTCCGCGTTGAAAAATATTAAGTAGCCTATCCTGTGTCCCGTACGTCCAAATGTTTATCTACCAAGTTTCATGAAAATCAGTTAATTCGTTTCAGAGTTATGGAGGAACATACATACATACATACATACAATACCTACATTTACAGATTTATTATTAGTATTGATTATTTATATTTAAGAACTTAAGGGGTGATGAAAACCTCTAAGTAGGTAACTGGCGTATGTAATCCCATTAAAACAGTTATTACTTTCTTTTTCACTTCACTTTCTACTATTTAATGTCAATTTTGCAATTGGATATAGGTATTATAAATTTCCGTGATAACTAATAAATAAAATGAGTTATTCATTGAAATGTCTGTATGTGTATCACTCGTCCACACACTTATTCTCCATACACTTTGTCGTCGCTTTTGCTGCATATTAATTAAATACCTTATCTCTGTCGCCAGACATGTCGGAAGTCTGTTTAGTTTTCCTTGAGCTATTTTAAAATTAGGTATTTACTTTTAATGTAAAAATATTTTCAACTTGTGAACAATTCTATTTAAAAAAAACGTAATTGCGAGAGGACATGACCCTTTAAAGCAAATGGATTAATTACTATGACGGCTATGAGATTTCTTGAACTTTAAAAAACCACGCGAGTACAAATAGTTATATGGTGTTCTAATTAAACTCCTGTAAATGTCATGTAAATGAGCAAAAAAAAAACAGCAAAATGCAAAAAAAATGTACAATAAACCAATACGTACAACAAAATCAAATGGCATTATATTACGTTGTCGATAGATTTAAATCAATCTAAAGCTCCGGATAGTGCTTATCTCATACAAAAACATGTGTTGACTAAATCTGGATAGTTAAGTCGAGAAGAAACACGCTAGGATGCGGATAAAAACGAAACTGCAACATTATCAAGAGAGACAAGTCGATTGCTGGATATTCATTAACATTTGTTTGAAAACAAACTTATTATTATTAAGTTTTTCAAGATTCATTAAAAAAATTATATAAAAAATCCATTTGCATTGCATATCACGGTAACTACTAAAATACCTAGGTAGTTGAGAGATGTCGCATTTTTACCTACTATTTGTCTCGTATTCACTAAAGTAATGCTTTATTAATTTTTGTGTTAACGCGAAAGATAACAAAAAAATGCTTTTTTTACAGCCTACAAAATTCAAGGCTTATTATAAAAAGTAAATCTTTTAAATGTCAACAAATGCGCGTGCGCTTCTCAAACAATATTTAAGTCAATAACTCCTAAGATATTCATTTAAATTGTATGGTGTAAAGGGCTGTCATAATAGTATGAAATGCTTAAGGTTAAATTAAATCAACCATTTCAAATTTATAGTAATTAAAACTACCTTAATGAATTAGCTTGAAAAAAAAAAAAAAAAACATTTCCAGTTAAATTAAAATGTTTGTTAAATCCTCTTAATTATATTCAAGAAAGACACTTAGCTTTTTTTTTTGTAAATGTATTAAGTAATATAAAAATTTTAAATGGAAATTTATGTAGTCAGTCAGAAGTAGTAAAGTAAATAATTCATAGATGAGTGGGCGAATATATCTGTGGCAGTTTTGTATATTTTATCTATTCACTAGTATCGTATTACGTATGTATGCATATTTTATGTAGGTGTAAAAAAAACTGATTTATTAAAAATATATACATTAGATATTGCAAAATAAAAATACAGACTTTATGAATTTCAACTTTGAAGGTTCATTTACTGTGTATTAATTTCTTCTGATAACCTTGCACTAAATTAGTCACAGAGACTTTTCCAATGACATTTTCAAAATAATACCATTATGTATTTTAAAAAATGTATATAACTATGCTTCTTAAAAAAAAGTTATAACTTTTTAGTATTTTGCCATTAAACAAAAAAAAACGAAACAGTTATTATTTTAATGACCAATTTGATAAAAGTTAATAAATCTATAAAATTCTGGAATTTGATATATAAAAATATTTCTAACCAGTCATTTATAACTATATGTTTAAAAATAATCCTTTGACAAAATTAACCATTTAAAATTTAACCTTTAATAAAATTAATCATTTAAAACTAGTCATTTTTATAATATAGTAAATTAGTTATATGAATATGCAAAATAGGTAACTATAGCCCATTCCAAAAAGACTAAAAAAACAAGTTGGCTGCAAGTTGCTTTATTTTTATCTCTCTTGTACAAACTGTTTGTTTCATTCTTGCTGTTAAAAAGTGTCTTAGTTCTTTATATCTGTCATTAACTCATTAAGACCAGATCATATTATGCAGCTGACTAAAAGTTGCTTCTGAAGTATAAAAATTATAAATATGTCTTTTGACAAATGGAATTTTGATTATTTATATTTTATTTATAAATATCATACATATCAGTACTAACTATAGCATTAACGGTCAAATCAATTCTGTGTTGCATATATTTTTATTGAGAGGCTCAATTTTTTTAGTTTTTTTTTTTTATATGTTAAGGTTGACAGACAAGCTAACGGTTCACTTGATGGTAGGTGGCAACCGTCGCCTATAACACAGGCAATGCCTCAGATTAATGATAGGGGATTGGGAAGGGATAGGGAAATGGCTAATTTTGGAACCAGCAAAACTTGGCACTGTTGACCATGTATAGAACCAACTTTCACTATTTCTTTATCTATTTGTCAATATATCTTATCTATTATTGTAATCTCATTAATAACTAATATAACCACAATATCATCATTTATAATTGTTACTTATTAGATATAACAACAATGAAACTCATGTTCCAAAACAAACACTGGAAACATTTTTTTAAAGTGACCAGTGTTATGTTTTATGTAAGGAATATGTTTTATTATTAGAAATTTCCTCACAATAATAGGATCAACTTAATACATTTACAAGATGAGCCAATTCAACTCAGAAAAGAAATGACTCACCAGTTAGAACGAATTGTAACAATGATGCTGGCAGAAAAATAAAACCGGATATTTAAGTAATTCAAATTGTAATGTTTTGATGATTATTATGATGTTATATTTAAATTAAAAATGACACTTTGATTACTTTATTATAATTAAAGGTAAAGTTTAATAATCGAATTCAAATCCTCATTCACTATGGCTGATAATTAAAAAAAAATAACAGATAATTTGTCGCATAAAATATAATATTATGTAAATAAAAACTGATGAATTCAACTTACCGAAACTCTCGGTGAGTTTCAGCATCACACCGCCAATGTGCATGTCCCCCTTCACAACCATAGTTCTCTTTTCATTTAAATCCGTCACGAAAATTGTGAGGTTCCAAGAACCATCACCAACTATTTCACCGTCCGCCAACATCTTGACAAAGGTTTTTAACACTTTACACTGTTAATCACTGCCCGCAGCATCGCAGGTCACGAAATACACGTCCAATCCAGACGCCAGGTCAAAATCCACTATAAAAAAAAGAATACAGTATGGAATAGAAGTTATATAGAAGCAAAGCAAAGGAAGCAGCAGAGTATTATAATCACACGTATGTCACGTCAATGTCAACCAACCAAAAAACACATAGCACAGAATACATTTATTAGTCTTTCATTTAAGCATGACAGCCCAAATTGACAGTGCCTGATTAACTATCAGACACCACAGACCAACGAATTATGTATAAAGGTGGAAACAAACTATGGGACGCGTCCGACTGCCGCGGTCCAGTGCTACCATTTATACGGATTTATCCGTATATTTACGGATTTTCAACTTCACACACGAATAACTTTCACATAGATTTTTATACGGAATTGTATTTTCAGAAATATAAAATAATAATAATTAGTAAGAAATACAATGAGTAGTATTTTACATAAATAAATACGAAACTAAATAATATTGGGAAATATGTAAGCAATATTTCCATTATTTTGTTTTATATAAAAAATAAAACAAAATGAATAATTTACAAATGAATGCCCATAATTTATTGAATTGCTAACAATTTATACACATAACTTTAAACATTTATTTTAATTAGACATAGTGTCTAATTTAATTTAAATAATGCGAGTAAGCAAGTAAGGAAAAACAGATATAATAAGGGAAATGAGTCCATTTTTATAAAAAGTCATTTTATGATGCCATTAGATTAAATATTTTACGCTCTATTTACAATATAGATTTATAAATTATAAATTTACAATACTCTTTTAAGTTCTATCAAAGAAAACAAAAAAGTTTCGCTGGTTTATGTTACAAATTCTACCTTGCCCGAACCCAATGTGTGATTGTGTTTAAATAAATTATCTATGCCGTCAACTTCTACGGGTATGTATGTACACGGGAGAAAGTATCGGTTTGTTGTGTAAAGTGTACTTAGCATCGGCTATCGAGAACGAGTATCGATGCCTGCTCAGTATCGTTCGGTTCGGTATATATGTTCCTTGGCCCGAACTGTCAGTATATAATAAGTTACTCTATGGTCCGAAACCTTATTTATACTTGACAAATGGCTTAAAGGTCTAGTTACCAGGCCATAAAATTCCAAAAAAAAAACGACAAACCGACAGTTGCAAGATGGACAGATGCCAATTTTTTCTTGTGGTCATATAGTATACTGTGGAATCTATGGATAGTATACCAAATTTGAAATAACGAAATAACTCATTCAAAATGCTATTTATTGACTTTCACAAGTATTTATTCAAATCATCCGACATACCTAATTTAGTAGAATAAAGGATAGGCCCTGCCCTATTCTAGGAATTTGTTAGCCTATTGCCAGAGCAAACCAATTCCTACAGGGTAGGTAGCGCACCAGTAACCCCTTAGGCGACGGTAACCAACAAATGGACCGTCAGCTTGTCTGCCACTCTAGTGACGTGTATGTCTTGTATGTAGAATCGTAGTTCCCAAACGGATGGACCGATTTTGATCAGTTTTTTTTAGTTCCAAAGCTGACGTGATCGGGATGTTTCTTAGCTATAACTTATAAAGATCTGTTCAGGCGTTTGTAGACCATCAGCCCATTTCCCAGTTGACGAAGGGATTTCACTAACTTTCACACAGTTTCGATTGATGTGAAATTTGGTATACTGTTACTACGGCGGTATTTCCATGACATGGTAAATTTGAGTCTAGTAGTCTGTGGGATACCCATCTCCTCAGCAACTTACAGCAGATATAGCGTGTTTGGGTTCAATACAAAGTCGGGGATTAGTTTATTAATTTTATGTAGGTGAGTACAGCGACTAATCGGTGCTTGTTCTTGGAGAATTTGAGTACACTGGGACTCTGGTCACAGTGTATTGTTCAGTCTCATTTGATACCTAGATCATCTTAATTTCACTTAACTGTATAATAGACTGATGCTCGTAAACGAAACTAATTTTTCTGATTATGTGTTTAGCCCATATAATTTTAGATGGATATGAAAATCATTACACACTAAAGTTTTAACTTCTATGTTTTTGATTTCACTATGTCATTACTTTACAAGGCAACAGTTATAATAATAAATACAGCATCACATAGCAACATAAACATGATTTTCAACTAGTGTCGTATGAGAACTACATATTAATTTATTTGCGCATATTAACTGCATTGGCAGCATTTTCTTTGAGGATCTTTTTCTTGAGATGGTCCTTATATTTGAGGATGCCGCCTTCCCACTTTGTCACGGTGCCACCTTCACAAATCCAGATTTCTTCGGCAACCTGAAATCAATTGATTAATTAACACAACCTAATAAAAAATACATGTTCTCAGTCTGAAATCTTAGTCGGGAGCAATACATGGGAATGTTTCTATTTTATAAAAACAGGCACATCATGTGCTATGAAATTTTTTAATTTGCGAGTTGAATGCACAGCGGGAATCCAAATTTAAAGTAGGCGAAGCCAAAGATGCAATATTTTTTAATAAGGTGCCATAAAGTAAAATCCTATTTATTTAAACTTAATATTAATATAAATGCAAAAGTTTGTATGTTTGTTACTTAATCTCCCAAAAACGGCTGAACATATTTGGCACACAGATAGTTTATACCTGAATCCTGGAATTCTGTGACAAATCATCTTAATTTTTTTTTTAATTTCTTCGCAAGACCTCTTAAATGAATTCTAAACTTAATTAAAATAAGAAACATGGAAATGGAACATGACAAGAAAACGAAACAAATAGCAACTTACCTGATTAATGAGTCTAAAATCGTGACTCACAAGCACCATGCCACCGTCGAAATGATTGATGGCTTCCGCCAGAGCGTCTATGGTCTCCATGTCGAGGTGGTTAGTGGGCTCGTCGAGCAGTAGCAGGTGAGGGGCGTGCGTCGCCAGCCAAGCGAACACCGCCCTACAACGTTGGCCGTCCGATAGCTGTCGCATCGGGCACACCTGAATCAAAGGTTTTGGTTAAATTAGGTAGTGAGGCCCGCTAGGAAATCTCTTTTGAAAAATTTGGCCCAGTTGTCAAAAAGGTTGGCCACTCATGCTTTAAGTCTTAATGCCAATAAAACTATGAACACATACAACATTCAAGTATTAAATTAAATAAATATTAAATAAAGAAAAGCTCATTCCGTTCGACCAACCTGCTGGCGTCCCGTGAGGCCGTAGCGGCCTATAATGGCCCGCATGGCCTCCCTCTCGCCCGCGTTCGGGAACTCCCTCATCATGTACTCGAGCGGAGACAGCTCCAAGTCAAGCAACTCGTGCAAGTGCTGGTGGTAGCGCCCGATGCGCAGGTGCGAGTTCTTGCGGATCATTCCCGCGCTCGGCACCAACTGTCATTTAATTCACCATTCATTTACATAATAATATACAGGATTGAGATTTGAGACGGGTCAGTAAGGCCTAAACAGACTTAGGAGACAATTCATAATTTTTATAGTTATTCCTATCGGCATTCAAAGTTTTGTAAAAATGGTACAGTCAGCGAGAAAAAGAACAATTTTCACGTTTTGTTTTTATGGCGCCAATCGATTCTGTTACTTATAAATATAAATTGACCCCATGGGACCAACTGAGGTCAGACTACTAGATACGTTAAAAATAGCAAAAAAAAAACTACTTCCATACATTTCTTACAGAATGAGATTGAAAAATAAGTTGGTCCCATACATTCGAATAAATTGAAAAATAAGCTATTCGGGATGGAGACGAATTGAACAAATCAAAAAGTACAATATAATATTGTAACATTAATGAATAATTTTAAAATTGATTTTTTTGGATTGCTTATGTATACTCACATCTCCATAGAGAAGTTTGAGTAACGTTGACTTGCCAGCACCATTGGGCCCGACCAGTGCTATTCGCGTGTCGAGGTCAATACCAAACTCGAGATTCTTATAGATCCACGGTCCAGTTTCAGTATATCGGAATGACACGTTCTGAAATACAAAAACATACAACAATTAAAATAATCCACAAATTACGACCTTTAGACGCGATTTCACTATACTCAGGTAGTAGTTAACATCGCTGTTAAGTCATTTAATAGACGTTTACAGTATGCGAGTGACAGCGCATACTGTAAACGTCTGTTAAATGACTAATAAAAAATGATAAAACACACGTGTTAGTGTTAAACTAACAGGTGTGTGTCACAGTTGAAAGTTTGAGTGGCACTGACCTGCACCATGATGACGGGTGGTGGCACCTTGCCACACGACGGGAAGTAGAAGTTCAGAGTCTTGTCGTCGACCACCTTCTCCGTGAGCCCCTGCGCCACCATCTTGGCCAGGGTCTTCTCCTTGGATTGGGCTTGACGCGCCAGTTTCGCCGATCCGTGACCAAATCTCGCAATATAATTCTGTAAAAAGAGATAAAAGAGAGCTTTAAATAACGCTACATTCAACGCTACACGTTGAACTGATATTCTATATACCAGGATTTTTTTTATAGAAGATTGACAGACAGGCTGACAGTCCAGTTTGATGGTAGGTGGCTACCATTGCTTATAACACAAGCAATGCTATGTGAGTTATCATGATTGTATTTTAAATTGAAAATTGAAACAATTTAAATTAAAAAAAAAACTTTGAAACTTTGAAGATTTATTATTGGCCCTATATCCGCAGTGAGCGGTAGACGTCTATGCAGAAAAGTTACATTCCTGCGTCACACAAAATACGTCCTTGAAATTTTCTTCAATTTTATCTCAGTTTCACTTTAAAAAAAAACTCAGCTACCTTCATGTGGGCGATCTGATCCTGTTCCCAATTGTATTGCTTCATCTGATGGTCGAGCAATTCGCTTCGGGTGCGAACAAACGCCTCATAGTTGCCTGTGTAGTACTTGAGCCTTCGGCGCGACATGTGCACTATGTTCGTGCACACTCCGTTCAGGAAGTCTTGCGAGTGTGAGATCAGTACCAAGATGCGTTTGTAGCTGAAACCCAACATCAATACATTAACAGTTTTTCATATTAGGGTTATCTATACTAATATTATAAAGAGAGAGGATTATGTTTGTATTTTTGTTTGTAATGAATATACTCAAAAATTCACTTATAGAGAGCCACATTATCAGATAGTAACAGGCTATTTTTATAGTCACGAGGACGAAGTCGCGTGCTGGTGAGACCTAAAATAAAAAAACACAGGAGTAGGAAATCACTCTTTCTATCTAAGTGTGAAATATTTTTGGCAATTTATTTGTTCAGAAATAACTCAAAATTTGTTCAAAAAAAAAAATTTTTGGAGGCCCAGATCATCTTTTGAATCGAGTAGTCCGTCAACTTCGTTTGACGTGACTAGTCGTCTTCTTGTTCAGGTAACGTATGACGACTCGCTTTACTACTAACTACTTATTATTTAACTGGTTACTGTACTTACTGTACTACTGGCTTAATAAGTTAAATAGATCAGCGAGTAATAGGGCAATGTGACCTTGGAACACCTTGCTAATGCACTGAAACACCAGAGCAAACGTAATGTAATTCTAAGTGGGCTTTTGAGGGATTGGTTACTGGCTTTAGACAGGCTTCACAGTAAAATACAATCAGATTTCAAAAGAGCTCTTGTTTATAAGCAACGAATTGCAAGACAACCAAACACTCTGGCAGTTGAATTGATGAATCCACAGATGGTCGACAGAAGGCTGAAAAGAAAAATTCCTCAAGAGCTAATATAATATTACATAATTTTATACGGATTAGTATTTAGACGAACTCGATACAAGCCATACATACTTTTACACCAATTGCTGAATATCTTTCAATGATAGATTGTAATTTAAATATAGAGAAAAAAAAAAAGATTTTTCACTCACTTTTTGAGCTCCTCCTCGAGCCAAACACACGCATCAAGATCGAGATGATTCGTGGGCTCATCTAGCAGAAGCAGATGAGGCTTAACGTAGAGAGCGCGTGCGAGAGCTATACGCATCCTCCATCCACCAGAGAAGTCCTTCGTGGGCTTCCTTTGCATATCCCTAGTGAATCCTAATCCGTGAAGGATATTCGCAGCTCGAGGCTCGGCCGTATCTGAAGCGAGCTCATCTAACCGCTCATACACATCCATCAGTTGCTCCTGCGATTCGTCATCTTCACACTGAACTAGCTCTTCGGCGAGCTTCTCCAAGTGGACACGTTCCTTGTCCACTTCCATAACACATTCGAGTGCAGTCTTGTCTGACGCTGGCATTTCTCGGGTCAAATGGAATATGTCTATGTGATCCGGTATTGGAACTTCGCGTCGTCCCAAAACAGATAATAGAGACGATTTGCCTACAAAAAATATTGTTTTTATTTATTTTTTATTTAATAATATTTTATTATTTTCAGTTATTTATTTGTTAATTAGTATTATCATTGGTTAATACCAAGTATTGTTAGGACATTCTAAGATTAGCTATGATTTATTGAATTAATTAATATAATTAATATATTGAAAACCATCAGCCCACTTCCTAGTTAACGAATGGATTTCACTAACTTCCAAAGGTTCGATTGGTGTGTATTTCCATGACATGGTATCCTTGATCTGATGCTGCAGCTAGTCTGCGAGACATCCGCTGCAGCATCAAGTAGCCTCAAAAACTTACAGCAGATATAGTGTGTTTGGACTCAATAGAAAAGTCAGGGGTTTAGTTTTTTACATGAGATAAAAAAACTGGGATTTTGTGATTAAAGATGTCTAACTAAACTAACATTTAGTTTATAAGCCTTAATAGTCCCTAAATAATCTCCATTGAATTTGTTTATTTTGACAGTGACAGAAACAGAAAAAGCACTTACCACAACCATTTAAACCAACAAGACCATATCGTCGTCCACAGTTAAGCTCCAGAAGTGTGTCTTGCAATAGCTCACTGCCATAGAAAGTCACAGAAAAATTGGCAATTTTTATATCACGTGAGCGTGGATGTACGGCTAGAGAACCGGTACAGGATCGCGCCTCGGAATTCAACTTTGCTTCTGCTTCTAATTTCAGGCATAATTCCTCTGTAATGTACAAATAGAAATCATTTCTAAGATATTATAGTTAAGAACCTAGACAACCTACTAAAGATTATTACAATAATTGCATTGTTACCATTGGATGTATGCCAAGTATTGAGCAAATTTTGAGGTAAGAGTTGATTATCATCCATTGGCAGCAAAACAAGAACCACCAGTTTATGAAATGGTGCTTTATTTAAAAAAAAATATGTAAAACTGCCTTTTTATAAGAAAAAAATAGACTTAAAAAGGAAAACCATATCTACACACACAAAATTTCATCCAAATTGTTTAAACCATTTCCGAGATACCTAGCTGTTAACCAAACGGTCGCGGGTTCGAATCCCGCTAGGGGCAAATGTTTATGTTAACATTTACCTTTGTACCTGAGTCATGGATGTTTGTATTTATAATATGTATGTATTTACAAAAAAAAAAAGTAATCTATGTATTATATCAACTGTCTGGTATCCATAATACAAGCATTAAGTTGCTTACTTTGGAACTAGATGGTGCTGTGTGGAATGTGTCAAGATATTTATTTATTTATTTATTTTATACAAGAACTGCTTATCTAAAGTTAAGGGATGAGTTAAGAAGAAAACCAGTTTATTACAAACAAAAGGAATTGTAATATAACTTAATATCTAGAATATGTTCAAAAAAAATATTGATTTTTTATTTTATAGCAATAATTGGCAATTAATTTAAGAAAATGTTGCCATGATAAAATGTAAAATATATATATATATATTAGATATGCCACCATCTCAAAACAGATGATAATATAACTTTCTAATGGTAAGTAGGTCACAGAATGCATTCTGTGGGGTATCTAACATTTCAATTATATAATTTTAAGGAGAGGTCGTTGTCCTCTTGCTGATTACATAAAATTTTGTTTTTGTATCCCCAACTCAGATTCAGATACATTATTCCAATTGAGGTACAACTAAAACTTAATGTAAATAATTCTGTTTATGATTTGCTCTATATGAGTATGCAATGATAAACATTGATCCAACATAATTTTAAAATACATACTTATTTGGAAATTTAAAGTTGTAAAACTTAGTTTAATTTAGGTCATATAATGTTTTAAAACAAATGTGAAGTTTTATTCACAAGTACTAATATTTGCTAGTAGATTCACATACAGCCTTTCAAGTGTGACCAATAAAAACTACAGCAGTACCATCAAATACCATCATTTTGATGTTACAAAATTAACTAATATTAATCAAAAACAACATAGGACCTAAGACCCAATTATCACTGTTTGATTAGTGAAAACAATATCAAAATCTGTTCCATACATGGTTTAGAAGTGGAGAAAACAGAGACTTCATTTTATGCTATTTAGAGAAATGTAATATCTATACTAATATTATAAAACTGAAGAGTATGTTTGTTTGGTTGAACATGTTAATCTCAGGAATTACTGGTTCGAATTGAAAAAATCTTTTTGTGTTGGATAGTCCATTTATCGAGGAAGGCTTTAGGCTATATAACATTTTGAAAGCGGATGAAGTCGCTTTCAAAATGCGTCAATCGCTTTCAAATTCTAGCTAGTAATTTTATAAAATAACTAAGAGAGATTATTCCAAATCCATGTTTACATTTTCCATCCCCCATTTTCATTTTCTCTATCCCTTCCCAATCCCTTACTATTAAACCTACTAATGGCTGGCAGTGCATTTACAGTATCTGTGGCGTGGCTTGTGTAAGTGTACATGCACACTTAGCAGCCAAACTGCGGCGGCCAATTAGATCTTACTTTAGTTGAAACAGCCAATGGGAGAGAAGTTAGTCAGGTCAATGATAAGAGAGCTACCTGGCTGATAAGTGTGCTTGTACACTCATATGCGATGTTAGGCACCTACCATCAAAGTGGACGGTCAGCCTGTCTATAAACCTTAACATAAAAAAGTCATATTAAACAAAATCGACTGTACCTTCAGCAGTTATTTCACGTTCACATTTTGTTGAATCATCAACATCTAATACATTTTCCTCTATGTTGCTTGTCACTTTATTTACAACCTTTTTGTTTCTATTACTAGCCTGCTCTTTCTTTTTCTGTTGAGCCCTCTTCTTTGCTTCTGAAGGCATTGTGGCTAGTGGTTATACACTCGGTAAAAATGATTATTTATACCTGTCAAAGAAAAAAAATAAAGTTAGAGATTTCTATTTCACGCCTCACTGAAGATAAATAGTAGCTATAGAAAGCGTACTAATTTGCTATTACGAAAGCTTTTCCAGTTTTGTTGAAAAAACTGTTGTTATAATTAGTTACATTCTTTAGCTTATCAAAGATAATTCTGATTCACTTAAGGATATGTTATATTATGGTTGAAACATAGTTAAACAAATATTTTTAAAAAAGAGGTTAAGGATAAAAGTTTTGAATGTATTTAAATTGCTGTACATATGATCCACATATGTTTAACAAAGATAAAAAAGCTTACTAATTAAATACCTATGTATTGATTAACTAAAATTCAACATACCTACTATTAACAACACGAGACTTCAAATCTTCAATATTGTGAACACATAGGTATTAATTTTTGTTTAAAATGACTTAATAATTTCAATTAGCAGGACACATGTTTCTAAACTCGCACAATAAAATATTAACTTAATTTATAAAAACAAGTTGATATCTTTTGCAGAAAACATATATTGAAAATCGAAATGAGATTAATGAGAGGAAAGATCGACGGAAAGATTTTATTTAAAAATAAAAGTTTCAACTCGCGACTTGACTCAATCAACCGCAGAAGAGAAGCAAAGAGTATATTCTCAGTATATAATATGTTACTCTATGGAGTGTATAATCACCAAATAATCCTTGGCCTTGGACCAATAAATAATCACTGCTGAAGAGAAGAACAGAATAACCAACTCAACAACCAACACCAACAACTCATTGATTGAACTGGATTGAACCATATTGGACTCATTGACCGCGTCGTGTTTGTTTTGTGTGCACAGATTATTATGTTATATACAGAGTGTGTATAGATAGAAGGAGTACCATCTCTGTGTATAGTTGAAAGGCGTTAAATAAGGGTGGCGCTAGTGTAGTCAGAGTGTAAATTTTAAAGATACAGGTGTATGATTTTCTTTATTTTTCATTTTGCGCCAGCTTGGACAATTTTTCACAGCACAAATTATTATTTTAAAAATAGTGCGTGGAGTCCCTCCGCGCGGAAGAAGTGAAACTTTCTACCTTTGCTTTCTTTCTCTCTCCCTCTTGCGTTGGAATATTGGACGCTACTCGTTGCTAACGCTCGCGCTGACCTGTAACCTAACAGGTATACTACGCGCATGCGTTCGAGTGCCACGGATTCACCCTCGCTCTGTCTCTTTCTATTCCCCCTCCTAGCGTTAAACGTTTAACGCAACCTTGTTGGAAGTCGCATTAGCAGTTTCACTTCAAAAACTTTTATAACAGTTTTACACTTTGGCTACACTAGCGCTATTCTGGTCAATTTATGAACCACTATTTGTTGCTTTTAGTTGCCACTTTTTCAGTTTAACCAATTAACACCCATGTAAAATGGTACTCCTTATCTCTATACTCCATGGTGCAAACCTTAATAATTATACTCTGTAGCGAAAATTATAGTTCATAGACTCTAAACAAAGGCGCTGTTTTTAGAATATTTCATTAAATTTTTACTGCAAAGTAAATATTAATATTAACATTATTTTGAAATATTTTTTAATGTTTATTAAAAAAGATTTCAAAAAATATACAATATACAGCTGTATTCTATGTTTTGACAAAGATATTTGCCGAAATATTTAATTGCTGTTCTGTGACATGACATTCCTTTGATTTTGATTGAATAATTATATTTTAGGTACAACATATGTTAAATAAATAAAACATTAATGAAACTAGTAAATAAATAAAAGGAACATCTTTTGTATCATTCACTAAATACCATTCTCCGTGTGTGTATTTTATATAAACGCATTGTGTACTTTAATAAATGCATTTGTCACGCACGGGTAAAGCTATTTCTTTGGTTCTATTAAGTTGTTTTTTTACGATATATTAACGAAATGATGAAGAAAAGTAAAGGTAATATCTATTTTCATTACGTTTTAGTTCCACGAAGAAATGTGCTTTACAAGATAATGTTATTTGATTTTAAAATTGCAGGTATTACATGTTCAACACCTGAATATCACAGTCGCTCACCATTGAGGGATAGTGATTCTGAAGGGGCCAGTCCTGTCCCTTTTTTATGCACACAAGACGGCGCGGAAGGCCTAACCGACGTTATTTGGAATTATTATACGCCAACATCGAAACATGCAACCAAATCACGAGTAAAAAACTCTACACCACTTACCACAAAAAAGAAGAGAAGTATTATACCAAAAAGGATACAAAAGTTAGCACCGAAACGCAGAACCAAAAAGGTTTCGCAGGAAAAACCGGATTATATGCAAGAGCTGGATGAGTTAAATCAAAATTTGTACAGTCTAATAGAGAATAAGGCAAAAAATTGTGTATTAAGTGTTGATGAAAAGGAACAACTTGTCTGTGATGAAGATATATTCGATGAAACACAGGAGTATTCTCCAAAAAGCGGGCCAAGGATGAACTCTAATTCTCTTAGGAAGAATTTATTAAATTCAAACTTTAATAACACTGACCCCGAAGCAGTTTTAGAATCTGATGATTCAATTAATGAATGTCTTTTGAAAGCTAGTCAAGTTGTTGAGGAATGTTTAAAGAAAAATAAGTTCGCATCTATTGCTAAAAATGATTCAGATCCTAAAACGTTGAATAACAAAACAAAAAATGCATCTCTGATGAATGTTGAAGTTAATAATGACTCAATGGATGCTATTATAAATAGCATCAAGCTAGATTCACCACTAGTAAGAAATGCGAAAAATTGTGATTCTCCTTCCCTTTACAATGATTCATTTGACAATTTGCTCGGAAATTTGAACGATAGCATAATAGATAGACTAACTCAAATGCCGTCTAAAAATGAAACTGTAAAAGAATTTGGTAAAGTTCCTAAAAAGGAGACAGATTGGACTGTAGCGGAATTAGTAGTGCATGATGGCAGTTCTTCCTCCAAAACACTTATTAGACACAGTTCAATGCCTGAGTCACCATTGATGAAAACCGACAAGCCATCAACGAGTGGCACAGGGTTTGGTAGATATAAAACTATGCCACACAATAATAAAGAGAAAAGTGCAAGTAAGTATTTACATCAGGTTATTGTAACTTGGCATACCTCATACCTAATAAGCTACTGGACTGATTTCTGGAAACCGTTTGTAATTATTATTTTTCATAGATTAATGCTATCTATAGAATAGATCCATAGAATTTTATAATTTTTTTATAGAAGACCACTGTTAAATGTTCCCGTATGTGTTCTGTGGTGTATCAGTGAATGAATAAGGGATGCCAGATTTCCCTATCCGTTCCTAATCCCTTATCCTTAATACTAATATGGTCGGCAGCACACTTGCAGTACCTGTCATGTTGCTTGTGTTTTTTTTTTTTTTTTTTTTTTTTTTTTTTTTAATTTCAAATCCCTCCGACACAGGGTCGTAGCCTATATTTACTTAAAATCCTTTCATTCCAATTCTCACTTATATTCTGCTCGCACTTTCTTTCTACATACTTTTTCTTTCTTTTATTCCTCATCTTTCATTCTATTACGGGTGGGAAACCCGCCTGTCTTTTCCTACTCTGTTAATCCTATCCTTTATATTGTTCCTTTATGTTGTTCTTATCCTTTATATACTTTGTTTATTCCTTTTCCTCCCTCGTCCTTACTCTTTATCCTTTTTCTGTCCTTTATGGGTAGTAACTAGGGATGTAATAAATAACTGAACACAGCATTCTTATTTTACATGGCGAATGTTGCTTGTGTTATAGGCGATGGTAGCCACCTATCAACAAATGGACTGTCATTTTTTTAAAACCTGTACATGTAAGAAGACTGGCAATTATCGAAAACTTGTAAGGACATACTACTGACTATGTAACATGTAACCACAAAATAAGGCTGATTGTGAAGAATGCCATCTTTAAAAAAGGAATAAGCTGGCAAAACATATGTTTTTTAAGATTTGTAATTTATGTTTCCTATTTAGAAGTTTGGTTAAGAAAACATGCCATAATAAATGTTATTCTATTAAAATTTAGCATAAGAAATGTCTTCTTGTTGCTGCTGATTGCTTATTGATTTAAATTATTTGTTCCCAGGCGATTCACCCATAAAATGCACACCAGAGGAAATCAAGATAAAACATCAGCAAGCTAAAGAGAAACTTCTTGCCAAAAGGCAATTACCATTTACTTCACAAGGTGCACATAACATTAATACAACAAAAATAAGTCCCACTGTTGCAACTAAGAAGGCGAAATTTCAGCCTAAAGTTCCTAGTTCCTTTAAGTCAACTAGTTTGCCAGTGAGTAGTGATACCCAAAAAAAGGTTAATTCGAGCACTAATATTAATTCCTTAGATCAAAAGTTGTTAATAGAAAAGAAAAGGCAGGAAGCCCTAATGAAACTAAGGAGCCGTCAACCCCATAGAAGGTTATAAAATTAAAGTGCGATATGATATATTTTTGAGAATGAATTAGTTGTTTTGCCAAGATATTTTAATATCAGTGTATGTGATGTGATATTCATATGTCATGTAATTATCCTATATTTAGTTATTTACTTGTAGATTTTTTAAATTAAAATTTATCGTGGAAGAAATCATTATAGAATATTTTTTAACACTTTTCAATTAAAAGAGGTATTTTTTTAAAAATCTGTATTCATTAAAAATAGAATTATTATAATTGAAATTAATTTAAAAAGGAAATGTGAAATATTTGTTCCTGATTCTCCTGAAGGCACGTTTTGAGTTATTTATTCCAGTCTTAGTTAGTTATAATTACTGCCTGATATTTTTATGAATACATGATTTATCTACTTTAGATATTTTTATTTTTTAACTAGTATGAACAGGCTTTTTTATATTTTTGCTGGAGATGGATTGAATGTAATCAAGCTGGGATTAAGAAATTATAATAATCCATCCCCCTGTTACTGTGAATGACCAAGACGACTGCAATATATTAAAAATTATATTTTAATAGTTTCAGATACATTATTAAAACTGAACCTAAAAAAATATTAACTCATTTCTTGGATCTTGTGTATACGCAAATTAAACCAATAAAAAAAAATCACACATTGCATACCTATACCTATAAAGAAAGAGTCGTATTATAACGAAACGTGTTTCTTTCTAATCTATCTAGCTACAAAATTCTTGTACTGTGGTAAAGTATCGTTATTGTCGTATGCTGTCAAACACTTTGCTGACATTGACAGTGACATATATTGACATGGCAATAATTGTCACTGTCAATATTGGAAAAGTAATTGAAAAGAAAAGTTTAATGGTGTTTTAGAAAAGAAGAAATTAAGGGTTAATATCTGTTTACTTTTTTTAAATTACTAAGTATTCTAGTCAAGTGGAAATAACGAATATATTATTAAAAAGAATAAACCACATGATAGAATAAAATATCAACCGGTTACAATTTTGTTAAATATATACCGCAACGACATTTAAAACCGAAACCGATCGACATAATTGGTAATATCTGTTAAAAAAAACCACTGAGACGGTTTTAAAACTTCAAAATGCCAATCAATTGGTCTCGAAAATTTATCAAAACGCTAGGACAAATTGCAGTTAACCGATCTAATTATATAAATAGAAAGTTTTGCACAAGTGAACCAACCAGACTCGGGATGGTGCCTATAGTCGTAGAACAAACGGGTAGAGGCGAAAGAGCTTACGATATATATTCGAGGCTTCTCCGTGAACGAATCATTTGCCTCATGGGACCAATAAACGATGACATAAGTTCTCTAGTAGTTGCTCAACTATTATTCCTTCAATCGGAATCCAGCAAGAAACCTGTGCATCTCTACATAAACTCACCTGGTGGTAATGTCACTTCTGGTTTAGGTATTTATGATACTATGCAGTACATAACTCCACCAGTTGCAACTTGGTGCGTTGGTCAGGCTTGCAGTATGGCGTCTTTGTTATTGGCAGCAGGCGCACCTGGAATGAGGCATGCTCTTCCTAACTCTCGTATAATGATTCATCAGCCATCAGGTGGCGTTAGAGGTCAGGCTACGGATATACAAATTCAAGCTGAAGAAATTTTGAAGCTGAAGGCGCAAATAAACTCCTTATACGTAAGACACACGGGTTTACAAATTGAGAAAGTACAGCAGTCTATGGAGAGAGATTGCTTTATGTCGCCGATGGAGGCGAAAACATTTGGCATAATAGATACAATTTTGGAACATCCTCCATCACATGCATTAGAGAAAGAATGTGCTCCGCCAAATTCCAGCACATAATTGGCACAATTAAGCAATATGTGATTTTAGGGAGAAAAGTTGAATTACATTATGCTGTATAAAGTGAAATGATAGTTATATTTTTATATAAAATTCCAAATAAAATGGTTATTGGATCTGTTTTTTCATTAAAACTAGCGGACCCAACAGACTTGTTCTGCCTGAACCCAAAAAAATATTGTAATCCAATAGCAGTGTATGAAAGCCTATTGAAAACTTTTTCATGGGTGTAACTACCATTCACTTTAGAGTAACTGAATAAACAATACAGTCCTTTTGTGGTAATCTGGCAATATGGTAGGTCAGCTGTGGATGTGAAGATCTTATCAGGCATTTATAGACCCTCAGCTCATTTCCCATTTGACGAAGGAATTTCACTAACTTCCATAGGTTTGGTCGATGTGAAATTTGGTATAGGTACTGTTACTTCGGTGGTATGTAATTTCGTAACATTTTAACAACAAGTAGTCTGCGGAACTCCTCAGCAACTTATAGCAGACTAGCTGTAGCTGATGCATGCAACTTCGCCTGTGTAACTTTATATAATATAGCCTAAGTTACTTGATGATAATGTAGCTTTCTATAGGTGAAAGAATTTTCAAAATCGGCCCAGTAGTTTTTGAGTTTATTCATTACAAACATACAAATCTCTCTTTATAATATTAGTATAAATTAGTATACTTACGCTATATGCGTGTTTGGGATCAATAGAAAGTTAGTTTAAAATTTTAGTTTAGATAGTTCAATGAATTAATGTAATTGAACTATGTATTAGGAATAGACCGTTTTATTTGATATATTATCTTTGTAAGCCACATTAAACGCCCTTCATCCATGTTCATAATTGTAATTACCTAACCAAGAGAAGAAACTGATACAAGCTCTGATTCAAACCCGTGTAAACAAATATTATTAGTCATGGTGCAAGTTCTAATAAATCGTGTATCTAATAGAGAAATTCTTAGATCTTTGATTACAAACGGAACCAGGAAATTTTGATTAAATAAATGAGGGCTATTTTGTTATAGGTTGCCTATTATAAATTACATCTAAACGAAATAAAAATTAAGATTTGACTATTATTGTCATTTTACAAACAATCAGCAACATTTCGTGGCTTTAATGCTGAAAATAAATTTAATGGATTTCAATTGGAGAGAAGCATTGTTTTATTCTTTAGGTACCTACCTACTTTATTTCAAAAGGAGCAAAATTCAAAATTAATTGTCAAAAGACGACTGTCCGGGCGCGGAACTATTATTTTTATTATCCGGGTTGAGAGTACTTGACCTTTTGACAAGCCAGTTTTTTACAGTGCAGATATTTCATCAGAATTATTCAGACGCTTCGTAAAAGTTTCGTAACGTTCAACATGATAATACATTAAATGGGTTGGCCATGATAACGAGAGAAAACCCGGTGTAACAAACTTACCTCGGTATATTTATGTAAACTTGCACCGAATATAACATAAAAAACTCGAGACAAACAAAAATATAGGTATACCACGACTTCGTCCGCGTTGAAAATTATTAAGTAGCCTATCATGTGTCCTGTACGTCCAAATGTTTATCTACCAAGTTTCATGAAAATCAGTTAATTCGTTACAGAGTTATGGAGGAACATACATACATACATACAGAAAAAAATTCTAAAAATCGTCAATTCAGTTTCAGTATCATGTATAGAGCCTATAAACACGATATCTCTGAAAACAAAGTAACTTACTCCATGACCGACCCTTACAAATTTATTATTAGTATTGATAAAATAAAAATAAAACATTTAAAAAAAACAAATAGTCGGAATCGAACCTGTGATCTGTGAAACAGCAGGCATATCTATCGCCACTATGCTGAATAAACTATCTTCGAAGCGAAATTTGGAGGTATTATAATATAAACTAGCTGAACCCGGCCACGCTTCGCTGTGCCTCAGTGTTATATTAATTTAAATTTATTATATGTAAATAAAAGTATTTTACCGAAAAAATTCTAACACTTTTATTATCATTTAAACGTTCTTGATCAGTATGGTTTGATTTTTCTTTGACGTTTCCATAACAACGGCTAACTGCCACTTTAAATGTGACAGCAGTTATCATTGGCGATTGAGTTCTCCTCGCTTTCGGCAGATGGCGCCGTAAAAAAGCTATTTTTCTCGCGATCGAGATTATATTATTACGCGAAAAATAGATATGGTTAATCCTTGAAGCGGATTGCATATTGTGTAAAAATTTCAAGTCAATCCGTCAGCTTGTTTTCGAGTTTTTGAGAGATACACAAACCAACACAACATATATCAATGCAATATTTTCAGATTTGAAAATCTATTTGGTTATTCCCTTAATGCAATTTCTTTTCTCTAAGAGTAGAAGCTAAGTTCAGAAAGCTTTTAATGTGCACTTAAAACATTATCACGCGCTACGCTACTAGTAATATAAATACATATTATAGGTACCTACATAGAATAAGGGTTACTTAAAGACTGTTACCAAGAACAAGGTCAAACGATATGGTAGGACTGTTGAGAACTGTTTCCATTCGAGACAATGGCGTCGGACGAGCTTTCATAATCTGAAAGGGCTGAGATGTGGAGACTTGGTGTTTTGAATGAAGTGGCCGGGGTAACGCTTGCGCGGTAGTTACTCCGATCGATACTTGGTGACGTCATTAGGAGTCAGGCTACAGTTAGCCGCCGCAGGCCACAGCGCGAACATGTGGCTACAATGCTTAGCTACTGCCTTGCTGATTGCTGCCGTCGCTAGCAATGAGGTCTTCACCAATTCTTTCCTGGTTCGTTTCAAGCGGTCCGTAGCGGATGAAGAGGTACACGAGCTCGCATTTCGACATGGCTTTGAAAATCTCGGACCGGTAAGTTGAGCCACGTGATCTATGTAAACACTCACAGCGACATATGTGCGGGAAACATTTTATAGCGTGTCTTAAGAGAGAACTGTACTTTATACGACTTCTTACAGCAATTGGATAAACAATACAGCTTATACAGTTTAGTTAACAATACAGTTACAACAATACAGTTTATAGGTTCCCTTTTTAGATAGAAACACAGAAATACAAAATCATATAAAGATAAAATTAAAACAATAAAGTCACTTTTATTTAACTGTATTACCTTAAAACTAATAATAAGCAGTATATATTGTTTTTATTTATGTTACTTAAGTAGGTACATGATTACTAATAATGTATCCAAGTAAATTATTTTAGACTTCATACTGACTTTATAATCATAGTTATGACTGACAGTAAATAAAGTAGGCATTTGTTAATGCTATGAATTAGTTGATGATAAAAAAGGTAGCAGATTGGCCCCAAGAGGTTTCTACCGTCGGCGGAAAGAAAATACAAATAGAAATGAGTGGGCTATGCTCCAGCAACTTTCTTTATTAACAAAATTATCTATACTTACTAATATATAAAATTGGTGTCTGTTTGTTCATTCTGTTCTGTTTTGTTCGTGAGTAAGACACGCCAAAGATCCATAGTTTTCTTATCCATTTATTTATCCAATACCAGATTAACTCGGCCAGTATGGGGTGCACGCGGTACTGATTATGTGTATATATTTTTTTTTCTAAAAAATTTAATAAGATAGTTACTCCTTAGAACATCAAATATCTACCAGTAAGAGTTCCGCCAAAATCGGTCCAGCCGTTTCGGGGATTAGCCGATCTATTGACAATTGAAACTTGCCTATTCAGATTTTGTTCAGATACCCACTGATACTGATAGGTCGATAACGTTTGATGACTGATAACTAAGTTTATGCGGGTAGTTCAACGTACAAATAACCCTGAAAACAACTACGTGTAAAAGATCCGAAAGATAAAGGTTTCAAAGAAAATTAGTTAACTGAAGGCGCCTTATTGATGTCTTTCATCAACACAGTACCGTCAAACTGGCCATGGCGTCTCTCTAAAGAAATAGCAATATTTTCTTAATTTCTGGTAAAATTTAAATATATGTCTGTTCACACTGACCGATCGATGTTTTGCTGACTTCACTCATTTATCAGTAACACGCGTTCAAAATTGGGTGTACTTAAGTGGGCCAAAATCAGTGATTACTTTTTCACTTATTGCGACCTGATTACATTTCGAAGATGCGTAATTTTAATATGAGAGCTATAACAGATCACTACGCTTATGATTCTTTATTTTTTTAGATCTATAATTCATAATTCTTTGAGATAATGCAGTGGGCAATGTTTGACGAATGTGCATTGACATAAGTGTGCAAACATTGCGCACTACAAAAACAGTGTTAGGATTGTCATCTTGTCATTCACTTACATACCTATCTACCTACAGAAATTTTATTTTCAAGGGCAAATTATTCAGAGAAAAAATTGTTGAATTACCTGATAAGTTAGCTGCGTAATATATAAATATTTTTGAACCATTTTTAAATAAATAAAAAAAACTGTATTACTATTTACATAGAAAGAAGGTGATAGGCAACCCTAACCCAGTGTTTCAGTGTGTATAAAAATATAATTGGCATGGAGTGTACATTGCCCACCTCAATAACATAAAAATAAATAAATGATATAGCCATAGTAACATTACGAATGGCAGCTTTTTAGACATACTCTACCATTACCAAAGCTTCAGGCCTGATATTTGTGAAGAAATCAAGGTTGAGTAATCTTGTACACTTCTGTAGGTATCTTTGACGCAATTTTTCAGAATTCTCTTGGGTGCAGAGATGTTATATTTTGTGATTTGTCGTAATTTATAGTAGTAAACATAATGGTCATGTTTACTTTGTGTTATAGGGCATATTGTTCCTAATATCTTAATATTAAGCAAAAATGCGGGCAAAGTTGGCCGGTTTGACGATAATGGAATCGCTACCGGCTCTGAAAATTATATATAGGTTTCTATTCTTCTTCGTTTACCGCTCTTTCCATTAGTGAAAACCGCATTAAAATTCGTTGCGTAGTTTAAAAGATCTAAGCTTACATACACAGGGGTAGACGGCGGTCAGCGACTTTATATGTAAAAGAAGATAGCAATTTTTAAATGTAAAAAAGATAGTAATATCAACTTCATTAAGTTATCCCATTTTCTAAAAAATAACCACTAACCTAACAGTGTTTACAACTGGCGACCTTGTATTTTTAATTATATAAAAGTGCTATAAAATTACATTCATGTTATGAAGCAAAAATGGTGTTTTAGTTACGCAAACACGGCGCCGTAAGTGTTAAATTACTTTAAAAGGATTTTTAAATATAAAAGTTACAATGCTGAAATTTACAAAAATTCATACTGAATGAATTCTCTACTTCTCTAATGAATTTCGTTTACTGCGTAAGGAATAGTCCGTTCCCCTATTCCCTTCTTATCTCTTGTCTTATCAAGCACTGGTATGTTAAGCCATATGGCGTTGCTTGCGCTAATCGGCGACGGTAGCCATCACCTACCAGCGAGTGGACCCTCTCTCTCTCTCTCTATCTCTCTCTCTTTCTCTGGTAGGTCCTAAGGATCGTGGTCACAAAGTCCCAGTTTCGACCGCACCATCTGCCTCAATCGGCCCCTGTCCATGGTCGCCTTCACTATCTAGCTAGAGTGTATCAGAACAGATGGCTTCCTTTAGTTAATCTCTGGGGCGTACCTATGGAACCACCGAGCTACAAGCTACATTGTATATAACATTTCGTACGCTAAACAATAAAGTCCTTATGTATTTAGACCTTAAACAAGGTCTATATACATAGAAAATGCCAGCTATTTTTTTGTTTTTCCTTTAAAAAATCTTCACTCATTTTGGGCTCCGCCACAGTCAGGTAGAAGGGCTCCTGTAGATGGCGTAGTAAAAGCTACGCCACTGCTTGATACTAAGATGTCCTCTTGTTGGCGATCAGCCTTAATCTGTTGCCGTAGTCTATGCCTTCGAGGTTTTGCCAACAACGACCAGCTTTTCCAGATTGTAGCCACCTCTTCTTTTATTTACAAAGAAGTACTAAAAAGTTTGTTCAAAAAAAGGATACATTAAGAAAAAGGTTATTTGTAAGTTGTTTTTTCGAAAGAATCCTCTTTAACCTTGATCTTCGGATCAATAAAAGAACCGAAACACCATAAGTATGTACGTATACATCGTATAGGAAAATAGCGTACAGAAATAACAAGTGAAAACGCCGGGAAACCCATCTTTTAAATGAATCTTGTTATCTAAATTGGCCATTAATTCAATTACTTACTTGGGACGACGAGACTTTCCGTTTGACCGACGTGATGCGATGGCTAGTTAGTAGTTAGGTAGGTCCGTCTGAAATTTGATTTTCTGCCTTGCGGTTAATAAAATTATATAGATACCTTAATACTAATCCTAATTATTATCTATACTAATCTATACTAATATTATAAAGAGAGAAAATTTGATTTTTTTATGTTTGTAATGGATACCTAAACTCAAAAACTACTGCGCCGATTTTAAAAACTCTTTTTACCTATAGAAAGCTATATTATCAGCGAGTAACATAGACTATATTTTATAAAGTTATAGTAATTTAGGTTATACATTAGAAAACATAGGATTTAATTTATAAAATTAAGCGGACGACGTCGTTGTCAAAAGCCATAATTTATTCATAACTTTAATATATATTATAGCGATCCGTTTTTCCTGTAAAAACCTTTTTCGTGTAACGCTCTTTCCATTAGTGAAAAACGCACTATCCGTTGCGTAGTTTAAAATATCTAGTATCTTTAAATATAAATAAAGCCGCTTTAGTAATATATATTATAAGGCGGGAAGCGGCTTTATCTATATAAAAGATTGAGTATCGTAAGTACGAGAGTAGATCGAGTATTCCCAAAATAAATCGAACTTTGTCTTAGGTTTGTATACGCTTTTTATCATCGAACTTCCTTGCAAAGATATATTATTTCGATGCTCTTAATACGTCAATTTGCAATTTAATTGGCAACGACCAATTAACCAGCGGCACTACCAGTAGTCTCGTTGCCAATTAACGACACTACCAAGCCCATTTCGGATATAATTGTACAGACAACATAGTGAATTTCAGAATAACTCTTCATTTATTACTAACTGATCATGATATAAAAAAAAACTTGCTTATTTCGAAAATACCTTCAACAAAATACAAAATTAACACAAATTTTAAATTTATATTACCTTCTTAACTCTAGAACTTACAAAAAAACTTTGAAGCCATTTTCGATGATTAATTGTTTATTTATAGAACAACTATTTATTAAGACATGGTTTGTTGACAGGGGCGATTGTTGACAATCCTTTTGCAAGCCGCGGGGTGTATTTTATCCGACCTTAAAAGGCGAAAGCGAAACGTAATATGTATTACAAAATAAGTAAATAAAATATAATGTGTAAAAGCACCAGTCATGGACACTTTTAGACAGTTATATGTATATATTTTTGTAGAATTTCATACAATACATATTTTAGAGTGCAACTTATTTCAATTTGTAAATAAATTCATAGCCCACATGTGAGGGTATATATATATATAAAGTTCAAATTATTTATAATAAAATTATTAAAAAAAAGTAAACCAAGGCAAGTGTTCTAATGATGAACAGGTTAAAAACCAGTAATGTGAAATCCAATAATGGACACATGTCAAGTTATGAACACTAAAATCCAAGTCGAAGGTTGTGAATATCTTAAAGAGATATAAAAACGCCATCGTTTTGAAAATTCTATTATGCAAGGTTTCATTACTGGCACCATGTCCAACACTGATGCCACTACTTTAGGTTAATTATAATAAACTTATTCCAACATGGATTCAGACGAAGCAAAAAAAAAACTGATAGTATTTATATTAAAAATTTCGTAAAAATGACAGTCTAACAGATTAGGTATATACCTAATCCTAACTTAACTTTCAGTTTTTTTTAAAATATATGTATAAAATAGCTATACTTCACAGTGCGAATGTATTTATAAATAAAGAAAAAAAAAACCGCAAGAAACAAAAAACTGGTAGGTAAATTAGCAATAAATTAGGTACCCAAAAATCTTTGCCCAAAATATATAAAGTTTACCTTTTTGTGACAGACATTAATGTATTAACAAAGTTAGGAAACTAAATATTGTTACGAAACCATAATTTGTTTAAAAACAAAGTTTATATTCCAATCTCCTTTGAATTTATATGAATTCTTAAAACAATTATTATTGCCTTTGTCCTGGCAAAGTTTACCTTGTTGGTTCTGTCTTCTGTTCAGCAGGTTCTATACATATCTATACCATATATAAATAAGTACTTACTTTATATACCTACTAATATTATAAAGAGATAAAGTTTGTATACTTGTTTGTATGTAGGAGGCAATCTTCGAAACTATTCATCCAATTTAAATCCTCTCACCAATAGTTAGAACAGAATTTCAGGACATAGGCTAAATATTCTAAAAAAAAATACATTTTGCAAAAGTATAAAGTCAGACGTAATATTATTTTTCAAACACGGACGAAGTCGCACGCACCTGCTAGTATAGTACGTAATTTACTTATACTATTTACTATTAATATTATAAGGAGAGAAAATTTGTATGTTTATAATGAATAAACCCAAAAACTACTGGACCAATTTTGAAAATTCTTTCACCTATAGAAAGCTACATTATCAACGAGTAACATAGTATATATTTTATAAAGTTACGCTGGATAAGTCGGGTGCTGGTTTTATATATAAGAATAATGGACTATGAATATTTCTAAGTTACTGTTTCGATTAAATCTTTTCATTTCTCTTGCAAACGACACAATATGTTGCATATGTTTATGAATTATTTTTACATTTCACACATAATGAGTAAACGCTTTCCTGATTTAGGTTATCAGGTCAATTGCAAATATGAAAGCGGTCACCGTATAAAATTGTTTCATAAGTAAGTATACCTTACCTATACATAAATACCTTTACATAGTTTGGTAGATAAATTTTTATTTCGTTCTAATCACCGCTTGTTGAACTAAAAGGTTTTTCATGTATTCATGTATAAATATATACAATTCACTTACATATATTAAAAGCTGTTGCCCTCGGCTTTGCATGTGTGGTGTCGTGTTTTTAATAGTATTTAATTATGATCGGTAGATGTAATTAAAAATTTCAAGTATCTAACTTCAAAGTCCTTTAAGTCCTTTAACTTCAAGGATCCTTTAAGTTGAATACGAGTATTTCAAAAATAACTTAATTCTTTCTTAGTGAAAGTGAAAAAACCTACGTTCCTATCTTTGTACGTTGATCGTCAGTCAGGCAGGACAAATGTTTTCATAAGTATTATATTAGAACTTCACAGTTAAATTTTATATTTGCAAGGAGAAAGGCAAGAAAGAGTCACTTTTGTTGAGAACTTGTGATTTCTCGAAGTAAAACTTAGTAATATGCTGTTTTAAACCTATTAGGCAACTAGCAAAGAAAATATTCTTAACTAGTTGCTTCAAGAACGTCTATCATTGTACTAAAACATCATACTACTTAAAACTTCAAAGGTTTAGTAATAAGCGTAATCATCTAAAAATGAAAATAAAAATATCAACGCATGACAATAATACTATATGAGCAATAAATTTATACTTAATATTATAAAGAGAGAAGCTTGTATGTTTGGAATGAATAAACTCAAAAACTGCTGGACCGATTTGAAAAATTCTTTCACTTATAGAAAGCTACGTTATCAGCGAGTAACATAGGCTATATTTTATAAAGTAACGCGGGCTAAGTCGCGTGCAACAGCTGGTATTGAATAAATGTTTAACGCCTATAAAAAAGGGGCGCGGACGAAGTCGCGGGCTAAAACTAGTAAATAATATTTGACTTAGTTTAGTTAGTGTTAAGCTAAAGTCAAAGTTTATTTCTGAATCCTAATTTGTTTAGGTATGCTCGACCAGTAAAGTGTTTTATCACCCTAAGATTAAACATTCTTTGTATGTTGCAAAAGGATAAGGTCTGTTTTCCCTTGAAAGTTCAAAGTGACAATTTCTATTGCTATCTTTGTCATATCGTGCATTACATTATTGACATTACATTAATTTTATTTGAACTAGATAAACACATTTCATAATGATAATGAGCCGTACATGTAAAACCATTTCCTTCATAAGCCCGTCTCATAGTTTTACTTTGAATGTTCGATATCGCAGCAGGACGACCACTCCGCCTGCGATCTTGAACATTGCCTTACTGGCCTTGTGTAATCCAGAAACGTACGGTATACCGCGATATATTTAAGTTTCGCGAAATTTAGCTTACGTTTCGACTCAAACGGTGTAAACAAATAATTTCTGCCCTTTCGGCAATAGTTTCGTGACATGTTTACATGACAAATTGATATGACTTTTGCTTATCGTCTAAATTTCATAAAAGAAAATAATCCTTTAAAACTAAAGAGGTTATATACCACTCTTGCTACAGTCTTTGACTTCAAGAGACAGATTTACTGGTAGAATATAATAATAATGTCATGCATATTTAACCTATATATCAGTCTTTCCCAAAGTGGGCGATAACGCCCCCTTGTGGGCGCTGCAGGCCTAAATAAAGGGGGGCGGTAAGAGACCCAGAAAAAAATGGGGGCGTTTTGTGTAGAGGCTTGGGGGGTGATTTGTAATGACATTTAGCTAGGATGGGGGCGCTAAAAAATAATTTACTCTCAAAGTGGGCAGTAGACAAAATAACTTTGGGAACCCCTGCTATATATAATTGGCTTAGCGATGACCAATTATGTCAATCAGTAATCAATACCTACTTCAAATCTAAGCCTTAGCGAAATTTGAAATAAATGGAATTTGTTATCAAAACTGATAAAGCACTTTGTTGGTCCGCTTTACTTAAAAACTGTTTGTTATAAACCCCCTAATAGGTTTAGGTACTACATCAATAAGCTTCCACCTATGAACTTTCTGAAAAGTTCAAGCATAATATGGGAAAGTTTAATGTGTTAAGTTTATACCAAGTTATTATCACTCTTCATAAGTATAAGAACTAAGTAGTTCAGTTTTACGTATTTAGATAAAATAATTTTAATGTTTCATCGAAGTGTTGTAGAGGTTTTTAGAAGTTGTGTAGGTTGTACTTATTATTTTGTTTGAGTGGAAGATTTGCAGGAGAAATAAATATTTCATATATGTATTTTTAGATACACAGTAACGTTTTTATGAAAAATATACCCGTTGTGGGTATGTATTTTACATATGGATATTTTATGTGAAGTTCGTCAGACAGGTTGTCGTTCTTCCTTACTTGATGGTAGGTGGCCATATACCGTCGCCTATAACACAAGCAACGCCACAGGTGTTGCAATGCCTTACTCACTCACTGAAACACTACAGTACACACAGTTATTTCATGGTGGTCTTCTGCAGGGGGGGGGGGTACTGCCGCCACTCGGGCTGCACAAATAACTGCCAAACTGCGTCTGAACCTTCCGGCCCCAGCAACCATCGACTCTTCGTACTATGTGTCCTGCCCACTGCCAATTTAACTTACTGATCCGCCGGCTTATGTCGGTAACATTCGTACGTCTACGGATCTCCTCATTCTTGATTCGATCACGCAGTGTAACCCCGAGCATAGTCCTCTCCATAGCTCGTTGAGCGACATTATGTACCTAATTATTCGTAAACGATAAGAAAATATATTAAAGTAAAAATCTTCTGTGATTTTCAAGTAAAAAGTTTCACGTAAAAATTTCTTGTCTATATTTTTACGTGAAACTTTTTATTTTTGGCTCCTCAAAGGAGAACTTGGAGTTTCGTTATTTAAAAATAATGAATGATAACATGATAACTTCGTTACGTCAAGCTCCTGTAAATGTAAAACGTCTTTCCTTTGAACCAAATTTTTTTGAGATGAATTTTTCTTATGAATATAATTTTCTACGAGAAAAAAATCACAGCGGTTTCGTTTTGATTAATCATCAGTCAGTAAGAAAGATGAATTATACCTAAATTAGAAATGTTTGCGGCTCGCTTTATTAATGTTGATAAGATCTCGTAATGAATGAATACGTGACTAGACTTATGTACATGCCGTTTTTTGAAATTATATACCATTGAATTGAATACATAAATAATAATAATAATAAATTTAAAATTTAAATCCGTAATAGGAAACTGAATTATCGTATTTTTAGACGACGATTATATATTTTCATTACATCGTTGAACCTAACATTTTTCTAGGATAAAAAGTATCTTATATACTAATCCAGGTAATAAACTATTTGTGTGCCAAATTTCTTACAAATCTATTAACTCGTTTTTGCTTGAAAGAGGAACAAACATCCAACTATACATCCAATTCATCCATCCTCACACTTTCGCATTTACAATATTAGTAAGATCTAATTTGGCTTTGTCGTGGATATGGTCGTGTGTTTTACGTGAATAATATTTTCTTAGTGACTGTATGTATACCAAACGATTATTTGATCCTTTAGCTTTCGTGTGGTGTAATTAAATTTTGGACGTAGATGTTAACTACAGCATCATACTGATACAGGATTGCTTCCACTTGGTATGAAATGACCCTTAACTATAGAATCATGTTTTTCAAATGAGCCACATTCTCAACGAAGCCTGTCAAAACATAATGGAGAGGAATTTTGTTGTGAGCAATTTTCCTAGTAGGCGTTAAAGATCACTGAAAGATTCTTTACGTAAACAACTTGTCTTAACTGCTAGACATACTCTTGGCATGATGACGTCCCCGTGACGCAATTCACCACATCAAAATACCTGTGAAGTGCCCACATACTTTCAATAAATTATTTATTTATAACCTCATTGTTATGCGCTTGTGTTAAATATTCATGAATATAATGTACATAAATTAATGTATATTTAACAACCATTTAAAGACATGTTGCTAACTGCCATCCTTTGAATATGTTTAAATTAAATATTTATTAAATCTTATTAAACAATATTTTAATATTTTTAACTAATTTAATTAGTCCCAAAAAAGGTCCAAGAAAGCCTTTGTTTGATCTTTGTTTACGAATAATTTGTGGAAAAGGGTTTCTTTAATTAGTAATAGCCATTGTTTTTGTATTATTGTAAGGAAAATCAACATATTATAGAAACTAATAATAAAATAAACACGTACAATATCTTTCTTCGTTTCTCAAAGCTCAAGATTAAATTTCAGTAGAAGCTTTTTAAAACTTTTGAGGCGCCAACCCTCTAACGAATCGTGAGAGAGTTCGAAGGATATGAACTCAATTTAACTGTTACATACTATATGTAAAAGTTTTTCTATGTTATTTCCTCCGAGCGTATTTCTGAATACACAATTGATTGTGGAATAAGAGAGGATACCCTTTATACCCCCTCAACTGATTGTGAATTGTGTTATACAGGGCATGCTTGGCCACAATGATTAAACTTGACTTCAACATAATGTAGTAACATAACCATCGAGGTTTTCCAATACTCGTCACGCTTGGCAGACGGGTTGGCGAGCGCAATTTAATATTATTGTCCGCAAAGAACGCTGCTGAAAGGCTGCTGCCCAGTGCCCACCCTTTGGCGATTTTTCCTTTAATCGATTTCTACGGTACACACGAGTTGAGATGGGGGGATACTGTTCTAAGCCCGTACCCCACGACTCGACGGTGGTTCCAGGCTGCTTCTAACCAGTCTTATTGGACAATTATAGGGAGGCCTATGTCCAGCAGTGAACGTCTTGCGGCTGGGGTTATGATGAACATGAACGATATGGGATTAAGAAGGGATAGGGTAATGATGGGCTCAGGTATTCCTTACTTACTTACCGAAACACAATAGCACACAAGCTATTATTTTACTGTGGTCTTCTATAAGGGGTGGTTACTGCTACCAGAAGGGCTGCCCAAATGACTGCGAAACGCAGTGTGCCCTGCCACTTCGCAGTAATTTAGGCAGCCGTAAAAACAGCGTACTCTTTAAGTATAAAAATCCATCTTTTTACTTAAAGATACTTTTCATTTTCTGTTATTAGGTAGGTACTGTCGTCGTCGTTATAAATAAAAAATGTTCAATGTCAGTGCGACCTTGTAGGCTCCCCGGCCGGGAAGGTGTCACTCAAACGTCACTTTTAGGACAACGAAACTCATCCGCGAGCTGGCTGTCACTGGGGATAGGGTATGGTTTTATAAATAGAAAATCCATTAAGTATTCGTTCTTTCTATATACAGTGTTGTTTTGCCGTCGCAAAAATATTAATAAAATGTACCTAGATATTTTCGTGAAAGTGAAACAAGAAATTCAAATATTTGCCGCCACTTGACAGACAGGATGACAGTTCAAAAGTGTTCTCTGGTAAACTGTCACAAATAATGTTTCCATTTCAAAGAAGATATTATGACGCCACAATGTATCCGATACCGTCTTGTGTACAGTCAGGGTAAGAAAAGGTTCGTCAGTTTTCAAGTTGTGGAGACGTAGTTCCTTTTGAAACTAAAGGACTAACCAAACGTGAATCTTTTGTTAGCATGACATTGACAAAAATTAATGAAACGTTGGCATGGCTGATAACTGCCCTGTCGACTTTAAGCAAATGTAAGGTGACGAATCCTTTTTTATCCCGACTGAATAAATAAACTCTCTGTTCGCTTCTGTCTGTTTCTCCGCTAACTTCTAATAAACTATGCAACGGATTTTGATACGGTTTTTACTAATAAAAGGAGCGAAAAATGAAGAAGATTTGTGTATATATTTTTTGCAGAAAAAATTGCATCCGTGCGAAGTAGAAGGCGGGTCGTTTCTGATCATCACCTTTCTGTTTTGATCAATATTCTGAGATCCACAAATAGAATAGAATAGAACAATATAGAGTTTTGTCCTATAAGTAAAAGTAATATTGACAATGATATCTAAAAATAAATACATAAAACAACAACAGTTCAGTTGCCTTTCCTTCTTTTACTTGGCAGCTATTGGACGAGCTTATCAATACTAATAATAAATATGTAAGTGTAGGTATTGTATGTATGTATGTATGTATGTATGTATGTATGTATGTATGTTCCTCCATAACTCTGAAACGAATTAACTGATTTTCATGAAACTTAGTAGATAAACATTTGGACGTACGGGACACAGGATAGGCTACTTAATATTTTTCAACGCGGACGAAGTCGTGGGCACCAGCTAGTCTATAATAAAACAGGCAGTTTTTTGCCCTTATTCTAAATGATTATAGTCGAATCATAGTTTGACCAGTGGGTGAAATGTATCTATTTATATATAGACGAGTAAAGACAAATTCCTTCATTACCTTTACCTCATTTGTTTGTGAAGCTAGAAACTTACAAAAAAAAAAGATTTTTATACGAGTACAAATCTGATGTTTTATTACATTTGCCAACCGCGGGCTTATTGCTATTAATTATTTCCAAACATCCGCAGATAAACAATTTCATTTGCAAACCGCATTTGTTATTTCAAAACACATTCCATTGATATCACTGATGGATATATTTCGCTTATCAAAATTAACCTGTCTTTCACAAACAAATTTATATGTTACTAGCGGCCCGCTCCCGGCTTCGCCCGGGGTGTATTTTTTCTAATAAAAGAATTTTTCTAAAATAAACGTAGCCTAAGTTACTCCTTATTACATCAGCTACCTGCCAATAAAAGTCCCGTCAAAATCGGTCCAGCCATTTCAGAGATTAGCCGGAACAAACAGACAGACAGACAGACAGACAGACAGACAAAAATTATAAAAAATCTTATTTTGGTGTATGTACCGTATATATATTCATATGCATGTAGTAAAAACGGTTATTTCAATATTACAAACAGACATTCCAATTTTATTTATATGTATAGATATAGCTGTAACTTTGTTAAATGCTTATGATGTTACTGGCTGATAATGTAGCTTTCTATAGGTGAAAGAGTTTTCTAGATGGAAAGTGACTATTTAACACGATATACGTTCCGTATTTAAATTCACATATATATAACTGAGAAGTTGTAAATGAAAATCCTTACAAAGTCAAGGGCACGAGTGATCAAATATAAAAGGAATAGAGTGCAAGATCTCTAACATGATGAATTGAATAGAACCCTTGTCAGATTTACGTCCATAAGAATGATAAATGTAAAGGGATGAGACAGACATACTTACCTATAAAGTGGGATAAAAGGTTTTTATTGCTGCGCAAGTGAAAACAAAGTGGGCGCGCTTTTCGTTACGTACTTTTATATTTTACGCTTACATTTGACCAAAAAAATATGTCACAATATACGGATATTTGTGACATATTTTTGTACGACAATAACACACTTAAGGATATGTCGGAAATTGTCACATAAACATATATTTACAACACATTTCCTGTGTAACATTTGCGTAGATGGATAGGGGTTTTTTTTCAAGATCCCTTATTTATTCTTATTCTATCTTTTGAAGATAATAAAATAAATAAGTAAATCACGTATATTTTTAAAATGAAAACTTGTTATAAAAAACTAAAAAGAGATAACTTATATTTTAATTATAGATTAAGTTGTAATAGAATCTCATAATTTGAATCACAAACATATATACATATACAAACGTATAATAATCACTACGTTTAACTATATTTTATGAACTATAAGTGATGTTAAACCGAATTCTTTATGCGCTTATAATTTTTTTTAAACAGTTTAAATAGTAAATGATTTAAATGCAAAGTTCGCAAATGATGCGAGTCAATATTTGTGGAACGTGACCAATGTAGCTACAAACGGGTTTAAAATAGATTTCACTTTTGCAAATAACAACAGTACGGAAACGAAGGATAAAATGGCTTAACGGAGTTACTGATTGGAAATAAATGAAATAAAATGATCGTTGAATATTAAAAAAAATTTCGTATGTTTACGAAATAATTAAAGAGAAGCATTACTCTAATGAATTTTTATTTTTATACTAGTTTTAGGTTATAAACTGGCCTTCAAAGTACATCTTGCGTCTTCTGTAATTAAATTCTAGCTGTGTCCGAGACTTCTTATGCGCTGTAGTTCGTTTTTTGAAAATCCTACACGAACCTAATATTTTTCCACAATAAAAATATCTTATATGTTAATCCAGGGAATAAACTATCTGTGTGCCAAATTTCATCCATATCCCTTCAGCTGTTTTTGAGTGATTAAGTAACAAGCATCTAAACATACATAAACTTCGGATTTACCTATTATAATATCATCGGCATTTCACTTCAAAACATTTTCGGTTTTTAAATGAAACCATGAATTTGTTTTTTGCTATTTTTGCAGCTATGGTCATAAAACCTTATTATTTATCTAATTTTAGAAACGGTTAAGAAATCTAGTGTGATTTAATTTCAAAAATTTACTTAATTAAAACTACTTTACTTGGACTAAGTTGCAAGAAAGAAAGCCTCGTATCAATCAACTCCACACAAGCGACTGCCGGTAAATCCACATGAGAAATCCCAACTTTCATATCAGATACACTAAAGAATTCTCGTGTAAATATTCTGTTGTGTCGTCTATTTTTGTATAGTTTTTCTGCAAATATTTGCTGTAACATATTTCTCTTATATCTCTTACACCAAATAGATATACAGGGTGGAAATTTTTAACCGCACCTGGAAAGAAAATTCTCTAAATATTGGAGATAGCGACATTTACCCGAATTCCTTTTAATTTTTAAAAGAAGCAAAACTGCTTTCAAGAACTTTTAAAAATACGTTTGCCAAGGCTGGTTATGCGTACATATAGTTATGGCGTATATGTTATAGAAGATAGAAAAACGTGTTTGCACTTATTAAGAAACTGAATTTGCTTACGTAATTTTTAATGGGAATATGCATTTAAATATATTTAATGAGGAGTTGGGTGTCCGAAGACTACTTCAATGTCATGGAAATACCACCGAAATAATAGTATACTAAATTTTACATCGATTGAACATGTGGAAGTTAGTGAAATCCCTTAAATAACTAACTGAATTTACTAGGAAATGGGGATGATCTTCAAACGCCTGGACAAATTCAAAAATCTTCATAAATTATAGCTAGAAACAATCCCGATCACGCCAGCTTTCAAACAAAAAAAAACTGACCAAAATTTGTCCATACGTTGTGTAGAGATACACAAATACACAGTCATACACGTCAAACTTATAATAACACTCTGTTTTCGTCGGGTGTCGGGAGGTTAAAATAAATAACAAATGAATATTGTAATAAATACGGTTTTAATACTGGAACCCAAGTCACATTAATAACAAGCTACTTTAAAATAATGCCTTGGGAGCTGCGAGAACGCCCGCTTCGCATATTTCTTCTCATTTATTATTCGGAACATTTTCATCCCCCGAGTCTTCATTTGAGTTTCTCATTTGTTATGTTCATCCTTTTTAAATAGTACCCACTCTATACGAGTTTCTATTTACACTGTCAAAGGTAAATAACTCCTAAAAAGTCGTTAATAAACATTTATGTCTGCCTGATACGATATTGTATTATAGAACTGTCTAGCTTTGCTCGCAACTTCATTCGCGAGGTTTTCGTACGCTTGGGGTATTCCGTATAACTTTTTTGTTTATAAACCGACTGGAATTAAAGTAACACTAAATGTTATGGGAAGCTTGTTAGAATACATAAGTGAAAACCGCAATCAAATCGGTTAAGCCGTTTCTGAAATTAGCGCGCACAAACAAATAGACATAAAAAAATGTTAGTTATCACAGCCTTGTTTTATATGCGCACGTTTTCATTATACATTTTCCAAGTATATTAAAATATGATAGGTAAACTTAAATAAAGTGAGTCAAAGTTGTATTAATTATTCAAGAAATTTCGAATTCAGTTTGTGGACAGCTTTCTGATTGAAGTTCCGAAGAGCATGTCTCAGCCAGCAGCATCACCTGTAGAATATTCAAGCAAAGGCAGGCGTAACATTAGCACTAATGTAATATTCGACAAGTTATTACCACAGATATGTGTAACCTGGTTCGAATTTCAGCTTCGTTTAATTTTGTGTTGATGGGAATCAGAAAACAATTTTTTTTTGTAATGTCAAAGAGATCAATATAATTTTTACATTATATGTACATACTTATATACAGAGGTGTCGGTTACGGTAACAGTGTCGCGAGTTCAATGGTTTTTCCCATCTCAAAAATTGTTCTTTTTTTTAATTTAACATCAGCGCCATCTCTATTTGCACTGATGTATTATTTCAATTCAATTTGTTTTCGCAAGGATGTATTATTACGCAACATATTCTAATTTCAGTGGTATTGTGTAGATGGCGCAATATCTGAAAATACACAGAGGTGTCGGTTACTCGGTACACGGTTACGTTACGGTAATAGGTCGCGAGTTCAATGGTTTCTTCCCATCTCAAAAATGCCCAACGCGCCTAAAAAGTTTTCACTTCAAAAACTGCACCCCGGGCGAAGCCGGGGAGTCTAGTACAACATAAATATGAAATACGAGTAAATACCTCCATATACTTATGTAGGAAAGTATTAAACTAAGTCACATTTAGTATACGTATTCACATCCATGTTTGTTGCGAACAACTTAGGGTGAGAGTTAGTTGACGTGTGACATAAAGTTTATATTAGATTCTGCCTCCATTACTTCAAGTTCAGGTTACGTCTAAGCAAATAAGTTTATGATTACATGGATATAAAAAGTTTACTGATTATGAAGGGGGCACAGGTAGTTTTTCATATTTATTTGAATATGAAAGGCTATGGCCATTGTTTTTTTTAATATTATAATGGGCACGAAGGCCCACGATTTACTCGATGGCATATGCCTACTGTTGCAATTAAGATTTTAAAGGATGCAAGGAAGGGAGATTTTTACGAAGCTCGCGCGTCCTATAGTTTCTAACCGTCGTAACTACGCTTTGTCGTAGCTTAGCTACGGAAATTCGTAGCGTTACATATACTAACAATTTTTAAGCCTAGATTCACTTGTGTCTACTTAAATTATGTTATATATATAACATGTTTGTTTATTAGGTTTATACGAGTATAATTGTGTAAACACATCTTCTTCACATAAAGTTTTTCACATACTATGGCTTTAAATAAAAAAATTGTGGTTACTCCTTAGGAACGATAAATAAGTAATTTAATAAATACGAACGAACGAATATATACGATTATTATTGAACGCATGAAATACAAGAGAAAATATATGACACTGACACACAATGATAATTAAATAGAACATAATTATTTAACATGAACTTCATAATGACAGACCATTAATAAATATTCCTTACGAATGATTATATAATACATTCCAAAATGAGAGATAATCTAAAATATTCAAAAGTAGAACATAACGCATTCGTAAACGCATTCCGTATAACAATTTTGATTTTACTCTCATAAATTTTCATACCACGGGCTTACATATGTATATGCAAATCGAATCTTAAGGAGTGAACTCCAAAAATTAAAAAATAAAACAATTTAAAATTGATATTTAAAGCATCTATTAAAGAAATACCTCACGCTTTTCTCCTGGGAGTTTTACTTTCTATAAATACCTTTCATGCAGCATGAATCTGCGAGTTTTGTAATTAACACTAGTTGAATTAGCAAAGTTTTTACGTCAATTACATTTTAATGGAAAACAACAACTATAGCAATTAACATTATTTCGCTTCAGGCGAATTATATTACTACACAATGACACTTTCATGCAGGATCATTTTATGTTCGTCGGAACTCACAACTTTGCCTATAGCGGACGCGGACGATGCCAAAAGGTTTAGTCGGGTAGCCATGATGCATTCCTCTTGTTAAAAAAAGGATCATTTTATTAAGGAATAATTTCAAATTAAAGCTTTTAACCAAGATCGATATAAATTGATAAAATTTAATATTCTTATTACATGTGAGAACTGTGAATGCCATTAACAGTTCTCGTATAAGAATTTTATTAATAATAGAATTCAAAGAGACATATTAATGTGTTTTCAGACAGAGGGTTTTAATAGCGAATAGATTTTTCTGTAAATCAATTTTAATCCATTTTAAAAAAATACTCTAATGGTTTAACCAGGGATTCCCAAAGTGGTCGATATCGACCCCTTGGGGTCGATATCGGTTTCCTAGGGGTCGACATAAACGAAAAGTGATTTTGGGGGTCGACGAGGTCTAAAAATCGACCCCTATTATATTAACACAAGTTCTTATTTAAAACTTTCAAGATAGGTAAGTAGGTAGTTACTGTATTGTTTATGTTGTGTTACGTGTACTAAGAATAATTAATATTTTTGTAGGAAATAATGTTCCAGGAATGTAAAGTTTCAAGTTCGTACAAGATGAAAAACTCGGCAAGTCTATGTGGACAAGTTTGTGCAAGATTGAGTTGGAGCGTACGTCTTTCAGCGGCGTTTTGACTTGCTCTCTATTTGACGATAAAGTGCTTATCACACTATTCAATTTGAACGATTCCTATTTAGGAATCTAAGTAGTGAGCTCGTGATCACACTACGCTAAATTGATTTCTAAATCGAAGATATAGAGTTGAAAATGGATAAACTCTTAATTGAATCCAATCTGTTCTAACTGCGATCACACCTTCCGATTTCCTAAATTGGAATCGTTCAAATTGAATAGTGTGATAGCGGCTTTACGCGAATTAAGACGAACGAATTCATGATCAAGTCCAAACATGTTCCTGATATTTTACTATTTAACGAGCTTGCATTTAGGTTGAAAGTTCATTTGCGTTTTGAAATTCGTTGGAGCTTGAACGATAAAAACTCATATAGCTAAGTACTCATTTATTTCAAGAGATTACAAACTTATTACAAAGCTAAATTAAGTGAAGTAAAGTGACTGAAAAAGTGTTAAACACAACATACAACATATTTTAAATAGGTATGTATAATTGTATTTGTAAAAATTACTAACACTTAAGTCTTTGGTTTTCGTTCTTATTCTACCTAATTACCTAATACGAAGTTTCTATACCTAATTACCTACTGTAGTTACTTCCCAATATAGGTATCAAAGTTTATCAAAGAGTAAGTCAGTAATACTTAACAAGAATCCATTAACTGAGTGTGATAAAAATAAGATAGTGTGCAAATTTAACAGTTTATTATTGTTTTTTATTTAGGTTCCTTATTTTTTTGTTTGCAGAATTACTGAAAGTTTTATGATGGCGGACACGAAAAAAAAATGCAGACAATACAGTTTGGACTACTTGAAGTTCGGATTTATTGCATCTCCATCAAATCAACACTTCCCGATGTGTCTCATATGTGAAAAAGTATTTAGTAACGATGCCATGAAGCCTTCAAAAATGGATGACCACTTATCAAGAGTACATGCTAACAAAAAAAGTAAGCCCTTGTCATATTTTCAAGCACTGAAAGAAAAACTAGACAAAAGGCCATCCATAGGATCGATGTTTGCGTCATCATCTATTCGAGACAATGATGGTTTACGAGCGTCCTATAATATATCTTTACTAATAGCGAAGTCGGGGAAACCCCATACAATTGGAGAGCAGCTTATCTTACCAGCCATTGCGGAGGTCCTTAACAATGTATTGCACAAACCCGCACATGATATTTTAAAGAGAATACCTTTGAGCAACAACACCGTTCAGAGACGCATAGATGAGATGGGACGCGATGTGGAAAACATTTTATGCAAGTTCTTACAGACCCGCAGATTCTCTCTCCAGTTGGACGAGTCTACATTACCCGGCAATGAAGCTCTATTGTTAGGATATGTTCGATTTATCAAAGATGAAAATATGTGCCAAGAACTGATTTTTGCTGCATATTTAGAGACTGATACTAGAGGAGAATCGATTTTTCAGGCCGTGGAACATTTTTTTACTGATAAAGCTATTCCATGGAAGAATATTGTTTCTGTTGCGACTGATGGTGCACCGTCTATGGTTGGTCGTCATCGTGGCTTTATAGCTCACTTAAAGCGACAACTGCCTGATGTACTGGTTATTCACTGTGTGATTCACAGGCAGCATTTAGCAGCAAAAAAGCTGAGTCCTAGATTGCATAAGTCTTTACAATATGTAATAAATGCTATCAACAAGATTCGAAGCAATTCTTTGAACTCTCGGTTATTTGCTCAACTATGTGACGAAAACGACGAAGTCTTTACTCGGTTACTTCTGCACACTGAAGTTCGCTGGCTATCAAGAGGCTCTTGCTTAGAAAGATTTTCAGCCCTTTTTGAATCTGTGTTGGAGTTTTTACAAGAAAAAGATCCGAATTTGAAAGAAAATCTGAACAATTGTAAAACAGATATTTATTACTTGACTGATATCTTTGGAATGTTCAACAAAGTTAATTTGCAACTACAGGGTGATGATCTTAACTTGATTAAAACAAAATCAATAATATCGGCCTTCGTGGGTAAACTAGTTCTTTATAAACAAAATTTAGGCAGAAAAGAATATTCGCAGTTTCCGCATTTGTCAAAATTACCAAAAATGCTTCAAGATGATGACATTTTATTATATGTTACTCACTTGGACGCATTACACAAGGATTTTACGGAGAGGTTTGATGATCTTTTAAATTTACAAATTCCTCAATGGATAATAAATCCGTATAACACCACAGCCATAGAAGAAGCCAATGTGATAATGCAAGAAGAGTTGATTACCATCAGCACAGACGAAGAGCTTAAGCAAAAGTTCAACCAAGGCTATCAGAAGTTCTGGTTGCAACGCAAAATTGAAACACAGTATCCTACATTGTGGAACATTGCTGAAAAATACCTTATCGCTTTTCCATCATCATATCTAGTTGAAAAAAGCTTCAGTGTGGTAACAAACATTTTGACAAAACAAAGAAACCGTTTGAAAATCAACGAACGTGGAGATTTAAGGCTGCAACTCACTAATATTGAACCGGATGTAGCTAGATTGGTAGATAGTCACCAGGTTCATCCATCGCACTGAATGTTTTATTTTCTCTTTGCGAATTAATAGTTTTTAAAATATAATTTCCTACCAACTTAAGATGCTTTATGTATTAATTTGTAATAATTATAAATTAAACTTGATATTTACTGAATTGGATTGTCTTTTTATTTTGTTAAATTTTGACGAGAAAATGAAATCAACTTCACTCACTTAACCAAGTGCAAAGTTTTCTAATTGGCACCTTAGTACCTAGGTATTTTGTACCAATAGGAAAAAACTAAAGATAGACTAAGATAGATAGCTGCTTTAAGTTAGCGGACCATTATGAATAAGGGGGTTGGTCTTAAAAGTAGGTAATTTGACCATGGGGGTCTGAGGTAACAGTTCATTGTTGAAAAGGGGTCACTTGTCCAAAATAGTTTGGGGAACCCTGGTTTAAACTGTTTAATTTGTTTGCCGAAGTAAACGAAGCAGTTGCCTAGCAATCTACTGCTACCTTTTTTATTTAGTACAAACATACATTTTAATCTTACTTATTATAAATATGTATAAATACATACCGAATAATAAATAAAAATAGTCCATAGACAAATATGTAGGTACCATTCCTACGAGTATTTGTCTTCATAGCGAAGTCGTTAAAGGTATAACTAATAATAAAAAATAGCACACAATAAAAATAAATGAAATTCTAAAAAGACCGCAATTTTAATGTTGATAATAATATTCAGTAGCTTGTAAAAATTTCATAATTAAAAAAGTTGCTTCACAGGAAGCCGTTAAGCCCTTAATCCGTTACAAGCCGTATGTGTTGGCACTTTTATAGTGAGTTGGCTAATGCGAGAAATCGCATTGTACATAAAATGTTATACAATAGGTCTTTAAGAGAGGCTTATGAAGCTACGGCCAAAATGCTCTACTCGCGGTATAAAAATATATATCCAGTGATTTCACAAAATGTTATGTCAGGCCATTTGTTTCTATTTATAATTTCATAATATAAGAACAAATGAAAGTAGATTTATTTAAATTTAGCTTTTGCCCGCGGCTTAGTTTGCTTATCTTTAGAAATATTAGTCTACTAACTGTTTTTGGAACTTCTAATTCAGGATGCCTACATTTGAGTTTCAGGATAAAAAGAATCCTATATGTTAATCGAGGTAATAAACTATAAATGTGCCATATTTTATCCAAACCCGTTAATGGTTCATAATACTTTTATATGTAGTGTAGGTAATCATAAAATTAAAAAAGAAAGAAAATTAACACATGGGCTGAAAAGTCCCGGGCCTAACAAGGAAAACACGGCTTTTTTTTTGTTCAAAATTAGCTTTATTCATCAACGTAATCTCCATCAAGAGCAACTCAATCATTCCAGCGCCGCTCTAACATTTCAATACCACTTTTGTAGAACGATTTATCTTTTGCCTCAAAATAGGCCTCAGTTTCAGTGATAACCTCTTCATTCGTGCGAAATTTCTTACCGGCTAGCATTTTTTTGAGGTCTGCGAACAACTATAGTCGCTGGGAATCTGGCGAATACAGTGGATGTGGGAGCAACTCGAAGTTCCATGTAGTTTTGCCATTGTTTTGATTGTCTTGATGAAACAAAATTTTTTTCTTTACCATATGTGGTCGTTTCTTTGCAATTCCGGCCAATAACGCTATATAATATTACTGTTGATGGTATTTCCCTTCTCAAGATAGTCGATGAATATTACACCACGCACATCCCAAAATACCGAGGCCATAACAATTCCAGCCGATTGTTGTGCTTTCGGGCACTTTGGACGAGGTTCACCAGTTGCTGTCCACTGAGATAACGATCGTTTTGATTCTGGAGTGAAGTGATAGATCCATGTTTCATCCATTGTCACATATCGATGCAAAAATTCCGGTTTGTTACGTTCTAACATGGTCAAACACTGCTCAGAAATCATCAACACGTTCTTGTTTTAGGTCAACAGTGAGCAAACGCGGCATCCACGCTGAACAGAGCTTTCTCATAGTCAATTGCTCATGCAATATAAAGCCAACACGTTCTTTTGATATCTTCACGATGTCAGCTAACTCACGCAACTTCACTTTCTGATCATTCAAAACGATTTTGTAGATTTTTTTGATGTTTTCTGCTGTTACCGCCTCATTTGAACGTCCACTGCTTTCTGCATCATCGTTGTCTCTACGACCACGTCAGCAAACCAACAGCAAATTAGCGTCACTCGTAGCACAATAACTCACAAATTAATGAATAGAATATCATGAAATTTTAACAGCTCTCTTTTGAAGGTTAGTTCTAACTGAAAAATGAGGTGAATGCAATAAAACTAGCACCATGTGTTAGGCCCAGGACTTTTCAGCCCATGTAATATTATGTTAAAATAAATTATTCGAAAAGGCCTTTTTTGTAGCTAAAACCGTGAACCTTATATAACTATGGAAATCACTTTTATCCTTCGCGGTTATTTGGTATGCAAATGTTTTGGAAGTTGTTTTCCCTCTCAAATTGTATACAGTACTCGTATATAGGTACCGTATGATAATATGACCTTTCGCTGAACAAACTTTCGTCCGTATTACAATATCTATTAGAGAATCGCTAATAACTATGTCAGTTTGATTCTTAATGAAAAACTATGAAAGAAACATGAGTTGAAATGACTAAATTTTATTTCGTTAGTAGGTATGTTGGAAACTGTTCGATTTCAGAATCTATTTATTTGCGAAGCGAAATTTTTGGATCTATTCTTAAGAAAACTGCGCGGACGGAAGAGTGTGAATAAAATTTATATGGAGAAGGACTGGAGAATGCTAATCTATGTCTATAGTAATATTATAAAGACAGATTTGTATTTTTGTATGTTTGTAATAAATAAACTCAAAAACTACTAGACCGATTTTATAAATTCTTTCACCTATAAAAAGCTATATCAGCGAGTAACATAGGCTATATTTTATTAAGTTACTCGGACGTCACATGTCACATCAATCGAACCTGTAGAAGTTAGTGAAATCCCTTCGTCAACTAGGAAATGATTTGATGGTCTCTTCAAACGCCTGAACGCATCTCCATAAATTATAGTATCCTGAGTTTCTTTCGGGGTTTCTTCAACGGAACATCTTAATAATTCTTCTCAGGATCGTCATCTAGGCTTTTTTTTCCTGGTAAATTTCAATTTATAATGACGATCTTTCTTTCTTTCTTGTAGAAGCCTAATTGATGAATAAATATTTTGATTTTGATTTCAACATCTCAGTTAATTGCACTGCCCGGGAATCGAACCCGAGTCGCAAGAATGGGAATTTTGCATGATACCACTACACCAGCAGTACTTTTTGGCTTGTAAGCCTTTTAAAGCCAAAATATTGTTATAAGGCGCATTCGCCTGCTTCTGGATATTTCAAAGTTAACTACTTAGACCATTTATTATATCAATTAGTCCTTCCGACTAGGAGCAGATGTGTTAAATGACTATCATTCCCCAATAGGAACATCCTCCATATTAATATATTGGCTGTCAGTGACGCCGAGATTTGCCGTGCATTGCATTTGTCAAGTCATTATAATTATTATAAAGAAATAAAGATGTCTATGTCGATGGGTCACTATAAATTTTGATAGGTAAATTATTATTAGATAACAATTTATAACATAGTTGTTGAAAAGCTGCTTTCCATTTGTGAAAACCGTATCAAAATTCGTTAGGTGGTTTAAAATATAAGTGTGCCGACGGATTGACTTGAAACTTTTATAGAGGAATAATCTTATATACTTTTTTCTCAAAATTCCAACAGAAATCCATTTTTTAATTAAAAAAAAAAAAAAAATTATATACGTTGACCGTTGTTATGGCAACCGTGGAACGTGGAAGTTCAACTAGTATTTTATCGTATAATAAGTAGAGATAAAGATACTAGAAAAATATGTTTAAAGCATATTAATATTTTACCCCGTTAGCAGCCCTATGGATGATTTGTTTTGTCTTGCTGAAGAATATTAGCAGCCTAGTACTTACTTACAGCCTGTAAAGATATTCCAACGTACACCATAAAGTTTACTGTCGATTCCGAGAACAGTTTACTTTATTAAGGCAATGCCGTAAAGTCGGGTTAAGGTTAAGTAACGTGAGGATTTACGTTCTACGGTCGTATTTGTACGATAAATGCTACGGAAAACTCTTTTACATGGAGAATAAATATTTGATGTTTATATTAGACGTTACCCGAGATCGTGTTTTGTAACGTGTAGGAAGTAATTACTTATCGATACTCATTGAACTATAATTTCGTTGTGTACAAATTATTGTGTGACGCCTTATTTGAAATGTGCCTTGAAATTTTTTGTTGATACTCGGTATACAAATATTATTTCTATTTTAAAAAAATAATAGTAGCCTAAATTACTCCCTACAACATCAGCTATCAGCCAGTGAAAGTCCTGTCAAATTCTGTCTAGCCGTTTCGGAGATTAGCCGGAACAAACATACCAAAATTTTATATTTTTTTTTGTTATAAGTATTGTATATATACTTTAATATGAGGGAATTATGGAGGGATAGGGAAATGGGATCTGACATTTCTGTTATTTCACGATGGTTTTCTGTAAGAATAAACAGTAAAAATTTAATTTAAAGTTGAACTGTTGTAGAAGAAATTATATCTTGTGTTTATAACAATCTATTCTGACATTCAATTATGAGTGAAAAACTTAAATTTTGTTACAAAAAATGTGTAGATACTTATTTCAAATTTCGTGGTTAAATAACTTTTTTAAGTAATCATCAAATGTAATGAAAAACCTCCTGCGATTATCTCCTGTTCGAAGTCAACTGTTGTCTATTTTTTACTGAATTTTTCTGGTCAATAATACACTCTTTTTCTTAGCAAATTGTTCGTTTTTCCTAGTCCAACTACATAATTCTCGTAATCAATAAAACTTGATGATTTTAATTTTTTCCTTATGTTCAAGATTGGTCAATTCCAGTTTAATTGTTTTCGTATTTTAATTTATTTTGCTTGGTTTGCTAGTGAAGTTCGTTTAGTAATCAAAAAAACCTTTTTCCATATTCAGCATATAATTTTTCACATATATATATAATAAAACCTTATTAAGTGTTTACGTAAGTAGAAAAAAACAATATTTTCCAACTAAGTCGCCGAAACTGTACGCATCTGTCTTCTTCGGTAAGATTTTGAAACGGTTTCCAATAATGGAAAGAGCAATAAACGAGGAAGGTTTGTGTAGGTATATAAATTGCTGAAAAAAATTGCCGGAAACGAGTCGTTAGTTTTGATTAAAATATACCTCTTTTATGTTATTACGCGGGTGTTTTAATAATTTTTATATGGGTAGGCGTATAAAGCTTTTTATAGACTTCACATACACTCCCTCGACCTCGATTGTAATTGCTCGTAACAAGATTACGGACTGATTTGTTGATGTCTTCATGTTCATTTATCATCATGAAATAGGTATTGCTTATTCTGGGGATTACGTAACCGTATTATGTATTAAGATGAAGATACTTTTTTTAGGTTTTTGCTCATATGGCGAATATATCTACGAATAGCATTATCATCACTTCTGACAAAAGTTTCTAAATAAACTTAAATAAAATAATAATAAGTTTTATTCTATGATCAATACTACAGCTACAGGCTGTGTAAGTGAACACAGAGTTAAGTTGTGTAAGATGCTGTTTTTGGGGAAGATGTGGATTTAGTAGTTCTTCTAATGGCTTTATCACCACCAGCAAATATTCCGTCAAGCCAGAAAAAGGGAAAGTGGAAACCAATATATTTTTGTCACAAGAACTCCGCCAAATAAAAGAATGGCTGAGTAACAAAATGCTTCCTGAAATGTAGAGTTGGAAATGAGTTGGAAACGAGAAACTAATGGAACTATCGAGCCAACTATCACCACTGTTCCTCCAACTCCTAAAATTATGCAAATTAGCCCAGCCGCTAAAACTATGTAGGAAGAAGTTAGTTAGTCAGTTAGGACTTAGTTATTATATATGTAACTATAACATACATAATAACTAACTAACTATTATGTATGAACTGCGCCCAGCAGTGCTACTTAAATTAATTATTTATCTGTACAGCTTGATACAGATGAACCTTTTCTTAATTCTAGGTCCTGGGATCTGATACAGAATATCATCTGGCACACCGAGGACTTCCACATGCGCGCGCTCGACGCTCCATCGCGCACACGCGATTGCTAAAACAGGATCCCCTGGTAAGTAAATTTGGCCTGATACAATAACTCGCGTACACCTGAAAATTGATAGAATAGGTAGTTAGTACACTAATATAAAAAAAGTCAATGGTTGAAAGGTTTTTGTGTTTTCCTCATATGTATTTCCATAATAACTATTTATTGCCTATTCTATAATTAATATCCCTATTATATTTCCTATTCAACCCAATATAGGCCGAACGCTTTCCAGTCACAGTACCATCTAAAAAGGAATAAAAAAGGCGTCTTCGTCACAAATGACATGAAAGGTCTTTATTTATGCGAATCACCCACATGCTTGCGTCAATGTTACGCCAATGTTTCCTTTCATGGCTATGACATGAGAGTGGGATGTAGTAAAAATACCATCCATCTCTTTATTATTATTTTTTTAGATGAGTTCGTTAGATGTTCTATAGATTAAAAAGTAAAAATACTTTCTATCGGATTAATATGTTCCACGAGGCCCTTTGTCTCTTGAAAAATATTTCAAGTCGGGGATATATACTCTTTGAAAAATAGTTTTCTTTATATTACCATTAAATATATGCCTTTTCTCCCCTTATACTCTTCGTCTCCTGCTTTGCCTATTTTTATATTATATGTCGTTATTGTCAAATCAAAATCTGCTATGTGCGCTTTTTTGAGAATCTATTATGTTTACCTTAGTGATCGTTTACTGTCTTATCTGTTGTATAAAAAAGCTTTAAGTGCTTACGAGAATCTTCTGGCCCCAGCGGCCGTCATCTCTCCGTAATATGTGTCCTGTCCACTGCTACTTCAACTTACTAACGCCGGCATATGTCGGTAACTTTCGTACGTCTGCGGATCTCCTCATTCTTGATTCGATCTCGCAGTGTAACCCCGAGCCTAGCCCTTTCCATAGCTCGCTGACGTTGAGCTTTCTTACGAGACCCATAGTTAAAGGTCACGTTTCAGCGCCATATGTCATCATCTGGTTACTTTGCTTGAAAACACACGTTGCTTAAAACATTGAGGAGTTTTGGACGAGAAGATATCTCGAAGCTTCTCGCACGAAGTTGGCTTCTACTTAGTTGGTCTGTTATTTTACAAAACAGTTGAAAAGTTGAGAATCCTTAGAATGTATCAAGTTTATGAGGGGCTGTCCTCCCACACCGTTTTTATCAAAGCAAATTGCTCTCTATGTTCTCATAAAAGCTGTTAATTAAATGTGTAACGTGTAAGTGGTAATTTTGGCTCGAAACGTCTAATTAAAATATTGTTTGACAGAACTTAATTGTAATAGAGGCCTATATATTTTAGCATAGTAAATTGACTATGATAGTAGGTAATTTCGTGAAAATAAGTGTAAGAAAATGTCTAATTCCTTTAACATATTATAAATGGGGCATAATGAGGTGTTGCTTCAGCGGATGTAATTTCAAGTAGCAGCAAGTATAAGTCCAGGAAAACTTACTGACAAATCAAAATTTGAGTTCCTCGGAGACATTTTTGATATAAGTTTCTAGAATATATGTATATGTAATAGTAGTAGAAGGGGAAGGGGGTGGAAAAAATAATAAAAAAAATCCTTAAATTAATATTCCTTAATACGAAAATGGTAAGTTACAAAAAGCTTCAGACAAATATTGTACAGAATTTAGTTTTACATAAAAATGTATATTTTGCTAAAATTAAAATTAACAGAGTAAGGTTAGAAGATAAGGGTTGTTTTTTTTGAACACTGTAATATTTTTTTTTATTTACCTATCAAATTCTTATATTATATACCTGTTATATACCTGTTTAATTTTCTTTTAGCAAAAAAGTTATATACTTAAGCATTTTTATATAAAACTAAATTCTCTTCAATATTTGTCTAAAACTTAATTAAAATCGGTCTAGCCATTCTTGAGTTTTTGCGAAACTAACGCACGGAGATTGATTATTATATATGTATATAAAGATTTTGCTAATAATATTTACAATCAAATGAAAATGATAAATTCCTCGGATAATCCAATGTGGTTGGGAATCGACAGGCGCGTGGTTAACAGGTTACACGCCAAAACCACATCCATCACGCTAAATCTCGAGTGAAATGAGTGAAATGCTGTTGTGAAATTGCTACGTAGGTTGTTAAAATTGCAACTTAATTTACAACTTGCGACCCCACTCTTGATAATTTAATTTTAATTTCTTGGTAATTTAATTTAAATATTGACTTTTACTCTCTTGATAAATTCAAGTATCAGGAAAATATTACAGTTAACGTTCCAATAAATACTTTCCCATTCGAATAATTTAAAGAGAAATTTACTGTACCTTGTCTACCTTGATTATGGAACTACAATATTTAGTTGGATAAGGATTAATAATTGACTAATTTCCACAAAAAAGGTTATTGTGACATAAAGTTTTATGAACTTTTTTGTGGGTAGAGATGAGAACTTACTATAAATATTAATTTTATAGGCCTTTTTTATGGTGCTTGCTGATAATGTAGCTTTCTATGGGTGATAGCATTTTTAAAATCTATTAAGTAGTTTTTGAGTTTATCCATTACAAACAAACATACAAATATACAAAAAATCAAATCTCAACTCCCTCAAGTAATATTAGTAAGTATAGATTTAATACTAAATCCCAAGATATTGTTTTTTTATTTGAATTCTAAAAATAATTTTTCTTTGGGCAGATTCACACTGCAGTTCAACAGACGGGGTTCAAAAGGGTAAAGCGGGGATTCCGTCCTCTCCGCTTACCTGAAACCGCACCAGCTGCAGAGCCACGCGACCCCTATTTCCCCTTACAATGGTATCTGAAGAATACAGGGCAGAATGGGGGCAAGCCCAAATTAGATTTAAACGTAGAGGCTGCTTGGTCGCAAGGGTACACTGGGGTCAATGTGACCACGGCTATTATGGATGACGGTGAGTAAAGCCTTTTGTCAATAGAATGAATCTTAATATTTTATACCTTATTTATCATCACTTTTTATTCTATTTTTTTACAATATTTATATAAAAACTATAGATATAATAAACAAAAATTAAGAAAAGAAATAAATACATTATAATATAATAAAAAACTTAAAATCAAATATCCACTAGTAGCGGAGAAAGGCCCAAGCCCAAGTTAGGGCTGCAGTGTGAGGAACCTCCTGACAATTCGTGACTTGTCAAGATGTATTTGTCTCTTGATACAACCATCTAGCGAGAGTCTTTTTCCATCATTCACAAATTTTCAAATTTATTATATTATTAGAATAAATAAATTTATTTTTATAATTATTTAAATTTCAAGTCATGCTTTGTTTCTCATTTATTATCTGTATCTAAATACTTATTGATTTATTGTTTTAATTACTTGCATTATTTAATTTTTGGTTACGTAATAAGTACATTTTTCATAAATAGCAGTAATTTAACAAAGGTAAAATATAATCAATACTAATAATAAATCTGTAAGGGTCGGTCATGGAGTAAGTTACTTTGTTTTCAGAGATATCGTGTTTATAGGCTCTATACATGATACTGAAACTAAATTGACGATTTTTAGAATTTTTTTCTGTATGTATGTATGTTCCTCCATAACTGAAACGAATTAACTGATTTTCATGAAACTTGGTAGATAAACATTTGGACCTACGGGACACAGGATAGGCTACTTAATATTTTTCAACGCGGACGAAGTCGTAGGCACTAGCTAGTAGGTGTGTTTGTTTTTGTTTGTGAAACTTAATGCGTTTTTGCTACATATGCTGTTGGCACTAAAATTAAATTAATAAATAAATAAATAAGGAGGATATTTCAGGCAGTGTTTAAAAATAGGATTCAATTTAGTCTTTAATTTTCTTTAGTTTAAAAAAACTTTTCCTTGTTTCAGGCGTGGATTACATGCACCCAGACTTGAAGTACAATTATGTAAGTATAATATAATAAATCAATAAATCATATTTTTGGAGTTTACTCCTTAATAATCGATTTGCATATATAATATATATAATAATATATTGCATATATAATAAGCTCGTGGTATGAAAATCAATGGAAGTAAAATCAAAATTGTCACACGAATGCGTTATGTTATGCGTTATAGTTACGTTCTATTTTTTTTAAATAATTTTAGAACATCTGAAGTTTCAGAGATTATTGCGCCATCTACAGAATATTATTTAAAAAAAGAACAATGTTGTTCTTTCGGCGTGTTCGAATTATGAAAATTTAAATTTTATAATCGTTCATAAGGAGTAAACTCCAGTCGTGTGTCGGAACTGACACACAAATATTTTTTATTATATTCAATTTCCAATTTAAAATTCGTTCGGAATCTTGTTACGTAATAATATAAGAGGCTGGGAACGCTGTTCTCCGTTATCCTATAGCAGCCCATGTGGCGTTAGTGATCACCCCATTACAGAAATCTACAATGAAAGTACGTATAATGTATATATATGTACGTATTATGCAATAGGAATGCGAGTAAGAGATACGAGAGGTTGTTCTCAAGTTCCTGACATTTTAACGTATAAGGGTCGACAGCGCACGTGAATTCCTCTAATGTTGCTTGTGTCTTTAGGTCAGGTTAACTAACTGCATTCTTCTATATCTATGTATATCTATAGGCACATCTGTACATATCTATACTTAATATTATAAAGACAGACATTTGTATTTTTATTTGTAAGGAATTAACTCGAGAACTACTGGACCGATTTTAAAAATTCTTTCACATATAGAAAGCTACATTATCAGCGAGTATCATAGACTATATAAATCAATTGCTGTTCGTTTGTCTCGCTAAAACTCGATAGCGGCTGGACCGATTTTAATTCTGTCTTCACTTATGGATAGAGGGATAATCAGAGAAGGTTTGTACGTAAAAAAAATTGGTCACCGGGCGAAGCCGGGAGCGGTCACTAGTATTTTATAAAGTAACGCGGACGAAGTTGCGTGCAACAGCTCGTTATAAGATAATATCGCAGTGTATTCAGTGACTACATGCCAGATCCAGACGAGGGCCAACTAAAAAGATCGCTTCCATAGTTGGCCATGTCAGGAGTCGAACCTGGGACTCCTGAGATAGAGCGCTAAAGCAAGCAGGGTAAAAGAAACAACAAATTGATTCATTTATAAAAAAACTGATTTATTTTCTGTTATTTTTTAATAAACTGTTAAAGTAAAACCAATTATAAACTCAGAATAGATACAACTCATTTTATCAAATGATTCGTTTATACTTAAGTAAAATGTCGACAGCATTGCAGACGTTTCAATTTCCTTTTCAATTTTCGTCATTGCTTTTCGATATTTTTCTCCTGGTGCGGGTGAGTTTAGCGATTCCTTTGCTACACTTGCAACATTTTTGAATATTGAAAATGTTCTCTCTTCCGAAATTATGTAGAACCATAAAACATTTCTGATCAGAGTTTCATAATTTCTCAGTTTTTCAACGTTACATTCGGTGGATAATTTGGAGAGTAAACCAGGACTATCTGTTTACACTCATCTAAGTTCCTATTTTATGAACCAAAAAAATAATAATACCTACGTGGAATATAATTAAAATTAATAAGATATTTTCACAAAAAATATTAAGTAGCTTGAGGTCATTTCTGGATTTTTCATGTTTTACTCTAGCTTGTGCCCGCAAATTCGTACGCAATGTATTTCGTTTTATAAAAATTCCACAGGAACCTAACATTTTTCCAGAATAAAAAGTAACCTACAGTTTAATTCAGGTAATCATTAACACATCAGTAAAAACCGCATTCAAATCGGTCACAAACGCTCAGACAGAAGACGAATATTCTAAAAACCTATTTTTTGACCTCGGTAACTATGTACAACGTGTACAAATTATATATATATTTTAAAATATTTAATGTAAAGACACGGCTCGTTTACGATTTTATTATGTGTAGAGATGATTTTATTATATTTACAATTGATATGTGATTCAATACTTTATATCAATAATTTCTACTATGATACATTAAAAATACAATTATTACGAAAAATATACAAGATTACTCGTACCTCTGTAGGCATAGGCATATAATGTACTACCACACATGTGTAATGGATGTAAACATTATGTCTGATGGATGTGTAGAGTATAATAATATGTTTGTTCTGTTTGAAACCGATGCCCCTACAAAGCTTTGACTGCAACATACATATCAATAAACCTCTCGGTTCAGATCGCATTGTTTTCATGTCCTTGGAATCCCTTGGGGTGCATTTGGTAGTTGTAAATATTGTATGTGTTGCGAAATGTCAACATTCAATAGTCGATTGTCCTCTGAGAGTACTTTGTACATAACTTAGGCACGATATAAATGCTTGGATTAACATGGATAATGGTATGTGTACAGAAAATGTGTACACAATATTATTTGCAAGGTGTTTTGGTGAAGAGAACGTAACCTCCGTTTTCTCCACGTCCACGTCCACGTCCACGTGTTCTCCACGTGTTTTCAAATTCAAATTCAAATTCAAATTCAAAATAATTTATTTGCTGAATACAGTTGTAGGTACATAAGTTGTAAATTTAAATTGATAATGTCCACATATTCAACCGACAAGCGGTGTGCAAATTTGTGCAAGTTTTCTCCGTGATATATTGTATATTGTTTAAATTTTCAATTATGAAGCTCATGTCTTTACAAGGCGGAGCTTTTAAATTAATGCACCGTGGAATGAAAAGTAAATGTTACGAATAAGAACTTTTACTTTTTTTTAAATAATATACTTATCAAGTAGTAGCAACATGTCTCCGGCTTGATTATTTAATATACTAGTAACCTCTTGATGTATATTTTTACACACAAACTTTTTTAGTTTATCCCTCTTTTCATACGTGAAAACCGCATCAAAATCCGTTAGGTGGTTTAGAAGAAATTAGCGGAGAAACAGAGAGAAGCGTACAACAATGTTATTTTTTAACTAGCTGTTGCACGCATTTCGCCCGCGTAACTTTATATAACCTATGGTACTGACTGATAATATAGCTTACTATGGGTGAAAGAATTTTCAAAATCGGTCAAGTAGTTTTTGAGTATGAATACTCAAAAACTACTTGACCGATTTTGACAAACATACAAAAATACAAATCTTCCCTCTTTATAATATTAGTATTTTAATAATACTGCAATTTGCATTTTTTTTTCTGCAATTTATGTTATTAGAAATGAGAAATGCATAGTTTTTTCGCGAATTGAATTTCATGCGAACTCACAGTCAAAACATATATTAATAAAGAAATCTTTTATTTATAAGTCCGTAAGTACCTACTTGACTTATAAAACTTCGTTTCTTTTCTTTTTTCTTTTACTTATGGTACTCGTACATTGACAGCACCATCAATCAATTAATACATCAACGTCATATTGGTAAAATGAGAAAGAAACTTGATGTTAAAATTTCATATTGTATAAAGATTTGAGGAAATCTTATTTAACTCAACTTTGATGGATCGCCGAGCAAATCTTTCAGTTTGCTTTTTCAGTTCTCTAGAACAGTGCACACGCGACCGGGATTAATTATATCACTTTATTAAATGGTTATTCTTATTTTACGAGCCAGTTAAAGAACTAACCAATATTTTCACTGACATTCCGAAATAATTAGTAGTAGCAAAAGACAGTGCGTTTCGCAGTCATTTGGGCAGCCCGTCTGGCGGCAGTAACCACCCCCTTACAGAAGACCACCGTGAAATAACAATATATGTTCTGTTGTTTCGGTGAGTGAGTAAGGGATGCCAGGATGCCAGATTACCCCATCCCTTCCTTATCCTTTATGCTTAATCCTTCTATGGTCGCTGCCATAGCAGACTTGCAGCATTATTGACATTGCTTGTGTTATAGGCGACGGTAACCCGCTACCATCAAGTGGACCGTCAGCCTGTCTGTCGACCTTAACATAAAAAATCACCTTCAGTTGTTTATTCACGAGTAATAATATTTTGAAGCCCGTGAGCAGAAGAAATTCAATTATGAAACAATACAATAATGGAATGAACACAAATGAAGATAAAAAAATATCACAGAACGTTGAACGAATGAATGCCTCTTCGTAACAGCAGTTTTCTTTTTTTATGTTTATTTTATGTTTTCAGACAATAAAATGGATTGAAAACGTTCCTTTTTTCGTTTCCACACTTCAAACTGACATTCATTTATTTGCTTTTAATTGCGTGCTCATTTATTTACTGACTTAAGTAAGTCAGTACTTACTTAAGTCTTAAGCGCCCGCGAGACGATCAATTGCGAATGACAATATTAATTACGTGATTGGCGCTCATTGATAGAAAAATTGATCGTTTACAAAATGCCAATGAAGCGATTGTCAATATTGCTACGGCATTGACAGCAAATGACAAAAAATTTGATTGATGGCAATTGACGCTCTGTACATTGACAGCGAATGATGCCAAATGACAATTGTTTGTTTTAAATGTTCATGAGTAAACCTATATAAGAAAAATTATAGACTTGTCTTGATTAACTAGTCTCGGGATCTGCTACTTTTGATTTTAATTTCAATTTTGCCTTTTTTATTTTAAGAAAGGCTATTACAAATTGCTATGTTTACTAATGACACTGGCAAAATCATCGGAGAAGATCTGATGGAGCCAAGACATTAAAAGAGAAGAAGAAGAAACCTATATCAATACTAATAATAAATCTGTAAGTGTAAGTATTGTATGTATGTATGTTCCTCCATAACTCTGAAACGAATTAACTGATTTTCATGAAAATTGGTAGATAAACATTTGGACGTACGGGACACAGGATAAGTTACTTTTTTCTTTTTCAACGCGGACGAAGTCGCGGGCGCCAGCTAGTATTAACTAAATTTGTACCACTCCTTGGACCAACGGTTGGTTCTTTTCTTTTGTTTTCCTAATAGTTATTGCAAGAAAAGACATGTCTACGGTTGCAATCATATTTAATGAGCAAGGACGATTTTGATTCAAATGAATTTGAAGGTATATTATTCGATTTTGAAGGTATATTATTCGCGCATGCCTCAGTCGTTTCAACACAATTCAAAACGACTGAGGCATGCGCGAATAATATACCTTCAATTTGTCCTTCAATCGCCTGTCATTTTAAATCTTCAATCATGTAATTATTGTCAATCCCAATTGATCGTTTCGCGGACGCTTTACAGTTGTAATTGTCCCTCTGTAAAGTGGGTTTCTATTTCTTTAGAAGTGTCTGTCAGTAGTAGTTGACTTATCTAAGAGCCAATTCTAAGATCCAGGAATTTTGCTTGGGTGAGACGACCTAGCTAGGTTTTACTAACATCTTATGTAACTAAACAATGAGTAATTTCATTACAATAAAATAAATTCATAATAATTTTAATTTTAACCATTTTAATTCTATTATAAATGGTTCAGAGCGACTTGTGTGCATACTAGACGAGTACCAGCCTAAGAACAAGCCGAATTCAAGAAATATTTTCAGTACAGTTAGACCACACATATCCACAACGAGAGATTGTACAAAAAATTGCAACAATATATAAAATAAATCGCTAAAAGTCAAGAGACTTTATTGTCGCCGAGAATGTTATTCTCGAAGTTATCGATGAAAATGTAAGTCTAGGCCACGTTATATGCCAACTTGGTATAACCAACTTCGAGAATGAGGTCAACTGATTAATATAACTTAGCTGATCAGCGTACCGGAAATTACAAAGTATGTTTTAGTCTGAGATATAGAGTCTTAATTTTATCTATACTAATATTATAGAGAGATTTGTATTATGTATTGTATTTTATAATGAATAAACTCGAAAATTACTGGACCGATTTTGAAAATTCTTATACCTAAAGAAAGCTACATTATCAGCGAGTAACATAGGCTATATTTTATAAAGTTACGAGAACGAAGTCGCGTGCAACAGCTAGTAAGATAAAAAGTTTCCAATCAGTGTTTGTGGCCAGTATGATTACTTATGACACAGAGGCGTGGTTTCTAGTTTTAGCTTAATTGGAAAGGTATATGTTTTGAACAATATATTCTTAGAATTTCTCCTTCGAGAACACCGTAATGAGTAAAACGGTTTGTTTTATTTGTATTTTTAATGTTTAGGTCGTTATACATATTTTATGTGAGGTCCACTTGTTGAAATGGGCTCCCGAGACTGCTGCCGAGAGTACAAAAAAAAACCCTTACAAAAATATACGAGCAATAGGGGTTGATTAAATATTATTAACACCTAAGAAAAAGGGGCGCAGACGAAGTCTCGGGCAAAAGCTTGTGATGAAATTATTCTCGAAAAATACATAACTGAATTAAGTCGGTACGCTACCAACTTTTTTGTGTCTAATCAAATTGTGGTTAATAATTCTTACATATATACTTAACAACGCAATCCTAGATAACCTAAAATATAACATCTACAGTTATACACAAAAGGTATATCATCTTTACAGTATTGGAATTAAACGAGAAAATATATATTCTGTTTCTTAACTTTCTGCAAAATGTCATTATTAACTTAATTATCCATTAATCAAAACGTTGCTTCTCGGACGCTCCACGATAAATTTTCGTTTAATCTTGCCAATATAATCAACACTTGTAAATTGAAGCAAAATAGATTAAAATTTACTAACAGAATGTAAGAGTTTCTTAATATTTAATTAGAAAAAAGTGTAATATCCCTTTTATATTTTCCTTTTTAACGGACATGAAAAATAGAAAGGATTTAATAATCTAATAGACATGGACCAACCTCAGATCGAACATAATTTGTACCAAAACAAGCGCAACCTAATAAAAATAACCTATAAGTTAAGGTGCAATGTAATATTGCACATCAAATTTTTTTAGCTTCTCGGAGATAACCGAATGGAATTAAAATTGGAAGGTTTTTCTTAAATATGGTCTAAAAAATGAAAATAAATAAATAAAAGTAGCCGATTAAAACTAAAGTTAATAAATGAGCTATGCAGCATTTAGGATTTTTAGTAGGCTCTAAAATACCTACTACCTTAACTCCAATAATAATATTAAATGATTCTTATTATTGACACTGTATGCCAATAATTGGTTTAATGAATGCCAATAATAGGTCGAAAAGTGCCAATAAATGGTCCATGGGTCTATTGAAAGAAAAACGAGTTTAATTGCCTAATGCTGTTAAAAATATTGGAAACATAATTAACTAGAATGCACAATCAATATTATCTAATGGATATATAAAATTTATATGAGTTTTTTTGTATCGTATTGTTTAAAGTGCCAATAATTGGATAGTTTCCCCTAGTTGTCGCTGAAATTTTTTTACTGCTGTAACAACAACGGTTTTTTTGAGAGTAATTTACATTTTTTTTCTCAGAGAATAGATTTTCTTTTTTATAAAAATCTGCCGATTCAAACTTTTTTAAATATAGTCATAATATGATAATATTTTTATCTAAGTTTTAATTTTATTCTAAAAAGTGACAAATTCGTGACGAAACGAAAATAATGCTTTTCTTCTAAGTCCTCGCCTTAAATAGTTTTTACGTAAAAGAGTAATAAACACGAGTAGTTATAAAAGTAAGTAATGATTGTATACTTTTGTACTTATAATATTAAAACTTTTCGGGGTCTAAGCTAACAAATAGGTACCTAGCTGTTATCTAAGTTAACAAGTACATGTCTTGTTTTAATGATAAAATTCTTACGGCAAGAAGGGCACTATTCCAGTTACTTTATTACCTATCTGAGAGGGTAGTAACCGTTAAATTCTCGTATTATCAGTTCTCAGCTCTAAAGAGCTCAAATAGAGCTCATAATGACTTTTAAAAAGCTGAAAGTGCATTTTTATTTTATTGTAAGTATTATTCTACTACAATTCCATTTTATTGTGTGTGCACAGGGAATATGCATTAAGAACACAAAACATGCAAATGGTACTTAAATTATATCATTAATATTAATGCTAGCGTCAGGAGTTCCTTAATGGAATAAGGCTTTTCATGTAAATGTACTTAGTTTATATCCTACTAACTAAACCAAAGAGATTAATAATGTATGTACTCAGCCTTATTTTACTAATATTATAATAACTGTGAAAGCGAGCTTGTATGTTTGTTAACCTTTCACGCCCTAACTATTCAACTATTCAAAAAAAAAAAAATTGTTCCTGACGATTTATCAGTAATAAAAAAAAAACGTGGATAGGTACATTAGAAAAATAAATAAGAAATAAACTTTATTTTTTTTATTATCTAATATAATTTCTATACAAGTTGTCTGGATCTAAGTAGTGGCAGAACACACTGTGTTTCGATAATTTGGGAAGTCCGACCGTCAGTCTGTCTGTCGACCTTAACATAAAAAAATAAAGGACAACGAAGTTTGGGATGGGGAGTAACTTTGGCATCATAGCCTATCATGAGTAACTTGTCCTATCATTCAGTCTTTCAACAGCACAAATGTGATATACTTAATGGGGACAAAATCTAATTCAGTACTTAGTTTCATTAAGAGGAATTAGGGTCACCTAATGTCGCTGTTATAGGTCAGAGGTTGAGACAGAGTGCAGTATCGAGCCAAGCGCCTGTAATACATCGTGTTGTAATTATATAGAGCACGTGCAAGCCTCTGGTTGTTTGCCATAAAAGTAATTAAAGTGCCAGTTGTTATTATAAAAGGCAATGCTGTCCGTTACATAACAAATGAAGATTCTTTAACGGAGAGAAGAGGAAATTCTCAAGCGTGTAAACTTAGCTGGCTTGACTTAGCTGGCATCGCTCGCGCCATCTATTGATTTCCTAGTGACGTAACCACCGCGATGCATTTTGATTGATTATTATAATGATTATTATTTTATGTATGAAATGTTGTTTAACAATTGCATTAAAGGTGAACATCGCTTGAAGGTATGAACATTTTGAGCAAACGAACTAAGTATCATATATTTCTTATATGATCGTCTTTATAATATACTAGCTGGTGCCCACGACTTCGTCCGCGTTGAAAAATATTAAGTAGCCTATCCTGTGTCCCGTACGTCCAAATATTTATCTACCAAGTTTCATGAAAATCAGTTAATTCGTTTCAGAGTTATGGAGGAAAATACATACATACAGAAAAAAAATCTAAAATCTTCAATTTAGTTCCAGTATCATGTATAGAGCCTATAAACACGATATCTCTGAAAACAAAGTAACTTACTCCATGACCGACCCTTACAGATTTATTAGTATTGATAAACATTTCGTGTCACGTTGTGTGTCCTCGATGAACTCCTAAACTACTGAACCGATTTTGATAAAACTTCGTAATTATGTGTAATTTGGTCCAACTTACAGGATAGGATAGTTTTTATTTTGAACCCGGGCGAAGCCGGGAACGTGTAGCTAGTAATCATATAAATAAATCATCTCGGGCCGGTTTGACTTACATTGCATTTTTATAACTTCATGTGGGAATTATGTTTTCTGTTTACAATCGATGTATGATTCAATACATAATATTTCATTAATTTCTATGATACATAAAAAAACAGATTTTTCGGAAAATATACAAGATATTTCTATCCCTGTACTTTATATATTGTTATATACTACGACACGTCATGTCTAATGGATGTTAACATAATATGTATGATGGATATATTTCATTTGAGAGCCACAAAAAATTAGAACTTTAACTTAAAAGTACATTTACGACGCAGATGTTTGTTGCAGAATGCAGAGGCTTCTTACGACTTCAGCAGTAACGATCCGTTCCCTTACCCCAGATACACGGACGACTGGTTCAATAGGTAAGCATTTGTATCTTTTTCTATCCGGAATGTGTAAAGGACAGGCACACGGTCAAGATGAACTGTTATTTGAGTCGTAACTAAATTCCGAAGTGTTATTTATTCATTTATCGCTTTATGTGATTTGAAGTCACATAAAGCGATCCCTTCAAAATATTAAAACTTTTATATTAATTAATTTCACAGGATTAATTGCCCAAATAATATTAGTTCTTCTATGAAAAAATATTGTTAAAAGGCTATGTTGAACTTTTTTTTAATGGTAAATTCGACAGACAGGTGACGGTCCACTTGATGGTAGGTGGCTACCGTCGCCTATAACTGTAGTGCTTTTTCTTTAAAAACATTTGTAATATAGTTTCCTTAAATGTTTATTAACTACAAACAAAAACATTAGCTACAACAAGCCCTCAAGTACACTCGGCGTCAAAGTATGGGCCTTCCGCGAAAATCTGATTCAAGCTAATATAAACTTTATAAAAATTACTTTACATTATTAATACTGATATAAAATGAAAGCACGTTTAATAATCTTTCAATTAACGTTGGTTAATTTAAGTAAAAAGCCACGAGTTAAGTTAATTTTAAGCATTTTTTGTTAATTTTTGTTATGCATTTATTGTTGTAAAGTTTGTATAAGCATTTTTCAACTGACCGTCATTTTTGGACCCAATGCAAAAGTCTTATTTTTTTAATTTACCTAAAAAATAGATTTTATTACCTTTCAATTGATAGCTTACAATCATACCCTTACCCTTGATCGACTAACTAAGGTTTAAAGTCGGTTGAAACTATTTTTCGCGGAGGGGCGAAATTTTTGACTCCGGGAATATATTATATCTGTTTTAAAACAAATCCTTGGTTCTTCTATTTCCTTAATACATAAAAAAAGTTTCCCCTTTAAGTTTTAAATTCATTAATTAAAATGTTAAAATTACTTTCGTCATTGCTTGAGTAAAATTAAAACATTGTTACCAAGTACCTTCACTCGGTAATGAAACGGTTGGAACTTCAGCGAGCTCTTAACTTTGCCTATTAACTTGAAAATATTAACTTAAGCTTGAGTAGATGATACTACATAAAAATACAATTGAACAATAACAGTAAATGTTATTATTATTGACTGTTTATTTTGTACATTGCGTTTGTTACAAAAAGTTTTGTATTTTTTTTATCCATGCGTATTTTTTTTTAAATAATAAAATATATTAATTAATTAAAATACAAGTAAGGATTATAATTGTTAGTGTACTTACTTGAGAAAGCGAATACTGTCAATGTCTATCAGTCTACTTTTTTGAATAGGTTTTCTTAATCAACCACATTAGACACATACTATTTGAAATAATTAGTAGGTATTACCTTCTTCATTTAAACACAGTAAGCTACTGTTATAAAAGCATTTTTAAATGTTCTAATAACTATGTCCATGTGTTTTTATATAAAAATATAGTTTTAGCATTATAGTATATTATAGTATAAAAGGGAATTTCGTATTATCCGCACGTATGTAATTTTATCTCCAAGTTATTACAGACAAACATTCCTCGTCTAACGCTCTTTCTATTGTATTAATGAAAACCATAGAAGTTAGCCGAAAAACAGAGAGATGCGGATAGTAAATTTATTTTATAAACTGACTGTGGAGAATAATTCATGTTCATGTTATTCAATAATAATAATTCATGTTCATGTTATTAAACAATATTCAAATAAACAAATACTCAAAAAATCATTTAAATCATTTTAATTATGGGCATCGTAATTGACTCGCGCGCGTACTGAGTAAGATACTCTGTAGAATTTACGAGGGGCACACTGAAATGATCGGGAATAAGAAAAACCACATGCACGGTATAGCTAAATTGCATTTTATTGTTTTTCGAAGTATTCTCCGTTCAACTTAATGCACTTTTCCATTCGTGCAAACCAATCATTAAAACAGTAATTCCAGTCTGAAGTTGATGTTGACAAAATGGCTGATTTGTACGCTTTCACAGCTGCTTCGGGGTCTTCAAACCGTTGACCGCGGAATAAATCTTTCCTTCTAGGGAATGTAAAGAAATCGTTTGGGCTCAGGTCAGGACTGTACGGAGGATGGCTCATCAGCTCAACGTTTTCCTGCTTTAAAAAATCATTTGTCTTCCGAGCCGTATGGGAGCTCGCATTATCGTGATGTAAGATGATGCGACGTTTCGGGTTATTTTTTCGGAGTTCGGCTATCATTTCTGGCAAACAAACCGTGATATACCACTCGGCGGTAACCGTTCTGCGTTTCTGTAAAGGAATTGTAGCAACACGCCCCTTTTTCGAGACAAACGTAGCGACCATTTTCTTTGACACGCTGCGGGAGCGAACCACTTTCGTTGGTTTGACCTCGTCTTCGAAGACCCAAACTGCTGACTGATGTTTTCTTTCAGGTTCGTATGAATAAATCCATGATTCGTCACCTGAGACGATATTATAAACGGCATTTGATTTCCCTCCGTTGAAGCGTTGCAGAGTATTCCGGCACCAATCTACACGAGCCGCCTTTTGCTCTTCGGACAAAATGTGAGGAACCCAGCGGGAAACTAGCTTTCTTACACACAGCTCATTATGTAATATCGACTGAATTGCAGTCATTCCGATACTGATAACAGCCCGAATCTGCTCGTATGTCACATGACGGTCATCTAATATAATAGTTCGCACAGCTGCGATGTTTTCAGGCGTGACTGCTGTTCTTGGTCGACCTGCAGAAAAAACAGTGCTGAACGACACACGACCGCGTCGGAACTCGGCATACCAGCGGCATATTGTCGTTTGACTCGGTGCTTCAACATCATAAATTGAAACAAGTTCGCTGAGACATTTATCTTGAGATAAGCCGTTACGAAAATTGTGATAAATTATGGCACGGAAATGTTCACGCGTGAGCTCCATTTCTGTTAACGACGTGTCAACTTTAAACCAACATAGTTTTTGTTTTTAATCATTTTTTTTATTGTTTGAATGTCATTAAGATTCTAAGAGGCCAGTATTCAAATTCTAAAAAAGGTTTTATTGTAACTCAATCCGAAATATTCTATTCCCTACCATTTCAGTGTGCCCCTCCGTACGTGTCTAGAGATAACTTAAAAAAAAATGTTTGCCGTATTTCTATTTGGAAACGTTTCAGTTTCAATTACACGAAGCAGATTACATCCGATATTGCTTCTTTTGCAGAGCTTATACATTTAGAGGAGAAATTTCAAAAGAAGAATTCAATATACTTATTCTGGTATAGATACGTTAATAATAACCCTTACAGAAACCAAAAGATTCCTTTATCGCCTAGAATATGACTAGTTTGAATCAAAGCATGAATGAAGAATAATCTTAAAAATCTGTTTAAAAATCGAAGTGTATTGTATGAAATATCTCTACTGAACGATAGACTGTTACAGTAGACACGATAACAAAGGACAAATCAGAGAGTGTCTCCATTATGTGAATGGAGACACTCTCTGATGTTTGTATTCAACAATGTAAGTTATGTAGACTGTGTTAAAGTACATATTAGTATTAATATAGCACCTGTTTCAGCCATGGGACGCGTTGTGCTGGCGAGGTAGCAGCTGCTCGTGATAACGGTGTTTGCGGTGTCGGTGTAGCGTACCACTCAAAAGTCGCTGGTAAAAATCACTTAAGTAATTTATTTAGTATTATGAATGGCTTATAGGCAGATAGATCTGTGAGAGGGAATGGCTGATAGGCAGATAGATCTGCGATAGGGACCCGTCCAATTCAAGGGTTAATATCCAATTAGCGGAATGTTCCGTACTCATCCTACTGTATTTTTTCCTAACTCGACTTATTTGTATTCCTTACTCAGCCTATAGCAATTTATTTAATCCTTACGCAACCTAAATGTAAATTTATGAAATTATTACAATATATCCGTTAGATATGAGGATTTAACAAGTCATTCGTCGTATATTGAGGTAAAATTAACCGTTTACTGTCGGGTAGAGGCCAAACTTGATGTGTTTTGAAAATGTTTTTAACTTTTACGAAATACCTGTATGAAATGTATATTTTAGAATTAGTTCATGGATCCCTTTCATTTGATACCCACTCGATAAGTTTTTGAAGAAAAAGAATTTTTTTTTTACAAACAATTGATAATGTTATAACTAGAAAATGCACCCGGTAGCGGTATCCGTCAAATTTTAAAATATTTATTTAAACTCCTACTAAACTTTCATGAAAATACTCTCAATTCATGACATTTGATTCCCACAGGACTGCGGTCAGGTACAGGACTATACCCAGGGCCCAAAAAGATCTACAAAACTTTTACGGGCTCAGCTCTTCATGCACGCTCTAATATTAAATTATAAGATTTTAACCTAGATTTCCTGGGTGCAAAAAATTAGATTATAAGTACAGCTACACCACCTTCGGGCACTACAGGTGGTCTCAGACCGATCTATAAATTTAGGCATTAAACGCGATTTAAATTCACCACGAGAAAACCTGTACCTCTACAATTAATCTTACCCATAATTTGTAGTCACAATTCGTAGTAACATTAAACTGATTTATTCATTGTAACCCTCACTCGAACTCCTAAAAGAGCCTTGGGTATTATCCTTACGGGTTACCTTTTGTTTAAAAGCGGTCTTGCTGCTATTAGTCTTACCAGGGGTAGTAACTATTATTTAAACTGAGACCAGGGTAAAGCATTTCAGGTATTTTCTTCGTCCAGACTTGATTTTAATTTTACAAAACGGATTAGATTTCTATGTTGTCGGCACAAAAATCTGTCTATAAGTTCTTATAGGTCTGATTCTTATTTTTTTCGCTCTTTTACAATAGTCTATTCTTTTTCATTTACAAGCAGTTTCAAACGCATACATTCTATGGGGGAGAACTGACAAGAAATTTCATAATTGTTTTTTCCAATATCATTACAATAAACATATAAATCAGACATCGGTTTTAAATAATCAGTTATAGCTATAGCCATTAAATAAGGACATAACATCTGTTTTAGTACCTACTCCTAGAAATTTGTATAATGTGTATAATTAATGGAACCTTATAACAGCGTCTTTTTGATTATTCCATAGAGACGTTAGAGAGAATCATTTATGTTAATATTTTCCGTTTATAGTACAGATTACATGGCCTTGAGAAAATTTAACCTAACATCACGGTCAAGGTAGAGCTTTCGAAGTAATTGGATTCAGTCTTATGAAGTCTGTTGTCGAGTGTTATGTTGCTACACTTATGGAGTTCTTGGTCTTGTCGCTTCAGTGAGCCGCATGATTGACACATTTTTGTATATCCTTCCAGTTGCCTACCGTACCTCTTTCCCTAAGTGGAATATATTCCATATTTTCTCACACAGAATAGTCCTCGGCCATGTAATGGAACATTATAAGTATGTGTACGTACATATATGATGGCACATAATAATGTGTTATTATCCTTAATTCTAAGTTTTTTACAATATAAATATAAAAACAATAAAATAGAATATAATAACAGGATAAGAAACAGTCCGATTCAAAGATATTTGTGTATTTTCCCAGGAAATCGGTAGCTATGCAGAAATATCTGGTGTTACTGAGGAAATGAAACGATCTCGTTTGTCACGATTCACAGCTCGCGATGACGTTTATTGAAACATAAAAGAGTTTTCTTTGCAATCTTTCTGATTTACATACAGTGGGGGTAGGAATACCTTCGTCAGTTTTCAAATTCATTCCTTTATTAAGTAGTAGACTCTTAGTACCTTTTAAAACTAAAGCACTAAGCAGACAACTGCATATGAAAGTAAACTTACTAGATATGATAACAAGGATCAATATGGTATACACCTCTGACCAATAATCTCGTTTCATATCAACTTCAAACCTTTTTAATGGTCTGTCATTATGAACTTCATGTCAAATAATTGTTCTATTTAATTGTTATTGTATGTCAGTGTCATATATTTTCTCTTGTATTTCTTGCGATCAATAATAATCGTATTTACCTAATTCGATAATGTCAAGGAATTTAAATATCTATCAAAGAGCTGCAATTAGTGCAGATCATGGAACTCACTAAAATATTAGCGAAATATATTCAAATCTGGTCGGGTGGTTACTGCCGCCAGATGAGCTTTCCAAATTACTGCGAAGCCACTACTAATTCCTAAAGTTTATCGATAACGTTACGTCATATTGTAGTCATGATTTAATAGACTTTCTTTTTTATGTGGTGAGCATTAAAGTCGTGTTTTACATGATACATGTCCACTTACTGATAAAATTGCTAAAAGGAGAAATATATTGGTATATTTTTGTTGGAGTTCAATTGAGATAGATACGCATGGTTAAGTGCGATAACGGATTTATTGCTTGATTCAATCATTCATTGTTGACGGATATATTGGTTAACCTTTGTCACAATACAATCAGAATTATATAATCTAGACTTACCAATATTATAAAGAGGGTAACGTTTGTACGTTTGTTTGTTTATTAATATAGCACAAAGGACTATATTAAGAAGAAGAAAAACAACAAATGTTGTAGATAGTTTGTACCTACACCGATTAAGCTGGTTTAAGAACAAAATTTGTTTTAAAGCTTTCCTATTTATTAATAACTAGCGGTCCGCTCCCGGCTTCGCCCGGGGTGCATTTTTTTTACGTAAAAACCTTCCCTGATTATCCCTCTATCAATGAGAGAAGACAGAATTAAAATCGGCCCAGCCGTTCTCGAGTTTTGCGCTTAGCAACACATTTAGGGATTCATTTTTATATTATACATAAACGTTAAATTAATAAATTAATTACATATTATTACTATTTTAACTCAAATTAAATTTAATTAACAAATTAAATATTGTTAGTTGGTTCACAAATAACATATATTTTTGTAAATAACAAAAAAAGTATGACTATTTATTAAAATAGTTTTTTTTAATTGACTTGCTTACAATTATCTATTTTCTAGTTTTTTGAAGTTTGCGTATATATAGTTTGCGTGTCTCACCAAGGAGCGTCAGTTGTAAAGGGACTGTGCGGACTATAAAGGACTTCTATGCGGTGTCTCTAATCTCATTCGAATCCTAAAACAGCTGAAGCTTCAGTGTTTGTTCTACTGATAATACATTTATCTATTGCGTAGGAAGTAAACCAATTTTCTATAATACATTGGAATTCCCAAGGTTCCATTCTCAGATAAAATAAGCTGGAAATTTTCGGGACATAATCTTATCCGAAAAAGGCGTAGGTATACCTACAACATAATGTTTACAGTGTCTATTTTCTTTTAGGTATTCGGATGTTAGACCAACCTTACATGACGGATTTAATCGAAGCCAATTCTATGGGACATGAGCCACACAAGATCCACATCTACAGTGCATCGTGGGGTCCCACAGACGATGGGAGAACGGTGGATGGTCCTAGGAACGCAACCATGAGGGCCATCGTTAGGGGTGTAAATGAGGTTAGTGTGCGATAATTTATTTATTACTAGCTGGTGCCCGCGACTTCGTCTGCGTTGATAAATGAAAAATATAACACCTGTGAAAATATCTGACAACTTTATCGCTATGACGATGGTGCCGCCCAATTTGTATATTTTTATACGATCCCTAGGGGATCTGATAATGTGTGTTTTGCGGGATATTAGTGTGTCCTCTATGTTAATCCAGTTAATAAACTATCTATGTGCTAAATTGCATCCAAATCCATTAAGCTGTTTTGCGTGAAAGAGTAACAAACATCCATCCATCCTCATAAACTTTCGCATTTATGTTATTAGAAATCAAATTATTAATTAAATTAAATAAGCTTAGTTAAATCTGGACTAAATCATTTATCAGACGTCCCTTGAGAACTTTCACATCACATTTTAGTAGGTCAAGGCAATTTCGATGATTAGGTACATAAAAATATATTGAGCGTGGATAGATCATGTTTCGCTATAACTTAATCTGATATACGTTTCCTATCCTTACAGATACTTATATGTATGGTATATGATTTAGTGTCTTTTTTTTGTTATTTTATGTATGTATGGTGCCGAAACGTGGCCTCTCAAAGCAGGACTGGTCCACAAGTTTAGTCGCTCAGCGAGCTATGGAGTGAAGCTGAAGTGGCAATGGGCCGGTCACATCTATTGCAGAGCGTATAACCGACGGGGTATACGAGTTCTTGAATGAAGGCCACGAATTGCAAAAATGCAGCGTGAGACGCCCTGCGCCCAGGTTTTCAGGATTTTTGCAATGCTTTTTAGGTTGTCTGTCCTGAAAAGCATTGCAGAAATCCTGATGTGCAGAAGTGGCTGGATGCGAAGCACAGAGGACCGTGCATTGTGGCGAGCCTTGGGAGAATCCTACATCGAGCTGAAATTATGAACCTTGTTCTTTCAAATGGTTTTCTTTTCAATTGTTTTTTTTTTTTAGTTCAATTTTGAAGTTAAAACTTCTTTAGGCGCGTTGGGCATTATTGAGATGGGAAAAAACCATTGAACTCGCGACCTGTTACCGTAAACGTGTAACCGACACCTCTGTATATTTTCAGATATTGAGCCATCTACAAAATATCACTGAAACAAGAATATGTTACGTAATAATACATCCTTGCGAAAACTAATTGAATTGAAATAATACATCAATGCGAACAGAGATGGCGCTGATATTAATTTAAAAAAGAACAATTTTTGAGATTGGAAAACAACATTGAACTCGCGACTCTGTTACCGTAACCGACACCTCTGTATATAAGTAAAATATTTCCTGACGATTCAAAAAATACACACGTCATTGTTTTCACTTCTGTCGGCACTCCCGGAGTGCCACTGTTTTTCATTTTTATTGAACTATGATAATGATTCCCTACCCATTAAAACACTACCAATTAATTAATCAAAAGGCTACCCATTAAAACACAGGTTAGAGAAGTATTTCAAGTGTAACCATTTCATGCATATCAAGCATCGATGAACGTCATGTTATATATCAAATTCTTATTTCATCCATCGGAATTTCTGGATAATTTTTTAAACCCTCTCTTTTAACTCCCTAGGCGGTCAACTGATACTTACTGGTGTAGTATATACGGTTTGATCTTAGATTATTTTTAAAATACCCTACAGCTACTACAGTCCAATAGCTTTTGAGAGAACGCTTGGGTTAACTAGTTATAAATAAAATGAATCGTGAAATATGTTGCTTAGTGCAAAACTTGAGAACGGCTAAACCAATTCGGCAATTTTTTCACTATTCACTATTCATTGAAATTTTCACTATTCATTGAATTCCGAGGAAAGTTCATATGAAAAGAAAAATTGGAAAACATTGAAAAATTAGGTAAACAAGTAGGTCAATTTCAGGCCTAAGAGCACAAGCAGAAATAAGTTTATTTTTTAAAGGTTGCCTTAAAAGTTTCATGTTACAGCAGACTGGAAATGGAAACGCCTCTGCAAATAATTTATTTCAAAATTCATGAGTACTTAGCTTAACATTTCCACGCACTCTCGCTGAGTGCATTTGTCCATAAGATAAGAATGCATTTCGCATTGAAAAACTATTTTACAGCCGGTAGAACAGAAAAAGAGACGCTACAACTCTTGATGATTTAAGTTTTAAATTTCCTTCCATAGTGGGAAGGAAGAATTCAAAAAAGTGTTGATAACAAAATCGGGGGATACAGTTTGTTGCTGTAGCTACATATCAAGTGGCAGGACACGCAGTCATTTGGGCAGCTCGAATGGCGGCAGTAACCACCACAGACAGACAGAAGACAGACAGAAGACCACCGTGAAATAATAGCATGTGTGCTGATGTGTTTCGGTGAGTGAGTAAGGTATGCCAGAGCCCATTTCCCTATCCCTTCCTAATCCTATCCTTAATCCTATACTATGGTCGGCAGCGCGCTTGCAGCACTGAGCCCACCACTTGATGGTGGACGAAAGAATAAATAAATCAATCAATACTAATAATAAATCTGTAACTGTAGGTATTGTATGTATGTATGTATGTATGTATGTATGTATGTATGTATGTATGTATGTATGTATGTATGTTCCTCCATAACTCTGAAACGAATTAACTGATTTTCATGAAACTTGGTAGATAAACATTTGGACGTACGGGACACAGGATAGGCTACTTAAGATTTTTCAACACGGACGAAGTCGTGGGCGCCAGCTAGTTATTAATATATTAATATTATATATATATATATAATATTAATAGCTACACGCTCCCGGCTTCGCCCGGGTTCAAAATAAAAACTATCCTATCTTTTAAGTTGGACCAAATTGCACATAGTTACGAAGTTTTATCAAAATCGGTTCAGTTGTTTAGGAGTTCATCGCGAACACACGTAATTTATATATATAGAGGTATTATATTAATATGTATTGAATCATATTGTAGCCTGTAAGGCGTAACATGTGACATTTGATTTTACTCCCATAAATTTCCATACCCGGGCTTATATATGAAAATCGATTCTTAAGGAGTAATGTTCTACTATGTAGGAGTTGTATACTCCAAAAATTTTCTAATTTATGCAATTAAATTCTCGATATGAAAACGTGAGGTAATATCACAGAATACAATACAATTTTCATAATATTATGTGCCTCATAAATTGAACATATTGTAACAGAAGATATTTGAAACTTTTTCTATCAGACTAATTTTTATAACATTATATGTTATATGTTCATAACATGTCGAGGTTACAATAGAAATTTTACAACATTTTAATTACTCTAACGCTTACGTCAGAGTAGAATTGAAAACAACAATTTATTCTCTCGTAATTATTTACAAAAGGAAATTTCTTGTCGGCAAATTGATATTGCTTTCAGATAGATACACATTGTTAGAATAATAAATTGTGTTCGTGTGTATGTATGTATGTATGTATGTATGTATAGTCGAGTCTTTGTTTGCCGTTAACAACACGCCTCAAATATCGGAGCTGTTTGCGTAATGGTGCTTAAAGATATTCATGGAACACAGGGGAATGTCAATGGACTACTTTATTCGCCAAAATATTTTAAGGTTAATAATGTTACAAGTTAGTGAAGTACCTAAATCTTTTTATATAGAAATACCTACTGAGTGTTAAGTGTTATTTGAATTTTAAATAATTCGCCATGTCCTCAACAGGACTACTATTATTTTACTATTTTAAATTATTATAAACTAGGGACCCGTCCTCAGCTTCGCATGGATACTAATGATTGGTCGCCAGTTATGTCGACCAACAAATGGAAATGAAACGTTACATATAGCAAATAATTTCTTATCTTGTTTTCTAAGAAAAAGTTCCGAAGCTTGCGGAAAAGAAACATCGTTTGTTTGAGGAAATTGAACTTCCAAGAGCTCCAAGAGTAGGTAAACTTTTTTAAACACAAACTAGGTAGGTAATTGTTTCTCTCCCAACGTCTACATTAGGTATAAGCTTATCCTATAACTGAAGGAAAGACTTTTATTCAATGCATGACACTAACATGATGTAAAAGTTAAAACACCCCGTTTTTGCGTCGGGCGACAGGGGTTTAAAAAATAAAAATAAATAAAAAGAAAAAAAGGATAAATATTATTGAGAAATTTGATCTGGCATCCCTTAGGCATCACAAATTTTGCTGTTACTGCCTTAAAAGCACAATTTGGGAGTCGGCAACGTTCAATGAGAAACCATACCTACTTTACTGGCATAAAGTAGGTATGTATGGCTTCTCATTGAACGCCGACCTTTACCGACTACATTGGAATTTCATTTGAAATTTCACCTCTAAATGTAAAAGCTCTGCATAAGACGCAACCTAACATCGGATGTAATCTGCTACGTGTAACTGAAACGAATTGAAAAAGGCAAGCATTTTTTCAAACCAAGTGTTTACGTAGATATATTCTGCCGAGTAACTTAGATACTTTACGTCCTACTTTACGTCTAAATAACATCAAGGTGGACTATTTTTGACCAGTGACATATATCTGCAAATATTGCGATGGCAAGAAAGTTATTCCGGTTTACACTATTAGATAGAGTGATGTTTATTTCGTTATTTTTTGGTAAATTTCAGATTTTTTTCTTTCAAGGTTCTTTAAGGTTGCTATAATAATGATTTCCGTATAATTTAGTTTACAACTGTTAGTTCAAGGACAGTTTAACATGCCGTACAAAGTAAGCATTTTCGACACATTGTGTGTTAGAATTGGCTCAAAAATTTCGTTCTGAAGATTTTCGCTGAAACATGACCAAAATTCGCCTGAACGAATTTATAATATGAAAATATGTGTAGGTATAGATTGTTATATAGGCTTTGAAAAAATTTAAAATATAATAAATCCCCAAATCTCCATTGAAAATGAGTGCATCCTTTTTTTTTTGGTAAGGAGGGGAAATCACTGTTTACGGATTGCCCTTCGCCCACTAGAGCAGTCGACGAAGGGGTATTTGGGACTCGCCCGGCGACGTGTCTTATCACCGGGCACTACCTCACTAAAAACCCCCATGTTCCACCATTGGCGGCAGATATGGGACCCGGAATCACAGCGAGGTATTGTCTCCGGGCCCCACAATCGCCGCCGTGTCCTTGCGGACCCACCTCCAGCAGCCAGGCTGCGATCCACCCCTGTGGCGACCCACAGGAACATCAATGGGCCACCACACCTCTCGTCAAGTCCCGGACGCCAGATGCCCTACTCCGGCGCCCGGAACAGCCGGTCGACGCCGCCGCAGCGACGTACACCGGCTCCTCGGCCCCGTGTTAGGCAGTCTTCGGGGGCCGGATTTTACCCGGGAGCCGCACGCACCGTACATACGTGCGGACTCAACCGGAACCGTAGACAGACAACTGGCGAGGAAGTCTTCGGTCGCCGGGTTTTACCCAGGATCCACCCACTGGGCGGGTGGGGGATCAACCGGAACCGTACCCCGCAGACCCCTTCTCTGACCCAGGGGCGGCAACACCTCCAGCGGGTGAGCAGAGACCTGGGTCCACCCCCCGGGTTTCCCAGGATCCCTGACTCACCCCCCCGACGACAGTAAGGCGAGAAAGCTGAGGGGAGGGATACTTGTCCCGCCCCAGCCGCCGAGGTTAGCCCTCTTCGTGGTGCACTCCGCCAGCGTAGTGATTAGGTATACATATCTGTCACTGTAACTTGCCTAACAGTGTGTTAAATTCGCTTTCAGGGTCGCAATGGCCTCGGCAACATCTACGTTTGGGCTAGCGGTGATGGCGGTGAAGACGATGATTGCAACTGCGACGGATATGCTGCTTCAATGTGGACAGTTTCAATTAACAGGTTCGTAGAATGTTAGTTTCGCATATGTTTAAAAGCGACTTATACGTAAGGCTCTGACTTAGTATAAAAATCAATACTTGATAATTATAACAGCATTCGCCGAGAAAACTATCGGGACGATGATTGTTGAATCGACATCCCACATGACTATGGAGCGATCCCAGTAGAGTGTAGCATGACCATTTTCGAGATTTCGAAATAATTTATTATTTTTATTCTTAATTGCAGTGCTATTAATGACGGTCAAAATGCACACTACGATGAGTCTTGTTCGTCTACATTGGCGAGCACTTTTAGTAACGGCGCTCGCGATCCTAGTACCGGCGTAGCGACTACAGATCTGTATGGAAAGTGCACCGCGACCCATTCAGGCACTTCGGCAGCTGCACCAGAAGCAGCTGGGGTTTTTGCATTGGCGCTGCATGCGAAGTAAGTTATAGATTTTACTAAATATTAGCAAATCGTACCCGGTTTCGAACGAATATCCAATTTTTTTGCTTAAGAATCCCACGGCCCACAACGAATATTTAAAAAATATATAATAGGCGATTTGGTCCAGTCATTTTTGAATTTTGCGATTAGCAACATATTTAACTATGCATTTCTTTATTTACATACATAGATAACTAAGGCAATCTATAGCTTGGTAAGAAATTCTATGCGCATACTAGAATTTATTACCAAGCTATATCAATGTCGACCGCCAAAACCTATTACCAGAATATAGGCATAGCGGTGAGAGAAAGTAAATGACGATGAGAGCCATATACTGCCTCTTATTAAATTCTATAAAATGATGATTATGATTTAATTACCACAGTGTATTTTTTTCAATTTCAGCCCCAATTTAACATGGAGGGACATTCAACACTTAACTGTTCTGACATCAAAGAGGAATTCATTATATGATGCAAAGGTTTGTAATTTCTTTAATGTTGTGATAGTCCTATCTCCCTAAGTGTTTTTATTCATACTTCCAAACTATGCATACTAATATTATAAATGTGAAAGTAACTCTGTATGTCTGTCTGTCTGTTACCTTTTCACGCCTTAACTGCTAAACCGATAATCATGAAATTTTGCATACACGTTGTAAACGATACCAGAAAGGACATATGATACCTTTCATCAAGAAAAAAGTAATGTTTCCAAGGGATCATATAAAATAAAATAATATTAGTCCGTACTATATATTAAATAATATATTATAAACTATATATTAATATTATAAATACTACTATATATTAATATTATAAATATAATACACACACCGGCATATTTAGCGGAACATAAAATAAAGGTTTGATATCAGTATCATATAAGGTTGCTGGCTGGTTTATACGTCATTTAATTTAAAAAGAAATATTTTCAAATTAAGAAAACAACTGAACATCACATTTTATGCAATTGTTTTAATTTTATTCAAATACACCTTATCTGGAGCGAACTTCGAGTATTTCTTCCTTCTGAGTTTGATTTAAAATTTCATTGAAATACTGTTTTTTGTTAGTTTTTTTTAATCGCGTATCTTTCTGGAGTTGAGGACTGAATTATGCCTGACTTAGCTCCAACGGAGATTGCCAGGGCACTCGAAATGCGAAGAAATGGTCAAACCTACAGAGTGATATCCAGAGATCTTCGTCGACCAGTTTCAACGATCCATCGCAGTATCCAACGGTTCAGGGAGACCGGTACTTATGTGAGAAGAGCAGGACAAGGCAGAAAAAGACGCACTTCGAGTAGGGATGATCGTTTCATTCGGCTTCGTGTACGTAGGAACCCCCGTTTGACGGCCGTCCAAGCCCGACATGAGTTAGAAGCAGTGCGGGGTGTAACCGTAAGTGAGCGTACGGTACGAAGAAGGTTCGAAGAAGCTGGTTTGGGTTCATTTGTGCCCGCCAAGGCTCCAAGGCTCGAGGTAAATCATCGTAGAAACAGGTTAACTTTTGCTCAGGAACATCGACTTTGGAACGCGGACCAATGGAGTAAGGTATTGTTTAGTGATGAGTGCAGAATTCTCTTAAATCAAATTGACGGCAGGCAAAGAATATACAGACGCAAAGGAGAACGATACATTCAGACAAATTTTGAAACTACAGTTGCATACGGTGGTGGATCAATAATGGTTTGGGCGGGCATTTGTTTGGGAGCTCGCACAGACTTGGTAGTAATTGACAGAGGGAGTCTGACTGCAGACCGCTATATCAGAGAAGTTTTAGAAGAAAATGTCGTACCGTTTGCCCCATATATCGGTGACGATTTTGTTTTTATGCAGGATAATGCTCGGCCGCATACCGCTCGGGTAACTCAAGCTTATCTTAATGATATGAATATCACTGTTATGGAGTGGCCGGCGAGATCACCGGATATGAACCCAATAGAGCACGTTTGGGACTTGCTGAAAAGAAAAGTTAAGTCCAGAATTCCAGCTCCTGCCAACGTGGGTGAACTGCGAATCGCCGTAGTTGAGGAATGGCGGAGACTATCCCAGGAGACCATCGATAACATCATTCTCAGTATGCCTAGACGGGTAGAAACTTTAATAAGAGCACGTGGAGGAAATACGCGATATTAATCACCATTTTTCTAATTTAATTAATTGTTATTTTAATATTAATTTTCACTTTTCCCGGTTACATGAAAAGTTCAAAAATGTACAATTTTTCACAAATAGCCTTTACTCGCAAAATCTGTTCTTAATGTGATCTCATTTTAAGTAAAACAAATGAAACTTTAAATAACAAAAGAAGTGTAGTAAGTAGATTTTAAAATAAAACCATATTTTTTTAATTATGGACCTTTTTTTTGTGTTCCGCTAAACATGCCGGTGTGTTTATTATAAATGCGAAAGTTTGTTTGGATGTATGGATGTTTGTTACGCTTTCACGCAAAAACTACTGAACCGATCACTATGAAATTTTGCATACACGTTGTCTGGGACACTAGAAAGGACATAGGGTACCTTTTATACAGAAAAAGGACTATTCCCGAGGGATCATCTAAAATTAATGAAACTAACTCCTGGCTAAGTGTAATAGCAATAACGATGTCAGGCGTTATATTGTTTTTTCAACGCGGACGTTTCTATCCCTCTATTATCAGGGTCGTTTCCACTGGACCATGAACGGCGTGGGATTGGAGTTCAACCATCTGTTCGGTTTCGGTGTCCTCGATGCTGGCGCAATGACAGCCCTCGCTGCTAACTGGAGATCAGTTCCTCCGAGATATCACTGTGAAGCTGGTTCTGTGCTCACACACACGTAAGAATTTAAAACATTCCAAAATAAATAGACCAAAAGGGCGGTAGGTCCGCCAGTTAAAGTTATATTGATTCCTACCATAAACTGGAGTATTGACTATTTCCAGACGATGATAGCAAGTACGCGACATCCCTCTGAAAGAGACCAGCAAAACATAATATAATTTTTCATTTTTGTCTTTGCATCGAAGTAGTTGATAGAAATAAACTTGAAAATCTTCTTCGAAAATGTCAGTGACCAGTTGACTGCATTAAAATTTATTTTAAATAATTTTACTTTGCAGTGAGATCCCGTCAGAAGGTAGTGTCACACTGAAGATAGATACGACAGCGTGCATGGGGTCACCGAGCGAAGTGCGATACTTGGAGCACGTACAAGCTGTGGTCAGCGCAAACGCTTCTAGACGCGGAGATCTTGAACTTTTCCTTACTAGCCCCATGGGCACCAGGTAAACAAACATATGTCCAAAAAAAAACCAAACCATACAAAACAAAAGAATAATAGTATACATATATATAACAAATGAATAATAGTACCATATAATTAACAAAACACAAACTCTAAAAACGACTATCAACCACTAACTACCCGTTGACAGAAACTTTCTGACTTCTCTTTTAAAGGATGCTGCGGAACATCGAAAAATATCTATGCCAGTACCCCTAACCAATCTGTTATAATATACATTTTAGATCTATGATTCTGAGTCGTCGAGCAAACGATGACGATGCAAGAGATGGTTTCACGAAGTGGCCCTTCATGACGACGCACACTTGGGGCGAGTACCCTCAAGGAGCGTGGACCTTGGAGGCTCGCTTCAACGGAGGTTCGGGGCCAAGTCCGGCGAACGGATGGGTTCGTGGCTGGTCTTTGGTGTTGCACGGCACGCGGGCCCCTCCATACGCACAGCTGCAGCCCAGGGATCCTCACTCCAAGCTGGCCGTCGTTAAGAAGGCGCACGAAGACAACGCAATCAACAAGTAAAGCGCCGGACCAGGTACCTCGCACCGAATTTATTCTAGCGGCTGAAAATATATGTTCACGAAAGACCCAGTATTAACAATATTTTTTTAATACCAAATAAGTTATTTTCAGAGATAGTATGAGTCTAGTTTGACACTTGTATGTGTTTATTACTAAGGGACAGTTCACGTCGGAACTTGTTGCGGCGCGTATTTTTAAGATATCAATAGAATATAAAACTTATTTACTATTACAAAAAAAGGATTTTTCTTATGTTTACGGTCGACAGACAGGCTGACGGTCCACTTGATGGTAGATGGCCACCGTCGCGTCGCCTACTACTTTCCAGGGCCAAACCAGAGCCAACTTTAAAAAGTTCATTCCCAAAGTTGACCCTGCCGGGGCGCTTAAGTCAAAGCGTTAAGGCAAGTATCCTAACCATTCAGCTACCAGGCTGAGTTAATAGGTATTATATAGTTTAGTGAGTACGCGAGTCGTGTCGGCGGCTTCACGCTGCGCCGTGCCACTTCTCAAGAATCATTGATTTGTGTACTTTTCAGTGTAGTAAATAGGTCGCATATTCTATTGCTATCTAAGAAAAGTATGTGCCGCTTGGCGTTCCGGTGTGAACTGACCCTGACTAAAGTAAAGCCAAGTAGACAACGCAAACAATATAAATAAACCCAGTCCTCTGTCTTTTTCCCTCACACGAAGCGGCTGGCGCTATCTGTTTCATGGCAAGCCATCTTGACTATCCTTGAAAATTTGTTTTGATTCTTTGCGTTGTCTCGTTAGCCTTGCTTTAGTGTTCATCGAGTAGTCGAAATTCAACTATAATCATATTCTAGATAGGAATAAAATGTTTTCAAAATGTTTTATTGATTACTAAAGCTCGTCAATAGCTAAACAAAACAAATGAACAAGACATGGAACTGTTTTGTCATTACTTACCTATTTTTACATACACTTTAATAAGTAATATTTTTATTTAGTGTAAGATCAAATCGCCATAGAATATTTCTACAATATTCTATAGGTGATGAGTTAATATTAATAAATTCGGTGACAGATACCGAGGATAGTAAATGATAGAAATGTAAAAAAAAAGATGATGCTTCAAAATATATGTTGCTATTAAGCATATCCTAGACACATTTTAAAAAAACAGCATAACAACATCACAGATGGGACGTAAGGCTGTGGTAACATCTCAAATCTATTCTAATTTTGAGGCATAATCTAGACTTCCAAATTTCTACGTAACTAACCTATAAATTACAAATGATCTTGTATTTTTTCTACATATTAAACTGAAAAAATATTTTTAATTAATTTATTACTAATTATAATTTCAAAATGGTTGAGATGATTAGATAATGTTATAATTTTAGATAAAAATATTTTCTGTTTTTGTTTTTTAAATCGTATACATTTATTGTGGAAATATCCGAATTTTTTTTTACAAATAATTTATTATTGTTGTTTCATTGAACCGTTTTTTAATTTTGTTAAAATATTGTAATAAAAAATATATTTTTCATTAATAATAATAAATATAATCCAAATTAAAATATGTTTACATTTAATAGATTAAAGTGTTTGGTTTTTTAAGAGATTTTTAAATCTTGTATTACTTACAATTATAGGTGAGTTAAATAAAGTTGGCACGTTCATAGTACTTACACCAACGCATTTTTGATATACAGTATGTTGAAAATATGTTTATATTTTAACAAATTCGCAATGTTTATGAAACGTGTTGGATGGAGATCTCAAATCTCTAAAAATGAAAACAAGAGATATATTATGCGCAATGTGTTGCACGCGCCAACTCTCCTTAACTTGCCTATACCTAGTCTCTGTTAAAAAATTGTTCATCTTCCCTTCTGATTAAAGATAAGATATCAATATATACCGCCAAAGAACATATCAGTTATATGAGATGTAATGGAAATTTACAATGCAAAACAAATATATAAACATTATTTTATAATCGAGTAAGGGGTTGAACAACATTTTTTTTATTAAAAAGTATGTAATCGTTGAATAGAGAATTAATGTATTATTTCTATGTATTTTTTTTTATATTTACTACCTGTCTTTTTCGAGATTGCCGGTATCGAAATTATTTTTTTATTTTATTAAAAAAAATATTTTTTTTTGGTTATTATGTTCTAGAAAATAAAATTGAAGCGTCTGTTTGTAATGTCAATATAACTGCTTTTGACTAAATGTATATCAGAGTATACGGTTCTTATACAAAATGTTCATCCTAATCTTCGAAACGGCTGGACAGATTTTGACGGGACTTTTACTGGCAGATAGCTGATGTAATAAGGAGTAACTTGGGCATTTTTTTTATTTTAGAAAAATAATAAAAACCGCTTAAAAATATTATCTAACAAGTGGCGGTAGTTAAAGGCAAAATCTAAGCAGACACGTAGTAACCATGTTTAATTAAAAAACTTATTTAATTTTTTTTGTGGCGAATCAAAAAAAAGAAAAGCTAAAGCATATTAATACTATATAGCACTACGATAATTTAAAAACTTTGAATTTGTCCAATAACAATTTTTTTTTATTTTGATTTTTTTTCAATTGTGTTTTATCGTAATCAAGTGGTCTACATTTGTCCCAGCTAAATGAAGCTCATTTGACAAGAATATTTTTATTGTACAAACTTTGTCATGTACTATGAAATAATATACATTTTCATTCGAAAAAAAAAAAAACAATGTATTAGACAATTATTTATTGTTACATTAAGTTAAAATATATGCAAACAATTGTAAATGAATTATTATTTTGGTCCAACCAACCGGAATTATTCACCAGACTCAAAAAATGACTATTTTCGTAAAGAGTAAACTTTATAATAAATATAATTATTTTAAATATTATAAATTAAACGGGTTTTTCAATTCCATAATATCCTGTTCGTATTGAATATTAGCGTTATTATTGTATCTATAATAGTAATAGGCATAAATGGTAGGTTAATAAAAAAAACATATATTATTATTATACTTATTAAAACAATATAATGTGATTTGATGTTGTATTGGAATTAAAGGATGTTTTTATAATTACTCCTTTCCATTTTCCTATTAATACTTACTTTACTATGTGTAATCGTAAGACACACTGTTGGAGCCTTTAATAGAACGACGTAAAATATTCTCATATTATTTTATAAAGTTACAATTATTTTATGGGGGTTAGAACAGTAATTTTACCAAAACAGCTACGAATCCATAAAAAAATAAAAATATTCACTTCTTACCCGTGGTACTACCGGTGGTACTACTGGTAGTATGCCAAGGGGATTATTATTTGCCTGTAGTACTACTATGCTGTCTAGTAGTACCACGGGAGATTTATTTTTACCTCTGGTACTACTTATGATTTTAACATATAAATATTACAAACGTATTCGAGGTATGCTCCACGATATAGGGTGCAGGCGATCATAGCCGATGATCGGCGAGCCCCTACACAATCGTGCTCGCCCGTAATCGTATGCAATCGCCGTGTATGTAACGATCATCGCCGATAGTGCATGATCGTGTGATCTGATAGTGTGATCGTCTATAATCGACACGATCATCGTGCAAGCATCCACACAACCGTCTGTAGTAGTTTGTCGAACAGTAAACGTACAAGATTTCCCTTTTGCGTACCCGAAAACCGACAAATCACGGGTCTCAGGCGATCATAGACGATGTTCGGCGAGCTTCTACATAATCGTGCTCGCCCGTAATAGTATGTAATCACCGATAGTATGCATTTGCTAACAATTAGCCGAGCAAGGCGAGCATTGGCAATCGTTGCTCGGCGATTGACGAGCACCTACCCGCACTACTCGCGTTTCAGCGAATAATCGGCTCGCCATTCGGTGAATCCCGCATGTCTGGACCCGGCTGAATAAATAGTGATTAGAATGTTTTTTTATTTTAATTTAATTTAATTTTTAATTAATTTGGAAAGGACTTATTACTTCAATTCCATTTATATTAAGACTTATTTTGCTATTATTTTAATAACAGCAGATATAGGTACAGTCCAAACGACAACTAATTTATGAAGAAAATAAAAATCAGGACAGTATTTATTTAAATCATATATTTACAAAAACAGCTAATGCGGCAGTCTAAGATTACTTAAGAGTTACCTTCATAGGAAGTACTTATACAAAGAATATTACTAAATAAAAACATTTTTAGCCCGCTTAACAATTTTACAATTACATTTATATACAGTTTTAATTGTCAATTAAAAAAAATCTATATAGATAAGGTACATTATAATAATTCAATAGAAGAAGAGCGACACCTTTGCTAAGTAAATGCAGTTTCTCGCATAAAGCAAATGAGAAACCATTACAGACTTGGTCGCAAGTTTAAATATTAATCATAAAAAAATATTTTGAAAAAAAAAAATCAATTAAGTACCTCATTAACTAATAATATATAATATTATGTATTTTAATATTTTGACTTCGAACAATATGAAGATTATAAAAGAGTATTTATATATAAAATACATGTGTATTTTAAGAACATAATGTATATTTTAGAACAATATCCAGTACATATTAATGGTAGGTAATAAACCAAAAACTGTTCTACATAGAGGTATATTAGGTATTGGAATACCATATCTGTGTCAATATGATGGGGACGCTGGAAAATCAGTTCTTATTAAAATAATTATTAACGATTTATATCTTCATCATAATATATAAAAGGCAATGTGTATGTTTGTATGTTCTCTCTATGTGTGTATGTACATATGTTCTTTATGGACTCCAAAATCGCTGAACCGATTTTGATGAAATTTTCAGACAACCTTCAGATTAGTCCAGCGGGTAATCCCGTGAAGTTTGGTAGCGATTGGACATAGAGTAAGTCGCGGGCACCCACTAGTTAATAAAAATAATGATTTAACTCATATACTTACTTTTTCACAATTTGACATTTGAAAATGACAAAAATTTCAATTTCAAATAAATTTACTGAAATAAAAATTTATGAATAAAGTAATTTAGTGTAAGGCAATGAGTATCTATTTTCAAAAATATGCCACAATTAGGATTTTTTTTACATATAAATTATTGCTATACTTATTAAAAAATAAAAATAAATCGTAGAGCTTATCCCTTGCGATATTATTTTCACACTTAATAAAACTCGGCACATAAATATACAGTCTTTTGTAGCTATTTACAGACACTTTTTTCCAAATTACTTTCCTATTAGACGTCGTACGTAATGCACAAGAAAATATTCAACATCGCTCTGTGGGTTGAGACATTGGCACGACCTTGAAAAAAATCACATTACGATGGAGGATAAACTAACAAAATCAAAAGATACAAAATATTTGATGTCTCAAAAAGAATTTCACAAATAATTGAAGAGCTTAATAGGTTTCAAGGATTGTCTTGGCTTCACAGATCAAACTCCCATTTCGTTGTACGGTCGACCATTGGGAATGTCGACGCCTCGTTCAGATATCCCGTTGAGCCCATTATGCCCACGGGAGCTTAACTGTCAGAGATCTAGAACAAAAATAGTTAATTATATATGTTATGGTCGTCAGACAAGGTGATAGTCCACTTTTGCTAGAAGGTGGCTACCGTCGACTATAACACAAGAAAAGCCACAGGTGTTGCAAATGCGTTGCCAAAAATAATAGGACTAAGGATAAGGGATTTAGAAGCGATAGGGAAATGGGCTCTGACATCCCTTACTCACTTACCGAAACACAACAGCACAGAAGCTGTTATTTCAAGGTGATCTTATGTATGGGGGTGGCTACTGTCGCTAGATTGGCTTCCCAAATGCGTCCCCTTTTGCGAATCGAACCTTGCGGATCCTCGAAACATAGCTCGCTCGGTCAAGTTTTGGGTCAAGCTCTGGGTCAAGCTCAGGGTCAAGGTTAGAGTCAAGCTTTGGGTCAAGCTCTGGGTCAAACTCAGGGTCAAGCTCTGGGTCGAACTCCCACTCGACCAAAGGGATTTTATTATTATGTTATTAAAAATTTTTTCCACCAATATTTCTGGAACCAACCTATAATGAGACCTATGCTGAAAGTCATGACGATTATGTAGATTAAAAAAAGTACATAAAGTTTAATAGTTTACATATTAAAATTTATCTGTGTTTTGTAATTACGTACCCATAGTTTCTTGTTGCAACTCAAGTTTATAAGCAGGATTGTCATATGGAGGCAGCGATGACTCTCTCGGAGCCGATGGCACCTCTGTGCAACAGGATTTTATTTTAAAACAATGTAAATATTACAATATTAAAAAAATATATTGGTCGCCTGCTGTTGCCCACCAGATCCATTATTAATGTATAATAAACATATGTTTAATATTTCAAAATCTTCAAAACCCCAACCCTTACTACGTCACTTGTTCCCAATATTTGTAAACTGTCAAGGCGATATAAATATAAATACTTACCGAACGACGTAGTCGTTACAGCGTTTGCGAACAAGTGACGTCATGCACTTTGTTTTGTGTTCATTGTCATGACTTGAGAGTGCTTTAAATACATAAATGCTTAAAAATATATTGTATTTTTTTTGGGTATTCTATTATGGAAACTACAGTTTCGTGGCAATTTAGGTATATTTTTATACAATCAACGTTCCTATAATATAATTATATAAGTATAAAAGAGTACTTACGTGTTATAGGCACGGAGCGTGGCCTATGTCTTCGTACAACAATCAACAGCAATAACAGAGAAGTAAGAGCACCCAATGCCGCCACAACTCCGACAGCCACCAAGGCTCCATAGTAATCGCCACGAGGAGACCCACGTCCACCAGGCGCTATGGACGCTGAGGCTATTTCATCTAAAAGTTTTTTGTAATTATTATTAAATGTAGATGGAGATTCTTACATCATTCAGCATTAGGACATTAGCCATAAGCCATAACTATACAAGACAGACAAATTTTAGCGAATACGCTAGCATTTGACGATGTTTCACCTTTAATTACATTTAAAAAATAATCTGTCATATCATGGTGCGGATTGCGGCTTTGGCCACTATGTTATAATTTTATATTTTAAAGATGACAAAAAGAATAGTATCCTGAGTTTCTTTCGGGGTTTCTTTTCAGGATCGTCATCTTGGCTTTTTTTCGAAACCCTGGTAAATTTAAATTTATAATGATGATCGTAAGAGTTTCTTGGAGAAACCTAATTGATAAATAAATATTTTGATTTTTGATTTTTATGCTTTGGCGAGTATAAAGATAGCCTATGTTCAGAAATGTGCTTCTGTAGACTGATCACAATGATGATCACTTTCTGAATTTTTGATGTTTTCTTTTTATTATATAAAATAGGTAACAGGTACTTATATGTTTATTTATACTTACTGTCTATCGGCTCGTTAGAATTCTCTGGTTTGGTGTTGATCTCCAGAACATTGCTTGTTTTAATTTTACCATTCGTTAAAAACAGCTCGAGCCATATTCGACACCTGGAAAGTATAATTTATTGCTTAATTTTACTAATAATAATGTGAGGTGTAGCAATTCCTCACACCACAACAGGTCTCTGTCCAGTATCTATCTATCTATTTAATAATAACTTTAAACGAGCTACTCTTGTATATATCTTAGGCTCACAAAAATAGCCTAAAAACCGTTGTGATTTCTTTTAAACAGCGAAATCGTGAAAAAATTCTTCTCTATTATGAACACTCTTTCATAATACGCACTGCCAAGGATTGGAACTCCCTTCCGGGGTCTGTGTTTTTGAGCTCATATAACCCAAATTTTTTTAAAGTTCGAATGAATAGGCATTTTCTGGGTTAGTTCGCTCCACCCGTCTATTACCAACTGACAAACCACGTCGCCTCGCGAACCTTTTCTGCACGAATAGATGCTGGCCAAGAGCAAACCCATTATTAATAGTAAAGAAAATAGTTCGTGAGGACATTAAGACCACCGAGCGCAGCTCGGTCACCCAGGAAATTGGAAAAAATAATATAGCAATGTAATAATTAAAGGCTTAAAGTCAGACGTACCTAGTGTCCGGTTCCAGTCCGGTGAGGGTGATGGTGGGAGGCATATCTCTGGCGGCGAGACGGAAAGCATCTTGCTCGCTCTTGCCGCTGCACGCGTGCGCGGCGCGGTACACTCGCACCCAACGCTCGGGAGGCGCAGGCGGCCCCCACCAGCGGACCTCTGCTGCGTGAGCGCCTATTGCTCGGGCCTCAATTACCACCGACCAGTTGTATGGATCTAACGATAGACAGTTACGCTTTTCACTTCACGCTTATAATATTGATACTTTTTTTATGTTAAGGTCAGGTCGGCAGACAGGCTAAAGGTACACTTGGTGGTAGATGGCTACCGTCACCTATAACACAAGTAACAGGTAACACATGCTGCAAGTGCGCTGCCGACTACAATACAGTGATATTGTAATGCAGTGATAGTTTGACAATTTTATTATATGAGCTAGGTTGTCAGATTATGGGTCAATTCCTGATTGTTTAGGTTCCACCAGTTTCAAAAAAACAAGGTATTCTAAGCGGAAAGATATTTGAAAAATATTAGGATGCTCCAATAAAATAATAAGAATCACTCACCAACATACGGTGACGTTGTGAACTCCACTCGTCCAGGATCGTAGAGTTCTGTCATAGCCCTCGGTGGTGGTATGAGAACCATAGAGGCTTCGTAACTGCTTCCTGGACGCAGCTCGTGAAGTTCTGCAGTCGACCGGCTGTGATGGAGGAGCTCCGTCATAATATATATCGGAGTGCCCACTGGACGATACCTGAAATTATTTTAAGGGAGTAACTACATGTATTCTAGTAACTACACTAGTTTTGTATGGAGATGCGTACGAGTCCGTTTAGCTATCTGAGTCTATTCACCAAATTAGGTGAAACAGAGCGCTAGTGTGTTTTATCATTTGTATCTAAGCTAACGACAGTTAACAGCGCATTGAAAATGTAGATTTATAAAATGGAATTTTATTCGTATAGACATTGTTATTATTTTTTCATAAACTCTCTTTAAACGAACGACATATGTAAAAATCTAATAAACCAGTAACTGGACTCTTTGTAGGTACGAACTATTATATAAAAACGCTACTATATATGAAGACATAAGTGGATGAAGGTGATAATTATGTCGCATAATTACAATTTTGAATAAATCGAGGTTAAAGTTTTGACCTTCATCCACTTCATCCACTCACGTCTTCATATGTATCTTTGTATTACCTGACTTGTATTCCATCAATAAACTGCAGTTCATCTTCTGTGAAGTATCTCCACGTGACCCGTGCTGTGGTATCATTGACGTCAACGACCGTCAATTTACTGTCGATCTCCCGACGCTTCTCTTCAATTGGTGGCAGCTGAAACAAAAACCATACGAACAACATAAGTTTTGCGGACGTAAGCTGGCTAAGCTTCGATGTTCTGAGCTTGTTTATAGTTCTGTATAGTATTTTATAAAGTCCTTTTGAAGCAGACACACTTACAGTGGGCATGTCTTGAGTGCGGACTGTGAAAACTTCGCTTTCAGGTTCAACTGGCAAGTTGTGTAAGTACAGTTTCCCTCTAACTTTGTAAACAGTCGATGGCTTGAGACCAGTCAAACGGAATTCCAAACGAGATGTGGTCAGCACTTCGTCAGCAGGCGCGAAAACTTGAGAATACCAGTGAGTCACATCTTCATCTCTGAAAAAAGTTAAGAAAGCTACATTTAGTTATTATAATTTTAATAGAAATAGCAGATTTAGTTATTATAATTTTAATAGAAATAGCAGATAGTCTGACTGATGTTTTTATACAAGGAAAATGGTTAAAATTGACATTTCACATGATTTTTAATATTATTGGGACAGTAAAAAAAATACAAATGAAACCTTACGTTTTATCAGTGTATCTCAAGTCGACGTTTCCTCGTAGCCCCACCAATACTGGTGGTAAGCCGAACAACATCTTAATGCTAGTTGGTGAATCCGCTTGTAGAGATATCACGGTTAACTTCTTATTTTCCTCTCCATGATTGGGAGGAAACCCTGGTGGAAATGCTGGTAAACCCGACTCAATAGGATTGATGGGGCGATGTATATTGTTCTGTTCAATATCCAGTATATCTTCTTGGGGAAATCTTTGCGGAGTTTCGGGAGGAAGGGTCGGCAGGAATGATGGCTCTTGCGGTGGAGTCGGCTTGAAAGGATAGTCTGGTTGACTCGCTTGACCTGAAAAATGTTTGTGATTATTGGATTTGACTATAGAAATTTTACAAATTGACACTGCAAAGTATTAGAAAACTCAATGAAAAGTTAAAGTTCAGTTTATCCTACATTAGTAAAACGTTTAAAAAAAAAATTATTGTGAAAAGGAAGTTCATCATGGTAATGAACATAATTGGTGTGGCATAATATCTTGCTACCGTAAGTGACAAGAGGGACAAGTTCCTAAACTATTGTTTTAAGATTGCAAAAAGGGTGATAGAGAGAAATAAGACGTAGTTTGTAATTGTATATAAATTGTAAGGAAATTTAAATTATTTTAATCTCTTGAACAATGTTTTTAATATGTAAATTTATATTTTAATGTAATGTTTAATTCTAATAAATAAAAATGCGTCAAGTTATTCAACTACCCAACACCCAACTGCAGAAAAGACAAATAAAATGATATATATATATATATATATATATATAAATAGATAGTAAGAATAGGTACAGACAGACGGGTATCCCACCCGTAATGGAATGAAAGAAAAGATGGATGAAAGAAAGAAACAGTATGCAGCATGAAAGTACGAGAGGCAAGTTAGCGAGAAATAGTATGTATGAGGAACAGTAGCCATAGGCTTCAGCGCATGATGCTGGAGGGGTTTTTGAAAAAAAAGAAAAAAAAATATCTTGCTACTATAAGCAGAGATCTGCGAAGTTTTTATATAAACGAGTAATGATCATAACTGTGTCTGGGGTATCAGGAATTTTGCTTTAATAATAGCCTTTAATTTTGCTTTGATAATGGGAACGGGCCAAATTAAGTCTTCTAGAAGCCTCTAGGCAATGTGGGAATCTGGGCTGTTCTATAAGGTACCTCTAGATAACGTCCCTTAAATTGACAGCAGATTATACAAACTCTAAATAATGATTATTCTAAGAAGCGACTAATGACTAATAAAATAATCCGGGACGTCGTTTATAAAAACAGCAAAAGAATGTTGTTAGTATGAAACAAAGTAGAGGACGTAGTTGATTAGTATAGTTTTAAAGCAAAAGCTTGAACGCAAATGATAGTGTTATGCGAAACGATAGATAGTCATTAAAGTTACTGTCAGTCAATTGTGGTAAACATTAGGGTAATCAGAAAGGGATTGTTAGCACCGGGGCAAGGTCACTGACCTGCCGCAGAACGATTTTTTACTGCGGAACGTCCAAGATTTCTATTTACTTCAGATTCGAATTCCATCTGCTTAAGTACACTCTCTAGATCTAAGGTGGAATATGGCTTGCTTTGTAATTTTTGAACTCTCTCATTTTCATCATAGTGTGGTGTAAACTTGTAATTCGGCACTCTGTGTAATACTGTTTCATACGGATTGGGTGCTTTCGTCAGAATGTGCTTTTTGACATCTTGACTCCAGATGTTGTCCATTTTGGTTTTGTCGTTTGTTTTTGTAGTCTTTATATTATTCGTTTGTGAATTAGTGAAAGGTTTAGCATAGGATATATAAGGTGCACGCTCTGTTGGATTCTTCCTGGATAATAACGGAGTAGGGATTGCAGTCGTCACGTAATCTTCTAATAAAGGCATGAAATAGGATTGAGTCGACTTTTGTGACTCAGTTTTTGGTTCGTTGAATATATTAAGTGGTTTCTTAGGAATGTTAAAAACAGGCAAAAAATAGTTAAAGTTATCAAAATTACTGGTAGAAACTCGGTTAATTTTATCTGTTGTACCAGATATAAGTGTTGATGTAAATATTGGAGGTGTTATTGAACTGTAAGGTTTTGGAACAGTTGAATGAAAAGTATTTTTATTAAGGTCTATTTTTGGTTCCTGAATATAAGTTTTAGTAAAATTGTCTGAGTCGTGAATTTTTTTTGTAGACTTCATTTCAAATTGGACCTTCTTGATGTTCTCATTTGCTAAAGGAGAGTTTCTAAAGGTATCTAATAGCATTGATTCACTTCCGTCATGTTTATATGGTGGCCAATTATTAGAACTAACTAAAGGAGGTTCAGGCAGTAGTGTTTTAAATGGTGATTCAACATCATTTAATGTGTATACGGTTATATTTTTATGGTTGTTAGGAGTTTGAGATGCATGGTTGATTACAAACCCGGGTAACGGTGTAATAACAGGTTTCGTGTACTTAGGATAGTTCTTAACTATATCCAAATGCTTATTAAAATCTATCTTATCACTAGATGTGGATGGACCTTGGAATTCTGATTTGAAAATGGGAAGGATAGGTGCAATAGGTGTAACAAAATTCATTTCAACTTTTTTGTTGTGAGTCAAATAGTCATCAGTCCAATACGGTGATACTTTCAGATCTTCAGCTGTAAGCAAATGTTCAATTACTTGCTATCATGCAAATGATGTTCAATGATTACACATTACAAGGTCTGATGTATGCACGAGTTTTAGAAGTAATGTAATTAATCTAATAACATCAGACTTTGTAAATTGCAATCTGTAGTGAAAGATGATTTCACTTGTATTATCATTTTGTTGTTGGCGATATTTGTTATTGTTTATGAAACCATAAATCCAACACATTTCATGATGATTTTGTGCAACATGCTAGAGAATCAAATTAAAATTACGTACCGTTATTGGATACACATCCCCACTTTTTACAACAATCATCGTCGGATATGTTGACAGCCGCCGGATGATGCATGGGGGGACATCGGAGTGTTTGAGGAGGAATTGGTGGCAAGGGAGAGCAAACTTCTTGGCAATCTAAATCCCCATTCTCACAGAAACATCGTTGTTCACATCCAGTCAAAGATACAGGTACTTCACTCCAGTTAGGTACCCTGGAATAGTCAGAACTTTTTTTGAATTATTTTCAATGCAGAATTGATCCTGTTCAGACGATAATTAAATCAATGCATCACATGCAGTGTGTGATTATCATGTAATATTTATAAAAGAAAATGTGTTTATAAAATATTTTTTGTTAATTAACTAATTTAAATATTATCTGTTATAAACTAAATAGATATATTCTTGCATTATAATTAATTCATTCATATATTCTTATATTGTGTGAAAGAATAAGTAAAAATAATTCGATTGAGTCTACTACTCTTACTTACTGCAATGCCGCTTTTATTGCGGACTTCAAGGCCTGAAATATTTACATTTTACTTTTCTGCACATTTTCATCCGAAGCAGAAATCAATGTATATGGACTCAAAAATAATTTCAGTCTGTCGTTTTCGACTCATTGCCTCTAAGCTACTAAAGACACGTTTTAGGAATTAAATATGTCAACATTTGGAGCAATTACAGTAGCTAAATATTAACGAGATGTTTCAGGCAACTAAGTGTAACGAGATGTTACTTAATAATAAGTTGTACAATTACTTGTATCGACGACTAAACGGACTTGTATCTAGCAATAAATGGAGTGTTCATTGCTGAGATCATAAACTATAGTAAAATAAGTCCTTACGCATGTCCTTTAAAATGACAGGTCCCATCACTAAGGCATCGAGCTGTTCGTGGACAGCAGTCCGGAGGTACTGGAGGAGGGTTCGGTGCCCATCGAACACATCCTTTGGAAACCAACTCCAAACCCACATGAGAGGGGCACTCCAGCTTCGCACACTCCCTGCTGTCTGGACCAGTACACTCGCAGAGTTCTGTGCATCCGATTCGGAACTCTTCGCCTATGAATAAAATCACAATAAAACAGTTAAACCTAATTATTACATAACTAGCTGTTACTGCTGCTCCACTTGAACAAAATTTGACCCATCATAACACCCGGTGCCCATTAAAGAAAGAAAAATTATCTTAAGTCTTAAATGTTCTAGTAGTGTGTACAATGTTCACACATAAATTTGTTCAACGATTTAAGGATCACGAACATCCAGATAACTTAATAATCTTTCATATATTATCCAAAAATAAAAGTAATATTTAAAAGTTAAAGTTTAAAGCTTTATTAGCTTTATACTCGTAAGTATGTATTGTTATTTGAACTTTGAAAAATCAAAACATGTCGTTTTATTTTTTGTCTGACTGTTGAAACGCCTGAATAGTTTTTGTCCGAACTTTCGCAGATTGATACATTTAGGCACAAATGTAAACTGATTTTTATTTTATAGGTTAAAATACCTAATACAACTTGCATACTTTTAATAAGTACGCAAGTTGTATTAACTAAATATTGCAATACACTTACCAATAGCGTAGAACTGTCCTTCTTCATAACATCCAATTTTTTTCGAGTCATTCATAACTTCATTCATATCGTTTTCAGAATCGACAACTGTCATTGTGAAATTAAACTTGGTTCCAGTTTCTTTGGTTTTTAAAATGTAATCTCTTCCTCCTTCCAGATTTAAAATTAAATTAGAATATTTTAACTCAACGTCATTGTAAGTCCTTCCCGCGTCACTGCTAAGCAACAAATGTATTGGATCTTCACTGTTATTAGGATGCATTAGATTCACTTGTACAGTATTATTTTGAAGAACTGTTACTGAGCCTATTGGTTCGGTTAAAACTAACGGTCTCATTGGTGAATCCATCGGTCCCATGTTTTCCGTTTCAGGCGCAATACGCTAAAAAAAACATCCATCATATTAAATATTTTATAGCAAGTAGGTTAGGTATAAAAGTATTATTCGTACTAAACAGTGCTTTTTTTAATACTGTATTTCAATCAAATATTTGTTAATTTATTTAATCCATTCTACATATTACTAATGTTTTTCATACACTTACACATTTTTCTTCTACAGATAGTTTAACAATGATTGTAATTGGATATGATTTAAGCTATAGTCAATTTAATTGGTTATGAATTTCTTAAATAGTAGGTTTTGTCCGCAAAATAGTAGACCTGTCGCCATTATACTAGTCCTTATATATATAAAAATTACGTGTCACGTTGTTTGTCCGCGATTTCGTAACTATATGTATTTTGGTCCAACTTAAAAGACAGGATATCTCATTTTGTTTATTATTTTTTTGCAAATTACATAATATTATTAACATAGCGCCATCTGTTGATACCTATTCAATCCAGCAATTATTTATCTGTGAGTTCCAAAAGATTTTAACAGATGGCGATGTAAGGTAATTTTATCAGCTGGAGTGAGTAAAAAATTGCACCCGTGCGAAGCCGGAAGCGGGCCACTAGTGTAATATAAATTGTCATTTTCGCATCGTTCGATTCGCAGATATGCAGCCCGTCCGGCGGCTGTAACTACCTCCTTACAGTTTAGAAGACCACCATGGTCTTATAATTGTTAGTCTTATGTATGTTGTGTTTCAGTGTGTAAGGAATGTCAGAACCCATTCCACAAACCTCTTCCTTATCCCTTGTCCTTAACTTTGTGCCAGTGTAAATAGGCAACGGTAGCCATCTACCATCAAGTGGGCCTTAACCTGTCTAACGAATTTACAATAAAGAAACTTGAAATTTTACCAAGATTTTGTTAGCTAGTTTAAACTTAAATGTTTTTAAATATTGTTGAAACATCATCAATTAGCAAAAAATACAAAATATTTAATTAACTTAGCTAGTCTTCTCAAAGGCTTGAGAAGGCTACACTCGTCTGATTTTAAGTATAACAAAGACGTTAGCAATCTAAAACAATTAAAAAAATTTACCTCTGTTGAGGCAACTGACGTGCCGTTTTCAACCGGTTCCTCGTGAACGTCTTGAGATACGTCACATACTTGGATCTCGCAACAAGCGTCACCCGGGTCTTGTACGTTGATACATTTATCTGAGGCTGGTGGTTTGCTGCACCTGAAAGATTAAAAATATATATTGAGTAACCCATTACTGAATTGACTTTCGCTGCAGCATATTTGAAACCTTACCTTGGTTTACAAGTCACAATAGAATTCTTCTCACATATGCAGCTTTGTTCACATCCAATATTCCACTTTGCTCCTACAGGATAGGTGTCATTTCCAAATCTACAGACCTCAACTTTAACAGGTTTATCTGTAATAATATACAATTTAATGGAGTAGGTATTCATGATGGATTTTCTACAAGGGGTAATGTTATTAATAAGTTTTTATAGAATATGAATGCTACCGAAGTAAAAAGTAAATAAACTTAATTTACCTCCGTTACCCGTGGCACAAGCTATGATAGAACAACATTCGTCTACCGGCGATTCGAAACACAACGGATCTGTGAGCCGTCGGCCACGACGAATGAATGGATGTTTACATCTTTCTGAACAATCAAATATACCTCTAGGAGAACATTCACAACTTTCTTCACACTCTCGATCAATTTTTTCACCAATCTGAAATATTATAAAATACCAAAATATTATATATAAATATCATTACTACAACAGTTCGTAATACTCGAAGAATTTTTAAATTCATTTTTTAACCAAGATTGCTTACTTTATACACTTCTCCGTTTTCTTTACATGTAATTTCCATTTCTTCTGATCTATCCATGGCCATTAAAGGATGAAACGGAGCTTGAAGATTTGAATAAAACTTTTCGGGTATTTCTTTATCAAGTTTGTGTTCTTGTTGAAAATGTTTTAAAGTTTCATCATCATCGTCGCCATCTAAATTAATATCGCTAAGATCTGGTAATGGTCTTTTGTTCTCTCCGTTATTAGTTTGATTATGCAACGCATTGGCGAAATTTTGTAGTTCTTCGACGTTTAAATTTAGTAATCTAGGTTTTGGTTTCACTGTTGGTTCTGTTGGGGTAAATATTTCATCTACTGTATTTCTAGCTGCATCCACTTCTGTTTCGTTGATTTCTGATTTTGCTGTTGTCGTCGATCTCGTTGGAGGTACATTGGTAGACGTTCGTGGTACTGATGGATCAGCTGCCGGTGAAATTTGTATTCCCTCTTCTTCATCGTTTGCTAGTTTACCTGTAAAAAATATTTAAGGTTTAAATTTCTTTTTGTCATTATTAAAACTTAAACATATAAACTACAATGAAACCTGGTGCGGAGACATGGAAACGAAGATTGCTTCATTCTGATTCATGATAAGTTAAAACGACCCAGAATTCTATTCACACTCATTCAAATTCATCTTTCATTCATATTTCGAACTTACATTGACAACTTGAACTTGACAATGTCGAAATTCTCAAATGAAGTCCTGGGTCACGCTGATTAATTTAATGACAATTTCATAATAATTTCACTAATCCAATAAGACGACAGAATAACATTTGTGTATTTCGCAGCTGTCAAAAAACAGGTCTGCCACGAATTCCATTGGATTTGTCTTCGTGCATTCGGATTTTTCTTAATTTTTTTTTTATATTACCATAGTATAAATTTTTTTAAAATTACATCGGTCAGGATATTTTTGTTTTTGCGACACTATAGATACAACTACCTATAGATTATACTATGTGTATTATGAAAAAGAAGTAACGCAACTTTCTATCTAATAAACTAAAGACATTGTTATCTAGAGCTAGGTTAGTAGGCGGGACAGTAGGCATTATCATGAAAACTCTAAATAAATTTGCTTTGCAATCGATGATCACTCTTATGGAGAATTAGTTAAGGTTGGTTATAGATTGTCCCATAAACGTGAATGGCAATAAAATCTGAAACGGAAATTGTGCATTCCGTTAGCGGAATCAAAGTAACTGTCATCAAGACGCAATCGATTGGTGTTTGATGCTCCACAAAAGTATAGCTGGTATAATGGGTATTATTAAATAGTGTAATATGTACACACGGTTTTCGTATGGTTGGTATTTCGGTATACGGTATAACTTTTTTGTTTGAAAATCGATTGGAATGAAACAAACACTTAATAATACGGGAAGCTTGCTGCAATACATCAGTGACAACCGCATCCAAATTGGTTAAGCCGCTTCTGAGATTAGAGTGCACAGACAAACAAACAATTTTTTTGATCTCGATTTGGACATTGTGTACATTTTTTTTTAGATATTTAATGTAACAGTCATGGCTCGTAGTTATAATTAAATCCCGCAAAATCCCGAAAGTACCCGAAAGATTATCGATCCGCATGAAATTATGCACACACATTATCAGTTGTACTGTTCACGAGGGATCACCTAAAAATAAAAATGAAAATTCAACGTTATAGAAAATATATCAACCAAAAAGATTCAATAAATTTTTCAACCCAGGAAATGGTGTGCGGACGAATTTCCCAAGCAAAGGCTAGTATATTAAATAAGGCTTGAATATGATTAAGGACCCGATTGTAGAAAATAACAAAAATATATCTATAGATATCATTGTTCGCCTTGACCTTTAATTGAAATAGGTTATATGTAGCTACTAATCACAGAGTAGTCATACTTAATGCACGACTTTGCCGTGACATCAATTATAAAACCTAATCGTTAGTTTCGATCATGGACAGATATACAGACAACCTGATATTAGGATTAGTAATAAAAGTTTAATGGTAAGAGCAGTGCCAGATTAAGATGCAAATTCTATCAAGAGGCCCTTGGTTTGTATTAGGATCTCCAGTTTAAAGAATTATGTGGATTTAAATGTTAAAATGAAGCGTATTTTCTCTTTTTTTTTAAATATAATATAAAGAAAATTTTATTTAAACTTTTTAAGTACATAAAAGAATAATATTTAAACAACATTTTCTGAATTGTTCATTTCAAAATATTGAAAATTGAGCTGTTGAGATCTGGTACGCAGGGCCCCCAATGCGCGGGGCCCGTAGCAATTGCTACTTTTGATACGTAGCTAATCCGGCACTGGATAAGAGACAAGATGAGATTGAAGATAGGCACATTCCCCTATCTTCAATATTATATACCTACGGCACGCAACCCGGCTTCGCACTGAAGCAATTTTTTCTACGAATTACATAATAAAAACTTCCTCGTTGATCGCTCTTTACATTATTGAAAACCGCATCAAAATCCGTCGGGTGGTTTAGGAGAAGTAAGCAGACACACAGAGAAGCGGACAGCGACTTTATTGACTAGAAACGAACCCCGGCTTCGCACGGGTTATTTACAGAAAATATAGGGTAACATACAATTGCCGCTTTATTAATTATCATTCCAAACGCTATTTTTACGGGAAATTGTAAATTCCATTTTGTTATATCTCAAAGGGTTTAGGCAGTGTTTTCGTTGAAAGCTCCCAGACGACTTACTTTTTCCGACACCTGCTTAATGTTTAGAAAAATGTTTAAAAAAACTTAACAAATTGTATACTAAAACCTTCCTCGAGAACCTCTCTATCCATTGGTGAAAACAGCATGAAAATCGGTGAAGTAGTTTTTGAGTTTATCGCGAACAGACAGACAGACGCGGCGAAGGACTTTGTTTTATAATATGTAAGGATGATCACTAGATAAACAATTGCGCACATTTCAACTAACATTTTTCGCTTAACTAATGATTACATTAGATTAACTAATTATTTAGCTTGTGCGTGTATGTCTTTTTAAAATCTTGCAATTGTGAGTTTTAGATGCATTATTTGGCTCGTGTTATAAGAGAGTAATAGCAATAATAACTTTATTCATCATTTCTTTACCTCTAGTCCGACAAGCAACGCAAGATAGAAATATAAATAACAGAGAAATAAAAATAACAAAATAATTCTGAGAAAATTACAAGATATAAGCTATTTACAGATTATTCTATTTGATGGTTCCCAGACTGAAATTTTTTTTTTCTTTTTATTTTATTGAGGTTTTCTTTCTCCCCATTTAGGTGGTAAAAATTTTCCAATACGCTTTCATGATTGTATGAATAATTTATAGCTAATATATTATAGATAGTAAGAAAATAATTTCCACAGTACCTTTACTAAGTAATAATAATTTTAACCATCATTAAACAGTGATAGAAAAAGTGTCGTTTTGACGTGTTTAAAAAGGTATTATTTATCATTAGCTAATTGATATTCAATGTAATTTTAAACCAACATGCAAACTAATTACGTATTCTACTTGATTCTTCACTTACGAAAGTGTCAAAACCCCTAAGTGACGAACAGACGATGACTAACGGAGTCCTCGAAACTTACATAACTTAATCGTCATCCGGATGCTTGCATTTAAATTGATATTTCCAAAAAAATTTTTACCTAATCTATATCTATACTTCTACACTAATATTATAAAGAGAGTATATTTGTATGTTCTTAATGAACAAGCTCAAAAACTACTGGACTGATTTGTAATTTAAATCTATTTGGTTGCTTATCCTTAAGAGGGTGTATTTGTAGACTAGCAATTTTCAGCAAGACTTCGAAGACAAACCTATGAGGACCTCTCAATCCGCAAATTCTTATTTATGGCCTACTGAACCATAAACAGGTTCAATTCAGTAAGCTTTTTTATGTTAAGGTCGCCAGACAGGTTTTCGGATTAAGGACTACAGTAGGGTTAAGGATCAGGGTTTGGGAGGGAATAGGAAAATGGGCTCTGGCATCCCTTACACACTCACTTTTCATGGTTGTCTTCTGTAAGAGGTTACTGCCGCCAGACGGGTTGCCAAAATAACTGCGAAACGCAGTGTGCCCTGCCACTGCAACGTAATATTAGCTTATAAAATATTCATACCGCAACATCTGCTCATGTATTCACAGTTCACGAGTGATTAAGTGTTCACGGATTATTTAAAACATCCTTTACAATAAGGATATCCGCACGCATCTTAGGTTTCAATATTACTTTCTAAGCTTCCGAGATACACGTGTTCGAGATGGCCTTAATCGACGTGGGAACGACGTGAGTTCAATAAATTTTTTATGTTAATTTATATCATAAATCATTACGATAAGTTTGACGCCGTAATGTGAAGATTTTATATAGAAGAATATATCAGTACTAACAAAGTCACATGTAGGTAATAAAAATGGTGAAAATCAATGTTCGCAAGACACATTCAGGATTTGGATTCAATCTAGATACTAAAAATTATATATTCTTCTATACTTATACAATCGTTAGTCCTGATTGACTATCACAGCGAAAAACAGCTGACATTCTATATTCTAATATTATAAAGAGAGAAGATTTGTAGGTTTGCAATGAATAAACTCAAAAACTACTACTGATTTTAATATTTTTTTTCAATAGGATATATATATTATAAGTATCCGCTAAGAAAGGATTTTTGAAAAATTTTGACTGTTTTTTACTACAATATCTAGTTTGGGACTAAAATAAATAATTTATAATAAAAAAATGAGGGAATTAGGTAATAAAGATTTATATTAATAAATATTATGTCATTATTGTGCTTGTTCATAGAACACGCACGTGCGTCCCATTTACTTAAGAGCCTTTCAACAAATCACAAAGTATAAAGCAAGAACTTGTATTTACATGTGTGGTTACAATGTATCGGTAATATACCCTTGTCAGTGTTACCAGCACGCGTAGTGCATTAACAGATCACGATTCACGAACCACATGAGCTTTGAAGTCGGATTTTATACAGTCGAGTCGTCGGTCGACTTTACTAGCTACACAGTCTCATACAAAAAAGAAACTCAATAAATGGCATAACGCTTAACCTATATACAGATATACATACATATACCGATTTTGCTCATTGCTGAAAAGAAAAGCATTAGAAAATACAGGGAAAAAGTCGAAAACTAGAATGATTTTTTTTTACGAAATTGACAAGGTCAAAAAATTAACCATTTCTCCATCTCTGTCTCTTTCTGTCATAAACGACCCAACGGATTTTGTTACGACTTTCACTAATGGAAAGAGCGATAAACGAGGAAGGTTTGTGTATATAATTAGCAAATAAAATTTCATTCGCGCTAAGCCGGGGGCGGGTCGCTAGTATTATACTATATTAGGCTGGTATTTTAAGTTTATATTTAAAAAAACGAGGAACTGATGTAATTGTAAAAAAACATATTTATTTCATTAACCACTACTTAACTTGTTACAAAAATAGTAATATTTAGAAATAATTTGATTGCAATGTATGTCTTTATCATTAATATAACTAATTATTTCTTATATGAATATTAAATTGAAAGAAAATTATGCAAGTAAATAAATTTCTTTTGACTGTAAAGTAGATAATTTGTCATTTATGAATTTGGAATAGATTTTATTAAACTCTTATATCGACATTAAATGAAAACAAAACTAACCCAAATTCTTATCTAAAAGCGGGCATTTCGATTTCGATAAACATCTATATTTTTTATAAGAATCCAACCGAATACAATGTTTCGCTACAACACTCATAGTTATGTAGTTGGAAAACGGTGACAATGTCCTGAGCTGGGGTGTCATCAATCATATTGCCACGGTCGTCCACTTTCACAATCGCGCCCATCAAATCGGCACAAGGTCATTAGACAATGATTCGAACAATTTACGCCCAGTACGTCACTTGCTTAGATATTTTCACAATTTATTTGTTTATTTGCTACCTGCCCGCGCCTAGTACGAAATTACGAATGTAATTTTTTTCTGAAAATTAAAAGTCTAAGAAAAGACGAAGTTGCGGGCAAAAGCTAGTCAGCTATTTATTAACAAATCTATAAACATACTAGCTGACCCGGCAAACGTTGTTATGCCAAAAAATAAAATAAAAAAATTGGGGTGGACCAACCTTAACATAGGGGTATGGAAAATAGATGTTGGCCGATTCTCAGACCTACCCGACAAGCACACAAAATTTCATCAAAATCGGACCAGCCGTTTCGGAGGAGCTTGGCAAGAAACACCGCGACACGAGAATTTTATATATTAGATACAAAAGGTAATAACATTGTATATCAGGTTCCATTTTACATAATATTTAATTATGTTGAGTACCAGCGTTTAAACTAAGCTGAGCCTGTATCTTAGACGCTGATTTTTTTCAATGCCAACTCAGTCTATAGAATTCACTTCACTCGACAGATTCATAGAAGAAGAATTTCCGGAAATGCTAAAGATTTAACAAACTACTAAGTTATTGTTAGTGAACTCATTCGCCACTTCTCAGATTTTAAGACCGTTATAAAATGTGGACATGCTTAGGGAATTTTTTTTTTGCTAAAGAAATAATTTTGTTTATTCTTTACCAAAACTATACTAACGATTACTATACTAATGTAAACTTCAAGAAATGACGTATTCGTTATTAGTTTTTTTTTAACTTAAGGTCGATAGACAGGCTGACGGTCTACTTGATGGTAGATGGCTACCGTCACCTGTGTGTGCTGTACAACGCCAAATGTGCTGCAAGTGCACTGCCGACCATAGTAGGACTGAGGATAAGGGATTGGAAAGAGATTGGGAAATAAAACACTCACTGAAACGCAACAGCACAAATGCTATTCTTTCACGGTGGTCTTCTATAAGGGGGTGTAAGCAAACCATTCACTGCAGGCATCACTTAGAACATTAAAATTATGTATTTTTTTTATCTTGTGTAAATATAAAAAATATAATTACATTATAAATTTTCTTACGAGGTTGTTTAATTTAATTTTACTTAATTTTTTAACATATAAATTTTATCTTATCCTGTTTTAACGAACATTTTCTAAACCACAAATTAACTACGCTCCATAGCGAATATTAAAATCACGACCGAAATGGTTCGCTCACAAAAAATAACCCAAAAGAAATAAAAAGAACTCTATTCGACTTCACTCAACGGCTAAGTTATAATTTAAGCTATCTCGTAACTTAAAGTAGCTGACTTACTCAATTGTTAAGGATTGTTAATTATAAATTATGTTTCTTTATAAGGAGACCAGATAATAAATTCAATCATCACCATCTAATTTAACGGCCAACACAAAAACGTAGTGTTATAAGTTTGACATGTGTGTGTACCTGTCTGTAGCATCGTAGCTTCCAAACGGATAGACAGATTTTGATCAGGGTTGTTCGTTTAAAATTAAAAGCTGACGTGATCGGGACGGTTCGTAGCTATAGTATATGAAGATCTGTTTATAGACGTTTATAAACCATCTCCCAATTTCCCAGTTAACTATTTTCGTTTTGACGGTTGAAACTTGTATCACTAGGTGAGAAGAATTTCATTATATATTATACTGGAAAAATATCGTGTAATAAAAAAGTGAAAATATATAAAAAAAATCATATTAATTTTCGAAATTTACATTTACAAAATTCGAGATACTCACAGGAAATTACTGAAATTAAAAACGACTTTCATTACCAAATTTTCCAAAGTGTAAGTTAAAAAAACAATGGCCTAGTATTAAGCAAAGCCTTTAAAAATACACGTACTGAATCTTCGGGAAATTATAGATAACAAAATAGAAAATTTTATCTGTATTTACTGTAAAAATGTATGTATTTACAATGTACCAAATTTTTTTTTCTTTCTTTCTTTCTATCTATGTTTTCTCATATTCATTAAAGAAATATACCTATTGAATATATCTAGAAATATACATACCTATGTACATACATACCTAGTAAGTATGCCTACTTAGAAGTAGTGGTTTTTTTCAAGGCACATTAAAGCGGCAAAAAAGAATTCTAACTGTCGATACTAGTTAACATAAAAATGTTTACGGAATACTTTCTGCCGTTTCCATGGTTCGTTGACCGTGGATTGTGCCGTAATCCGGTACAATCTTTCGTTTTAAATACGTATCATCAACATTTGCTTAGAAGACGTTTCTAGGTAGACCAAAATTTGAGGTACCGAAATTATATAGCCTGATTTTAAATATAAAGTATATTTGAAATACTAATTTAAAATGAGACATTATAAGGTAGTTATTTTGTTTTATTCTAAGTTATATATATTAACATGTTAATAATAAAGCTTCGGTCCCCTAGGCAGGGTCCCAAGCATGCTGGCTACATTACCTCGTTGTATGACAATGCTAATCTGTTGATACATTATAAGTTAGATATATTTTTTAGTTTTTTTTTAGATTGGGTATTTTATGTATCAGTTTTTAGGTAGGGTTTTTATTTTATCATTGTCATCATTATGTCAGCCGAAGAACGTCCACTGCGAGAAGGCTTCCCCAATAATTTTCCAATAGACGCGTAGACCAAATGTTGAAAAGAAATTTATCTATAGTTATCAACCTTAAGAAGCTCGCTGGTGGAAATGGTGTTGGGGTCATTACCCCAACGCACATCTCTCGAGATAACATTACTTAATATGTTATTGTTATTATGTATTAGGTTTTTTTTTAATAAGCAGTCACTTACTAAGTTCAGTATCACAGTCGGTGTATTCGTGGTTACAGTCGACGGTGTAAGTGGCGGTCCGTGAGACAACCGCGCATAGCACGGTGAACCACAGCGTTAGCGCATATGCGCCCATGCTCATCACCGACGCGCCATCTGAAAAGCAACACATATTAATATTAAGACCTCTTAAAGGATTGTCTAATGTTAATCAATATTTAAATGTCTCTTTAACTAAATTAGTCATTTAAAGATTGCTAAATAATCCGCAATAATAATAAAAACAAGAAATAATTACATGATTAATTCTAAAGAAATAAATTAACAAACTTTGACTTCGTCGACGTAACTTTAATTTATAATTCGTAAAATGTAAATCGTAAATTATATATCGAAAATTATATAATTTAAAAAATAATAATAACCAATTATAATATTTATTAGAATTACAAATCGATTTTACAGTTTTAAATAGATATTTAAAAAAAATTGTAATTACGAAGTGTACAAATTTGTAATATTTATAAATATGAAGTGTTTTTTAAGATATTTTAAACGTGTACCTACACACGAAGTATTTCAAAGACAGTTTCTATATGAACATCTTTAATTTAGAACAATAAAATTTTGATGTAAATATATGAAATTTTCTTTTTCTTTTTTTTCAAATTTTTTTTTTTCATAAGCTTTTTCAATAATTTATAATGAACCACTAAATTTTTTAGGTATAAAAGTGAGCCATTTGTAAAAACTACAAGGTAAACTTAAGTAGTGTTAAAGCGCTATGTAATTCGATATATTGTAACGCGTCATGCAATAACAAGTTTCTGTTTTACTGTATCGAGTATGGTTTACAAAATCAAATCGATCGCAAGATTCGTATCACATTTACCGTATAGAAATTGAAGTTTGCAATGCTGTCGTCAAGTAAGTACATACCATATTTATAACACTGATTAGTAAATCAACTTATATTTTTGTACATTAAATATTTCTTCAATAAAACGATTTCTACACGTACTTATGTTACCGAGGTCAAAAAATAACTTAATTTTTTTGACTATTTGTGTACACGAATCTCAGAAAAGAATTAACCAATTTGAATGTGGTTTTCACTGATGTTTTAATGTTTACCAGGATTAAACTATAGGATACTTTTTATTCTGGAAAAATGTTAGGTTTCTGTGGGTTTTTCAAAAAACGATCGCGTACGCAGTTGCGGGTGCCATCTAGTAGGGAATAGGTAATGCGTGTAGTATAAATTTCGTTTAATTTTTTTTTTCCGAATATTTATATTTAAAATATTATTTCCATATTTGATTCCTTTTTTTATTGCATAAATTTATAAATAAAGTGCAAATTATGATAGGGAAATTCAAAATTGCTAACAAATTAACTAACAATTGGTGAAAGAATTGCTTTATTAGTTTCGATGCTTTTACATATACTTAATTAACCAAACAAATTAAATTTACCGCTTTATAATTTAGTGCAAGATAATAGACCATTTTTTTTAGGAGAGAAGATGACATTTAGGACATTTTAATAATTTTAATGGAGCATATCCAAATGGTCCAAAACCTGCTAGGATTAGAGACATTAGAGAACTATTACAAATATAACATAAAATAACATTATAAATTTAATTATTTCTTACTTGAAGGTGATCAATCAGGTAATCAGGTAGGTAGGACAATTAAAAAAATGTATTAAAAAAATTTGTATTTAAAAAAATGAACCGTAATTTCCACATTCAGTGGGTATGTAGGTACATATAAAAATAATTGAAGTCGCCATTACGTCGAAAGTTAAAAATTCATTCAATGTATTGCTTTTACGCAAAATTTGCTTATTTTGCTTGTTAATTCTTTTAGATATCAAGTAAATTCATGCGTAAGCTGCATGCAATTGTTCACATTAGCTTTTAACAATATAATTTCATTGTTAAGTAAGTAACACGAATCCAATATCGTATTGCGAGATGGCGCGACAATGCGGTTCGTTATGAGAATGCGGTCATAAGTCAAGTAGATATTGTGCAATTTCTGGCAATTTCATTCTAATAAAAACACTCTTATTTATTAGTGACAGAAGACATGTTTTAATTACATTTTTTTTTAAACTTTAGAATAAATAAACTTGAGCCATTGTTTCTCAAACTGATAAAGGGGTTAAACTGACAAAGGGATCGCGAATTAATAAATATCAAATTTAATGATTTCACTAAAATATATACATATTAATGATGATTCCTGTATTTAGATTTATAAGTAGTGACCTTAGGTGCTAAGTGGTTGCAGCGGATTTTTTTTTTTAATTTTTTTTTTATTATAATTTTCAGTTCGGCGACATGTGAATAAAGCAGTTATTATATTCTTGTTTTTGTTCTTTTCGTGCTTACTTGTACATTGTCTTTTTGAGAATCTGTCTTTTAGCGATTCTGTCTTTTTGTCTGTCTGATAATCTGTCCTTATGCGAACAAACCCTATTTATGTTAAGTTCGGCAAACAGGCTGACGTTTCACTTGATGGTACGTGGCTACCGTCGCCTATAACACAAGCTATAGGTGCTGCAAGTGTGCTTACAGTAGGATTAAGGATGAGGGATTGGGAAGGGATAGGGAAAGAGGCTCAAGAATCTCTTACTCACTCATCAAAACACAACAGCACACAAATGCTGTTATTTCACTGTTATCTTCTGTAAGGGGGTGGTTACTGTCGCCAGACGGGATGTCCAAATGACTGTGAAACGTAGCGTTCGTAACGTAACGCTACTTATCCACTAAATAATTAAAATAATTCGATTGTATTGTTTTCGAATTATAAAAAACGATTCCTGTGTATTTAGAAAGTCGCGAAATATTAATTTGTATTATTTTGAATACTTTTTTACCGTTTGGAGAGTTAAGAAATTAAATAGGTTGAGAAATGATGACTTAAGGTATACTATGTGGTTGAAGTAAAATTCGTTTTTTATTATTATTTTGAGTTGTTTATTACAAAAGATTTAGAGATGACTTCAAACTATAACATAGCTATATATCATGGGGCTATTCGATATATATCATGGGGCTATAACAAAAGCTTAGAAAAGCAACACACTTTTGTAAGTTGGCCTTGATCTTTTGTGTGGTTTCAAACCTCAAAAGCTAATAATAGTGTACTATGGCAGAAAAAGAATGCTGCTATAATGGTAATTGAAATATATTAACATTTTTAAAATTAAAATAATTATTTTAGTCAAATTAATAATATAATAATATTTTATCTTTTAAAACACACTTCAATATAGAATCTAATTAACTTTAGCTACGCAATGGTTAAGTTAATGTTAAGCCAAACATCTTGTTTTGACAAAAGTGCGAACTAGATAATGTCCAAAATTGGTTAGTTACTCTTAAGGGCTAATTGGTTAGTTACACTTTTCAATAAACTACCGTTAAAGAATACAAAATTATTTGGATAATTCAGGTATGTATGTACAATTTCTGTCATTGCATCTTTGATTGTAGTGGCCCTGATCAGACAATAATATATTAATGTTCTTTTCAATATCCCGTAAATTAATCAAGTTTTTATCTTTAACTTTAAGTTCTCACTTAAGTAGAGTAGGCTTTATTAAAAAAAAATAATAATAATTAAAATTATAAACTAACCCCCGATTTTTTTTATCCCAAACATGCTATATCTGCTGTAAATTCTAAGGAGTTGAGTATCCCGCAGACTAATTGATGCAGCATCAGGTCAAGGTTACCATGTCATGGAAATACCAGTGAAGTAACATTATACCAAATTTCACATCAATCAAATATGTGGACGTCAATATGAAATCCCTTCGTCAACTAGGAAATGGGCTGTTTGTCTTCAAAGCTACATAAACTGTAGCTAAGAACGATCCCGATGAGTTCAGCTTTCAAACAAGCAAACAAAAAACGGATCAAAATCGGTCCATTTGGGAGCTACGATTCTGTACATCCGTTTGGGAGCTACGATTCTGTACAGATGTCTGTTCTGTACTGTCTGTTCAGGTACACAGAAACACGCGTCAAACTTATAAAACCTCGATTTTGTGTCGGGGCGTAGCGGCTTAATAAAAACAAGAAGCATGAGAGAAAGCATCCTCTCACGCAGCGTGCACTGGAACTACAATATATTATCATCATTTTCATCCTGCCCAGCAAGTAAATGTTATAATAATTAACTATATTAATTTATAGTTAGTGTATTTTAAGTTTTTGTTTTGTGACCTTTTTACATAATAATCAAACTGTAATAACACGATGCGTATCGAATGTCAACTCGCGAAAGAGGTTAAGCAAGCATTATATGATAATGAGTTGTCGCTTTCGCGCAAGGTCAGAGTGAAAAAAAGACAATGTATATACGAGTAGGTATTGAAGGATTCGTTTGTAATTTTTTATCAAAATCAAAAAGTGTTAGATTTGGACATTACATTTGAAAATATTACAATAGAAACGGATAATTGAGAATCCGGCTAAAATAACTAGTTTTATAATTTTATAATAAAGTATATGTCCGCCTTTATTTAAAAATCCAGTGTTCGATTCACTTGTATTATATTTCATTTCAAAACAGCATTTTGTTATAAACGTTTTCATAACTGTTTTTTTAGTTTAATTTAATTTAATTGGTGCTCTAATGTTATGTTCTTGTAAGATATTTGTAACATATTTAGTAAAATATTAAAGTGACAAACTAATCCGAAAAAGTAGGCAGTTTGATATAAATAATTTTTATGATCGCGTGTTTAAAAGCTCCTAATTTGCATTGTTAAATGAAATTGTTGGAGCACTTATTATGAAATGTGAAATCTACGACAGCTTGCAAGGAAACTGGGGCATATCATCTTCCCATAGTGGTTAACACACACGACATTACGACGTTATTCCATTGTCTGCTAATTTAACACATATAATGCGAAAGTACTTACTTGTGTGTGGAGCACGTTGCAATAGTCCGACTACTTGACTATGCAAAGTGCTCGTTCTAAATATTTTAGTCATCGATGTATAATTTTAGTATAATACCTAATTTGAAACCAATTTGCAATTTCGATACAAGTTGGCACATTAAATAAAAATAATTGACGTGCATGAATGTGGTTCATATACAGAATATGTAAACAGAGATAAGCTATCGACTAATAGGCAACTTGATAACTACAATGACTTTTTTTTAAATATTTTAATATAGTACTCGTAATTATTTCTTTATGATAAATAAATATACTAAACAATAAAATTAATAATAAAAGTTCTGGAATGGTGGCCACGAATTGGAAAGCGCAGCGTGGAACTCCCTGCGGCCAGGAGGATAAACGACCTGACAGGCTTCGCAGGAAGCAGTTGAATGCGAAGGACAGGCACAGGCTGATGATGATGAAATAATTACTTTTTTCTGATTACATAAAGAAATGAAAAGCCGTGATCTTAATACTCTTGACTTGACTCAGCCTAAGACTCAGTCCTGACTCTCTGTGAAGTTGTCGGGTTATAGCATTGAAACCTATGTTTATCTTAATCCCATTGCGTTGCAGTTTTCTAATCAATTCTTGAGAATTAAAACACAGTTTTCTGAAGTTGATTAATTATGTAGTATTTAGTTGGAAAACAAGAATCTTGTCCTGCCTTATTTTGTTTCGCAGTTACAAATGGAAATAGAGAAGGGGATATCGGAGTCTAGTTTCACTGAGATACTAGGTTGTTCTAAAAGTGTATTAAGACATTCACGATTGAACATTTAAAAATATGTGAATTTTTTGTTTTGTGTTTTGAAAACAACGTGTTTTGAAGACCATCAGCCCATTTCCTAGTTGAGGAAGGGATTTCACTAACATCTACATGTTCGATTGATGTGAAATTTGGTATACTGTTTGTTCGGTGTTATTTCCATGACCTTGCTGCATCATCAAGTATTGTGCAGGATGCCTAACTCCTTGCGCAACTTACAGCAGATAAAGCGTAGGATAGAAAGTTTGGGCTCAAAAAAATATCGAGGGTTAGTTTATAGTTTTCATATAGGTATAGCTTATTATAGATTGGATTAACATTTTAGTTTTAAAAAGTTATATATTTATATTACTTGTGTAAAATATAATTAGTTAATTTTATTAAATAAATATTATTTGCATAATATGTATAGAAAAAATATTTATTTAAGAACATAATTGTGCCTACTCACAAATACCTATATATATTTTTCTTTCTTACAAATCTAAATTAGCTAAAGATAAATTTAAACTCAATGCTACTCACATAGTTCTTAATTCTCACGTAAACAATCAAGTGTATGTATATTTTTAGTCGCAGTTTTTCATGTTCAACCGTTTCGTAACTTATTGTGAAACATGTATAAAGGAGCATTGTTCCACTATCAGTTGTACAGCTACTTGAGATTCCTAACGTAGATTCTGTGCATGCGTAGAAATCTAATTGGGTCTAATTGTACTTTAAGATTTGGCATTTTAGACATTATTGATCCGGGTTCATTATTGTATAATACAAACAATAGTACCTACCGACATTAAATACCTACAAAAAGTATGTAAGTGTATGGTGACAAGGGCAGGACACACAGGTAAGAAGAGAAGACCATCCCGGCGTATCTGCATCCGCACCCTTGTGTTCCATGTTAAGGAATGCCAGTCTATTTTCATCTCGAATCCTTGATTCAAAATTTGCATGATTGACAGCAATACTGCATACATGCTTGGTACATATATGCTACATGCTATCTTCAGTCATACACCATCAAGCAAGTCTATCGTCCAATCGGCATGATACGATTGGCTTGATCAATCGTATCATGCCGATTAGACGGTGGGCTTGAAACTGTCTGTCTAATAAAAAAATGACATTTTGCAAAGTAAAATGTCATAATTACATTAGCAGTGTGAAATCTAAGTAAACATCTAAATTTAGTGAAGTGTTTGGTGTGTTAACACTTATAAGCTTGAGTTCCCATGCGCTAGCGCAACATGGCCTTGGATCAAAACCAACCGAGAGGTCAATGTGGGGTCAAAGCGTCAACATCTAAAGAATCGCAGGTCCAACAAAAAACAAGTATAGACAAACTTATAAAAAGATTCCATGAAAGGTATTGTAAAAAATAAATTATCTATATTTTTTTTAAACAAAAAGATTTTTCTTTTTTCAACAAAGTTAATGTTTCATTTCAAATTCATGCGCTACTTTCATTATGAACCTGCCAAAAATTTATTAGAGTTTTACTGAGTTAAGAATAAAAAAAGTATATATATATATTATAATGTCGATTATTATTTTACAACTAGCGACCCGGCCCGGCTCACCAACGCACGGATGCATTTTTTAAAATTCAATTAATTTTAATAATAATATTATATTATTAGAATAATTAATAAGTTAAATTGGTTAATTTTAGGTTAATAGGTGAGATTTGAATTTATTACTATGTTGTCGAGACGGCGGCGGCGGCGGCGAGTTGCAAAGCAGGTGGTCGTATACTGTTAGGTTATTTGGTGAAAACTTCGTAACTAGAGCGATGTGAATGCGGTCAGACGATTTTGTTTTGTGTGATTTCAGGTGTTTTAAACGTGTGTGCATATTTTGCGAAGCAGTAACAGTTTCAATAACATCTAGAATATATTAGCCATTGCATTTAACCATAGGCATAGTGCTTTAAATTAAAATTAAAATTCAATGGCCTGTCAAAACTATAACAGAGAAAAGATTAAATAAATCATTGCTCATATATTTTGTAAGGCGTTATATATTTTTATTTTTCAAAGCGGACTAAGTCACGAGCACAAGCTAGTATTATACGATATAAAGGATGTCCAATTGTACAGCTCACATGACGTCCTGCATGCTTTTACATCGCCCACCATGACATTAACATGCAAATTCGTGACGTGCACACGGGCTGAACGAGCCTGGTATATTAAACGAATCATGTCTATCAACATCATTGCTAATTATATAAATATACTATAGATACTTATTTTAAAGGATAAACGCTTTTGTAACATTGCCACTGATATATTTATTTATTTTTATGTTAAACTCGAGAGACAAAGGCTAGCGTAGCCACTCACTATCAAGTGGACCGTCAGACTGTCTGCCGACCTTAACATAAAAAGAAATGAAATAAAATAAATTAAAATATATAGTTGGTAAATTTTTGTCAAATATATATCCATAAACTTTCCTTACAAGTTCCCAAATTGATCAATTAAACACTTCACAAGAATATGGGACCATTTTAAGTTATCTTAATTTTATACTCATCACTTTTAATTATTGCTTAATTTCATCATTATTTTTTTATTGACTTAACGTGTCAGTATAATATGTACTGTAACTTGAGTTTGTATTGTCAACACTGATGAATATTAAATAATTAATTACCTATAAAATTATAAATTATAAAATTTGTATATGATTATGCGAAATTTTAACATTGACATTGCAGTCGGTTAAACAGTATAACTTACCTATAAGCAAGTTTATTAACATTCGATACGACATTTAAGTATTAACATATTTTCACTACATATTGTTTCATCATCATTATTAATAAGTTAACTATAATATCTCTTATGTAACTATGTTACTTAATTACACAGTTCTTGCTTAGTTTGATGATTCACTATTTAAATTATGAAGGGTCATTTATGAAGGGTCATTTTTTTTTCTTCTAATCATTCAATACTTGGCATCATAATAAGATAAAATGGTAAGAAAATATGAGATAAGAGGACGGAAGATCCCACGTGGGGTTAACTTTAGAAATGAACTTTTCGAAGTTGGCTCTGGTTTGGGTGTGTTTGGCAAGTAGTGGCAACTGGAAGGCCACACTGCCTTTTTGCTATCATTTGAGCAGCTCGTCTGACAATCACCACCCTCTAGAAGAATACCGGAAATAACAGCATGTGTGCTATGGTGTTTCGGTGAGTAAATAAGAGATGTCAGAGCCCATTTTCCTATCCCTTCGTAATCCCTGACCACACTAAGAGCTCATTTGCAGCGCAAGTCTTCAGTTATTGGTGACGATGGCTACCTACAATCAAGTCGACCGTTAGCCGGTCTATAAACCTTTGTATAAAAAAATATTTTCTAACTTTATATATATTTATTCAATACAAAATGTACTAAGTGAAGTACCTACAAAATGTTAATCAAAGTGCCAAAAAAAACTTGAATAAATTATATAGACATATAACCATATAATCATCTGTGTAATATTAACGATCATTCACTTTATTTAAACAAAACAACGTTTCGAACAGGCTTATTTTGTAAAATTTACCGTTGCTTAGTCGCCTACACTTGACTTTTTTGGTTTGGCTTGCAATAGCACCTGAAGCCATATAAAGTTTGACATCAATATAAATTCTCATGACTGCACAGGACGTTTAAGGTATAACCGACCTTTAGAGGCTTTAGAGTCGCCTCAAAACCACACACATTAATGATTTAGAAGTAGCACTAATATAAAAACGTTTGACTATCGATTTCAAACCGAACGGCCTTCCTATCTATCTATACTTTACTAATATTATAAACAGATATTAAGATTTGTAGTGTTGTGTTTGTAATGAATATACTCCAAAAATACTGGACCGATTTTGAAAATTCTTTCACCTACAGAAATTCACATCATCAGCGAGTAACATGGGCTATGTTTTATAAAGTAACGCGGGCGAAGTCGCGTGCAACAGCTAGTTATAAAATGTAATCACATTGAGCATAATAAGCTAATAAAAATTAGGTATTATTTAGTATTAAAAAATTGAATTATTATTTATTTTGAATTGGCATTTTAAACATTGTATGTCATCGGTTCAAAACCCATAAAGTAAAGCTACATTATATATTTTCATTATTATAAAATAATGTAATCACATTAGGTAAGCATAAAAGTGAAATAATAAACATTTAGGATTGTTAAGTATTAATAAAAAAAAATACAATTATTATTGTTTTTTGAAGTTGCGTTTGAAATGCAGTCTTTTTGGCAATGCAGCAGTAAGCTTTCATCCTTGTCTAGCTGTGACTTTATATTCTAATACATAGTTTTTTTAGTACTTAAAATGTTGCTCGTTTGCAGGAGCGCTCGTTTCTAATCTTCGACCTTTGGGTCCGGGCGAGTTTTTAAAATTTAAAAAACATAGACAACACTAACATAACTTTCTTGTTATTTTTTAGTAATACATTATTTATTTAACGACATCTATTATGTACATATCTAGTCTTTACCAAAGAAAATATAATAGTTCTGTACATAATAATATAAAATACATTTGCTGTCCGGCTCTGTATGTTTGTCCGCCAATTTCTTCTAAACCACCTAACGGATTTTTAAACGGTTTTTACTAATCAAAGGAGAGATAAACGAGTAATTTTTTTCTGAAAATTTACTCCAAATATATATAATTTGTAGAAAAAAATTGCATCTGTGTAAACTAATATTTTAGTAATAGCAAGATTCACTGTCTTCCGCGGCAGTAACAGCACTTGTGCTTTTGTGCTTCAATGTTTGAGTAAATTTTATTAAAGATCAGAACCCATTTCCGTAGTTGAAATCGCATCAGGCTTTAACACTTTTAACAGTAAACTTGGATCCCCTAGACCTACTAATTTTATTAGTAGGACCTACTAATACTTAACTTAAAATGGGCTACTAACTTACCTTAACTTAAAAAATACATAAAGTACATCAATTTATAATTTATCACACAAATAAGCAAGTCAGACAGTAGAAATACCTCTGTCGTCTAACTCAAAACGGGTAAAGAAAAAAAGATGCGTCTATGAATTCCTCCAAAAAAGTTCACAACCGGAACATAAACCACCGCACATATATGTTTATGGTTAAATATACAGCTACAGCTAAATGTAGGTGCAATGTTGTGAGATGCCAATGATGCCAAGTGAGAGGCTTCGCTTCTCCGAGTCGATTGAATGGATGAAACGCGTCCCTAAATACCGCTATTACGCACGCATTACAACTAAACAGAAACATACCGGTAGAAAAACACTCCAGGTAGACGGGCCACTTTCTAATTAAAAAAAAAAAAAAAAAACTTTCGCGTACACTTATTCACACAATAGCTATGACACACAACACACGCGTGCAAAAATAAACTGTCACCTTGTCGGTAATTTCGGTAGAAGTTCTGCGAAGTATGTTTGGGTTGTTGGAACGGTAATAATGGTTGGAATATTTGTTGGCGCGTCTCGTACGTGGCGGCGCGCCGGCGCAGACTACGGGACTGAGTCTGTCTGTCTTGGTGAGTCGCGACCGGTCCGAGATTTCTCCCCGTAAATATCGAAAGCGAGCCTTCGACTCGTGGCGAAACGCAGGTGTGAAAGATGCATTACCATCGTATCTCGTATTTCGATAGTTAGTTCTCATATTCACTTTAAAACGCCACCTAACATACGTAAACTAAAGTAAGAGTAAATCAATTATTTCATTTCTGTCAAACTCCAACAAATCAAAGGTTATTAACTTTTGAACTAACCACCTGATCCCGGCTTTTGCAGATGCAAATTTATACTGCAAATATTATACACAAAATTCATCGTATATGGCGCTCTATCCATTAGTTAAAAACTATCAAAATCTGTAAGGTGGTTTAGAAGAAGTCAGCGGAGTAGGTACCTAATGGACCGAAGCGAACAGACACTTTATTTTACAATATGTATAGATATATAAGATAGATTACAGAAAGGGTATATTAAGCTGAAAAGAATAGTATTTTAAGGAAAAATTGAAAAGAAATCAATATTTTTAATTAAATAAATACCTTATATCTCTTTAGTCACTAACGGCGTTTAATTTTAGTTCTAACTTGCGTAAGTTAGAAGAATTAAAATTAAACTTATTTGGATACATATTGCTTTACAGTGTTTTAGTGAATTCTTTCTGAATAGTGATATCAAATAAATTAACCTCCCCCAAGAAATGCAAAATGAATCCGATTGAAAGTTCCACAGATCAGCAAGTTCCAAAAAAGACTCGGCAGCTTCATTTTATTAGTATAAAAATTAATAATAATATGTAATCATTGATAAAAATCTTATATATTATATATAATACATCATACAATTAAATTATTTCTTACTAAGGGACAGTTCACTCCTAGCAAGAAAAAAGAAATAATTAATATCAATCTGAGTATCAGAAAAGTGTACATGGAATTTATGAAATGGAAAGACAGATAAGTAGGTAACAAGAGCCACTAATAGAGATAAAGAAGTCTCGCAGAGGCAGCGACCAAATTATGAGACACTAGCTGTTGCACGCGAGTTCGACCGCGTAACTTTATAAAATATAGCCTATGTTACTCGCTGATAATATAGCTTTCTATATGTGAAAGAATTTTTAAAGTTAGCCCATTAGTTTTTGAGTTTATACATTACAAACATAGAAAAATACAAATTTTCTATCTTTATAATAATATTAGTGTAGATTCCATGATCAATATCACGAATTTTTAAGTACAATACAAAGCATAATATAGTTAATGTTAGATACATCAAATCATTTTTATATCGAAAAATGATAGTAGGTGCCGAAAAGTGATATAGGCTTTCATTTGAGTCATAAAAGTCCGATGACGTATTCTTCGATGCACTAAGGATGTTGACGAAGTCGGTCAAGGTGGCAGAAATTAAATACAGATGACGATATAGAATTTACACATGAAATATCACAATAATATCTAGCTCAAAAGAAAACATAAATATAGTTAACAATAATATAATTATATTGATTTCATTCGAATTATTAAAATAAATACTTATATATTGTATTTATCTATGGAAATAATTTGGACCCAGTGATTTTTTAAGTGTGATATTTTTAAAGCCTATATAATCTATCTAGATATCTATACATATTTACATACATACCTATTATAAAATAAATTCGCTGTTCGCTTCTGTCTTTCTCCGCTAACTTCTTCTAAAACCATTCTAGGAATTTTTATACACGTACAGTTTTCACAGATGGAAACAACGATAAAAGAGGAAGGTACGCTAACTTTTCTTTTTTTGCTTGTATGCGAACCCGGTGGCGAGTCGCTAGTAACCTATGTAGGTAATAAATATAGCTAATATTTCTAAAGATGGGCAATCGTTTTAAGACGTTTTCATAGTGGTTACACATGCATGGCTCAATTTCATAGTTTTTTTATTATAAAGTAAAACCGTAACTTCGTATGCGCTGTAGTTCGTTTTTTGAAAATCCCACAGGAACCTAACATTTTTCCAGGATTTTTCCACCTAACATTTGAAGTATCCCATAGTTTAATCCAAGTAATCATCAATACATAAATAAAAACCGCATTGAAATCGGTTAAGCCGTTTCTGAGATTAGCGTGCACAGACAAACAGTCAAAAATTCTACTAACTATTTTTTGACCTCGGTAATATCTACTTTAGCTGGTGTAACCTCTTGTCATTTGAAAAGCCATGCCAAGCAAGCAGGTAGTTTCAAAAAGAAAATTATTATATTTAACCCTGTCGTGTTTATCTTAGACATACGTAATAAATATTAACTACAACCAACTGTATTCACTGATGAATAAAAAATGAAACAAAGAAAATGAACAATGAATCTGTTATGAAATTGATGGTTGTACAATTGCGATTCTCTTAGAACACAATCGACGGAAATTTCCGTTCCACAGCATTCCACTGATATGTAGCCTGCTTATAAACAAAGTAAAATGCATTCTTATGTTTGTTACAAAAAAAGAGTAAGTAAATGCAAAAAGCCAACATCACGCGGTGTTCCCAGGCGGTCACCCATCCAAGTACTGACCGCGCCCGACGTTGCTTAACTTCGGTGATCGGACGAGAACCGGTGTATTCAACGTAGTATGGACGTTGGCAATCTATGTGTTGAATACCTTCAAGATTATTTTAAGAATGTACCTATGACGTATATTGTTCGTGTGCCACTTAGTCGGGGTATGAGGTGCCCCCGCCGCCCTTTCTTTTCGCCTGCACTGTAGTCACAAAGTACTAACTTAACACAAGCTTAACTTCTTTCGCACGTGTATCGGTAACGTTATTACTCAACCTGCTTATTGGTATGCAAAATATAGTGACTGACAAGATAAATTACCCGAGAAAAAAGGGATTGGTCCCATAACGTCAAGAGTTTCAAAATGTTTGATTTGGTCAATATACTATCAAACATAAATTATAATTCAAATTAGTTCTTCCGGGTTGTTTCGGTATTCGACACATTCATTTGTTCAGATTCTTGATTAGTCAGATTCTTAATTCACTACATAAAATTGTGAGATCTCATATGAAACCAAGTCAGTTATTATACACACACCGGCATATTTAGGGAACATAAAATAAAGGTTTGATATGAGTATCATATAAGGTTGCTGGCTGGTTTATACGTCATTTAATTTAAAAAGAAATATTTTCAAATTAAGAAAACAACTGAACATCACATTTTATGCAATTGTTTTAATTTTATTCAAATACACCTTATCTGGAGCGAACTTCGAGTATTTCTTCCTTCTGAGTTTGATTTAAAATTTCATTGAAATACTGTTTTTTGTTAGTTTTTTTTAATCGCGTATCTTTCTGGAGTTGAGGACTGAATTATGCCTGACTTAGCCCCAACGGAGATTGCCAGGGCACTCGAAATGCGAAGAAATGGTCAAACCTACAGAGTGATATCCAGAGATCTTCGTCGACCAGTTTCAACGATCCATCGCAGTATCCAACGGTTCAGGGAGACCGGTACTTATGTGAGAAGAGCAGGACAAGGCAGAAAAAGACGCACTTCGAGTAGGGATGATCGTTTCATTCGGCTTCGTGTACGTAGGAACCCCCGTTTGACGGCCGTCCAAGCCCGACATGAGTTAGAAGCAGTGCGGGGTGTAACCGTAAGTGAGCGTACGGTACGAAGAAGGTTCGAAGAAGCTGGTTTGGGTTCATTTGTGCCCGCCAAGGCTCCAGGGCTCGGGTAAATCATCATAGAAACAGGTTAACTTTTGCTCAGGAACATCGACTTTGGAACGCGGACCAATGGAGTAAGGTATTGTTTAGTGATGAGTGCAGAATTCTCTTAAATCAAATTGACGGCAGGCAAAGAATATACAGACGCAAAGGAGAACGATACCTTCAGACAAATTTTGAAACTACAGTTGCATACGGTGGTGGATCAATAATGGTTTGGGCGTGCATTTGTTTGGGAGCTCGCACAGACTTGGTAGTGATTGACAGAGGGAGTCTGACTGCAGACCGCTATATCAGAGAAGTTTTAGAAGAAAATGTCGTACCGTTTGCCCCATATATCGGTGACGATTTTGTTTTTATGCAGGATAATGCTCGGCCGCATACCGCTCGGGTAACTCAAGCTTATCTTAATGATATGAATATCACTGTTATGGAGTGGCCGGCGAGATCACCGGATATGAACCCAATAGAGCACGTTTGGGACTTGCTGAAAAGAAAAGTTAAGTCCAGAATTCCAGCTCCTGCCAACGTGGGTGAACTGCGAATCGCCGTAGTTGAGGAATGGCGGAGACTATCCCAGGAGACCATCGATAACATCATTCTCAGTATGCCTAGACGGGTAGAAACTTTAATAAGAGCACGTGGAGGAAATACGCGATATTAATCACCATTTTTCTAATTTAATTAATTGTTATTTTAATATTAATTTTCACTTTTCCCGGTTACATGAAAAGTTCAAAAATGTACCATTTTTCACAAATAGCCTTTACTCGCAAAATCTGTTCTTAATGTGATCTCATTTTAAGTAAAACAAATGAAACTTTAAATAACAAAAGAAGTGTAGTAAGTAGATTTTTTCAAATAAAACCATATTTTTTAATTATGGACCTTTTTTTTGTGTTCCGCTAAATATGCCGGTGTGTTTAGTTTGTCAGCACCTATTCAACGACTTTGTTACAAATTGTTATCTGATCACATTTATAGTGACCGTATCAATATTAGACATCTTTATTTCTATAACATATTCTACTAAGTGGGCTCTTTAAATGTGTACTTAAATAAAACAACTCAGTTAAAAAGCATTAGTATTTTATTCATGTAAGCTTATTTAAAAAAACATACAATTTCCCGTCATAATTATATTAATAATATCACATTTACAATCAAGTCAAATATAAGGAAATACCTCAACTCGACATTGCAGTCACATGTATCAATATTGTATCCATAACGGATGACAAGGCTAAGAGGTCGTTAGTTAGACAAATTTATAGTGCTCATAAGCACTTAGCAATTTTTTTATACGATAGATAAGGCAGTAAACTATTCACTAAGGTCAAAATGTTTGAATTTCAAAAGAGTGCACATAGCATTGTTTTAGTTTGACAACGACGATATAAAAAATACTTATTAAATACATGTGACTGCACAATTTCTCCAGCAATACGCCAGAGAACTTTAAAAATTTCATATTATTCAAAATTGCATACCACATGATGAGCAAGTAAATTAAATTTGATATTGATTGAAAAATAGGCATTAATTCTCCGATGGCGTTTAACAAATTTTGAATAGATTATATAATACTAATCAAATATATTATGATTAAAATGGAAACATGCACGAAGGCACTTTTTATATTGCGCATTATTTACATACAATTTGAAAACAATTTCATAAATAACTGGTTGCAATACACACTTCAACATAATATAAAAATGCCTGAAAATCTTTTTAATGTGAAAGTTCGCAAAACAGGTTCACGGTCAACTTGAAGGCTACCATCGTGTATAATAAGCAACATTAGGAGGTGTTACTAAGGATAAGAGGTATAAAGTGGGAAAATAGGAATATATTACAAAAATTATTACAAAATCGCAACATTCAAAATAAATATAAAACTTATTTCTTTGTTCCGGCCAAATTCAGAAACTCCACTAATAACTATCTCCCCCCTTCTTTAATATTATTAATATTCAAACATTTTTTGCGTCTTGTTAAAACAACCTATGTACTGCAACCAAACAATTTCACTCAAAAAATAATGAAGAATCGTGCAAAAAGTCCTATCCATAATAGATCCAGTCTTCCTCTCGTTCCTGTCAAAAGACAATCGTGTGATTAAAAAAATGCTTTCTCAATTCTTGTTAATAAGCTATAATTAAAAATTATAAACAAACTCCCGAACTTTCTATTGAGCCCAAAGATGCTAATATGCTGCAAGTTAATGAGGAGCTAGGTTTTCCGCAGACCACTTGTGATGCTGCAGCATCATGTCAAGATTAGCATGTCACGAAAATACCAACTTAGTACCAGTAGATAAAAGTAACAGTTATGAAAACTGAGACTAAGGTATATTATATTGAAATATCATCTGTTAGCAGGGAACTAGCACTCCGAGCACTGATTTATATAATTATACGTACTTTCGGTTACTTAATAAAAGACTTGTTTTATTTTTTTAAAAATAATTTAACTTTTCTTAGGGGAAATAGGAACAAATATATTAAAATAAAATAAAATAAATCATACCTACCTTTAAACTTTAACTTTCTGTGCTGTTCACTTGATCCTCTGGGAAAAAGTAACTCTTCTTCTTTTTTACAAACGTTGTATTACAGTGATCTCTGTAAGCATAAAAAATAAATGTTAATACAAATTTGTTCCAAGAAAAAAATAATACTAAAAAGTTTTTCGAGCAATAATTGACCACACAGGTCAAATATTGTTAAACCAAAACTGTTTAAACCTTAAGAGTGGGGCCAAATGTTCCATTGAAATAAATAATTGTCATATATAGTGCATTTCGCATAATGTCACTTTAGAGTTAAATTTGTTTTACTAAACTCGTATTAGCACACGAAAGGCTATTTCAGACAAAGTGGACATAATGCTATATTATAGACTTAATTCTATGTAAACTTTACGCTACTTTAACGTTTTGTGTCAGTGGATCATTTGCGATCTGGGGCTCTTTGCCTTTATCATATATATCTCACTATTCCTCTATCTGTTTTTTTTTTATACGATAAATAAAAATAATTTACTATGTCATGGGTTCAAGAAATGAGTTTCTTTATTTGCACTCAATACAAAGCCAAATTTGACTTTATAGGTGAGGTAAGTACAGGAATTTTTGATATGTTCTTCTTTGAAGTATTTAAAAACTTTTTTCAAAATAAATTTTGTTCTGAACCCCCGAGCAAGGGTTGAAAAAAATGTGTAAATAGTTGTTTTTTTTTTCAAGATTACTCAAAAGTGCTAGAAAAAAATAAGTTATTAAGATAAATTGGAAAGCAGAAAATTTTACATAAAAAAATATCTACACTTTTTTTTCTATTGTTAAAATTAACAGAGTTAGGGCGGTTTGAAGTTAAGGGATGAAATATAAAACTAAAAAATCATAGCGAGCTGAAAAGTCACTTAATTTTCAATATATTTTTTTTTTTACTCCGAAAAAATATAAATTTTCTTTTCATAGAAATACATTATTTTTTCAATTGTTAATAGAAAAGTTATGACAATTTCGACTTAAAACCTTATTTGATTGGACTATGGTCAGCTATTCTAATACGCTAACATACGCACTAATTCAATACATCAACACTATCCCAATCTAGATGAAATTTCTATAAAATAAATATCAACAGAATAAATCTAGATCAACAGCGTAAACATGGCATCCAATTGTCAGAAAATTTGCAAATTGTCAGATTCCAATGCAAAAAATATAAACAGACTTACTTTTGCACGCTTCAGGCTGTGTCTACTGCCTTAAAATTTAACATAAAGAATAAAAAATTAACATATAGTTAATAAGAATTTTCAATTTCTATAGAAAACTCCCAGCATGCCATGTTACGATGTCAACCTATAAGTTCCTCAATTGTTTTATATGGTGCGCAACTAAGTTCTCGCTGTTTTTTTTATTGAAATGCCACTTTATTGTGAAAAAATGGTTACAAACGAATCATTCAAAATATTTCCCATCGCTAGCGACAACTTTTTCCCATCTTTCTGGCAGAGCTCGAATACCGTCACGGTAGAAGTGTTCGTCTTTCGAGGCTATCCACGAATCAAGCCATTTTGAGATGTCTTCATATGAGCGGAACTGCTGATTAGCCAGACCATGTGCCATCGAACGGAACATGTAATAATCGGACGGCGCAATATCTGGGGAATATGGCGGGTGGGGTAGAACTTCCCATTTGAGCGTTTCGAAGTAGGTTTTAACGGGTTTGGCAACGTGAGGCCGGGCATTGTCATGCTGTAAAATCACTTTTTCGTGTCTCTGCTCGTATTGTGGCCGCTTTTCGCGCAGTGCTCGGCTCAATCGCATCAATTGAGTTCGATACCGTTCCCCAGTGATGGTTTCGCCCAGTTTCAACAGCTCATAATAAATTACACCGTCCTGGTCCCACCAAATACACAGCAAAACCTTCGAAGCGTGAATATTCGGCCGAGCCGACGACGTAGAAGCATGACCGGGCAGTCCCCATGATTTTTTTCTCTTTGGATTGCTGTAATGAATCCATTTTTCATCACCCGTAACGATGCGATGAAGAAAACCCTTCCTTTTTTGGCGCTGAAGCAGTTGTTCACAGGCGATAAAACGACGCTCAACGTCTCTTGGCTTCAAATCATAAGGAACCCAAGTTCCTTGTTTTTGAATCATTCCCAACGCATGCAATTGCTTAGAAATGGCTTGGCGGGTAACTCCCAATGCTGAAGCAAGCTCATTCTGCGTTTGGCGCGGATCCTCATCGAGCAATGCCTCCAATTCAGCGTCTTCGAAGTTCTTTGGCCTTCCTTCACTTGAACGGTCGTCAATATCGAAATCACCGTCTTTAAAGCGACGGAACCAATCATGGCACGTTGTTTCACTTAGAGCAGCATCTCCGTAAACTTTTTGGAGTTCTCGATGCGCTTTAGCCGCCGTTTTCTTCGAATGAAAGAAGAAAAGCAACACTTCCCGCAAATGACGATCATTTGGCATAAAATCAGACATTTTCGCACAACCAAAAGTACATGACGCAAAAACAAACCCACTAATGTGTCAAAGCGGTTTTTTTACCATATGTCTAAGCTTGGTTAATGACGTTTTGGTAATGTCATAATCGTCCAGCACTTACTAGTAGAGCCATCTCTTGAAAAACAGCGAGAACTTAGTTGCGCACCTATGTATAAATTCAGTTAAAACATAGTTCTGCACACTATCTCTCGTCAAGTTCTGATTGATCAACAAAATAACAACTTGAAATAAACTAATAAAATGAAGGTCAGGTGACAAAACTCTAATGATTGTGTTGAAAATGATTTTATACAATTCGTGCCAATAGACTAATCGAGTTTACATAATTATATAGCGTTATGCAGAACTATGCACTTACTTATTTTATATCATTTTAAGTCATTTTTCTTAATCAATTGTAACGCGTCTTTTACAAAACGTATTGTATAAGCTCGTGTAGAAAATATATTAGTAAAAATTATTAAAAATAATAAAAAAAAGCTAAATTCAAATCGATATTGATGGACACAAATTATATATTTTCATGAAAAATTCAGTAAGAGCATTGATCCCACAAAACGCATTTTTGTCCAAATGAGAGCAAACTCAAGAGAATAACTATAACTTTATACGAAACCGTTCTAAAAAAGAAACTGTATTGTAACCAACCAGTTCAGTATTAAAATTACTTCACGCAGTAGAGTGGCGTTCTTCTAGTCGGCTATAGATGTCGCTAAACAAAATTATAGCATTACAATTGATAATGAAATTTTTATGGCTCACAGGGGGATTTATGTTTTCAAAGTGTTAAAATAATACACAAAACGATGTATAAGTTAGGAATAAAATTCAGCTCAAAAAGAAAAATGTAATGGCGAACACAAAAAATATACTTGAAAGAAAAAGTGATGTTAATTATTTATAATTTTACTTGGCAAAGCACAATATTTAGATTTAGGATTGACATTTAGAAGTAAATGTTACATTATCAACACGCTATGAAAACAACATTGGCTTATTAAAAAAAAATATCGCTGTTGCAGCGATTGAAATTACATACACACAATTTTCAAGATTTTGCTACTTGCTGAACATAAATTTTCAAATATATTTATTTAAAAAGAAAATCGTGTTAGTACACCATTTTTAACGCGAGAACGACTGGGCCAATTTTTATGATCTTTGTTTAGTTGAATTTGTCTCCTCCCCGAATAGCAGAAATATTCACGAATGAATAAAATCTATGAATAAAATTCATTTTCTCATACATTTTGTACTCTGAGGCGGTACGAAGTTGGCCAAGTTGGTACAAAGTAAAGTGAAGCAATAATAGTCAATCTCTTACATAATATATTTGACATTTGACTATAGTGAGTTTTGAATTTTTGCTCCCATTTGACCACAAACTCTGCTTGTTTTTAGATTAGTTCACCTCTCGCAAGATATGCTTGAAGATGAACGACACGAGGTTGTATTTGGCGACATCGAAACCGCACTGCACTATAGTATCGGCGCAGTAAGTGGACATCGGCGCCACACACGTGTTATACAAAAGCAACGCAACCATCCACTTCGGCGTGTGACCACCGCCATTAACGTTCCCCTTCGACACTCTAGATGGCGCTACTGTTGTGTTCCTTCGTGACGTCACATCGCACAGTGTCGTTCGTGGCCATTCGATTTTTGAAGGCGATAACAATCTATACAATCACATGCTATTATTCCTATATAAATAGAGAGGCCCGTGAGGCGTATATAAGTTTCAATAAAGCGACACTTACTTGCCGTCGAAGTACGAAGTTGTCGGTGAACTGTCGCTCAGTAGTTGCGAATTCAAGGGCTGAAAAGATTCACAGTTCACATATTAGTTGTTTGTGTTGCACCTTGTATTGCACGTTAAATATAAGCTTATGAGTCTCTAGCTGTTGCCCGCGACTTCGTCCGCGTTGAAAATTCCTACTATCCGTCTTACTTTCTACTAATTCTTCCTAGTAATATTATAAATGCGAAATTTTGTGAGGATGTTTAGGTGTTTGTTACTCTATCACGCAAAACGGCTTATGAATATTTTTTTGCGATTTGTGTGAATTTTGCATTTTTAAACATTTCGAGAGTGGTGCTAATTTTGCATTTTGTACATTTTGAGGGTGGTGGTGTTTTTGCTTCTTGTACATTTTGCTCTGAACCTCTATTCTCCATGGCCATATGAGGTGACAACTTACATGGTTCTCGGTGTCGTCGCTGTCGGACGAGTGGGGCGTGCGACGTCGGTTGCGGCAGAGGTCCCGCTGGCAGCGACAGGTGGCGCCGCAGCCGAGGCCGGCCTTCACGCAGCCGCAGATCTTGGAGGAGCAACTGCCGCGACAGCTGCAGTGCGGCGCTCCGTCGTTGCCTCGCTTCACCGCCCGCCCGCTGCCGCCGTTCGAGTCTTCGTTTGTCGTGAAGTTCATCGTCAACCGCGACCGGTGCGCCTGAATCACAAACATTAAGTCAAAATCAACTGACTATTTGACAGCTGTAAAGTAGAGTCCACGCTAAAAACAGGTATCAGCCAATTAGCGAGAACGCCGGAACCAACTTCAGAGGTTGATAGTTGTTTGGTACGAACTGTAAGTACAGGCAGAAAAGTGTGAGAGAGACGAAGCGATCGTGCGGCCAGTAGTTGTTTTTCTCTAGAATTTTGATTAGGCATCGATCTACAAGAAAGAGAGGAAAGAGAAAGGCAATGGCTGCACGATCGCTCTCTCCCTTTCTAGAGAGTGGTCAATTTCATGCGAGTATCTCTCAGTCCAATCTCTAAAATACGGATTTTATTTAAACTGAATTATAAAAATTGTGATACAAAAAAAAGAATTTAATTGTCAACCTGTATCCTCTTGGAGAAAGGAGTGGCCCTCCAGTCTGGGTCATTCTCGACATCGTCCTCGTCAATCGGCTCAACGTCGTCCAACTCTTTGAACAAGGTTACAATGCTCTTATCGGACGGACGCTTCGATTGCCTTTTACTCGCGTTGCGCAATTGCTCCAACTCTTCTGCCAACTTTTTCTGTTCAATGAAGAGGAGATCAATCAGTTTTAGAATGGAGATCAGATTTTAGGTTGAAACTTGTACCATTAGGTAAGAAGAAATTATAGATTTTACTTTGAAAGTATTAAAAAATTCTTTTTAATTTACGAGTGTTACACGTTATACGTTAACACGTTTACAAAACCTGAATAGTCACAGGAAATTACTAAAATCTAAAAAGCACTTTTATTACCAAATTCTCGAGTGTAAGTTAAAAAAAAAAAGGTTTTTTAGGTTTCCTTTTCATCTGTCCAGTCGATAGAGGCGCGTCATGAGATAGTATACGTACATTATCCGCTTCACAGTTGAGCAGCCTGTTCTGTTGTTCCTGAATGACGTTCTGCAAGTGCTGACAAGCGGACCCTCGACCGGAGCCTTCCACGGTGCCTCTCTGTAGCGCCACAATCGCCGTCAACTACAAACCACAGTTACATGTCAATATTAAAAACTATCTTTATTATATTATATAATGTCTGTCTTTATGGTCGCTATTTCCTCCTAAATCACGCAACGGATTTTGATGCGTGGTTTAGGATTTCAACCTACAAGTTTTTATGTAAATAGAAAAAAAAAATTGAGATAACTTGGCAGGACAGTTGATGTAGGCACACATTTACTAGTAACCACGTAAATAATTCTGAAAACGAATATGATGAGGATTTTTTGTTGATATTAAAAGAAAAAGTTACTCACATCCTGTTCGTACTGCAGCTTATTATTGGCAAGTAGTCTTTCGTATTCCGCTTTGCTATTTTCATACTCCAAAACGAGTCTTTCGTGAGCCTCTTTAATCTCTTCATACTTGGCCTGGTAGCCCTTTTCACCCTGAGTCTGAAGCTCACGCTTGGAGTCTACGAGCAATTCGAAGAGATGCTTCAACGCGAATTTCGCCTCCAGCATCGATTGGACAATGTCCCATTGCGTGCGCGCCTTGTTCTCTGTGAAGTGCAATTTTTTATTATGTATTAAAGATGTCTAATCCAGCGTTAGGAAAGCTCAGAGGCATCTTCTCCTTCAAAATTCCTCAGCGCTTTAAAAGTTTTCGACCAATGTGTGATGCCAGTGATGACATATGGCGCTGAAACGAGGTCTCCAACAACTCCCCCTTAATAATAATGGTTTTCGATTGCAAAAATTCATGATCATCGGTTGAGTAGTTCAGAGTTACTTTCACATTTATAATGTTATGATATGGATACCTTGATCAGCAGTCATGATTTTCTGCTGCAAGTCAGCCATCTGCGCTTTCCTCATCGCCAGGTCGTCCTCGAGCTCTGCGATTTTGTTCCGGTTCGCTTCACAGTCCGTTGAGTTCCGCAAATGTTCGATTTGTTCCGTTATGAACGCTCTGAAAATTATTGAACACCTTAAGGATACCACCTTAATTAACCTTAATTCCATGTTCCCCATACAAAGGCAAAATTTGCTCATTAGATAATAATTGTATTTTAATTCTTTGTAAAGTATTTGCGTTTCTTATTATTTTCAGTAATGCTCATATGTTTTTGGGTGTGTTTTTTATGTGTATCCAAAGGGTACCAGAACTTAAGGCGTCTGCCCTCAATGTTCAAGTACGCAAACTAAGCGAGTTCCACTTGCCACGAGATCTCCGTCGTTGCTCCACGCGAGTACATTCGTTTCACAACTGTATGGATTGTAAAACTATGACTGTACCCACCTGTATTCCATTAGCTCCTCCAGAGACTTCTCAGCTTCGACAATGCTCAGATGCACTTCGAGCTCTTGTTCGATGTACTGATTAATGGCGTCGGCCTTCACAGTTCCTTTGGCGTTTCGTTTCATCTGCGATTGTTTCTGTCTGTCTAGAGCGTCCTGAAAGTCATTAAAGCATTAAGATTACACTTACAGTAGTCAGGTGAGCGTCTATCTGTCGCCGAATCGCACATCTAGTATAATATGAACGCATACCTTGAGGCGCTTGTTGACGGCGACGGCCGCCTCCATCTTGCGCTTGAGCACGGTCTGCTGCTTGGCGTGCAGCGACTCCATCTTGGCCATGGCGCCGGCCCGCTTGCGGTCGGCGTTGCGCAGGCGCACCATCGCGCGCTCGTTGTCCGCTTTCCACTTGCGGAACTTCTCGCTCTCCTCGCGCATCTGCTTTATTATGCGCACCTGGACGCAACAAAAACATGGAAGATGCAGGTGCCATTGAAACGATGTCTTCACTTTAAGAAAAATACTCAACTGCTTGCCTGATTAAAACAATTAATAATGACCAATTATATCCATAATATCGAATTGGTCTTTCCGGAAACTGTTTGTTACCTTGTTGACTTTCATGGCCTGAAGTTCGGCGTTGAGCATCGCAATCTTGGCTTCGTTCTTTTCCTTGGTCTTGATAATGTTCGCCTGCTGTTGACATTTCTTCTTGAGGCTCGATATCTCCTGTTCGAGCGCCGACACCTTTGTGCGTCTCTCTTCGTGCGACGGGTCCTTTACCTACGGAATGCCATCAATATTTTCTGTTACTATAGATATTTGATCATTTCGATTAAAAAGACCTGTTGCTTTGATCTATTTATTGTTTTATGTTATTAAATACATAATCTATTTTGAGTTATTTCCACTTATCGAACAATATTATTATTTTATTGTTTACTAAATTTTGTCTGTGGTATAATTTTTTGTTTTAATTTAATATTGTCTGAGAAGTTCGGTTATAACGACCGATCGGTTGCAACAACTAAATGGCAAGTTCCCTGCCACATCTCTATAACGAATTAATATTGCTATCTATAACGAATTAACGACTATCCGTTTATTACTGCCAACTTTTGTGGCCCCTTTAAGGTCGTTATAACCGATTTTCACTGCAGTTTTGTTTCAAGTTATGACTTAATGTTAATCAATTACTTACCTTTGTCTGCTTCAGCTGCTGCAGCAGTTCATCTCTCTCCTTCTCCAGGTCCGAGATTTTGGCCTCGTTCTCCTTGAGGTTGTTGTGACTGTCCAGCATGTCCTTGTTGTTGGCGAGAATCGCTTGCACCACCGACGCCTTTATGGCCATCGCGCGATTCAACTCCTGCAGTTCTTGGTTGAGAGCCACCTACCAATAAACAGAAAAAGTATACACATTTACTAAATTTCCTTTTATTTTTCATGTCTGATATACACGCCTTCAATAATAGGCGAACAGGCTAAATTTAAGCAAAAATGTTTTATTTTTAGTCACAAGTATCTCAAAAATATATTTTATAACAGAATTTTTTAATTTAATATACAATTTTAGATCTAAAATATAACACATATTATTAGGATTTCTTAGAAAAAAACATACTTATACTTAATTAATTATATATAATTTTAAAGAGAGCACAGCTACTACAATGTAAATGAGGTATACCTGTCCAATAGCTCTCTTCTCTTCCTCCATCACAACTTGATCTTCACTCAGCGAAACATCATCGTCCATCTTATCATTGTCACCGCCCTCCTTAACAAACGACAGCTTGATCTCGTGATCGATCAATTCCTCGTTGGTCTTCAAATTCATCGTCTGCAAATCCTCCAAACGTGTCTTTATTTCTTTCAAATAATCGACCACGTTCGTCTTTTTCGAATCGTCGTCGACATTGTTGCTCGCGTTCAATGTGTCTATTGTCTGATTGCACTGTTCAGTCAACTCGTTCAATTTCCTTTCTATCTTGTCTTTGGCGGCTTCGGCCAATAGCGCCTTTTCGCACAGATTCGTGTTTTCAATGAGCATATTGCCGAGATGCTCGGTCACTTGTTTGTACTTCTTCATCAATTCGGAATATTTCGAACGCTCCTTTTCGAGTTGCTCTTCGAGTTCTGCGTTGTTCTGTTCGCTCGGAGATGGTAGTTTGCCAAGCAATTGCATTCTCAGTTCATTAATTACGTTGCGCAATCTAACAAGTGAAAACAAACTGTTTAAACAACACGTACACACGTATATTGCAAATCAGCAAGTTGAAGTGGCAGTGGGCAAGACACATAGGCGATGTCACGGACCGGCAAGCCCAGCGTAGGATGTCCACCCCGTCTGTCCACCTAGACGATCTGATGTCTATTGTCAAATTATTGGGAAGACCATTGGACGTCTTTCGGCAGACGGGCCGACGGTCCACTTGATGGCAAGTGGCTACCGTCGCCTTTAACACAAGCAACGTTTGCGAGATGCTGCAAGTACGCTGCCGATTACAGTAGGGTTAAGGATAAGAGGGTAATGGGCTCTGGCATCCCTCACTCGCTCACCGAAACACAACAGCACATGTGCTGTTACTTCACTGTGGTCATCGGTAAGATGATGTTTACGGCTGAGATGATTGGTGGTGATTGGAGGCTGATTGTATACCTGAGGATTTCGGCAGCCTTGGCGTCCTGGTTGATGACGGGCTTGTTGCGAATGCGACGCGCGCGATCCGCATAGCGAAGAGTCGACACGGTCTCGTCCAAGTTGTAATCGGCTGGACTCACGCACGCCACCATCAGAGTCAGCGAGTTGCCGCCCAAACTGTCTGCCAAAACAATAAATCAATAGTCTTACTAAAAGCTAGTTCGCAACTTAAGTCGAGTGGCAAGTAAATTAGTAACTGAACGTGTCTGAACACCAAAAAATTTATTATATTCAGTTTTTTTTTTAAATAGTTATTCTGCTATTGTTGCGGAGACAATATATTCAACAAATCAAAGAACATAAAAATCGATCAAGCCGTTCTCGAGTTATGAATGGTGTGACTTTTTGTTTTATATAAGTACTAACGACAGCTCTCGGCTTCGCACGGGTGCAATTTCATTCTGCAATTTCATCTTGCTACGTAAGATATAAAAATTAAAAATAGTCTTTCAAAATTTGGAATTGGTAACGAGTGTGGTGTTGGTGATACCTTGCAACAATCTCGTCAGTTTGCTGTCCCTGTAACTGATGAAGCTCCTGTTGGTTCCATCTCCGAGTGCAGAGATGACATTTCCCAGAGCGAGCAGACCCTGATTAATCTTGACACCCTCCCTGAGCCTTTCTCCGCTCGCTTTGGTCTTCTTTATCCTCTCCGAACCGGCCAGATCCACCAGGTGAAACTTTGATGTGGTCGCCATGTTTCTGAATAGTTGTCATTGGTCTAATTAAATACCTACATTAAATACATTTGTAACATCCGATGATATTTATAAGCTGAATTAAGGGATACCATTTTTACTGCTTTAGGTACATTTCTGTACATGTCTGTCGAGAACTCTGAACTGTTTTGTATAAACATCAAAGTCAATTATATTGATATTTGATAGTGTAATGTGTAGTGTAAGTTGATAAATATTGAAATTTATTTGTTGACCGTGTAGTAGTGGTTACATTGTTGTCAAACAATGTAACCACTACTAAAAATACTACTTTTTTTTTCAAGAACAAAGTGCATATTTACTTGTCAGTCCGGCTTTCCTTGTATATGACGATGGTGAAGACGGCGTGGCTTCGACTGGAGGCTTGATTCATAGCGGTGGAACCAGTCACTCGACCAGACGAGCCTTGCTCCAACACCCTCATAGTCTCCATGGTGGACGACACGGGCAACTCCGAAATGCCTGCAATCATCACCATGCTAAGCGACAATGGACCCACTAACATACATCTTTATAATAGCAACAAGCGGCCCTGGCTTCGCAAAAATGCATTATTATTATTTTGCAAATTATGTATATCCAAAAACCCTGCTCATTGATCACTAATTCAATTTTAATGTTAAGCTCGACAGACAGGCTGACGTTCCACTTGATTGTGTTTCTCACTTTCACGGTGGTCTTCTGCAAGGTGGTTACTGCCGCCAGACGGGCTGCTCAAATGGCTGCGAAAGGCCGTCTGGATTTAGAAAGTAGGGCACTACTTTCTAAATCCAGACCAGAGATAACTTTGAAAAGTTCATTTCCAAAGTTGACCATGCCGGGAATCGAACGTGGTACCACATCCCCGGTTTACTAAAGTTCTTATTTGGCTGAAGCATGTTCAATTAATTACAGGGTCTTCTTAAATTTTGCACTTAGCTTTCAGGTAACACTTGAAGCTATAATAATTTCCTATTACTTAACAACTGTTTGACTAGCTTCCTATGTAGTCACATGAATTCAGATGTTCAAGGCTTAAACACATGGCTTAAAAGTGAAATAACTAATTACTAATTAAATGATAACAATTTTTAATTACCTGTAGCATAAAGCAAAAACAATCAGTATTACCTGGTAAAACCACCCCCTTATTTACATCTTCTCTAATCTCAATAATACTGTGACCCCTCTCCTTTCCCGACAACAAATCGTAGCATTGCTCCTGGTAAAGCTCCATGAATGAAACTGTCACCTTAAATATAAACTTGTCTTCGTGCTCTTCAATGTAATCAAATATGTCTGCCACGGCTTGTGGTATAACACCTGTAAAAACAAAACCCACAAATTAATACCTCAATTATTAAGACACTATTCTTTCACATTTTCTTTTATTCTCAGTACAGTCAACAACAAAAAAAACTGACACGTCCAATTGAAATAAGAGATGGTCAGATGACATAAAAAGGATTGGCAAACCACTATGGATGAGATTGGCTCGAAACTAAATGGAATGGAAAAAGTTAGACGAGGCCTATGTGTTGGTGTTCCACTCTCATATGGAACCGGACTGATTTGCACCATTTACTTATGTTTAACACTAAACTTGTAAATCAGCAAACAAAGGCTATTTATTTATTTATTTTATTTATACTGACGACCTATTGCATGACTGTTGCCTTAATACTGTCTCAAAAATCCCAACTTTGATTCCCAGCATTGTTAACTTTGGAAACAATCTTTCAAAGTTGGCTCTGGTCTAAATTTGGAAAGTAGTGATATACCGTCTGAGAGCAGTAATCACCCTCTTACTTCAGTGAAATAGCAATGTTGCTGTTGTGTTTCTGCAAGTGAGTTACCGATGCCAGTGTCCATTTCTCTATCCCTTTCCAATTGTAAACAAATCTAATCTCCATATTAAATACGACAAAATAATATACCTCTTACCTAATTTAGTAGAATCACCATGAGATCCAGAATAATTTGTTCCCATTGTAAAGGTCTTACCAGAACCAGTTTGTCCGTATGCTAAAATGGTTACATTGTATCCTGAAAAGAGTAATAAAGTGTTTTTAAAGCAGACAGCAAGCAGAAAAAGTCCAGAAAATGCAGAATATTTTAATACAAATTAAATTTTAATATGTTCAACAAGGCCACTGCAAAATATTGCAAAGCCCATTGGATGAACGGTTAGGGTGCTTGCCTTAACACTCTATCTCAGGGGTTCCAGGTTTAATTCCCCAATTGGGTCATTTTCAAAGTTGGCACTCTGCAAGAGTTGGATCTGGAAAACAGTGGCAGGACACACTGCATTTTGCATTCATTTGAGCAGTCCATTTGGCAGCAGTAACCACCCCCTTACAAAAGACCACCCTGACATAACAGCATTAGTGTACTATTGTGTTCCAGTGAGTTGAGTGTTCGGCATCCCTTGAAGTTAGAGCCCATATACCTATCCCTGCCGAATCTCCTATGCTTAATTCTACTATAGTTGGCTGTTCATTTGCAGCACCTGTTGTATTACTTGTGTTAACCACCTACCATCAAATGGACCGTCAGCCTGATTGTCAATATTAACAAAAAATAAATAAAAAATATGTGTAATACACAATAAATTCAAGTTAATTTTCTAAAGACATTGAGGTTTCTTTTAGATCTTTTTATTCACTTATCAAAATATATTTAATTGTTCACATTATTGAATTAATTTTTTAAACCAAAAACATAATTACCTTGAAAGAGTTTTTCAATGAGGCCTTTGACAGCTGTGTCATAAAATTCCTGCTGAGTTATATGCTGAGGAAACACATAGTTATATGTAAACGCTAGATCTCTAATCTGAACCTGAGGGCAATCTGGAATAATATCAATGCACTCCTCACACCCTCTCTCTATCTCCAGCTGCATGAGAGGTCTTATGCGAAGAGCTACTTGTACTGTGTCTATAGTATTCTTCTCACTTTCCACCATTTTGAATATGTTTTTCAAAATAAATCAAATAAAAATATTGCTAAATCTTCTATATCGTTAATAGAAAGATTTCATTACCCTATTTTATAATCAACCATAGAACGATCAATTTTTTATCATTCTTTCAAATGACATTTAAATTTTCCTTTTAGACCAGTCATTTGTTCCAATTTATAAACCTGAAAAGAGGTTTATATGTTAGTACAAAAAAGTATTATTAAAATATACATTCTAACTTAGAATAATAACATACCGCATGTTCCACAACTTATAAATCAGTAAAATAGGACTTAAAATAATTTTTAACGAAACAACAGATTCAAACATGAACCAATGAAGTAAATTGTCCGTTGAATTGAATTGACATAAGTTTTAAATTTAAAATTGACCTTAAACCACAGAACAAATAAATTATTATTATTATCTTCCGTAGTTATCTTCTAGTGGCAATTTCTGGTCTGCTAGAGTACCAGTATCACTTCGTCCATTGCTGAAATATTGTGATCGCCACGTAAACTAAAGCTCTCTACCTATACCTACCGCGTTTAGAAACTGTAGTACTTTTTTGATAGAGGCATTCCTCACATCTTCACAAGCCATTGTGTGGCTTCTTAGGATGTGACTGCGCTTGTGCATCAAGGGGCCACACTCGCACAGGATATGCATTGGTGTTTCTTCAGCCTCATGGCAGAAGCGACACTCTCCTGTACTGGTGAGACCCATTATTTTGAGGTGCCTATTGAGGCGGCAGTGCCCCGTTAATGCCCTCGTTAGCAGCAGATTGCTCCTACTAAGCGACATAGCCTGGTTCGTCACGTTTCGACTGTAGGCTTTTAGGAGCGCTTTGGAATGGTTCAGACCTGGCAAGTTAGTCCAGCGTTTGTAAGATAACAAATAAATTAAGTGTTTTTTTACGTAGGGTTTTTATTGTTTGTCTGTGTCCTAGACCCTAGTACATATATGTATAATAGTAGTCTGTTTAGTGCACAACCTACCAAATCACATAAAAAGAGTTCACTTAAACAAAAAAAGTCCTTCAGGCAAGACGCTGCAAAATGTGTCCTAAAGAATATAACTACTCTCTAGCGAGAGATCTTTCCTATAATCTTCTGTAGCTATTTCCTCTTTTTAATGGAGCCAATTCTAGTTCACATTTAAACCACAAGACTAAATAATTATTAATTACAGCTGTCCCTACAGACTAGTAATATCCTAATAATAATAATGATTAATGATACTTCATTCATGCCTCTGTGTCATTGGCTACTGGATTTAAAAAAAAGGATCTTTCTTTGTTTAGTTTATTTATTGACACTTGACAGCGCGCGCATTATTTGTCAAATGAAGTGATTTTATAATTTGTTTTTCATTTTTTCTTCCTTTTAAATTCTAAACTCAAATTCGAGGCATTTGCCAGTATCGACCAACTTCTTTTTTTACTAACATTACTAAAGTTACATGAGTGGTTTCTTGTTATTATTGCCAGACACAACTATGTAATAATGTAAAACATGTATTACGCCTATGTGATTTGCGGATACTCGGAAGTTTCGGTAAACTATCGCCGTCTGTAATATATGTATTATAATTTGTTGAGTTGAATAGTAACAATGAAAAATTCACTTGGAGCCAGTCCTAAAGCTAAACGTGATGTTCTTACGACGAAATCAGGTCGAGTAGTCAAGGCTAATAGCAAATATGCTTCTAGCATTATAACCAAGTGTCAACCTTCAACGGAAAAGGTAAATGTTAAAAACAAACCACAAAACAAATTAAATCAGAGTCCAAAAATAAGTACGTTGAAATCAACTGTAAAGTCAACAATTACAAAAAAGAAACCTACAAATGCAAAGGCTAAGGACAATTTTCCTAAAACAAGAAAATCTGCAAGAACTGAAGTTCATGAAGAAAAATCACGGTTACCTAGTCCTAAAGATAAAAGTGTCGGTGTTGCAACAAGGTCTGGGCGAGTATGTAAGACTAATCTCTCATCTGATTCTAGTAATGTCTCCAAATGTCAAACTACAGGGAAGAAACCTGTAAAAGAAATTAAAAATAATCAAAATACAAAAACAAATAAAGAAACTGTAAGCCCTATAGTTTCTGAAAAGAAACCCGTTTATGCACAGGCTTCTGTGAATTTATTTGAAGATAAAAACATGGTCAGAACTGGAGATATTTATGATATGGTTTTTGATCCTGATGAGGAAGAACCTCTGCCACAAAATAAGAAAAAGAAAAGGAGAGTGATAAGGAAGAAACCGAATACACCGAAACCTTTCTTTGTCTTAAACAATTATGAGAAAAATATTTCTAAGGCTCTGACCAGCTTGAAGAAAATAGTTTCCAAAAAGGAGTCATTGAGCCCTATAGCTGAGATGGTAAAAGTGCCAGATAAACAGCAGAGTGTTAATTTGAAACAGAATACTCCTGTAAACACGGAAACTAAATTAAACTGTAATCACCAAGCTAAAGACCCATTTTCCATTAACCCAAAAACTACAACCACATGTAATCAATCTAAACCTAATATTGTGACAAATAATTTATCTGGGTATAAAGACATAAGCAGTTATTACTCGAAACCTGTATCCATATTATGTAATCAATCTGAACCTGATATTGTAACAAATGTCTCTGGGTACAAAGACATAAGCAGTAATAACCCAAAAACTGTAACCTGTAATGAAGCCAATACCAACATTGTAACAAACAATGTCTCCAAGGATAAAGAGACAAGCAACAATAGCACAAAAACACTAGGAGAATATAATTCAATTCGTGTCGAGGATATTGTAGCAGATTTTGAACCTTTACCAGAATGCAATGATGATAATTTGGATGAAATAGATTATTCACCAGTACATACTCCATTGCGACCATCGACACCACATAATGGACAAAATGTTTCAATAAATAATCATAGAGATCCTTTGAATCTTCTAAATGAAGGTAGCTTCTTTAATGAACAGCCAGTAGCCAACAGCAGTATGATTTCCAATAGAGACCCTGAGGCTAGTCCTTGGAGAGCAGAATTTAAGAAATTGCCCATAAAATGGCCAGTCAATACATATGTTAAACCTGATATGACACCAGCATTTGAAAGTTCTTACATAGACTTGGATGTTAGTAAGAAAAAACATGTATACACAAGTATGGTGCCTATAAATAATGAAACATCTCCAGCAAAAAGTACTAGCAATAAAGAGAACGATACATGTTTTGGCTTTGATGATACAGAAGAAAATCAAGAAAACATATCTCCAGTTAAATGTAAACCAAAAAAGAAGGTTACAAGGTCTCAAGCTAGACTCGTATTAAGAGATATAAATACTAAGGAGGGTCCGACTAGAGCAGTTTTGGTTAGCAAACCCAAGTTTACACCGAGTTCAGAGCTTGTGAACAAGCTTTTCGAAGAGATTAATTTTGGTGCTACAGCACCAGATTTCCCTCCTGAAGGGCAGGATAAACAAATAGAAAACACAAATGTTTCCAATCTACCAATGCAGGAGGAAGATTCTCAATCAATACATTTGTTTGAAGATCTGGAAGTAACACACCATTTAAAGGTAAGCTCTAAGTTTGTAATTAATTTCAATTGACTGATCTTGTTTAGAATATCTATATAAATAAAAATCAATTGCCAATGTTTGTTAGTATGCCATGTTTGTTTAATACTTAAGACAAGTATGTTTAGACACACTATAGTTCCCTATGAGCTCAACTGTAGATATAAATCCCAAATTCATAATATTGATTATTTAGAATGTTTGGGTACTGACATTTGCAATTTTCAGTTTTATTGACCCAAGAATTTAAGGAAATTTGATATGTATACAGCTTGAACCCTGACGAATGACATGTAGAGTCTAAGGAATAAAAGTTTTTAATTTATCATTTTAGTGAAGTCTTGTTATGTGTTAATGTCGGTGTTTTTAGAATACCTATAAACTCTATTAACATTATATTAAAAATTCTAATAGTTCTTAAAATAACATACTCTTCGCCAATGTTTTATACTTCATATAAGACATTAAATTATCCTTTACCAACTTTAATATTTAATTTTTTATTTAAACATTTTCAGCCAACAAGGAAGAGTTATGGTAAAGCCAAAAGAGTGGCATTCAGAGACGAGTCATCATCAGACAGTGACGACGAGGCGGTTCAGCCAGAACAAGCTGACGAGAGTGATGAGGATGACTTTGGACAGTTTGCCGCAGACTTATCCTATGTACCACCTGCTAATAGGCCAAAAAGGACAAAAAGGAAAACTAAAAAGAGGACTAAGAAAGAGGTAAAAATGCTTTCATTTCGAGGTTCACGCTTTATTGTCGTTTAGGTCAAGTCATCTCGTATTGTGTTACCAAAAATAAGTAGGGTGCACCGGGTTTATTGCAACTGTGGGGTAATTGCAACTTATTGAATTATCTACATTACAATTTTAATTACAAGCTGCGCCATTTATTGTGTTCATGTTAAATCATTCGCCTCATAAAAAATAACAGATGAAGTTACTGGGACTTCATAAGGCCCAATACTAATGTGTTGATATATGTGTATGTCCCAACACTAATGTAGCTGAAAAAGTTACAATAACCCCGACAATTGGTACAAAAGCTTTTTATACACAAACAAACTCTGACACGATGCTGTAGAGTTAGAGAGTAAAGTCCTGTAAATAGTAACTTTAGCAAGTTTCAATAAACTTTAAACATTATAATTCTTTACTACATACCTACTTAAATTGAATTATTTGCATTTACCCCCCTAATCGGGGGTTAATGCAGCTTTATCTGTCTGAATGGAGAAATTATAGAACTGTTATTTATTTGTTACATTAAACCTTTACTGTCTTATTAATAAAATAACCCTATTCTAAGTTTACAACGAAGTTACGCTTAGAATAGTTAAACTAGGAATAAAGATGTTTCAACCAAGTTTTAATATCCTTATTAAAAAACTTAGATTAGCGACGTTTTAGTAGTACTTAAGTTACACCTCGGTTTAAGGTAGAAAATTGCAACACTGACCTTTCTACCGTTTCTACCATACTAACAAAACGATTTTATTTTTTATTTTTTGACGTTTATGTCAGATTTGATGTCAGTTGACAAAAGTGACATAAACATATCCTCATTTGTTTGTATTGTTCAGTAGATCTTGTGGAAAGTGTATTACACGTTGTGATATTAGTACCAATTTTATTTCGTGTATTGCGCACCATTGTGTATCCACCACCCCTACTATCTCGAATTAAATCATTTTTAATTAAGTCTATTACATAAACTGCAGTAATTTTATTGAACCTATATTTTCCACGAAATGAAATTTCATCGAGCTCTTCAAGCGGATTATTTCGAGTTTTATACAATTTTATTCGTCTAAAATCATAATTATAATTTTGAAATTCTTCTATTTCCCTTATCAGTCTTAAATCATTCAAATAATAGTCTCTTTCCATCTTGTAGCACTTATAAATGGTAAATCAAATCATAAAACAAATAAATAGGTTAGATTGTTCATAAACTGTCACTAAACCTACTAGTTAGTAGGTATAACTTTATTCTATGGTTAAAACTGGGTTTAAGTTATTCTATCCTTAAACCGAGTTTATTAATAAGGGTTTTTACTAAAACTGCTTTAAACCTTGGTGTAAAGTTAAGCGGTATTTAAAACTGGTTTATTAATAAGACGGTTAGTTGGTAACGGTAATAAAATGTATAATAATTGCCCAACTTTTTTAATCTTTCAAAAAACAAATTTGCTTTCAATGTGTGAATTTCTCACGGACAAAATTAGAACCTATTCTTTTTAGTTGCAATAACCCTGGTGCACCTTATCAGGTTTTTTTCTTCTATTTTCAGGATCCAGAAGCTGAAAAATGGGCAGCCGAATTCAATTCTATGTGTAAGGATGTCGACGAATTTCCATTAAATATTGAATGATTATATTTATTTTGTGTAAGCATAATTTACGTTAACATAAAATAAGAAGATTATTTTTTTATTGCAAGCAGCGCTTGGATTCACATATTATTAAGTTATTATAAAAAAAATACTAATTTTTAATTTGAATTGATAGAGAATAATGAACCTTTTTTAAAAAAAAATATTTTAATGGCCTCCTTATTCGAAAACAAAATACATTTTTTTTACTAAACAATAATAAGATATTTATTTCAATAATATTAGATATTTATTTCGAATTTATTAAGTTAACAGCCCAATATAAGTAAGAATAAAGGGGGATTTACATGGGTCGATTTTAAGCCCGTCACAAAAAACGTAGTTATATATTAATATACCGTGCTATAATATATATTATAGTAAGCTACCACATTACACACAGAGACCATGCTATAATATATGTTTCGCCTTCATTTCATTGATGGTCGTAATAATTATGTCTTGCTATACCATAATATGATTAATATGTAATAATATAAATTACGGTATATTTTGGTGGTATATTATAGCTGCGTTTGTGGTCACTCCAATATTTGTATAGAAAATATATCATAATATGTCTTGCAATAAAAATTTTTTCATAACATTTAAAAAATATTAAAAAATTGCCATTACTCATAAACCATAGTATCCACTGTTATAAAAGCATTTTTATAGTGATGATACATTACCTAGAAGCAACAGTACATAATTTGTTTTTTATTTATTTTTTTAAATTGCCTATTTAGTACAAATTTTGGTGTTTTCTTAAAAAAAAAAAAACAATCAGGCATAACTTTTAATATGATCGAGTTAGGGTAGGCCTCAAGAGAGATTTTTTATTGCAAATAACCGCCTCTAGGCCCATGTTTCGTTTGATCCACGAGTTTTGAACCACCCTGTATATTATAGCTACGCGTGTGGCGGGCTTTAGTCACCAGCTGCATGCGACCGGCCAAAAGTCGGATGCTGGTCTGTTTTGAGGCTTGAGACTTTAGTCACCTGTGGCTTAGCCGAACATTTAGTCGGTCGATTTTTATCGTGCGGTTATAGTAAACCGTGTAAATTCCCCTTTAATGGTATTTTATCATGTAATGATTATTTTATAATTTTAATATTTGAATCATGGGATAAGTTTATTTTTGTTGCCATTTTAAAATTGTGGCCATTTTGTTTGTAAGTTACAAAAGTGTCATATTCCATAAATGTATAAGAGTATCTAGTGCATTTAAATTTAGCAAAATATCGTATATAGTTTGACACATACAGAGCAGATTGTAATATAAAACAATGTACCTAATATGTAAGTTATAAACATATATTATTTTAATTGTCCTAAATGGTTAAATTTAGTTTAAAGCGTAAAAAATCTCATTACTTATTTTTATCTTATTTCTTATGGCATTTCTTTTTCTTGGTTGTAATATATGTATTCATATTGGAAACATATGAAAAAATTACACATTAGAATATCATTACACTAATTTTTAAGTTATTGTTTTCAAAGCAAATGTTTTAACTCTTTGGTTTTGAATATCTGTCTTAACATTATCTTAAGAGTAACTTATATCTGAAACTTTTTCAATTTAACTATTAATCATAATATCAGTCATAGGTCGTCCACTGCTAGACTTAGGCCTCCGATAATTTTGAATAAAGTTGACACAAATAGAATTTGTCGTAAAAATCACCTGAGGCGTTTAAAATTGGAAATAAAAACAAATTGCATTAAATACTATTTTAATTTTGCTTACATTCAGATACGGTATATATATATGCTACCACCTATCATATATTTTAATTGTTAACATATCGCTGCTTAAATTCAAAAGTACCACAAATTTTTACAGAGAGCTAATCCAAATAAATATGTTTTGTCTATTTTTTCCTTATTATATATATCAAATATATGCATAATATACATAGTTAGAAGCGTATTTTTAACTAGCATTAAATGTTTTAAGTACTTATATAATAAACTGAATACTAGAGGAGATATAAGCATATGTTACTTTTGAATATAAAAAAAAATCAACTAAATATGGAATAAAACAACCATAAGTCGGAAGGATTGTGGTTGTATTTTTGCAATAAAAACTTTTTGGATTTTTTTGATTTGTGGTGCTTTTGAATTTAAGCAGCGATGTACTTAATCTTATTCGTTGCTACGAATATATACTAATACGAACGAAGTTTTTTGAAATTATTGGTGGCGTACAGGTACACTCTTTACAGAAAAATATTGTTCAGTGCCTCTGCTCTTTATATCAGTTGACTTGCGACAAACTAGCTTTTTTTTTTACTATAAGGTTACTTCTATGCTTTGTATGTGCATAAAATTTCAGTTTATTTATTTCTACAAATTTAAGCAAATTCTATACGATGTCTATCGCTCGTCACACAAACTGTTACTAAGAGGCAGTTTGACCTAACATTGACTTAATATTTTGTCGTTTTGCATTACAAACTGAGGTCAAGTACTAAAAATGTGCTATTTTCAGAAGACAATTTATACGAATCTTTCAAATTAATTCATACAAAAAGTTGTACAAATAAGTTCATAATTATACAGAGACAGCATTTAATTGCCCCTTTATTCGAATAGGAAAGAGTACTTAATAACAATTTATTGCACTTTTCCCAATCTCACTTTTTTTTCTACTTAAGAAGAATTATCTTAACATTTTTAATTTAACATTAAGCAATTATTTTATTAATTATAAAATTAAAAACATAATTTGTTATATTTTAAATTAATATTCTATTATTATGTCGTAAGTAATATTTTAATTTCATTGTAATTATGGAAAATTATTTTGCTTAACTAATGTTTGATTGTGATCTAAAGATTTTAATGCAATAAATATTTTAAGGTTTAAGGTTTGATCTTTGTTTTTCTACTTAAAGGTGTATTTTTTTGTAAAAGAGAACAGCTTTGTTTATTCCGAATATTCTCCCGAATTGATATACTACTTAAGAGGGCACTTTCTAACTCATAGTTATTGGTCCTAGCATAGAGTAAATAGTAGTTATACTGGTTAAGTATTGTACTATTTACTCCATGATCCTAGCAATACATAAAAAACATGACATTTCTGTGACATAATATGAATGTTTGCATATTCATATTCCTAAAAAGGGAACTGTTTCTGTATTTTGAAAACGTCTCTTTAGTTAGCTTAATATTTTTGCCTGAAGTTCAGAGCCTAATTATATCTGAAACGTCTGATGGGTTTTCCGAGTTGGCTAATGCAATGACCATTGGTCATACAATAAATTACCGGAATTATGGATGAGGCTATGTACTTGATACATAATTCTATCCCGATATTTCTTTAGTCAGTTTTAGCATAGAGAAAATAGTACTTTAACCAGTAGTTTTAGCTGCCATCTCTTTACCACTTAACATAGCAGGAGCAAGCAGAACTTTGTAGTAAAATAGTTCCTATGTAATCACAGCACAATAAAAGGTTCAAGCATGGATTTCTTACGCTTCCGATAATCGATATTAAATTTTCTTTAAGGGATAAAATGAAAATTGCGATGTGATTTTTATTATCCAAGGTCAATCGCAGTCTTCTTTCTTTGGTGACGTAGTGTCATTGAAATCTTGTAGATGTCGCTTATTGCCATATGTAAAATTTCAAATCAAATTTCACTTAACAGATGTCGCCGCACCTGGAGGTTATAACGCGCTATCGTTACGTTTCCGCGTTTTGGGGACTACCGCGACCTAACAATAGTTGGTTATCGCTTCTCGGCCTTTTGGCTAAGATCAAAGTGTAGTATCTGTTCTTTTCAGCTTAATATCTGAAAGTTCCCTCATTGAGGGACCAGTATATTAAACTGATTTTTGTAACCAGACGGGATGTTCGGGGCTCGCTCCACTCCCGTCACGGGTCGACCCGGCATTGCAGTGCCGCCGGGATTGGCCCACAAAAATCCATTTAAAATACCGGAAAGATGGAAAAAGAAATACCGCCGATCGACTGAACCAAGCCGCCGCGCCGCCAGCCATCCCGATTCCTGATTGATACATTGAAGCTCGCTCGTTCGGTTCCGGGCGGGAGGACAATGTTTTTCTTCAATGTTCAGTCCAGTTTAGTGTTGGGTAGGACACGACATGAAAAAGAGTTTGTAAGAGTAGCCTCTTTTTTCAACTGAGCCAGTACAATGTCCCACTTCAAATGACGCGAGGCGTACATAGCGTATTAGTATAGTTTACTTACCGCGACCACAGAGTGCCTTGCCTACAAGTTTGTGGGTACTCACTCTGTGACGCGAACGCGACGACCGCGACATAAAATTTGAAGTAGTACATTTTGAAATGTTGAGCTACTCTTACATTTTGACGTCATGTATGGGACAAATGTACCGCCTCTTGTATGTCCTACTCAACACTAGTCCAGTTCAATCAATCTGTTCACAATTTCCCATGACTTGACTGAACCACTGTCCAATCGTCCAACCCAAATGGTTCGAGCGACTTCAGTTCCAGCGAGTAGTCTAGTGTGGTAATAGTAACTCGTTTTATGTAATTTTTTTCGGGATTATGAATTTCTATTTTATCTAACAGATGGCGACAGTATTGTTTCTAGTTATTTGTTCATAGCTTGCTATAGTCAAGCTATAGTCTAGGCACAGTCATCATCATCATCATTTCAGCCGCAGGACGTCCACTGCTGGACATAGGCCTCCCCCATAACTCTCCAATAGGACCGGTCAGAAGCAAACTGGATCCACCGTTGACCCGCGGCCTTAATTAGGTCGTCTGTCCACCTTGTGGGTGGACGTCCTACGCTGCGCTTGCTGGTACGTGGCCTCCACTCGAGAACCTTCCGGCCCCAGCGGCCGTCGGCTCTCCGTACTATATGCCCTGCCCATTGCCACTTCAACTTACTGATCCGCCGGCTTATGTCGGTAACTTTCGTACGTCTACGGATCTCCTCATTTCTGATTCGATCTCGCAGTGTAACCCCGAGCATAGCCCTTTCCATAGCTCGTTGAGCGACATTGAGCTTCCTTACAAGGCCCATAGTTAGAGACCACGTTTCAGCGCCATATGTCATCACCGGCAACACACATTGGTCGAAAACCTTTGTCTTGAGACACTGAGGAATTTTGGACGAGAAGATGTCTCGGAGCTTCCCGAACGCTGCCCATCCGAGCTGGATTCGACGATTGACCTCCCTCTCGAAGTTGGCTCTACCTAACTGGACTGTTTGTCCCAAGTATATGTACTCGTCAACAACTTCGAGAGTTGAGTTTCCAACTGTTACTGGGGTAGGCACAACATGGGCATTAGACATAACTTTCGTCTTGTCCATATTCATCTTAAGGCCCACCCTTTGAGAAACTCGGTTGAGGTCTTCGAGCATCGTGCCGAGGTCTCTCATCGACCCCGCTAAGATCACAATATCATCGGCAAATCGAAGGTGAGTGATATACTCGCCGTTAACGTTGATGCCAAGTCCTTGCCATTCCAGGAGCTTAAATGCATCTTCCAAAGCGGCAGTGAACAGTTTCGGAGAGATTACATCTCCCTGTCTCACACCTCTACGCAATGGAATGGTCTGTGTGCTGTGCTCCTGTACTCGAACCGACATGGTGGCTTTATTGTATAAACACTTCAATACCTCGATATACCGATGATCAATGCGACATCGCTGCAGAGCCTCGAGCACTGCCCATGTTTCGATCGAATCGAAGGCCTTCTCATAGTCCACAAACGCCAGACATAGTGGAAGGTTATACTCTTCGGTTTTCTGTATAACTTGGCGTAACGTATGGATGTGGTCTATGGTACTATAACCTTTGCGAAAACCGGCTTGTTCGGGAGGCTGGAAGTCATCAAATCTGCGCTCTAGACGATTTGCAATAACCCTTGAATACAGCTTGTAAATATGGCTCAGAAGCGTGATGGGTCTATAATTCTTCAATAGGGTTTTATCACCCTTTTTGAAGAACAGCACCACCACGCCCCTGTTCCATGCTTCTGGCGTTATACCGCCGAGTAGGACGGAATTGAAGAGCCGCTGAAGGACTTTAAGTATCGGTTTTCCACCCGCTTTCAGAAGCTCCGACGTGATTCCGTCATCACCGGGTGCCTTGTTATTCCTCAGCTGTTTCAGAGCCATTGCTATCTCATACAGACTGATGTCCGGGATATCCTCGGTGTAGTGTCGGGTTAATTTGGCTCTAGGGTCTTTGGCCGAACTTTCAACAGATTTCGTAATTGAAGTATACAACTGTCCATAGAACTTCTCGACCTCCTTTAGCATGTCCGCTCTAGGCACAGTATTACAATATAATATAGTCTAGGTTGTTCATTAAGTATATTGTAGATGCCGCCACCGGGTATTCTAAGAAAATCATAAATATGCTTGTCATTTTGGATATAGATACGAAAAAAGAATTTTTAATTTATTTCAACGTAAGGCATAAATATATTTATTAAGTTTATTGACGTGTTTTTATTTTTTTAATTAAAAAAGAACCAATAATTACAGGATTAGAAACCGCATAGAAGAATAGTATCTACCGTACATTAATTTATGGTGGATAATTAATAGTATATAATTACATATTACATAGTGTACCTATTATATCTAGTACTACATATGTAGGTATATTAAGAAAACGTAACTGAATTTACGTAGTAAGTAATTGTAAAACGGCATCCGTAGGTCAGCGTCGTGGCGCATGCTACGACTACATGCTTAGCGAAGACCATTTTCGTGCTCCTATAAATTGTTTAATAATTGTTTTATTTTTTATTATATAAAGGTGGCAGACAGGCTGGCGGCTCACTTGATGGTAGGTGGCCACCGTTGCCTATAACAAGCAATCTCACAGGTGCTTCAATTGTGCTGTCGACTGCAGCAGGATTGAGTATAAGGCAAGTGTCGGCAACCTGCGGTTTGCGAGCCACACATACAATATGAACAATAAGTAGTTTACATACAATATGCATAAATATATATTTTTCTTATAAATAAATAGATTAGTTTTTTTTATCAAAAACTTCATATATGCAAGTACTATTTATTGTTGGCAAGAAAAAAATTTGTGGCTCTTTAAAAACTGAAATTTTGTAAATTGTATTTTTTAACTCTTCCGACTCAAAAGGTTGCCGACCCCTGGTATAGGGGATTGAGAAGGGATAAGGAAATAGGCTCTGGCATATCTTATACCTTCTCACTCACCGAATCACAGCACACAATGCTGTTATTTCACGGTGGTCTTCTGTAAGGGATTGGTAACTGCTGTCGCCGCCGCCAGCGTCAGAATGATACAATTTTGTATAATTTCTTTCAATTACATAAAGATTAAAAATGCCCCTGAGACCGCGTGGTCCGACTGCTTCGTTCGACTGATCGGATGCATATGTCTATGACATTTGTTAACGTTTTAGTTTATTTTTAATGATTCTAAAAGGTCTCTAGTAAGTATATATCTGAAGGGTTTAATAGATATTTTTTTGTTTTAAATCCTTTGCGGATGCTTATCTTCTTTATAAGTAAAACCTATGTTCCAAATTTATGTTTTCTAAACTAGGTTCTTTTGACTTTGCGTTGATATTCAGTGAGTACCTATAACCCAAAATTATTTTGGAGGAAACTGTTCGTTCCGATTAGTGTAAAATATCAATTCGACTACTGCTTAAGAATGTTGCGTTTGGAAATAAAAGTTTTTAAATGTAGATACTGAATTAAATTGATAAGTGAAAATGAAAAATTAATCCACCCAACAAAATATCCCCGCACGGCTCTAATGTGATGGCTGACGTTATTAAAATGATTGCTCTTTGGCAAATATGGCGGCCGGCTGAATTATACAGCGGAAGCAAATATTACCCTCGCAAACATTCGTCCCGGGAGAGCGAGCTAGTTCGCGCACTCAAAATTAAAAGCACACAATGAAAATACTGGATCGAGGGTCTCTACTCAGATACCTATGTCGCGAAAAATAAGTGCCCACTCAACGACTCGCTCTTAACACTATGCGTAAAGTGCTATGGCGCATTGTTGTCTATGAAAACAGTCGCCGGAGTGTTTTTTTGTTTATGGACTCTTGGATGTTGGCACTCGAAAATAAATAGTTGCTCGGTAACGAGCAATATGCCCTAACAAGCTATAACAATGTTTCCCTTTACAATCGATTCACCTTGTTTGTTGTTTCATCTTCGGTGTACGAATAATTGCTGAATTTTGCCCGCCGTCCAACGAGAAAGTATCGCTTTGTTAACTGTTGTTTATTTGAGCCTTAAGGGGCGGCATTAGCTCTTTTCTTGTATCTACAAACCTCATCGGAGTATTCACTAGATATGCATTGAATTAAACCGGTTGTTAACTTAACAAGTCCATCACTAACCTACACATTGCTACTTAATTACTATTTATCAAAAATATTTTAACATCAAATTACACATAATTATGTGCTATAAGGGGCGATTCTTGCGGCCAAAATAGTCAGTCCAGGCTTGTTTCTAGTACTAGTTCTTGTGTCTTGTACCTACGAGTATAATGCAAGAGTGAAGTTAACTATGATTTTATTCTGCAAACGTGACAAAGTATTGTATTACAAAACAATAATTTAACAATTGGACTATTTCATTCATTTAATTACAGGGTGGCCGAGCACGCAGTCAGGTTGTCCGGGTCGGGAATATTAACCGCAATTCTCGGTCAACATTCACAAAATTGACACGTCAAATATTTGTAACTTCGTCCTGGGACCACGCTCGACGGCAAACAGAATCGTGTCTAGTCCTCCCTTAATTTCCGATGTTTCCACACCGCCGCTCGTTTGTTCCAATTTAGCTCTAAACTTGTTGACATTGGGTCTTGTTTTGCGTGCTTTAACGTGGAACGAATAGCCGCTTGTCAAAACAAAATGGCGCTGACTATGTTTGAATTGGGCCGTATCAGTTCGCGAGCGGAGATTCATTTTCTCGCGTTGCTTAAGACCGTAGTCTCCAACATATTGTCTCTGTACACACATGGAGTGTGTGCCGGCCTGTTAGGTTTGCATTTAAAGCTGGCTACAAATTTGTTGTTTCAGTACAAATACTATGATGATACTGTTTACAATTTGACTTTACGTTCGATAGAGGAGTTTGTTCGGCACCGTGAGTCGTATCGTGTCAACATTTATTAATTTATTAGCATTGTCAACACTGTTGGCTTCTTGTTAAGGCTCCAATTTATCATACATTCTCATACAAAAACCTGCCTATGCATCGATTTAACTGTTTTTTAATTGAAAACATTAATCTTATATTACAAGCTAGCCAGCGATAATTGCTACTTAACAAAAATATAACTTCATTTTAGACGGTAGGTTAGGTATAATTACAATTTTTTTATTTAATACAATATACAAAAAACATAGTTAGCTATACTAGCGTTTGACTAAGACTATACTATGAACAATAGGTACCCAGGTAATTTATTCAATCTTTATTGCCATTATACTTCTGTCAGACGTTAGATTTTTGATGATCTCTCGGGAATTGTACCTTTTTCTGGAAGAAAGGTAGGTACCCTACGTATTTATTGTACTTTTCTGAATCCCTGATCATGTGTATGCATCGGTTGAGTAGTTAAGTATAGTTAAAGCGTGAAAGCGTAGCAAACAGACGCACTTTTGTTAATATTAGGATTGATGGTAGGTGGCTACCGTCGCCTATAACACAAACAACGCTACAGGTGCTCCATGTGCACTGCAGGATATGATTGGGCAATACTTACTCACCGAAACACAATAGCACACTGCCGCCAAACGGGTTGTCATATGATAACACACAGTGTGCCCTGCCACTACTTGTTAAATTATAAAAAATGTTTACGTAGAGACAGCAAACAGATTTTCTTTAGTAAAAAAAAAAACTCATTTAAAAAGACGTATCACGAAACGGTTCGAATAATGTGTCAAATAAACAGTTAAATGTAGATTAAATGTGCTGTTCAATCTTCGCTTATTTGTGTTTAATCCACAAATTTACTTTTGATTAAAAACCACATTGTATGGGGTAAATATAAACTTTGAAAAGAAGAGCATACATAACAAATATTATATTGTAAACTTCGACTTAGCGCTGCCACGGTAAATATTATAATAAGTATGTGTGCGGGTAAATAATATCTACTGTCGCTAGCCGGTAAACTGGGGATACCTGTCGCTCAGTGTTGCCATTATCATAAACCAAACACGCCAATATTTACACACACAAACAAGGGCGTAATTTTTAAATAAATTGTGGCATTTCGCGAAATTGCTTCCGCAAATATCATTCTGGACAAGAGACCGCGACAATGTGTGCGCAACTTTTTTCGTGTCGCTGCTCTTCCATGAGCTTTGTCGTTTTAATGACATATTCAACAATGGAAAGGCAATGTAACATCATTTTCGTTTAATGTGTCAATATTAACTTTGCAAAATATTTATCTATCAGAATGAGGGATGGTTATCGCGTCGTTTTAGTGTATACAAATTTTCGCTAGATGGCAGTCGTTTATGCAACTCCTCATTCTTTTCGGAAAATATTTTTCACAATAATCAGTATTCAACATTTCTACTTTATATAGTCGTCAATTGTTAGTTTTTTTTTACGAATTCATAATGTCTAGTTTTCAAGCCTTATTGGACATGCAAATTTACCTTAATTTTTTTTACCGTTAAAGCAATCTATTATTTCTAATAAAAATATGAAAATGGTAAAGGCATATGATCGCGATTCGATGCTCCGTTCGCCTTAATGGCGAACTAGACTAGGCTGGCTTTAGTATAGGTTACCTACTCACAATATTAGGTCTGCACTATAAGCAACTTTGTCTAGAACCGTGTAGGTACCTACTATAGGACACTATAGATGGATACCTACCATAGATAACTATAGGTAGATGGGTTGTTTTCCTACAATGAATCTACTTACTTATCGATACAAATGAAATATTATTTTATTAAATAAACAGCAGATATTGAGATTTATTAAAAATTTAAATTTCAAAAAATTTGTTGCTATTGAATTGTTTTTAACCTTTAGTCGTGATGAAACACTTTAACAATAGAAGCACTCTAATAATAATAATTTAAGAACGAGCCAGGCGGCCATCTTGTCTCGGATTTCCCGCTATTGCGTTAGGGCGACGACGTTTCACGCAAGAAAGATAATCCGTGGATTGGCCAAACGTTGCTCGGCTGTTGGTGGGGAGATATTAGGGAGAATAAGTATCTAATTTCAAACTCGGGTCTGATGCACCGTCCTACTAATATACCTAAGTAAAAATATTGCTAGCATATTTTGAAGTAGATAAAGAGTAATTATCTATGTATAAACCGTTCTTAAGTTGACCCGTATATTTGAAGATTAACTCTTGGTATAAATATAAAGTAGCCATAACATAAATACTTAAGTGGGTACCTAGGATCTGTTATCTGAATACCATAAATGATATTATTTCAATGATTATTAAGTATAATAGTCAATGAGTTTTCACGCGACGAAAAAAATCAGGCTAATATCCCAGGGTTCAAATGACGGAAAAGTATAATTATGTTTTAAAATTGGAATAAATTATACTGATGTCATAGAATAAATAAAAGCAAAGAGTCACAGAATAGGTAAAAGTAAAGGCATAGTGTAGCAATTAATATGTAGACATTCACGCATGCTCTCTTTATTTGTGGCGTGACACTATTGTTATTATCGTGATTATTTTTTGCGCTTAAAAGAACTATAATATGATGTACACATATAGATAATCGAACTAATTCCCCACACTAGCGCATGTAGTTAGATATGATATTTTAAATATAGGTTCCGGCACTGTTTGAGATGCCTATATGTATAAAAAGGTACGTGCTACGCGTACTCAAAGAGAGGTTTGTATTCACGATAGAGGCAGATGCGTTGGTTCCGTTATTTGTTTAGGATGCGTTCCTTTTATCGCCGTGATGCATGTCGACTTCAAGGGGACTGTTGGCATGACTGAATAATTGAATTTTGTGTATGTATTTAGCTGATAAAATTTCTATGTAGTATTAAAACTTCATTTAGGCCATAGCCTTGGTTTGATATTGTCATAAAGAAAACTGTAAGTAGACAGGTAAGCCGCTGCCGACCATAGTAAGATTAAGGATAGGATTAGGGAAATGGGACCTGGCATCCCTGGCACTCACTCACCGAACCATTGTGAAATAATAGCAGCTGGCACACCTGCTATTATTTCACAATGGTTCTCTGTAAGGGAATGGTTGCTGCCGCCAGACGTCTTGCCCAAATGACTGATGATGAAAGGTACCTAATGTCCTTTTCTGTATCGCAGACAACGTGTATGTAAGATTTCATTATAATAGGTTGAGTAGTTAAGACGTGAAAAGGTAATAGAAAGACAGACAGTTACTTTCACATTTATAATATTATGTATAATTTAGTATGGATTATATGTTTAATTGGTTGAATTTCTGGATTTTAAATGTTTTTGGGTTTTTATTTAGGCTTGGCAAGGTCAGGCTTTGTTTTATACCTATGTATAGGTGCATGCTAACAACGCCCTACCTACAGAGTAATTTTATTAATTTACGAAACTTGAACTAAGTTAAAGTAACTTGTCGGGACGTTAAGCGGGCCGAATCTACAATTTATGTAAAATGAGCGAGCCGATGTGCAAACACAACTAGTTCGTAATACTTCGTAACTGCTCACAGAGCGCTAAGTAGATTAAGTATATATGTAGGTACCGAGTTAATACTTAATGCTTTTACCTTACTTATGTATGTATTATATTATTCTAAGAATTGGTTTTGATATTTCCAAACTTAATGTCAAGTTTAAGTCAAGTCAAACAGTCCAATTAGGTAGGCCAACTTCGAGAAGGAGGTCAGTCGTCGAATCCAGCTCGGATGGGCAGCTTTCGGGAAGCTCCGAGACATCTTCTCGTCCAAAATCCCTCAGTGGCACAAAACAAAAGTTTTCGACCAATTGTGTGTTACCAGTGATATGTCGCTGACATGTTCTCTCTAACTGTGGGCCTCGTAATAGTCTGAAATACGGCATTAGAAATATATACCCTCATCTGTTATTTAATGACGGCGAAAATTAATCTTTGCCATCATGACATGAGCTATGATCGGGCTATTACACTGCGAGATCGAATCAGGAGTGAGTAGATCCGTAGACGAAAGATAAGGGATAAGGAAGAGAAGAGGTAATGGGTTCTGGCATCCCTTAAAATAAAATTTCATTAATTAATTGATTCACCATCTCACTACATGTAAACAAAAACTTTTTTACAGCAATTTAATAGTGGTTATACCGTGGTTTAACGCAGCTTATCACGGCTTATCGTCCCTTGTCCACAGTGTAGGTGCTTCATAAAATTATTGTTAAGCATATTTTGGGGATACCTCCCAAACTTTTCAATATATAAACCTATAACACGAGTTTATAGTTGAATTATAAGGTTAGGTAGGTACTGTACGGAAACGGTAAAGGAAAACCGTTAATCGCCCATAATGGATACGTTACAAATAGAATGCTGTTAGTAACAAACTGAATATTTTTATAGTATTTTTACAAAAAAAGATTTTTTATTTTATATTTGGGACACGAACAGAATTTCATATTCGTGTCAACTAAACTAACAAAGAAATGAAGACAGAATTTATGTTAAAAACTTAAAAAAACAATATTCAAGAAAAAAAAAAACAAATGAATACATCAACTAAACAGATTGATACTTGGTGATACTAAATAGATTAAGAGGTAAATAATAATTATTGTTTTATGGTCTTGTAAACTGTGAAATAATAGCACGCGTGCGGTTGTGTTTCAGTGCGTAAGTAATGGATGAAACAGCCCATTCACCTATCTCAAGATAACTCCTCAGCGCCCCCTTACTCCTACGATAGGCGACGTTCTAACAATGAGACACCTCCTTTTTCATTACCCGGCTTCCAAACTACTCGCGAAGTAGGCCGAGGCGAAGCGAATACGAGAGTGTGGGCGGGCACTTCGTCTTATCTCGTCCAACTTTACCTCGCCTCGTGCTACTTCCATTTCCATTTGTTGTCGGTTTTTTCGCCTGAGTCAAAAGACTCGAAGTAGCGCGAATGAGTTCCTCGCGAGGTTGAACGAGTGTTTAGCCACGCACTTCGGTCAACTTTCCCGAATAATTCGTCGAGGCACTTCGCGAGTAATGTGGAGGCTCAGTTAGGTTAGGTACTTATACTATTTCATTTTGCAGTGGCAGGGCATACTTCGCTTATAGCGGACGCGGAGGACGCTAAAAGGTTTAGTCGGTAGTTCTACCCCACTACCATCTCGGGGCGGGATAGTCCGACATAACCCACCGGTCTGTCCCCAGGCCGGTGGGTATCCATGATGGATTCCTCTTGTAAAAAAGGGCATACTGCGTTTTGCAGTCATTTGGACAGCCACCGCCCCCTTACAGAAGACCACCGTGAAATAATATCATTTGTGCTGTTGTGTTTCGGTAAGTGAGTAAGAGATGCCAGAGCCACTTTCCCTATCCCTTCCTAATACCTTATCCTTAATCTCACTATGGTAGGCAGCGTAATTGCAGCAACTTTGTCGTTGCTTGTGTTATAGGCTACGGTATCCACCTACCATACAGTGAACTGTCAGTTTGACTGTCGACGTTTAAGTAAAAAAAATAATACAAATTTTGTCACTTACTACATTCTGGTTGAAAGGACTCGACGTCGCCATAACACCAACCGGCCAACTAATTCCGAAACCGAACGTTCCCATCGGTCATAAATAAAGGCCGAGCTTATACAAACAAGCGCAAAGTACGCAAACAACATAAAACACGGAATGATTGCAATTAAAAACGCATCGTGTCACGTGGCGCGCCGCCATCTTTGATCGCTTGCGGAACAGTGACTAATGGATTCTAATTTATGAATTAAGTATAAATCTATACTATACCTAAGTGCGTACTCACTCAATAAAATAAAATAATATAATTTTTTTTTCCACTTATTTAATGGGCTACCCAATATGTTTTTAGGCACTGGCACTAAAAACAAACATGAGAACTCGCGAGTTTACTCGCGTGAGCAAGTCAGCAGGTCGGCAGGTGCCGCTATGGTCGGCAGCGCACTTGCTGCACCTGTGGCGTTTCTTCTGATATAGGCGACGGTAGCCACCTCCTATCTAGTGGACCGTCAGCCTGTCTGTCGAGCTTAACATAAAAAAACTTATATTTGACTCAATTAAAATGCTAGAATAAAGGTAAAGAAAAAATACATCGTAAACTAAGATAATTACGTTATTGGAGTTTAATGATTTTTATTTGCTGACAGACAATACAGCACGAGTGCTTTCAAATTTCAGAATTTAAGGGTAAACATACTTACTCTTAAATATATTTTCCATTTGCTATTTCAAATTCTGGCCTGTACCTAAACCGTGTGTTGCCGAAGTTTTTTTCAAATCCACGCTCACTTGACAATGTCGGATATGGGTTGGGTATTTGTATGCACTTCGCTTTATTTACATTATTCGGACGCGCGCTATCAAACAAGTTCGGATATTCGCGATATCCTGTATCGCCCCCACGCCACGCCGCCGGTTCTAGAAACTATTGTTGGAATCTTTTTTAAAAAACGTCGCATTGCTTTGTTATTCATGAAGATTGAGATTAAGAATACTAATCGAGTATAGTGTGTTTCCGAGTTCATATAACCCAAATCTTTTCAAAGATCGAGTGAATAGGCATCTTCTAGGTGAGCTCGCTCCATCCATAGGCTTTATTTTCGTTACACGGCTAGACGCTGGCCAAGGGCAAACCCATCTAATAAAAAAAAACTTTTTTAAATGTTAAGCTCGACAGACAGTAGGCGACGGTCCACTTGATGGTGGCTACTGTCGCCTTAAAACATAATCAACGCCATAGATGCTGCAAGTGAGCTGCCGACCGTAGTAGGGTTAATAAGAATAGGGATTGGGGAGGTATAATGCCACCGTAAAATAACAGCATTTATGCTTTTGTGTTTCGAGAGCTAGTAAATTCATTTCGCTATCCCTTTCTAATTCCTTATCCTTAATACTACCATATAACCAAATACCATTGCCACCTACTATAAACTGCACAATCAGCCTGTCAGACGATTTTTACATTAAAAAATACTATTAAATTGTGTTCGTATTTGTCGATAAAAATTTCCAACAACTGCGTACAAGTCTCTCATTTCTTATGGTATTCAAAAGTTTGTATACTTATCTGTTTAGGGGCATGTAATAAGTATTTTTTTTATTTATGAGGCCTGCGTTGCCCGCGGTGCTAATATCGGGTAAGATCGCGGATGATCCCTTCCCAAAAGGGGCTGACTGGTGGTAGGGACGGATGCATTCATTTCACATGTATAACGTTTTATATAAATCTTTGCAGTTTAAAATTATTGTAACTATTAATGCCTTTATATTTATGTAGTTTAGTTTATAATATTAATCTAAATTTGTTATTATTTAAGTAATTTTCTTTAGTTATTTGCACATATTAAAGATATATATGTGTAGTTTTAGTTAATATTTACCTACGTATCTGATATTCGCAACCTTGTCTGGAAACCTTGGTTGTCCGAAGACATAGGGCCTTCTCCAGTGGTCAAGACAGTGACAGCTGTCTCCATTCTTTGGGAAGATCGTCTTTCCATCTTCTCAGTTATCTTCTCTTTTTCTCTTTCCACTCCACTTCCATTAGTCCATTTATCCAGTTTATCTCTCATAATGTGACCTGTCCAAACGTCACTTTAATTGTCTTATCTGTACCTACTATGATATTGGGATCTGCGTTTTTTTATGTCAAGGTCGACAGGCAGGCTGACTGTTTATATGATGGTAGGTGGCAACCATCGCCTATAACACAAGCAAGGCCACAGGTCCTCCAAATGCACTGCCGGCCGCAATAGGGTTAAGAATAAGGGATTGGGAAGGGATAAGTAAAATGTGCTAAGACATCCCTTCACCGCAATGTACAATGCTCATACATGCTCTCATTACACAGTTGGTTTTCTGTAAAGGCGTGGTTACTGCCGCCAGACGGGCTGCCCAAGTGACTGCGAACTCACAGTGTACCCTGCCACTACTTCCTTTTGAATATATATTTAGTATGTCAACTAATCAACATTTCTTTATGATTAAAGCTAGCTGCTAGGCTCCGTTGTCATATCACTTTATCATTTTAGCGTTAATATATTTTTGTCCATATGCACGTTTCGAAATACGTTTTATTTACCGACGAACTTAAACTTAATACGATTTTCTTGGAATTTTTTACCTTACAATGCTTATATGGAAATATTTTAAGATATACGTCCGACCAAAGTTTGTTTAGTGAGATAAGCGGCGCGTTGGATATTAGTGTTGTTAACGGACATACCTGTTCCATACACTGACTGAACTAGGTACCTATTAGTATTAGAAACCAGGAAAATTACGATTCAAAATGACAGTTCACTCCATGGTAGGTGATTACCGTCGTATAGTCACGTGGGGCAAGTATGCGCAGCGGGTAAGTGTACGCATGCTAAGTATCTCGACAACCGTTTATAATTAAGAGACGGTATCCCCTCTCTTCAGTACCCCCCATGATGTCCAACGAAGTGTTCGTTCGTCAGCGACCGGCCGCGAGCCATTTTGTTTTTGCAGGCAAGTAAATTATTTTGCTTAATTTCTTACGATATTTTACCATACTTACAGTGTCATCTTTTGTAGTTGTGTATACTTTTATAAAATCTTGTAATTGCCATCGATATTTGCGTATTTTTAGGTTTTAAAACTGACAGGGTTTGAATTTCTTGGATGACGCAATAATTAACAATTTTGACCAAAGTCTCAATTTGATGGGCGGGGTAAGTGTACGCATAAGTTTGTCGTGTAAGTGTGCGCCGCACACTTACCGCGCTTGAATATTTTTGCTTTGTTTTATGTAAGGTCAATTGTAAATACTGCAATATTTTGTTTCAGAATCCAGAATATTTATTTAAAATGCCTCGAAATTACCAACGGAAGGCTCCCGACAGATGTGTGGCGACGGATGAACAGCTAGAAGCTGCCAAAGAGTTAATTGCGAAAGGTGCTACTAAATGCCAAACCTGCTTCACAAGTTTAAAAGAGAGTACCTTGAGAAAACGCCTTAAACTTGGAAAGGCAGCGGAGGGTATGGGAAGATATTTTCCAACATTTACAAGGGCTCAAGAACAAGAAATATTCCAATACGTAAAAAAGTCTCATTTGTTGGTACTTATTTGATTTTTGTTTTACCATTTAATCGTTACTGAAACATTATTAGATAGTTAAGTTAAAATAATAAGCTCTTAAGTATGTTCAAAACTCAAAATGTTGTTGATTTATGTGGCGTACACTTACCCCCACTACTGCGCACAGTTACCCCCCTACTCGGGTAAGTGTACGCATTTTGACTATCTTTGTATTTTATAAGTTTAAAGATTTTGTGCCATTATAGGTGATTATTTTCATACTTAAATTGTTGATTGATAAATAGTCTAACTAATGAATACTGTTTGGTTTCATTTAGATTGTAATTTTCGTTTCAGAGAGGTTTCAAAGCTTAAGTGCGCACACTTGACCCACTTGACTCTACATTATTAAGACAGTTATATATTATAATGTGCTGTTCATGTAATATTTAGAAGAACCCCTAAAAAACGTCAAAAGGTCTAAGGTAAAGTTTGGATGGTACAAATTCTCACTTTTGCATCACAAGCCCGATCCAGAAACTGTACAAAATACCGATAACAAAAATACTTTTAACGAGTTCTACTACAGTCATGTATCTACTACAGCTAGTATTTTATGTTATGTATATAGATTAATGTGGTTTTCAGTACATTTGTTTTACATTTGAGAAATTTGCAATCTTAAATCGTGCTCACAAGAACTCCCTTCAGATTGCCGCCTTTAGATCCAATTAATCCATTTGACGGCAAGTTAAAAATCGTTTAAATGCTACCTGGGCGGCGCGGCCAATTGAATTATTAATGCAGCCTCCACAAACGACGCGGGTACATATTTACTCGGCCCGTAAATAGATGCGCACACAGCGAACACGCGTTTTCTGCACAGTATATGCTAACTATTCACATATAACTCTATCTTTAATAAATTTTAAAGGGTAAAAATAATTATGTTCTTACTGACATCTTGCCATTAACATAATTCATATTTTTTAAGATCAAACTGTAGAATCAATAAAAATTACAATATTACAAATATCCGCACAGATACATTCTAAAGCGAATTGAAACAAAACTTAATTAAATAGGGGACAAATACTGTTAACCCTTGAGAACTTTTTTTAGGGTACAGTGGGAGCACGAAACATGAAGTTCAATATAAGTATTTTACTCAATATAACTTCGCGATAGCATTGTTTCATTTCGTTCATACATGACGATCGAAATATGTTTATAAATATAATGTTAGCATTCTCTGCTTGGGATACATTAATTAAACCACTTTATGTTTAGTCCAAATACTTTTATCGTCCGACCGATATCAGAACTACAATTCCAACTATAAGATGTGCAAACATACGACGACGACCTCTCTTCGCGAACGCGTTCGTTCACCTTTCTGATACCTTTTTAATATTATGTCACCGAATGAATCTGAATGAATGAGCACCTCTTTTCGCAACGTCACAGAGCACCTTCTACTATACTTACCGCCTTAATCAACTTCAGCCGACATAAATAGCAGACGCTAACAATAACAATTTATATAACAAAAACTAATAATTCAATCAGCTTAACTCAATGGGAAGGGATTTTAATTATGTATTTTAATTTAAGTGTGAAAAATTTGTATGTATTTTATGTGTATCTAGATGTATTCGTCTGTGTCATGTGTATGCAAATAAATGTTTTCTATTCTATATATAATTAAATTGTTTTATATTTAAAATATTTTCTATTGAATTAAAATTATGTAAAATTTCTTGATATACATTATTCGCGTTCTTATACACAATACGTACGTAAAGGCCGTAGTTTTCCTGGTTGCGCGCGCTTTGTACATGTGTATGCGTGATTATGGCTGTGTGCGATCGGGGTTGGCCTTTTGCTACGAGAGAGGGGGCTGAGGTGCGGTACAGCGCCACCATGAAAACATACGAAGAATTTTTCTAACGCAAACGCACAAAAATCATATAAGGTTTGTTAGAAAGGTGGTAGGCTAAACGTCCACCTGTTGACAAGCGTTACTTTTCACTAACCATCGAGTAAGAAATGCTAAGGGGGTTCAAATGTGCTGCGCCTCTGAACGTAAAATTAGAAAGGGGACAAGGTGAGAATAAGGGTTACCCCTTATGAGAGCACCACTCTTTAATATTCGGTGATCTACCTTAAGGAGGTGGATTCTGCCGCCACACGATCTATAAAACTAAATCCAATAACGACATTGATGTTAATTGGATTTTGTGGACATTTTCATCATGCATGTGGACTTTTATGTCAAATAACATTTACATTTGAGATTGTATCTTCTCGCGTAATGAAAATACAGCCCCAGTGTGAAAAAAAAATACTGTTTAGCTTCAAAATTTTCATTTTTAGCTTTATCATATCATAATTATGGTATGATAAAGCTAAAAATAAAAATTTTGATTTTTACAAGATTACACAGAAGCTGAATTATACAAAAGCTTATACACAGTTTACAATTTTACACTTTACTACTATTACTGCTACTAGGTTTTACTACTAGGTACTAACTAGCTAACTATAACTAACTAGGTACTAACACTTTTACTACTAGGTACTTTTAACATGTTTTTTCTCTCCCGTGTATATCCATATAATCTTATATTTTAAGTGTTTGTACTATACGACAATAAACAAAGAATTTTAGAATGTTGCGTTAATGTGTGAAATATTCGCCCGTATGTTCGACTCCCAGGGAACCCGCTAGGTTTCGGTAGAGTCGCTCTCTCTACGCCATGTATTTGCCGACTTGTGCAATTAACAGCTCTTTATGAATATTCAACATGAGTCGAAATTGAAGTTTTTTTTTATTAATTGACGTGCAACTCATATTGAAACTTGTCAGTACATATTTCATCATATTACTGAAAAGCATATGATATGTTACAGCCTTTGAAAACAACTAGTAATATTAAATTTTTTATCCATCCATAGTACTAAATTCTTTAGCTTAAAGTATCATTATAACTTTGGCACGATTAATTATCTATCTTACCAAGCTACTTACATTTAAAATTAATTCTAAAATATTCTGACTAGTGGGTATTTATTCCTTCGCATTCTGTGACTCTTGAGATGAAAGATTATTTGTAATTCAGACTTTAATCTTAAAATAATTTAAAGCTTACTTAAGTATTTGCTCTCGAATCAAGTAAACACTTCATTTAGTTAGTAGTAGTAATCTACTAAATCTGGAATGATCTTCATTTTACGAGATTAATCTGGATCTGGAATCTCTTCAATCTGGAATCTCTTCAAGTTACATGTCAGGCACTAAATATTGTAAAGGTTCTTTCGGGTTGGTATCCAATTGCAACATTGTCGTGTCTATTTGTTTTATTTTCCATAGATGGTATATCAGACGATCCATCTACTGGACGCTTCCACGCCTTAACCAACCGATCATCATAAAAATTTGCATACACGTTGTCAGAGATACAGAAAAGGACAGTATACGGTACCTTTCATCCAGAAAAAAGTACTGTTTCCGTGCTCATCTTACAATAAAAAAATCAACGCCTGAAAAAATATATGAGCAATAAAGATTGAATAAATGTTTTAATACCTAAGAAAAACGGGCGCAAATGAAGTCGCGGGCAACGGTTAATCAATACTAATAATAAATCTGTAAGGGTCGGTCATGGAGTAAGTTACTTTGTTTTCAGAGTTATTGTGTTTTAGGCTCTATACATGATACTGAAACTAAATTGACGATTTTTAGATTTTTTTTCTATATGTATGTATGTATGTTCCTCCATAACTCTGAAACGAATTAACTGATTTTCATGAAACTTGGTAGATAAACATTTGGACGTACGGGACACAGGATAGGCTACTTATTATTTTTCAACGCGGACGAAGTCGTGGGCACCAGCTAGTTATAATATAAAGTCGCTGTCCACTTATGTCTGTTTCTCCTCTAGTTCTTTTAAACCACCCAAAGGATTTTGATGCAGTTTTCAATAATAGAAAAAGCGACGAAGGTTTTTGTTTAGTATAATTTAAGTAATTCATTAATTAATTTTTCTCTTAAACCAAATTCGAAGCGAGCAATGTCTCAGTGTAACCTTATTCTTATATTTGTGTTTCATTGTAGTGTTTCATATTATTGTCAAAAGTCTACCACTTTTCGAAATGCATGCTTGAAAATATTCAAATGGGAGACATAATATCTACAGTTCAACACTCCATGTATCCCGCGGAAAACAGTGTTAGATAGAGACGACATTGAGTTTAAAGAGATAGCAATAGTGGGGGTGAGTTTCCATTGCTTAGGAACAAAACGGCAAAAGTATAAGTAAAATTTCGATTAATTTTCGACTTAACAGTGCGTGCTATTAAGATTTGAATTGACTTTGGTCTTGTGTGAATGTGAGCATTGTGCGTGTTGTATTAAGGCAGAAGAGTGCGGACAACAAATATTGATTCGGCAAGGATGTGCAAGGCGGTGAGGTGAGCGGGGCAGGGGGTGTGAGGAGCACATAATTTGGACTAATTCCTACGATGTTGACACAGGCTTGTCTGGCCAACCGATGCGGCTGCGGCCTATTGACTAGCTTTTTCTTTCACATAACTTTTTTCAAAAGTAAGCAAGAATAAGCATTTACAATGCATACAACCTATAGACATAGCTAATATTATATAGGCACCTAAATCTTCCTCTCTCTAGGCACTTGATATCCTAATCGCTTTATCCTCATTGTTGAGGATAATTAAATACCTTCCTCCTGACAATATAGGATCAACATTCTATACCCGACGGTGTTAAAGTGCACATCTCAGTTCGAAGTTTATTTTCAAAATCTTGCAGATTGGCCCCTTCATAGAACTTACTTTTTGCCACAGAATTCTATAATGAAATATATGTGAATATTGACAGTTGTAATATACAAATTTTCTGCTTCTGTCGAATTCGACAGGAGAGTGAGACAAAAGCTTTGTCTATGAGCCGGTCAGAATGTGTAAATTATTGTCTAAATTGTTATTTAATTATTTATTCCATCGACATTCTTTTTTGGATCGATTCTTATATTGGAATAGATGTCAGCGTGCATTACCATAAATAGAATCAGATTAAAAACTACTAGCGACGAGCGATCTTCATTTATCGTTTCATTAGTAAAACCGTATCAATAGTAAATCAGTTTAGTGTTTTAGAAGAAACTAGCGGAGATAAAGAATAATAGACTTTATATTATAATATGTATAAATATAGATATAGAAGATACAAGATAGGTTGATCGTTTCTGAAAGCGAATAGAGGAAAATAAGCAGACATCTTGAGTTTTTAATACAATAGATATATTTCTTCGACATGACGTAAATGGAAATTGATATGCTGCCTATTAAGTAGTTGTTGAAATTACATTTGCGTTTGCTATTAATATGCAAGAAGTAATACCAGTACGTTTGTTTACATATCAAAATTACACACAAATTACAAAATTAAACAAGCCAACATTAGATACATTCATGGGAAGAGAAAACAAATTACCAGTAACATGGTAGCACTCATTATGTGTCCACAAACACATGGTTAAAAAAACTATACATTATTCATTTACTCAAAACTCTAACGTCACTGATTCGACAATGATTTTAATATTATACAGGAGGATTTTTTAACCGCAACTTTTTATTTTTCAAAGAAGCAAAATTGCATTCAAATATTTTTGAAAGTACGCTTGCCACACCCGGTAATTAAACCGGCTAAAATCCAAAAATATTAGATCCTGTACTTTTATGGCGTCAATCGATCCGTTCATTATTGTGGATCCTTTGACTTAATTATTTTCAAATAAGCATCAAAAGCACGAAATAGTTAACTACGCCACGTAATTTATTCTAAGCTGCGATGAATTCATAAATGTTCTGCTACCACGAATAATACACTTTTTATTTATTATTATTTTTATTTTAAGGTCGACAGACAGGCTAACGGTCCACTAGATGGTACACCTAGTACCATCGAGTGTACCATCTAGTGGTAGCCATCGCCTATAACACAAGCACATAACACATGCAGTAAGATTAAGAATGAGGGATTGGGAAGAGATAGGGAAAATGGGCTCTATTTTCGGATATAGAGATAGAATAAGTTCAACATTATTCGTTTGCTACCTAGTTTATATTTATGTAGAATGAAACACGGGCTGGTTTGCCAGCCGCGCTGATTGCTGTGTGATGGTTATTTTGTTGAACAGGTATGAAATCAAGATTAAGCTGTCTCGTGACCATAAATTTTAAATATTTAAAAATTGAATAGTATTTAAAGTTTATATGTATTTGTAAATAGATAGTAACGGTGATAAAGGCTTTAATATAGTTGTCGGTGTTAACACGATGCTGATTGGGGTCGCGTGGGACAAATAGAAGGACAAACACCCCGCTCCGGCACCGCGACTTGATTTCTTTGCCAAACACTAATATTTGAAAACCGCGCTCCACTCGATTACAGTGCGATCGTAGTGGTGACGTAGCGTGCACATTTATTTGTCGGATGACTTGTAGTAATTTACATGACAGGCTTACGAGAAGACCAGCGATCTTTGTGATCACTTGCAATGCACAGTGGATCCCTGACAATGCGTATAATCTCTCAGGAAAAGTACTGTTTTTCTTTGTGAAAGATTGTGTATTCCTGATCGGTTGGGTAGTTAAAGCGTAAAAGTGTAACAAACAATCAAAAAAACTCACTTTCGCATTTATAACATTTGTTAGGATTGCATATCATATTATCTAGCTTGGGTTTTTACGATGCTTAGTTGTACAGCAAGGCTATACATATACAACTTATTACCTTTTTATATTATTTTATTTTTAACTATATTTTGGTTGGTATGGTTGAATGTAGAGGGGAGAATTAACCAACTACTTTATATTTACAACATAAAGTAGTTGGTTAACTTTATATTTACAACATAAAGTAGTTGGTTAATTCTACAATTATTTACATATATTTACACGATTTATTTACAATACCTACTGCTCAATGACACATTGCACTAATTATTTATACACACTGCACTGCACTAACTTAATTATAGTAATATATTTAGGAAAATCTCCGTTTGCCTTAGTCCCAAAATGTCAGAAATCTTGAATGACTTAGAAAATATTCATAATGAGTATCAATATTTTCTAATTCATTCTTCAGTGGTTCGGAGAATAGATTTATAGATTGAATTAAAGGACTCTATCTCTCACTTGTGTTTCGACAAACTGTTCGGTTCTCCACTACGTTATACTATAAAAAAAAGGTACGTACATTTCAATAGTTATGCATTTCCAATAAATTTTTAAGTTGTAATTCATTCGTCTCTCGGGGAACACTTGTGCACACAAGTCTGTGGATAATTTCACGCCATTGTCGCAAGCAGATAACATGATTTATTAACGTATTTGTTATACATTTTATTTCGGCTGCTTGAATATAAAAATGTGGAATGAATAATTACACACACACACATTTTGTAATATATTCTCGAGGTTCGACAAAGCTTAGCAAAGACAAATTTACGATGACACATTTAAATGAAATTGTAATGACAATTTTATTCTTATACTAGCTATTGCACGCGACTTCGCGCATTGCTTTATAAAATATAGTCTATGTTTTTTGCTGATAATGTAACTTTCTACAGGTGAAAGAATTTTCAAAATCGGTCCAGTAGTTTTTGAGTTTCTTCATTCTATATTATGTTAATTCAGATAATAAACTATCTGTACCCGAAATTTCATCCAAATCCGATCAGCCGTTTTGCGTGAAAGAGTAACAAGTTTATAAATTTACATTGGTAATCTCTAATAACTTATGTAACCGTCTAACTTTAAAAAAAAGGATATGTCATCAATGACACAATATCCTTTTTGAATAAATTTTCCACATATCTACTTCAATAGTACATTTTATTGACTCATTCTTTTCTGCCATGATAATTACATTAATGAATCACATTTTTCTTAGCTAAGACAAAGATACTATTTTGAAATCCAAACATGTCTAATTAACATTTAACATGATAAAACTGTTATCTGTGGAAAAACAGGCTAATCCTGTGCCGAGTGAGACGGAGAACAAATTTGCTGTACCAACAATCAGCCGGCACCTAACATTGGCACGTATACCTAAGGCAGAGGTTGCACTTTCGGTAACAACTCACTTTAAAATAGAAAAAAAATGTAGGTACTTAGACAAATTATAAATATTAAAAAAAAAACAATATGTTGTCATTACTACATTTAATTCAAATTAGATTGTCTTCAAAATTAAAGTATTTAAAAAATTTAATATTTTCTTAACTAAACTAAATCTTGGTTACAAATTAATGCGAATGTTTATTTATTAGTATACTTATTAATAAATCTTTTATTAACAATGTATTAAATTTTAACATTTCAATTTGAATTTGTTGAAATAAGTAGAAATAACAAGTAGGTACACAAGAAACTGGAATTATCGAATGTAGAAGTTTCAGTTGCTTATAAGTAAGATCAACGTTATGCATAAGCCTTTATAGAGAGTCACTGCTTCCAGTGCAAATATTTCAACAAAGATACAGGGGCGCTCACCGCTAACTTTAACTATCCTGGTGTACATTAGGATTTGCTACAGAAACTGAGTAATGCATAAACATTGTGCTATTTTCATTACGATTAAACGTCACACTACCTGTAACATGTAGGTACTCTATCTTCAATATTTATTAGTTATAATTTATTATTAGTCATAATATCTAAGTAACGAAGTAAAACTTAGCTGTAAAGTAAAACTTAAAGGAAGCAAGTAACTATATTGAATTGGTTTTAAATCCCCATTGACTTAAGCCTCCATAACCCGATGCTGATGATAATTATGGAAGTCAATTTAACGAGATAAGCTACGACCCATTCTTGAAAACGTTTGCAAGTTTAATGCCCGGCTTGAACCTGGAGGTAACCCTGGATAGACGATACAGCCGGATGCCAGAGCCTCTTCCTCAATCTCAGCCTTGAAACCTTAGCACATTGGCTTTATCTTATTAGATTATTGTTGCTATTCCATGGTTAATGTGGGCTGTGTTCTTTTTGCTCAGCTTCTAAGGCTTCTCTAAAGGTTCTAAGCGTGATGATTGGAACTCAAGAATTGGGATATCAAATGCAAAAAGATTTACGACTGGTGGTTCCGGAGTCTAAATTGTTCAACCAGACAAACAAACTCTTCAGCTTAATTATAAAAGAAAACAATTTCACTTTATCTCAATGATGTATAGGATATATAGCATACAGTAATAAAGTCATAATTTGAATTTACAATATCTTTGCCGTAACCTCGATCCTAAATCCAAGATGGCCGCCTTATCGTCGCCATTGTTTGCTCTGTACCTACAACACTGCGCAAGCGGTTTTCTAAAGACCAGTTTTATAGGTCTCTCCGATAACGTACTTTTAAAAATGCTAATGAGAACTTAAAAACTTGATATTTACATTATAATATTTATTGACATACTGGTATGTAAAAATATTTTCAAATATCCTAATAATCGTACCTATAGCTAAAGTTTGTTAGGATGTACCTATGTATGTACTCGTTCAATCAAAATTTATTGAAACTAGGTAGGTATGGAGCGATAAAAATAAAATGCAAAATTAATAATTATCTACATAGATACATAGACCTTACGTGTTATGTATATTATGTATTTATGTATGTAATTGTATCTTATGTATTGAAATATAAACTCAATCCTCATACGATTCACTTTTTACTCATATAGGTATGTATGTACTCTGATTTAATTTAAAAGTGAAATGCCTATGTCGATCGACGTCACTGCACTTTTCCTTTCAACGAAATTAAATATTTAAAAAAAAATTAAGTTTCACACAAACTAAACAATTTTAACACTAGGCCAAGAGGCCGCATATTGAGCCCAGCTAAATATGTGGTTTATACACAAACAACATACAATATAATATGTACACAGGGCACACACAACGCGCTTGCACGGAAAATATTTGGTAACACAGCCAATGTAAGTAATCTAAGGAGTTTGCCTTGATAAATTACATACACAGGCAGATGTGTCGATCAGTTTGTATACGGAGTGGTTTGCTTTTGCCTGTAATCTCAATTCTAATTAATACCATAAATACGAAATTATTTAACAGATTAGCATGTTTGTTACACATATAGTTAATGTGCTTGATTAAAATTTTGTCCATCTTGTAGGCGACCTTACTATGTATCCTACCCATTGCTACTTCATCTTACTAATCCGCCTTATCGTTTGTCTATGGATCACCTCATTTCTGATTTGATGCCGCAGAGTAACCCCGGGAATATATATCTTTGCGATTCTTGAGCGACGGTTGGGCGATAACTATAACTATGTCCCCACAAATTCATTAAAATGTCTTTATCATGGGAGCAACATTACAGTTTTTATTGATATAGGTAGGTATTATTTTTGATTAGCTTCATATAAGTTTTAATAGAATATTCTTTAACATGAGTAACTTCATTAATTTAGTTTTTCGATGTGGTTATTACATGTATATTGGTTTTCTTGACCAATATGACCCGTATTGGACAAGAGTTGCAATAGTTAGGGGAGCCCAATGCCAAAAGGCACACCGAATTGAGATACATTTTATAAAAGAAATTAAACATTTCAGGAATAAATAACTGTTATTATAACTTCATTAATATCTTTCGGGGTTTAGTCTTAACCCCGAAAGAAACACACAATAAGAACCGTTTTTTGGTTTAATCGTGGCTGAAATACTAACATTCTTAGACTACACCAGAGTGTAAGAATATGTGTCCATAGTATAGGACGCTAAAGTCTACTGGTCTAGATCCTCAGCATCTGAAGTCACTAAAAATCTGAAGTAAAGAGTGACATTGAAGAGCAGCAATGACCTTGGCCGTGACATGACCACTTCAGGTTCGCCAGACTGATAACTAGAGTTAATATTGGCACCGCACACTGTACTGTTTGACGAGCGCTCTACTCTATCAATATATAAACATAATATTTATATTTGGGCCGCTTTCGGTTCAGTACAGCGGTTTACACTTGTGTAATTTGCCGCTGAAACTGATAATCTCTTTGTGTGAATGCGAATGACGTTTTAAATCTGTATTTGTCTTTGCTCATACTTTACAGTAGTGTGGAAATTAATATGTATCTATTAATGTGAAAACATAGGCGTAGGTTTACAAGAGAAGTGTACAAATCAGTTGTTTCATAAGAAATTTTGATTTAAGTAATCATATTTTTGAATTTCACAGAGATTTTGAGCTAATTTTTTTTTGTTAAGTGTACCTTGGGAAGTACATCCTTTTAGGATTACATTCTAGCATGCTAGACTTATTATTAGCATATTAGGTATTTACCTAAGCAGTTTTAATTTAACTTACATTACTAAATTGATTAATATCTTTAAGACACTTTGTTATTGTGTTCTCTATATGTAAAGTAGCACTAACTGTTCACTACATGTCCCTATACTCATTGTTATGAGTATATATAGTATCTAAATGAAACCCAACACTAGTATGAGTATGCGGTTTATTGCCTGATTTTTCCCAATAGAAAATATTTGATATTATTGATATCAAATTAATATTAATTCCAATATTTTGCATGATGTAATAGTTTTAAGTACAAAATAGTTTTAAGGACCTAGGCTACACTTCTAAACTTTTCTTATATATTACAAAGGCATTATCCAAAGTTAGTATTTGAAACATCGAAGATTGAAGGATGATTATATATAACAACTAGCTGGTGCCCACGACTTCGTCCGCGTTGAAAAATATTAAGTACTTAGTCTATCTTGTGTCCCGTACGTCCAAATGTTTATCTACCAAGTTTCATGAAAATCAGTTAATTCGTTTCAGAGTTATGGAGGAACATACATACAGAAAAAAATTCTAAAAATCGTCAATTTAGTTTCAGTATCATGTATAGAGCCTATAAACACGATATCTCTGAAAACAAAATAACTTACTCCATGACCGACCCTTACAGATTTATTATTAGTATTGATATTGTGAAGTGAAGGACGCCACGACGTTTTACAATCTCGATTCTTCTTTAATATTGATTTTCATATTTTCCTAAGAAATGACATTGAGTTTTACGGAGTTCTCGAAATTCGGATTGCTTTCACGGGCTTCCAAAATACCTGGTAACATGTTAACAAGGCGAACGAGCAGCGAGACTGCACAAATTATCAGCTGTATTGTAATGTGACCCTCTACTGCCCTTTTACGTGTTATGCTCTGTTTACAACTGTTTAGCGACTTGTACAAGTAACTACACTCTTTTATATGTCTTTTACAGCTAACTACACTTCTTTTAAAATACATGATTTTAAATAATAAAACTTTTATATAATTTAAAAGAAATTTATAAACATTTGTAAGATTGATAATCTATACAAATATTGTAAAGGGTAAAGATTTGTATTATTGTTAATAAAATGAATCTATACCTACTAATATTACAAAGCTGAAGAGTTTATTTGGTTGAACGCATTAATCTCAGTAACTACTGGTTCGAATTGAAAAATTCTTTTTGTGTAAGATAGTTCATCTTCCTTTATCGAGGAAAACTTATGGGCTATATAACATTTTGAACGCGGACGAAGTCGGGGGCACGAGCTAGTAATGAATAAACTCAAAAACTACTGGACCGAATTCAAAACAAAAATTCACCTATAGAAAACTACATTATTAGACAGACATATATTTTATACGCGTAACATATATAGAAATCGCGTGAAACAGCTAGTGTTTAATATTTTTAAATTTGGATACTAATAAATACTACAACGCCAAAATTTGTTTAGTAGCTCTAAACGCAGCTTCTCCGAAAAGCGCAAGATAACTGTTTGTCTTTTCAATTCATGACCATCAGATTCGATAACACGTTGGAGCTAACGCGTATTTGTTTAGCGATATACATATAATTGCATACGGGTCTGAATGTCGTTCGAAAATCACCGTAAGTGTGTTAATGTTGAATTCCATGTTTGTAATATAAACCGATTTAGCGAAGGAATTTAACATTATTGTTACTCTTTGTATTCCTCAATAATATACCTACCTATAACATACACTTTTCGTTTATTGGGAGTATGGATTGTTTATCAAGATTTTAACAGAAAAACCTCAACTTTTCTTTGCAACAGTAATGAAAACTATGTTTTACTAATTAAAGATAAGAAGGGAAGGGAAATGGGCTTTGATGTCGCAAAAGCATAGGTGAAACGCAAAAACATAGGTGTGCTTTTGTTTTATGGTGATCTTCTGTGAGGATAAATATTTAAAAAAAACTCGTAACAGCTCCGCACCAATGCGTTTGATATGTATAGACAACAAATATATTTAATAACATTGAAACTGTAATCTTAACAGTTGGTATATAAGCAAGATCAAACAGTGGAGTGGACGTGCGACTTTCGATAATTATGTTTACTGAAATTGTTAGCGTTTGCTATAGCCGCCATCTTGTTGTGTCCGCGGGCTAGTTAAGAAAAAAAATATTCACGCAATAAAACTGTATTTAGTTTGAATTTTATTACCTACTAAGATTCGTAATACTTAGTCGTTGTTACAAGTTATGACACGGTTTAACAATAATTATCAATATATTTATTTTATTGTATTTTTTCAAATTTTTATTATCAGAAGCCATTATATACTTATCTGAAAAGTTTTTTTTTTAATTTAGACTGCATTTATTCAAAGAGAAATTGAAGAAATCCAACGACTTCCAATAGCTTGAAATAAAAACTAGCTTACCCTCTATAGATTTCTTTTTGTTATGAAATCCATACAGTAGGTAGGTATAAGTAAGTAGGCTGACAGTCCACTTGATCAATGCATATAACTATTAGTGCGGACCGCGCATGATATTATGCAATGATTCTCACTTGGAGGTGTAATATTCTTTTACTAAGAATCACATCCAACAACTAAAATATAATCTGGGCAGCGCACTAGCTTTCTCTAATATTTCTTGTGTGTGTTTGAAGGCAAACGTTATGCACCTACCATCAAGACAGTGAATCGTAAGCCTGCCTGCCGACCTGGACATAAAAAAATCATCTTATTTCGCGTTTATTCAGGTTTCGTCAGTCTGTGAAACTTGGCTGTGTCTTGAGTATGACCAGTACTTCTATTACTCAGCAGTAAGTACTTTAACCTTTTGCTTTTATTACGCTTCTTTCAGTAAGTTCGTGTGTATCCAAATAAGCTTTTTGTGCATCAAGTTTTTTGTGTATACTCAGATTTTTTCAAATAACAGGTCTAGGGTAAGGGTCTGCAATTATATATGAATAAATAGATATTTTTCTTATGAATAAATAGATGTTTTTTTTTACTAAAAAACTTTATTTATGCAAGTACTATTTATTATTTGCAAGAATTTTTTTTGTGGCTCTATAAAAACTGAAATTTTGTAAATTGTAATTTTTAACCCTTCCGACTCAAAAGGTTGACGACCCCTGGTCTAGAGCAATGATATCGAAACCTGACATACGATACAACTAGAGATTACAACTTTATATATAACATTCTGTATCTCTCTCCGTCTTTCTCTCTCTCCTTATGATATACATCTATATCTATTTATATACATACTTGCTGGTGCCTGCGACTTCTTCCGCGTTGAATAATATACATGTATATAAAAAGAAACCTTCCTCGTTTAACGCTCTTTCCATTACTAACGGTATTAAAAACCGTTGCGTAGTTTAAAAGATCTAAGAGTACACAGGGACAGATGGCGGGAAGACTTTATTTTGTACTATGTAAAGATTATAAAAAACGTTACTGGCCGCTTCAGTTGTTTCTCCGCAAACTTCTTCTAAGCCACCCAACAGGTGATTGTACGGGTTTTACTAAAAGAAAGTGATAAATGGGGAATGTTTGTGTTTATAATTTGCAAAAAAAAAATTATCGCTACTACATAATATACTATAGCATGTGTACATCTGGAATAATGTACCTTTCAAGAAGTGAAAGAATTCTTCTAATAGGTTCCGGCAATTATTTCTTTGGTATCGGGTAATATGGGGTAATGTATCGGGAAATTTTCCTCATAAAATTCGTATTTAACAACGATATTCAACAAATTGAATAAATAATGGCATCGTAAGTATATTACTATCAATTTTTCAAATTCTACCAACAATCTCAATGAATTTGCCCAGACTTAGAAATATTGTACCGGCAAACATTGACTGCTTCACGTTTATTGAGGTAAATATTTAATATTTGGTTCAGATAAATGTAACTTAGTAATTGTATCATGTTAACAGTTCCAATGATTGTAATGTCAATATTGGGTTTAAATGAAAAGCGACATTTTCGTAAAGTGAAATTTGTCTTTTAATCATCTTTTAATGTTCTTATTACTCGTAGACACAATATTCATTGCTACGGAAAATAGTATTAATCAATTTATCGCAAAATTATGAAAACAACATAAGATAATATATAATGTGGAATTTTTTTTTATTTTTATGTGGAGGTCGATAGGACAGGCTGACGGTCAACTTGATGGTAACTTGATTGGGAAATAAATTACAATATATAATAAGTTTTTCGTTTCGCTTCGCACGGATGTTTTCTGAAAATTTTATTTCGTTTATGGTTCTTTCCATTAGTGAAAATCGCCTTAAAATCCGTTGGGTGGTTTTTGAAAGAGTTAGTGAAGAAACAAATTTGAGAATTTGAGATTAATTTTAAAAAAATAGATGATTTTCAATAGACGATCTTAAAGTGAACCCTCTGCGCATCCGCTATTCTTCATCAAAAATGTTTTTTAAAAGTGACAGACAGAAAGTGACAGACAGAAAGTGACAGAAATATTTCTCATGAAGTCGTGATAAGATAAATAATTAATTGTTTATCTCATTATTCTTTATAACGAGGCTTACTAATGTCACGTGAAGGTATTATGTTTTCAGTACTGTAAATAATTTGTCAACGTCTAGATTTAACTTGTTTGCACAAGACAGTACTGCATCCGCATTTTGATTTGTTTGTTGGATGACGAGATGATGATGTTAAGAGTTATTTTAAACAATTACAAGAAAATTCGTCAGAATAAAAAAAACAAGTTAAAAACATACATAAATGTGGTATAAGAAAATAAAGTGAAAATACTCCCAATAGGAATTGAGGATTTTAATAGAGAATAGTTTCTAGCCTTGGGGCGCCAGAAACACACAGCACACATAGATACTGTTATTTCATGCTGGTCTTCTATAAAAGGGTAACCACCCGATTATAGAAGACCGGACTTATTGCTGCAGGACTGGCTGCCTGAATGACTACGAAACGCAGTCTGCCCTGCCACTACTTTCCAGTTCCAGACCAGCCTACTTTGAAAAGTTCATTAATTCCAGTTATTCAGTTCTATATCAATCTATTTTTTCCTTTCTGTTAGTTATAGTTCATTATTTTTATCTAGTGTACCATTTTGTTTAACTTTGGGAAATCCTCGTGGATAGCCGGCAGCATAGGGGACGTCGCGGGGTTATGCCGGACTTCTACCAGCTAAAACCCAACGACTTTCTAGCGCTGCCGTTGATAGGCGGAGACGCGGGAACGTTATCACACGACCTGTCGAAATAATAATATATCTTTGCAAGACACGACCATAACGTTACCCACCATGGCTGTCCAGCGCGGGGAGGGCTATGCTCCCCTGTCGGTACTTGGCCACTACGGCCACTAGGTACTTTCTATATCCAGACCAGAGTCGACTTTGAAAATCTGCTGGTAATCGCACCCGTGACCTCCTGAGGCAGAGCGTTAAGGCAAACACCATAACCACTCATGCAACGGGATCGTTAAAAATTAAAATTTCTTATGAAGATTAAAATATACTCTCTAAGAAAGCGAATAGATATCTCATTAAAGTGCAGAAACTAGTTGAAAAGACAAAGAGGACGTTATTTGGTTAACACTAATTAGTACAAACCGGCTTTACTTTGGAGTTGCATTGAAAGTTGCCGACTTCAATACAGAACTATATTTGGGAAATAAATGGTTAGATATAATATGTAGGTACACAAAAAGACATCGTATTGCTCAAAAGATAAAGTTTCTTTTGTGTTGAAATTATAAATCGTGGGTACCTATTTAAATTTGACTTGTGTGATCGTGTGTGACGGAGAAAGTACACCGGAACACTTTCTTTGAGTTTCTTTGGATTCTCATTTAATAAATTTTATAGCGTTCGTTGAGAAATGTGCACACGATATACTAAAATATATAAACTAGATGTTGTACGTGACTTCGCCCGCGTAACTTTATAATAAAGTGTAGCCTATGTTACTCGCTGATAATATAGCTTCCCAACAGTGAAAGAATTTTTCGTAGTCCAGTAGTTTCGGAGCCTATTCAATGCAAATAAACAAACAAACAATCAAATTTTTCCTCTTTATAATAATAGTATAGATAGCTGATAATGTAGCTTTCTATAGGTGAAATAATTTTCAAAATCGGTCTAGTAGTTATAGTAGTTCTCTGTTTATAATATTAGTATAGATATATGTACTTAGATTAAATATATTACAATTAGGTATGTTATAGTATTATCATAGTTAACCTGAAGTATGTCGCTTACTCTACACTCACACATTACATACATCACCTACTACTAGGGTATTGTTATGTTGCATACCCGATTTTATAATAAATGTGATACCCAACCCCAACCCCTGTAATTAGTAAAACCATCAACCGTTTACCAGTCACCTTACTAATGCACAATAAATCTATCACATCTCGAACGATTTCACGGACAATTCCCCACAAAGGGAACAAGTCAAACTCACTATCAAAAAGGCCATTCATTCTTAAACGGGGGCCTAACAACATTATACCCATGTTAAACATATTTCATTATTACTTTCCACCTTTTATTGGATGTTTAATTTTATAGCGCTGGCAACTCCGGACGTTATTTTTTCAATAAGGCAACGCAGCAGAGCAACGTTACAATGCCAGTTTTACAATGGGGGGCGGTGTATTGTTAAATTTAATTTTTTTTGTAGAACTATTCGATAGTTTGTAGTTTTGTTTCTATGAGTAAGGTCAGAAAAATAATCTAAAGAAAGATAATCTAAAGATGAATAGATCTAATACAAAGATAGATTTAATAAATAATAATGAATTTGTTAACAATTTTCGGGGTTTGGCTTACTTAATGTTAAAAAGTAGATTATGTAGTCAGTATTGTAAAATAATATTTTAAATGACTAAATTTTAATTATTCATGTATTTATAGGTACTACTATAAGAAATTAATAGTATTAAATTATAATCGTAAATTAATGTAAATGAATTGCTAGTTTTTTTTTTAAATATATTAATGTCGACAGACAGGCTGACGGCCTACTTGATGGTATGTGGCTACCGTCGCCTGTAACACAAGCAAGATTACAGGTGTTGCAAGACTGCCGACCATTCTAAAGTTATGGATGTGATAGGGTAATGGGCTTAGCAAAGACTTATTTTTTAAGAATATAAAATGGTCTCTGTCTTTGAAGACACTAAACAAATTCTCATTCTTTTGTAGTCTGTACTTTGTACATAGTTCCTGAGCGCATCGATTTCTGTTTCATACGGGAGACATCAAAATATTCACTTCCGGTTGCCCTTTTATTATGCAATTTGACAAGGCAGCTTCGCGCGAGGCCGCTGGCCATAGATTACAATAGCTTTCAAAAATCGAATTCTAAATTCAAAAGCGCATCGTTGAGGTTTATTGGCTTATCGCTTGATTGATTGTGTGAGCCGATGCGATTTTTTTTCAGCCAGATTCGATGTTGTCAGTTTTTGCGAATAAAATAGATCGATAATATATTTTGATTTGGGCGTGTCGAATTCGCAACTACTTCTTTGTCGGCACAGGAAGTTTAGTGCGAACGTTCTGTTAACAGGTACAAATATACAACCTTTTGTGGGAGAATTGTTTAAATTGTCAGTAATAAATGTCTAGTATTGCATGTATGGTGCACTTGTGCTAAAGTTATGCCTATTATGAGGGCAATTGATTTATATCAATACGCAGTTTTTGTTACGAATATTTTGAATTCGCTGCATACACCACTCTATCAATAGTTACAATTATCATGATACTCTTATCGTGTCCTCATTTTAGCCGTAGGCCTCCCCCAATTTTTCTTATAATAGTTAAGCTGTTCATATAGATAATAATTATGTATAATGATATAAGTAGTTGTGTATAGGTATTCGAGTATGTTCATGTATGTGTCATACTTTTAGTGTCAACTTTTACCGAATAAATGAAACGAAGCCTTAGAGTATCTAAGTAATCTAAATACAATACGATAATAGGCCAAATAATATAACTTTATAACAATTGTTTAAACAATACGTAAATTTTAAATTTTAAAGAACTATAATAGGTACCTAAGTACATGATTATAAAATTTTGTCGCTGTTGTGTCTCCGCTAACTCTTTTGTAAACCACCCAACGGATTTTGATATGGTTTCAACTAATGGAAAGTGAATAAACATAGAATGTTTGTGTATATTAATTATTATTATTGTGACTGGTCGCTAATCCGAAATAAAATTTAGTTTAACTCGACCTTTTTGATGATTGCGAATTAAAGACCTATGTTTTCCATTAGTAACACACATATTGTGTTAACCGCTTACATACATAATACTATTTATAATTACAAATATTTAAAAAAAATCTTAGAAAACAATCTTCGTTTCAGATCACGCGCAACATTTCATTGCGTAACCAAAACTTGAAAAATATCTTTAGAAATATTACAACTTGAATGCGTTTGTTTAAAAAATGCTTTATAGTCCCTATTAATAAGCCAATAAGGTTCATTTTCATATAATAATATGTATTGTAAAATTCGGTTGCACAAATAACTGTGTCATTACTTGTGTTACCGTGCATAAAGGGACAAAGTATGTTTTGAATACACAGTAGTTTCATTCATAATTGTACGAAGTTCTATTTAACATTTAAATAGTCACTAAACGTTTATAGAAATATAATTTAAAAAATATTATTTGACTTGATTTTATATTTGAGTTTTATATATTTTTTTAGTACCGCAAAAATAAACAAATCTAACTAGAACTAAAATTAACTAGATTTTGGTGCCGCTAAAACTAACGCAGATTTTAAGTATATTCGATAACCTGACTAACACTGTACTTATTTCTATAATGCTACATGTAGTTTTCGAGAAATCGCAGGTGTAAAGTTTAATGAAAATAAACGATTTTTAAATGTTTATTTAATTATTCTCTAGGTTAGAAACATTTCATTAAATTAGTTTATAGGTTAGAAACATTTTATAAAATTAATAAACAGGTTAGGAACTTCTTTTTTTATATTTTCGACGATGAAGGTCTTTAGGGCACTCCCTGTGATACTCCAACAGTAATCTGCTATCATATTGTATGTTCATCCCAGCGACCTTGATATTTATCTTCCATAATTTTTAAATCTTGATGAAAAAGCTCACTTGTTCTTTGCTATATGACCCAAGATTGTCAGGAAACTTATCTAAATGACTGTGCAGATAGTGTACCTTTACCTGTAATAGGTTTTCCAAATTTTTTCACCACATATTCACCACAAATGTAACAAAATGTATTCGGATCATTTACACAATATACAACACCTCCTGGGCGACGACATGTCGGAATTACTAAGTAAGAAAAGAAATGACTATAAATATGACAAAATACAGCTTTTTGGTAATTATCTGGATACAAACCTGGACGTAGCTTCAATGTTTTGAAGATTCCGTATGACCTCTCGAGGGTAAATCAACCACAAATTATAACAGAATTATCGGCACCAAAAAAAAATAATTATTTACTATTCTCATTAAAAATTATTAACTAACCGACTTTCCATTGAGCCAAAACACACTAAGTTGCGGAGGAAATGGGTTTTCCGCAGATTACTTGATGTTGCAGGATCAGAACAAGGTTACCATGTCATGCAAATACCACCGAAGTAATAGTCTACCAAGTTTCACATAAATCGAACCTGTGGAAATCAGTGAAATCACTTCTTCAACTCGGAAATGGGTTGATGATATTCAAACGTCTGAAAAGAGCTTCATAAATCATAGCTAAGAGCCATCTCCACCACGTTAGCTTCTAAACGATAAAACTGGATAAAAATCGTCTCATTCATTTTGGAGCTACTATGCCACAGACAGACACACAGGTCCAACTTATAACGCCCTTCTTTTGCGTCGGGCGTCGGGAGTCAACCAAAAATAGGTAGGTACATAATAATTATCCACAAGAGATATTTTGTGTCAAAAGGAAATACAATTTAATTTAAAGCAAAAAAATATTTTATTTATTTTGGTTAGTGTGGTTTGCACGCGGACTGTCAACTTAAGTGTCATTTACAAGTGCCCTTGATGTTGGCAACACATGACGTGGCAAAGACATTCAATTATTCTGCCAGATTTTATACGCAAGCTTTTGTGTTATTATTATTTTCATTCGGTTTTTGTAGTCTGTTGAGGATTTAGAATTTCAGTTATTTCTACACTGATATTATAAACAGAAAAAAATAATTGATTCTTTTAATTTTTTTTAAATGTTGATTTGTAACGAATAAGTTTAAAATCTACTTAGCTGATTTTATTCACATGTATCTTTCACATGTAAAAAGCTACATTAGCAGAAGGCAGAGAGTAACATGGGCTGTTGGTTTTTTATTTTCAAAAAATTAGAGAAATCTAAGAAAATTACAATAATGTTACCCAATGTTACATGTAAACTTTGCCTATAAAAGTCATTATTTGACGTTAGTTGCGAAAACTATTGATGTTACATAAAATTTGTACTAGGTATATATTTATAGTACCTACTCATCATTGCCACACAAACGAAAATTAGCAATTCTTAGATATGCAAAAATATTTATTTGTAGATGAAGATATATATTATGTAGGCATAATATTTATGCACGGCTCAGCCTTCGTAGGGCATTGTACCGTAGTAATATCGCGCTCTAATCCTCATATAAATCACATTGTCGCAAATTTATGAGCCCGCGAAACATACCTACACACGTAAATTATTACTCCCTGAAATGTGTTTGAAAAAACAGAGCCGCAGCAACCCCTTAATATATTGCCTCTGATAATACGAAAATTACGTACATGGGACTTGTTTTTGTTAAGCTAATTATTATTTAGAAAAATATGGATATCTGTGTTAGAAACATACTAACACAGATAGAGGTATTAAAATACTAACACAGATAGGGCAGATAGATAGATGATATGATAAATTATTGTGATAAAAAAACTATAATTGTTGAAATAATCAAACATTATACCTCAGTAACTTATTCCTAAGTAATCAGTCATCAAAACTCTTGTAACGTTGTTAGCGCCATTTAACGCAATAATAGGGTAGATGCTAAGCCCAGGAACGTATTTTTCTTTGAATAAATTCCTTTACTGTACTCCTGAAGAAGAGCTTGAAAAATTTCATGATAATCAATTCAGTAGGCAAGGCGTGAAGGCGTAACAAACAAACATACAAACTTTACTTTTTATAATATTAAGCAATACAGATTAATTTAGGATTATTTTCTGAGGTAAATTACCAGAATTGAAGCACTCTAGGTTTTAATCCAGAACATGATCTATCTGTGTGGCAAGTATAATCCAAATCCAATCAGGGATTAACGCATGGTATAGCAATACAAAGCTTGCTAATATACATTAAAAAGTTTGAAACAAAACACACTAGGGGACAGATTCAAAATTGAAAATGTTTTGTTCCGCCACCACGTGGCGTGGCGGTGACGATGTTGTCATATCTATAAACATTTTTCTTATTTTTTTTCCATTCTAAACCGAACATGTGTTATTATTATTCAGATCTATTCACCTTTCTTTGTGATGACAAAGAATCCCGCGGAACTATGGCCCCAGTATAATGTAAGACATTATGTCCAGAGCATAAAAGGAATGAATGCTGGAAGAAATATGTTACTAGTTTATTCAATGTGTATTTCGGATGTAAAACAAACTGTCATTGAATGTAAATATGGATCGACTCGTTTTTTTTATTTGAAAAATGTAAAGATTAATGGTTTTTTAATGGACCCTTAATAAACAAAATAAAAATAAAATGACAAAAATTATTTGCAGACGCATTAGTAGGTACAGATTTAAACAAACACTTTTTTCATTTAAATTATTGAAGCCTAGTAAAACAGGGGGTATTTAATTTTTCATTTGAGTACTTTTAAATTTATTGCTCAGCATAAAACCCTAAACAATGATATATCGGAATTAAGTGAATTAAAAAAAAACTTGAGTTGATATGAAAGGACATGTAGATAAAAGATCTGATAAGGGCCGCGGTTCGACGGTCGATGCAGGCTGCTTCTGACCGGTCCTATTGGAAATTATGTGGGCGACCTATGTCCAGCAGTGGACGTCCTACGGCTCAGATGATGATGACCAGAGATCGATTATAAGCAACATCTCACGCAGTTATAGATAGCGTTCATTCAAACGCATTGAGAATCGAGAGCGAGCTTGAACACACTTTTCCAGATTTTTTAAATATTGTAAATATAGCTTTGAAAATATGGAACAATAGCATCATGTGCAAGTCGCAAAATGTGCAGACTACGCAAAATGTGCAAATCTTGTAATGTGCAGGTCGCATCATCATTACTTAGTATTTTAGTTAAAACTAGCTGGTGCCCACGACTTCGTCCGCGTTGAAAAATATTAAGTAGCCTATCCTGTGTCCCGCACGGCCAAATATTTATCTACCAAATCAGTTAATTCGTTTCAGAGTTATGGAGGAACATACATACATACATACATACATACATACATACATACATACATACATACATACATACATACATACATACATACATACATACAATACCTACACTTACAGATTTATTATTAGTATTGATTGATTGATATGCACAATAATCGATGAAAAAATAGCACATATATTTATATATTATGTGCTAACCTGGTTGTGTCAATCGAAAAGATTCTATTGACATCGCTTCGCAAACCCAAAGGGCCCTAATAAGATACATATTTCACACAAGTCCTATATTACAGAGAGCGTTTTAATATAAAATTATCGCTATAATCAATTTACGATATTTCAGTGAAACTTTATGTTTAAACAATTTCAAAATTAATGAACGATCTTGGAAACTCCGGCTCAAGGAAACTTCTGTTAATCTACAAACTTGATATAAAATTTACAAAAACTTTAAGCTTCATAGAATCTTTTAGTACTTAGTGGCTTTCCGAATAGTTAAGGAAATCGAATTAGGTAAACCCTTAGACTTATATCATATTTTTTAATCTCGTTATAAATAACTTATATCTTATCGTTATAAATAATTATATAAATCGCGTTATAAATAACTTGAGATAGGCCGATGATACCACGCTTCTTGCTCAAACTAGAGAAGATATAGAGAGCCTCTTGACGCGTTTGGAAGTAACCAGTCTTGACTTTGGACTTGTCATAAATAGGGATAAAACAAAGATGATCGTAGATCGGGCTGGAAGTGACGAAGTGAAGGTTCAGAACAGTGGTGCAAAGCTACATTTACCTAGGCTCTACGATTTCAAACACGGGAAGCTGTGAGTTGGTAGTAAGAAGACGATGTGCCATTATTAGATCTGCGGTTGAGAAGCTGAGAAGGGTTTGGATTGATAAGAGACTTACGAAAACGACCAAGGTCCGTCTTATGAGATCCCTTGTATTTCCCATTTTTCTTTACGGGGCTGAAACCTGGTCCCCAAGACTTCAAGACCGTCGAAAGATTGACGCACTAGAGATGTGGTGCTGGAGATGACTCCTAAATATCTCGTGGACAGCGTTTCGTACCAATAATTCGGAGAACTTAAAGTTAAGGACAGGCTTTCGTTGATTGTGCTATTAGGAATACTGAGTTTCTTTAGCCACATCTCCAGGAAGGATAATTCAATGGAACGGCTTGTGGTTCAAGGTCTGGTGGAGGGCAACGCCCAAGAGGTAGAACACGCTGGACAGACGTGATAAAATGCGCATCCCAATCTACTGTGGTACAGTGTGCTCGTGACGCCATAAATAGGAGAAAGTGGAGAAGCATCGCAGGGGCGGCAATACGCACCAAGGAGGGCGAACACGACCATCCTCCATGGGTTGGAATGTCGATGCTCCATGTACATCATCCGCACGACCACGAACACTCTGACAAGGGTATGCGACTTGATATATATATATGTATATATATATAAAAATTACGTGTCACGTTGTTAGTCCGCGATGAACTCCCAAACTACTGAACCGATTTTGATAAAATTTCGTAACTATATGTAATTTGGTCCAACTTAAAAGACAGGATAGTTTATATCTCATTTTGTTTAAATTTTTTTTGCAAATTATATAATATTATTAACATAGCGCCATCTGTTGATACCTATTCAATCCAGCAATTATTTATCTGTGAGTTCCAAAAGATTCTAACAGATGGCGATGTAAGGTAATTTTATCAGCTGGATTGAGTAAAAAATTGCACCCATGCGAAGCCGGGAGCGGGCCACTAGTATATATATATATATATATATACAGGATGGAAAGAAAAGTCGGGCCCTGGAGGGAAACTACCTTAAATCCTTAAGTTAGCTCATTTTACATAAAGGAGACATTCCTTTATTTTTAAAAAGAAACAAAACTGCATTCAAAGATTTTCTAAAACTCGCTTGGCTCGCCCGGGACTCGAACCAACTAAAATTAAAAAAAACAAACACTCACTATTTTATTATACTAATCGATAGGATTATCATTCAGGATAAAATTTCTCTAACAAACATTTGGTCTTAAAAATAAAAATGATCGTAAAATCTAACATTAACTTTATTTTGTTAACAATTTGTTATTCTTAAATTATTTAACTGATAAATTGTTCGAAATGAGCCCCCTCGTTCCGGATACACAAATTTAGTCTCCGTTGAAATTCATTTCTTGTAGCCTTCAGCAAAGTGTTGTGGTGTATGCCCCTAATAACATTTTTTTTAAACAAGGCCCCCAACGAGGCATGCATCAAATTAAAACACGTTGTTCAGAATAATTGGCACTAGGCGGATGCTGCCGCAATTATAAGAGGCTCAACATGCACCAGTAAGAGCTCCAAGCAACATCCCATGTACTAAACCTAAATCTAATCTAATCTAAACTATAATACTAATGATAATAAAAAAAAAATAATTTAAAATAATTGAAATAAATAATAATAAAAATGTCACATTACATGTCACATTTTCTACAACCCTTAGCTCTTGCACGGTGTTATAACAGGTTTCATAAATAACATTTTTTACATTACGTTCATTAAAGAACTTATTGTGTACTAAATAGGTATTCTTCATGGATATATCTTGTACGACAGACGAGAGTAAGACCAAATGTTTCTTAGAGAAATTTTATCCTGAATAATAATCCTATCGATTAGTATAATAAAATAGCCAGTCTTTGTTTTTTTTTAATTTTAGTTGGTTCGAGTCCCGGGCGAGCCAAGCGAGTTTTAATCATCTTTGAATGCAGTTTTGTTTCTTTTTAAAAATAAAGGAATGTTTCCTTTATGTAAAATAAGCTAACTTAAGGATTTAAGGTAGTTTCCCTCCAGGGCCCGACTTATCTTTCCATCCTGTATATATATATATATATATATATTAATCATTTCTTTAATAAACTAGGTGTGTCCCGCTCTTTCACTGGTGGTTTAATTTAAATTAACATAGGCGTTTTATTCTCGGTAATGTTCAGTTTTCGGCGGACGACCACACTAGCTCAGACTTTTCCAAGAAATTCACTAAATATATGAAATGCAAAATTTAAAGTCCAACTGATAAATAAAACAACAAATTAAATAGTTTTCTATAAGGGGTTGGTTACTGGCGCCAGACAGGTTACCTAGGTGATTGCGAAACTCAAGTGTGCCCCGTGCCACTACTTTAAATGTAGCACTGCTAAAATATACATACATTACTTACTTATACCAACATTTTATTTTGTTTATATATAATCCGTTTACCACTTTATTTGCTTTACCCTTAAAAGTATTTTAAATTTTATGATGTAAATATTCTTTTGTTTACAATTAAAATTATTTATTTCAACAAGCCTTTTTGTAAAAGAATATAAAAAGTTACAAAAAACACCAGGTCAATATTTGGAATATTTTCAGTGTGGCAACACTGAGCCTGTTTCGCGGTAACGGCGTAAACATTGTTTTTAATCGACAGCGCAAACCGTCTCGGTTACACTTACAGGAAACTTGCCAGTAAACAAAACGGAAAGATGTTCCCGACAAACTTGCTAGACAACAAACTGTTCAATTCAGTTACACGTCATATACAGGATTCGATCGTGTGAAAAGTTAAATAGTTTCAAATAATTCAAAAAGTTCAAATGTTCTACCCAGAGTTCAAACTATGTTAATGACAATATCACTTAAATAGTTAAAATGGGTAGTCTTGAAAATTTAATTACTGTCAAAATACTTTCAAATTTTATTCTGGGACACAATTATAATAGTGTCAAAGTACACTTTCCTCTATTTTTTTCGATGAGAAGCCACTCTTTGATTCGACTGGAAATATTACACACTAATATTAATTTTATCCTCCAAAAATAATCTTAAAAATAATAACCGAAATATTCAAATTAAACTCATCATTCTTATAGTACTTATAGGTATTTCTTATCGTTCTAATCAAAATGAAATGCCATTTAGCGACTAAGTCAGTGGGAATAAAAATTGTCATTTAAATATATTATAAAATAATGTGTTTATTGGCGCATGAAATTGTTATTTATCGCTTCGATTTTAATAAAACAATTCTACAAGTAATATTCCAGCGGGTGTGTGCATAGACGTTTAATTTAAACAGTGTTTTAATTAAAATAATTTAAAATATAATCGCTTTAGAGCGAGGAGTTGCTAACAAGGAAACTTGGCAATTTCCGAAACGTTACAAGACAAAATAATAAAATATTAATAAAGGCCCGGAGACGGTGGAAAAGTTTCATTGCAAATATTTGTGTTTCAAATAAAGGAGCGCTTGCGATACGATGGGGTTACTGGCGCGGACTCGAACCGGCTACCCTTACCCGTTCTTTGCACCTATTACCCAACTCTGACACCGATTCTTGGCTTTATATCCATATTACTACTCCATATAGAATTTACACCATAAAATGTAAACTTCCTTTTAACTAATATTATAATATTTCTGTAGCTTTATTTTATTATAGTTTAAATTTTAAATTTCTTAAATTATAATAGAAAGGTCTAAAAAATATAAGTACAAAAAATTGCAAAGATCTGCTTGTGATAATTGAAAATATATATATAGAGAAAAAGAAATCTATTTAAAAAAAAAACTGTTAGCATTTCAGTATGAACTGGACATAGGCTAAATATTCCATGCTAATTAAAAATAAATATCTCACGCTTGGCAAAAGTATATTTCTTTTACATATTTATTGCTTATATGTATTTTGTCAGGCGTTACATGTTTTAATTTCTCAACGCGAAGAAGTACAACAATAATTTTTTTATTCAGGAGTTGATAATTGCCATAACGGCTGTTCTATGTATTCTATGTATGTATTCATTCATCTATGTACCTATAGATAGTGAAGAATTTTAAAAAGTTATCCGATAGCCGGATTTATTGTAGCCCGGGGCGTAGCAGTCCACAGACTATTTTAATACCAGCCAGCCACTCGCTTTAATAGAATTCTATGTAACCTTTTGTTGTAGTTGGTCGACTTTTCCACTCGGCGATTTTGTTCTTTTGGGATTTTTTTTTAATAAAACGAAGAATTGAGATATGACAGTATTTTATTTTATATTACTTGTTTTTATTTTTGGAGTAGAATTTATTTGAAAAAATTAACTGACGTCTGTTGTCAAAAATAGTGTAATTTTGTAAGTTTATAGTGTTTATCTATAGCTATACATTTAATATATTTCTTTATATTAAAGTCTTCAGACATACTGATGATCCACGTGATGGTACATAGGTGGCTATCGTCGCATATAGTCCGCAAGTGGACTGCCGACTATATTGGGATTAAGGATAAGCGATTATGAAGGGATAAAGAAGGAAAAGTGAATGGCTACTGCCGTTACAATCAAATATATATTATAAATTATTTAATATTGGTTTATTTCAATTTTGGAAATTTAGTGTTATGTGCATTTATTTTGAAATCGCATAGGATTTAATTTTGTAAGATTTTGTTTATTTAGGAAAGAACAATTTCGTCTTTCTTGTGTTTGTAGCTTATACACTACAATGTGTGTATATGGTATATGTGTACGGTAGAGTTGTGGGGGCCAGGGTGTGTAATTGAAAGTAAACACGCATTGTTGTGTCCCGCATCAATCAGCGACGGACTCGCGTTAGTTTTCCGTTGTGAGAATTTGGGGATGTTTGTTCAGATAATATTAGAAGATACCTTGTTCAGTAAAAAAATCACGAAAAACACAGAGCAGTCCAAGTACTAAAACTAAGCTAAAAGGCTCTTTAAAAACCAAATTGATCCGGTAGGACGTTATAGCGTTAAGTTCGTTAAGACCGCCTATCTCGCCAAGTAGGGGTGGTTTGTGACAGCATGTGTGGTGAGATCACAGAACAAATTAATTTCATTTATTGTTAGATGTAAAAATCGTCTGTCTCTATGTCTTCTATAAAAGATGTACTTCGGAGAGTATGCTCATGAGATCATGCAGCTCATTAGGATGGTCTCAATAGAATGTCGAGGGTGTAATTCATAATTTTATATTAAATCTTGTATACAAAGAATTTAAAAAATTTTAGTTCTAGCAATAAAATATTTTATAGATGTGTGAAATTGATCAGAAGCAAACATTATATATTTCATTCTACGTTTTAATAGTATAGCTTGTAAACTAAATTTCTAATAAACATTCGTCTTCATTAGCTAACCTATAGGCACCTAAGTTTACACGAATTAAAAATTTACTACGGTCCTAATTAAATAGTTAAAATAAAACCGAAACGAAATGAGCAAACAATTTCCGTACGAACAATACATTGACAATCGCCCTCATTATAGTTTGGAAATCCCTATGAAATTAGTATTTGTAGGTGTGCAACACTCCATGTGGCACGTGACTGGCGCGCGGCGCAAACACAGAGCGCGTGCAAACGCACTGCGAACCAATATTAGAAGGAATATGTTAAAGCTGGGTGCGACGCGTGGCCTGCTGCCCCAGGCTTCGAACAAACGTGACACATTGTCCGCAGTGCTAGATTGAAACACTTAACGTCATCGATACATGGGTTAAGCGATAAAAAGTGCCTCAAATAAGAGGATGCACAGACGCCAAAACGTGAACACTCAAACAGAACCTGTCTCTCTACCACAGTCACAGAATAAATAATTGTACAAGTATCACAGTCCGACAGAAAAACTTGGTTTCGTTTAGAAAACAGTAAAGATATTTGAAGATTCTATGTAGAAAATTACCACTTTCATCCTCATAACTTATTAGAAACGTGTAACAAATAATATTATTATCAGGCAAAATCTACAATTTAAATAAGATTCATAGTGTAACAGGCGTGTCAGGAAAGACAAGTTTCTGAGGATTCTTGGCTAAGTTTAGGATTCCTGAGGCAGGGTTCTTAATCCGCGGGCGCAAGGGGAAGGCACGGTCGTCCTATCGCTTCGTCGCAGCCATTGGGGTTCCTTGCCATTTACTTTGGGGGAGTTTAAGGTACAACTATATATGTAATATATAAAATACTCAATAAAATTAATAGTTCATTATGGAAAATCAATATAATTTTATCCAATTTCTTTGGGAAACTTCTTTTTGTAAAGGTCGGCAAATCGTCACCTATAACACAAGCAACCCTACAGGTACCTACCACAAGTTCGCTGCTGACTACAGTAGGATTAAGGATAAAGGGATAGGGCAATGAGCTCTGGCAGGCATCCCTTAAGTCCTCACCAAAACACAACAGCACACATAATGTTATTTCACAGTGGGGTTCTGTAAGGGAGTGGTTACTTACTGCCAGACGGAGTGCTCAAATGACTGCGAGACGCAGTGTGAGCCCTGCCCCTACTTTCCAGATTAAGACCAGAGCCAAATTTTAAAAAAATTCAAGTTTCCAAATTTGAAATCTTTATAAGCCTGCTACGATTAGCTTAAGTATAATTAGTTGGAAAGTAAGTAGTCTCTATATAAAAAAAATCCTCGTAATTAATTTAAAGATAAACAGACTGAAAATGTGAAATTAGATAATTGTAAAAAAAAACAATTAACATCCAAATAGGTATTTACTGACGACTGGCAATTACGGGCGCGGATTTTATATCATCCAAATTTTGTCTTCGGCGAATATTAAATTAATAGATGGTTCTATTTGTCTCTATTGTTTGTTGTATTTATTAAATGATACTTTAGTCGCCTTATAATTCATTTGTGGACAGTCGGGGTAAGAAAACCTTCGTCACCTTAAAGTCGACCTAACCTAATAACCTAACCATAAAGTTGAAGTGGCTGCCCGTTCCCGCAAAAAATTTAAATAAAACTGATTTTAAATAACATTATACAAAAGGTCTTTAATTAATTTCAGTCTTTTCATGTCTGTCGTAAAATGATTCATTTAAAATTTAAAAAAAGGCAAAATTAAAAATCTCTGCAACAATATAATTTAATTTATCATTTAGTTGACACGCCTTTAATTTCATGCCGATCTAGACAGCCAGGGCTGCGAGATAGCGCTTAATTTCATTGGGGGTCTTGTTTTATTACAGAAATTAACCCGTTTTTAGTGAGCTGGGGGCGATACATTAATAATTAGGCGGGCGGAGTTTGCCGCCCTAGCTTGCCGCGTCCTCGCGACTTATGACTTTCTAACTCTAGTATCTACCGTACTGTTAATAAAATATTATTACAGACTCTGTTTAACTTTTTTTGTATTCTATGATACCTTTTTATTTGAGGACTATAGATTTGCGATAGAATAGCGATAATATTTGTTTTAAAATTCATAGTAATATTATAAATGTGAAAGTAACTGTCTTTCTGTGACCTTTTCACACCTTAACTACTCAAGCGAACATACAGAAAAGAACATAACTAGTGCCTTTCACCAGAAAAAAAATACTATTCCCGAGGGATCATTTAAAAATATCAATCCAACGAATAGCGACGAAGTCATGAGCGTCAGCTAGTATGGTCTATACACTAATTAATATCCTCGGGTCGTACAATTTTTTTCTCGTTTCGTGTACCTATAACATAACATATAAACATAAATAACAAGATAAGATGCAAGTGAGGTGACTTAGGGATAATGAATGAAGTGGATAGTCTCCTCACTAGCCTGATTCATGTTAATAACTATTTCAGTTATTTGGCTTAACCTTCAAACACAATTTTATGTAGTCTACCCTTCACTGATAAATTGATCTCTATATGTAAGTCTTGTTTCAGCTTTGTACTACTAGTTTAGAAATGTATAAATTCCAGATCGTACCATAATAAAGTTGAAGACAAAGAAATTAAACAAATATACCATTGCGCATTGCTTTTCTTACTAAACATACAATTTTTAAGAAGAAATAACTCGTTGGAAACGTTTTATATTTATAATAAAAGCTTAGTTTCAAAGTTATTTTTCACAAATTATTATTTATAAATATATGGCTATTTATTCAATGTTTTGTGAATATTAAAATATATTCTTTTGTGTAAACTATGGGAGCTTTTCTCTCTGTCTCTGATAACAGCTATTAATGATATAGTTATATGAGACACATAGCGATTGTAATTAATTAGATCCGAACGGAAGGAAATGCCCACCCTCGATCGCTAATTATAGTTAATGCCTATTGCCTAATGGATTTTGAATTATATGAGCACCTGAATCAGTAATATTCGAGGATTTGTTACTGTACCTAATTTATCATCAATAATAATTATTTTGTGCTCTTCGCTTCTTTCTTTTATGATAATGTATGACAGAAATACCACCGAAGTAACAGTATACCAAATTTTACATCAATCGAACATGTGGAAGTTAGTGAAATCTCTTCGTCAACTAAAAAATGGGCTGATAGCCTCCAAACGCTTGAAAATCTATAATATAAAAATGAATCCCTAAATGTGTTGCTAAGCGCAAAACTCGAGAACGGCTGGACCGATTTTAATTCTGTCTTCACTCACGGATAGAGGGATAATCAGGGAAGGTTTTTACGTAAAAAAAATGCATCCCGGGCGAAGCCGGGAGCGGGCCGCTAGTAACTAATATAAAATCAAGTCAGTTTTAAAAATAAACCGGGTCAAAATCTGTCTATCCGTTTGGGAGCTACCATTTCACAGGGAGAACAGATACACACGTCAAACTTGAGATGTTATAAGTTTGATGTGTGTTTTTGCGTCGGGCGTCGGGGGTTAAAATGAATGGACAGAAGTTTCATGGCCGGTCTCCTAGCTGATGACCAGGAAGAGGCCTCACTGTTCAAATCGAGCACTATTTTCAGAAATGAACAGAACAACTTCGAATGATTGATAGACAGCAATCTATACAATATATTTATATCTATATAAATGTTCTACTCAAAACAAACTACCTTGTTTTTGTTTTGTAAAATGAAAATGTATAACTGTATAATGTATATGTCATTTTGATGGATAGATACATATGTTTAATGTAAGTTTCCATTAATCGTTTAAACATGGCAATAGGTAAAAATTCTTTATCTTCTTAAAAATACGAACAAAAACTGAAAAATCGAAATTAACCGAATCGAGGTGGGCCATATTTTGTTTTGAATAGTTTATATTGTATTTTTATACAATATATTGTAAATGTAAACATTCGTATTTTTACATTTTTGTTTGTAATGAATAAACTGAAAAACTACTGGATCTATTTTGAAAATTCTTTCACCTATAGATAGCTACATTATCAGCGAGTAACATAGGCTAAATTTTATAAACTTACGCGTACATAGTCGCGTGCAACAGCTAGTCACGTTTAAAATTGTCAATGCCCCTAACCATTAGTAACGTTGGTGTTAATTGCGCCCTAACACATCAATAATTTAAAATGAGCTTGTCAGATGAACGCAACACATGCTTACCCCATTTGTCCACCTACGTATTATTACAATCACCCATGTCAAACTGTTAAATTTACACCAGAGCATCAGCGCAACCCTCCCGAATGTAAAACGACATCGTTTAGTACGAGATCAAATGCCGTTACGACCTTTCTGTATGGAGTCATAATAATTTGTGGGGGTGTCCTCAATGATTTTAATCTTTATTAAGGGGTATTATTTGTGAATACTTTCTATTAGATGGATTCGCTGCGTTGGATTTGAACAGATTTGTTCAGAAACGGTCGTAGGTCGTGTTTATGGGGTATGGGCAGTCATTGTTGTGCATTTAGCACGTCATTCACTATAATATGACATCTATGAATATATGGTATAAAATAATCATTTTATATGTCTTGCAAAATCGTTCTAAATCTTTATGAAATTTGTGGTGACATCATATCATAAGGGAATTGAAAAGAAATACGGAAACACTTCATTGTTTTATTTTTTGTTTAAACTATATAATATATGTATATCCAAAATATTTATCCATGAAATTAAAAAAAAGACAATTTTTTTTATATGTACTTATATAAAAATCGGTGTATATGCTCTATGGACTCCAAAACCGCTCAACCATTTTTGATAAAATTGTCAGACATCTTCAGTTTAGTCTCCAGCGTTAAAACTTGGAAGATTAGTAGCGATCAGATAATATTTACAAATTAATATACAAAAGGTAGAATTTTATAATCAAACATGTATCGAACATTTTTAAACTATTTTAATTTTATAATAAAACAATGAGACATTTTTTTGTTACATTTCCACAAAATTTTATTTTTCCTAAGTCAGGCTTCAATAGAAGCCTTTCTTTCTTAGTGACTCAATAATGTTTTTAAATACTTTTTTGTAAATGAGTATAACTTCTGTATCTGTCTCAATTTAAGTTCACTTAATTTATTTCAAACGACGGGAACAATGAAATGCTTCGCTGAATACGATGGGGTTATTTGTTTCTTTATGTTACAAAGATTCGCTAGGCCCGAGGGGATATCTTGATGAGATGCGGTGGTAAACATGAACATTTTTAGTGTCTTGCACATCTCTCCCCAACATCAGTGGGTAATATTTATTTTACGTGTACTTATTATTCTATTTATTATATTTTGTAAATAGTCTTAAAAATTGGTAGTTAGTAGCTAAAAATGTTATTTAATAACCTCTTTTTATTTATTGACACTATTATACTTGATTTTGAATTTTGAAATTTATTGTTAGGCACGATAAACCTATATTTTATGTTCTTGTTAGGTATAACCTGAATATTTCTACATATTTTATCAAATAAACATTTGTGAGACATGCAGACACTTAACAATTTGTTCTATGATGACGTGAGATTATCATAGTTTACGCGCGACATGTGCAGCTAGTGACGCGCGACAGTGTTTGCTCGCGATTGTCGCGTGTTCTTACTTATTAGCGCTCAGCAAATATGATCTCATTTTACTAATCATAACTGCATAACATAACACCTAATTCTAATGCAATGCCGTTAGTTTATGGATGTGTTGAATCAACATAATTATACTTAATACTAGAATTAAGCTTCCGTCATCAGTTTATTCCGCGATACATAGGTAGCAGGTACGTGTACGAGTTAAATCCAAATCATTCTTGTTTGCATTTTTGTGTTAATGTTTAGGTGATTACCGTCGTCTATAACACAAGCAACGCCAAAGGTTCTGCATGTGCGCTGCTGTCTAAAGTAGGATTAAAGATAAGGGTGAGGTTTTTGAGTGCACGTGTGTGAGTGTGAGTGTGTATTCTTTATTTTATTTTCATTTAGAATTTTAATGTTTCAAATACTCGTTACCTACTGCACTTCTTTCTGTCAACGGTTTTATGAGTGAGTTATGTTGACGTAGTCCAGATTGCTGAATAGTATGTATGTAAATATGTTTATAACCTATTCTATGCACAATTTCAAAATCTGTAGCTTAACTTGAATACATGGAAACAGTCTCATCATACTAGTTACCGTTAATTATCTACGCCAAAATATGACATATGCTTTATATTATTTCGATGCCTATCTGCCATTAGCCAGTTACTAAGAAAAACAGCGATACATTTAAATCTCTAATGAACCTTGTGGTATTTAGGGCATCGACACACCTGTGCCAACATGGATTGAATTTAAATAATTTCACATAAGTGATAGTTTGACTTTTAAGCAGTGATCCAACTAACTTATATAGTATTGTAGGTATTACGCTGTATGATATACAGCATGATGCATGATTATGATTGTCTAGACAAACCTAATAATGGTTTACAGACATTGTTAAATATTTTGTGTAATATTATAAATACGTGTTAGATAATAAATAAAATAAAATAAATGAATAAATATTTACAATTTCATTAATGTAGTAAGAGGTTATGATTAGCTTCCAGTGACTTTATTGGCATCATCATCATCATCATCATCATCATCATCTGCCTGTGTCCCTCCTCTGCTGGGTATGTCTTGAGATTCAGCCGCTTCCCGAGAAGCCTTTTCGTTGTCATAACGGTCAAGAAATTATATAATATACTAATGAAGATGAATCAATGTTAGTATTTTTCCAAATTAAGTTTAGCTTGAAAGAGAGCCATAATTGTTTAAACGCTCATAAAAATAGTAATGAAATAAACACCCCTAACCATTACTGCATTGTGTTGACGCAACAAAATCACAAGATAGCAAAATAGAAATCAGGGTACATTCGGACTCAGAGGGATTATCTCTCATTAGCAGTCGGCGGAGTGAGGGGCGTTCGTGCGTGACTGTACCTCACTTTCAGGAAGGGTGGCAAACGTAGAGGTACATCACGAATGATTTACTAGAAATGCTTTTTCTTATGTTAAGGTCGGCAGGCAGGCTAGCGATCCACTTGATGGTAAGTGACTACCGTCGTCTATAGCACAAGCAACGCCATATGTGTTGCAAGTGCGCTGCCGACCTTAGAAGGATTAAGGATAAGGGTTAAGGAATTGATGGGGTAATGGGCTCTGGCCTTCCTTACTCACTCACTGAAACACAATAGCAATATGCTGTTATTTCACGGTGGTCTTATGTAAGGGGTTGGTTACGCCGCCATAATTACAGCGAAACGCAGTGTCAAGACCAGTTTTTTTTAAATTATTAGTATGGATAGATAGTTACAGCAAACAATTAGAAATAAGAGATAGAAAAATTGAAATATAGAAATGTCCCCTTAATTTATTTTCTGTAGATAAATAAAGCTTAACATTGTCTAATCTAGTTCCGTTAACGTTTTGATGTTTTGATGAAAGTATGCCGATCAAAGGAACTTAAGCTTTGTGAAGATACTGAGACTGTACGTTCTATGAAATCTCCTTAAATTCAGAAGAAAGTTTGGAGAATATAGGCCAGTTTTGTCTTAAAGCAGTTAAGACAAGGTAAATTCGTATTTACATCAAAATTTTCTTCAGAAAGTTACTAAATATGTAAATTTTATGTGTGAAATAAATATTACCTACCTACACAAGTGAAAAAATATAGTAAAAATAGAAACTCAGCCAATCGGCGTCCTCGCCGCCACGGCGACACTGGTGCCTCCTTTTTATATTTTTAGACGATCCTTCGGAAACCTAACATTTTTCCAGAATAATATACTTATTACCTATATTCTAATACAGTTACTAAGCTAACTGACAAACAAATTTCATCAATATACGTTGAACCATTTTTGCGTAAGAGTAAATAAGTATCATATGGCTAAAACGGCTCGTTATATATACTGTTATGGACATGAAACATTAAGTTATTTATTATACCTAATAAATTACAACTGGTTCATTAAATTAATAAGCTCTGCTTTAAGAGCTTTGTCTAAACGAACGCCGCGATCAGTTGTGCAATGCTGTGCCTATATTTTAAGGTCGCTAAGCCCGCTAAGTGCGATTCAGGGTGTGCACTTGTGCCCCTTTCGCCTCGTCGTTTATAGCACAATACGCAACTAATCGCAGGACAAAGCAACGGTTTCGATATAAATACAAATCGTGTTGTTTTCGGTTGGCACCCCTGCTGTCGCCAAACCCCCGCTATTAAAGGGCGTCTCACATTTGTCGTACTCCCGATAAATTCAATTCAAAAATCCTTCTTATAAAATAAAGAAATTTCAGTTTTCTAGACTCAGTAGTGCAATGTGGCAGCCATAACAACTACTTTAGGCAATTCTTTTTTTTTAAAATAATAATTTGCATTCATTCTTGCAAAACGATTGTGGTTCTTGTCGTTAAATTTATTAGAAACATATTAGACACTTTTGCCCGCCGACTTCGTTCGAGCCCTTTTTTGCTAGATATAAGTATATCCTTTTCTATAGATACCCCTTATAACGTGTGTGCAAAAATTTCATTATGACCGGTTAAGTAGCCAAAGTGTGAAAGTGTAACAAACCAACTCGCTTTCACATTTATATTATTAGTTAGGATTTACATATAAAACAATAAATGCATAATCCGCTTCTGTCTGTTAGGCAACGATTTTTTTTATTTCAATTGTTATCTAAAGTTTTATGTTTATAATTTATCTATATACTATTTTGTACGTTTGCAATGAATAAACTCAAAAACTACTGGACCGATATTAAAAATTCTTTCACCTATAGAAAGCCATATTATCAGCGAGTAACATAGGCTATATTTTATAAAGTCACGCAGGCGAAGTCGCGTGCAAAAACTAGTTCTGGATAAAATTAAATTAAATTCAATGTTTAAATAAACATTCAATATCTAATTATGAATCAATATCTAATTATACCACTTTAGTTAATACCAGAATTGCAATTTTGTGTTCAAAAAATCTTAGTAGAAAATTAACTAATTAATTAATTAATAAGATATGAAATTTTGAAACTACCTTCAAAATATATTCAACTGCAAAATATATTTCACTCAATGCCTCAGTTACGTGTGTGTTCACGGCCTTAGCCGTCCCTCCGGAGGGCGGAGTGCAGTGATTTTTATTGTTCGAATTTCACATTTGATCGCGTTCAGATCACGCGCGCTTCGGGCCGGATTATTTTGACGGACTGAATAAATTATAGCTGTTATATTGTAGCTATTGTGTTAATTTATACTAGGGGCGAAGGGAGATGTGCACATGCGAAAGAATGCAATGTTTACATTTAAGGATAGACCTTACTCTGAATATTAAAGATTGGAGAAGCTTAAAAATTTTAAGTGACAACTAAGTGACATTTACAATTTTTAGTTTTTTTTTAGTAAATTATTTAATTCAAATCTATCATAAATTACACTCAAAATTTACCATCACTATTTCCTAAATGCTTGCTGCCATAATAATTATCTTTAATATCCATATTCCACAAACAATATAATAATTTAAAAAAGTTTTTGTTTTCGTACCTATATATTGTACTAATGGCGAAAACCGCACTGATTTTTCGGTCAACCCATTAAATTACATGTCACACACTAAATTAACAACATTGGCTATGCATTCTGTGATGAATAAATATCATTAAATATTTATTGAACTAACCCTACCGCAAATTATGAAATAACATTTTTAACTAGCATTTGACCGCGAGTTTGTCCGCCTTGGCTTTATAACTTAGGCTTATGTGTTTTCTGATGTGTAAACTATATTACCAGTTTACAGTACAGTGAATCCAGGCTGCTTCTGACAGGTCTTATTGGTAAATTATGGGGGAGGTCTATATGTCCAGCAGGTGGACGTCCTGATTTCGTTTTATAATATTTAAAGGAATCCATACAGATTTATCTTAGGCTGTGTATTAGACATAAATAGGTCTAGGCAAAAACCTCCCATTGTTGTGGGTTAGTAACATGGGCTATAACCATTACTTACTTTAGAAAAATATTTATTGTTATTTATACCAAAACAAAATTAACTGTATTTAAATCAATCGAAGCGAGAGGATCAAAATGTATAACCGCTGAATTTTACGCGCAAATAAATTTATTATATAGTTGTTTTCTATCGCGGAATCAACTCCCGCGCATACGGACGCTTTTGGGGCCCGGCACAATACATGTCAGCTAAACGCCTGCGGTATCACAACTTATATTACTATAAATACAGGGGGTTATTTTTTTCTAAACCGTTTGAATTTTTTATTATAGTATTTGAGAGTTTTATTCCTAGTAGGTCAGTCACACTTCTAATGCATCGATTCGGGTTAGATTTACTTTACTATCTATTTGTTTACCCTTTAAAGCAGCATCATTAAATGCTGTTAATTAATAATTAATAAATGAGTAACTAAATCTATTCTAGGCAGTTTATTTCTTTCTTAGATGTTAAAATTCTAAGTAAGTATACTGTTTTTTAATTTCCTGCATAATATATATATACACATATATACTAGCTTTTTTTAGTGACTTCGTCCGCGTTCAAAAATAAAAAAAATATTGAACAATAGTTTGTTCAATCTTTATTGCTGTTATAATTTTGCCAATCGTTGGATTTTTATTTTTAATTTACTCGTATATGTTTATTTCTCCAGTGATTATTCTGTTAATAGATCATTGTTATTCAACAACATTATCTATACTTAAACGTAATGTACAAAAATCTATTGACTTCTTTATCAATCAATTTTTCTTCTATTTTGTTACTGATATTAAATATTTTTATTGTTACTCGTTTATAATTATGATTTTATGATTATGCCATAATTATGCTTTATTTATAACTATACGAACCGCAAGGACACAAGAATAGTGTAATCAGCTATTAACATAACAATCCTAGTTACAAAAAAAATAATACTAAAAAAACAATTAACAGGACAAACCTTGAATCACATTTTCCATTGAGTTGAAATAATATTTATATCCCTACTGTATATTAGTAAGCTAGCCCCGGAGCCATGCTGCGCCTACACTGCTAATACTCCAAATTGACTGACAGCCACAGTTAATAAATGCAGCCATAATGTCAGCCATATGCCGGCACCCTTTCATGTATTGCCAACTAACAGTTTACAAGGTATTGTCTTGTGCTGATTTGTCTTTATACCAATTTTTATTTTATTTTATGAAACCCGTTTTATGTGAACTCTACTGCCTAACTGTTAAGTTTCCTAACACCCACGTGTGTTTTATGACCTTGTTTAAATAAAGTTGTATGATTAATAAAAATTATATGCATATAGATTATTGTTTCTTTTTTTTTCTTCTATTTCTGTTAATTAAATTGGACTCAATTTTATTAGGTAATCAAAAAATAAGCCATATTTAAAATAGTGTAATAGCTATCTAGTATAAAAATTGTCATCTGATCTGAGGGATATTTAGAACAAGAAAATCATACACATAATTCTATAGCTATCGAGTAAATATTTATTTTCTCATAGAAACTTTCTTGTATATATAATATTCTGACTTATATATCCAAACTAATATTATAAATGTGAAAGAAACTGTTTTACCACTCAACCGATCATCATGAAATTTTGCATAGATACATAAGTATTGTCAGGGATACTTTCTGACCCAGAAAAGGGGTGTTCTCGATTGATTATAAAAATATAAATCCAATGCCTGGCAAAACTATAACAGCAATAAAAATGGAATAAACTATAATATTGTTCAATATTTTTTATTTTTGAACGCGGACGAAGTCGCTATCAAAAGTTAGTATACATATGCAAGAAATGTTCAGAAAGTTCCAATCGCCTTCATTTTGTTGTTGGTTCTTGAAAATTGATCGTAGACAAACAAGTTTGTGGAGTTGTTCTGAGTCAAAATTAACAAACCTTTTTCGGTAACGTTTAAATTAATAAAATATTCAATTTGAGGGCGAAGACAAAGCGAGCGCTCGCGGGAGCGTTTGTAACCCCAGCAATAAACAGGGCATATTCTCTGGGGTACAAAATACCCCGGCCGACACGCCACGGGGTCCACGCGACCCCGCCGGGACCACTTGAGGCCTGCCGACCTGCTAGATAAGACGGGGAACGCTATTTACATAAGCTGTAATTATTTTCGTGGTTGTTTAGTAATCCTGGAATAATTTTTCACTGCAATGTTTTTATTATTTATGCGTTCGAGCTGTTAGTTTACCCGTCCGAAGGAATTTCTTCCGCACAAACGTGCTTCAAAAGTTGAATTTTACTAAATTTATTTTATTCATTAACTCGACCGTTCAATATCAACACATCAATATGAAATTCAGTTGGAACAAAGTATTAATTAGTATTTTAAATGTCATGCAAAGTTATGGACTACTAATAAATTAACAGACGTGTCCGCGTTAGAAAAAAATGGATTTAAGTTTTTAAATGATCCCTCTGGTACAGTATTTTTTTTCTAGATGACCTTTCCTGTATTCCTAACAACTTATATGCAAAATTTCATGATGATCGGTTGAGCGTGATACAGTAGTAAGAAAATAAATTATTTTACTTTAATTCAACTATATTCAACATGATTTTGAAAGGCGTCTGCCGCCTCTGTTTTATCAATTCGAGTCAAGCACAAGCGGTTAGACAGCTATGAAAAATTCGCCATGTTTTTGCACCAGTCGCTCCTTGAGCTTGTCAATTATGCCTCCCTCGCAAGACACGCCAAGCGTTCCTATTATAACGTGACTACTTTACATTGAACAGCCATTGTTCATTATTTCAGAAACAACTAATCACAACGCACTCAAAATCCTCCTTAAGTACGCATTATTTGTAATATACAAGCAAAATTATTTGATTAAATTACTTGAACTTTGTATAACATAAATTTCAATAGCTGTAAAAATAAATGTAAGATATGGAATTTATTTCAGTGAAGATATATGGCATTTAAACGCAGTCTCCAAAATTCTAGGCCCTGAGAGAAAGCTCAACTTCGCTTAGCTGACTATGTAGAGATCTATTCCGGGGGTTATTTTGCGAAGTTGAATCAGAAATGAAAAAAAAAGAGGAGACAAACTAAAACTGATTTATTATTATTATTGATTATGAATTTGAAGATTTCCAGTAGTCATCTGAAAAATTAAAAAATCCTTTGGGAACTGTCATTGACCATCAATTGTTAAATATACCAATTAAAAATACAATGAAATATTTTTAGCAGCATGTAAATATTTGTATTTTATTTTTTGTTAAAACATTTCTTAAATCAGTCGTGTATTTCTCCTGCTATGGTTGATCGAATTGAAGTAGTAGACTTATATATGAGGGTGTAAGTCCAGGGTGCAACTATTGGGCAAACCTCGCCAGATGGCGTAGTGTTTACTCGACCTGTTTGCGTACAACTTTGAATTTTGAACTATTAGCCGTACACTTCCCCCCACCTGTCGATGTTTAATGTTTATACTGCTTGTGTTGCGGGGAGACATGCCTTGTTTTGTTTCTATTGTGACCGTACGAAAACGTAACCTTGAATTTATCTAGACTAATAGCTAATGCTATAATAGCTATAATAATAATATAATATAATATAATATATATATAGCTAATAAGGGAATAATAGCATCCAGGCTAGGTCTCGGCAATTTTTTGTTTATTAATATTAAAAGTGAAACAGAATAAATTTTTACATAAAACGAAATGTCTATTTTAACTTAGCAATTTTGTAATATACAAATACATAAAGTCCTAGTGAGCATCTGTGGGTTAAACTTAAGGTACGAGCACACCTAGCACACATTTAGCACTCTGTAAGTACTTGGAACTGCGCTGATTGAGAGGTGGAAAGTAATCCCTCAAGAAGAAGTCAGTACCTAAGACGCTTTTAGAAACTAAGTTGCATAGCCTGGCACATAGACGCAACATCGCCAGTCTGTGTCTTCTATAAGATATACTTCTGAGAGTGCTCAGGAGCTGCATGAACTCATACCCCCTTCCCCTTTCTTCTATCGGACATACAGACCATCCTCATCTTGTCAACATTCCTCTTTGTCGGACCTGTTATAAAAGAGTTTAGTCACAATAAGTTTATTAAAATACTGTCCCTGGGCTGTTATTGATATCTGCACAAGACTTTGTAGCCTCTTCTGGCCAAAATACTTAATAATACCTTATCTATGTGAGTATAAATATTTTCCTGTAATCTACATTATAAACACTTTTCACACTCGCGGTAAAAGCTTACCTAAAAATTAATATAAAATGTGTCAGTTAAGTACAAATTTTCCATAGTTTTAAATATGGTAGGTAAGCCTAACATTACCCCGTATTAAACTTTACACAACCTTTATAATTGCCTTTGTTATCCACTGTCCATTAGATAGTGTTTAAAGCTGGATTAAGTTATAACCTATTGGTGTAAAACAGGATTAAGTAGGTTTTTATTTTCATTTGTACTTTGGACTTATTAAGAAACTAGGTTAATCCCTCGATTTCGTCCGCTTATCTCAATAAATTATAACCTAGGTCTTATTCTGATATATTTAAGTTTTCAGTAATTTTTACGTGAATATAATTCTGTTTTTTGTATAATATTAGTAGGACTGGTTTTTACTTGCAACTTCTTTTACGTATCGTCACATTAAACCTTTTTGTTATTCTCATATAGCTTTAATACTCTTAAGTTTTATCGAAATTAGTTCAGTAGTTTTTCCATAGAAGGGTTACAAACCTCCTTACATCTTTTTTTTATTTACACAGTAAAAAAAAATTAGGCAGATATTGTCGCCAGACAGGCGGCTTAGGTCCACTTGATGGTAGGTGACTATTGTCGCCTATTAACATAAGCAATGTCACAGGTGCTTCAAGTGCACTGTCGACCTTAGTACGATTAAGGATAAGGATAAGGATTTCATTTCACACAAAACGCTGTCGCTTGTGACTTAGGCATCGCCTAGCACGAGTTGCACGCGATCGACAAAATTGTCAGTATTGCAGATAAGCATCGCAACACATGGAAAGGCTGTACAAAATGGATGATTGTACGTACATTACTGTTTGCCCGCCTTACTAGGGCAATGCTGTCTTCATCATGTAATAATTAACGGGCGGCGTCACAATGACATAAAACATGGTTTGTTTGAATGACAATATTGTATTTGAATTTATTTTTACTTTAAAAAATCAGTTACTATTTAAAAAAAATCACTGATACAACATTTAATATAGATTTATTTTATATAGGAAAGATTAAAATAGAAAATATTATACTTTTGATAGTTTAAGAACATAAATACAATAATCATTTATACCTATGAGGACTTCAGATTTACCATCGTCTGTAGTTGATTGTTGACAAAAACTTTTATACTTTTTTAGCTGCTTACAGGAATTGCTCAATGAAAACAAACAAAATAAGTACAGTCATTAGCAACTATTATTTAATGCATAAACTCTATAAGTGGAATTTTTTTATTAGGTTTAAGCTATTTACTCTGTTTATTGTTATGTATTTGTACCTGTAAATTTCCCTAAAATAAAATAAATAAAAAATAAATAAATAAATATCTTTCACCATAACATAAAATATTAGAATTGTTGAACAATCTCTCTACCAAAGACTAAAACCCTCGATTCAAATAACTCAGCTTTACCTTATTTTAGTCTGACTCATAAGAATCTTATAGAAATAAATTATTATTCTAAAATTGTTATGTCTGGAGTTATAATAATAGAATAGAGTTTTATATATAAGTTTCTGTTTCGGATGGTAGTCATGAAGGAGATATGATGAAGAGGCGCTCGTTGTCTGAATCTCAATAATAGCCATGAAGCACCCTCCAACAGGCTCCGCGGAAAACGCACTGCACAGAGCAATGCGCCAATACAGAGAATATTGTATACTAGCGGACCGTCGCGTCGCCGGTTTAGCTTCCTCGTTTAACGCTCTTTCCATTAGTGAAAACCGCTATAAAATCCGTAGCGTAGTTTAAAAAGATCTATGCGTAAATACAGAGCTGTAGACGACGTGAAGCGCCTACTATGTAAAGAAAAGGGGATAGTATAACGACTGCGTCTGATAAAGATGCGCTCACGCTTTCCGTGAAGCCATTATGACGTCAAAATACGTTTGAACGCACTTCTGATTGTATATGGGATAAAAGCAATGCGAGGATATTGATCCCAATCAATTTATTGCTAACATAACTGACATGGTCAGTTCACGAGTGATATCCATAGCTAGACATAATATACAAGTATGAGCAGGGCTTTATGTATATACTTGTAACGAAACACACTCACTCAAACAGACCTATAGATCTATATCTATTTTCATCAATATGAACCCTAACTAATATATTGTAAACGCAAAAGTGAGTTAATTTCTTTAAAACATATGTAGGTATAAACATAATTATGTTCTCGAGAGATCATTTAAAAATACAAATAAAAATCTCTCTCTCTCTCTCTCTCTTTCCCTCTACCTTTGTAATATGAATAGAAGTAGTTAGAACAAGTATATAAATTAATATGCAGTATCTTAAAAAAGTGTTCATGAGATAAGCCAGTAAAAGTTTTATTCATCCTAGATTGCGCCAATTTGTCTGTAAACTACTCTATGCTTGCAAGCGACCGCCCGGGGGTTTAATATTAAAAATAAAATAGGAGAGCGATCTGTATGTAGTGGCTCGCGTATTGTGTGCTTTTTAATAAACGTCCAAATCACCTCGAGAGCTGCCTGTTGGTACCTAAGTATACATTTGCGCTTATTGCGAATCGAGACAAATCTCTCCATACTATACCCACCTATACAACTTTTTAAAGTATATACGGAATATCTGATTTGAGTGTTCGAAGCCCTGAAAGAGAAATAGAACAGAACCCAAGCCTTTTTAAAGTTGTCTCTGGTCTTAGACCTTGACTGAAAAGTTCATTTAAAAAGTTGACCTGGAATCGAACCCGCGACCCCTGAGACAGCGTTAAGAGAAACATTCTAACCACTCATCCAACGGGCTCTTTCTTCAAGTTAATTCCAAAAGTAAAATTTTGAACTCATATCGGCTGTCTACTTGATCAGCGTTTACGGTGGTTCTACCGCCTAATGGTACTAGCAAAATTAAAGGGGATACTGGCAGGTTGAAAACTACAAGAATTTCCACCTCATATATAACTGACATGTTGACCATAATTTAAGTGTATTGGTGTCGTATAGTAAAGTAACGCTGTGTCAGTGCAGGCGGCTTGTGATCAAAGAGCGTCTCTTGTCTACCGTCATGTTTGTAAAGCCTCTCCACCGCTTCGCCTCTACAAGTTACTACGTTGTTTACATTTGCAAAGGATATTGATTACTTCATGTTCGCAGGTAGATGCAACTTTATTGTGTAACCTCTCAAAATCCAGCGAAAAGTGCTTCGATACCCTTTCGTGAGTGAAAGTCTATTGGGCGTCTTCTTTGTCCCCATTTCTCAAGTTATAGTCGGCTATTGTATATATCTGAAAACTGAAAAGATATTAGTATTATTTGGGTCTGTATTTTAATATACGCTACTAATTTTTTTTTTAATGTGTATCGCTGAAAAAGATCCTAACTAATATTATAAACTAACTAAAAATTATCCTGTTTTTTTTTTGTTTTTTTTTTTTATATTATAAAGGTGGCAGACAGCTGGCGGCCCACTTGATGGTAGGTGGTTACCGCCGCCTAAGGACACAAGCAAATCTCTGTTCTTTCCAACATCTTGGCCGAAATGCTCAAGCTAGTTAGCTTTATATTTCCTTTAGTTCAATGTACTGATAGGTTTTTGAAGTAAAAATATGACTGAAAATTTTCCAAATGATAAGAAAGAAAGAAAGAAAGTATGACTGAAAATTTTCCAAATGATAAGAAAGAAAGAAAGAAAGAAAGAAAGAAAGAAAGAAAGAAAAATTGTTATTGAGTTCGAAACACAAATTGCACATACAATACCAAGTTTAATGAGAACAATCTTAATCGTATTGGCAATAGCACCATACTTGCCAGTGCATGCTACCAACAACGCCTCGATCCAAATATGCACACAACTCAGCATGTGCTGTGTGTGCTGCAAGCCACATCACAGCGCTGATCTTCCGTTGGGGACCTCATTGCTTACTTATCAGCTAGCTTTACTACTCAGGTTCCTTTAGTTTACAGATTCCTCAACGTTCAGGATTTTCTTAATTCAAATGAAATACTTCTTTACGGCATGTAATCAACTTCTAGTCACCTACAGTCGTCTAATTTTTAATATGTCACAAAACCATATTCTCCATAATGTCAATCGTTAAAGGAAATTTAGATTTGAAACAATTTAATTCACCTAAACTTTTCATGCATTTTGAAATAAAACTGATAATTTTCTCTACGAATCGAGGCCAAAACTCTTTCACAATACTTAGTGTCGTAATGTTCCAAAGTGAAATTGGAGATTATTCACTTGATCCGAGCGACGCTTAGCATACAACCTCGTTTGAGAATCGATATCCAAACAGAAGAGTCTTAATAAGGCGAGTGCTACTCTTGGCTACTTGCTTTGTTCGTGATTAGCATCTTCTCATTTGATATGGCGCGGCGATGTGTTAGCACCTTGTTGCACTCACTTATTGAACGTGAGCGGGTCATAAACGCGAGCTAAGTGTTCTTGTGAAGTGACATCAACCCACCTTATGTGAACAGGATGTCAAGTAATTAGCTACTTTACAACTTTCCACGTTTTCTTCTTGCTTCACCGACCGCCCGTCGTTACGCAGAAAGCTTGTGAGGTTTATCGAAACATAATATCGGAACCGATACTTTAATACTCTATTAAATCTTTAGTACGCGACTTCGTGAGCGCCCATTTTTCTTATCCAATCGTTATTAAACTTCACAGGATCACTCGCTGGGTTAATCTGAAAATATCAACAAAATTGATCAACAAAAAACAAAAAACGGTTAACACGTCGGATTTTATATATAAATAAAAGATTAATAAAGTAAAAAATTAAATTATCCATAAATTAATTAAACAAAAAGAAGTTTTTAAGTGAAAAATTGGCTAGTGTGAGACAAGCATTAGCTTGCCTGTATAAAATTTTGTCAAAGGGCCCTTCTAACTTACTGACAAAACCCAGTTGGGCGACAGAAAATACGTTTTTACAGAAAATACACACAGAAAAAAAAAACATGTTTGCTGTTGTATTTTGGTTAAAAGATACCAGAGCTCATTTGCCTATCCCTTATCCTAAATATCCTACTATGGTCGGCAGAACACTTGCAACACTTGTGGTGTTGCCTGTGTTCACATAAAAAATGCTTTTAAAGTACTTATCTTCCGTATATTCCAATGGAATGTTTTGCAAAGACTTGATGTCAATGTCATCTAACACGAGTGACCCACCTGTACCGCCAATTTACTATTTATATACATAGCCCTATAGGTATACATTTTTTGCTACGTCGTAGCAGGATAAAAATGTGAGTTTATTATGCATATAAACATAACTTTCATTTCAACTTATAAAGTAGTTACCAATAGGCGTATTGTGCCAGATTGAAGGCAATATGTGACATCGGACAATAGTACAGTCCAATAGTGTTGTAAGGTAAGTCACAGGTCGCGTATCGCCGCCCATACAAACAGAGAGATTACACGAGCTACGTCCGAGCGGACAAACAAACAAACACGGCTCGGACCTTCATTCGAAATTCTCAAAAACCACGCCGTTGTCTCGCTTCCATAAATATTGACACTGGCCAGTTATTGGCGGGTACAAGCGAGCCCACAACTAACGCGTCGTTTCCACTAGGGCTATCTTCTCATTAAGGCGAGTCTATACTAGCTGAAACGTAGGAAATTCGAGACAAGATGTAACATTTTTTTTGATAGTTGAAAACTTGGGTATATTAAAAAACGAATAACCTTATGATCTTATACAAAACTACTTTTCGAAGTATCGATAATATTTTTTTATCGATACTTAGATACAACAATAAAACAATAATGTTTTTGAGGAAAGTGGTTATTACCGAAATAAAACGCGAAAAGCCTTGTCTACATCAGCCACACGGGCTCGCGAGGCACCCTCGCGGTTTTGGCGCGCGAGCCATGGCAGTCTAGTCTAGGGTAAATACCATATAACCTAAGGCAAGCCTCGCAAGACAGGCTGAGCTATAAGCTCTCCAACATTCAGAAATGGACAGCAAGACCAAGACTTTAGTGGATTAAAAAAAAAATTATGAGGGTCGCAATCAATACGGCAATAATTTTCTGTGTATATTTTCAAACGTTAACGTTTCCAAAATCTGAAGATTTCCCCCGGGAAAGTGTTTCAGTTTCTTAATTTAAACTACTTTCAGAATCCGACCTTAATCAAATCTACTAGGAAATCATAAAAGTGGGAATATCACATTAGGAATAATAAATAGGATCTAAGTAGGAATTCAATACTTGTCAGGGCATTTTAATTACTAGTCGGTCCCTAATGTTTTGTTGCTTGAGAACTGTTGGTTGTAGTTCCGCACGTGACAAATATATTTTTACACATAAGTGTCTGTATATACTTAGGGCATGTATATAATGCGATGGCTGCATGTTCTTCTAAATGTTTGTACATCATAACGTCACGTAAGCTTCTCAGAAGTGTGACATCGTTAGCGGCTATGTGCGAAGCGGTCGCGATGTAACAACGAAACGATTTTACTCAAACCAGTATACGCGAACCGTGTTACTGGTGTCGCCATGGAAATCAAGCTCGGCATACTGCAAGCTCGTAGTCGCAATTGCTGTATATCTAATTTCCAATTTCTGTATTTCTAATATAATTTACTAGCACAAACAGTACATATTTCGCAAATTATTACAGCAGAGGTATACCTTTTAACTATCCTACCTATTTCTTGGCGCCATTTTTGTTGCCATTGATGGCATATGGTCCTGAAATGTGGTCTCTAACTATGAGCCTCGTAAAAAAGGTCAAAGTCGCTCAGCGAGCTATGGAGAGGGCTGTGCTCGGAGTAACACTGCGTGAGCGAACAGGAATGAGGAGATCCGTAGACGTACGAAAGTTACCGACATAACCCGGTGGATTTGTAAGTTGAAATGCTGCCAGTGGCAGAGTGGATCCAGACTGCTTCTGACCTTGGTCCTCTTGGAAAATTAAGGGGGAGGCCTATTATCTATATACTAATGAAGTCTTTTATCTATATTTATGTATATAAATATAAACTTACATAGATGAATAGAAACTTGACGGGAATAACAAAAATAGGCAAAGTTTAAAAATAATCATCTTTTAGAAATACAAAATGGTTTCTTTGATGACTACATATTGAGGAAGGTGCTTTGTGAGTTTATTTGGATAGTGGTTGTAAGCGCACTAGCAGCTAATTCTTCCTCACAAACCGTACACGAGCGCTCGCCAGATTATAGAGAATTGAGCCATCTAATATTCTCTATGTCTCGGAACGCTCGCATTCAAAGGGGCCTATTCTGAAAGCAAACGAAAAACATGACTTAAGGCAGACTGTTGCTTGAAACTTTATCGCATGATTCTTATGCGTTATATTCAGTTGATGTACTTACGCCTACCTAAGCACTCTTTTTGGATTACTGGTTAAAATCTATATATTTGAAAATTAATTGTTCTTTGTTGGCATTGGGGCCCTGCGGCCAGGTGGACAGACGACCTGAAAGGCTTCGCGGGAAGCGGCTGGATGCAAAGCACAGGAGACCGTGCAGAGTGGCGGCGAACCTTGGGAGAGGCCTACATTTAGTAGTGAAGAAAATGCTGGATGCACGAAAGACTTGAAGAGGCCCCGAGACTTTGCCGTGCAATGCAACTGCGGTAGACGTTTTAAATGCTGTTAGGGCCGAGCCACACGGTGCGGTGCGGCGCCGCACCGCATCGTATGACATGCCATGGATATTTGTATGTAGGATGCCGCAACGGTACCGCTCACGCGCCGGGCCGTTGCCGCACCACACCGTGTAGCTCGGCCCTTGGGCCGTCATAAATATATGCAGAGCATAGTGTTAATTAAGTTTAAAAAAAAAAATCAATAACCACACAAAAATATATTACTTTTAACGTTGAAATTATAACAATATACACAATATAAATTGTATAAAAAATATAAATATATTTAATATAAATATTTCTTTTATATAGACTGTAAGTCTCTGTACACCTAAATTAATTAAATTAATTAATCTTTACTAATAATATTACTGGGAAGTTATGGGGGAGGCCTATGGCCAGCAGTAGACGTTCTGCGGCTGAGATGGTGATGATGAATAATATTATAATGAGATCAGACTTGTATTTTTGTTTGTAATGCATAAACTAAAAAACTATTAGACCGAGTTTGAAAATTCTTTCACATATAGGTAGATGGCTACATTATCAGCAAGTAACAAAGGCTATAATTTGTTATAAAGTCCCGTGCAAAGGCTAGTAAAATATAAAATACATTTCATTTTTACAGTGATAAAATTTAGGTAGATTTCATAATATTTAAAGTCTGCAATATTTGTATTTAACATTGAACAGTTTAGAATAGTCACATATGAGACATGGACAGTGAACGAGGCGGCGTCTTTGATCTGCCTCCGCCCCCGGCCCCTCGCTAAATAAGCCACTGCAGCCGCCCCACTTAACTCAAATTAAAATAACATGGAAAGAGGTATCATGTCACCATTGTAAGCATCCATATTAAAACATACTAAATGTATTGCGTCATACTTCCATTAACCACTAAAGAGTTTTACCTAAAGTCTTATAATAGGGAAATAAATAAACAAGCTATAGTTTAAAAATTATAAACTAAACCCCGACTTTCTATTGAGCGCAAACAATAAAATTATTTCTGCTGTAAGTTGCTAAGAAGTTTGGGTATCCTGCAGACTACATGATGCTGCAAATTGTAAGTTCTATAAGTTTCTAATAGATGGCGGTGTAAGTTAGTTTATTGACATAATATTTCAACATCTTTTATATAGGTTTTTTTTCGAATTCGGGCAGGACAACGTCTGCTGTGTACAAATTTAAATATTCTTAAGATAAACTAAAGCTCATATTTACTTACCTTATATGTATATATATAATATAATTTTACTTACTTTATATATATATAATTTTGATAACATTAATTTTGATGCGTTTATTACTGTGTTATTATAATAACAATAATGTTTTATTGCAGTCAGAACGGTTGCGATGCGATGCCAGAACCTCGAGGATTTTTTTATTATTAAAAAGTGGATATACTCGTACATTTTGTTGAAAAATTAATAATAGATCCTTCAGTGTCATTCTATATCTCTCATAGACAGCAGTATCGGACATCGAACCGACACTATCGGCAAGTTTACTATCAAGGCGTTAGTTTGCAATGTATCGATCTCTTCAAAATTATCTTTAATACGAGTAATTGAACACCTATTACTTCAGATATCACTTCAGATAATCCTGAGCTTGTTATAAAATTATTTCATAATTACTTTTCTGAGTAATAAGTAATAAACCAAAGCTGCTTATACCTACATAATCGTAATAATATCTTTTTTGTTAAGTATTAGGTATTGTTAATATGTTTATCAATATTGAATTAAAGCCAAACAAGACAACGTGGTAAGGTAATGCAACATATCGTGCATTCGAAAAAGGTTTAATTTCAAAAATAAAAATCATCAGTTTTACCCCGGTTTCTAGTATTACGAAATTCACCGAATCTCCGACAAATCTGTGACCACATCGACTTTGCAGTGTTCGGAGTATTTGGGCCCATGTCGCAAGCGGCAAACGCAAACACGAAATTTAATAAATGACAAAGTTATGTGGGCACAGGCACAGTGTGGCACCTTATGTTGGTATGCACGTACAGAAAAGCGCCATTTTTAAAAAAGGTGTTTTCCTTAAAGCGTATCTACACTTGTCATTGTTTGATCAGCTGACATCGTATACGGTGACACGAAAAAAAAAAACCCACACCAGCCCGCAGAAAAAAAAATCGAAAATATTTCGGTTGACAATAACTGTCTGCAAGAAAATCATTTTTCCAAAAAACAACTTGTTATTAGTTATTTATTTATAATATTCTTAAGTAATTCAAGGCAAATTCCCCAAATAATTTCATTATACTATATTTTCATTATCATACGTTTCATTATAATAACTGCCAGTCTGACACCAATAAGCACCCCTTACAGAAGAAAAATGTGTGACAACAGCAAGTGTGCTTTTGTGTTTCGACGACTCATTCGTCGAAGATAGGTATAGATATAGATACTTTGATATAGATAGATGACTTTGAAAGCCCTCTTATGGCATTACTTGTAAAAATAGGTTTGTTTTTATATAAAGGTCTTCAGACAAGCTTCTGCCTGCGATCTTATCTTATTTATCTTATTCCCTACCTCTTCCTAATCCCTTATCCCCTCATAAGGGATTAGGAAGATACAGGAAGATAATGATACAGAGCGTACTTCAGCTGACATGCGCATCAATTACAGGCGTATACAACATTAGCCACAAGAACGATAACAAAAACAAAAACATTTAATACCTACAATAATAACATAATTATAATATAACCTACACTGCATTATATGCAGTTACATACAATGCAATGCAAGTTGCATGTCACAAGTTACCACGTCGGCGTACCATTGTCAAATCAATAGAATGATTAGAGATTCATTTTATAATTTTACATTACTACTAGCTAACCCGGCAAACGTTATTTTGCCAAAAATATAAAAAAAAATTGGGGTTGACCACCTTTAACATTTAGGGGAAATAGATGTTGGCCGATTCTTAGACCTACCCGATAAGCACAGAAAATTTCATCAAAATCGGTCCAGCCGTTTCGGAGGAGTTTGGCAACAAACACCGCGACACGAGAATTTTATATATTAGATTGTTTTTGGCTATAGTTAAGTTTACCTATCTTATTTCTAAGAAGTTTTTTTTTAGTTATATACTATTTCAAAACGATATCAGTTTTGAAATTAAACTCAGTAGTAACTTACCATCAAAAGCAAGTTGTAAATGAACGAAAGAACGATATACCTATACTTGTAAAAATTATTAAATGAAGTCGCCCTTGCCGCTCAACAACGCTGTGACCCTGTTTTTCTCGTGTGCAAGCGCATCGGTTCTTCAAGATAACCATGTTTACAGTACGGTTCCGGGATGTCGCCGTCCTTATCTAATGAGAACTGATAACAAGGAGCGAGACAGGACAACGAGCCTCCTTTATATAATGTCACGATGTGATCATGTGATATTTGTCTTCACATTTTATGTATTCCTAAGCTAACGACTTTTTTCAAGTGTTTTTTTTTTTTACTTTTTAGTATTCTATATAATTTGATCATTATATTTATTATTTTAAAGATGACAATTTTACGATATTTACACACAAATATATAAAAAGAAAAGGCATAAAGTTATTCTATGTACAATATAAATAAATTACTTAAGGATATTTTTTTTAGTAGGTGTGAGGTATAGCGGCTCCATTGTCAAAGCCAGGCAGTTTCGCTGCGGGCTTGAATCGAGGCGCGTTCCTCGGATACACATGCTGGTGGTTCGAATTATGGCAGTACTTATTTTTGTTCTAAGCCAACCTAGTATGGTACTTAATGATTTATTCCAGCGATCTCCTTTGTTGTGAGAATACGCCATCTACGGATGTCACGAGAAGGCTGAAGGTAGCTTCATTTCACAAGCGGCAGACATAACAGTCTTCTATAATTTAGTGCATTCTTGTTGTCAACAAGGATGCGCTTATAAGAGTCAGCTGCATGTAAGAGTGGGACAAGCAGGTTCGTTGTATCAAAGCGTATTAAAATTGTATCTACCTACAAATATCTATACTTTTTCAAATTCAAATTCAAAGCATTTTATTCGAAATAAGATTTACAAAATCGCTTTTCGACTTCTTTTATTTGTTTGTAGCAATGTTTATGTTTTATATTTTTGTTATTGTGGACAACTCAGGTGTACGCTAAAAACCTAATTGAGTTTATAGTACACCTAAACTGTGTACCACCATTGTATTTTTGTTTTGTGTATAAATAAAAAAATAAAAAATAAATAAAATACATACTTAGCTATGCCTATGCCCTATTCCAGCAAAGACCTTTTTCTAACTTTCCTTCTTGCTGTAACAATTTTTTAACTGTATTTATTATTTTTATGTTCTATAAGTTACAAATAAAGTGATTGATTGATTATTTGTGGTATTTAGAAAAACATCAAAACGTTATTAGGGTTATTCAAATAATTTTCTTATTAGAAAGGCTACGATCGAGTGGCAACGACAAGGAAGATCAAAGTAATTAAGAAAAGAAAATTAAAACCTCATTTAATTTCAACTTCTAACAATCCAATTGAATCAGGGAGTTAGAATAAACATAAGGCACTCCATTAAACGGACATCGAAGTACAAATTTTAAAGAAAATTTGTACAATTTTTTCCGATCTGTAAAGTAGGTGGAGTTCTTTTAAATAAAGAGGACTTTTTTAAATTCCACCTTAATTGTTAGGTAAACAGCTGTCGACAATAAGGCGCCAAGAATATTAAGCATTTAATTCGTCTACTTATATTATTTTTATAGTTTGCAGTTGTAGCAATTATCTACATTATACCCTTCGTCCACTACGAGACTATAGAGCGAGACACATACGAGATTTATCTATTCTATCTCTATTTCGTACGTCCACGGTGTTATTGTGAGAGCGCTCTATGTTGTTTTCTAGATCATAGTAGACTTCTCTACCATAGACTAGTATACACACTGCGTCCACGCTGAGACTATTTTAAATCGAGATCTCTCTCAGCTCAGTTACAATCATGTCGCAATCACGCACAGCCGTCGCACTCATTATTTTAGCGTCGCATAAAAAGAATAAAAAACGAAAATGTTGGGTGAGAGATTGGATAAAAGAACGTTCACAACAAGGTGCCTATAATAATTTATTCCGTCAGTTGGAAGCCAAGGATGAAACTTATTATAAGAATTTTATTCGAATGACACCTTCCGATTTTCAATTTTTACTTGAACTAATTTCACCGCGAATAAAAAAGCACGATACTGTTATGCGAAAAGCTATTACTTGCGAGGAACGGTTAGCAGTGACTACGATTTTTGGCCACAGGTAACTAATTATTTATTTTAATACCTATACATTTTTTAATCTTTAATAAGAACATATCGAGTAAAATATTACGCCTTATCGTTTATTTATTTATTTATTATGTATATTATAATATTAGGGGTTAAAGTATGAAATTGCCGATTTGTACTGAAAAATAAAAATTCGTTTTTTTTTTTAATTTAACATATTTATTTAATCAAAATAATTACCATTATTATCTATACATTGCTGCCATCTAATAGGAAGCTCATTTATGCCTTTGCGATAGAACTCTGGTGATCTAGATTCGACAAACTGTGTGAAAGCATTTTGCACTGCCTCCTGAGAAGAAAACTTTTTATCACGCAGAAAATTGTCCAAATCACGAAAAAAATTGTAGTCCGTTGGAGCAAGGTCTGGCGAATACGGAGGGTGACGAATGGTTTCTAATTGCAGTTCCTGTAGAGTCTGCAGATCAGTCAAATCATGAGGCACCCATTTTTCATATATTTTTATTTTATTGATTTGACGCAAATGAGTCAATATTGTTGGTAAGGTAACGTTAAACCATGCCGCTAATTCCTGGGTAGTTTGGCTCGGATCGGCTTCCACCATCTCTTTCAAATCATTGTTATTCACCTGTGTGGGCGGTCTTCCACGTGGTTCGTTCTTCAAATCGAAGTTTCCATCACGAAAGCGTTTAAACCAAAATCGCACAGTGCGTTCATTAGCAGTCCCCTCTCCAAACGCAACATTAATATTGCGAGCTGTTTCTGCCGCGTTAGTTCCGCGTCGGAACTCGTATTCAAAAATCACACGAATTTTCGAAGTATCCATCTTTATTGTCTAAGCTGAATAAAAAAAACAACTGAAAGTTGATAATCGAATGTTGCACATTTTTTAAAAGAAGAACTACATAGGTACCGTATGAAAAAAGTTTCACTCAAAAATCTCAAACCATGAAGGTTCTATGTCAATTCGAAGTACCTATTACAATAAAACGGCAATTTCATACTTTAACCCCTATTATAAATAAATAAATTGTGTAGATATTAACAGTTAACACCAACTGGTCTACATAAGGTCAGTGTTTTACAAAATACATATACAATAGCACCTTGAATATTATAATATGTATAATTGTATACCCTACATATTTTAATACAAAAAATTCGCAGGATCGGATCGGCTGACCTAGCGAGACTGCCGAGAGTTTTTAAAACAAATAGAATTCTCGTAGAGCGCCCTACCGATAATGTTGTCTCACTCTCGCAGCTGCGTACACGTTTAGCTCTATCGATCTATCATAGACTGCCGAGACACTCTAGCTAGTTTGATCTCGCTTCTGCGTACACATATAGATTGCTCTACGAGAGTAAATCTCACTCTATTCTCTCACTCGTGGACGAAAGGCATTAAAGAAAAAATGAGAGAAAAACAAAATGCCCAAAACAAAAATGATGTGATATCGTAAACATATTTTTGATATAATCTATAATGACTGTTAAAAAACAAACTATGTTTTATATAAAATATAAACAAATCTTATTTCCATTACCTTATCACACATAAAACGAAGTCGCTGTCTGCCTCTAAGTATCTATTTCTCCGCTTACTTCTTGTAAGTCATTTAACGGATTTTTGTACGCCTAATGGTAAGAAGAATAAACGAGGAAGGTTTATGAATATAATTTTCTTAAAGTGCGAAACCTGGGGCGAGTCGCTAGTAAAATGTAAATAGAGATATTCTTGTCCGCCTACGACTTCGCATGCATTTTCTGCCAATTACATACAAAATTGCATACTTCGCATGCACCTTCCTCGTTGATCGCTCTTTCCTTTAGTAAAACCCTTATCAAGATCCATAAAGTGTTTTCGAAGAAATTAGCGGGGAAACAGATACAGGCGAACAGTAACTTTAATTTATAGAGAATGCAGTTTACACCGAATAGATGATGTGGTCCAGAGTACATCACTGTGTTTAAGAATTCCAACAAAATCCGTTGTGTGGTTTATAATATACAGAATACAGATACATGTATTTGTATCTACAGACAGACGCGGACAGCGACTTTAATTTATATTATGTAAGAATATGTAAAATGGGAAAATATTACATATAGTAATAAACGCAGTGTGTGGAGGATTTCCAAGTGCCAATCCTGAATGTATAACGACAAGGTGAGGATAAAAGAAAGGATTCACTCACTGAACTGAAACTAAAAAACGCAAAAAGAACACTCAAATAGACTAGTCGTTAATTAGGTACTCTTTCATAATTTGTTTATTTTTGTGTCAGTGGATATTGTGTTTTCGTAGTTCAAATCAAATTTTATTTTAGACAAAGCCACCAACAGTAGCTAAGCATTAAAATTATATTTAACAAAACATATGCGTTTCAGATGAAATATCCACTTTTATTCTTATTTTTCAAAGAATTTTTTCAATGGGTATTTTTCAAATAATAGGTATTTTAAATAGGTATGTTTCTCAGTGTGGCATACTGCCGTCCACAGTGTCGTGATTAGTCCGGGTAGAATTTTCCGATCAATTGAACTTATGAAAGTGTCGCCGCTCGTCAGATTAATGACTGTTTGATTTTATTACTTGAAACATTTTGTTATTGCATTATATATATTCAATAAGAAAAAGGTTACAAATGGTTACTTTTTCTCGTAAAAATTTTGCCTTTTAAAAACTTGCTGGTATGAGGTTAACGTCGCCTATTAACACAATAATATGAAAAATGTTACAGTTGCTGCAAGTTCTCTGCCGACTTGCACGTGTATTAATCTAATAAATCAAAAGAGATTCGAAAAAACTCAGGAATGCTGGTCTGATCGGGAGACGAACCTTACACATGTAGTCTGTGTGCTATGGCAACAACCAAAACATTCTATAATATGATAGCTTTCTACTATAATATTAGGTGGTCTGTGTCTACTACAAATTACCTGTAAAATAATTAATTATATCTATCATTAAGTAGGTATCACTAGAAAAAGACGATAGGTATACAAAAGAACAATATTGGTAGACATTTTTCACAAAGACTCCTTCAATACGACCGATAAATGTCGAAAAATTCAACTCATAAAATATAAGTAAACACGCCGAGAGAAAAGTAATAAAAGGAATAAGTCCCTAATTGTATCTCTCATAATGTCAATAATAAAATTGTGCCGTTTCTTTGCGAAGTCCAGTAAAAAGTCGGCTAATATTAAGTCCGAGTTTAACTCCGATGGTTTCGTTGAATAATGAGCCAACAATTTTATATTAACTGGTGGATTCCTTACGACGCTTACTTAGAGACGAAGCACCTAGGTACATTACTCAAAATGTCTGCTCTATGTTACTCTAATAGATACTGTTTTACATTTGACAGTAAACTTCTGTGGGGTCCGCACATCGCTAAATTGGTGAATAGACAGTTTTGGAGCGATTTATAACATTTTAAATATCTTTTTAATTTTTAATTATAAAAAAATATATATTATGATCTACGTCTTACGTCACATACTATCTACTTCCTGCTGGACACCGGCCTGTCCTTTGTAACAGAGAGAAGACGAACTAAAAAATTTCTTGAGCTCTGTTGAGGTTGGTTAGCCAAATTTTTAATGGCGGCATTTGTAAATTAATTTGGTTTAATATAAATTTATTATGACAAGAAATACCCATTACAGCCGGGTAGTGACCGTTAGGATATTAGTTCAGTAAATAAACAGAGCGATTGTTGGTATTAGAGGGAAGCGATGGAGGGCACTTCGATCACGTATCAGATGGATAGCTTTGGAAAATGTCTCTGTGGTCGATACCATGTATTTTAATTATAATTTATGGCTAAATACATTGATTTTGAATATAGTGAAAATAAATTGATTAAGTAATGTTAGAAAAATCTCTAATTTCCATCTTGTAAATTAAGTGACGAGTAAAAGTTTTTCTGTTTTCTTGTTTGGTACCTACACTAACTTTTAGTGTATTTTAATGGTACACTATTTTAAGTGTATCTACTTGATGAGAATGTCTATAAATTGAAGAGTAGCAATCTTCAAAAGCTTATTAAGTCTTGCCAATCAATACTGCATGCGTCGTGTCCACTATGTATATTAGTTATCAAATTGTTTCTAGGTCTAGAAATATTGTGATTGGAAACCGCATGCATTGCGTATGAAAATTGCAACAGGCTTAATACACGTGTAATGCAAGTAGTTGTGCTACGTTTCTATAATCGTCTGATGCGTCCATCTAGCACGCACTCGCTGTCGCGTAGTATTGACTGAGCGTACTGCGCATGCTCACATAGAGACGACGCAGAATGATATAGAGACACTAGATATGGCTTGGCTTCACTGACGGAGTATCACTGGCTTTCTAGTTTGACGAGCCGTGCGTTAAAATCACGACTTAGTCCGCGTTGAAAAATAAAAATATATATAAGTAAGTAATACTCTTGTTGCTATAACATTTAGGCCAGGCGTTAGTTTTTTATTTTATTTTAGATAATCCCTTTGAAGCAGTATACTTTTTTCTGGATGGAAGGTAAGGTAATTTATTGTATGTCCTTTCTTGTATCCCTGACAACGTGTAATGCAAAATTGCACTTTAATCGGTTGAGTAGTTAAGGCATGAAAAGATAACAAACAAACAGGCAGAGTAAAATATTAGTAAGGATTCGTCGACATTTTGACGGTCACTTGGTTGCGTCACAAGTTGCGTAGTCTTTTTGTAGAATTAGCAAGTACGATTATGGGTTATTGGGTCATTTACATCCTATCCTAGTTTCGGAACCTGTGACAAATATAAATGTAACCTACCCACATTTATCTCTGTTTCGGTCAATTTTCAACGGATTATTTTTGGTCAATTCGAGAAAGAGATTTGTACTTGCATATTTGTAAGTACAATCTCTTTCTCAATTATTTTCAATTAATTTTTTCTTAGATATTTTTTCATTCAAATTATTTTCTTAGATATTGATTGAAAAAATAATGAGTTAACTAAAGTCTAAAATATTTTCTTTCAGGTACATAGAATAAAGTCGCTTCCATATCCATAAGCATCTTTGTTACAAGCTGTATCGTACCTACTCTCAATGTAGGTACCTACTTTATAAACTGGCTAGCAATATTCGTAGGTAAAATACACTACGAACCCATCGTTAAAACCAGATATTATATTCCAATGAAGTAAAACTATATGGAGACTTTTATGTTTATTGTCTAGTTTTGAAACTCGATCTGCCAAGACAAAAAAGAAACGATGCGAGAACCCACTAAACGAGATTCCACAATAAGAAAAACAGAACTTGTTTTGATTGGCTGATGTGTTTGAGGGCGAATACGATTGGCTGTATGACCGGCGTCGGGCCGTGTTCTGTAATTTGATACTTTTTAATAATGGCTCCTGCTAGCTAATGCGGACCGCTTCTATATTACATCGCCGTAGGTTAATATTTTATTACATAGGGAGCCCCAAACGCTGTTTTAAGTGCTTTTGTTTCAGTTCTGTGGGAAAAGGGATGGAATGTTTCAGATTTTTGGTAATAAGGTGGTTGACTGTTCGGGGTTTGTGGGGATTAAGGTGTATTCACAACTAAGGGTGGATTTGGGTTAGATTGTTAATTAGGTAAGTACTTATGTGGTCAGCTTAACCCTACTGAACTTTACATTTGCTTAGATTAACTGTCTCAGAAATTATTATATTAAGAGACTATTGGATTAAAATGAAGTAAAGCTGGGATCTTTTATAAGAAAACTGATACTTAAAAGAATTTTACAAATCAATAGCTACTTAACTTCATTTTAAAATTGGATCAGCCTCTTCTGTTAGGGAACGCCACTAACAGCGCTTATGCTGTTCTCTTTGAATATGCGAGGACTTAAGAGCAGGCCCCACGAAAAATATTCCTACGCTCACTCCGCCCACGTCCCGCCACCCGAGAGTTACAAGTTGCTCAGCGGCTCTCTAGGATTTTTTTTAATATATCGCAAGATACAGCTTACGTAAGGTTGAATATTGCGTACATTATTTGAAGCATGATTTGGTGTGCACTAGCTCGGAACTAAACAACGTAAGTCTCAAAATTGTTTTCGTTAATTATAGGAGTAAAAATAAACCTAAGTTTATTTTATTTTGACAATCACTGGTAAACAATGTTTCCTTGCTACGAGCAGTTTTTTGGCGATATAACTCAAGCCGTTTAGTAGAAAAATGTAAAATTCTCCGGAAAAGGCGCCGATTTCGATCAAAAAATGTATCGAATGAAAATCACCTAATTATGTTTCTGACTTGATAATCTACAGATAAAGGTCTCAAAATATATATATGTAAATTCCACATTGATCAGATATGTGGTTGACTCAGCACATTTATTTAAAGTTCCCTTAGTTTCATAGGGCCTGGCCTTAAGGTGATATCTTCAGTCAGTCTTCATTATCTTTAAAAGCAGCTAATAATCATACTTTCTGATTCCATTTTAATAATGAAACTTGAAACCAATTGTGTATTACATTTAATATAAATATATTATATCAATATTTAATAAAAATATAATATAAATTTAATTAAAAATACTTGTGATGCATTGTTTCCATTTAGGTACTTAGTAGGCATTGAGCCCGTCTGGCAGCAGTAACTACCCCCTTACAAAAGACCACAGTGAAATGACTACCTATTTATGTGTACTGCTGCTGTTGTGTTTCGGTGAGTGTGTTAGTGAGTAATGCCAGAGTAAGTCTAGTCAGTAAGTAAGTCTATTTTCCTGTCCCTATTCTTGCACTTGCAGCACATGTGCTGGTGCTTATGTTATAGGCGACGAATCTACCTACATCAAGTCGATCATCAGCCTGTATGTCGACTTTGAAATAAGTTAATAAAAGGGACCTACATGATTTATCGATTTTTGCTTGATCTCATCAGTCTGATACATATATTAAATTTTAAATTTATTCTATCTACACTTTTTTGGATGAACGACGGCGCCCACAAAAACCGCTGGGTTTACACAGGTGTATGCCTACAAGCGATATTACAACCAAAAGGCTATGTGTCTTTGCCTCACACATAAAAAAAAAAGTTTTGTAGCGTAAAAAATTAATTGGGACGAAGTCGTGGGACACAACTAGTACAATACAATGGCCCACTAAATACCTAAATTCTAAATAAACACAAAAAATGAAATTAAATTAACCATAATTGAGATCTAATAGATAAAACAAAAAAGTATTGTGAATATAATTGTAAGTAAAGAGTAGACTAATCACAGTGTAAAGCATTAACAAACAAGTTATTGATCAAATACGCAAGATACACTCGAGCTCCTCTCGCCGATGAGGCCGTGCAAACAAAAATATCGACTATGCGATAACAAACGGCGCGAATCGATACTGACCCAGCGTTGATACTGCGACGATGAGTAAATACTATATCAAGATAATAAAAAAAAACGCGCCACGACTTCACACATGGCTATAGATGGCTAACAATATCTGTACTTACTTCCTTTTTAAGCTAATGCGATAAACATAGGTTCGCTTTTTGAAATGACAGGCCCTTTTTTCAACATCGCATTTTAGTCAAATGTCTTGCCATACCTATCACAAACCAATAACTTATGTTAAATGTGAATTACATGTAAAAAGCCTATTGGTAAAACTAAAGAAATTATAGTAATATCCTATAAATGCGAAAATTTATGGGAATGATGAATATTTGTTATTTTTTCACGAAAAAGCTACTGAAAAGGTTTTGTTGGATGAAACTACAGTAAGAAGTGTAAAAATTTATACATATCAAAAGAAATGACAGGAAAAATTGGGTATTAATGTTTTGCTTATCTCAAACCTTATCAATGGGGACCTTATCAAAACTTATCGACATGGGTTTTTAAACGCTAAACATTATTATGGAAATATCTAAAAAGATGTTTCTCCTTTTTAATTAATATTATACGATTATGACGATCATAGTAAAAGAACTTATTGCCGTTAGGATTCAATAGATTAAAGACTGCTCTGATCGTGAACAATTTTATAGTTAAATAGCTGTTGCCTAGTTAACCATAAAATGAAGCTTTTGTTAACTATAAAATGAATATGGCCTTGTTACTCGCTGATAACGTAACTTTCTATAGATGAAATAATTTTTAAAATCGGTCCAGTAGTTTGTGAGTTTATTCACAATAAACTCACAAACTACTACTACAATAAAATAATAAAAATAAATATCTTCACACATTTCACACAGCACCATCTAGTTCCACACTAAGCAACTTAATGCTTGCATTATGGATACCAGACAGTTGATATATTACATAAATTACTTTTTTTTTTTTTTTTGTAAATACATACATATTATAAATACAAACATCCATGACTCAGGTACAAAGACAAATGTTAACATAAACATTTGCCCCTAGCGGGATTCGAACCCGCGACCGTTTGGTTAACAGCCAGGGTTACCAGCCACTAGACCAAACGTGTCGTATATCACTAGCTGTTGCACGCGACTTCGCCTGCGTAACTTTATAAAATATAGCCTATGTTACTCGCTGATAAAGTAACTTTCTATGGGTGAAATAATTTTTAAAATTGGCGCAGTAGTTTTTGAGTTTACTCATTACGGACATACAAAATAAGTCTTCTCTATTTATAATATTATATAGATAATAGTAAATAGTATATAAGAACGCAGCGTATTTTCTTCTTCCTTCTAAAATAATTCTTATGTGTTTTATGAATACGATATGATAATATAATAGGATGTAATATGATCTCTGGCATCACTATCTCTGGCTCTGGCCATGTAATCGTATTCTAATGACCTCGAAATTCGACCTCTATTTCAAAGTACATCCCCACTCTGCAGCCTCAAAGCAGGATAGTCCATTCAACCTGATCTGGTTTCAGTAGAATTATCCTGAAATGGGAGAGTCAGACGGTTTGCCTCTGTTTTCATTTGCACACACCTATGTCTTTCATCCCAAAAACATGCTTGCTTATATTTGAGACACAAGAATATCATGAACATTTCACACTGTGATATTTCACAGTTCAACATTGATGGGCCTAGAACCTGTAAAAAGGATATCTTTAGGGCCTTTGATTTAAAAATTAGGAAACAGCCCTTTAAGGGATTAGGAACGGATAGGGAAATGAGCTCTGGCATGCCTTACTCACTCACCGAAAACGTTATTTCATGGTGTGTCTTGGTGACAAATTTCTCTATCACCTAAAAAAACATAAATAACAACATACAGGTTGCAATTGTGCTGCCGACCTTAATTGGATGAAGAATAGAATAAAGGATAGAGAAATGGGCTCTAGCATCTCTACTAATTCACAACAGCACACATGCTGTTCCTTCACAGTGGTCTTATGTAAGAGAGTCCAAGCGATCTGTCCAAATGATTGTGAAACGGAGTGAGCCCTGTCACTATTTTCTAGTTCCAGACCAGACCCAACAATGAAAAGTTCATTTCCAAATTTGGCCATGCCGGGAATCGAACCCGGCACCCCCGAGTCAGAGCATTAAAGCAAGCACCTCAACCACTCGTCAATGAACTCGTCGTATTCGAGTACCTTACCTGCAATAAAAGCTTCCTGATTTATCAGATTTCTATCAATCTGTCAACCCTAGTATAAAAATATAAACGTATTGAACTTTGAACTTTAAACCCTTCGAAACAAAACTTGAATTTATTAAACTTTATATTTTGTAAAACTAAATTTTACTATAGATTTCTTGAAAAAGGCGCGAAACATTCCATCCGAATGAGTCGCTGAGGAAATATTCGTTATTGAATGAATACCTACTCACATATGGTTGTTTGTATACATTATCGATGCATGTGACTATTGCCTGTCTTTCTGCCTCTGTTTTGATGATTTGCTACATTTTGAGTGTGTTAAATAAATAGTTGATAGATAATCACTAGAGCAAATATTTATTTTAGAGAGCAATATTAAAACAAATGCTAAAGAGAATATATGTTACTTTTAAAAAGGTTACGGTAAAAGGAAGTGCTCTTTAAGTTCTACAATTTTTCAGATACTTAGGTATATTATAACAAAAATAATTGTATTATTGAGGTACTAACAGTCTGCTATATCTTTATATGAAATATAGTAATTTTTTTTACTGGGTAAGTATAATAGGTAGGTAAAAAATCGACTCATCTTTGATGATGAGCAAAAGAAGTACTTAACTACGTTTTGTTTGAAATTGTTAATCGCAAAGTTTGCTGGATAGTTTAAAACTGAAAATTTTCTAGGTAAACTAAGGATTTTAACTGTTTTTACTCTCGTCCGCCACCTTAATAATTCGTTTTTTTTTTTCACTATCGATTTAAGGTGCATAACGCCGATTTGGCCTTGAATTATTAGGCTAATTTCCCCGCGCCACCCTCTACAAGAGATCGACCGCACAGAGATGGCAAAGAGTAGTATGGAGACTAGACGACAAAGGCACGACATAGTCGACTGAGCCTACTTTACTGCAAATACATACTACAAATTTATAATTATTTACAATGTAGAGGGATAATTCAGTAACAATGAAGCGTGTTTTGTTATTTAGGTAGTAAATTATGTTACCTAGTAAAAATTTTTACCCGTCTGCGCCACAACGAGGGTTATGTTTTTAGAGTGTATAGCGGCGCGCTCCCGGCTTGGCCCGGGGTGTATTTTTTCTAAAATAAACGTAGCCTAAGTTACTCCTTATTACATCAACTACCTGCCAATAAAAGTCCCGTCAAAATCGGTCTAGCCATTTCAGAGATTAGCCGGAACAAACAAACAGACAGACAAAAATTGTAAAAAATGTTATTTTGGATGTTATTTTGGATTTTTTCTAAAATAAACGTAGCCTAAGTTACTCCTTATTAAATCAGCTACCTGCCAATAAAAGTCCCGTCAAAATCGGTCCAGCCATTTCAGAGATTAGCCGGAACAAACAGACACCCAGCCAGACAAAAATTTGGTTTGGTTATGTGGTTGGTTTATTTTGGTGTATGTACTCATATATGGTGTATGTACGTATATATATTCATATGCATGTAGTAAAAAACGGTTATTTCAATATTACAAACAGACACTCCAATTTTATTTATATGTATAGATGTATGTATATTTCTTTATACGAATATAAAATATATGGTAAAAGAGCCAAACAAAAGTTTTTATCAAAACTAACAAATTTTTTAATTTTCTGTAAAAACAATTGAGTTTTTGCACCAACTGTGCAAACTTCGCGTGGTACGTTTTGTTTGGGTAACGCTAATGCCGGCGGTAATAATTTTTTTTTTAATTTTGATATTTTTTTTTCAAATTCACCAAGTGAGTGAAGTGACAATAAATTGAGACAAAAAGGGTTTTTTTTTTTCATTTTGATAAAGATTACGAACTTTTTAGAGCGAGAATCTTGCTTCTTCAATTTTTTCAAAAAATCTATCGAGTGGGACAAAAAAGCGGCTGAGTGGATTAAATGGAAACTCTGTGGGGCTTTTTAGGGTATATTGAACTGTAAAAGGCACACTTAACATTTATTATTTTCTCCATATTTTTGATTCAGCGCTTGATTTTTCTAAAAGCTATCAAAAGCCCTTTTTTATAATTTTTAAAATTCATGTCAATAGAATTAAAAAAAAAAAAAAATGCTTGTAGAAAATTTATTCACGTTTTCATTTTGTCTTGTCTTTTGCCATGTCTAATTGTTTTGGTTTGGTTTTGGGTCTTATTATTATTAATTGTGTAATTTTAAAGGAGGGGGGGGGGGAGTAAGGGGGGAGCGGAGGGGGGCTGGGAGGATGGTGTTGATAGATTACCCTCATCCTTTCAAATGATACCTAACATGGGGGTCTATTTGTAACCGTTGACCATGGTTACGTCAAATTTTTTATCTCGTCGAGACGTCCCCGATGAGCCCAAATACGATCCGGCTGTGACGCGCCGTTTCCGAGTACCGGCCGGGGGGGGTCCGAGGGGGGCGTCAAATTTTTTATCTCGTCGAGACGTCCCCGATGAGCCCAAACACGACACGGCTGTGACGCACCGTTTCCGAGTTACGGTCGGGGGGGTCCGAGGGGGGCGCCAAATTTTTTATCTCGTCCAGACGTCCCCGATGAGCCCAAACACGACCCGGCTGTGACGCGCCGTTTCAGAGTTACGGTCGGGGGGTCCGCGAAGGGGGGGGGTCAATTTTTTATCTTGTCCAGACGTCCCCGATGAGCCCAAACACGACCCGGCTGTGACGCGCCGTTTCCGAGTTACGGTCGGGGGGGTCCGAGGGGTTGTCAAATTTTTTATCTCGTCGAGACGTCCCCGATGAGCCCAAACACGACCCGGCTGTGACGCGCCGTTTCCGAGTTATGGTCGGGGGGGTTCAAGGAGGGGGCTTTTTTTTTGGTGCCCCGGTAGACCGGATGACACTTTCCTTGGTGACTACCGATCACCCTCTATGACCTTCTACAAACGCCACCCTTCTATCCCTCATAGTTTCCGAGAACCGCTCACCAACTTTTTACCAGAACGGTGTACCGAGGATATCGGATTTTTCTGGAGGTCACGGGGGCGTCCCCTACGCGACCACCTACAATAGGGAAACCCCCCACCGCTCCTTCTAGAGAACAATTCGATGAGTCACTAGATACGTGAGTGGGAATCCGGCTTTATAGTGGCTTTATTATTTATTTATTAGGCTTATTAATTTATATGTATTAATTAATTATTAATTATTATTAATATTAATTAATTTAATTAATTAATTAAAATTCATGAAAACTTTCCTTCCTCGTTTGGTTTATTTTTGATATATTACGCTTTTGCCTCCTTTGCTTACTTCCTATCTTTATTAAATTTAGATAACAAGTATATATACAGATGAATTATTAATTGAATATTCAAATTGAATATTTCAGATTATTAATAAATTGAATATTATATTACAACATAATTTATATTTAGTTTTTTAAAGATTTAATTAAAAAGACAAAAAAGAAAACCTATTAAAGTATTATATACACTATCATGCACTGTCTGTTCTGCCACTAAAATGTTTATTCTTTGTTTATTACGTAAAAATTAATAATTTGATGAAGCGCAACGCGGCATAGGTCCGTCTAGCATCACGACTCGCCCCGCACTGATTTTATGGACGAGAACGGGCTAGCGCTGAGTAAGTGGGGAAATATTTTTGATAAAAACGTTATATAAAATTCAATTTTACGAATTTTCAAAAAGCGCTTTCAACAAATCATGCTACATTGTTATCTTCATAAGTGTACAAAATTTCATAATCTTTTGATAAATATTGTAGAAGTGAGATTGTTATAACTGAAAATAAAAGGGGTGAGTTTAGAATTTTTTTCCTGAATCAATTTCAATAAAATAAAATTTTTAATCCCAACAAATCATTCCTCATATCTTGTAGATAAACATATATTTTTTTCGCTGAAGAAAAGGCGTATATATAATGAATAATACTGTTACAAAATGTTGCAAAAATTTAATTTTTTGGAAGGATAAGCCTTAATGTATCTCTCTCATGACAAATTGATAAAATGTATCATGATTATCACGATCAATGTTTCTTTCATGATAAAACTACCCTTTACTTTAAGATGAGATGATAAGTGATCTGCAAACCTTTACTCACTTTCAGATGGTCAAATATAACAATATATTATTAATTGTTCTGTTACATATTAGTATTATATTAAGGGCGTGGATAATACCAGACGAACTGGCTCAGTTTATACAAACAGCACTGTGACGCCACTAGATTCGTCATAGAATACGTTACGAATACAACCTTTGGATATAATTATATGTAGTTGTAGATACATTTTTCGATTTAAGCCCAACAGTTACTTGACTACTTAAATAAATGATGTATAAAGATTCTATTAAGACGACTCATTTTGATTAGCACTCTCAATGATGCAATAATTAGAGACTGGAGAACAAAATGGCCGCTCAGATCAATGAACTCGTACGTACGTATCGTACTGCAGACAATGTTGAAGTTAAGCGATGTCAACAATTAGACTTACTGTGGATTATAAACTCTTGTAGTATTGTTGAGTTTTATACAAGCAAAGGTTTTCCTTTGCCTTCGCAATTGCCAGATATACTGAATCTCTTTTAGCACTTAGGCAACTACATATTGTCTTTTATGCATACCAAGTCACCGAAAAATATACATTGCCTGGCTTGATATTTTTTTTTGTGTAATCCCCTATCTCCTAATAATATAGGTTATAACCTCGTTTACCTGATTTTTGTATTACCTTGCCCTACTTTGCCTACTGACAGAAGTATTTTAGTTTATTCATCATTATACAATGTAAAATTTTCAAACCATTTAATTAATGAATCTTATTAAGTACTAGCTGGTGCTCACGACTTCGTCCGCGTTGAAAAATATTAAGTAGCCTATCCTGTGTCCCGTAGGTCCAAATGTTTATCTGCCAAGTTTCATGAAAATCAGTTAATTCGTTTCAGAGTTATGGAGGAACATACATACAGAAAAAAATTCTAAAAATCGTCAATTTAGTTTCAGTATCATGTAGGTATAGAGCCTATAAACACGATATCTCTGAAGACAAAGTAACTTACTCCATAACCGACCCTTACAGATTTGTTATTAGTATTGATAATATGCCAGATTTCTTAGTCAAATAGAAATATTTCAGTGTACCAATTCAGATGTTACCTTGTAAAGTGTCCTAATATTTGTTGCGTGAAAAGGACTTTCCCTCTTACCCATTCCTCGGTATTCCAGTAGCCACTCGTCCATTTTGTAACCAATTCATCTTGCGTTCAGTGGGCGCCATAAATCATCGGACCGACACGCAATATTCGCTGCCTTCACAACGGAGAAGAAAACGGATTACCTATAGACTTGTTGTTTTAAAGTAAACCTTAGATAATTTATTTGAAAATAAACTCCAGAAAAAGAGACCGGATGTTATGACGTCCCGGCCTTAAGGATTTATCATCCTTTATATTAGTGTAGGTGTCCCCACTATATAAAATTAAACACTTTATTAATTTATTTAAAATAAATTAAAATTTATTTAAAATAAATTAAAAACAAATTTTATCTTGAATTATTTTTTTAATTGTATGTGCTAGAAATCTTGACATGATTGAACGATGTGTTTTTTTTTTACTATAAGTGATAAAAAATTAATGTTTATAAAGTAATCGCTCCAGCACCGTTTTACCGAGCATCATGAAATTTATATATGCTATCAAATTTTAAGGTAGATGAAACTGCAAGGCACAGATAGTTAATAATTAAAAATCTCTATTAAAAATCGACTCATTAGAGGCTCGTAACCCGTTAAAAGTTCAATTTAACTTATACCTTAATTAACTTGTGGTTAACCTTTTTTATGTTGAAGTAGAATTAAGGATAAGGGACTAGGAAGGGATAGGAAAATGGATTACATAATCAGAAACCATTCTTTTATTCTCACATTGTTTTAATAAGTTTTGCAGCGCGATTGTATCTCTCTAGTTCTTCCTGTGTGCTTAGGACACAACCACTCTTTGAATCTTTTTCTTTGAAAATTTAATAAAAAAAACTTATACCGCTTTAATATACGTATATACCTTCATTATTAATTATTTGTTATTAAATCGCTGAGTATGAAACAATGTGTGGACCTTTTTTGGGTGTAATGCATAGTGGCATTGGGCCCTGGGCAGTACCACTCGGCCAATACGGCTAAGTGCCGCCCGATGATGGATGGTGTTTGCTGTACAAATAGTTTTCAATTTTATGTCACCGCCTGGGCCCGCCACTATCGTATTCCCAAAGATTTCACTTACCAAATTGCTGTTGGGGGTTTAATCTGGATAACTCTGTGTGAATTTATAAAACTTTTCCAATCTATTTTTTATCATAGGTAATAAGAATCCTTGGGGTCAGTTACTACGATTATTTATTTACACACTAGGTATTTTATAAAAACACTAGCAACACGTCTCCAGCTTAGAACTTTCCTCATTTATCGTTCTTTCCATCATTGAAAACGGTATCAAAATCATTTGGGTGGTTTAGAAGAAGTTAGCCGAGAAACACAAATATCCTTCACTTGGGTTCAAGTTGGGCAGCACACTTGCAATTAGTTGCAAGTACCTGTGGCTTGCTTAAGCTAATAGGCGACGCTAGCCACCTACCATCAAGTGGAGTGTCTGTCTGTCTGACTACACTAAAAAAGTCTTGGAAATTTTTGTCTCTTTCCCGTTCACATGTTGAATTTATTAAATAAGTACGTTACAAGAGTTTGTAATTTAGTTTAGAGTGATATTCAAAATATTCAAATTGAAATTCGTATTTCAAGTTTAAATATATTTGAATTCAGTTGAAAAATAAAATAAAGTTACATAAAAGTAGGTGTAGAATTTATGTTTTTTTCCCAGAATTGAGTAAACATTGGAAAACGCCGACACAAGCTGCGAGAAAAGGTTCCCTACAGCAAACTCTGCGTCACACAAATTTCGTGTCGTGTTTTACATCTTAAAATATGACGGGAAAAACCACACATGCCTACATAATAGGTACACATCTGCTGTAGATAGACGTAGGTACGTCCTGTCATCGTTGCTTTAGGTGAAGACGTACCAAGTCATTTCAAATTTCGACATATTTTTCAATAAAACTAAAATTCTTCTTGTATTCTATTTTTTTTGTTGATTTTCTATTACTTTAATGAAAATTCTAAACAATACAATTTGTGTTTCACATATTTAAGTATAATATTATTATTTTTTCAAAGTAATTGCGTTGTCCATTCTTGTAAATTCTTTATTAAACAATGTATATTTTTAGTGAATAGCCTTTGTATCCACGGATATTGATATTAGCTAATTGTAAATTATTTTTTTAGGCATAAATAATTTTTATGGTAACGTCACCATAAACACAAAAGACACCAGAGAGTCGCGATTCCACTCTTATTAGCAGTGTGAGATGACCGGTCTGAAACCGAGCCGAATGCACAGCCCTGTTTCTTGCTTCTTGTATTGTTACAACGCTCCAGTTAATGGAGTTTCTTTAAATGGCTTACTTCAGTTTGATCAAAAACTTCGATGCGACATATCACACAGCAATACTATATTGTTATATACTTACTCTCATACAAATAATGTTTAGTCGTGGCGGGCAGATTGCGTTTCGCAGTCATTTGGGCAGCCTGTCTGGCGGCAGTAATCCCCTCCTTACAGAAGACCACCGTGAAATAACAGCACGTGTGCTGTTCGGTGTTGTGTATAAGTATGAGGGAGTAGTAAGTGATGTCAGAACCCATTTACCTATTCCTTCCCATACCCTTACCCTTAATCCTACCGACTTAATCTTTAAGGCTTTTGCTTTTGCTCTTGCAAAACCTGTGGCGTTGCTTGTGTATAGGTGAAGGTAACCACCTACGATCAATTGGACCGTCAGCCACCATACCATCATTGGTACGGCGATATATCTGCTTGAAATATTAAAAAGGTACCAATGTCCCATTACAATAAATCATTATTAAGCAAAGATATATAATTTCGATGTTATTAAGTAATTAATTTCGATGTTATTAAGTAATAATCATTTTTTGTCATATCAATTTGTGAAAAATAGCACTTATTGTTATATTACTTTTTTAATACATTTTTCTTTACATAGTATAACTTGAAGTCGGTTTCCGCGTCTGTCTGTATATGGCCGCAAACACCTCCTAAACAACGCAATGGATTTTGATGCGATATATATATATATATTGAAACCTAATTAAGTTGTCGTAGGCGAAGCCGGGAGCGGGTCTCTATAGTCTATATCTATTAATATTATAAGATTTGTGTTTTTGTATTTTCGTTTGTATGGATAAACTCAATAACTACTGGACCGATCAAAACAATTATATCAACGAGTAACATATTTTGCTATATTTTATAGTTACGCGGACGTAGTCGCGTGCAACAGCTAGTACGATACTATATAACTTTACAAATGTAAAAGGTACCTAACTAACTTATCACTAAACCTCTTCTTACTTAAATAAAATAGATTTAAAAAAAAATACTGTAATTTCCACAAAGTCGTTAATCAAAATGTAGGTATGAATAAACAAATTTGATTCGAAATTTACAACAACATGATAAAGAGGCTGTATTTTTATGAGATAAATGACGTCATCCAATTAATGTCGCGATGAGACAACGAACGGCGATAAAACCAGTAAGTAGCAAGCATGTGATAGGGGAAGAGTGGGCTTGTCATAAATTAAAATTAGAAACATGAACGTGTCTTAATCAATACTAATAATAAATCTGTAAGGGTCGGTCATTGAATAAGTTACTTTGTTTTCAGAGATGTGTTTATAGTCTCTATACATGATACTGAAACTAAATTGACGATTTTTAGAATTTTTTTCTGTATATATGTATGTTCCTCCATAACTCTGAAACGAATTAACTGATTTTCATGAAACTTGGTAGATAAACATTTGGACGTACGGGACACAGGATAGGCTACTTAATATTTTTCAACGCGGGCGAAATCGTGGGCACCAGCCAGGCCCGGTCTGGCTCCATTGGAGGCCCTCGGCTAGATGGTGATTGACCCGTTCACATGTAACCTGTGTACAGGGTATCGTTAGGATAAATTTATAAACTACATATAAGTTAGTGAACAATCCTGATCCAGAGAGTTCAAAAAGAACTGAGAAGGCACATGACAAACACTTGAAACATTTTTTGCTGTCATTGCAGAAACCACGAAAATTGTCTTCTTCTGATTCAGGTTCCGAATCGAGTTCACGGTCTTTTAAAATTTCTTCTGCTTTGTTTGATTCTTCGTCTGGGATCTGTTCATCTTGAGTGTTTACAACTTTTATGAAACTTTTGTACTGATCTGCAAATTGTTTAAGTTCTATTAATAATATACTTCTTTCAACATTGCAAAGTTTTGAGATACAAGAGAGGACTCCAGCCGGAAAGTCTTTAATCGTCATTATGTCATTAAATTTTCTTGGATTTAACCAAGAAAGGTCCTCTAAAATTTCTCTGTTTGGGCAAAATCTTTCTTCTATGCTTGTTCTAGCACAGTCTAACATATTGAAAAATACATGCTTGAAATGTTGAGCTGCTGATATTTCAGGAGCATCATCACTTGATTGTTCCCCATGCATTCGTTTTTTCTTTGAAATTCTTCTTTCCGTAAAGTCCAATTGTAATTCCAAATCAATATTGCTATCTTCCAATTTACTGTTAACAGCAGTCGCATACTCTTTTGTTTTCGTGTACAAAAATTCAAAATGTTTGTCATTTCTTTTTTCATTGATCTGTTTAAGTAGTGTTTGAACCAAATCCCAAGCAATAGCGTAGTCCAATGTTTTAGTTTGCAAATATTTCGAAACAGGCGTTATAACAAGAAACATATCTAGTAAAACGAATGAAATAAATAGGTTGTTATTGTTTATTTAAAATTGTTTTTGCTGTATTACGTCGCTGTGAAACAGTAAAACAAAATAATTTTTTATAATAAAATTGTTTACTTGAATTTTTTGACTTTTGGAGGCCCCCTTGAGCCGGAGGCCCTCGGCGATCGCCGACCAGCCGCCCTGGCCAGACCGGGCCTGGCACCAGCTAGTCTACACTAATATTATAAGGAGGGAAGAATTGTACGTAGGTATAACTCGCCGGTTCAGGCGAGATAAATTCCGGCGAGTACTGTAGTAACTCTTTGTAACGAATAAACTCAAAAACTACTGGACCGAATTTAAAAATTCTTATGCCTATAGAAAGCTACGTTATCAGCGAGTAACATAGGCTATATTTTATAGTTACGCGGGTGAAGTCGCGTGCAACAGCTAACTTCGGCATAACTTTTTTGTTTGTAAACCGATTTCAATAAAACAAACAACCATTTCTGATATTAGCGTGCACAAAATTGTATAAAAAAAGAGTTGCGTTGATCATTTTCGGTGAACGGTGTTCAAAAAGCAGTAACTCTTTATTTGTTTTATTTTAAAGTAAAGAATAAACAATGAGATATAGTATAATTTTTTATATGATGTACCTATATGGCATGCATACGGTTTACAAGAATCTTTCGACCGTTACTTTCAAAGAAAGTGTTTAATTTTTATTAACACTGTATAAAACGCATAAAAGGTCGACCACAAGGCCCTGTTGACATAATATCGCGTTGGCATTCAAACATAAATGTTGTAATAAAAAAATAAAAAACAAACGTCATCTCACACAAAAAATAATTCAATCCTCAAGTGATTCACTATAAACGTTACAATTGAAACCAATTGTATTTGCCGTTAACGTGATACCGTTTTGATCCAATCTATTCCTTATTGGGACGTGTTAAGGATCCCATTTAAATTTTCTCATGTATATAAGTAGCAAAACAGGATTGGTGATCAGTTTTGATGACTTGTAAAGTTTTTGAATGGTGGTCATCAGTGTTTTGGTGGAACCGAGAAGCCCGGTAGCTTGACATGTTGAATGGTGTGTCGTAGGTTGTAAATGTAAAAAAAATAAAACCACCCACATGATGCGAGCATGTTTCCATTGACTTATAAAATTTTATAAAGCAGTTGTGATATTTTAATTATTGTAATTATTGTGGTTATTTTTTTTTTTCAATTATTTTTTTTATTTTTAAAACTTTGATTGTCGTTCTTGTTAGTCTCATTCTATATTTATTTCTATAAATGGAGTTCATTTTCTTCATTAGTGATTCCTTACACAGTACAATTTGAAGTCGCTTTCTGCGTCTGTTTATATGGCCGCTAACTCCTTCTGAACAATGCGACGGAATTTGATTCGATTTTCACCATTAAAGAACTATATATTATTAAATTATTTATTTTAATACTTATATGATTTGGCTATATCTACATATAACACTAAAAAAAAATTCAAAGTTCGAAAATTCTGTTCATTAAATCAGTAAGGTTAAATACCTAACTGACCTAACCTAATCAGTAAGGTTAAAACCTAACCTTAAAGTTTGCAATAATTAAAAAGCTGGCAACGGGTGAATGGATGAATTGGGTACGTAATAGCAAATGAAATGGAAAGTTGTTCTTTTTTTAAAAAGCCAAGTCTTTTTTTAAAAAACTTCGGAAGCCAGTATCTTAGTATACGTCAGAGAGACAATGGAGCAAACCCCATTAAATCCCTAGTCCCTTCTCTGGGTCAACGCTGCAGTGATAATTTTATGGGCGTTGTAAACCTCCCGCAGCGTTGCCGCTTATATCCCAGCTTGGCGTTAGAGTTAAAAAAAAATTTATATTAATAACGTGTTAAAGTCCCATTCATCGTTTTGATTGCTAATATTAGTTCAAATTTATTTTGTATTTCTGTAATTCACATTTTAAAGAATATGTACTGGTTCAAATGTGAAAAAATAGTTTTTCCTTAATAACTTGTTATGGAACAGTGAAGACAATTTCCGTTTTCATAGTTGGTTATGATAAATGTTTATGAATGTGGATGAAGAGCTTTTATAACATTGTTATATATAAATAAGACCAATCCTGACTCGCAGGAAATGTAGACGGTAAAGCGTTCCTTGCGAGAGAACGTCTTATTGCGAGAAAGTATTAGTCTTATAGCAAAAGAGAAGAGGACGATAAAGCACCCCAAATATACTATAATACCATTTACCCAGATCCTAGATATAGTTACCCAGTTTATAGGTACAACAAGTTAATGAATTTCTAAATTTATATGAATGAACTTAGTAAATCCTAATTAATAAGTTTCATTAAAATTTCTTATTGCTGAAAAACAATAATTATTGTATAAACAACAATAAAACAAAATGGTGGTAAATACATACATATATGGTAAATAAACCTGCATAGAAAACATTTTCTTAGATATTTCAATATTCTTGTTACGAACATAACCAGCAGACTGCAGCATTTTGTACAAACTATTCATAAGAAGGTAACTTGTTACGTCGAAGTTTAACAGTGGGAGAGTTCTTTCTTTAAATTTTAAAATACATTTTTGCCGTTTTCTTTGAACAAATTAGCACCGACCGACGGCCACGTGTTAACCCTTTGTGTATATTTATTGCTTTACGACTGCTTTTGTCAGCGTCTACCTTGACGCGAGACTCGCCTTCGGACCAAATCAAAAAACACCGGAATGAAACTTTTTCCATATTACGCAACACCGACAAAAGTGAAAATCACGTTCGGTGCCATTAAAAGCGTATTATTACTTGTCCATTGATGAAAATGCATTGTGTAGTTTTTATACAACTTAATTGCTAGGCGCCGGCTAAAGGGTTAAAGACAATTAGACTGTCGCATTATTGCAGGAACGCATTTTTATTGTGTATTTTTACAAGCGATCTTCTCCTTAAGTTTTGTTAGAAATGTTGTAACTAAGAAATATTAGTTTTGTTAGAGAAACAGTCTGTTGTTTTCCAAATTAGAAAGTGCTTTAATATCTTATATCTAAAGATATAAATTAAAGTTCGCGGAGAATATAGGCACAGACACAATACAGACACTTTGGTACGGTTTTCACTGATCGAAAGAGCGATAAACGAGAAAATTTTGTACATATAATTTGCAGAAAAAAATTGCATCAATGCGAAGCTAAAAGTAAAAGCTTAATAAAATTATTTATTAAGTTATTAATTAAACCACCAAACGCGTTTAGTTGAAAGACAATTGCAAATTATCTTTCACGCAAAACTATTAAACTGGTATAAGTAGGTACCCATTTAATGAGATTTATTTAATCTGAAATAGGTATTACTAATTATCTAATTTAATGAGCACAAATTATGTGAAACGCAAAATCTACAATATAAAAAAATTAGGCAAATTTAAGATTGGAAAAGAATGTTTATACCTAATCTAAATTTGAAACTTAAGCTAAGAAAAAAAATGGCGAGAAATAAGAAAACTTTTGGATAACATAGGCCAAAATGTGTCCAGATTGTTCAACTGCTATTTTTTAAATCTTCCGTTTTATTATATACCTACCTTCAAATAATTTTGTTGAATTCTATTAAACAGAATACTGCTTCCCAAAGAAGGAGCTTTTCTAGAACTATATTAAATAGTCTTTTCTTGTTTGTTTGTTGGCCAAGAACTTTGGAAATGAGCTTTCCTAAGTCTATTCCACTTAATTTCTAAAGTTTTGATTCCATACAAAAAAATCTAGTGGTTCATTATTAGCTTTACCTATTATTTATCATAAAGAACACATATTGTACTTGTTTTCCCAAGTAACTTTAAACATATATTAAAAAATACGGTTTAAATGCAAAAAGGAAACAAAATATTTTTTTGTAAATACTTAATTTTATTAACTCTGAAACTAACAGATGATATATAAGTATCCTATCTATTATTCGAGTATATGTTATTTATAAGTGCAGGAATCAATTTAGCATATAGGTGCATGATGGATACATAATTTCCTTAATTTAAATTAATAAACTCATAAAATATTTGACAAGCGCAGAACTACTCAAATGTATGATAGCTTTGAATGGTTTAAATACATTTTGAAAAAATATCTCAAAATATATTAAAAAGAAATAGAGATAGTATAACATTGTATTGTATTTCCTCACATGGACAGTTCTACTTAAATAATTTTATAAACATACATACTAAGTGGCTAGTGTTGCCTTAAACAAAACTAATTCTAAAAAAGAAAGTGTTAACTATCAACTGCAAATTTTTAACAAAACAATATAAGTAGGTACTTAAACGAACACTTTTAATTTGTATGCAATCAGTTTGAGCCAAGATAAACCAATATTTAATATGCACATTGATATTTTATATATACCAAGTGTGGATATATTTTAATTTAGTTACTTATTATTTTAAAAGTTATTATTATAAATATCCAAAATGAATTTAAGAAAAAGCGGTGTAATTTAGCAGTCTAAAATATTAACCTAGTTGATGAATATGAAAGAAGTTTATTTTGTAGGAATATTTATAAATAATCTTTTTTTATTTATTATAATAATCTGTTTTTATGTGAATTGGGCTCAAACTTAATATGAGACTTTTGGGAGCAACAGAAGCGAGGCATTTAGACTTTTACATCATTTTAAAGTAAAGAGAAAAATGAAGTTTTTCAATGTGATAATAGTTAGTTATTTATAATTAATAATTATAAAATATAAAAATAAGAATTATTCCTTTAAAATCTTGTTAATCTTGTAAGTATACATGCACTATTATCTGGGCAGACATCACAGTTTAATTTCATGGGCGTTTAAAAAAGCATTTTTTACGAAAATGATGTATACTGGTAGGTGATGTATTAAAATATCAAAACAATACAATAAAATATTGGTAACTAGAAAACGATTTACGTGTAATTTTATTTATTTAAAAAAAATGAAGCTAATATAATAATTTTAAATTTTAAACGTAGGTACATATATGTGTATGTAGTGTATTTGTTTTGTTAAAAAGTATTTAATATTGTTTCTGGTTTATAAAATTTTATTACATAACAGTACTTCTCATTGTTTTACTTAAGTAAATTTCATTTGATTTATATTCCTAATATAATATGATTTATATTAATACTTTTGAAGTTCTTCAAAAGTATTAATATAAATCATCAGGTTTTCTTGGCTCCATCAGGTTTTCTCCGATGATTTTGCCAGTGTCATTAGTAAAAATAGCAATTTGTAAGTCTTTTTTAGAAATAAAAAAGGCAAAATTGAAATTAAAATCAAAAATATCAGATCCCGAGACTAGTCAGTCAAGTCAAGTCAAGTCTAATTTTTCTAGAGTTTTCCAAAACAGGTCCGTCAAGTCCAAAGCAGTCAGGTCCAGCAACTTTTGAAGTTAGAAATCGAAAATGTTTAATGAAAATCAAAAGACGACAGATACATTACAATACGTGTATTTGTCGTTCGTTTGACATCTTAACGAATATGAAAGGTCAAACTGACCAAGGTTGTGTAGTCACAATAAATTCAAGGTAAACTTCATTACACTCTTTACTTGTAAATTTTTATGTCATATTCCAATATTTGAAAGAAAAAAAAATGGTATAAGTAATGCGTGTTACGCTCGTCTTTTTGACTACTAAATTTATGCTGCCTACTTGATATACTCGTACTTATATATTATTAAATAGATCTTACCCCCGTATTTACTTAGATCTTTACCCCCACTATATTCATTCTAAATACAACTTTATCTTTCATTAGACGAGAACTTTAATGAACTTTTCTTAATCAAGGTACATAATCTTTAGGTATTCATGCTAAGCTCTTACATATATGTATGCATTTTTGTTAAATTCATTCGGATCCATTATTTTCTAAATTACTGTTTGTATAAATTTTTAAATAAAAATTTATATAATAACTAAGAAGAAAATAAAAAATTAAGGTTTTTGTTTAGAAATTTGTCTATAAATATATAAATCATTAATGTTATAATGTCTACATACGTATTGTAATAAAAAAAAATTTTTTCAAACTTTTCCACGCTTGCCAAAAGAGAAGGTAATAAATGCTAAATTGATACTCGCATATAAATATAATATATTTGAATGGAATGTGCTGAAGCATAGATAGGAACCCACCTTACACCAAACACCATTATTTAGAAGTCATTATATTATATTTACCTTAGCGTTTATATATACAAAAAAACTTAACTATACACTCCTAAATGCGATGGTCGATGAAAGAACTAATAATTCCATTTCACCTATCTAATTTTATCATTTATTTTATACACTTTTTTTTACATAAACATTGCACAGTTTTTCATGGACATGATGTCAATCCTTCACACATTCTACCATTCGTATACCAACGTCATGAGATAATAACTAAAAATTTAGAGCAATGGAAAAAAACACGATGAGAATATACTCCTTTTCATCATCAATAATAAGAAAGTTTTAATTCAATACGTAAATAAATTTGTGTCAATTGAAATCATCGCTAGATTTTTTTTAAACACCTAACGGAAGCTTCGATAAGAATGCATGGAATTTTGTTTGTTCAAAATTAAACAAAAGACTTCAACGCGCGCTCAATAAATAAACAAAGCGAATTTATCTAAACATCGATAGATAAACATTTGATTGTTTGTCGATAACCGAAGTAATATAGTTATCTTTCTGTGATTACTTATACTTTAAGCGTAATATCGTATCTAGCGTTGAAGTTTAGGCGGGCGCGAATTGAAACACCCATCAAGTTGATATACGAATGAAAGCTGACTAGAAGGTTCAGCAAAGGACACTTTCGAAAAAGTTCCAAATATACGTTTTAGGCCTATATAGACGCGCGTCGCCGCCGCCCGCCACAAACACTAGATAATAACGTGCACTAAAAATCTACAATAAAATGCATACGTTATACATATTTACACGGTGAATAATGACGGGCAACGCGACGCCGATGAGAATATCACCAGAACACAAATCACGCTCACTTTGGAGTCCGAATATCAATAATTTAATGAGATTTTACAGGGTAATTATCAGATTGATTTGTCGTTAATATAGTCTTTGTGCGCCAAGAAGGCCGCTTGGCTCTTCATTAGTTAGGACTTACGTGGGTATACGCTACTAAGGCGTGGCGGTGTCACCGTGGGGCACGCTCCAGACTGGCGCGCGCCTCGGCGCCTACGCCAGGGGATATTGTCACAAGGGAGGCTGCGCGTGGGCATGTGCGTGGTGGTGGTACAGAGACGACTGGTAGTAGTTCTCCGCCGGCGTATGTCCATATCCGTAATTCACATCGTACATCTTCAGGTCTGACTTCGTATCGGCGCCGGGAAGTAGCCGGGTAATGCTGAACGGATGCGGAGCAGGCGCATACCCAGAAGGCTCCTGTTTTAACTGCGCGTAATGCTCTAAAGCTAGCGGCGTATGCTCGGGCAAGCAAAGCTCGGGACCAGCATGCAACTGCGCTAATAAATCGTCACGCATCTCCTTATCTTCGCCGACGCTCGTACCACCGCCAGCAGATTTCTCGTGGACGTGATCACGTTTCTCATGCGACGAACCGTGGTGACCGTGCCCGTGAGCCGCCTTCTGCGCTTGTCTTAAATTCTCCTTCTTCTCATCTTTAAACCTCTTTTGGCGTCTCAAAAAACACCCATTCTCAAACATGTTCCCGCTGTCTGGATGTAGCGTCCAGAAGGAACCTTTGCCAGGCTTGTCTGGTGTCCTCGGGACTTTCACGAAGCAATCGTTGAACGACAGCGAATGTCTGATTGAGTTTTGCCAGCGCTGTTGGTTTTGTCTGTAGAACGGGAACAGATCCATTATGAACTGGTAGATCTCAGAGAGTGTCAGCATTCGCGTGGGATTGTTCTGTATGGCCATCGTTATGAGAGATATGTAGGAGTATGGCGGTTTCGCGTGCGTGTACGATCTTCTGTAAGTTTTGTCGTTGCGGGCGCGTTGCAGGGCGGACGTTGGAGAAGCGGCTTCCTGTTCGCGAGGCAGAGATCCGTAGGGCATTCCGGCGGCGCCGCCCATGCACGAGGCCATGGTGCTGGGCGGCGAGTAGCCGACGCCTGGCGAGCCCATGCAAGAGCCGCCTGCCACCATATTGTTCGTGTAGAGATTCGGGTAGGGTTGCGTCGGCATGCAACCCATGCCGTTGACGTATGGCGGCGCGAGACTCGGCGACAGTGAGGATAGCGACCCGGACGTCGGCACATCGCCGTACGAGAGCTTCTGCGAGATCATGGCTAGCGCATCACCCGCGCGTGCACGCCGGCCAGGGGCAAACACTCGCACTGATTGAAAGAGTAAATAGAGGCCAGGGGCCTGGGCTCCCCTCCACCTAGTCGGTAATTGGTGGCGGGCGAGGCGGGACAGGGTGAGTCTCCGCCCCTCGAGAGCTGCGCGCGCAATTACCCCCTCCACCCTTCCCCGCGCGGGATGGGGGTCGCCTCTCCCTCCCTCCGCTCGCCCCTCCCCTCACCGCGAGCGTAGAGATCCTCGGCGTCGCGACATAAGCCCGCTGGTAATAATACCGCAGCTCGCAACGATAAAAACATGAAATACTCATAAGTGCGTTAGCCTGTAATGTGGATCTGTGTAAAATAAGCAGAATACAGTTTCATACGATATTCGGTTCAACTTTACATCTGTAACCGTACAAGATTTCTTTCATGTATGTAATTAATATAGGTGTATTTCTAGTAGGTATAGTGTTACATTATTGAATTGTGGTAGAAAGTTGTAATTCATGTAGTGAATTAAGTAGATACGGAAAGTTTATCTATTCAAAACCTTTCTACTTACATAAACCAATAGGCATGCTCCGCGACGCTTTATATTTAGTACCTAAATGAAGGGTATCCATAATATTAATATCAATAATAATAGATAGAGATAATATTAGAGCAAACTAAATTTTGTCAAATTTTTCTACATAATAGATATATACAGCAAAATTAGAAAAAAATGTAATTTTTGGAAATGATTTTATACAGTAAATTTATTGTTTTAATTTATACATGCCTACGAGGTGACAACGGATTTAACTCATATAGTTTTCATATTTTTAAATTGTTCTTAAAATGAATTTTAATATAAATTTCAAATAATAAAAATTTAATATAAATTTATGAAGATATATTACATACTTAGATATACCTTAATAAAATACCTACTAACACTGACTTAGCTACTGATTCAGATAAGACAGGATTTCATTAATTTTATTTTTAGGCCTAAATATTCTAATACTTACATCTACGATATTTAAAACTCGTATCTCGATCATTGTTTTGAGTCTTATCAAATGATTAAATAAGTATAATAAGTACTTACATAGATATTATTACAATTTTATAAAAACACTGCAAAATCTGGACAACATTTATTAGGTTATAAGTAGGTATAATTAAATAATTTGTTTACTTTAAAATAATACTTGATTACGTTATATTGATAAGTAATATTAATGAAGGACCAGTGAGAAAATTAATATAGATCTAAGTAAGTAGGTATATAGAGATAAGAATTCCAGTAGGCGCTGAATCTCTCATTACTTCAGGTCTCTAGTTGGGATTAGAAATAATTATTTTAAAGGTTTTTATTTTAGGACATATATTAAGGGATATCCAAATCGTTAATCGGACTTACAGACTTAGCGGAGGAGTTAGAGTTACAGGAAGAGTTAGCGGCCATACATAACATACAGATGCGGAAAGCGAGTTCAAATTACACTTTGTAAAGATAGACATAACTTAGATAAATTTTTTTGGTATGCATTTGTCGTTATTTATTTGAATTTATGTGTTAGTTACAAACTATTTAGTTACCTACTTACAACACTTAAGGGGAACTATTTTCAAAATTTCACAACTAAGAAAATATATATTATACATTACCTATAGACTGAACACATTTATATGTGAAGCATTTAAGTGTCAACAAAATAAATGTTGTTTATTTAATATAAATAATAATGTTTTCAAGTCATTATTTTCCAATAGAAAAAAACCATTGTTGTTAGGTATTACTTACCCATTTCTATACTTAACAGCTTTATTATAACATTACCCACCTATAGTTATCTCAAACAAACAAATTTACTTAATGACCTAAGTTGGACTTTGTACACTATTAAAAATTTACCTGTGGATGATTGTTGCAATTCTTAGGTCCAAAGGTCGCGGTCTGGTTCTGTTTATGTAAACTTTAAAACATCGGAGTTAATATTACAAATATATTTGCGTGACAAATCCCAAAGCGGCACATAAAAAGTACGCCTAAAACAGAATCATGGCGGAGTCTTGATCCGCCAAAAGAAAATCCAAAAAAAAAATTGGTCAAGGTACAGATTGCCAGACCGTTGGTTCCTTATTTGTCTAATATCCAAAAAGTTATAGTCCATTTTTGTACTTATTCCGGATCACCACCCTTTTTTACGGTCGCCGCTTGGACTATAACATGATCCTCTTTCTAATAAATGAATACATTCTATGATATTTATTGATTTTTAACCCCCTACGCCCAACGCAAAAACGGGGCGCTTTCTTTTTCGTTTGAAAGCTGCGACCTGATCGGAATCGTTCCTAACTATACTTAATTTATGAAGATCTGTTCAGGCGTTGACGTTTCCTAGTTGATGAAGGGATTTCACTAACTTCCGCCTGGTCGATTGATGTGAAATTTTGTATACTGTTACTTCAGTGGTATTTCCATGACTTGGTAATCAAGTAGACTGCGGAATACTCAACTCGTTAGCAATAACTTACAGCACATATAAGTAGCACGTTTAGGCTCAATAGAAAGTTTGGGATGAGTTTATAATTTTTAATTATAGCTTGTATTATGAACTAGCTGACCCGACGTACGCTTGAGAATAAAAATCCAGAATATTTCCTTTGTTTTAATAGTTATTCTGCTAATCGCGACGGAGACATATCATAAAAATCGGTCCAGCCGTTCTCTATTATAAAAGTAATAACTAACACGACTTTCTTTTATATAATAAAGATTTATTATATAAATCCTTGTTTGTAAAATGTGAAATACTTGGGTTTTTTTAAATTGAATTTATATTAATTTATATTTGACTTATTATTCAAACACCAAAATAACACAAAAACATTTTTTTAAATAAAATAGTAGAATAAATAGGTAGGCAGATACCTATTACAAAAGATACTCGTACAGCTAAGTAATCAAATTTTGGTTATAAATTTCAAATTCTTAATATAAAATTTTAATTTATAAAAAGTTATAATTTTTTATATGATGATACCTACCCACTAACATTTTTAGAAATGAATTGTGCATACATCATATAGTGTATTGGTTTATCTAAAGTGGTTAAGTAGGTAGAAATTAAAAGTTTGCAACATTTGTTATTGTTAATCAACTTTTTTTAAATATTAAACTCGTCAATATTGATTCTAAAGTGGCTGACGATCCACTTAAAAATAAGTGACTTCCTATAACACAAGCAACGCCATGGTGCTGCCACTCGCCCTGCCGACAATAGTAGGACTAAGGATAATGATGGGATAATGGGCTCTATTAAAAAAAAAGCTAATTAATGACGGGTAAGGTGGTTAATATTTATATTTGTTATTTGTAAACAATTAATATGATTAAAAAAAATAGGGAAATAATTGACAATGAGGTGATTGAACCTTTTCTTGAAGAGGGGAAACCACATTTACGGATTGTCCCTCGCCGATGAGGGCAGTGTCGGTGAGGGGGTATGTGGGACTCGTCCGGTAAAGTGACTTATCGCCGGGAATACCTCACTAAAACCCCCCATGTTCCACCATCAGTGGCAAATATGAGACCCGGGATCACAGCGAGGCCTTATCCCAGGACCCCACAAACACCGCCATGCCCTGCGGACCCATCTTCTACGGCCAGGCCGCGTTCTACTCCTGTGGCGACCCACTGGATCATCAATGGGCCACCACACCTCTCGTGAAGTCCCAGACGTCAGATGAGGTGATTGCGCCTGCTTCTAACTTTAGTAGTATAGTCGTTTAGTGTTGGCAGGGTACCTACCTACACTGCGTTTCACAATCATTTGGGCGTCTGGCAGCAGTAACCAGGGCCGTCTTTACCCGGGGGTGCAAGGGGTGCGGTGCACCCGGGCGCAGAGCGCCCGGGGGCGCCTTGCCGAACCCTGAATATTTAGATATTTCATTGAATTTAACGCCATTGCACAGTTTAATATACTTGTTACGACAAATACGTATGCCCAAAAGTAAATATAAAAAAAATAGTCATCAAAAATAATCATTGTTTTACTTTTATTACGCTTTCGGCGCTTGTCATACCGCTCATGATGTGCAAGCTAAAATGACTCTTATTACTACACAAATAAAAATTTTATTTAATACAACACGCGCGCGGCAAAATCTCTAATCCAAAGAGAGTGTATAAAACTTGGCACATTGCCGCCCGGTCGCCCGCACTTGAAGCAAAATGATCTCTAAGTCAATAAAGTGTGAGTTCATTTGAAATGGGCGCACGGCGGCGGAGCGGCACCTATGCGTCTGTCATAGGCGAGTAATTGCTCCCTTTGATATAGCCGCCCGGGCGCTCGCACTTGAAGCAAAATGATCTCTAAGTCAATAAAGTGTAAGTTCATTTGAAATGGGCGCACGGCGGCGGAGCGGCACCTGTGCGTCTTTCGTAGGCGAGTAATTGCTCCCTTTGATATAGCCGTCCGAGCGCTCGCACTTAAAGAGAAATGATCTCTAAATCACTACAATTAGGTGTAAGTTCATTTGAATTTACAGCGCGGCGCGCGGCGCCTATGTAGTGTCGGTCAGTGATTGATCTGATATCTTCTTTTTAAGTAATTAAATTCGTTAGCTCATTTCATTTGCGACAACCGCCGAATTAGCACAGAAGATCTTAGTGCAGAAATTATTGAGATTTTGTGTAAGTTGTAAATGCATGGAATAAATGAAATTTCTTCGTCATAAATAAGAGAAAAAATATCAAGGTAAGTCAATTTTATTTTTTAAGTGTTAGGTCAATCATTATCATCGTAGCCACCTATCACCCACTCCTGGACATAGGTTTCTCCAAACGACAGCACGCAGTTCTCGACCATCCTCATCCAACTAATACCTAGGCGCCTACCGACTATGTTCGTCGGTCCAGCGGTGGGCTGGAGGGGCGTCCGAAGCTACGTACGTTCGTTCGTTCGTGGACAGTGGTTTCCACTCGAGAACTCGTCGGTTAAAATTAAAATACAATACATAGGTACAATACCGATACCCAAAAGTACTCATACCTAGCTAGAAAAATACATCATTGTTGACGCCATCGTGTTGGAACGAATGGTCCTGCTTGGTTCGAATCCTGGGTTAGGGAACAATTTTTTTGTAGTATTTGTTTATGAGAGAGAGTCATGATTGTTTATTTGTTTATAATCGCAAAAATACAAATTCTTAAGGGCGTGCAGCGCGAACGAAAATCTTCACTTCCAAAAACACTTTAAACGTGTGTAAATACAAAATTTATAACACAGCTGACTTGATACCTCATGACGTCATGCCATACGACAAATAAGTGCGCCTAGTGATTTTATTAGAGCAATTTTTTTGTTTGCAAAACCATCAGGCGTTTGGATTAAAAATTGAAAATTCTTAATAATTTCCTATTTATATTTTTATAATCAATATTAAGAAGAGGGTGCTCTGCGGAATATCAATACAAACATTTCCGTGTGACAGTTAGTGCTTCATGCGTAAAATTTACGAAGTATTCGAAGATAAATATTTTTAAAAGTCATTACCGTCATGTATTGTTTATTAATACAAAATGCATTTATTTCAAATTTCAACAAGGCGGTGACCTTGTGCAAGGATCAGACTAACCTACAAAAGTTCTTTTAATGTATTTAAGTAATTGAGCGTACATTACTAGTTATTTAAAAATACGTCAATTTCCAAAATTTCGTGCAGTACCCTCTTAATGTTAGTGATTGATACAAACCTACTTTATTTATTATAAAGAAAGAAATATTAAATTAAAATTTAATTTTATTGTAGATGGCCGAATTAGGGGATGGTAAAAAGAAACCATCGGGTGCTCAAAACAGAAAAAGGAAACTGGAGAAAGGAGAAAAAATTAAAAAGCTAACTTCTCCGATTGACTCTTTCTTTCGATCTGGTAAGTTCAGTTAGTTGGTTGGTAGGTACCTTTAAAGTACTACCTTATATAATACATCTGAAGTAGCGTAAATCAGTGACAGAAGTCGCTGGTGTATCCTGCCTGGGTTCGATCCCTAACTAAGTTCCTACCTACTTCTACTTATTATTATTACACTTCTTATTTTTTGTATAAGTTACCTGTAACTGTATACCTAATGACAATATCTATTTTGCGCGATGGCCTTCCGTTGCGCAATGGTTAGTAACACTGACTCTTGTGCCGAAGGTCTCGGGTTCGAATCCCGGCCGGTGCAAATATTTGTTTAATTACATACCTTCTCAGACCTTGTATGTTAAATTTTTGTGTTGTGTGATATCTCCAACACGCGTTCCCATCGTGGAGATTATGACAATAAATAACCCTATAGTTTTGGAGGCTCATGTCTAACAGTGGACTGGATGTTGCATTGCTACTTCACAGCAGAAATAAATAAGCGGGTGGTACCAGTTAACCCAGGCGACAATTGCATAATTACCTCTACCTAATAGGGAGCCTATCACCTATTAATAGGATTGCAGTAGGTATAGTAAATGTGCACAAAAATTTCAAAAGGCTAAGCAATAATTAAATCGAGTTTCGTCAAAACTCTAACTAAGTGATAATCTACCAAGAATAGATGTATTTATCTATTCTTCTTATGTAGTCACTAATCCTGACTTTATATCTGTGGGGTGAAGACTGCAAGGTGAAGCGAATACTGAATCAGTGTAACTTGTATAGTTGTAATGTGTATAGTTGTAACTTTGAATTAGTTTGAATAAATAGCTAATTAGTTACCTATTAGGTATATAATCAATGACTGACTTTTAATTAATAGGAACAAAGCAGTACTTGTAATTATTTTTTTTTAAGTCTCCATTGTCCGTTCAATTTAAGTAAACTTTTAGAAATCGCGCGAAATGTAAAATTTTCATAGTTTGAATATTCCGTCGGGCGGTTATGGCGGACATTGTGACGTCACAATGGCCGCCATATTGAATTGGTCGTTTCAATTTCCTATCGCTGCTGGTTAACAATTTAAACTTTTTTTTAATAATAAAATAAACCTATTTTTAGCGTGAAACGTTGTTTTTACGTAATTTATTTATGTAGCCGATCGTTAAAAAAAATAAAATATTGAGTGCATATAGGTACCCTATTCCACAATGAGCGCGCTCGGCCAGACTAACTATGCCCGCCTTAACTTTCAGGCGCTGTTTTTAATTTTTTATTGTCCTAAAATATTATTGCGTGGCCCTGTTACCACACTTGGTTACACAAATTGTTGACTATCTTATGTTTTTTAGGTACATCTTCGTCAACATCAGCTCGACAGTTAGAAGAGACAGTTAACTTGGAAGAGAGAACTTCTACGAGTATTTCACAAGTTCCAGCTCACACTAGTACCAGTACATCGCCTACTTCAAGTGAACCAATTGTTAACCAACCAGCAACAGAACCAGATGTACGATTTTGTGAAAATGTCGCGAATGATCCTGCTCTCTGGCCGCAAGTAATACCCGATAGTTTAAGATTATTTTTAACAGAACGTGGACCAATTCAGATTAAAAAAACCAACTATCCTTCAGATAGTAACATGAGGTCGTTTTCAGATACATATTACAGTAAAAAGTTACAAAATAACGAAATTATTCATCGAGTTTGGCTTGTATATTCCACATCTACTGATTCTGTTTTTTGTTTTCACTGTAAGCTTTTTAATATTAATGTCACTGCATTTAATGGCCCCACTGGTTACAAAGACTGGGGGCATTTGTCGAGAAATATAGAACGGCATGAGAAAAGTTCAGGGCACATATGTTCTTTTAAAAAATATTTGGATTTAAAAAATGACTTATTGAAAGGGCAAACAGTAGACTCGGTAAATCAAACTGAAATAGACCGCGAGAAAAAGAGGTGGACGGCAGTTTTGGAAAGGATAATAGAAATTATAAAATTTTTAGCAGGTCAAAATATAGCATTTAGGGGCACAACTGAGAAGTTGTATGACCCAAATAATGGTAATTTTTTAAAGTTGGTGGAGAGTATATCTAATTTTGATAGTACACTATCAGAACACATTGCTCGAATTCAAAGAACTCAGCATCGCATGCCACATTATCTTGGTCATAACATTCAAAATGAACTGATTAGTATAATTGCTGAAAAAATTAAAACGACTATAATTAGTCTTTTGAAGCAATGTAAATACTACTCTGTAATTCTAGATTGCACACCTGATATCTCACACCAAGAACAACTTACTGTTATTGTGAGGTTTATTTATTTAAATCCATCGACAAAACGCGCTGAGGTACGAGAACATTTTTTAGGTTTTTTACCTGTAACTGATAGGGGAGCGGGGGGCTAGTTGTAACAATTTTTCGCTTCTTGGCTATCAAAGCTTACTTGTTTGGTATTTATGAAATCTAGCAGTACTATTCCAATTAACAACTATTCAACTATCAATTCCAAATAAACTTTTGATCAAACCTGTAACAATTTTTTGTAGAAACGGCTTTGAAAAAAAACTGACGAGTGTTATAACTTACCCCGTGATTGGGGCTAGTTGTAACAGGCTTGGGGCAAATTGTAACATTAGGAATTGAAAACCAATTTTATATTTTATAAAGATTTATTTGGCATATTTAGCATAAGAAACTTTACAAACGCTAAAACAGGTTTAGACTTTTAAGTTAAATTTTTAATCTCACAGAAAATATTCAAAAATAAACAAATAACATGCTCTTTCTTTACTTAAACTGTTAAGGCATTTTAGGCTTACAGCCATTTATACTTCAGTAATCAGACTTTTGATTCATTTAGCATTAGGCACGTGATAACCTTGCCTAGGTTATAACAAACTTAGAATTTTAAGTTTTATTCTTAATCTAATAGAAAAATAACCAAATATTAACAAAAACATGGTCTTTCTTAAACTATAAAGGAACTCTAGTCTTATAATCAGTTTTCATCAGAATCACAATTGAGACACACAAATGAGATCTTATTTCCTGTTGCATATTTTACATATGTCCACATCTTGCACATGATGCATTGTATCCACTTTTCGTTTGAATTTTCATAAGTTTCCCCACAAGCTAAACTAAACTATTCCTCGGGTTCAGATTCCGAATCAGAATTTAAAACTTTCTTTTTTACTTTATCTATCCCTTGTCTTTTAACTATCTTTATCTTATCTTTTTCCTCTCGATCTTTTGTCATCGTTCTTTTGCCCTTTCCTTTGCCTTTCTTAGTCTCTCATGTTTTCTTTGTCTTATTTATTTAACTTTTCTTTTCTTCATGTTCTTTTTGTAACTCGTTCTTCTCTGGCGTGGACACAGCATTCTTTTTCAGTTTTTCTTCTGTAGTGTCTCATTCTGAAATAGGTAAAATCAATGAAGTTCAACAGGAAAGTATTGAAAACATGAAAAGAAGGAATTTAAATACGTCCCGCATAATTTCATAGAACTTATAAATACATAAGGGGCAGGTTGTAACTTGTTACAACTTGCCCCGTAAAAGTGTTACAACATACCCCACTGCGAGGTTTTTTGAAATAATGTCTATTAAATAAAAAGTCACTTACTTGGTGTGAAATTGAATTTAATATAATCAAACTAAACAAATGCTAAATGTATTTGTATAAATCAACAACTGCTAAACAATTTGAAATCTACGATAATCAATTTTGTATAAACAAAAAAAAGTCCATTACCTGGCTTTATCGGAGCGCCTGCACAACACCGCTTCCTGCGCCATCAGGCGGGGTACTGATCACGCTTATATGATAGAATGGGTATTACGTAGTAGGTTAGGTTGAAAATCAAACGAATATTCTTCTATTATGTCGGTAAAAAATGCTTGTTACTATTTACCCCTGTTACAACTAGCCCCCCGCTCCCCTACTACCGGACAAGGGTTGAAGACTTATTTGTTAGATTTTTTAAAATCATGCAATATTGAATTCGATGATTTGCGAGGCCAAGGATATGATAATGGAGCCAATATGAGGGGGAAAAATATAGGCCTCCAAAAAAAAATATTGGACATGAATCCTCGTGCTTTTTACGTACCGTGTGCTGCTCACTCCCTTAATTTAGTAGTAAATGACGCCGCTAAAAGCTCATTGGAAATTACAAACTTTTTCTCTATTGTCCAAGAAATCTATGTATTTTTTTCAGCATCCACATCACGCTGGGATGTAATTATGAAACAGATACCTACTTTGTCATTAAAACCTCTTTCAAATACGCGTTGGGAAAGTAGATTTGATGCTCTTAGAGCACTACGTTTTAACATGGATAAAATTTACGATGCATTATACTCTATTTTTACAAATAACAAGTATGATAGCGACACAAAAAACATAGCGAGTTCATTAATAGCCAAATTAAAGTCTTATAGATTCATATGTTCAGTAGTTATATGGTACAATATTTTACTAAAGATTAATATTGTAAGCAAAAATTTGCAAAAATCAGACGTAATTATTTCAGAGGCTACCAAAATGATTAATCTGGTTAAAAAAGATTTGGAGCAATACCGCACCGATAGTGCGTTTGAACAGTTGTTATCTGATGCAAAATTAATTGCTGAAGAATTAGAATGCGAAACAGAATTTAAAGAAACTGTTCGTCCACGTCCCCGAAAAAGACATTTTGATTACGAGGCTGCAGATGAGCCCATTTTAGACCCAACCAACAAATTTAAAGTATGTTTTTATTTTTTTATACTGGACACTGCTATCTCTAAATTAAATGAGAGATTCGATTTGCTGACGGAACACAATTCAGTTTTTTCACTCTTCCAAAACATTGAATGCTGGAGGAAATTAGAGTTGCATGAAAAAAAATCTCAATGTTCTCGGCTCCAACAAAAACTAACATTTAAAAATAGATTTGATATTGACGGGGAGGATTTATATAATGAATTAGAATTGTTACCAATGTTTTTTCCCAATGCATCAACAAGCACTCCCACTAATATTTTAAGCTATATATATTCTAATAATTTAATCTCCTCATTTCCTAATATCTCAACATCTCTACGTATATATTTAACACTGCCTGTTACAGTAGCTGAAGGTGAACGATCCTTTTCAAAATTAAAATTAATAAAAAATTATCTTCGGTCAACCATGACCCAAGACAGACTGACAAACTTAGCTATTATAAGTATAGAATCCAAAATTAATATAAAAATAAATGATTTAATTAAAATCTTTGCCGACTCAAAAGCAAGAAAAATTGAGTTTGTTTGATGTATGTACATACAATAAATAGATATTTAGCAATTAAATAATAATATAAACGAGAGTTGGAACTTGGATTGCTGGTGTTTTTCGCCATTACAATCACTGTTAATTGTAATTAACTCATAATTCTATTGATTTCTCAACTAACAGGTTCCTTCTTTTCTTTGTTTTTGCATCATGTTCTTTTTCATGTTAAAATAAAAGTATAATTCTTCACTTTTTTGAAAAAGTAGGTACCTTTTCTAGAGTGTTAATTCCAGAAACTGGACATAATGTCTCGAATGGAGAATAGTTTTGTTTTTTATTTGTATAATTGGGTTTAATTTGTATAATTTAAGTTTAATTTTAGTTTTGTATTTTAGAAAAATAAACAAATTATCAAAATTACGTGTATTGTGTTTTCTTGGTTGACTAGGACCCCTTTCATACTGCAGTGTGTCGTCGGTCGCGTGCCACGCTGCAGTGTAAAAGAAAACGAGGGCGCAGGCTGAGCCCCGCACCCCGGCGCCGAATAGACTTAAGACGGCACTGGCAGTAACCACCCTCTTACAGAAGACATTGTTTATCAATGTTGGCAGGTGATTTCTGAGCCCATTTTCCTATATATTCCCTAATCTCTTACTCTTAATCATCGTCATAATCTATCACGGTAACATATTTTATCCAAACTTACTCGAATATTCGAATTCAACCTATTTTTGATTCAACGACAATCAATGACAACAATTCTTGAATAAATTGAGGTATACATTGTTTTAATTATAGAAATATTGTTTTAATATAGACAATATATAGAAAAAAGTGGGATGAACTGTACGTAACATAGCAACCCGACACCGGATAAGAGTTAATGGTGGATGCGTGTACCGCTCCCCTGACTCGTCGTAATTTGAACGTGCTGTGTTAGCCTTATTGTACATCCTTTCATGTATGACTCACTCATATGTACTTTTATTTGCTTACTTATAAAGCTTTCTGCTAAAAGATATCGGTATTTTAATGTTTGTATTATAAAAACATTAAAATTAAGATATCTCAAAATAAAGAAATGTTGAAATAAAAGCGGAGAGTCTAAAACAAGGCCAACAAGACAACCAGCAGGGAGGTAAGACTAGTATGATCCACCATCTCATACAGGTGATAGTTGGTAAGATGAAGTAACCCATGTAAACTATTGTTAATAACTTTTTATATTTATTTATTTACCTAAATTGGTACTAAAATAATTTTTTATAAAGCTCAAAGAAATATTTTAAAAAAGTAATTCAATAATTTATTTTGAATATTAATATAATACAATTTAAAAAATGTAATTTAATACATTTAATTTGGACCACATTAAAATGCCTGAAATAAAATTAATTTTGCATTATATTAATTATTAGAACACTGTATTGCCGAGTTTTCAAATTTCTAATTAATTTGATTGTGAAATAGAAGTAGCTTTTGCTCATTTGCCACATAAATAAAGATACTTTACTTACCTACTCTATGGTTTATATTACGAAACGCCATGGGTTCTACCCCTACTAAAATTTATACAATTTAAATAAATTTTTGTATGAAGTAGGTAATCTTCGAAACGACATCCGATTTTAAAAATTCTTTCACCAATAGGAAAAGAATTTCAGGATGGACGTAGGCTATATATTCCACCAGGCACCAGCTAAAAAGTATTATGTCAGGCGTTATATATCTTTACATATTTTGTAATGGACAGAGTAAGTAATAAATGAATAGAATTGAACAAACATTTAAAAAAAATTAAAACTCAAACGATCGCTTATTGCGTCTAATTAGTTTATCTGTTGTTTACAAGACAGTTAATTAGATAAATACGAAGTCAGCCCAAATGTCTTCGGTACTGTACAAATAATGCTAATTAGCTCGCAATCATAAACAAACAGGATATTAACAAAATAGGTGGAGCAAAGATCGTTTCACGGCGCATTAGCTACCTATACTTACTTCGTATAACAAGTATAAATACAAAATATACTGAGTGACTTAGTTATTCAACTCATAATAATGTTAATTTTAATCTGATAGATTAATTATATAATATTTACATCTGTTTACCATACGAAAAGTATATTTTACCAATTGTTATCTATAGAAAATAAATGGCGATTGTGTTGCCTATTAAAATGTGCTCATGGATTTAAAAAAAAAAAAAAACACTAAGTAGCTGCTATGCTGCGTCCATCTCTATTACATTGTACAGTAGATACCTACGCTTAATTTTTTACTCTGTCACACATCTTTGCTTACTCCGATTTTCAAATTTCAAAACATTCAAATAATAGACGACCTCTCTTAGAAGTCTATTATTAGTGGTTTAGTAAATGATGATGATGATAAAAATATCATATTACAGTGAGCTACCAACATTTCAGCAGGGTCCGAACCTATTTTAAATAAATAATAAAAAAAAAAATTATAAATCAACTCATATTTTACATTAAGAAACAAGGAAAAGCATAATATTCTCTGTGCAATAAAATACACTTTGCAATAAGAAATGACAATCCTTTCGCAAAGGTAAAGATAATAACATTATAACAACCTTAACCGTAGTAAAATCACAACAAAGAAATAATATGCCAACAGTACTTAATGTAGTAGGTAACTAAGTACCAAAAACCAATTTTGTCGAGTAAGTTCTGAATTTCCAAAACTATTTTTAATATCTGACTTACTTTATTCAGTATATTATGGTAGTTAGGGGAAGATTTTTGATCACCAAAGGCAATAAATAATCAATTAGTCCATTATATATTAGTGGCGCCCACTTTTTTATATAATATTTTCAGACGATCTCTCGAGAATTTAACTTTTTCCAGGATAAAAAGTATCCAATATGTTACTCCAGGTAATAAACTAACTGTGTGCTAAATTTCATCCAAATTCGTTGAGCCGTTTTTGCATGAAAGAGTAACAAACATCCATCCATCCCATCCAACCTTACAAACTTTCGCATTTATAATATTAGTAGGATGTTTCAACACCGCTTGTTTCATATACTGTGTGAAGAGATCGCACTACGGTAAGATAAAGACAGACACTAAGCTAAACAGTCACAATAACAGCACGTAAAGCATTTTAACCTTTCTTTTATTCATGAACATCGTCCGACTCGTCCATAAATGTCAGCGCTTACTTTTTGTGAATAAAGATTGAGCATCAATTGACGTGAGAATTTACAGAATTTGTAATTTCGCCGATTTGGTAAAGTTATATAAAAATGAATATTGAAGAGTGGGTGGTCAACTGAATGTCTTCCATCTTATACATACTTATATTTAAGCACGTAATTTAGACTGTCACTGTTATAACTTATTTCTTTACCTACAAATTACAATGCAGTTTATTACAATGCAGTTAAAAGTGGCGCTGAAACATGGTCTCTAACTATGGACCTCGTAAGAAAGCTCAGCGCTTCTCAACGACCATTGAGGGGGCTATGTTCGGGGTTACACTGAGAGATCAAATCAGGAATGAGGAGATTTTTAGATCAACGAAAGTTACAGATATAGCTTGGCGGATTAGTAAGTTGAAATAAGAGTGGGCAGGACACATAGTAAGAGTCTATGGCTGCTGGGGCCGGAAAGTTCTCGACTGGAGGCGACAGATCGGCTAGCACAGCATATCCACGCAGGACATCCACCCACTAGGTCGACAGACGACCTAATAAGGACCGCGGGTCAACCTTTGATTCAGGATACTTCTGACCAGTCGTTTTGGAAAAAATATGGGGAGGCCTATTTTCAGTAGAGGATTTCCAGCAGAGACGGAAGTCCTACGGCTGAGATGATGATGATATGTAGGTACCTATGTGTAAACAATTTTTATAACCATTACAACATTAGGTGGTTTTTTTTGTTTTAAAGTAGAAACCAGTCAATGTACATATATATGTATTACAAAATATTTTATTTAGTGTTAAAGGTGTTTCAATGTTCAGATACATGAGAAAATTATGTGGACAATATTATCTTTACCTGCCTTTTTCAAATAAGGTATTGGACCTCAATAACTACAAGCGTAGGATGGTGTATACTTACTTCGCTTCGAATGTGGTATTTCCAAACACCGTCTAAACAAGATTCATCTTTATAACATTACTGTGCTCTATTAGTAAAGAGGTGATAAGCCACATATATACCTACTGCACGCACAAAACCGTGGGTCCATTTTGAAAATAATATTCACTTTTGAAATAGGCCGGAAAGTATAAAAGTTTTAAAATTAGGTAGATACTAATATGAATGTTTGAGAAAAAGTTTTAAAATTAGGAAGGACTAATATGAATGTTTGAGAAAATCTATCATTTTTATTAAGCAAGTTAACGACGTGTGCCAGACAATTATTACTTAAAATCAATACCTATTATAACTTGGCTGCTCGTCTGGTGGCAGTAACCAGACCCTTACAGAAGACCACCGTCAAAAAAAGCAAGTGTTTTATTATATTTCGGTGATCAAGTATGGCAAGCAAGAACTCATTACAAAATCAAATTTACCATCCTACTTGCCGATCTTTACATTAAAAAAAAATCATATTATACACACTAGAAATGTATAAACAAGAAGGTTCAAATCCGACCTGAATTAGAACTTTGCCGAGCTGAACTTAACTAAGTTGAGCAACACTAAGTTATTACATATAAATAAAGTTATTTAATATTCACTCACTATACTAGAATACTTAGATAGTCATTTTTTTAATGATTATTTCTCATCAAGAGGATAGCTCTTGTGCAGAGTATGTACAAGTTCACAAGTGGGCCACTAGTGCGTATAGACATATTATTTGCATCGAGTAAACATAACGTTGCTCTACCAAACAGCTACCGGGCGTTTGTCCAACTTTGAATCATTTGATAATGACTTTTAATAAATAATAAATATTGTAATTGTGTATGAAAACAATCAATATGTCTCGAAACAATTTAGTACTTAGGTACTACTTAAATATTATAAAATAAAGTCCCCAACCGCGTCTGTCTGTTTGTATCGTATGTCGATGCTAAGGTATCGAGAAAACATTCTCTGCTGAGGTGCTTCCATGTGCGTCCATTGCGTTGCATAAGGGTGTAAAATTCTTCTTCGTGTAACGCTCTTTCCATTAGTGAAAACCGTATTAAAATCTGTGTATAGTTTATAAGGTCTAAGCGTACATAGATACAGAGGGACAGACTTTAATTTTATACTATGTAAAGATAACAATAACATAACATCCCTACTGACCTGGTGTTTAGTTATTGAGAAAATTAAATGTAAAATGTAATAATAAGTAGGTATTATTTCAATTTTTATACCTATGCATAGGTAGGTTAGCATAGTTAAAATTGATAGGCAATAAGACAAACTCGTAGATAAATGTGTTTTAAAATAAAAATATGTATATTTTTAAAAATATTAAAATTAAAATATGAAAACGAATAATTTTTATAAAGGTTAGTTAACTGGAGGTGTGGATTCTACACGTAGTTGGCGAGTTGAGGCACAGTGGGTGGTCCTACATCACTCCACTTAGCGTGTCACACAAAAAATCACCATCAAAAAATATGAAAATATCACACTCATAATTCATCGACGATATAACATGGACATACCACAACTTGAAAACATACCTATAGATTTTTATCTAGCAATGTAAAAAGTGAATATTCAAATATAATATGTATGTATAACTAGCATTTAAATGCTAGTAATTTATTAGTAATTTAGTAGTAGTTTATTTTCAATATACATATTATATAGTTTGACGACAAGTTTGGTCAAGTGGCTAGTAACCCTAGCTGTTAACCAAATGGTCGCGGGTTCGAATCCCGCTAGGGGCAAATGTTTATGTGTTAACATTTACCTTTGTACCTGGAGTCATGGATTTTTGTATTTAATATAAATAATATGTATGTATTTACAAAAAAATAATACAAGCTAGTTGCTAAGTGTGGAACTAGATGGTACTGTGTGGAATGTGTGAAGATATTTATTTATTTATTATTGCTGTGTTTATTGTCATGCGTTCAATTATTATTTTAAAAGATCCCTCTAGAACAGTACTTTTTCTAGACGAGAGGTCCTTTTGTGTATCCCTGACACCTGAGTATATGTAAGCCAATACTGATTTATATGATAGGAAGTAAATATAAAACATAATTTGTTCAGTCAATAGCAAATATTCAATATTAAAGTAAGTCAAATAACAGCCAATCGTAGATAAAATAATAATCAATTAAATAATTTATAATCGTGTGAATAATAATTTCTGTAAAAAAATGCTGCTGAACCATACCTACGATACATATTGCTGAAATTAGCTTTAAAATTTCTTTACCCAACTAATCCAAATACTGAAGCTTATTCTAGTCGTATTTATTAATTTTTTATGCTTATATCTAAATAGTTAAAAGCCATGTCCTATTTCAGTCGAACGTTACACTGAGACGCCATGTTTGTTTTCCTAGGTCAGGTATGGTGCTGTGCGCCACAGAGAAGAGCACAGGTACCTCACATCACTTTACGAAATGGTTCTATTCTTTCTCGCGCACCTCAAGAGGTTGATTCCTTTACTTTTTCAGATGAAAATGAAATAATTTAAAACGTGCTCCAGAGATAATTCACCGATATTATAAAGACTATTTCGACATTGAAAATATCACTTGGATCAGTTGTGAATTTAGGTACCTACTGTATATTATACTAGCTGTTGCTCACGACTTCGTACGTATAACTTTATAAAACAAGCCCATCTTACTCGCTGATAATATAGCTTTCTAAGGGTGAAATAATTTTTAAAATCGGCCCAGTAGTTTTTGAGTTAATTCATTACAAACATACAAATCTTCTCTATTTATAAGATTAGTATAGATAAACACCGGTATGGGAAATATGTATTGGTTGAGTCTATAGATTATTATTTGAAGGGGAGCCTTTGACCGACACAGAAACAATCTCATGTATAACCCTTAAATATAAACGATTTTCATTGTTCACAAGTTATTGTTTTAAGTGCAACTGATTTAAAATATGTGCGTCAATTTTGTTCATATTTTCACATGCTTCTTTGCACAATGAACTGATGGTCTATTTGATAGTTCAAGGGAATTCTAAGTAAGTTGCATGAACTACTATAGCAGAATGGATACACCTCAAAAGCAAGTCTGTTTCACAGCTAAGTGCGTGCTCTCTATCCCGATAAACTCGGAATTAATTGATTGTTGATTTTTTTTAATGTTTAGGTCGACAGACAGGTTGACGGTCCACTTGATGGTAGGTAGCTACCGTCGCCTATAACACAAGCAATGCCATGGGTTCACGGCCAGTTATTTCACGGTGGTCTTATATGATATGAATATGACTGCGAAACGCAGTGTGCCCTGCCACTACTTTCCATATACAAACCAGCATTTTCCAAAGTTGACACCGCCGGGAATCGAACCCGGCCCCCTGAGACGTTAGGCAAGTACTTTTAGCACTCATGCAACGAGCTCGTCACTGGGAGCGGGAATGGAATTAATTGCAATATATATGTATTAGATCACTAAAACACAACAGCACACTGTTATAAACACATAAAAAAAACGAAGGAATATCTATACACAACAAAAAATCTTCCCACGTCTTATGGTGAACTCATGTACTTCCCCCACACAATGAACTCGATAAAATCACAAATAGCGTACCTACTTTGATAATCCTTATAAATCCTTGGCAAGTGGTTGCCTCAGGGGATGCATGGGAACTCTATTCCGAGGCCTAAAGCCCGCGTATTGGTGGCTTGAGGGGCATCTAGTATTGTGGGAGACTCCGATATTTAACATTCGTAATACGAAATTAATTTGCGGCGACCCTCCAGGCGATACTAGCGTAATCTCGGGTGATCCCTAATAAAATTCTTTATACTCTTTTTTTATTTTGTGTGTATTGTTTCAAAGTGCATAATTAAAATGCAGTTTTATATATACATATAAGGAAATGTATTTATTATATTTGCAGGTTTTTTTTGTATCATCTTTTATTTTCTATATCGACCTATTTATACATATCCATGGGAACTCGTGTAGGTAATATTAAATATTATTATTTTTTTGTTAGAACGCGCTAAAATCTAGAAATAGCAGTCAAATATTTTTTTAAATACTTGATTTATTCAATCGCGTATAAAGCGTTTTTTTTTTCGGTTAGGTTTTAACCCAATACTTAATTGGTTCTCATCTGGTGCCTGCGACTTCGACCGCGTTGAAAAATAAAAGATGTTACGCCTGAGAAAATATGTAAAGCAATATAACGCCTGGCTGCGGATATCTTTATTTTTAAGATGGAATGTGAATGGAATGAACCGCGTGAAAGGTGTATCCTATGTCTATTCTAAATGCTATTGTAACTATTGGTAAAAGTTTTTTTTTTATAGATGCGATGAGTAGTTTCGAAAATTACCTCCTACCCACAACCAAACAAACATACAAACTTTACCTCTTTATAATATTAGTATAGATAAAGCTTCTATATGAACTAACTATATACTTTTAAGTCTTTACAAAGTATCTTAAAAACGACTTTCTTCATTAAGCAACCTTATTCTACACGTAAAAATACTACAACATGGGTTGTTTGCGCTTGGCTTCACTTGGAATATTTTAAAGAAGCTTGTTAGGATAGCAACCGAAATAAAAAGATATAAGTATGCGGGGGTGGTAGTGCATCTAATTAAAGGGTGGTAGTGAAGAGGGGGGACTGCATACAGTAGCACGCAGAGTCGAGTGTTAAGTGGCTCCAGCCGTAAAACCATCATAAACTTACGTATCGGTATAGTGGGTACATCTGCACAGGATCATGGAACTAGATAGAACTAGATGGATAAAAAATATTTTTCTATTCTTAATTTTCTTACAAAGTTGAATGTAATATAAATATCAGCTGTTTTGCAGACAATGTTATCATTGATCAGCTTCGCTGCTTCATTTTACCTTAATTCAAGGGGGCCCCTTGAATTAAGGTAAAATCTCACATTACATAAAGTTTATTAATTTATTTAAATTTTACTACTTTTATCTACTACTATTGTAACTACTACATATAAAACAAATTATAGTGATATAAGTAAAAGAACTTATTGTCTTCTTTTAAATTACAAGAAACATATTAAACATATTAGTATAGGCATATAAATAAATAAATAAATAAATATAAATAAATAAATATACAAATTTTGTCAATAAATTATTTTCTCTGAGGCCTGAAAAGGCCTGAACAAAACTTGTTCCATTTTGTCGTTCGGGTGTACAAGACCACCCGTATACGTGAAGGCCCTGCTACGACTAACTCTGTATCCTGGCTTTTTCGACTTTTAGCTAGTAGTCGTTTCTTAAAAATCATACAATTTTTTTTTCACATTTAATCTTGATATCTAGAAATTTCTCAGTCATAATTTTTACAAATATGTGAATATTTTCCACTGTATATTCTCAACTTGTTCTCAACTATTACAATATGAAAGATCTCTAGATTTATCAACATAAAAAGATATAGTTTTAAGTATATTAATATCATAATTCCGGAAGTAACAGTTCATTTAACGATTTAATCATTAAATTAAAATTTAGATCATTTTACATATTTTTTATTTTCTTTTCAAGTTAATTATTTTTTTGCTGTGAAGCAACGTTGAAATAAATTTGAAATTATTAGGAAAAATTGAGTTGTGTGAACTTCGAAATAACTACTAAATAATAATAGTTTAAATTATTTTATTTTATTGAACAATGGAGGCAGGGCAAACTATGTACATTTTTACAGAAGTAAACTGTGACATAGATTCTCTTATCCAGTTTTGGTGGGTGTCTTAGGAATGCTACAAAATTTTTCCCTACTATACTCTCTTATCCTTTTTCATATCAGGGTCGGCAGCACACTTATACCTACATCCTTTAATTTTTGAGTTATGACTATCTGAACTATGACTTTAACTGTAAGGGGGTGGTTACTGCCGCCAGACGAGCTGCACAAATGACTATGAAACGTGTGTGCCCTCCCAGTATGTAAATAGTTTGTTTATGATGTTTCAGGATAGTGTCTATGTCGAGTGAGCCTATGAGCCTATGTCTCGGCGGGCTCCGTCGACCTGCCCCAATAAAACGTAAAGACTAACAAAAAAGATTCCCTAATAAATGTTTGCCTAGACAATTAAACGGGAGCAAAGTAAACACTCCGTGGGTGGGCGCAGCGCGATGCTCGCTGATGCTGGTCAGTGTGAAATAGAATTGTTAAAAATCACGTGACTCGACGATTTTCGAATAGAAACGTGATTTTTATCTATGGTCATAATAAAAAAAAATATCAAACGAACGTGGTGACATATTACTTAGCGGAAGTGTCTAAAATTTACCTTATAGGCGTTTCTTTTTTAAATATAACACAAATATTTATAAAGCCATAAAGATTGATTTTTATTAAATGTTATGTTACCTACAAGAATTAAAGTAACACACATATATCCGCTGGATGAGTGGTTAGGGTACTTGCTTTAATGCTCTGTCTCAGGGGTCCCAGGTTCGATTCCTGACTGGGTCAGCTTTGGAAAGTAGTGGCAGAGCGGGCACGCTGCATCCTTTGTAATAATTTTTCTTTAATACCTTTCTTAGCGGATGCTTATGTTATGAAATAAAGCTATGTTTCAGCTAAATTAAGTTAAATTTCAGTTTTCTAAACTTGGTTTAGCTAGAACGTTGGTCGTTGATAGTTTAGACGTTTGTAAGTAAGTGTATAAATATTTTAAGTATGGATTAGTATAAATAACTATAATAAGAGTTCATGGTATACTGTTTGTGTTGATAAAAAACATTTTTGAACCCTTAAAAGAGATTGATTCGTCACAGGGAGGTTTAATGAAATTAAAATATTGATAAAAAAATGCTACGCGTGGCAACCACGCGACCTCTTCACTGGACACGCATGAGTAATCGATTTTGAATGCGCGCTTCAATGTTCGCGGAAAATTGGAATTGTACTATTATTAACATTATCGATTCAGTGTAGTTTAAACCTTACCTTAACTTAGTTCTTGAAGCAGTTCCATGAGGCCTACGAGAGAATTTACGCCTAGAGGAATTTATACGGCTCTGGTGAAATAGACACGAAAATATTAATTGTCGGATAAATCCGACTCTGGCGGCTAAAGTATTAAACAAATGCGTAGGTACGGGCTCCGCTCGTGATATTAGTGGTTCTATTAGCGGATTTAGAGATTTTTAATGCGCAGGTTGTATAAGATGTTGCAACTAAATGGCAAAAATATGAGGAAGAGGTTATATTATGAGTGAAGCTGTGGCAAAATCTTAGTTTCCCTGTCATTTGCATTCTAAGGAAGGCAGGCGAAAATTAAAAATCCATAAGACGTACAGCCTAAAGGTGGAAATATAAAAGATAAAGAAAATAAGTTAACATTAAAGAATTAAAAATTATAAAACAGCAAATAATGCATGCTAAATATACGAGTATCTCCTCGTCATTAGTTTTGCAATCGTATCGTAGGATTGAAAGGACTATGGGTGGTCGAGGTACTGTTTCTATTAAAAAAAGAAAAATAATCATTTGACAAACGAATTTTGAATTATTAAGTACCTACATATTTAAATTAATGTATTTTTAATTCAATACAAGTTTAATAATAAAAATATAGTGTATGTATAGGTAAGTTATAGTTGTCGGAAGCCTCTAACTTATTTGCAATAAAAGCATATTAAAGTTCATCCCTTATCTGTCCATAACAATACGGTACCTGTGGCCACGCGTCACCCCTCATCCCCTCGCTCCCACGCAACCCTAACACATTAAAATAATACTTGTAAAAACACAATTATAATCATATGCGCGTGTTAGCTTCCGCCTGGTGATCAGCGTTTTTATTGAGGGCCGAATTAGGGCCGCTGGACACTAAGAGACAATTAAACAGGCGACATAACGAAATAGTTTTAATTTGATTTATTTATTTTCATCGAGAGGGTTTGCTCCCTTGATAAAGGATACACAGATTCTGGGTTGCTTCACTAAAAGTGGCATAGTAGAATATCACCGCACTCACAGCTTGGGGTGATATTTCAAATTAGTTGCACAAAGTTGTCCTTAGGGTGACCCGCTCCCGGCTTCGTACGGATGCATTTTTTTTAGATCCTGAAATTACCTTGGAAGATTGCAAAATTCGTTGTTAGTTTCCTATTATCCGCTTCTTTGCAATATTACTAGGACGTTTGCGAAAATCCGTTCTTTTCGATTATACTGCGACATACTGTGGTTTAGAAGTAGTTAGTTAGAAGAAACAGACAAACGCAAACAGCAACTTAATTTGTATAATATGCATAGATATTGAGATAAAATAAGTATTGTATATATAAACAAAATGCTAGCAAGTATTTTTCATAATTTTTTATTTTATTGAATGGAAGTTCTTTGTAACGAAATTTCGCGCTTAGTGTTCAGCCGCCCTAACAGTTAGTTGGAAAGTGTGAGCTTTTTTAGTATAGAAGTATTAATATGTAATTTGTTGGGATGGGTCTTGTGATAAGCTTCACGTGGGGTGGTTGATTGATTAAATAAGCGTACAATGCCGATAGGTGATGGTTAAATGCGTTTAAATGATAACGAGATGAAACGGCATAATGTGGTACATATATTGTCGAGACTAAAGTAAGTAAAATTTTTTAATTTATACACAAAGTTCAATTACAGAAAAATCAAGCTTAAATTTTTCAGATATAAATCATAATATCCCAGCATTTCAGCGTAATAAGCGTCTGGTTTTTTGTCAATAGTATTTTAACGGTATGTATAACAATGTATATTTATATATAAGTACACAAAATAAATATTATCTTGAAATTAAACAAAAAAAAATTACGTAGGTAAATTACTAATTTATAAAGTCTAAAATTTATTTAATTTAATTTAATAATAAAAACATACATAATATGTCAGTCACCTTATATATTATATGCCCCAAAACTATTAAATTTTGTAGTTATTATATTTAAACTATAAAAACCCGAAATTTTATTAGAGACTAGCGAACCGCCGTTGACTTCGCATGTTACGTCAAATTTCTCCGAAGCCAAAGCCAACTTTGAAAAGTTCTACATAGAGATGAAGAAACTAGAAGAACCTAAGTAATAAAAACTGAAGCAGGGTTCTGATTCTTCACATGTTTAAATACGAGTTCGAGTATGTCAAAAAATATGGCGACCGTTGCGAACAGGTGATGCAATGAATGCAATATGCTCACACGCGTAACAACGAAATGCAAACTCATGTTGCATTATTTGTAAAATTACAGACCAATCAATCTATACCTACCCTTGTTATTATTACTATATTCGTCATAATAGAATTCATAAGAATTAAAAACGGCACATATCATTTTAATAGTTATCTTCACTTTTAAGTACCTAGATATGTTTTTCTGACAATATTAGTGTTACATACCTACTCGTGATTTCTTTAATAATAAATAAGTCATATTATAAATTCGAAAGTGAATTTGTTTGTTTGTTACGCTTTCACGCACTAAGTAATCTACTCAACTGTGATGATCACAATGAATTAATTGCATACTACGTTGTCAGGGATACGGAAAAAAACATAGACATATACAAAAATATTCAAAAATATACATATATACAAGCAATAAAAATTGAATGGGTGTAAGTAAAGCTAGTTCTTATAATTGGTAGCTTAAATTTAAACTTACTTTATAGGTATATATTATTTTTAGGTTGTATTTAAAAATATATCATTATTACCTACCTACTAAGTTTTTAATGGAAGGTACCTACATTAAATTATCCAGTAAACTGGATAACCGAATGGCGTTCGATGCGTGATTAGATATATCAGTACCTGAAACTTCATCTTTCTTTATCCAATCAGTCATAAAATGTTTATGAAACTAGACAATATAAAAGGAAATTATTAAAAATAAAAAGCTATTTGCGTCTAAAGTAAAAACTCATGGTGCCAACCCCGTCCTGTCAGTCTCGACAGAGGTAGGGCATAATCAAATTATATAAATTGCACCATACAATATTCATCGTTATAGTGACGTGCTTGCTTATCTTCTTAATTTTTTTTTTTTATTCCTTATATAATTTTTTGTCCTGAGTGATTTGAAATTTTGGCAGTTGATAAATTAATCAACAATAAAATTAAAAATAAAACACCTGACCGAAAGATATGAGCAATAAATATTGAATAAATGTTCAACGCCTAAGAAAAAGAAACACTGACTTATTTAACCTATTTAATAGGGATTGAGTAGATACTTTATAACTTGGTGAACTCGGTATAATGTATAGTCAACTCGTCGCTTGATTTATCGACATATTACAATATTATGGTTCGTCCAGCACTAGAGGACAATCGACAAGTGATTAATTCATGTTCAATAATGAGGTTGAGCTTTTTAGCGCGCGACCGTCGATTGATTTGTGCCCAATTTTGTCGCGTTGCGGTCTACATGAATATTTCATTACACTGTCTGCGTGTTCAGATTGTAATGTAAAAATGCTTAATAATAGTAGAAAATCGCACATAATTTTCCTAAAATATTTGAATAAAATGAATGAGGGTTGTATTGGGACTTTCGAACAGAAAAGACATAGAATAAATAAATGGCAATTATAAATATAATAATAAATAGTTCGCTAAACTAATCGCTAAATACTCATTTTTTTAAAATAAAAATGGATTTTCGTTTTTTTTTTTCAGTAGGCCGAAATTTCTCAAATTTGTGCCCATAACAAGTCCGTTATTGGCATAAGATTTAAAGCAGACATATGTATTTATTTGTATATTGTTGAGTGCTGTGACTTTGTTTTAATTAAAAATAAGTAAATAAAATACTTAATTCAATTTTTTTTTCACTCATTAGGTACTACTACCAAAAATATGATAACAGCTTTCAAAAAAAATTCTACGTTCTTACAAAAAAAAAACTCGTTGCTTTGGACGTAAAATGTATCTAATGATAATGATGCGTGAGTCCATATTAAGCATTAAAATTCTTAATTTATCAATAAAAAAATAATAATTTGTAGACCATTTTTGATTCCGATACACATTACAGTTTAGTTAGTTGAATATTGAGTAGCATCATAATTTAATATTATCATGCTAGTTAACCATTTGTGTTTAGTACATACAATTACCAACTCGCTGAACTACACATAAACATCACACCTTAACAAGCTTTCCCACAAAAGGTTCGGTGATGCGTTTTCCGGCGGAAGTTCCCACCCATCCCACAAGATGGCGTGAGATGCCGCCGACACGTGACCAACGCGTGCGCCAACGCACCCTTTGCGCTTTCTGTTATTATTGAAAATACTCAAAAAATAATAGAAACAAAGCTATGTTGTTTCACCCTCTACAAAGGGGGTTAAGTTGTAATTGAACCGATCATTATTAACATTATGCATATGCAAGGATTGGAATGAGTACACAACGCTGTAAAGAAAACACCCAAAAATATCTTTTGTAGGTAATAATTTATTTTGTTCAATTCACAATCATAATTTTATGTATAATGCAATTTAATTAAATAGAAATTCGTGAAGAAAAGTTCGCCATTAAAATTGTACTAAGTTATATGAGTAAATATGAGTATTTAATTTCATAGCTTAGTGATTAATTATTATTTTTCCCTTTACATGTGTGACAATGGTTGCGTTCAGAATGAACACCGCTAGATATAATTCGCTCTAAAGCAATGTTTACACGATGCATGCTAAATAAACTCATACAATTCTGTCTAACCAACACAACTGATGAACATTCCAGTGTGTTAGTTATTGCTTTGTGATGCAGATAATTAGAAATATGATCGCGAATATCGGTTTTGGTCAGACATTTATTTGCAAATATAAATTGTAAATGTTAATAAATTCCATGCGAGTACTATTAATATTATAATTTAAGTAATACTCTTACTATAAATATACTAATTTAAGTAATACTAGCGAGCACTTCCCATGCGCTGTAGTGTAGTTTTATTAATGCAGTGACGTCTTAACAAAACACTACATTAATTTATAAAAAAATATGTATATTTTGCTATTTGTAACTTGATCTGGGAATAAATTTTCATTAGACTATTTTTGACATTTTATTATAAAACATTGATGAACAAGACAACATTAGGCATACTACAACAATAGGCTATTATAATAATATGTAAGAGGCTATTATAATATGAATGCAAGCGTGTATAAAGGTTTGTGTGAGATCTCACCTCACCGCATCGTGTAAACCTGGCTTTATTTTGAGCCTATCTACCGCTACGCTAATTATGCGTATACAAAGCCTTAAAATCTAAATATTACTTTAGTGACAAAAGCGCAACACCAAATAGATGGCATAGAACACGGATGTGACATGTGAAAAAAAGTATATTATATTTGAAATAAAATTTGAATATTTGAAATTTATATAAATTATATTTGAGTCTCATAGTTGGATTATACATTTAGTGAAGTTACAACCCTTGAAATTATTAGTTAGTTGAAATTGTTAAGTTATGCTCTGCCCATTTACGCAAAACAAAATTCATGTTACAGTAGTACACAATTGATAAGGCGTGTCGTGAATCTTCACGCAGAAAAGAAAGTACGGCTCCGACGATTAACGTAGAAAGCTTAAAACTTCAATTAACCTTAAATCGATATTTATAAGGTTCATAATACAATGCAGCTGTTAGTTTTGTCGCACTCGCACGAGCGTGTGGCGACTAATAGCGGTACTGGAAAAGGCCGCGAAGTGTGTGGATTGGTCCACACACTTCGCCTTCTTCATTTCTGAGCAGGTACATCGGTATATACTCTGTGTACTTCACTCATAAAAAAAAACTTACCACATCTGTGTTCTATACCATCGATATATTCTTACAATACAAAAACAAAAACGGCTATGGGCGGACATGTTACGTATAATAAGGCACCGCATTTACTTTAAAAACTACCTACACTATATTTGTGTTTTAAATTAAAACATATAAGTTAATTAGTTGTGTTCAGTCTACATTAAATCTAGGCGTCATGTCGGTGGTTAGAGTGTGTTAGAAATTAAATCGTATTATTTTAACAATAAGGTCGACTCGAATAAGTTATCGTAAAAATATTTTATATCGATGACATCGTTTTCAATGTTTATATTTTTAATAAAAATAAAAACATGCAATGTAAAGAGGACATCGTTCAAAATCAGGACATTAGTTCTTTTTTTTAATTTACACTTGGAGAATTTTGTACCTACTTAATAAGACTTTTTTAATTTTAAGTAATTTTCTGTGAATATTTCAAATTATGTAAATGGGGGTAAAATTCAAAAATCGAAGATTTTTTTTTGTTTCAAACTTTTATACTGTGAACCGTATTATAAAATTACACGACATTATTCTAGTAAAATTTATAATTTCTTCTTACCTAATGAAGTTTCAACCGTTAAAAGAAAAATAATAAAAAACTGATGGCCTGATCTCCATAAAAAGCCATTGATCTCCTTTGACCACTAATAAATAACTTGATAATTTTATCTGTAAACTAAGAGGTCTGAAATACTAGAAAATCAAATACTTGAAGGATCAAATGAACCGTGAGCCTGTCTGCTTAATATTATTATAAAATAATATTTTCCCGCATTCCGTTCGGTTTCTGACTGCATTCACTTTTAATCAAAAAGTGTCTCTCTTTAGTAAGCTTTCAATGAGTATTAACGTTTTACCTATTAATGAATTGTTGTTATAGGTATAAGTAACATGCTTAAGTTTAACAAAACAAATCAACACACAATAAATAATAAAAACGACTCTTTCACCACTACAATTACCCAATAATAGGTAAAAATCTATGTTATTTAAAAACTACCTATATTAAGTCTGAGGACACACAGAAAATAATTCGTAACTTAACAAAAACTCACAAAAATTTGTCCTTTTAAAACCCGTTTAGAGAGCACACAAATTCACAATTAAAATATAATTCGGTACTTAATTATTCAATCACAATACAACTTGAGCACACAGACAAAACGAAACAAAAATAATATCTTGTCAACCAAGAGAAACAGAAAATTTTAATCTCGAGAAAATGTTTTTGGATATATATATGGAAATATGAACTTCCAAGACAAGGTTATAAATATAATGTCTTTTACATCGAAAGGCATTTGAGCCTTAACACTTAAGTTCTCACAATAGCATTATTGTCACTATTGCTAGATTAAATAAATTGATAATATTGAGTAATAGCTCAAATTTAGCAATATCTTTAGATTTAGCTCCAAGAGAAATGCGAAGTTTTATATTATTCTTTATTCGTAATTTATTGCTCGTTATTTATGGCCGTTTGGCCATATATATTGTATATTACACATTATATCATATAGATACAACATAATTTCAAAATCAGCATTTTCTAAGTGATCGATTGGTAGTTGATAATTAAAACAGACAACATGAAATATTATATAACTGGTTATTTAGTTTTAAATCCTAGTTTGTAGTTCGGAATAAAATTATTTTATTTTGCTTAAATATTGTAAATTTGGTTTTTTTTATTGATATAAATTCTGAATATATTATAAAAGAAAAAAATGTAGAAACTAATTATATAACCATAATGTGAAACCATGTGGTAATAAACCTTTTAAGAAAACGTACATGCTGAAAGTATTTTTCAAATTTTATTATTTTTTTTGATATAAAATAAATAATTAACTATGAATTTTCCGTATATACAAGATTATTTTCCATAAACCAATCGAGCACGAATGTAGATTTGAACAAAAAATTTTTTACTCCAATATTTAATACAAAACACACGTACACACGTGAACATTCTAGTTATATTAAGATAATTTTTATTACTGATAAATTAAATTACTGCCTATTAATTATTAAAATTAGTGTATTACAATTTGGCATAAGTATTTTATATTATTAAAAATTACTTTTCAATATTTACATCAATCAAAGATATACATATGTACGTAAAGATAACGTATCAAAGATTGTAAAATGTTACGTATTTAAGTAAGTAAGCTTTCAACAACTTAAATTAACATATTAGGCAATTTAAATTAAGCTCTAATAAGAAATTGCAAACAGTATTTGGCGTTTACTTCGAAACTGGTTTTTAGAAATCCGTCAAAGATCAAAAGTAATGTGTACAAATAAGTACACATTAAAGAGGCGATGACGAGGTGTCAAAAGCGAATTGGACGCGAATTGAAAATGCCAACATCACTTGACATTATGTGGGAAGGACGTCGCGAACGAGATTGCAAAACAGTGAAAAAAAAAACAGAAAATTCGTACAAGATATATAAACTGTCACATTTTTTATGCAGAATCGTACAAAATATAGAAACTGTCACATTTTTTATGCAGAATCGTACAAGATATACAAACTCTCACGTTTTTATGCAGAATCGTACAAAATATAGAAACCGTCACATTTTATGCAGAATCGTACAAGATATACAAACTGTCAAATTTTTATGCAGAATCGTACAAAATATAGAAACCGTCACATTTTTATGCAGAATCGTACAAGATATACAAACTGTCAAATTTTTATGCAGAATCGTACAAAATATAGAAACCGTCACATTTTTATGCAGAATCGTACAAGATATACAAACTGTCAAATTTTTATGCAGAATCGTACAAAATATAGAAACCGTCACATTTTTATGCAGAATCGTACATGATATACAAACGGTCACGTTTTTATGCAGAATCGTACAAAATATAGAAACTGTCACATTTTTATGCAGAATCGTTCAAGATATAGAAACTGTCTCATTTTTATTACGATTTATTCTATGAAAGTTTCGATTCTTTAGCATCAGCATCTACTTAACTGGTGAAAACAAATTTGGCAGAAATAAATAAGCGAGGTTTTTTTTTTAAATATTTAAAATAGCGATATAAGTACATTTTAATTAATATACTTAAATATGGTTTTTAAATGTGAAATAGATTTATAAAATATTTAGTCCAATAAATAAAAGCCAAATGAGATCCTGCGACAAAATAAAAGAACTCCAGAAAACTAAGAACACAAAGTGGCTTTAACTTAACTATTACAGATTAAAATCAAATTAAAGTACAATCCATGATATTTATTTAATTTTCTGTACATTTAGTCCTAATTGTGATGAGCATTATATTAAATGTATTCTAACAATCCAGTCAGTTTATATCTATATAGAAAATCTATATGTCCAGAATATATAGAGTAGTTGTATGTATTAATATGCGAACGTATGAATTATTATACGGTATACCTGCATGATATTATTATGAATTATGAATATGACAAGCGTTTCTATTCGATTCGTTTTCACTTCGTCCCCGAAAGAATGTACATGGCGGGGACGAAGTCGCCTAATTTTGCATTTAATATGTTTCACTGAAACCGACTTGTGATGTGATGCACTTTTTATTTTATCATTTTTTTAAAATACATAGACCAGATTAAGTCTGTGGTGAAATCACACAGTGAAATTAGAATTGTTCGCTACAAGTCCGTAACGGGCCCGAATACTACCGTCGAGTTGTTTGATGAGTTGACGCTGGTGCGACGCGCGCGCACATTTTCGTGTTCGTTTTCGCTCGGCAACGATTCGGGTCCGTTAATCGACATTTGGTGGCTGTTGAATTTCGAACGCAGTTGCGTCACTAGACGCTCCAGTCTGAAAACAAAACCCAGTATTGAAAATGAAACAACATTGAAAAATTCCTCCATTTCAACTCAAAAAAATGTGGCGACACTTTAAAGTGACGTTTGAAAGAAAGAAAATAGTCTAACATTCGAAGAGATATCGTCCTTCACTCATCTTGTTTACCAAAGTATATTTTATTAATTACCCGGCAAACGTTGTTTTGCCAAAAAAAAAGGGCCACCCTTATCACTTAGGGGTATAAAAAATAGTTTACGACCTTTTCTCAGACCTACCGAATATAAAAAATGTCATAAAAATAGGTAAAGTCGTTTCGGAGAAATTCGGTTACAAACACTGTGACACTAGAATTATATATAAGATAGAAGAAGAAGATTATCTATGACAAAATAAATCGCGATTGTGTTGCCTATTCAAATAAATATGCCCATAGATACAATGTCTGCCATATACCATATCGTCTTTATAAAATAAAGACGAAAAAATAAGTCTTAAGAAAATATATTTTACAATTTAGCTCACTGTCATTTCACTGTCACAGGAGAAAGAAATCAACAAAATAAACATGAAAATATAGTTAAGACTTAAGTTAAATATAGTTAACACTATATTTTTTGTTTGATTTCTGAGCTTCTTTTTGGCTTATAAAAAAGAAGTCAAATAAAAAATATTTTTTAAGGGTTTTCGTTTACAAGGGCTTGACCATAATGTTTACAAGGGCTTGACCATAATGTTTACATTTTGAACCATAACCATAATACAATATAGAAAGTATCTGAATAGCCTAATAAAGCTAAGTTAATCGACAACGTAGGATTTGAATAAAAAAAGTATACAAAACGGTTACATACTTAAGTGTATGTTCCTCCGCGTTTTGTTTGGCTTTGCGCATGTCGGACAACTCCTTGCGCAGTCGCATGCGCTCCCCTTCCGCCTCTTCAGTGTTGCCATTCATCGCTCCATTTTCATTACTCTCTAAGCTGGATAATGTCAAAAATCACATGGTTAGAGACCTATTCAAGAAAAAAAAAATCAAGTGATTTACTTATTTTTAAATTTTAGTTCTTCTTATAAGCGTAAAATCTAATCGTTAAATAAATATAATAATAAATAATATAATAATAATAAATATTTTCTCAGACAGCTGATATACTACATTATTATTATTATTTTTTGTAAATACATACATAAATTATAAATACAAAAATCCATGACTCAGGTACAAAGGTAACACAGAAACATTTGCCCCTAGCGGGATTCGAACCCGCGACCGTTTGGTTAACAGCTAGGGTTACTAGCCACTAGACCAAACGTGTCGTCCATGAAGATAATAGCAATAAGATTGCTTAAACTATTATAATTATGAAATAAGCACATTTGTAGATATTCTAATAGATACCTGTTAGATATTCTAATAGAGCGTATTTCATCTTCCAGCTTCATGATCCTATCCATCATGTGTCGCCTGTCTCCCTCAGAAGCACGCAGAGAACTCTGTAACAATTGCTATAATGTATGATCTTCGTTTATCATTATTTATTCAATATCTTTCTATTTGCAGTTAGTCATTTTATACATAATTTTAAACATACGTACTTTCATCAAAATAAAATACACCCCCTATGTTAGTTATGGATATAGAAAAATCTATTACCTAGGTAATTCTCAAATTTTCACTAGTTTCATCTATTGCATAAATAAACATATAAGTTCTAGCTCTGTAATATGAGTATTATCAAATATAGAGATTTTATATACCATGTAACGCAATGAGTCTGACCGATAGGTTTGAAGATGACAATAAAACATACATAACATGAGAGCTATGGTTATGTAAATGTCAGTGGTTTTTGTTTCATCAAAATCGATGCAGTATTTCCAAAGTTATTAGCGCCGAAAGTGGCGGTCGTTATTTAAATTTTCAAGTACGCGCGCGCCAAGCGGATGACGTCACACATCGATAGCGGGCCGGTTTCGGAGACGCGCCGCGCGAAGTTTAGGTTTTTAGCGTTATTCTCACAACGATCGAGGCTCGCGCATCGCACGCACACACGTACGTATGCATAGAGCAAGAGCCCACGACGGCCAGATCTTCGTTATTTTATAAAAGCTAAAAGTTTCTAGGTGCATGTCCCCAACACAGGTATTAAAAACCAGCGAGGACCAGCAGACTCAGCCGGGTAGTGCTTGGGCTCATCGGAGACGTCTCTCCGAGATAAAAAATTTGACGCCCCCCTCGGACCCCCCGGCCGTAACTCGGAAACGACGCGACGCAATGGGGTCGTGTTTGTGCTCATCGGAGACGTCTCTCCGATATAAAAAATTTGACGCCCCCCTCGGACCCCCCCGGCCGTAACTCGGAAACGACGCGACGCAGTGGGGTCGTGTTTGTGCTCATCGGAGACGTCTCTCCGAGATAAAAAATTTGACGCCCCCCTCGGACCACTCCGGCCGTAACTCGGAAACGACGCGACGCAGTGGGGTCGTGTTTGTGCTCATCGGAGACGTCTCTCCGAGATAAAAAATTTGACGCCCCCCTCGGACCACTCCGGCCGTAACTCGGAAACGACGCGACGCAGTGGGGTCGTGTTTGTGCTCATCGGAGACGTCTCTCCGAGATAAAAAATTTGACGCCCCCCTCGGACCCCCCGGCCGTAACTCGGAAACGACGCGACGCAATGGGGTCGTGTTTGTGATCATCGGAGACGTCTCTCCGAGATGAAAAATTTTGAACCCCCCTCGGACCCCCCCCGGCCGTAACTCGGAAACGACGCGACGCAGTGGGGTCGTGTTTGAGCTCATCGGGGACGTCTCTCCGAGATGAAAAATTTTGAACCCCCCTCGGACCCCCCCCGGCCGTAACTCGGAAACGACGCGACGCAGTGGGGTCGTGTTTGAGCTCATCGGGGACGTCTCTCCGAGATAAAAAATTTGACGCCCCCCTCGGACCCCCCCGGCCGTAACTCGGAAACGACGCGACGCAGTGGGGTCGTGTTTGTGCTCATCGGAGACGTCTCTCCGAGATAAAAAATTTGACGCCCCCCTCGGACCCCCCGGCCGTAACTCGGAAACGACGCGACGCAATGGGGTCGTGTTTGTGATCATCGGAGACGTCTCTCCGAGATGAAAAATTTTGAACCCCCCTCGGACCCCCCCCGGCCGTAACTCGGAAACGACGCGACGCAGTGGGGTCGTGTTTGAGCTCATCGGGGACGTCTCTCCGAGATGAAAAATTTTGAACCCCCCTCGGACCCCCCCCGGCCGTAACTCGGAAACGACGCGACGCAGTGGGGTCGTGTTTGAGCTCATCGGGGACGTCTCTCCGAGATAAAAAATTTGACGCCCCCCTCGGACCACTCCGGCCGTAACTCGGAAACGACGCGACGCAATGGGGTCGTGTTTGTGATCATCGGAGACGTCTCTCCGATATAAAAAATTTGACGCCCCCCTCGGACCCCCCGGCCGTAACTCGGAAACGACGCGACGCAGTGGGGTCGTGTTTGTGCTCATTGGAGACGTCTCTCCGAGATAAAAAATTTGACGCCCCCCTCGGACCACTCCGGCCGTAACTCGGAAACGACGCGACGCAGTGGGGTCGTGTTTGGGCTCATCGGAGACGTCTCGACGAGATAAAAAATTTGACGCCCCCCTCGGACCCCCTCAGCCGTAACTCGGAAACGACGCGACGCAGTGGGGTCGTGTTTGGGCTCATCGGAGACGTCTCTCCGAGATAAAAAATTTGACGCCCCCCTCGGACCCCCCGGCCGTAACTCGGAAACGACGCGACGCAGTGTGGTCGTGTTTGTGCTCATTGGAGACGTCTCTCCGAGATAAAAAATTTGACGCCCCCTCGGACCCCTCGGCCGTAACTTGGGAACGACGCGACGCAGTGGGGTCGTGTTTGTGCTCATCGGGGACGTCTCTGCGAGATAAAAAATTTGACGCCCCCTCGGACCCCCCGGCCGTAACTTGGGAACGACGCGACGCAGTGGGGTCGTGTTTGTGCTCATCGGGGACGTCTCTGCGAGATAAAAAATTTGACACCCCCTCCAACCTCTCCGGCCGTAACTTGGAAATAGCGCGACGCACCCGGGTCGTGTTTGGAATCATCTAAGACGGCTCTCGGGAAGGCGAATTTTTTAGAGTAGACCAAATTTCAAATTTTGGCAGTTGCGGTCTACTCGTAGGACCATGGTCAACGGTTACAGGTAGACCCCCGTGTTGGGTATCATTTGAAAGGTCTCAACGAGGGTGATCAATTGAAACTAATCCCCTCTCCCTCCCCCTTTTAAGTAAAAGTCTCCTACCCCCAATTCTTTACGAATTACAAAACAAAGACCCTAAACCAAACCAAAACAATTAACTATAGCAAATGACTACTTGCAGACCGCAGCAGCACGCACGATCTAGTATTTAAATAGCGTAGAACGAAACAAAATGCTCTTATTTATAAATTATGAGGAGACAAAGCACTAAATAGTATTTTGATCACTAAATAATAAAAATGACCAAATCCCATTTGCGTATAACGAAACGCATGATGGCGCATCTGTCAAACCTAATATCATTAGTGTCAAAAGATCACGCCAAATTTCAAATACCTATGTCGTCTTTGATCTTGAAATTATGATGTAAACTGCGCAACTAAAAAATTACTCCTCGGAACTATTTATCTCCGCAGCTAGAAACTTTACAGAAAGATTTCTATCAGGCCAGAAACCCACGGCATTCTCGGTGCATGCAAATACGAGATCCGCCTTATATTATTAAATCAATGGAAGAGAGGAAAGCAAGGGTGCAAAGCGCGTCGAAAGATTTGGAACCGAATGCAACTGATGAATAGAAGGTTTGTAAGGAACAGTATGCCATAAGTTCTAATCTAAGGAGATCCTAAGTTTTCTAGGAGTCAGATTTTTTTACATAATCATCATGGTAAATTTACTACATATGGAACGTTCTCGAAAGCCCGAGCGTAGCTCTGGGCGCAAGGAAAGTTCCACACACGTCCGCACTTTGAAGACGCAAAGCGTATAATGATGTTACGGCAAATTATACAAGCGTCCAATTAGTGACGACTTTTGGCAAGTTTTACGGTTTTATTGGAAAGTAAATCGTGTTCTTATACCCCTAAACGACATTTTAACTTACCCTGTGCATAACCATATCTATTCTGATTTATACAAACTCATGCTCAGGATCATATAATTGACTCCAGTTTGAAAATTAAAAATGCTTACAAACGTTTTCAGTACAATATATTATTTTTGTAATTGGGAATAACAATTTTATTTTGTATTGTGCAACTAAAATAATAATTATACACTAACTAGATCGTGCTTGCTACCGCGGTCTGCAAGCAGCCCGCAAGGGCGCGGTTGTGAGTTAGGTGTTGTCATTTGCCATAGTTAATTGTTTTGGTTTGGTTTTGGGTCTTTTTTGTAATTCGTGAAGAATTAGGGGTAAGTAAAAAGGGGGAGTAAAATTGGTCACCCTCGTTGAGACCTTTCAAATGATACCCAACACGCAACCGTTTATCTAAAACCGTTGACCATGGTCTACTGAGTAGACCGCAACTGTCAAAATTTGAAATTTGGTCTACTCTAAAAAATTCGTCTTCGAGATGTCCCCGATGAGCCCAAACACGACTTTGCTGCGTTGCGCCGTTTCCGAATTACAGCCGGGAGGGTCCGAGGGGGGCGTCAAATTTTTTATCTCGGAGAGACGTCTCCAATGAGCACAAACACGACCCCACTGCGTCGCGTCGTTTCCGAGTTACGGCCGGGGGGGGGGGGTCCGAGGGGGGTTTAAATTTTTTATCTCGGAGAGACGTCTCCGATGAGCCCAAACACGACCCCACTGCGTCGCGTCGTTTCCGAGTTACGGCTGAGGGGGTCCGAGGGGGGCGTCAAATTTTTTATCTCGTCGAGACGTCTCCGATGAGCCCAAACACGACCCCACTGCGTCGCGTCGTTTCCGAGTTACGGCTGAGGGGGTCCGAGGGGGGCGTCAAATTTTTTATCTCGTCGAGACGTCTCCGATGAGCCCAAACACGACCCCACTGCGTCGCGTCGTTTTCGAGTTACGGCTGAGGTGGTCCGAGGGGGGCGTCAATTTTTTTATCTCGTCGAGACGTCTCCGATGAGCCCAAACACGACCCCACTGCGTCGCGTCGTTTCCGAGTTACGGCTGAGGGGGTCCGAGGGGGGCGTCAAATTTTTTATCTCGTCGAGACGTCTCCGATGAGCCCAAACACGACCCCACTGCGTCGCGTCGTTTTCGAGTTACGGCTGAGGGGGTCCAAGGGGGGCGTCAAATTTTTTATCTCATCGAGACGTCTCCGATGAGCCCAAACACGACCCCACTGCGTCGCGTCGTTTCCGAGTTACGGCCGGGGGGGTCCGAGGGGGGCGTTAAATTTTTTATCTCGTCGAGACGTCTCCGATGAGCCCAAACACGACCCGGCTGAGTCGCGCCGTTTCCGAGTTACGGCTGAGGGGGTTAGAGGGGGGGTTCAAATTTTTTATCTCGTCGAGACCGATGAGCCCAAACACGACCCGGCTGCGTCGCGCCGTTTCCGAGTTACGGCTGAGGGGGTTAGAGGGGGGGTTCAAATTTTTTATTTCGTCGAGACGTCTCCGATGAGCCCAAACACGACCCCACTGCGTCGCGTCGTTTCCGAGTTACGGCTGAGGGGGTCCGAGGGGGGCGTCAAATTTTTTATCTCGCCGAGACGTCTCCGATGAGCCCAAACACGACCCGGCTGCGTCGCGCCGTTTCCGAGTTACGGCTGAGGGGGTTAGAGGGGGGGGGTTCAAATTTTTTATCTCGTCGAGACGTCTCCGATGAGCCCAAACACGACTCGGCTGAACCAGACTGAACCGTGGCCCGAGCGTGATTTCATAATAATAGCCTTCATAGTAATTTGTATGAAGATTTTGAGCGAAAAAATTGGGCAAGTTTGTGATTTTTTTTACGCAAAATAGGAATATGTTTATTAAGAAATGAAGATTGTATCTATTTTTTTATAGTTTTAACTTTATTATTTGATAAAATTCATTTAATAATTCTTGATACTTACCGACACAATTGTAACAAAACGGGAGTGCGATTTACACGTTTTTAGTGATTTTCTGGATTTTTTTTACACTTATCCATAAGCATTATCTTAAATTCGAATGTTTCAGCAAAAAGTAACATTCATTGGCTAGCTGTGTTATTTTTTTCAAGGTTGTGGAGCATCGTTTACTATATAATTCTTTTACAATCCCGACCCTCGATTGCCGTAAGGGACCCTTAACCGTGTCGCCGGCTGTCGATCGCTCTCGCTCTGTCGATTTGTGACGTCATCAACGCTCGCGAGTCAGTTTGAAAAATGTGGGCGGCGCGCTAACTTTGAACGCTTATAACTCTGTCATTTTTTAAGATATCAATGAAATAAAAACACTGTAGTAATATTCTAGTGACCAGTATTCTGGTGATATGTTTAACAAAACTCATTGGTCAGACTCATTCGGCGACAGGTAATTCTCCCTTATAGCAGAAAAGATAATCTCGGTTAAAGAAAGATATTTATCGAAATATTCTTCGGACCACACGTATTCACACCAGATATCAGATGACGTGAGAGTTTTCATATTAATTCAGTAAACTGGCATACCCTTTGGTATGCGCTGATATTTTGTTTTTGATAGAATTAATGGTCGAGTAAGAATTATGGTGTCAGGCCTTGAACGATGTGTATTAAAAATAAAAAATATATATTGAATTCAAGTAAAAACAGTTAGTATAGTAATACGTAATGAAATGAATGTGTAGGTATGTACGTCCTAGTTTTCCATTACACGAAGTGGGCGCGGCGTTTTACGGTCTACGTACAAGAGTGCAGCTGAGAGCCATTACATTGGGAGGCTAATGTATTCGTGGACACGGTGTGCTGACCGCGTGCCTCCGAGCGACGCGAACGCAGCGCTAAAATGCTGCTAACTACGTGACCCATCACATCTTTTTTTAAACATCATAATAATAAAGTCGGCGTTTATCTGTGCGATTGTGCATGCTAATGTCAAAAATGGCTTAACCGATTTGAATGCGGTTTTCATTCATGTATCGAAGCTTCCCGTAACATTTAGTTTTTGTTTCATTCCAATCGGTTTTCAGACAAAAAAAAGTGACGCGTTATTCCGTACAACACGCGTGTATGAAGTTCTATTTTTATGAATTTAAAATTTTAAAATGGCAAAATATTCTAGCCAACACATAATTGATTTTATGTAGTTTAATATTATTTATTTTTAAATGTCTTTCATTTACTCTTTAATATCTCACGGAAGTTTCTGAGTGAAGCTAATATAATAGTAATGCTAGAATAATAGTTCCCTCTGTTATAAGTAAGTCGCGAAGTAATGTCGCGAAATGTCGATGCAGTATTTTAGATGCCCTGTGTGGATGGATCCCTACTGTGGATGCGAGAGGCTCGTTAAAGACGAAATTGCTGCTATCTGCTACACGCCATAGCAGTCACCATGTCCTATCGTAAAACAATATATAGCCACATACATAGTACCTATATATACAATATACTGTTTTATTGTTGACCACATAAAACATCATACGGCATATTTATTATTTAGTTACACCAACAACGTGAGCACCAGTACATTCTAAACTCTTAAACAATACAAATTACACGCCAAAGGGGCTACAGCACGATTTTTTATATATATTAATACTGTTAGTAAGTGACTATTACTGTCCCTAGTGGTGCCAGGGTACACTGCTTTTCGCAGTCATTTGGGCAGCCCGTCTGGCGGCAGTAACCACCCCCTTACAGAAGATAATATACCACCGAGAAATAAAAGTACGTGTGCTGTTGTGTTTCGATGACTGAGTAAGAAATGCCCTATCCCTTCCCAATCCCTCACCCTAAACCCTTATAGGCGACGGTAGCCACCTACCATCCTGTGGACCATGAGCCTTAACATAAAAAATACTGCATTCTTAATCTTTTTCTTCTTTTTATAGAAAACTAGCTCCCCGCCCCCGACTTCGTACGGGGTTTAAATTTTCAAAAATTATTTTTTATGTGATGCTGCGTTATAAGCCTATGATCCAAATTTCTGCTTTCTAGTCTTAGTAGTTTTGGCTTAGTCTTAGTAGTTCTTAATTAAAAACACTATTGTAGTTGAAATTAAAATCACAATTACAATTAAATGAAGAAATCAATGAAATTAGTTATACGAAAGTTCATTGATGTAACAAATTGCCTCTGTTGACTCGAATTTTATATGAATGAAGGAAGATCGATTTCTTATGGAAACGGGAGAATGATGAAGCTATTCCATTTTAGTACAATTTACAGTCTGTAGCGGATTTCTGGTAGGACTTTCCTTTTTTAAATATTATTTTCAACTGTTGAAATGTATATATAATATTTCAATTACATACAGGATTCTTGTATAATTATAATTATTCATCAAAGCTTTATTCAAATGATTTTTTTTTTACAATTAAATTTCTCTTCCACGCTGATTTAAATTTAAATTTATAGCGTCCTTTGAAATAGATTCATTGGTATAGGTATAATATGGGTAATATAAATTAGCTTTCTTTTGATATATCGTATTCGCCCATAACTTGGCAACAGTTTGGCGCGTTAAGTAAAATTACACTTAACTAAGTATATATGACGCGGACAAACAAATATACAACTGGACGAACCGGCTAATATTGTTTGTTCCGCTTATTTCTTATTGTTACTGTTGATATTCTCTTCTAATGTCAGTATTATTTCTTTATATTACCAACAACAAGACGAAACGTCTTGGGAATGAAAAAATGTTTTCTTTATTCAAAAACAAGGCTAAAATTTATCGTTATGCGAAATTTAAATACCTACTTAATAATATTTGCAATTGTTGTCAAATTATATTGAGATTGATTTGTGACAAAAAAAATTAAATTTTTTATTAGACAATTTTTTTTTAATAATTATATAAATTATTAGTTAAAATCTTTAATATATAAAAGGCGATTTGTGTGTGTATGTTCCCTATAGACTCCAAAACCGCTTAACCAATTTTGATGAAACTTTCAGACAATCTTCAGATTAGTCCAGCGGGTAATCCTGTGAAGTTTGTTATCGATCGGACGCAGGTGAAGCCGGGAGCGGGTCGCTAGTTTTAAAATAAAATAAAAGATGCCCTTGACTAAACTTACTGAACAATATAAACTACCACTAATCTATAATAATTATATGTGTTGGAGTTAGCTAAAAAGTCCGTGCGATATCGATATTGGTCTTGTTTACTAAGAATCAATGTCTTCAACAGTGGCGGCGCCACCTTCGTCACAGCGACAAAGATGTCAAGCGTTTCTCGGGTTATATTTACCATTATTCAACGCGAAATTAATATTGGTGGAATTAGTAGGATACATATCGACGATACTAGCGCCTTTGCGTCATGAATCTCACTCCTGATAATGTCTCATTAAAGTGAGAGAGTGCGAGAGAAAGAGAGCGCTTAAGTTCCTCTATTCGACCTTTTAATAAAGTAATGCAACTTTCATCATACGTTTAATGAAACTAAGTACGAGACTGGTTTATTTCGAAAACAGAGACTCGAAGCAACTCGTTCTGGCGCGCTTCGAACAATCGCATTAAGCCCAAAGTGTTAAGCGTGTTAGGCAGTTACCATGTTTTTGCACTTCAATTAACTTATTACGAGGCGAGTGCAGTGCATGGGTGCTAATTATATGTGTAAAGTTACTTCTCCATCCATATACATATGCGCCCACGCTTCTTAAAATAAAACAAGTCTGATTATTGGTGAACTAACAACTTTTGGTGGATTCTACCTTCCCGTGTGTTTGGAATCAATAGATTTTTAATTCATCTTTTAAGTAACTTTAAAGTGACTAAAGTTTTCCTGTTCCTTTTTAGGAGCAGGGCAAACTGCGTTTCGCAGTCATACGTATGGCGGCAATAACCACACCCTTACAGAAGGCGACAGTGAAACAAGTTTCGGTAAGTGAGTAAGGGATGCCAGAGCCCATTTTGCTATCTCTTCCTAACCTCTTATCATTAATCCTACTAAGATTGGCAAGGCACTTGCAGCGCCTATTGCGTTATTACAAGGGGACCGCCAGCCTGTCTCATACAAAAAAAAAACTTCTAAATGAACATTAGACCTTGATTTCAAAATCACTATTTTGGATGATTATCCAAAAGAATGACACGATTGGTTTAAAAAGGTTACTTCAAAGTTGAAAAACATGTTAATTCTTGCTACTGCTAGTAAAAATATGTGCGTGCATAAGCTCATTTGATTCATTATGTATCTAGAAAAATATGCAAAGTTTTAAAACCGCATAGAGACAAAAGGATATGAAGAACTAACTTGCACAGACTAGACTAAAACTGGACTGTAAAATAGTAACTGGACCTAAAAAGAAAGAAATGAAAAGAAAGATAGAAAATTGAGAAAATTGAAAAGATGGAAAATGTTACAAGTAAATAGATGTCATCAATGATCTCAGACGGATGGATGATCCCGAATGAATGAAAAATTTCAACTAAGAACTATTGTATTTTGAAAGAATACAGACACAGAGGCTCTTTTAGACGGAACAGAATAAAACAATAGACATTACGAGTTTTTGTTGGGCGTGGTTTCGTCATAATGTGCAGTGTTCTTAAAAACATATGAATAACACATGAAAACTGTGCGTAATGTGGTCCGATGACGTCACGGGTAGCAAAGGGTGGCGCTTCACGGCTGCAGCGTCAACCACTTACATCTGCCAATATTTACAGAGCGCCCCCTCCCCTTACCCGCGCACCCGTTCATATTTCAAATGCTTCATGTGGGGAGACACACTAAAGACTACAAAGTACAAAGTTATGTGGACGACGCTCACACCGTACGAATATTACATTATCCCACTTTTAGTCTATACCCTAATATACTTGATTATTTTATGCGAATACCAAAGAGAAATTTATATAATTGAGCAATAAATTAATTTATATTCTATACATAATAGACTATAGGCTTCTGGTTAGTATAGATAAAGTATAGAGGCCATCGAATAATTCGTTGCATATAAAACTACCAGTTATCTTCTGATATTTTTTTTTCTTTTCTACGGAAATATGTGAAATGAGACACAGAAAAGAAGAGTACTTTAATACAATTAAACTGTTGTTTATTCAAACGTATACAAAATTGCTTTTTATTCAAATAAAAAAGAACAGCTGTTTTCTTGTTACACGAACAAAATTTCCGTGTAACGGTGTAAGAGACAGCCATTTCGTCGCATTGAATACGCAAATGCCCTGGCGTTTATTTAAATCGATGCGCACCTACTTTTATTTGACTGCCGTTGATTTTATAATCTGCTTTTGTTGGCGACGATAAAATAAAATAAAAATACATGTATTATACATGTTTTGTACTCAACGAAACAGTTTTTTTTTTAATTAATAAGCGCGAACGGATAAAATAATTCCCGTTACAGATTGTGCCAAACGCAAAAAGTTGGTGTATTCCTATATAAAATCAGCTTCAATTAAATGAATAATCATATTACTTCAACAAGTTATAATTAAAAATTATAAACTAACCTTCTATTGAGCCCAATCACGCTATATTTTCTGTATGCACCATCAGGTCAAGGTTACCATGTCATGGAAATACCATCGAAGTAACACTATACAAAATTTCACATGAATCGAACGTGTTGAAGTTAATGAAATCCCTTCGTCAACTAGGAAATGGGCTGATGATTTTCAAACGCCTGAACAGAACTTCATAAATTATAGCTAAGAACGATCCCGATCAGCTTTCAAACAAAACTTATAACACACCGTTTTTATACTGTATTAGAAATTCGCTTTTGAGAATATTATTGAAAAACTAACTGGTTTCCGCGACTTAAAAAGCTGAAAAATTAAAATAATAAGAAAGCAATCAGGCGTTAGTTTTTAATTTTATTTTAGACTAGCGGTCCGCTCCCGGCTTCGCCCGAGGTGCATTTTTTTTAACGTAAAAACCTTCCCTGATTATCCCTCTGTCCATGAGTGAAGACAGAATTAAAATCGGTCCACCCGTTCTCGAGTTTGGCGCTTAGCAATACATTTAGCGGCCCGCTCCTGGCTTCGTCCGGGGTGTATTTTTTCTAAAATAAACGTAGCCTAAGTTACTCCTTATTACATCAGCTACCTGCTAATAAAAGTCCCGTCAAAATCGGTCTAGCTATTTCAGAGATTAGCCGGAACAAACACAGACTGACAAAAATTTTAAAAAATGTTATTTTGGTGTATGTACCGCAATTTACATAAACAAAAAGTAGCCTATGTTACTCCTGACGACCCCCTCTTCATGTCTGCAAAGTTTCATCGAAATCGCTTCAGCCGTTTCTGAGATTACCCCGGACAGACAGACAGACAGACAGACAGACAGACAGACAGACAGACAGACAGACAGACAGACAGACAGACAGACAGACAGACAGACAGACAGACAGACAGACAGACAGACAGACAGACAGACAGACAGACAGACAGACAGACAGACAGACAGACAGACAGACAGACAGACAGACAGACAGACAGACAGACAGACAGACAGACAGACAGACAGACAGACAGACAAAAATTCTAAAAAAAGTTATTTACGTTTTAACAGCATGCGAATGACTCTCTAAGCTTAGTTTGAGGCAGTTTTTCGCAAATCACAGACAGACACTCTGATTTTATTTATATAGATTATACTTCGGCAACAGTACTTTTTTTTCTGGACGAAAGGTACCTTATGTCCTTTACTTGTATAGGTATAACTGACAACGTGTATGCAAAATTTCATAATGATTGGTTGAGTAGTTAAGGCATTTATGATGAAAGTATGTGTCAGTGGATATTAAAAAAATGTAGATATTAAACAAAAATTGAGTAAGATTTACAATTATAAAAAAAAAATCCAAACGCGCGGGTGTTTCGCGACAATGTAAACAGAACACGGTTCGCGGCGCGTTGCGTGGCCGCATACGAGTGTTGAGGACTCTTGATGGACCACCCAGAGACAGTAAACATACCGTTTCATATCAACCATTGTGGCGCACGTTAGCAAAAAAAAAAACCACTCAATAATCATAAATTGTGGCGGAAAAAAAAACCCTTTTGGCTAAACATTTTCAATTTATATATATAATAATAATAACACCTACTAGTATTGTTAACTTTTATTCATTTTTGAAAAATTTTCAAGGTACACATATAACGAAAGATCACTATTATTTAAAAAATATATATATTATAATACAAACGCGAAATGAAAGCAATGGAGGATTGAAGCGTGACCTAGGCTTTCTTTTGTTTCTAAATTACGTGAATATATTCTATAATAGTGAATTCTATCTATTATAGAAATTGACAAAAATATTATGAGTAATAAATATTGAACAAATGTTTCAACACCATAGCTTAGAAAAAGGGGGGTGAACGAAGTCGTCGGCAAAAGGGAGTTTCTCTATAACTGATGTTAAAAATTAAACTTTTAAAAATTCCAATTTTGACTGGGTCAGTTTTAAAAAAGTATACTTTTGATCGTGTATAAAATTTAAGGATATATACATATATAAAGAAATATGAAACTTAAGACTTTTCACGACTAAACTGCATTGTACATAAACCAGCAGTACACTACTGGTACTAGAGTCTGTTTTTATAAAACAATGTACACTCGGGGTAAGAAAAGGTTCGTCACTTTAAAGTCGACATTTGCTTGCTAATAAGTCATGCTAACGTTTAATTTATAACGAAACTTTGACGTTTGCTGAGCGTTTTAGTTTTAATAGATACTAAGAGTCTACGACTTGATAAAGTTAACGAAATAAACATAAAAATACGAGGCACACTCCTCGCTAGGATTCTTTTTTAAATTTAAACAATCTGTTACAGCGCCATCTACACTATTTAAACAACACTTTTTTATTTATGAGTAAGTACAATATCAGGTGTAAACTAATGCCATCTGTTGAATACAGATTGTAACAAATAAACAACAGATGTCGCCACTTGAATTTCTAAACTAATTTGGTGCCCCTACTATTTTACTATATAGCTTGCTATTATTCTATGCAGATGAACAAATCAAAATCAATGTCTAGTATATACTAGACATTGATTTTGATTAGAAATTAGAATTAGATTAAATTGTATCGCTAATATTAGAATGAAATATTTGCACTGGCTTATTATAGTCAATAGATGTCGCTACTTGTCTTTCCAAACTGAACAACTAAGTATTATACTATTTTTGTAGCATGTTACGAGGGCGGGTCAATAAGTCCGTGACTTTTTGAATTTCTGACCTCTTTACTGAAAAAGCAACACTACTCCTGTCAACAGGCATCTGTCAGTTGACTCCTGTCAAAATTTGAACTTGCTGCGTCAGTTAGTTTGTGTTTGACAGCTATCTTTATCAGACTACCCAGTAATTTGAGGAAAAAATGGAAAAAAGTGAATTTCGTGTCCTTATTAAGCATTATTTTTTGCGAAAAAAAACCATTACCGAGACCAAGGCTAAGCTTGATAAATACTATGGGGACTCTGCACCATCGATTTCAATGGTAAAAAAGTCGTTTACTGAATTTCGTTGTGGCCGTACAAGCACTGAAGATGCCGAACGTCCTGGACGCCCAGTTGAGGTCTCTTCACCCGAAACAATCGAAAAAATTCACGATGTGGTGTTGGCCGACCGAAGATTGAAAGTGCAAGAGATTGTGGAAGCCGTAGGGATCTCGCATGGCTCAGTGGTTTCAATTTTGAATGATCACTTGGGCATGAGAAAGCTTTCCGCAAGATGGGTGCCGCGTTTGCTCACAGTCGACCACAAACGCAATCGTGTAACAACTTCACAGGAAGGTTTGGCGTTGTTTAATCGCAATATGGAGGAGTTTTTGCGCCGTTTTGTAACCGTGGACGAAACATGGATCCATCACAACACACCAGAGACCAAACAACAGTCAAAACAGTGGGTTTCTAAGGGTGAATCGGCGCCAAAGAAGGCCAAGGTGGGTTTGTCAGCCAATAAAGTTATGGCGACTGTTTTTTGGGATGCACGCGAGATAATCCACATTGACTACCTTCAAAAGGGAAGAACAATCAATGGGGAATATTATGCCAACTTATTGGACCGATTCAATGACGATTTGAAAAAAAACCGACCTCATTTGGCCAAGAAAAAAGTTCTTTTCCACCAAGACAATGCAAGGGTGCACACATGTGCAGTTGCCATGGCAAAAATCCATGAATTGGGCTATGAATTGCTCCCTCATCCGCCCTATTCTCCAGATTTGGCTCCGAGTGACTACTTCTTGTTCCCAAACCTGAAGAAATGGCTTGGTGGAAAAAGATTTGACTCCAATGATGAAGTCATCTCGCAAACAAAGGCCTATTTTGAGGACCTCGACAAATCATATTTTTTGGAAGGGACAAAAAAATTGGAGAAGCGTTGGACAAAGTGTATAGAGCTCAAGGGAGACTACGTTGAAAAATAAAATGATTTATTTATCAAAAAATCTGTGTTTTATTCCAAAAGTCACGGACTTATTGACCCGCCCTCGTATTATTCTACGCCAGATGAACAAATCAAAGTCTATTATATTAGAATGCTATAATTGCTTTGGCTTATTATAATTACGTGCCAAACACAACATCACAAGTGTATAAATGTATGTATGAGTATGGTAAATATTAACCAAACTTAGATTTGTGTGCTCCTTACCTTAATTTCTTCAAGAGCCTTCTCAGTGTAATTAGATTCAGCTGGTGCTAAGCCATTCTGCAAATAAAAAATATCACTCATAACAAACAATACAAATAAACAGTTTTGAGACTTATTTTATGAAACAGTATGATTTTTGTGTGCATCTAAATATTTAATCTTAACGAGTTTTTACTATTCAAAACTTGTAAAAATTTCAAAAGTTGTATTTATGTTTAATATTATATTATAATACCTACTCATTTATTTTGACAAAAACCTTCTTGGGCTAGTACTCAGAATTCTAAACAAATGAATGTTTCTAGGGAATGAGAAAATTTTCTTATTTAGTCTTCTTACTGGTGAGTAGACTTTAATGTTGTAGATAAGGCACGCGTTAGATGAAGCAAAAATTTTTTTGAATTATACCTTTCTATGTCGTTAAAAGTAAAGATAAAATCAAACATTCATGAGAAAATGAAAGGTATCTCTATAAAGTAGTGCATTTACAACTTACATATACTTACAAGTACTATTTTATCTATGCATATAATAACAAATAACAAATTAAAAGCACTTAAATAAAGTGCAAACAAAATATTATACAAAAAAAATGTATGATTTTTTTTTTTGATACTTTGCCGTGCCATCCCTCCAATGTGCGCCGGCCCTTACGATCCTTATATGGTAGGCGTTTAACATAATCAAACTTTCCTCGTTTATTGCTCCATTAGTGAAAAATCGTATCAAAATTCGTTGGTGTTTTAAAAGAATTTAGCGGCTAAACAGATAAACGCGAACAGTGACTTCAATTTATAATATTTATATAAACACCGAAAGGATAATATGGTCCAAATGTACATCACTGTCTGTTCAAGAGACGAAATTGTACAATTTGTATGCAAATATTTTGGCGTCCCGCCAACTATGCGGTTTTAGTCTCTTGTTTTGGAACTCAAAGGTCGTTGACTAGTCCAGTCTAGATGCTTACGTAATAGAAATACTCCAGAACCATTTCAGGTTTTGTACAAATTAAATACAAAGACCGATATATGTTCGTGTTTCGTCTCATGAAAAGAATACGAGCAATTTTCAGGTTATGAAAAGCGAAGTTGACGAATAGCGAATGTGATAAAAACAAAGTGCACGAATGGCGTCAAACCCCCTGTAGATATTTTTGATTTTCTTTTATTATACAAGAAAAATGTGGACTATATCATTATCTTTGTGTTAAAAAATTAAAAAGTTATTTTAGTACTTACTTCATAGCTTAATCTAAAAATAGATAAGATTCTAATATTTTTTTTATATGCAGTAATTCATTTGCGGTATAAAAAGATTTATCAAATTACAACTTTGATACTATCTTATATACTATTAATACCAGCGACGATAATCTTTCCAATCGGATCAATCGCTTTCAACAGGAAGCCTTACTAACTCGGCTTACTTCAATTCAAACATTAGTGTCAGGAATATAAAGTGAACTTTTAGATTTAATTTCTATTTTTCTAACATTAAATAACACGTCTATTAGAGATTAAACGGGTAATAGGTATAGTATTGAAAATTGCACAGTTAATTGGGAGTAAAAAAAAAATCAATATAAAATGAAGGTTATCAGTTAATACACCTATTTAAACACTGTATGATCTGAAACGTGACCTCGCAAGGCAGGACTGTTAGGGTCGCTCAGCATGCTATGGAGCGAGTTATTCTCGGAGTTTCTTTGGTGGATAGGATCAGAAATTCTAAAATTCACCGAAGAACCAAGGTTCTCGACATAGTCAAGAGAATTAGAAAGTTGAAGAGGCAATGGGCCGATCACATCTGTGGCAGAGCGGATGTGGAGACTACGAATTGAATTTGGCAGCGTGGGACGCCCTTTTTTTTCACGTTGGGAAATCCTCTTGGATATCCGGCAGTGTAGGGGACACTCTTGGTTATGCCGGATTCGTACCGGCTAAAACCCAACGGCTTTAAAGCGCGGCCGTAGAAGATGGGTGGGGTTGCGGGGACGTTATGACACGACATCGGTGCCTCGCCACGACTATCCAGCGCAGGGAGAGCTACGTGTCAGAACCTCGACGTACCCGAAAGTGGAGCTACGCCGGCCATCTCGGGGGACCGTGCCCATGAGGGCATCGAACCCACGTCCTTCGCGTTGAGAAACACGACGCGACGCTCTAATCAACTGAGCTAACGGACCTGTTATCTCAGGTATTTGGGGACCTTATGACGGGCGGCAGTCGTAACGTGGGGCGCCTTGCGGTCAGATGGACAGACGACCTTTAAGGCTTCGCATGAAGCGGTTAGATGCAAAAAACAGAAGAAAGTTACTTGGTTGCGAGCCCTGGGAGAGGCCTACACCCAGCAGTGGAAAGATACAGGCTGATGATGATAATGACACCTAAAATCATTTTATTCCTAAAGGTGTTACGATCGAGTAGTGGCAGGGCACGCTGCATTTTACAGTCATTTGGGCAGCCCGTCTGACGGCAGTAATAACAGCACGTGTGCTGTTATTTCACAGTAAGTGAGTGAGAGATGTCAAAGCCAACTCTATCCCTTGTCATTAATGCTACTGTTGTCGGCAGCCCACTTGCAGTACATGTGGCATTGCTTGTGTTATAGCCATCTATAGATGGTTTCTATAGATGGTAGCCACCTACCATCAAGTGGACTGTCAGCCTGTATGCCGTTCTTAACGTAAAAAAATGTATCCAACTCAGAATAAGCTTGATCTACAAAGATAACAAGTTATACATACATCAGTCCTGTCTATGATCATGGAGCGAACTCTAGAGAACATTGCATCTTCTCGAATGCGTGCAGCGTCCCTTATTTCTCTTACTAAGTCAGTCAACACACCAGGAGAATACTGTCCGTTTATTAAACCTGAAAAAAAAGAAGGGTTTTGTCTTTAGATAAAGTCGCACGTGAGTGATCATACATACATAGATATTTAGGGGAAACAATAATTATTTTAGTTCAATATAGTTGTGTATTTAGTATGTACCTAAATCAAATTGGAATAAGCGCCTTTGCTATGCCGGAAGAACACAGATAATTTGATACTCGTATCTTTAACGCAATTTCCTTATCTAAATTATTTCACGGCTTTCCTTTTATTTTATTTGCAATATTTGTTATTGATCGTTATGGTTGACAAATGCCATAAATGGGATATTTCTTGTGGGACTAAATGGGAATTGACGCAAAATTTCATAATGATAAATTGATGTTACGTGAAAAAGTAACAGATAAATAAATAGACAGAGTACGGATAGTCGTGCTTTTAAAACATATCGATTGATTGAGACAGGACTCTAGTCCACACTGACAAGAGTTAATGGGTAAGTATGTCACTAATGTATGGAATTTGTGAAAGGTAAACCAATATAATATTATTGTTATATTTATTATATTATGTCATATTATCATACCAATATCATATTGGGTCCACTAAAATTACTAGAATATTATATAATACTAGCTGACCCGGCAAACGTTGTTTTCTCATACAAAAAATTATCACTTAGGGGTATGGAAAATAGATTTTGTCCGATTCTCAGAGCTACCCGTTAAGCACACAAAATTTCATCAAAATCGGTCCAGCCGTTTCGGAGGAGTTTGGCAACAAACACCGCGACACGAGAATTTTATATATTAGAAAATGTAACCTCAATATAGTTGAAGGATAACTAAACAACACACAAAAAACGCGCAATCAAAAGAATAAGGTTTCCACAAATATCCAATAATGAGGAGGAAATCGGTTATTCGCCGCATGAACGTGTCACGTGACACGCAATTTTTTGCCATTACACATATATCCACTTATTGTCTATTTCGTAATGAGTTTCTCATAAATTATAAATAAAAGAGTAACTGTAAAACGTTTTGCACGCATTCTTTATTTGTGTTAAACATCTATCTTGGCTGTGGAAGTACAGCTAGCGAGAGAATAAATTATAGGAAGTATACGGTACGCTAACTATTGAAGAATAATTGTGTTTCTTGTGAACATATGATTAAAGACTTTATTCCCCCATCTTTATGATGCTGCGAATTTGCTTGTATTTATTTCGTTTTTTTTTTTTTCGTGGTGTGTTTTTTAATTAGCCCACATCCTATCCGCCTCCGAAAATTATGAAACTCCAAATCAAATCCGTTACGGAATTCAAGTTATCAGTTCACATTCACCGAAATTCAGTTTATTTCATAATAATTTATAATTACATACGTTTCTCGTTTTACAACTAAACCTTTGACGCAATTTTGATGAAAGTTTGAACCATAGGTAAAGAAATAAGTTAATTAAAGATCTTTTTTCACACGGGCAAAAGCTTGTAGGCAACTTGAAAAAAAAAAATGAGAATACAACGCCTGACATCTTTATATGTGAAAGAGTAACAAACATACATGCAAACATCAATCGTCACAAACTTTCGCATTTATCATATAACATTACGATTATAGTTATTTAAAAATAATTTTGTGTTCAGATTATATAATGGTATCAGCGCCTAAGATAAGCTATACTTAACTAAAATTTATAAATAACCACCGAATTTCTATTGAGCCTAAATACGCTATAAGTTGGTGTAAGCTGCCGAAGAGTTGGTTGTCTGGCAGAGTACTTGATGCTGCAGCATCAGATCAAGGTTACCGTGTCATGAAAATATCACCAAAGTAGCAGTAGACAAAATTTCAAATTAATCGAACCCTGGAAGTTAGTGTAATGCCTTCGTCAACTAGGTAATTGGCTGATGATCTTCAAAGACCTGAATAGATCTACACAATCTATAGCTAAGAACCATCTCGAACACGTCAACGTTCAAACAAAAAAAAAAACTGATCAAAATCAGTCTGAAAGCTGCGATCACATCAAAATTAACACCCCGTTTTTCCGTCGGGGGTTAAAAAATAAGCGCGGTCAGTCTCGGGCAGAAGCTTTATATAGATAATCATATTCATTTCATTGTAATTGTGATATGTCCGACCGTGAAATGTTTAATAAACACAATACTTGTTATTACGATAATATAAAAAAAAAACAGTAAGTATAGGTACCTATTTGTTGAAAAAATTACATTGGCGAAAATTTATTATAGACATTTATTTGCATGACTTAGAAAATTTAACTTAGGAACATAAACTACATTACATAGTTAATGTTCCAACTATTTTTATTTACTAAAAAGGAAAGTCGTGACTGTACGAATAATATTTTTCATGCCACTCTTTTGTGGTCCTGTCGAATAGTGTTCGTGTTTTCTTACTCATTGTTTTTATTTTTAGCGAATCCTTTTGCAACATGGTAATGGTGAGTGTACCGACATTAATGCAGTGTTAACTGGTACAGAATATAATGAGATGCCACGTTAAATTATGCGCACAGTTTACAAAAAAAAACTACTTTGAAGAAAAGAAGGCTAACTATGGTCTGTGGTAAGAGAAAGCATTATCATGTATAAATTACAAGCAATAAAAAACATTACTCTCATAAAAGATGTGATGTTTCGTGTTATATATTATATTACACAGTCAAGTCTTTTGTTATGTAGGTAATAATGTTAGCTAATAACTATATTGCAATGGCTCTATAATTTCACTACAGATAGTTTATGGAGGAATTTTGAATTATTTGTACACAACTTCCCTTACCTTGCTTTTATATATTAACAATTGCTGGTGCCCGCGACTTCCTTCGCGTTCAAAATGTTATATAGCCTAAAGCCTTCCTCAATAAATGGACTATCCAACACAAAAAGAATTTTTCAATTCGAACCAGTAGTTCCTGAGATTAACGCGTTTAACCAAACAAACTCTTCAGCTTTATAATATTAGTATAGATTGTGTGTATCTTTTTTTTATAAAATATCCAAATTATTTTGTCAACAAGGTATAATTAAAAATTATAAACTAACCACCGACTTTCTATTGAGCACAAACACGATATATCTGCTGTAAGTTGTCATGGAAATACCACCGAAATAACAATAGACCAAATTTTAAATCAATTGAACCTGTGGAAGTTAGTAATATGACTTTTGTAGTTAACAAGTGAAGTGAGCTGACGATCTTCAAATACCTGAACAGATATTCATAAATTATAGCTTAGAACCATCTCAATCACGTTAGCTTTAAAAATTAAAAAACGGATCAAAATTAGGCTATTCGTTTGGGAACTAAGATGCCACAAACAAACATAACTTATAACCATTTGCGTTGGGTGTTAAAAAGAGAAATATATTAAAATAGTAAAAAAAAAAAATACATACCATTGCTATTGAGTGGTGAATGGTTTGGTGTCCCAATATTTGTATTACTTTTTTGCCAAATAGTATGTTGGTGTCGAACGTTCTGCAATTCGGCTGGAGAAAAAAAACAAAAGTTACTTACTACCTAGGTAGGTACAGCATTAAATTTTATTACCTATCAAAATGATTTAAAAATAAAGGTTTTTTTATTTTACAGTGTTTCAGTAGTCTTTCCATCGATTTTAAAATGGATGTGTAGCTACCTGCCATCAAGTGGACTGTCAGCCTGTTTGTCGAACTTAATATAAAAAAACCTATGTTCCAAATTTCAGCTTTCTAGTCAGTGTGTTAATAGTCAGTCAGAACAAATAATTATATAGGTATAACTACTTAGATAAGTATTTATTTAATTTAAGTGAAGGCGTCGATTAAGCTAATTGTTGATTAAGTGCAAAAGTTTGATATAGAGTCTTTATATATGCAAGCTAAGCTTGTTTACAAATGCATTTATCAATAACCATACAATGAACAAGTAAGTTATTCCAAGTTAATACATTTATCTTGTCTAACCTCCTCAATACATTTAAGTTAAAATAATAATGTTTTTGGTTTGTTTCCTTGACTCACTTGTGCAGATTGTGTGTGGGTGGGTGATATATGTTATCTACCTATAAGTAGGTGTACACTGCTTGGTATTAGAATGTGTCCTTATTGCTTATGTGGGTGTGGACACTGGGTAAAGTTACAACAATCTTTACTTTAGATAAATAATATCTTTATAGAGTACTAGCTGTTGCATGCGACTTAGCCTGCATAATTTTATAAAATATAACCTAAGTATGTTACTCGCTGAGAATGTAGCTTTCTATATGTGAAATAATTTTCAAAATCGATTCAGTAATTTTTGAGTTTATTCATTACAAACATACAAAAATACAAATTTTCTCTCTTTATAATATTAATATAGGGGTCTAGATAAAATAAAGTTACTTTGTGGCGTCTGTCCTTTTGTATGTACACTTAGATATTTTAAACTACACAATGGATTTTGAAGTGGTTTTCACTAATGGTTTCACTAAAAAATTTCACCCATGCGAAGCCCATTTTAGTAATATAAAACACGTTTTTACCAATACATTGTGAATTACTTAAGCATTTATAATTTAGTTAGACAACTAAAGGCGAACATTCAGGTGAAGACTAATGACGTTTGGCTTTATTTAACTAAGTTAAAGCATTTAGTCAAAAATTATTAAATGAGTGTGTATAAATTTGTGTTTGAATTGTAATTAATTAATGTATAACTTTGTAGCCTAATAATTGTTAACTTTTAAAATTGACTTGGTATGTTTTTATATAGTTAGTTGAAAAATTATTTTGTTTTTTATAAAGTAATAATCCTATAATTTAAGTAACTAACTAATATGCATTTTCAATATGTTTGTCTCACTTCATAGCGCTGTAGATTTTTGTTTGTAATTTATATTTATAAATAAAATTCAAATGCCATATGTATGATAAGAGAGCTTTACTTAAGAATGACATGACTGACATGAAAAATTGGGAATTTATATTAGGTATATGAAACAGACAGGGCAATGACTGTCAAAATCTATCAAAAATTCACAATTGAGTAAAAAAATGCTGTGTGGCTGTTGAATGGTATAATTAAATTGGGATAGTCTCATATGGTTTAAAACGCAGATGGTCTATGGTAGCAACTCGTCTAAAAATCATTTAGTCTAATGTTGTTTTTATCAAGACGTCTTAATTGTAATTTTTTGAATATGACATGACAGTTATGTAGTTACAACATCAAACTGTATCCCCGATTTTGTTATCACTTTTTTGAATTGCCTTAGACTACGGAAGCAAATTTATAGACATATTCACATCAAATTATTTACTATTTTAAAATAGGGAAAACTACAGTAATATCATACACCTATAATAAAAACAACTAATCAAATAATATTATTACAGATAATGATGTAGATAATATTCACACTCACCTTTGGTCTCTAGGAGTTCCTTATTAAGTCTTTCATTGGTCATTTTTAGTGAGGTTATTTGATCAAGAAGATAAGAGAGGAGTCGACTGCCTACTTGACTGCCAGATAAGTCTGAACTGGTTTCTGATCCCGAGTCTGCATCTCCATTGGCAGGTCTTGCTATATCCGGTAACCCTTGAACGCAGGGATCACTATACCTCCTGCCACTGCCAACATCTTTATCTATAGCATTCATGTCACTGTTAGATGTCGTGTCTCCAACTGACGTCACTATAGGTGGTAAACTGGCGAAATCTTGATTGTCTGTGAAATTCTTTGGTTGCAAATAGTTTGCATTGCTTAATGTGCTGTTAAGTGTACCGTTTGGTGTAACTTGGATTTCTTCAGCTTTTTCACTCCGTCGCCTGTATCTGGGCCTTTGAACTTGCACGCTTTTATTAACGCTCTGAACATATCTGCATTCAGGGTTGTAGAATGGTATATTGCTGTAATACGTTGGTAGCGTAGGCAGCGACATTGGTTCTTGTGCATACATAAACCTGTACGGGTCGAAACCAGGCGGTGCATGAGTATTACTCATAGGCCAATTCAAATTTGGACCGAAAGAATCGTAAGTGTCCATACTCGGTGTGGCATCCTGTATGTGATGCATTGTTTTATCCAACCATTTGGATAGATACGAACACTTATTGCTAGATTTTTTACGTTTACCCAAAGCACTGTTATTATTTAAAGTATTACCGTTCACTTGCTTCGGAGAAGCAGCCATAGCTTGAAGATTAATACCGGATTCAGAAATTGATACAATTTATAGTATTAAAAAACAAAATTTAATACATATTTAGGATAAACTGTAGTTAAGTAAACAAGATAATAACTAGCGTTACAATGAACGATAACAAAAGTTAAAACGTTCGTCTCCAAAGATCCAATAACCGTGTAAAACTAAATAAAATAAAGTAGAAATTCCGTTTCCGTCCGCATCAATGCAAAGCAAACTTTAGTGATTTTGTATTTTTGTCACATATCTTTGACAGTTATCAAATGTCGCTGTCATCTTTTGACTTGGACATTGATTACCAAGGCGAAAAGTTTCAATTTTAAGAACATAAATATGAAGAGTAAATAAAATAAATTATGTCAAATGTAAAATTATAATTTCACATAAAACAAACCATATTATTTTTAAATAAATAGAATACCATATTATTTTCTCTAAAAATGTTGGTATATCGAAATTGACTATCAGAGCCAACATAAATCACGAACGTCCTATCATTTCTGTAGTTACGACAAATTTTAATAGATGGTGCTAGTAGTAAATACCTTTTTTAATCGTGCTAAATTTCTATAACAATAATATAAAAATAAATACACAATATGTATTTATTTTATATGTTTTGCATTAAGAATTTTATGTTGAAATGAAAGATGTTCTAATACTATTTTTATTGGATATACAAGGAAAATGCCTCTCACTTTTATTACTTAGCCGTAGGACAACCACAGTTGGACACAGGGCTCTCCCAAAATTCAATAGGACCAGTCCAAAGCAGCCTGGATATAACATCGACCTGTGGTCCTTATCAGATCGTGTTTCCACCTTGTGGGTGGACGTTCTACGATGGGCTTGCCGGTCCATGGCCTCCACTCGAGATACCTACACTTACTATTAATTACTATTTAAAAGGATTATTCATGTGATACTCTGTGTTCAGTAGTGTAGTGACATGGCACACTGCATTACTTTATGTAGTCATGCACTGGGCAACCCCTTTATAGTGGGTCACACACACTAGACTGAAGTTAGTTAGTAAAAGCTCAGTTATATTTCTCTAAATTTTTATTATCTCCATTAACTTAACGCACTTGAAAACTGGGTTTGCTTGTGTTTATATACGATAGCCATCTATTCTCATATGAAGTCTGCCTGCCTCACTTAATCATAAAAATTCTCATCAATACTTATAAGTCGTGCATACTATTTGGTAGTTGAAATCTCGTCCAACGAATTTTTGTAAACACATCTACAATAAATAATCAATCAAAGGGTCTTTGAAAAAACAAATGCTTTTTTAATAATGAAGACATTTAATCTCTAAATATACAATTATAAAATAAAATAAAACAATGTATAATTTTGTATCATATTTACACAGTTGAATAAGATTTTCTTAGTAATTAATTTTAAGTAATTCATTATATTTTTGTCTTAGCCCGTCACGAGGGAATTTTAAAAAACCAAAAACATTTAACTGTAGAAGTACCTTCTAAGTATGAGAAATGTAAGTTTATGGCACGGTACGGACTGTATAAAATTACTGCTCCTATAACATATAATATATTTATTATGGATTAACCGAAAACAGGAAATTAAATCTATTTACGTATGATACAAACGTGCTACATTTAGTTTTATTTAATAATATGTGAATAAACAAATTTATTAAATAATTTTATTCATATGGGTACTAATATCTACATATATTTATATTTTATTTATATTACCTGACCGAAAACATATTACATATAACATTTTAAAGATTGTTTCGTTTGTGTCCGCAACCAATAATTATAGATATAACCGAATTCTCTCCCCTAAAAATTGTTAATTTAAATTTATTTTCAATTTATTATACTTTTCTAAAAACGATCATTATGTTTGTTATTTTCAAACCTAATGTACAATTTAAGGGTTTCACTTAATAGTTTACTTAATACTAACGAGATTAAATAAAATAAATGAAATGCATGTATGCATTAAAATTATATTCATAATCAATTCAACTTGAACTATTTTATATGCTATTGTACTTACTATGTATCATATACTCGTATACTAAGTGCATACAAATGCGAAGCTAACCAATGACGAAGTAGAGGTAAAAATGAGGGGAATAATGTTAGAAAGAAATAAGTAATCTCAACCATTTTAAATGCATTTTAGAAAAGGGAAGTACTAAATACTTACTAAAAAATAAAACAAATCATGTAACTGATAAATGTTAACCGAATTTCTTTATCATAACGTTGAATTTCGTTATCATACAAATATGAATACTGTTATTGTGAAACACATTATGATTCTTTATTTTTTAACATACATACCCATTCTTAAACATTAAACTGATGCTACTCCTATATTACGACTTATTATTTTTTAATTGATCATTTTGTGCTATTTCGTTTTACACAAAAACGTTGGTAGGTAATGTGTTTTCGTTACAGTAAATCAAATAAAATTGTCTGTTTGCTACAGAAAAATAGATCTTTACTCTTATGTTGTTATGCTTACCACCTAATTGAGTATAAGATTTTTTGATCAATTCATTACAAAATTAAGTTTCAGTCGATACCTCTAACTAAAATATTCCGCGTATATTATTAAATTCCTTCATATTCCTCAAAACAGCCACGACTTAATGAGCGATAATTTCTAGTTTCTACATAGAAAGAAAGAAAATTACAAACATAATACAAAAACCACAAGAGAGAAATGAATAAAAAAACAGTTATTCATTTCTCTCTTGTGCAGTTGCTTATTAAACTGTTTGTCCTGACTGATTATCGACTCACAGCCAAAACTACTAAGTCTAGAAATCTGTTTGAAATATAGCTTTGTTTTATTATAACAATACGTTAAGGATTTTTTTTTAAATTTCAACTCCATGCGAAACCGGGAACGGGTCGCTAGTATTATACAGAATATAGGTTATATTGAACACAAGTTACATAATATGCATTAAGCGTACTGCGATATTGCGATTAATCACAGTCGATATGTTTAATATCGCAGACCTGCTGTTGGCTAATATCGAATGATAACCCGTGGCTGGTTAGGAGGTTTTATTTTATAGCTCCTCTTCATGATGGCCCAGGGCTGGCCCAGCGAGATGGCAATGCGATGGTTGCAACCACGTTGCAACGCAACTACACGAGTGGGACATTCAGTTGTGATCTTAACGTTTTTCCAGATGGACGTGGAAGCATTTGCCGCTGCGGCAATATCTATACATTATATGCAAATAAATATAGAAACATGCGTGATTGCGTGCATGTGTGTGTGTGTGTGTGTATGGTACTGCTCAGTTGAGGGGAACAGGTCATTTCGCAATATGGTGCAGACCATCAAGCACTCGCCCAATAAATGACCTCTATATAGTTCAAAAATTTTTATTACTTCATTATGAGGCCACGTATTCGTAATTTTTAAGAAAATTCGTAAATTAATAAACAAAGCGTGAACGTCCACACTCAACCGCGTTCGAGCAGGCACTGTAGAATGAGCCACGGCCCACGTGTAGATGCGTACCGCCATTGCTGACCCACTACCTTTGATGTGCGGCGGAAAAACCGACACGACAGCGACGCCATCCCAAGACAATCGCACGCGCCAAAGCCATCCGACGCCACTACGCCCTCCACACGCTGGCCCATCATAGTGGGCCATCGCTATGGGCCATCTTGAAGAGGGGCCATCAGACATTAGCATTATTTGCAGAAAGTGTTTTGAACTCACCTTCAATACTTAGGCCCGGAATCAAGTTTCATCATTCTAATGTAAAGGTTTGAATTCGAGGTAGGTACCGTCTTAGCCGTAATTCGTAAAAAAATATTGTGCATTATTAATTTTATACAAATTATAAGCTAAATATCAACTCTGATACCATTAAAATATTTTAAAATTTTGTTCCTAGTCTATACTGAACGCAAACGCTCCTGGTACACTGGGCCATAAATAATTCAAACGCTAGGGTTGTGCATGCAGCTGGAATTGATTGTAAGGATTTTGATTTTTCTTCGTTTTCAGTATAAATATGATGTTTCATATTTTAAATTGTGTATAATTTTAGGCTGTGGATTTTGTTAAGTAAATAAATAAATATGATTAAAATTATAACAAAATATAATAAAACATATTTGTAATAAAACAAAAGTTTTATTTACATAATCGATAGTGATTTGCTTGTCATCACTATTCCGATGGCGATGCTGCTCCAATGTTTTATGGCCCAGTGTGCCAACAGCGTTGGCGCATACTATAGTATATAAGTGTCACTGTACACTACCAATTATTCCTTATATTTAATATATAATAATTTATACATAATCATATTTGATTTGCGAAAATACACCAAATTAATGTAAGCAAAAAATTACAGTAATAAGTATATATTTATATATGTATGTATATTAAAATAGACAAAATTGCATTTCTAATTTTCTATAATAACATTTCAAATGTCATACCTACTTGCAAAACAAAAAAATAACGTCTCTATTTTGTTCACATCTTTCTTTACTCCATAAAATCTTAAATACAACCACACCGATGCAAATATTTAAATGTATGTATTTTACTTACATCTATTACAATTGTAATTAGTTTCGTTTTCTCGCTAAGTCACTTTGTTGCTTTACCATAGGATTCCACTCGTTTATTTAGAAATACAAGAAGTATTACTTTTGAGAGTTGGCACATTTTAGAACACTAAGAGCCGTTTCGGGTCTGTTTTTTTAGAAAATCTAATATTGTATACATACATTACATGTATTAGACATTTAAAACTGCATATTTTGACCTGAAATCTTAAAGTTAAAACTAAGATTTACAAATAGGGTGGACATTTTTTAAATATAAATAAGAATGTGGTGCTCATATTCACAATAATTAACGGGGCGGAATCCTTCTAGTGATTATTATTTGTTCAAAACCCTGCATTTATTCCAAAGATTTCATTTATTGAAATCTAATTTCCGTGTTATTTCTTGGGATATAATATTTTCTCTTGGAATGTTCGTGATAAGAAATGAATTACTACCAAGATTTTTAAGGGTCACACCAAGATTCGCGGTTACCTATTCTTGTAATGCTTAAAATAGCGGTCAAGCAATAAACGGTATATGAAAAAAATATGTTCAATATAATAATGTCACCTTTCCAAGACATTAAATGGTTTAAAAATCGTTAAAATACAACGAAATATTTTTTGATGATTACATGATCTCAGAGATAATATTATGCTCCCAAGATTAAAATTTAGTTATAACTATGCGACTGGCGGTTTACGCATGTACGTCAGATGTAACGGACATTAAAAAGTCGATAGATGTGTATCTTGGCGAGATTTCCTCCATACTTTAATATAGGTCTACGAACAACAGTTAGTATTGAAATTGAATAGAAATTATTAAATGCCTGACCAACATTATGTCTGTTTACAAACATAACCTATGTCACGAGAGAACTCTGCAGACCCTTAATCTAGTTATTAAACTTAGTATAAATTCCTGGTTCATTTCGTCATGTTATTCAATCTTACCACAACGATTCCAAACGAAATGGAATCAATACATTCTGTCACTAGACCAGTTTCACGTCATCGAGGGCTGTGAGAATATCACCTGTCTCCTGTAGAATATCCGAGCTCCACATGTCCGTGGACATGTTGGAATCTAGAAGGGTATCCACCGGTTGGATGGGAAAATTTGGACTGGCTTGCATCTTATTTAAATAAGGATCACGGCCCTGTATCAACCCTGCTGTTGGGGACATCAAATTATTACCGAGGTCGTACTGGCTAAATTTACCGACTGGTGATAGCATTTGTGGCGTAGAATACGGGCTTAGCAGACGGTCCCTGTGCGCTGGACTCATTGCCGGACTTGTATAATTAGATGTATTAGGGCTGGATGGGAGAGAATATATCGGACTGCAAACGTTTAGGGTGAGGGGCGACATGGGGTTGCTTATCGTTGTTTTGCGAACAACCGGATTGACAACCGCCACGTTATTTTGAACATTCTGTACTTTTATGACCGGAATTTGAACATTTCTGTTCACCTGCACATTCATGTTCTTCTGTTCTTTAATGACCCTTGTGTAATTAACTTGCATTGATGGCTTCTGCTGTAGTATCTGTTGCGAAGATTGCTGCATATCCTGTAAAACGCATAAAAAGTCATATTAATGTTAAATAATTATTAAAATAAAATATAAATTACTGTAAACTCTTTGGAAATCGAAAAAGGTGCATTGTGTACAAGACTGAGGTTGAAAAGTGAGTCGGAGGTTACTGGTTTCGACCTTCACGTTTAATCATCAGGAACGAAGATTGAGTAATGACCAATTACATTTACAAAAGAACAAATAGTATTAACGCAAACGCAAAAAGAAACAATTTTAAGGCATGTCAATAAAACTTGATGGGTTTTAAATTTTTCTGAAAAATGACCATAGCGTTACCTACATTATTATACGTACGTTAATATTTTCCGTGTTTTATTTAATTATTTCCATATGATGTTAGACACTCACAAAAACTACTTCCAGCTAACCGAAATATCTTAGAACGTTGTAAAAGTTCCCCTCCTAATAACATTATTTCGACAATCGTTTTTTGTTTTTGTTGCCTAAAAGCACTACATCGCGATAAAATTTCGTTCAACCCAATAAGCTATCATCCTTATTTCCTAATAATGACAGTTCAAAAAGAATTGTTTAATTGATTGAAATTGATTTAAAGTAAAAAAACCCCTTTTGTAATCCCATAGACCTAAATTTTGACAATCGTATCAGAATATAAATGATGAAAACATAGTTACCATAAACATATTGTGAAATTTATGGAATTGTCATTATGAAGTCTTGTGACATTGTAGGTAGATATTGGCCTCTTCAAACGTGACACGAGGGCTGTTCCCATTCGATGGCACGTAGGTAAATGGCCGTTAAAGGCACAGTTTACAATTTAATAAAAGATTTTATACCATAAAAGATATATAATACCATAAAAAGCGTAAGGTCGCGTGAGCTTTCAGCACACATATTCGCCACACGCAAATATTATTTACCTGCTTATTTACTTCATAAATTTAACATCGTCATTGCTGAAAGTCATAAAGAGCTGGAAGCCAAGGGATATTGCCTTAAAAGAAATTACATTGGTGAATTTAGGAGATAAGACGTTTAAGTGCTCGGGTAACTAATGCCCTTATTGAGTCAACTGAATGGGGTTGTTTAATCCAAAATGATAGTATAATTAAATTATGATTTATAACCCAAATTGATTCATGATTAATATCTATAATAAAACAAAATTCTATGATAAATTAATTTTGTAGAAGAACATTACATAGGTATGGAAAGATATCAAAATAAAAACTGCTAAAAATAAAATAAACTGCTTTCCAGTTTTATGAGACAATGTAAATAATAGGTTACTTATTCCATGTATGACAAATAAATAAATAACAATAAAAATAAAACAATTCTTTTCAATATACACGAAAAATAATAAAGAATTGAATTGTACGAGGGGACCAAATCGACAGTGAATGAGATATAAAGACTCTTTTTAGTATTCAGGCTTAAAATTTCTCTCACTATCTCTATTTCGCTTTATTCTTTACCTATCAATGCGTATAAGTTTTTTCCAGGATAAACACCCAATTTTCCATATCATACTATTATCATAAATATTTCATCGGTTTTAGCATTCTCATTAGATGTACTGTCGATTTTCTTGAGAACAATGTAAAACTCTATGTGTAAATCTACTTTTGCCTATACTTGAAGTATTAAACTGTACATATCAATCAAGACATATGTCACATTACTGGACACCTATCTTTCTCCGGATAAAAATAGTATGAACAGTATGACTGTATGTACAGTTTACAATATTTAAACCGCGGGGCGTTCGTTAGTAATAAAAGAAATATTTACTTACAATTTCACACACAGTGTATACAGTTTGTATGTAATTCCAAGTCAAGATGTTTTTATGGTTTATTTTGTATTTTAAATAAGTACTTTTTGGTGAACATAGAGAATAAAATATTTTATTCATCTTTAATTACTCGTATATAATAACGAAGTAAAGCGAGAAATGTCGACTTTTATAAAACAAAATAAGCGATGACTGTCATTGACAAAAATGGTATTCTCGGGATTTCAGAGTAATGTAATCACCAGCCAGCATTAATTCATCAAGGTTACAGGCAACAAACCTAATCTACCAATAATCTACCAATATTTTTTTTATTGACACCTCTTTCAATACTGCTCTTATATGAGTAGGTACCTAAAGATTATTCAAAAAATCAGCATGTTGCTCCAAGCCGATTGTTTTGAAACAAATAATATAAGTACGGAAAGAGATGACACTAACGTGTAAAAAAAATTGTAGGTGTCGCTGACTCACAAGTGTCAAAAAAAAATGTTTGAAATATTTGACATCAAAAATCACCAAGTTAATGTTGACCTAGAGACATCTGGTTTTTTGCAAAATTATTCCTCTTTGGGTAATTAACAACATACGTTAATTACAAAAGAAACGGAGCAGTAGTTTTTAAAATATTTGGAAAAGTAGAAAAAACTTTGAAGTGACATTTCAAGGAAACTGTCAATAATTATGAGATAAAATTTGGCAGATTAATAACTAGCATTATGACCAATACATAGGATTTATTCATTGGCTTACAACGTCAGGGGCACTTTTTGTTCCCTTACACGGCTATAGCCTTTAATCCAAATACGTTGAACCGTTTTTGCGTGAAAATGTAACAAACATCCACCCATCTATTCTCGCAAACTGGAATTTATAATATTCGTAAAATATTTTCTATCAACAAAAAAACCATACAAAAAACTACTATAAAACCCGAATTTCATGAAATTTACGAGTCACTGATATGGGGCCAGTTTATATAATTTCAAAATAATGTAGTAGGAATTACAAGGGATTTGTTTCTATTACCAAAAATAAAAATCATTCAAATAATTTTACTACTTACTGTGAAGTAATATCTTTACTCTATAATACGAGTATATAACGTAATCACGATTGCTGTTAAATGATAGGTTAAAACTTAAAAGATAAATTGGCGTGACTTTTTATTGCTAACCAAAGTAGGTTTACCTACAATAAAATCTAGAACAAATTACACGCTTTTTTAAAAAAAAAATTTCTTTCGAAACAATACAATGTCATGTTGAAGTTAGAACCATCTTTGGACCAACGAAAATAAACATAAAACTTGCTGAATCAGCAAGCTTAAAAGCAATGGACATCAAATATTTGTTCTTAAATAATTGTCATGCAAGATGGAGTGTGAAGTGTTGATCAACTTGCTGGTAGATCTACATCAGACAGTGATATTGGTTCGTACAAGCGTTGGGTGATATCAAATCACACAACGAGTACGAACCCAGCTTAAGTGATTAGGCTACTCAGACGTAGACTACCGATGATTTAAGAATTATTCTTTATATGCAATTTATATGACTAAGTACGTCTTGAGGCTGGTTGGAGCCATAATATGTTGAATAGGTCCACAATGTCTTTTTTATGTTCAGGTCGACAGACAGATTGACGGTCCACTTGATGGTATGTGGCTACTGGCTACCGTCGCTTATAAGACAAGCAATGACACAGGTGCTGTAAGGGCGCTGCCGACCATAGTGAGATGAAGGATAAGGAAATGGGCTCTGACTTGCCTTACTCACTCACCGAAACCTCAGCCGAAACACAACAGCACATAGTTATTTCAAGGTGGTCTTCTGTAAGAAATAACGGGTTACCGAATAAAAAGTTGGTATCCAATCTATTAATGTGCCAAGTTTCATCCCAAATTCATTTAACGGTTTGCGAGTGACTGAGTAACAAACTTACAAACATTTACACCATTCACAAGTACAAAACCCATTTAGGAAATTTCCCATTTCCCAAATTGGGAATGCTAAAAATATTTAACTTCGCGAACACAAAAAAAGGAGTCCTAAGAGGCATTCAGAGTATGAACCATACTACTACTAATGAAACCATATTACGGAAACTTGTTATCTGAAGATATTATTATGAAAAAACTTTTCCTAAACGAAATGTTTTTCTACCATCACCCCCATTGCAAATAGTTTTACTAACGAATTCCCTTCACGAAGTTCTTATTGTTTCTGCTGATTTACGGAAATCAATTTTTCTATTTTTCTTTGCAAACGGTAGTAGGATCATCATGAAAAATCACATATGGCGTTATTTCTATGCGAGAGTAAGTTATGCTAAACTCATTTACTTAATACTTGCCATTTTACCTCACTATCAGGGTCAGCAGTGCACTCGTTATTCCTCTGGTATACTTGAGTTTTTAGAAGACGGTGGGTGACTACTTATTATTCCCCTGGTATACTTGAGTTTTTAGGAGACGGTAAATGACTACTTATTATTCCCCTGGTATACTTGTGTTTTTAGGAGACGGTGGGTGACTATTTAGCATCAAGTAGCACGTCTGCCGTCATAAATACTATAAGTAGGTATCACATAATTAATATTTCATAAGAAAAGTTTTAATCGATAATGGAACTTAACTGTTTCTATATTTCTTCATAACTGCGACAAAAGTAATCAAATTATTAATATATATTTTTCTATATTATAAAACAAACATAACTTTTAAAATAAACCCTTGTATAATAGAAAGATCTGCATTTTCTCTTAAAAGATAAATGAAATTTATCTTATAAATTGACTAAATGATGAAAAACTAATGACCAGGTGGGGATAGGGTAATGGCATTATTAGTATATTCAATATTATTTAATATTCTCATAGTAATGGGCTCTGGCGTCCCTTATTAACATGGCACACGTAGTCTCAGAATATATAATAATTACTACGTAGTGACATTTCGCTGTATTCTTCTGGAGGGGTATGGCTATTGCCGTCTTACGGTTATACCCATGTTATAAACTGGGCTGACTATATAGCATATTTGTTCTGTATTACTTTATATCCATGGTTTTTTATTTGTTTATACCTAACATTTTTCCAGGATAAAAAGTATCCTATATGTAAATATTGGTCCAAGAATTATTATTTATGTCGGACGAGAGGTTCAGGGATTACTTCCTAGGCATCCTAACTAACCAAATTAAAATATTTTTTTAAAATATAATTAGATATGATACCTACCTATAGAATAAATCTCAATCCAAAAACTGACATTTACAAACAATAGAATTTCTATAATCATGTAGTGGAAATTTCATTCAAGTAGCAATAATGAACTTCAGCATCTACTAAAGATCATTATTTCCTCGCAAATCGTTTTGTCATTATGTCAATGGAATACGTGATAGTGGCATATTAAATTAGTGTGGAATTTCTCTAGACGCTTCTCGAGAGTTCTTTAAGAGGGTTAATTAAGCAAAAGATTAGATAGGCCTTTGTGTGGAATTTCATTTGCGATCATAAAATCGGAGCCAACTTCGCAAGAATATAATTAAGTTCTTATACGATTGGCAGGGAAAGCATCAAAAAACTTGAAACTGCTTGATTAGTTTTCGAGTTGTTTGCTATAATTTGAAAAGTTTTTATGACAAATTAAGCCACGTGTCAGATAACGTTAAAAAATCGACGTGTACATTGTTAGGTAATTTTATGTCGAACCTGTGATTACCTACGAGTACTTTTGTGTCTAAACTAAGTAATAAGGGATATTAAGTCAAATATCATTATAAAGTCAAATATTTAGCATGAACGATAGCAAATTTTTTGGCAATTTTATAATTCGATTCAACATAAGAAAATATTATATTAAAAATATGTTACTTTTACAACCAATGAAATTTTTACTTTTAATTCCAAATAGGCTAGTTCTCTCTATAAGGTCTATAAATTATGCTACTTATATGATATAAACACAGAAGTTCGAAACCAGTAAAAAGGATGAAAAGGACGGGACGGAGAAGGCAAATAAAAGTACAAATGCACCTTTTTTAGCACTAACATTTTTTTAAATTTATTTTCATCTTTTTACGTGTTTTTCTCAAATAATTTAGTCATTTTTATTTCGCCCAAAAAATATATCGTTCACTTATCATCTAAAATTTAATAAAATAACAAGTAATAATTTTCACTTCTACATATTTAAGTCTTTTTTATGTTTTTAATATTTCGAATAAATATTTATATTGCATTGACGAATCGAAAAGCATTTAACGTCTACAATTCGAGTATCATCTAAACAACTATGTGTTTAATTAGTTCTCTATAAAATATTTAAATGTGAGACAAAAATTTTAAAAACTTTTAATTTTCACACATACATGTAATAATCTAAACTTTACTTATCCAAATGTATATGAAATGTATGTATATTATTTATAAAAGAACGTGAATAAAAATAGTCATGTATAACACAAAAAAATAGTCAACGTTGTATTTTTGTACCGTTTGGCAGTGGGAACAGACTTTTAAAACAAACAAATCATGTCCAAGAACTGCCCGCATCATCATCGTGCGATCCATGCGCTTTAAAATATAGTAAAAAATACACTTCTTATTAGAGGTTCAGACGTGGGTTATCGATATAATCGATTATTTTGTAAAAATACTAACATTAAATTATCAACTAACCGTAAATTACAGTAACGAATAAATAGCGATAACCTCTGAGAATTAGGTTCATATAAAGCTTTTATTAACATTGACTCGGTTCGAGCTACAAACACGAACATAAGACTGAGTGCGCGGCGAGCTACGCGTAATCCTATTAAGCGATACACATATACACCTCTTCGGTATAGATGGATCGCGAACAGGATGCCAACGTTTTGCAAGGAGCTATGGATCGGCGGAGCTCTCATGCAATCAAAATGTACATACATACAACACTAGGAGACACGAATATCGCCAACCCTATGCGTGGGCGGTGCCGGTAACTAAATAAATCTAGGAACAATTCAACGGTTCATCACATAAACACCAAGATATGCGCACGTTAAAACTTAAACACTAGAACGACTAACGATCAATTGCTTCGAAACACCATTATATACATATCATCTAAAACTGAGTCTGTTTAACGCCTTTCTGGCGAAGCACAACGTTACAAGTCTGTGGAAGATTAAACTACATACACTAAACCAACTCTGTAATACTTAGACAATCCCATTTGCCTGGCCCTTCTGAAGCCCGAACTGCCGCCGCAGACTTTAATCTGGCCGAGGACACTTTGCGTGCCAAACGTTTATTGTCTTTTAGGACTCGATTAGTAATGAGGTTGACCTTTAATTTATGTGTAATATCACAAGTTTCGATGGCACTATAATGTTTCTTTTTTAAAAAATAATTATGTATTAACATTTAATAATTCGTATTTAATCCGATCAGGGTTGAGATTAAGGACCAGGCGAATCGCTAGAGGCAACTATCGACTGAACACTGGACGCGCATTATCACAGTTTCCGCTATAAAGGAGGCGGGTTGCCTCATGCTTTGGCTTTTTGACGCGGCCGACACTGTACCATACAGATATAGCCAGCATCTACATCGCAGCCGCTCACCAGAAGATTCATGAGGACGCTCGATGAAGGCGAACTTGTTGGCGTCGTCTTAGCAGGCGAAGGGCTGCGCTTCGCACGTTTAGCGTTCGGCTCCTCGTCTTGTTTCATTAGTCTTTTGACCCCTGTGTCCCAGGAAACTGTTCTATTTGAAATAAGACCTGAAATAAATGAAAATCTTTAAAATCGACACACAAACCTAAAGAAGAATTCATACAAGTTATTGCATAGTTGTAAATTACCTGGATCCGAATAAATGTTCGTAATAAGATCCTGCGGTGGCGGACCAGTGGGTGGTGCTACTAGTAAGCGTTGTAGTGCTGGAGCTGACGATGTACTTTGTGTTTCTGTGGGTTGTGGCCGTGCAAGGCTGACACTGTCTGGCAAAGCACCCCACATTACAGCGGACTCTAAAACCGGTAGATCATCACTTGCCGGAATATAATTTCCATCGTCAGCCTCATTTTCTGACTTGACTCCATCAAACGACAATTCTGTTATTAATTCACACGACGAATCGCTTTCCTGAAACCAACGAAAACATTTATTTAAAATATATTGATTAAAAAATATATAATTTTTAAATGCATATATTATAGACACCAAGCTTATACCTGAGGTTCAGGAGAAGACAACAATAATGAATCAGTTAAGGAATCCACGGGCGATCCGTTTGCTAGATCGTCTCCCAATAAACTGCAGTAATTGTCATTATAACTGTCACTAAAGATAAAGTCGTCGAACATATTGAAGCTGCTATTGTCGAGAGAAATACATGCATCACCAGCGTTGGGAGCCAAATTAACGAGCTCGTCGGCCTCTTCTTTGAGCACTGTAAAGAAAAATATATTTCAGACAAATTGTATTTGTGGCATTTCAATTTTTCAAAAGCAAAACTTCTTCTTACTTGTAAGACCCTCGTCCTTCGAATACATGTAAAATCCTTTGTTCATTTCTTTGTCTCCAATCTGCGTGAATATAAGCTCTGTAACAGGTATGGGCTGTTCGTCTTTAGGAATAACAGGACCCACTATGGTTCCGTTTGGTATTGGTAGACCAATTGTTGGTGCAGATTTCCGCGATGGCGCAGAGGTAAGCGGTGCCACGGGCGGGGCTACAACTGGTTTAACCTCCGTGTGCCGCACCTGATGTGCAGCAAACACCTCATCTTTGCACTCGACACCACTGTGGACAAAATATTCATATTGTGATAAAAACTAACCTACAATCCGAGAATTTATATCAGGTCTACCGCCGATGGAGTAGTGATAACAAATAATGCAAACGATAATTTAAACTGTACGGTCATTAGAAAAATAAATCAAAACGTAACTGTTAATTGTTTTTTCACACATTCACAAATGGAAGTGGGAGTAGAAAATATATGTTTAAATGGCTATGCTAGTTTCAATGTATAGTGTGACATGTATTGTAATATATGTAATCAGTCAACAATACTTCAAGGCCAACCGGCGCACTGACGAGCAATTGCTAGACATGTATTCTGAGACGATAAACCATTTGCAAGTGGATGTTACATATAGACTCAAACAATCTAGTGAGTTCAGATTCAAATAATTAACTAAGTTTGTGAAAAGGGACGAAATACTAAGTCAATTTAGGCGTAAGAATCAAGTTAATTAAATGAAGAAAGCAACACAAGCATTATAATGAGTATGCAAATTAGAGAAGCTGGAACACCAGGGATATTAGCTAGAGGCAAAATGTTATTATTGACCTGTAGCTATATAAAATATTACGTCCGTATTGTACGTCAATATTGTTACACTCTACATAATAAACTGACCCAAAGCGATCTGACGATGTAAATATAACAATTAACGAAGCTAGGAATAAGTGATTAATTAGCGAAGGATTATTATAGATGACCCGAGAGACCTGGCCCCATGGGAACAATTTGCGTCAATGCCCTGAAAATCACTGATAATAATGATAACAAAGTTGTTGTTGACGATCAATCTAAGAGTAAGTTTTCATTGACCTACGAGATATCGGATAGACCGTATTAATGGAAAATTACGTTTGTAACTCCTAGCGTAATCTTATCACATTCTGAAAGTTAATGTACCTACTTCATACATATTGAAAATGCGTATTACATACGAAAAAAAAAGAAAAATATATTTGATTCAACAGGATTCGCCGTCTGTTTGGTACAATATGAACTTAGATCGGTGTTAATGTGAATCTGCAACCTGCTTCGATTGGTATGGCGTAATATCCTACCACGCTGAAAATCGCCGATTCATCCTAGACTAGACATAAATCGTAAGTGGGTGTGTTTTATTTGGTCTGTGCAGTTACGCGCGATTTTCGAAAGAGAAATGTCCGAAAAGGATGGCATTACGTGCAACCGAGTTGCGGGAAGAAGATGTGTTGCTGGTAGTAACTTCGGCCTTGCTAACGACCTTGGCAACAATCTCACCCCCTCCGATTGAGCCCCCCCTTTGTAACCAACATACCGGCCATTCACCAGGAGAGGCAGTGAAAGTGGATGCGCGCGCAACACAAACACGGGATGGCCGACGTATCGATTGCCGGTTTTAGACATTCCGACCTTATACCATCCAATTTCGACCGACCCACGTTGAAATGCCACTTTTGTTGGACTGTATTATGTAACAATTTACGGAGTTCTTCATTTGGGACTTCAAACTGTATTGTACTGTTTGTTCACAGCAGCAGAAAAGTTAAAATGGAAAATGTGAGGCGCCTTGAGCTTACATAATTTGCCGCAATCAATCACGTGGAATGTTTGCTGAATATTTTAGGAATGGCGCATTTCACAAAGAAGCGAGAGTGCGAGATCAGTGGGGCAGCTGTTCCGCTCCGCGGTGGCCTTGACCGTGATACCGTTCAGCGGGCAGCTCAATTCAACAATTACATCTGCCACGGTCGCGAACGACTACTATGTGACGTCACACACACATCAATTTGTCACCCTGTCACAAATGTAACTAAAGTTTAGTATGTCGAACGAAGCCAAGGGTGACATCTCATCCGATATTGAATTATAGCGCACTGTTGACTTTAAAGATAAAATTGTTGTGCTATCATGAATGGTAATGTTCCACAATTACCAAGTAATAAATTACTTGCGATGGTAAATTCTCAGATAATAGAAATTATGAAACCGATAGCACAACTTCCAGTCTAGAACACCTATCATTTATATACGAAACAATGTCAGACACGTTATCGCTGATAAATATTTGAAAAATGAATTCAAGTTGAAGGTCGATGTAGATTTGTGATAGAGATATGCATTAAAAAAAGTTGAGCTAATCAAAAAGAAATCCGCTATAAATTTAATAGTCTTAGCCTACACTAAAATTTACTATACTTAGCTTGAGCTTGTTGCATTAATTAAATAAATTCTTTGGCATGTGGAATTTAAGTAAATTTTCCTTTGTCATCAACAATACATTTTGTGTTGTGTTAAATAACATATAATTAATTCTGATAACGGTGTCAGGACAAAAAATGCAATTCAGCGACAGCGACAACAATGACAACATTATTAATTTATTTAATAATTTTATATTATTTGCATTAAGTAAAATTTTCCCGTACTTGAGAGCTGTATTTCAGTTGTGTGTTTTATTTTGTATCAGTTATAATATGTTGTTGCATAGAATTTCTTAATCAGACAAGTACTTTGTTATACAATTTGAGATTTTTCATTATGTGAAATGTATTGAGAAACTGTCAATGTTTAGAACTCCACGAGTGGCGAGCCAAGTACAATCTTTGATTGATCTTAATAGACTAGAATCAATAATATTGATACCGTAAAGCGAAGAGTGAATACGGCGCGGGAGTCAAGGCCGTCGCGCCGGTTGATGCGGTGGCGCGGTTATGTAACAGACAGACGCGGGGAGGGCGAGGTACTTATGCTAATTTTAGCGAGTCTAGCAAACACGACGCATCAAGGCATCAGACGCAAGCGCAACTCCTCTCGTTACGCGTACAATGGTGGCATCACTGGCATCCAACAACAATTACATGATCACAATGAGCGTTTTGTTTATGGTCTTTCAACAAACACGATAATGGTTAAATTTAAAAAATGTGGATTACAAACAAATGCAATAAAACCACCTATTTTTTAGGGTCTAATGAATAAACACAATTGAGTCGCGCTTCAGTGAACTTGATAATATAATATACTTAATACAAATAAATAAAAACTCGTTATGTAAGAAGCATTTTTGAACTATATACAGACAGTAGGTATTAGCTTGTTGTCATTATCGATATCACTGTTTATTTATTACACATTACAAGCGAGGAATTAATTTTCTATTTGAATCTGTCACTTTAAAAGTGTAGCGAGTGGCCAATTAAAATAAAATGATAGACGAACTTTTTGTCACTTGTTTAACAACACCGAACACAATTTCACTGATCACCACATTCTTCCCGCATTGCTTACCATGATGATTGCACGATAAACGGTGATAAAGTAGACTTTCTTCGGATCAACAGTGGTTGTGGTGCCGTGCGGCGTATTATTGTTGGTCGGTTGTAAAACGGTAACAGCTGATCGCGGTTTCGTCTTGTTCTGCGTGTTGTGCGATGAGCGACGTCTATAGCCTATGTATGCCGTACGAACAAAGTACTCTCGCGTCGGAGTCCGTGGCGCGAATGGCGATACGACGCTGCTGTGCGATGTCGCGGCGCAATCGTCCGTCACTCTCTAGCTAGACCCACCTAAGCCCATATACCGCACAGCCGCGTTACCACTACGCCCCGCTTCCTACTATCTCGAGTGATAATTCTGAAGCCGGCCCGTCAACATTCTACGAACACGCGATGCGATATCTCAATAATCCCCAAATTCACCGGGGTCTATCATGATACAACAGCATCGGCAATATAAGAATTAATACAATGTGATTGTCACTTGTTTTTAGAATGATAAGGATTTTTTTTAACCTCTAATATTATTAAACATGTCGGAGTCTGTCTATTGGTCTGTTTGGGTTTACACTTTTTTACATATTTACTGCACATGACGGACAGGAAAAACCTATTAAGTAAATGAAATTAAAGCATGAAGAGGTGGCAGCTGCCATTGAGGATTAAAGAGTACAGAGTACAGGAATAAGAATATGAATAAGGGGGAGTAGGCTTATTCACGCACCGGAACACCAGAATATTTGCTAATATTTCACTATGTGTTATTGTTGTTAGCGTAATAAGGCGTTTGTTTACCAAATGCCATACTTACCGATAATTGCAATACGCAATGTGCTTTTCAATTTTTTTTAAATATAATTTAGAGAACTTCATACAAAATTTCAATTCTAAATTACAATTCCTACAATTTCAATGAATTCAAGAAAAGTAGAAATTATCGAATCGAATAGAAGTTATCGAAAACGCACAGTATTCATTCAACGAACCAAGCATAATCGTGTTCACTCGTTGTAATAATAACTTTGGAAAATAAACGAGATGAACTGTCGAATAGACGAACTAAAATCTCCGATTTCAGATGTTATTTTGGTGACAGTCCCCGCTGAAAAGGCCAACGAACTTTGTTTGTCTAAAGAAACTGTTCAGTTTTATACGAAGTAAGTAATAACAATAGTAGAAAAACACATGTTGATAATGTTGACAATTATAACAGAAATTTTTAGCATAATAAATAAAAAATAATTAATAAATAAACATTACTGTAAATTACATTGTGTAGATACATATGTAGCTTAATGAGTTGTATATATTTTTGATGTACAATAAATTTTATGGACGAAGGTCTGAAATAAAGAAATATTATTATTATTATTAAAAACATAATTCGTTTGTAACTACAATAAGTATTCAATTGATACGACGACGACTTTAAAAAACATATTACGAAATTTTTCCTTGATGAGGAATACAAAACAAAGTTGGTTCATAAAAATGCGTCAATCGTTTGAAGGAAAAGAAAATCGCATAGGTATGTAAGTACTAAGTAGGTATATACGTATGTTGAAATTGACAAATATATATGTCACAAAGGTGAAAAGTTTCAATTATTGAACACCTGGCTTTTCGTGTTTCTTGAAATAGGTTATAGTAGAACAACAGTATCGATCAATAATAATCAAGCTTCGCTTACATACCTGTACAAGAGACTAAAGACCGATAATAAATTTTAAAGAGAAATTAAATTATGACTAGTATAAGGTCAAATAACAGTCTTAATATTGTGAGACTTCAAGTTAATTAATGTTGTGATAAAACACAGACAAAAAAAGCCATTTATAATTACATAAGAACGAAGTAGATAAATACAAAAATAACGAAAGATGACTAAAGAATGACTGTGATAGAATAAACAACGAGAATTCATTATTTTTTATTTACTATTATGTAAACAACACTAGTTATTTACAGTAATAAGAAGTAAATAATACATCACCGTTTGCCAACGCGATGCAGGACACATGATACGTATGGCCGATGAAGCAGAGTTGTTCCACTATTTAGCTGCGTAATTTAATACCGAGCGCTAATGGCACTCGAATTGTCTAGATTCTAGACACATTTCAAAATATTGTAAAAAAAGTCAATATTAAAACAGTCGCACAATTGGTTTGGCAGAATTTTACGATCTAATTCCATTTCAGTCAAGGCCGGTTATCTTATTTTCCTTTATTATTAAAGCGAAAGTGAGTTTGTTTTTTACGCTTTCACGCCTTAACTGTTGAACCGTATCATGAAATACATGTTGCATACACGTTGTAACGGGTACACAACACAGGGCACCTTTTCATCCAAAAAAAGTACTTTGTTCCCGAGAGATGTCTTCTATATGTGCCTTCTATTTAATCTATCTATCATTATCTATCATTCTATCATTTAATCCCTAAAAATAATCAATATAGATAGTAAGTAATGTGAAGTTAGTATTACTTCCCATCACTAGACCACATGTTTTGAACGTGATTTTGTTAGTATGGCCATTCGCCTGTTTCGGATAAATACGACCGCATGTGACGTCGTAACCGAGTTCGGCTTCTCGAAAATTCGATTAGTGTTGTGCGTGCATATTTTAAACGTTAGATAATTTATTTATTTAACCTCATCGTGACTACAGCTGAAGAATTGATACGAATTCTAGAAGGTTGAAGATGAAGAATTCATATTTTTACAAAATAGCGAGTTTTACAAGTTTTTCTTAAAGTAATATTCACCATTAGGACGGTTTATAAAAAAAAGAAATCCATTGATTTTATAGTTATTTAAGTACAAGACAAATAAACAAAATTTCTATTAAACTTATTTAATTAACTTATTAACTTTTATTAACTTATTAATATTTTTACCTTATTTATTTATTTTAGTAGAAACTCAAGAAATATTTTTATAATTGGCATTTATCTATTGTTTGCCAAAACCATTTTGGTAAACATTTAATTTTGTCTGCAATAAAGTGCACGTGACCCAGGGTAATGAAAGTGAGGCCAGGCCCCCGTCACTCGCGCCAAGGACAGTTTTAAATACCTACCGCTAAGTAGCGCGCGGGTGAGCCGAACGACAGTAGGTTGCTGACCGCGAGACTGAGTGCACACGTGCACATTTCTCGCTCAAAACGCAGCGATACTTACATATTTTATCATTAAATTTTTGACTAACGATACGATACTATTGTGAAGTTGTTGGATGTCTTAGTAAAAAGACAAATAAAAATTTGTCTTTTTTTTTCATTGCCAAAAGATGATGAAATATACGTTACGTTATTTGAACTAAGTACCAAATTTTAAGTATTTAGATCCTAATATCTAGATCGTAGGACGGTGGGTGTTTTAGATCGGGTGAATTGTTTTTTCTATTAATTTGCTAGATATCTGTATACCCGGATATCCGAAGATGAAAAAAGGTCTGTACCCGTGTTACCCTTTGTAGGATCTTTTGCATTATTAAGTTTTATTACGTAAATAAATTATTTACCTATACGTAAAGGTAGTAATAAAATGCAATAAAATCCCGTTAAAATAGTTTTTATATGTTTTGAACATTTGTATTGTAAGTTTTTATTGTATGAGTTTTATTGTAGTGAGTTTTATGGTAACAAGTATAAATAACTTACTACCTTATAATAAGGTTTTAATTAAACTAACTGTTGTTATACCTAATGAAAAAAAAATTAAAAATATAACACATTTAAATAATATAGAAAGTTATATTAGTTTTTATTTATAATAACCAGCTAATTATTTATATAATAGGCAATTTAATTTTATTACGTTATTACCAAAAGTTGATTCTTACAAAAAAAATACTTGTACCTTTGTAGGAACAAATAAACGTTTAAATAAATATAAAAAACAAAAAATTGTTTCTTTTCCAAAATAAAAATTTAAACCAACCAAACGTGTAGTGTAGGTATAAATTTTTTCCATTAGATTCTTACGTACCTAATAAATATTAAGAGCATTCGCCCATTAGAATCACGCTGGAGTGAAAACTTATGAATTCAGTAGTTTCTGACGTTTAGTTTGCAGAAGATGTTAACGCTGAAATGTTTTTTTAAATAAAATATCATTAGAACAGTTTTAAACAGCCCTTTTTTAAACTAGCGGTCGTCGGCCTATGCAGATAAAAATATAATGTTACGACCAGAGTATGGAACATTCTCGATAGCCTTAGTCGATTAAAAAAAACAAATTTTTGTTTTTGAGAAATATCTCGATAATTTTTGGAAATCGAAAAAAATATATGTAATAATCAGTATAATAGAGCAAGAAATTTTCTACAATTTTTGTATGAAACTTTTTTTTTGTAAAATCAATAGTTACTGAGTTCCGTCGCTGTTTTTCTTTACCCGTCGGCAACTTTAATTGCGCTTGCGGCACTGACATAATCCAATCGAAAAATCAATTAGCAGGAGTTTTTGCAGACTATCTAAAAATCTAAAAATCTTAGACTAAGCCATTTTGTTTAATTTATATTCTTTGTAGATTTTGTACAACCCTAACGTTTTCGCTCGATGACGTAATCGCGCTGTGTACGCGGGAATCTCGATTCTCGGCGCGCGTCCGTAGAGTACGTTTCTTCTTGCAGCGTCTTTTGTAGGCTAATATAGCGTAGGTATTTTAGCTTTTGTATGGGAGTGACGCATCTGTTACGATAGTAACTCTTATTTCATCTGTGGTGAGGCTCAGGACTTAAAATAAAACGTGTAAGTTGAGCAAAGTACAGGCGCGCTCCCTTACACTTAAATAGGCCTTATGGGAACGTGTAATTTGATTGTGAGAAAATAAATGTAAATAAACATTTATTTGGGTTTTTTATTTTGTAATACGAGGGCCGTGACCATTTCTACCAATACAAATCTCTTGGACGCTGGAAAATCTTAATCAATATATTTACAATTTTATTTATCGACATATTATGCACATCTTATTTATTGTAGGTATAAATTTATCGGTTTACAAGTCAGGCGCTAGGGGCACGAGGACTCCTACAAAACCAAGGGTGCTAAAGGGTTAATCTAGTTGCACTCAAAAATAATAAAGGTAATCAAGACTAGTCGGAGTCTTACCGAAATCGAATATTTCTAATCTTGACAATATTTTTTTATTAAAAACCCTAATAATCTTTATTTATTTTTTCAGTTTAATACAAATTGGTTATAATATCTTACATTGCTAGGTCCTAATACATTATGTAAGTGATAACTGAAAACCGATTAAAATGACAATGATAACTTATATATAGAAATTTATAGTGTTTAATACTGAATGTATTAAAAATAGTTTCTTCGTGTGTATACGATACGAACTCACTAATGTGATATTATATAAAAGAAGTGAACGAACACCTACGAATCTTTTGGATTGTCGTTGGATACGTGACACTGACACGGGGAACGTTGCCGACAGTTGTTCAATATTGATTTAGCCCCAACTTTTTGAAACGACCACCGAAGTTTTGTTTAGTGAGAAAATAAGATCACCACTTAATTTCCAACTCGGGATAAATTGTAAAGCGAATTCGTTATATAAATTATTTAACTGTTGCAAAAATTCCTGAATCTACCTACCCACATTCTTTAGCATTGACTGTACTAAAATGTCTTATTTTTATTATAGCAATTTGACTATACCGCATTTGCATATTCAACAAAATTAAATATAGAAAATACGTGATACTTCGCACGTTTGTCGGTTTACGGTTCACACAAAAGTAATAAAATGGGCATTTATTAATTTTTTTGAAACTTTTTTCGGTTTCAAGTGAAAAATCATATTTGTCTCCATTTACACGTTTGTTTGTACGCCAAATACAACACATCAAATATTGAATAAGAATTGCTACCAAATTAACATCTTGTCCACCAATTTGTAGGTCATGACGACTGTGCAAGGAGCAGTTAACGGACTTGCAACAGTTATGCAATTTTGGAGTGAAAGAGAGACACATTGTGGTCGTTGAACCACCGACCCACCTCCTATCCCGTTCATGTTTTGAGTACGTGATCGAGTCAACGTTGCACAGAACAGAGAACCGGTATGCGTCAAGCGAACATTTTTCCAAATCGAACGCGGCGGCGATATTTAACTATGCAACAACACATTTGATGTAATTTCATCATGTGATTTGTATTATTCATACGTTGATTATTACATGTATGTAAAGTAAACCATTTAACAAGACTGTCTTCTTATAAAAGACAGTAAACATTGAAGATTTTTTCTTACATTTTAGAAGCACAATAATACAACCACATGCTCATCCGTGAATAAAGATTGACTATCGAAATAAAACTCGAGCAGTAAGTACCTATAAAAACTTGAATTTAACCAATCGAAAAAAGATATGTTTTTGACGAAACAGATTAAGAGCTTTTAATATAGGTAGTTTTCTTTTGTTGTAAAGAACGACCTTTACAGGCCAGACAGGTTGCTTTATGTTACCATAAAGCAACCTTGGCCTAGCTAGCAACATCACAGGTGCAACAAATGCGCTGTCGACTTAAGTAAAATTTAAGGGATAGGTAATGGGCTCCGGCATCCTTTATTCACTCACCGAAATAAAAGCACACATACTGTTATTTTACTAGTCTTCTGTTGACCCCTAGTTACTGCCGCCAAAATAGCTCAGAAGGCCAATTTGTGACCGTGAAACGCCTTGTTACCACTAAAACGTCCAGATGAAAGTCAACTGAATAGTTTAACATTTCTAAAGTCGGCTTACCCGAGAATCGAATCCAGGACCCATTAGTCAGAGCGCTAGGAGCTCGACTAACGGGCTCATCAAATTCTATATTAAACATATTTGGGTAATGATATACAGTCAATCTAAAATAGAAATAAGGAAACGGAAACATTGTGAATTATACGGAAGACAAGGAAAAATTATAAATAGAGAAATTGCCCGGTTTATTTTTCTATAGGTCTTATCAATATGAATATAAAACTCACGTTTTTGTACTGGATTCGTGAACGCTCCATCGAATTGTGACAACAATATAGAAAAAACGAAATCACGTGTCGAGGAAAGAATGTTCGAAAGACCAAAGTGAATTCTTGAGTTTCCGTAAGCCACACCGGGCTGTTGAGAAACGAATGTGGTTCTAAGCTTTAAATTTAAACTTTGGAGCATGCGCATTAACGAATTTCACAATAATCAAAGGAGTTACAGTCTTCTATGCCACTAAGAAATCATTGTTAAACCCAAAAATGTTTTCACGATAAGCTTATAAAATTGCGAGCACGAAATTGGACCTGTATGTGTGTAGCAGTAGAAAGTAGTGTGAGCTGAATTCTTATAAACCTGATCTAGTTGTTGCATAGGTACGAGTAAAAGTACCGAGCAAAAACACGAACAATATGACGTGTCATCGACCTCGAACACCGATGAGTATCACACGAGTCTGCGGAAGCACTGATAACAGGAACATGAAGCTGCTGATGAAATTATCGGTAACCAAGACGCACACAATAAGATGACGATTTGTGTAATAATTTTGGGCAATTACAATAGTGTAAACAGTGATAAAATAGACTTTTTATTCGAGTTTTGTGTACACATAGGATGTTGAATTCATCCAATAAACCTAGTAACAAAATAATTGTTTGCAGCAATTTGAATCCTGTTAAAATAGGTCAGCACTTCAGCAGTTAAATCTTCCTTTATGCACGTCTTTATCTATTGCACATTATAGATGGTTGTAAAGTAACTTCCAAATGAATAAATCGATAAATTATACAACATTCAGACATGTATTTGTTAATCGAATTACATCCTGGTCTTGTGTAAATTTAACTTTCTAATAGGGGCTCTATTTTAGAGCTAAGTGTGTAAACACATAAAAAGTTTTATTAGTAGACTTATTACAATAAGCAGCGTTTCATGTCTTAATAAAAAGAGCCATTACTAAACAAGTGACCAAGGCCGTCGGGAGTCACGAGCTTCATCTACAATAGCCACAATTGAGAGGTCCCTAACAATCCCGTACATTGACGTCACAGCCATTGACCCTCTCCCCGGACCATTCGTGCCGCAATCTTCTCATCTAATAATCAGACACCGAGTGCCTCTATAAATAGGCCAATTAAAAGTGACGATAAATATAATTCAAATGGTACACCAATGTGGAGCTCCTGACAAAATTGCCAGCAAGTATTTTATATGTTTGTATGTCGCCCATAGACATCTCTGAGACATTTTTGGTATTACGTATTACCAAAAATATAAATATTGAGATAAACTTTGCTGAAGGAAGATAAATTATCTATGAAGGCAAGAGGTCAACGTCACAGACGCGGTACGCCCACGCGGTCTATTAAAGCTGAAACGAAAACTGCATCCTGTAGTTGCTAGGAAAGAGGAGGAAGGAGGGTTGAATAACCCGGGGAGGGGGGTAGCAGTGCATTCACCCGCCGCTGTTGCATAACCCGACCAATGACCGAGCTTCGTTCAGCATTCACGAGAAAACAGTGCACGTGAATTTGTGGAGATTGTTAAATAACTTCCATAATATTCGCCCGTCTCCACTATAGTCTAGTTCACAAGTTGAAATTCGTGATAAATAAATAGTTATAAAGCTCCTGTAAATATAAGCGATAGCTCATTAGATTCGGATTAAGTCTATAAAAAAGTAATCGAAAGAAGCCAAGTAAGGGCCAGAAAAATGTTTTAACATAGACTTAACTTTTACATTTTAAAAATGTTTTTCTTTTATTCTTTGATACCGCTGGGACTTTTAAATACCGGCAGTTGATATAGTCAGCTTGATGATAGGTAGATACTGTTACCTACTGACACAAGAAACATCATTGGTACTGCAAGTGTTCTGATAACCTTAGTAGGTTAAGGGATCCACCCCTCCTTCTGAAACACAGTCTTCTGTAAGAGAGTGGTACCATAAAATGTAACTTAGTAATGTAAGTAACGAAAATGTTACTTAGTGTTACGTATACGTTGCTTAGGGTACAACTTTAATCGATAAGAAGAGCAGTTTTAGAGGTTTTCAATAAAAGAAGAAACAAAAGCGTGACCTGATTTACAATAAAAGATGCATCTGCAAGTGATTATGTGGATAATGTAAAATAAATATACCGAAGTAGAGATTGTGGTCTTATGCTGTTCACTGTCCGCTTGAACACAATCAGTATCCATTACTTCAATGAATAAATTTGAATTCGTTTAAGCTTTGAAACAATCTTATTCTATTGTTCCACATATTCTCTAAACAGATACATTATTTATTAAACTAAGAATATTAGTTTTATTAGATTAACAAAGTTCACAACAATTCGTCAGACCCATTTCCTTAAAAGCATCGCAGGCATTTCGCGTCGTTCTAAAGACTGCCACTTCTTCGTTAGCTTAAGTAAAGTGGCCGGCTCTTTCTTTGGATCATTAGTATCGACCAAGACACAATTTAATTCTAATTATAGCAGAAACGTGGCGTGGCACCTATAATGGATACTTAACGTGATCTTGCATTGACCCACATATGATATAAAATAAATTTAACACGACAGTCACAAGTAAGTGTGGAGTTCGTGAGATCTGGTATTGCTCTGAGCATGACCTCCCACAACCAGTCTCCGGCTTCGAGACCCTATAAGCTGCCGAGAACGGATTTAGTGCTGGAAATCGGAGAAAAAGTTATTTGTTACAACTAAGTATATAACTTTGAACTTTGTTTTAATTTTTTCAGTTAATCTGATCCGACAATTCATTGTGTGAAAAACTTGAAATACAAAGGGAAAAAGCAAAAAATAATTAATTTAGTATGGTCAGTAAATACAAAAACTTATCAAATACTTTTTTATTTATTAAAGAATCAATATGGGAAAATCCTAATCTATATAAATAAAAAATGAATGGCTAAATGTGTTGCTAAGCGAAAAACTCGAGAAACGGCTAAACGGCTGGGTCAATTCGCCATTTTTTTTAAATAATCGTTGAAGTCTTAGGAAGAATGTTGTAAAGAAATTGTACATTAATTAAGTACTGAATAGAAAATTAATGTTTTCATTTTGACTATTATTTTTAATAAATATTATAGAGGAAAGATTTGTTTGTTTGTTTGAATTGAATAGGCTCTAAAACTACTGGACCGATTTGAAAAAATCTTTCACTGTTGGGAAGCTATAGTATCATCGAGTAACATAGGCTATATTTTATAAAGTTACGCGAGCGAAGCCGCGCGCACCAGCAAGTTTTTAGTAAAATTAATGCAAAAACGTTCAATTTATGATTTAATTATGGTGAAAAATAAATTACACTTTCTTGAAGTTTTTTATTATCTTTTGTATAATAAAAGAAAAAAACACAAGATCATATAAAAATAAAAATATAAATAAATAAATAATCACATAGAAATAGAGATACGACAGTTTCCAAACCTCTTTAGAGGAAACACAGAAAAATATACTCCATAATAATGGAACAGATCCAAAAATTCAATTATATTTTTTGTCAGATCTTATGGATTGTTTGCAATCATCTTATTTTTAACATACATTCGTGAATAATGTAATATCTTGGGCTATCATCTTAATCTTTTTTATTATTTTTATTTGTTAAATCTAAAATTTTATTACATTGGAATCATTTAATAATCCAATAATTTTCAATAATTCCAATAAATAATAAGCCTTGCAAAGGAAAGCGGAAAGTTAAATGTGACGATAAGAACTTGTTAGAAGACTCGTTAGAGACACTTTTCAAAGAGCAAATGCTTGTAGATACAATAAAATTTTATTGGATTATAACACTTATGTATGTTAATTATAAGTATGAAGTACTATTAAATTATTAGTTTACTATTATGTATTATTATATTTATTACAAGTATTACTTAGGCCAATATATGTGGTGTTATAGATAGATGGGTAAGGCCGTAGATTTTGCCACTTTTTGTCAGAGTCTCTGACTCTCTCGTGTCTCCTGTATTTTTTTCGATCTTATGACATATTCTGATTTGTGATTTATTGAATATCGCCTATATAATTGTTTAAGCTTACTAGGGCACGGCATTATTAGCTTTTATCTATGTAAGTTTTGTTAGAAATAAATAAAACTACTTAAAAAATGTTAACTTTTGTATAAAATTGCCTTGTCTTTTTTATGAGTAACATGATATTTTAAGTCAGTATGGAATTCTACTTTGATTTGATGGACTTTCCGATTGTAGCATATAGTTATACATTCAGTTAGCTTCTCCTAGTTCTGATTTCATTGGTTTATTCACATTAAATGGGAGAAAATATCTAAGTTTTAACTTTGTGAAGGTATTTTAGATTTTGTGTAACGATTTTTATGTAACGTTATTGCTGCAATATTTTGAAAGAAAAGATCAGCAGGAATTCATAATCCCATCATGGCAACACTGTTTTGAAATGTCACGCTGTTGTAAAACTTTAACCGCCATCTTGTTGCGTCAGTTGAGATTTTTTCGTGCATGGAGACGTTTCGTCACTTTTTTCTGGACTTGCTTTTCATGGATTTCTCAGGTAAATAACGATATTTTTATTGCAAATTGATTAGAAACCAAAAATATAATGCACTGCAACCACTCAGAACATGATTTCTTAAGAAATACAATGATATTATACGAGTTTTTGCTGTTTTGTTAGATAAAATTATGTGTTTTGTGTAACATTTATGTTATATTTATGTAACGCGTTATATAAAACTTACGTAACGTTACGTAAAACAGTCATAAGGCCATATGCACATTAGAAAATAGTTGTTACAATACAAAAATGGTAAATTCATCTAATTTACATTCGTATGAACTGTTATTTTCCAGATGGCTCCAAAAACATTAGCCGAAAGACAGAAAGAATATCGAGAACGACTTAAAGTCCAAAATCCTGAGAAACTTAAAGCTATCAAGAAAAAAAAACGCTGAAAGAGCTGTGGCTTATTACAGAAACAAGATTAAAGGTTTAACAGAAGAACAGAAAAGAGAATTGAAAGAAAAAAGAAATACAAAAAATTTTTTGAACAAGACCGACACAGACGGACAAAACAGAGAAAACCTGACAGAAGAGACTTTTAAACAACCTTTACGAACGCGATCACCTATTGCCGAAAACCGAGGAGATATTAGAAAATTACAACGCAGAATTGAGTACAAAATACGGAAAGAAACGCGACAATTACGGAATGATGTACAAAAATTATGGAGAGGATATAAGTCCCTTCAAAAAAGGTGTCTCAGGCAGCAGAAAACAATGCATGAAATGCAAACTACATGTGATGCGCTGCAGAAAAAAATGGTTGAAATACAAGCGACCTATGACTCACGGCGTGACAAAAACGATGGGATACAAAAACATTTCGCCAATGTTACAACAGAACTAGATCCCATGGTAGCTCAAAATATTGCAATGATTAATCCCAATGAATGTACACCAATAAAGAATAATGATATTATTATTCCAAACGAATACACACCATTAAAAAGAACTGAACACTTCCTTAATCAAAATTTTAATGGCGTCAATACACCCCAAAAAGAAGTTATTAAGAAAACGGTGTTGGAGCACAATGTTCTCAAAGATTCATTAAAAGAAAAATTTGCCTTATCTTCGAATCAAAATAAAAGTACATTAAAGGAAATAATCGATAGTAAAATAGTGAGAAAATATAAACTTAAAACAAGTTTAACGCACTCTTTAGGGCTAAAGAATAATTTTAAGACATTTAAAAGTATCAAACAAAAAAGAATTCACATGATAAATAAAATTCGAGACTTTTACTTACGAGACGACGTGAGTCGGGCCACTGCTGGAAAGAAAGAGTACAAAACACTACACAAAATTAAAATGCAAAAAAGGTATTTATTACAGAAACTGAAGACTTTGCACAAAAAATATGTCGATGAAGTAGGGTCAATCAGTTATAGCACATTTAAAAAATACCGACCCTTTTACGTTGTGCGTCCTAATATCAAGAATTTAGAGAGCTGTGCTTGTGTCAAGCACTCAAACATGCAATTTATGGCAAACAAATTAAAATCACTTGGTTTAGTAAAGACTGACAATCTAGATGAAATAATTTCCACGATGGTGTGCGATAAATATTTCAAAACCTGCATGTATAGCGACTGTGATGCATGTATGGATAATAAAATTCAAGGAAATGAGAATTTAACAGAAAAACTAAAATGGTACGCATGGACAATATTAAGTCACGAATTTGGAGAACCCGGAAACATAAAAAAAAACAAAAAAAATGACAAAGACAGAGAAAGAAGGTAGTGCACAGGATTTAATCGATTCATTCAATAAAGAATTAGCAAACTATAAGAGACATGTTTATAATATCCACCACCAATACCGACAGTACAATATTGTATAGAAAATCTAAAAGATAATGATACACTAATACACATCGATTTTTCTGAAAATTGGACCTGTAAATACTTTCAAGAGGTTCAAGCAATGCACTTCGGTGCTGCGAAGACTCAGATTACGTTACACACAGGTGTATATTACATGAAAGGTACCGGACCAGTGTCATTCTGTTCAATTTCCCCTAATAACACACACAATCCTGAAGCTATTTGGGCGCACATGGACCCAGTTTTGCTAGAAATTAAATTAAACCACCCGAGTATCAACAACATTCATTTCTACTCTGATGGGCCGACAACACAATACCGGCAAAAAAAAAACTTTTATTTGTTTTGTAAAAAAATCTTCGAGTATGGTTTTAGTTTTGGCAGTTGGTCCTTTTTTGAGGCCAGTCATGGGAAAGGTGCAGCAGATGGGATCGGGGGTGCTATCAAAAGGACTCTTGATTCTGTAGTTGCCCAGGGTAACGACATCCCCAACGCGTATAAGGCTTTCGATGTACTAAAGTCTTCAGAGACATCTATTAAAGTATTTTATATTCCTGCTGAAAAAATACAAAGTCTAGAACCCGACACAGGTACAAAAATAATTCCATTAAAAAATACGATGAAACTACACCAACTTGTAACAGAAGCAAAATTTATAATTAAACATAGAGAGCTATCTTGTTTCTGTCAAAATTTAAATGGAAAATGTGACTGTCATGCCCCTATCATACACAGTTTTCAATTAAGCCAAGGAAACACTGACGAAACTAAAATACAGTATATTTTAGATGAAATCACAGGAAATATGCGGGCCATATGTAATGAAACAAATGATACACAAATGCTGAATATATTGAAGACTACTCTAGAAATTCTACACCGATTGAGATATTAGACTGCAAAAACATTAATGATCTGAATCACCAAAAGAAAAAGGCACGATACGTAGAAACAGATGAAGAAGATTCCTATTCCATTCACGATAGTACTGACGGATCATGTTATTTGGAAGATGCATTAGAAGATAGCATTGAAGATTTAAGTGAGCTTGAACATACTGATAAAGAATCTGAATGTGACCAACTGTCAGTCGATGTTGATAGCTTTATTTTGGTAAAATTTAAACTGGAGAGAAGAATCAAATATTATTTAGGTCAAATTTTGGAAGTTACTGGTAAAGACACTTACAAGGTTAAATTTTTAAGAAATAAGGGGAACAGTAAATTTGTTTGGCCAATTAATAATGATGTATCTTTAGTCTATAAAGACGATATTGAAAGCGTGGTTTCAGAACCTACTTTTGAAAGAAGGGGAATAAAGACCTTCAATATTTCTAAATTCAATTTTAAAATTGAATAAGTCTTTGTTTTAGACTGATCTATATAGTTTCTAGTTATAATTTTAAGTCGAAGAATATAAGTTTTTAATATTAGTCGGAACACAGATTACTTAATAGGTCCTAGTCGGAGTTTACGGGTAAAAGACTTAGCTTGATATATATTAGGGGTTAAAGTATGAAATTGCCGATTTGTACTGAAAAATAAAAATTCGTTTTTTTTTTAATTTAACATATTTATTTAATCAAAATAATTACCATTATTATCTATACATTGCTGCCATTTAATAGGAAGCTCATTTATGCCTTTGCGATAGAACTCTGGTGATCTAGATTCGACAAACTGTGTGAAAGCATTTTGCACTGCCTCCTGAGAAGAAAACTTTTTATCACGCAGAAAATTGTCCAAATCACGAAAAAAATGATAGTCCGTTGGAGCAAGGTCTGGCGAATACGCAGGGTGACGAATGGTTTCTAATTGCAGTTCCTGTAGAGTCTGCAGATCAGTCAAATCATGAGGCACCCATTTTTCATATTTTTTTCTTTTATTGATTTGACGCAAATGAGTCAATATTGTTGGTAAGGTAACGTTAAACCATGCCGCTAATTCCTGGGTAGTTTGGCTCGGATCGGCTTCCACCATCTCTTTCAAATCATTGTTATTCACCTGTGTGGGCGGTCTTCCACGTAGTTCGTTCTTCAAATCGAAGTTTCCATCACGAAAGCGTTTAAACCAAAATCGCAAAGTGCGTTCATTAGCAGTCCCCTCTCCAAACGCAACATTAATATTGCGAGCTGTTTCTGCCGTGTTAGTTCCGCGTCGGAACTCGTATTCAAAAATCACACGAATTTTCGAAGTATCCATCTTTATCGTCTAAGCTGAATAAAAAAAACAACTGAAAGTTGATAATCGAATGTTGCACATTTTTTAAAAGAAGAACTACATAGGTACCGCATGAAAAAAGTTTCACTCAAAAATCTCAAACCATGAAGGTTCTATGTCAATTCGAAGTACCTATTACAATAAAACGGCAATTTCATACTTTAACCCCTATTATATAGTAAGAAGCTAATTAGACTGACCTTAAAACACAGGACTAAGGAATTTGACCGCACGTTTTTTTTTATCGTAACTAAGTCGTACTGCGATTTAAAGCAACCTCACTTTACTATAGTACAGTACAATAAAAAGCTATTTTTATAGAATTATTTTGTTTTTTAGTCGCAAGATGGTTTTTTTAATATTTTGAGTTTGAATTGTTTGAATAATACAGCGTTTCGCTAGAGATTTTGGCCTAATATAGTGCTAAGATAAGCGGTAGGTACTTGTTTATTTTCTGATTACATTTTCATTACACAAAAATCTGTTTATAATTTTTTTCTACATAGTGATCCAATCTGGAATAATAACTAAATATCTAATGCATACGCATACAAAATGTGTGATGTGATTTTCGACACAAATTTATCTTTGATGAGGCTATCCAAATCACATGAACATATGTGTTATATGCTTTACAATTTTATGTAACGTTTTGTGTCACTTTTGTGTTAACGTTACATAATATTTTTATGTTATCTTTATGTCACAAAGTGGCAAAATCTACGGCCTTACCCAGATACGTTCATGACTTGCCTTCAGTGGTTCCCTTCACTTAAAGTAGGTAAAATGAAATATATTGCAGTGATATCATCATTATTAATAATATAGATATATAATACTTAGATGATTTTGATATCTCAAGTAGTATCATAATCATTAAAGCACGTGAAAATGTCTGGATTTTTGTTAGACAAGCACGCAAAAACAGTTTAGCGCATTTTGATGTAAAAACACAGTCAGATTAACACGTTCTGTATTAGGTATTTTTGCCTTGATAAATAAATAAGTTACAAAAAGGATAATGTTAAACTTCATCTTAAAATAACAATAAATGAATAATTAATGTTAAATTAAAACCGACACTTGATTTTGACTTCAGCAATAAAATGATAGGAATAAAATGGGTGTAAAATTTACATTAAAAATACGTGTATCACGTGTATCATTAAAATCACGGAAATTTTCTTATAAACAATTTTATTACAGATAGCTAATAAAATATCTGTTTGTAGGTTGCTTGAGGTGTTTTGATTACCAAGGATGAGTATACAAATGAAATGGAAGTAAAACTTATTAGCATTCGACCTAAACAAACAGGGGTGCAAAGAGTCAGTAATTCCATAATGAACGAAAGGCTATAAATTAAATACAGTTTGCCCAACTCCGTTAACTTTCTTAACCTCGTAGAGATAAGGTTCTAAGGATTACAGTCAAATTCGCTAATTTGATGGAAAAAAGTTTGTTAATTAAATTCGTTATCATAAGTCTTATCAAAAGATGGGCACAAGGTTAAATTGTACTATTATCTTTAAATTTTTATTAACCTTTTAAAATATTATTTTCTAAAGATAAATGTATAAAATTATAAATCCTTATCTCTATATACCTATATATAAAAATTACGTGTCACGGTGTTTGTGCGCGATGAACTCCTAAACTATTGAACCGATTTTGATAAAATTTCGTAACTATGTGTAATTTGGTCCAACTTAAAAGATAGGATATATAAAATGCACCCCGGGCGAAGCCGGGAGCGGGTTACTAGTGTATTTATATATTACAAACATATTTATGAACTGTGACCACAATACTGAATTTATGAAAATTAATTTTAAAACAAAATTCAATTAGCATTAATAAAAAAATCGAAATCGTTTCTGAAATAAAATTAAAATCTGGACGTTTCATAATAGCTCAATGGTTTCAAACAGGTTTATAAGTGCGAAAACCAAACATTATACTGATAATATAAAGTTTCAAACTGAATAAAAATAATTTTTAAGCCACAGTAACCTTTTCATGAATTAACTTTTTTAGCAACTTTTTACAAGAGTATGACGTAGATGTCTTGTGGACATTATGCAGGCATCTGATACCTCAATATGGTAAACAAACAACGATGCCAACTTGTGACTGATGACTGTCACCTTGAACCATAGTTTTATATACGAAATATGAAATATGAATCTTTACCAGCAATTTATTATGAAATGAAATTACTATGACGAATTTTTCAAAAGCAACATTGAAACGAAATCTTTCTGCTTTGTTTTAATAGGAACTTTATAAATCTATAAGTTAATTTTTTTTTAATAAAGCGTTATACGATTCCCGTTAACTTTGTAAATAAAGTTGTGTTACATAAGACATATTAAATAATTAATGCTCATTTTTTTCATTGGGTCCACAAAGACGAATTGAAAACAAGTTTTTAAGAAAGATAATGGCCAGGATGAGATACATGGCAACAATTTCACCCCAGATAACCCTTATGATATCTAGTGACAATCGCTGCGCTCAGTGTATAAGAAACATTATCACCTCTTAGTAAACAAATGATAAGATAAACTTTCCGTTCAACTAGTTAACCCTTTAACCGCTTGTTTTTGTAGAACTAAGGCGCGATTTCCCCATACTCTGTTAGTATTTGACATCGCTGTTAAATCATTTAACAGACGTTTTCAGTATGGGAGTGACTGCGCTAAATGACAACAGCGATGTTGAATAGGTACTAACAGAGTATGGGGAAATCGCGCCTAAATATAATAATAAAGTATTGTAAACTATATAATAGTAAAGTATCCTTTAAACCAGTTTAGTATTTTTTGCGTGAAAGAGTAACAAACAACCATACATTTATACTCACATGATTTCGCATTTATTGGTAATATAGTACTATCATCGAGTATTATAAATTGGTAATTACCAATATTATTTAATGGTATATTGGTAATAGCTCTACCAACCCGCCTTCAAATGGTTAAATTGAGAGAAATTTTGGCTATGACGCCTCTTCATAGCCAAATTAGCGGGAAGACTTAGTTCAGCGGCATACGCTGTCAGAAAAATTCGTCAATTAACCGATGTAGCTACTGCTAGGCTTGTATATTTTAGTTCCTTTCACAGTATTATGTCATATGGCATTCTACTGTGGGGTCAAGCCACAAACATTCAGACCATCTTTGTGTTACAGAAGAGGGCAATTCGATCTATATATAAATTGTGCAGTCGTGATTCCCTTAGAGAACTGTTTAAAGAAATTAACATTCTTACGCTGCCCTCTCAGTATATATTTGAAAATATAATGTATGTGCGTAGGAATGCATCTCTTTTCGTTAAAAATTGCGATATTCACAGCTTTAACACAAGAAATAAAAATAAAATAACACAATCACAATCTAGATTGAGCAAAATTAGAAACTCATTTGTGGGGAACTGTATACAATTCTATAATAAAATTCCAGACAATATTGTAAATTTGCCTGAACATAAATTTAAGATTTTGATAAAGAACACTCTGTGTACCAAAGGATACTATAAAGTACAAGACTATATTAATGATAAGCATGTCTGGTCGGTGGTTGCTCCAGCACAGCACAAGACTTAATAATAATGATGTATATACTTACTGTAAATACATGCTTGTAATAATAATTGTAATAATAATAATAATAATAAGCATCTTCCAAGGCGACAGTTTGAGTCCATTGTGGTTTAGCCTAGCTTTAAATCCTCTCAGTACTATACTGAGAAATTTAAAGCTAGGCTATAGACTGCGGAGAGGAGGTGAAGTCATTTCTCACCTTCTGTACATGGACGACCTTAAACTATTTGCACCAAAACCAAAGACCTGTTAGAGTTACTGAAAACAACTCAGTGTTTCAGTAACGCAATCAGGATGGATTTTGGTATAGATAAGTGCGCGGTCATGCATGTTCAGAAGGGGAAAGTTGTAAATTCTCCAAATTTACAACTTTCAAATGCAATGACTTTTAGATCCCTCTCCGAAGTTGAGACATACAAATACCTTGGTATGTCACAGTCGTTGGGTATTAGTGATAAGGAAGTAAAACAGACAATAAAGACACGTTTCTTTAATCGCCTGATAAAAGTTCTTAACAGTCTTTTATCAGGAGGTAACAAGGTACGCGCCTTTAATGGCTGGGTTATGCCCTTACTCACATACTCCTTTGGCATACTAAGGTGGACTCAAACTGAGCTCGATGGCTTAGATAGGAGGGTTCGTCGATTGCTCACAACGCATCGCATGCTACACCCACGCTCATCTGTTATGAGACTGTACATCCCACGGAAATTAGGGGGTCGCGGTTTTTTAAGCACCAAGAACCTTCATAACCGTGAGGTGTACAGTCTTAGGGAATATTTCCTAAACAACGAGAGTGGGATACAACGCCACGTTGTAGCAATCGACAAAAACTTCACGCCACTATCTCTGGCAAACGAGAACTGGCGTAGGCTAGTAGTTTTGAGCACTGAAGATCGTAAGAGTATATGGAAGAGCAAGGAGCTGCATGGGCGATTCTACAAGGCCCTGACGGGACCTGATGTAGACTCGCTCGTGTCGGTGAACTGGCTACGTTTCGGTGACCTGTTTGGGGAAACCGAAGGTTTTGTCTGTGCAATTGCGGACGAAGTTATCAAGACGAACAACTACCGGAAATATATCCTGAAGGACGGTACGGTCGACATATGTCGGGCATGCCGCCGTCCTGGAGAAACACTCAGGCATATTATTTCCGGTTGTGGTCATCTTGCTAACGGCGAGTATTTGCATAGACACAACCAGGATCATTCATCAGCAACTTGCCCTTCGATACGGTCTTATCGAGTCTGAGGTGCCGTACTACAAGTACGTACCTATGCCCGTTCTCGAAAATGGTCATGCTACGCTCTACTGGGACCGCTCGATAATCACAGACAGGACTATTGTCGCCAATAAGCCTGACATCGTGGTTATTGACCGATCCCAGCGGCGGACGATGCTTGTCGACATTGCTGTTCCGCATGACGAAAACCTCGTGAAAGCCGAGAAGGACAAGCTGTCCAAATACCTAGACTTGGCTCACGAGGTGACCGCCATGTGGGATGTCGATTCGACAATCATCGTACCGATAGTCGTTTCGGCGAACGGTCTTATTGCGAAGAGCCTCGACCAACACCTCAAGAGGCTCTCGCTAGATGGCTGGATCAAGGGACAAATTCAGAAGGCGGTACTCCTTGACACGGCACGTATTGTCAGGAGGTTCCTCAGTCTGCAGCCCTAACCACCGGTAGCTTGGGCCTTGCCCCGCTACCAGCGGCTACCTAGTTTTAAGTTTTTTATAATATTTATTGTTTTTATATATATATTGTAAAAAACCTAGAATTAAGAAAAATAAATGAATAAATGTGTATAATAATAATAAATTATAAATTTTTTATAATATATATTGTTTTTTTTTAATATTTATATTGTAAAAAATTTAATGTTAAGAAAAAAGATGAATAAAGAGAATAATAATAATATTATTATTATATTATATTATATTATATTATATTATATTATATTATATTATATTATATTATATTATATTATATTATATTATATTATATTATATTATATTATATTATATTATATTATATTATATTATATTATATTATATTATATTATATTATATTATACCAATACCTTAAGAGGCTCTCACTAGATGGCTGGGTCAAGGGACAGATACAGAAGGCGGTACTTCTTGACACGGCACGAATTGTCAGGAGGTTCCTCACTCTGCAGCCCTAACCACCGGTAGCTTGGGCCTTGCCCTGCTACCCGCGGAGTTCTAGTTTTAGGTTTTTTACGATATTTATTGTTTTTTAATATTTATATTGTAAAAAATTTAGAATTAAGAGATGAAAATAAATATGTAAATAATAATAATAAATAATTGTAATAATAATGTATATACATGCTTGTAAGCAAAATTAAAAAAAAAACGTGTTGTTAGGACGTGTTGTTGGGAGTTTCTTTGCAGCTTCTTCTTCCAGCACTAACATATTCCGAAGCTTGCATGTAGTTTCAGACATTCAAAAAGAGAAATTTTATGTTCCAATTTTGAAATAAAATATTTTGAAATTTGAATTTCTTCCTGAACGTCTGCGATTTTTTTATCACATATTTTGAGACAAGAAAAAAATTAAAATTTTATAATTGGTTATTCTCATTTAGTTTTATTTTATTTAGAGATACCAATATCACAAAAACTAAGAACGGATGCTTAGATTTTTTTTTATTTCAAATCCAATTTAAAAGAATAAAAAAACTAAACTTTTCAGTCCGCCAATCAGGGTAAAGAATTTTAGACATATAAATCACGAACGTGATTGTAAAAGTAAGTAACAATATCAAATATTTACCAGGGACACTGTGAAGTGGGAAATTATCAGAGCACACAAACGAAGATTGCCGACGCATGTGCGAAAGTTCGCAAGGGAACTTGTTTGTCGTTCCCGAAACGGGTGTATACAAGCACCCGTGAAAGGAAAAGCTAAGTTTGCGAAACGTAACGATCTCGGCAGAAGAAAATAAGGCACATGTTACGACAATAATAAGTTTTGAGTTGTTTTCGGTAAACAAAATTTTCGAGTCTTTATTAGATTCAATAAAAAAATATCATATCCCTTTTCCTTATATCTTATCTATATGATCATACCTTATCTTATACCTTATATCTTACCTGAGTGATGCCGATGGCGACATTAACATATACAGGGCGTCCCACGACTATGCCACATGGAGGGAAAGTACCTTGGATATTGTAGATGGAACATTTTACTGAAAGAAGACATTATTTTAATTTAAAAAACAATTTAAACTGCATTCATAGATTTTTAAATAATTACATGGTTGAACTGGGAATCGAACTCGCTACATGAGAAAAAAAATTACCCTGTAATTTTATCATACCGATCGAAAGGCTTCATCATAAGGATTATTTTTTGCTAAATAACATAGTGTCAGAAATAAAAGGAAGACCATGAATTTTAACGTTTTTAATACAAAATTAATCATTTTATCAAATGCTCAAAATGAGTCCCATACTGTTGAATACAAAGTCGCACTCTTTTGATTATTTCACTCCCTGTCGATTTTTTGATCTTGTTGTGGTGGATATTTAGAATAATACGTCTAAGTTCTGTTTGTAGCTCGTTTTTACGCGTATAATTTACGCGTCAGGATACAGCCATACAGCTCGATTTGTTGCATACAACCAGGTACCTACTAATTACATTTTATCATGCACTTAAATTATAATAGGGAAATGATGCGTACTTCTCAAGTGGGTACATTTATTAGTAATAGTAATAGGTACTTATGATAATGCCGTTGTATGTCCTTACGGCAGTGTCAGCTTTTAATTTTTCTGAACAAAATTTCACATCAAATGTTAAAATTCATGGTCTTCCTTTTATTTCTGACACTATGTTATTTAGCAAAAAATAATCTTTATGATGAAGCCTTTCGATCGGTATGATAAAGCTACAGGGTAATTTGTTTTCTCGTGTAGCTGGTTCGATTCCCGGTTCAACCATGTAATTATTTAAAAATCTATGAATGCAGTTTAAATTGTTTTTTAAATTAAAATAAAGTCTTCTTTCAGTAAAATGTTCCATCTACAATATTCAAGGTACTTTCCCTCCATGTGGCATAGTCGTGGGACGCCCTGTATATGTTTTTTCCATATAATAAAATAAAGGCTAGCAGGTAGAGTGATTATTATTTTTGATAGATTCTTGAGGGCACTAATCATTATCATCATCTCAGCCGTAGGACGTCGTCCACTGCGGGACATAAGCCTCTCCCATAATTATCCAATAGGACCGCTCAGAGGCAGCCTGGATCCACCGTCGGCCCGCGGCCCTTATCAAGTCGTCTGTCCACTTCGTACTATGTGTCCTGCCCACTGAATAGACGGCCATTTCATCTTACAAATCCACCGGCTTTTTAAATGTCGGTAACTTTCGTTCGTCTACTTCATAGGATCTTCTAATTTGCACTTCATAAGTACCTACGTCGAGTTTACCGTATTTTTAAATAAGCATTATAAACATGAAGGCATTAACGCAAGTCAATAGCAGTTAAATTAAAAGATAATAAAAAGAGGCGCCCATAAACACCTTCTAAAGAATATAAATTTAAATTACAAAAGCTATTAAAGCCTCTTTACTGTATTCAAAACAGTTTTTTTAAGTGAAACGATTTTCCCTTTGAATTAAAAGAAGTTTAAAAACTTTACTCTTTTTTTAAGCCTCTATACATATCGTTCACCGAGGAATGTATAATAATATAAATTTTATTTATACCTTCTTATAATATATCATGTTTTATCCATACTAATATTATAAATGCAAAAGTAACTGTCTGTCTGTCTGCTACCTTTTCACGCCTTAACTACTCAACCGAGGGTACCTTTCATCCAAAAAAAAGAGAACAGTCGTCTAACAATATCATGGATCTAAATGCGAACGTTTGTTAGGGTTATGTATGGATGCAAAAGCAAGTTAAAGGATTTCACTAACCTTTAATATAGATTTATACATCAGAATTGCACATATACCATAACTTGTAAAGATATGATTATAAGCTAGTACGAACAAATACAACAATTTTGGTATGAGTACATATTATGCAATATTATATCATAAACAGAAAAAAAACAGTCATTAACATCATCCAAAGTTCAATCATGAAAAGTAAAAACAAAAACAAGTAAGTAAACAGTCATGTATTTTTCATTACTTTAAGTATACATATTGGCCAATATCCATTCTGCTGGAAATTAGATACTTGAAATTTCCGATCCCAACGTGTTTTGATACTGTCAAGGTTCCAAACTAATTCGTATGATAACTTCAACCTTGAACTTACAGGAATATGTATAAGGTTCGAAATTGCTTGGGCGGAATAGGAAACAATAAAGGCAAGATTTATGAGTACGCATTGACGGAGAAAGTTCACGTAGTTTTGGAATTTAATATAAGTATAAACTAACTCTGCTTATCCTTTATCGTGTAATTGTTTCTAAGGTGCTTATAAAAATACGTTTGATATAATAAAATATTCCATTTTAATATAGAAACAACAGTAAATAATACTGGAAAACATATCATCTGATTTGACCCAATAATATGAAACTGTCATTGTCGTATGATGTGGTCGATTCTGCCTTTACAACTAATAAAAGACAAACAGACAGATTCTATTGAATGTGAATAAATCCTTAGTAAATAATATAGGCGCTAAAGCGTATTGATTTGTCTCTGCGGGCGAACGTGGGAAAATGTTAAAGGCAAACATGAACTTTAAATTATTAAATTCTCATTGAATTTTTGAGTTTTGTGCGTAATATTATACTTTTGGCTAAAAATGTCTTCGCTAACGCAAAGTTGGGTTAGATCTTTATCTATACTTTTAAAATTGTTGGCCCTGACATCAATGCACAGGCAAAACTACTAAGTCTAGAAAGCTGAAATTTTGAACATAATTATGTGTATTTTATTACGCAAGCAGCCGCTAAGAAAGGATTTTTGAAAATTTCAACTATATTTCAAGTCGGGAGCGGGTCTCTAATTGTCTGTTCATAAATAAAAATAAATCGCTTATGCCCGGTTTCTGAAGTTCCCAGTTAAACTCTCACTTACTATTGATTCGATAAAGTTAAACGTAAGATAAACGTCGGATAACTGTCACTGGGTTTCTGAATACACAATGTGCCGTTCAATAACTATGAAAACGACAGCCAGTTCCTCTACTTGCCACTAGATGGGTCTCGTCAACAAAACAAGTCTTAAATTGATTAGTAGTAGTAGTAGTTACAGTAATAGTAAATAATATTCCGAGATAAATAAGTGACCAAAAACTATTTTTTATTATAAATTACTATAATTGTTTATTTATCATGAATGAAATCGCTGTCAAGGAAGTGTCAAATGCGCTAGCATCTTGTAAGCGTCAAATAAAGTTATGGAACCAATAAACGGCACGAAACGGCACGAACCCCACTTAACATAAACGGGGTTTATCTTACATTGGGCTACTCGGAAACGCATTTTCAAAAGTTATCGAACCAATAGTGCTAGCGAATAGATAAACTACCAACAAAAGTACCCCAGAAACTGGGCATTAGAGCGTTGCTAAACGCAAAACACGAGTTCTTTACAGCAAGTAGGGAAAATATACAGCAATATACAGCTATATACTTGAAGAAAAGGAAAAAAATACTTAGGTACATAATATTCAATAGATGCGACTCGGGTGTTAATTAAAGAAAAACTAATTAACTTAGTAGAAATAAAAGTGTTGATGGGATTAGCCTCGACCTAGAAATTTTAGCTGTTAAAACCCTAAGTGGAGGGTGCCAGACTTTTATAGTCTTTACGGCACAATTTACGAGCGGCTTCCTTGCACTTATAACATTGAGGACGAGAAATTTCAACGATAGACAGATGAGGTTTACGTGAAAGTAGACATTTTAAACGTAACTTTAATGCTATATTATATATGGTGTGTTTGTGCTTATACTAGTAATTTATAATTATTACTGATAGATGAATATCAATATTGAATAGATGAATAATTAACTAAAAAAAACTAAGTTTTGCTAAAATTAAAAGTTGAAATAAAAAATCTATTCTTAAATTAGCGGCATTGAAATTTGTTTGAAATATCTTTTTGGAAATTTTTTGAAGAGGATACAAAGATTTTTTAAATGTATGCATAACATTTTAAAAATTAAAGAATGGAAACAGTGTGACACAGTTAATACTGGAAAGATGGATTGGATTACTTTGATTAAATACTATAGTCTCTCAACATAACAGACCTTTTGTACGAAAGAAACTGGTCTTCTTACAGAAAATTAGTAAATGTTTTATGAACAATTCAGAAATATTTAATGAAAAACAAAGAAAATCCATTAAAAATGAACAATATCCATCCCATAAAAGCACTTCTAGCTTGCGATTTGAACGAATCGAGAGCAAAAGTTATAACGCAATGAAATGGCATCGTAAAATTCTAATGAAATACCGCTGCCGTTCGTTGTCGGCATTGAGGACGTGGTTACTTTTTAAATACATCCGTATCATTTTGATATTTAAAAAAAAAATATTTCAAAAAGATCTACGACAGAGTAATCAACAATATAAAACTACTCTCTTCTCTTCATTAATAAAATTTATTAACTTATGCATATTATTAACGCTCCATTGTAATTAATTATTATAAAAGGATGAGCCATCAATAAATACCTATAAGAAAAAAAAGTTCATTAAAGTACTATGACATGTATAAGACTAAAAATTCTGAAATATTGTTGGTCTCGTAAATAATTAAATAAAATAAAGTTCTTCGTATTTCTAAAACAATTGTTTTTCAATTTTAGTTTCTCAATTAAAATACATTTGTAGCTTTATCATATTATTAAAAATCATTTATTTTTTTCATTGAAGATCTAAATTAACCACAGATTTAATAGATTTTATGTTAGATAGTCATCAAACGGTGGAGTGGGTATCGGAAAATTCTTAATCACGGATGATCGCACTTCATTCTCAAGTAAGCGAACTTATCGAATACCATCAAGATTACTTAGCAGAAAAGCAAAATTGGCTTCAATTTACATAGTTTCGCTTAGATCTTGTTAAACATTGTAAATATGTAAATTGTATAATAATAATTGGTTTTCATAATTGAGAATCGATAAAAATGTTACTTCAACAACGCATACTTAAGGTGTATAACGCCGATTTGGCCTTGAATTATTAGGCTGATATCCCCGCGCCACCCTCTACAAGAGATCGACCGCACAGAGATGGCAAAGACGACAAAGGCACGACATAGTCGACTGAGCCTACTTTACTGCAAATACATACTACAAATTTATAATTATTTACAATGTAGAGGGATAATTCAGTAACAATGAAGCGTGTTTTGTTATTTAGGTAGTAAATTATGTTACCTAGTTAAAATTTTTACCCGTCTGCGCCACAACGAGGGTTATGTTTTTAGAGTGTATAGCGGCGCGCTCCCGGCTTGGCCCGGGGTGTATTTTTTCTAAAATAAACGTAGCCTAAGTTACTCCTTATTACATCAGCTACCTGCCAATAAAAGTCCCGTCAAAATCGGTCCAGCCATTTCAGAGATTAACCGGAACAAACAAATAGACAGACAGACAAATATTGTAAAAAATGTTATTTTGGATGTTATTTTGGATTTTTTCTAAAATAAACGTAGCCTAAGTTACTCCTTATTAAATCAGCTACCTGCCAATAAAAGTCCCGTCAAAATCGGTTCAGCCATTTCAGAGATTAGCCGGAACAAACAGACACCCAGACAGACAAAAATTTGGTTTGGTTATGTGGTTGGTTTATTTTGGTGTATGTACTCATATATGGTGTATGTACGTATATATATTCATATGCATGTAGTAAAAAACGGTTATTTCAATATTACAAACAGACACTCCAATTTTATTTATATGTATAGATGTATGTATATTTCTTTATACGAATATAAAATATATGGTAAAAGAGCCAAACAAAAGTTTTTATCAAAACTAACAAATTTTTTAATTTTCAGTAAAAACAATTGAGTTTTTGCACCAACCGTGCAAACTTCGCGTGTTACGTTTTGTTTGGGTAACGCTAATGCCGGCGGTAATAATTTTTTTTTTAATTTTGATATTTTTTTTCAAATTCACCAAGTGAGTGAAGTGACAATAAATTGAGACAAAAAGTGTTTTTTTTTTCATTTTGATTTTTAGAGCGAGAATCTTGCTTCTCCAATTTTTTCAAAAAATCTATCGAGTGGGACAAAAAAGCGGCTGAGTGGATTAAATTGAAACTCTGTGGGGCTTTTTAGGGTATATTGAACTGTAAAAGGCACACTTAACATTTATTATTTTCTCCATATTTTTGATTCAGCGCTTGATTTTCCTAAAAGCTATCAAAAGCCCTTTTTTATAATTTTTAAAATTCATGTCAATAGAATTAAAAAAAAACAAATCCTTGTAGAAAATTTATTCACGTTTTCATTTTGTTTTCGTTTTGTCTTGTCTTTTGCCATGTCTAATTGTTTTGGTTTGGTTTTGGTCTTATTATTATTAATCGTGTAATTTTAAAGGAGGGGGGGGGAGTAAGGGGGAGCGGAGGGGGGCTGGGAGGATGGTGTTGATAGATTACCCTCATCCTTTCAAATGATACCTAACATGGGGGGTCTATTTGTAACCGTTGACCATGGTTACGTCAAATTTTTTATCTCGTCGAGACGTCTCCGATGAACCCAAACACGACCCGGCTGTGACGCGCCGTTTCCGAGTTACGGTCGGGGGGGTCCGAGGGGGGGTCAAATTTTTTATCTCGTCGAGACGTTCCCGATGAGCCCAAACACGACACGGTAGACCGGATGACACTTTCCTTGGTGACTACCGATCACCCTCTATGACCTTCCGCAAACGCCACCCTTCTATCCCTCATAGTTTCCGAGAACCGCTCACCAACTTTTTACCAGAACGGTGTACCGAGGATATCGGATTTTTCTGGAGGTCACGGGGGCGTCCCCTACGCGACCAACTACAATAGGGAAACCCCCCACCGCTCCTTCTAGGAGAACAATTCGATGAGTCACTAGATACGTGAGTGGGAATCTGGCTTTATAGTGGCTTTATTATTTATTTATTAGGCTTATTAATTTATATGTATTAATTAATAATTAATAATTAATCATTATTAATATTAATTAATTTAATTAATTAATTAAATTAATTAATTAAAATTCATGCAAACTTTCCTTCCTCGTTTGGTTTATTTTTGATATATTACGCTTTTGCCTCCTTTGCTTACTTCCTATCTTTATTAAATTTAGATAACAAGTATATATACAGATGAATTATTAATTGAATATTCAAATTGAATATTTCAGATTATTAATAAATTGAATATTATATTACAACATAATTTGTATTTAGTTCTTTAAAGATTTAATTAAAAAGACAAAAAAGAAAACCTATTAAAGTATTATATACACTATCATGCACTGTCTGTTCTGCCACTAAAATGTTTATTCTTTGTTTATTACGTAAAAATTAATAATTTGATGAAGCGCAACGCGGCACAGGTCCGTCTAGCATCACGACTCGCCCCGCACTGATTTTATGGACGAGAACGGGCTAGCGCTGAGTAAGTGGGGAAATATTTTTGATAAAAACATTATATAAAATTCAATTTTACGAATTTTCAAAAAGCGCTTTCAACAAATCATGCTACATTGTTATCTTCATAAGTGTACAAAATTTCATAATCTTTTGATAAATATTGTAGAAGTGAGATTGTTATAACTGAAAATAAAAGGGGTGAGTTTAGAATTTTTTTCCTAAATCAATTAAAATAAAATAAAAATTTTAATCCCAACAAATCATTCCTCATATCTTGTAGATAAACATATATTTTTTTCGCTGAAGAAAAGGCGTATATATAATGAATAAAACTGTTACAAAATGTTGCAAAAATTTAATTTTTTGGAAGGATAAGCCTTAATGTAACCATAAATGCTAGGTAACACATTAGTTACTTCGACTGCTTTTGTTCCTTATTTATAACTTAATTTAAACTTTGCTTTATTTTCAAACCTACTTTTAAAGAAAGATGAACGAAGTAACGAAGATCAACTTTCATTGTTTCAAATTATTTCTGACTTTTATTATCTGGGGAGCGACGAAACTTTTAACTTTAAACATTCATCAATGTGATTTGGTGATGTGTAGGTACTTTCATTTTCACATTTATTAAACTGTGACCCTATAATAAATGTTGAAGAAGCTCGCCAAAGAACACCATTAAATTCCATTACAAACAATGTTATTAGTTTATTACATGATCTAAATTTTAGAGAGCTATATAACCCTAAAATTAATGGTACTTTGCAGTAGAGGTTATTTTATAATGAAAGTTTTGCGGCCCGAATACGCAAATTAATAACACGTCATCCATACTAAATAGTTAAATGTGATTGTCTGGTTCAAGAAGCTCTCTAAAATAGTAGTCAAATTTTCTGCCGAAAAATTGTTAAAAAGAAAAGTCAACAGGAAACTGAGCCTTATAAAATATTTATCAAATGACGAATAGTATATACATATTCCTAAAAATCTTGTTTTTTGAAATTATGCGGAAATCGTGTATGATAGATTTCGGCTCATTATAAGAGAAAATCTTCACATAAATAATAAAAAATATGTCTACATGGTGCATTATCGTAAATGCTGCTAACATCTTGTTAAATTTAACGTGATGTAGGTTACAAAACTAAGCTGTGGTTAAAAATGCACAAACTTAAAGAAATTCAAGGGCTCACGCGCTGACAGTTCACAATAACTACATAAGAAATTTTAGTTACATAAGATCATAATGAGAAATGTCTTCCACTTGTTCGTAACATGGTTAAATAAAATTATGTTGAGATGGTTAGAATAGGCAGTTGATTATAAACATTATAGAAGAAAGTGACGTGTAATTAAATTTCTTCCTGGAAACAAATTTAAATAGGTTTCTATTAAACCTCTTACACGCACAAAATAGAACTTATTGAACAGGTACGATGCAAACATTCATTGGAGGGAGATGCCAAGCAATGTACGGCAGCTATGTATTTAGTTAGAGGGCATAGCGCCACCCATGGCATGTAGCAGCACATTTCAATTCAATACATAATGTAGATCATAACATCTGTAGACTCACATGTTTTACGTGTGACAATTATTTTTGTTTACAATGTCTAAATAATATCAAGATCAAGATTATTATAGGCTGCGAAAATCGTCGACGCAATTTCTGTAATTTTAAGGACGACAGAAGACGTCAAATTTCATTACGATTAAATTTTTTACAAACAAAATAATAAGGTAAGCAGGAGTTATTTTATTCATTTCAAAACAAGGCAAAATAAATAACAACGGTTACTGTGCTTACAAAACCAAAGATAAAAGACAAAATACGCAAGAGATCAAAAACGCAAACAGTTTATGTTTTATCTTATAATATGAATTCACCATATAAAGATAGCACGTCGATCTTTATTAACCTACAGTGAAAACTGGTTATAGCAACTTTCAAGAGACCATTAGTCAAATTTTTGACCCTTAAAAGTCAAAAATTTGTCGTAATGACAAAGGCTAGTCGTTATATTAACCTTTTTTATTTTAATGAACAATAGACACATCTTATTATGCAGGTATTACGTATATGGACTGGTTTACAAATTAAATGACAAAAACCAAATAAGACGAATTCAGAATAAATTTAACAATAGTGTTTGATTTTAGTGTAAAAGTATGAACATTGGTCATTACAGTCAAAGAATTTCGATGGCAGTTCGCTGGTTAGGTTACTTTTATCGAATGTTGTTATTTAATAAGCGATCGCTTAATATAGGAATTTATATAGGACTAGCCATTTAGCCGCTGTATCCGATTTGTCGCTATATCCGGTTTCTATTGTATCCAAACTGTATTTCATTATTTTGTAAACTGAAAGTGAATTACACAACATAGGTACCCTAAAGATTATTAATATCCAAAAAGTCTTGATCTCAAATATTTTTAACTACAATGCGATATCACTATTAAACCGTCTTAATATCGATTAACCCCCGCAGAGATCAAAGTGCTACAATATAAGAAACCACAAAGTTCGATCAAAGGATTTCGTTCCTTTTATTATCCGGCTCACGATCCTTGATAGAGTCTGCAATTTTGCATTTCCTTTCAGTCTGAGGATATTGTTTCTCGAGGAAAACGCCGCTCAAAAATTACTTAATGAACAAATTTTACACATGCATGTTTCTAGAAAAAATAATAATAATAATGAAAAACTTCTTATATTTTACTGATGTTTAATAAAAGACTACATACTAGGCGCGAAGCGAGTGTGTCATTTTCTTTTTCATCTGTGCAAGGATATGACTTCGAATTCAAAATACGTTCCTTGCTAGCAATGTGTGACATTGTGCCTCCTCTACGTGAGACGAAATTAAATTTGTCCAGATATAAGTCAGAATCAACTCGTCAATGATCTTTTGACAAATGATAACCTTCATATAAGTTAATATCTATGACGTAAATTGTATGTGCATATTAAATAGCGTAGTAGGATCTTAACTGAGCACACGAGCACACTAACTGAATAAAGAGACATGCTAATTAAGTTATAAGAAATTACCATCGGAACGCTGTTGAGCCCTTAATTGGCAGAATTAACTTAATGAAAATTACAAATTTCTTAAGTATAACTTCATTCTTCTTATAACGATTCCCTAAATTGTTACACATTTTCCATCAGCATGATCACATAATTTAGAGGTAATTGAATGTATTTATCAAACGACGGTATTACGTGTGTATAGAAATTTGCAAATAAAAAATGTACTATATTTACATTTTTTCTAACCAACAGCAGTAGACCAAATTATTTAAATCAAATGAAGTCAATAAATTAAAACTGAATTTCGTTACTTACCTTATATATGCTTCGTGTCTTTACAATAATTTAATATTACATTGTTTATCAAGAACACAACCTTTAGAAAAAAAAAAATACATAAAAATACATCTGTAAGAAAAATACTTTTTAACATTATACATCATAAAATAAGTTTGTCTTTCTTCACTTATTCATTCTACACCTACCTGATTACGTAGTTGACGCAAACCACGCTGATCGGTTTCTGTTGCTTATCTGTGATGACAGTGGCCTGGGTTTGTACCCAAGCGTAACCGCCAGTCTTCCCGAGGAAACGATATTGACCAGTTTCGCATTGTCCTTTGGAGAACACTGTAACAAAGTAGATGAAATTAAAACATTTGCAAATCAAGACAGAGCTACTGCCAGTGTGATGGTCACACACAAATTGAAAGAGTCCGATAGTCGAAGGTGCTAACCCTTTGCTTTAAAGGTTCCTAGCAGGTTAAGAGTCGACTTACAGCAAGTGCAGCGAACTTCCCAAGTTGCTATGAAAGAAAGCACTAGGTTTCTTTTGTGAAATTTAAGTACAAAGTACAACCCTACACGTAATACAACACGCTTAACTTTGGGCCACAAGGTTGACGTAACTGTGGCGATAACGTATTTATTAAACCTGTATTTGAAAATGTCCTAACCCAGAAATTTATTTGCAGTGGAAATTTAGCAACCCGTCTGTTATACCCACTGCTGTTGTGTTTCGATAAATAAGTAAGAGATGACAGAACCAATTTTCCTATCCCTTCCTAATCCTTTATCTTTTTCTTTATCTTTTATCTTTTCCACGTCCCGTTATCTCTACCTAAATTATGTATTATACCATAGATTACCCACAACTTACATGCACGCACGCATGCACGCACGTACACAAATAATGTCTCATACCCTACCCCTCCCCCATTGTTTAGATTTAAGATAATTAGTAATTAACTTAGGTAATATAATTTTAAGTCCTACACAATGAAACCCTGTAATTGGCAATGTAAGTATAAGTAATACTGTGTCTATTGTATGTTATTTTGTTTTGCTGTAGGGTTTATGTTCAAAACAAAATAAATAAATAAATTCCTACTAAGATCGGCCGCACACTTGCACCACCTGGGGTTGCTTGTGTTAATCGCCTACGATAGCAACGTACCATCCAGTTGATCATTAGCCCGCCTGTCCAACCTTTAAATAAAAAGAAAAATGACTGCATCTTTTTTAAATAACCCGATAGGGAAATAAATGTCTGCTTAATTATTATTTCCATCATAAACATGACGCACCAGTATAGAACCGATTTCATGACGAGGAACTTCCGAAAATCTCAACTCTCGTTACAGAATTTTCTCAATTTCACACACAGTGAACAATGAAAGCGAAAAACGACAGCTGTGCGAATAAAATGCGGAATACTAAAACGGGACTGTCGGCTTTGTACAAATATGGTCGCATCCCAAATCAGAATAACAGCTCACACAAGTGATTAGGAATATTAATTGTAAATTAAAACGCGTTCGTTACACGTGGTATTTTCGGAAAAGACTTCTATGATTTACACTGTGAAACCAGAGCGTCTGAATAGTTTAGATTTATATAAAACTGTTACGGAGATTAACGAAACGATTCATTTAAAAAGAAGATATTTAAAGAAAGAAAAGGGGAAAAGTGGGGTGATTTGATACCAAAAGAACTAAAGTAAACGGTGTCATCTAATTAAGTTAATATAGTCATAAAGACTTCCTAGATAAACATATAAAATTCTGAATTCTGTAATATAGAAAAAATTTGATTTGAAGCTAAATCCAAATAATTAAAATAAATATTTATTGATAAAATAGAGGTAAATAAGAAGTCGTCAATATTTGTATCTACATAATTTAATATTTGTTTTGTGTTCCAATGGCGGTTTTGTTATGAAAATTAAAAATTGACATTCTTGTAAAAAACCTTATACTTAAAGGTAAAATTGATGGATGGAATTTCATAAGACACATCACCAGAAATCTGACACAAACGACCCGTCTCATGGCATAAGTGATGCTCTACGATCTTATGAAAGGATCGTTCGACAAAAAACCGGTCCTTGAATGACCGATGTCAGAATTTCTTGACATGGAAATAACTTGTCATTTCTCTTCGACATTTCTATATCACAATATCCTAGGGCAGTAACCTTATGTTTACTTATGCATGTGTCTATATATATAATATATGATTGACAATATTATTGCATAATGATAATGTAGGTATCCTTCTATAATTTTAGGAACAAAGTAAAAGCTCTTGAAATAGATTTAAAAAACCCATGGTCAAATGTGGCTAAGAAAACATTTGTTTTAATACCTTTATTAATGTACAATAATTCTTTCTCCTCCACACTCCTTCCTGTTGGAAAGAACTTCCTTAATAAATAAAAATGCGAGCAAACCTTGCCGAGAGTAAAATAAATTAGGCCTGTATTTACCGGCAAATCCCAAAAGTCGACAGTTCAAATAGCTGAAGAAATAGAGTAGGGAATTCTTTATCAGGAGGCGCAAGGTTTGCAAAACGGGATCAGTGTAAGGATTCATCCGGCGTTTGTCTGACAAGACTTCAGTAATATCGTATTTCTTGGGAGTTTATTTGGGACGCCACATTTCAGAAACTGTGCTGCTGGGAGATTGTATTTAGTTTGGAGATTACTTTAAATATTTAAGATATTTCTACTTACGAACAGATTTCAGATTTGTACGACTTTTTAATTTAAACAAATCTACGAGTATGTAATTTTTATTTTAATGTAGTGTTATTACTTTTGGAGTGATGGATTCGGTATTATTTCCCTTAACTTGTTGCTTGAATTTATTTCCCTTAAGGGTATGGCATACGCAAAATTGGGAAAAATGACAAATTTTCGATGACGATTTTTCAATAGTTATACATGTACACTCGAGAGCAATGAATCCGGGTCACTTAAAAAAACCTATAAATCTTGGAAACTAAGAATGCTAGCTTAATAAAATAAACGGTGTTTAATAGACAATATAATACCCCTTAAATGAAAGTAATAAAATTTATAAGTCACTACATTTTATTTATTAAAAATTACACAAAGAAAAAAAACTGCTGATCTCGCCTTAAAACAAAAATAGGAAATATGCCATTTTTTGTAAAACAATATGATTTTCTTGAATTTTAATACTTTGTATTGCCTCCTCGTGCTTCCATTACTGCGTTTACGCGGTTTGGCATGCTGTACACCAAGTTTCTTATACGATTTTGGCAAATATTCTCCCATTCCTCTGTGAGAGCAATTTTGAGCCCACGAAGCGTGATTGGGGGAGGGTTTCGTTGTTTTACGCATCTCCCTAGCTCGTCCCATGCATGCTCGATCGGGTTGATATCCGGGCTGCGTGCTGGCCACTCCATACGAGTAATGTTCATCTCTAGTAGGTAGTCACAATTAAACCTGTATGAGGTCAGGCATTGTCATGCATAAAAATAGCATCCTCACCCAAATTGACCATAAATGGCCCAACGTGTTCATTTAGGATTTCTTCCACATACCTTACGCTAGTTAAATAGCCGTTTTCTATGAACACCAGTTCTGTGCGACTCTCAGATGAAATTCCGGCCCACACAAGTACAGACTCACCACCGTAGGCTACTTTTTCTTCTATGCATGCTTGCTTGAATCTTTCCCCTGGTCTTCTATACACACTGTGTTTTCCATCGTGCTTGTAGAGCATAAATTTTGATTCGTCGGAGAACATAACTTTCGACCAATCTTCAATAGTCCAATTTAAATGGTTCTGGGCATATCTTAGTCTTGAAATACGATCACCACGCTTCAGTTTAGGACCATTTGCAGGTCTAAGTGGTTTCAAGTTAGCTTCAGCAAGTCGTCGTCTTATTGTCTTATTGTCCATGCGCTTGGGTTACTTCCTCCGAGGCGTCGAAACTGATTTGTAAGTTCAGTTCCTGTGAGAAAGCGATTACGAAGCATGGTGTTCACCAAGTATCGATCTTCTCGTGCTGTGGTACACCTAGTTCTGCCTGTTCCTGGTCTACGTAGGTTAGAGCCAGTTTCCTCGTAACGTCGGAGAACTCTTTGTACTGTTGACAGCGACACACCGACAGTCCTGGCTGTATCGCGCTGACTCCGGCCGGTTTCCAGCATTGTGAGGATTCTGGTGCATTCTTCAGTTGTAAGCGACATGATTACAGGTTGTAAAATAAATATTGAACACTATCAATATGGTTTATATACCCACTTAAATGACAGATTGGAAACAAAAGCAAAATCAAATGCAGTAATTTCGTAGTTCCATCTTCGAAAGTCTCCCTTTTTCAAATTTGATTTTTTTATGACATAACCTTGCAGTAACTGAGAAGTTTTAATACCTTAATTTAAGGAGTATTTAATTGTGTACTAAACACAATTTTTTCATTAAGCTAGCATTCTTAGTTTCCGAGATTTATAGGTTTTTTTAAGTGACCCGGATTCATTGCTCTCGAGTGTATTTGCTTCAAAAAAATATATATTGTAGGTCAAACTTTCATCTTGTCATTTTCTAAATATCAAAATAATTGGGCTTTTAGATATTTAAAAAAAAATGTTTTTGTAACCCTCCTTTATTCAGTCTTCAATCGTTCTTTCTAGGGCAATTATCACGCGATTGACTCCATTCTTTTTTTATTAAATAGGTATTAATGATTTCAAGTCAATTTGTAAAAATCAGATTTTTAAGTATAAAGGAACTACCATAAAACTCAAATATAATGATTTCATCGAGCATATTGTGCGCGATGGGGCGTGTCAGTCAGTCTGCGCTCAGCAGTTGTACCGGTCGAACGTGGACTCTGTGTTTATTTGTTTTTTGCAATAAACATCGTTAAAAACAACTATTAAACATCTATTAAAGAGAGAAGAGGGCTTAGTTTACATTTGTCTATATTTTGGGAATCAAGTATTTGTAATGTAAGTGTATTAAAACGTTATTAATATAGTAAACATGTTTTGATAATTTTCACTACCATAGATCTAAATAAAATTGTGTTTGTTAGAAAAGACATATCATATTAATTATTGTGCATACTATGAAAATTATTATACAGGGTGTCTCAAAAGTAGTGAATCAAACGGCTCACCGAGATAGAGTAGGTCAAGACCTATCGAAATAAACCAACTTTAGTTCCGCGAAAATGTATAATTTTTGAGATATTTGAAAATGAGTGAAAATTCCAAAAATACCGATTTTTAAGTTTTTTTTTTCAATAATTTGATCAATTTATGTTTTGGATCACCTATTACAATTTTTATTGTTACTAGATTATGGTTCTGATGACCACATATGGAAAACCAAAAATAAAAACAAAAAGAAATACAAAAAGTCAGGGTTCAAACTTTTAATTTTATTTCGACTTTTTCGTTAGTGATTATAAAACACCCCATATTTTTAGAAAAAAACCCTTCCATTAACTGGCAAAGTCTTTCAAAAACTTCCCTGTTTCATGCGGATTCCAAATTGGTAAGTAACATTAATAACACCCCTAAAACTAAATTATTATCGATGGGTCAAATGCGTCAGGTAGTAACAATAAGTGAAATCAATAGAAAACCTGTTTTTGTGTCGGCCGGAATCAAAGTAATTTCTATGGAATTGTTCGGGTCTATTGTTTAAACAATAGACTCATAGCTCAGTTATCTTGCTCTTACGCATGGAGTTAGAGTGGGATGGATAATTTCGTAACCTAACCTTTATTATGCGTTTGAAAAATAATCATACCCAATTTCCAAACTAAATTAAAATATCTTCCTAATAGATAATCAAATAAAATGAAGCATGTTGTAGTGAGTATTTTTTTATTATAACAATTACAAAAGATGCTCAAATTGGCGGCCATTTTGTCTATGGTAAAGGGTGATACCGGTATTTTTTTAAAATTCTATGATTTGTTGCTCTCGGAATGCGGGTTCTACTCTCGATTTTTCTTGTTGATATGCCAGGTTCTTCATTCACCAATTCTAGCACTGTGTCCTCGTCAGTTGTTTGAGGTCGTCCTTCTCTAGAACGGCGTGCACCAGGCATCTCTCCAGCCCTATAAGCATTGTGGACTCTTAAAAATACTCCATAATCTGGATGTCGGCGATCTGGAAAGCGTTCGGCGTAGATCCTCGCCGCTTCTCTTGCGTTATACGCTACTCCTCCTCTACGCGGCTCGTAGCGAGTTTCGCCGTAAATAAGATGCATGTCTGCATACTCTTGAGAAGTGTAAGTAGGATGTTCCATTTCAAACACAAAACACACAGTAAATCAGAGTCCAAAGTAAAGCCAAGTCAGTATTAAAAGTGGAGAAAACACAATACAGAAACAGAGCGCGCGTGTGTAGCAATAGCAAGTACGAAAAGTAAACTAACTGAAAGAAAAGTCTGACAACTGACAAATAAAAATAAGGGAGCAGTGCGTTCGCGCCTTGTACTCCACCGCCCGCATACTTCCCTTTCGCCGCCCACTTCTACAAAATCATCCATCCCACTCTAACTCAATGCGTAAGAGCAAGATAACTGAGCTATGAGTCTATTGTTTAAACAATAGACCCGAACAATTCCATAGAAATTACTTTGATTCCGGCCGACACAAAAACAGGTTTTCTATTGATTTCACTTATTGTTACTACCTGACGCATTTGACCCATCGATAATAATTTAGTTTTAGGGGTGTTATTAATGTTACTTACCAATTTGGAATCCGCATGAAACAGGGAAGTTTTTGAAATACTTTTCCAGTTAATGGAAGGGTTTTTTTCTAAAAATATGGGGTGTTTTATAATCACTAACGAAAAAGTCGAAATAAAATTAAAAGTTTGAACCCTGACTTTTTGTATTTCTTTTTGTTTTTATTTTTGGTTTTCCATATGTGGTCATCAGAACCATAATCTAGTAACAATAAAAATTGTAATAGGTGATCCAAAACATAAATTGATCAAATTATTGAAAAAAAAAACTTAAAAATCGGTATTTTTGGAATTTTCACTCATTTTCAAATATCTCAAAAATTATACATTTTCGCGGAACTAAAGTTGGTTTATTTCGATAGGTCTTGACCTACTCTATCTCGGTGAGCCGTTTGATTCACTACTTTTGAGACACCCTGTATATAACATTTCTAATGTAATGTTTCTAATATATCATTTTATTATAATTTCATAGTTACGACACAAATGGGAAATCAAACTAAATATAAAGGTATAAGAAAGCAGCCTTCAAAAAGGAAGAAAATAGCTGTACAGAATATGCATATGAAAAGGTTACAGAAAATGTAAGTACCAATTGATACCTTTGATAAGGCTATGTCCCTCCGTGTGTAGGCATGATATAATTACCTACCGCATTTTTTTTATTAATATAAAGGTGGCAGACAGGCAAGCGGCTCACTTGATGGCGGTGGTTACCGTCGCCTAATTGCTCAATGTACTAAAAATAAACTTAAAATGAACTACGAAACTGTCAGAGGTAGGTATCCCGAGTTTGGGCTCATTTTGTTGGTGTTCGTAAGTACTTACATGCTGGATGACTTGGCTGACCTGATGTTTCGGAGTTTCATAGGGTGTCTCCGGAGTCTATCAGCCAAGCCATCCAGCATGTGAGTACTCACGAATATGTACCAACAAAATAAGCCGAAACTCGAGTACCTACCATTTTCCGTTTCAAAGTTCCGTGAGGTGTCTCCAAGGTCCATCATTAGGTCAGATATACAATATTATAATAATTTTAAATTTTAAATTTACATTTTACATTAAAATACAAAAATATTGGTAGCATTTTATTTATAGTACTTGTGGAAACCCTGCCGACTGACAATTACGCAGCGGGACGACGAATAACATACGCTAACGCGTGGCGTTAAGGCACAATTTAGTTACCGGGCAGTAAAGGAAGTTACAGTCAATGAAACCAATTTGGTGAGGTGGTCGTCTTTATTTTCTCTACCCTTTTTCTCTCTCGTTTCGTCTCGTCTCGTTTCCTCTCCTCTCGTCTCTTCTCGTCTTGTCACGTCTCGCCTCCTCTCTCCTCACTTTTCCTCTCCCTTCGCTCTTCCCTATTCTCTCTACTCCTTTCACCTTATACGAAGTTACGTTACGTGATTTGACGACGTTTCGTTACATGACGCGTGACGTTAGGTCACTTCACATAACGAAACGTCACGTTACGTAGCGTCAATTCTGTCTTTTACAGAATAACTGGCGGCGTTGTCCAGGAAAATCAAAATGTTACCGATATCAATGAACCTGAATCATCAATTATTAATATCTCAGAACAATAAAATGGAATCAAAGCTGCTAAAATTTTATTTGGAATGTTTATTTCCAGAAATCGTGGATTCACGGATTCAACGAGGTTTACCAATAAGAGAGCCAGATTATATTAAAATAGTCATGAAAAATAAAAATCAAGAAAAGAATAACAAAAATGAAGCAGGAAATAAACAAGTAAATGAAGTACAAGAATTTGACGAAGAAAAAGAAAACATAAATAACTTCAATATTTATGAACAAGAGCATCTCCATAGATTAAATTATTTGAATAGTGAATTGCTGGAAACTATTAAAAATAATTATGAAAGACTTTTAGACTTTTCGGAATTTTAATATGCTTTGTACGAGGGGTATTCGTAGAGTACTACGGTCGTTGTATTCTATGGTTTCTATGGTGTTCAATAGAGAATTCATAGAAGAACGAAATAGACACTCCTTGGTAAGAATCATAATTGATACTGGCAGGCAAAGCCTAGACATTTGTTATAATAATAATAATAAAAGTTTTCGATATTCATTTGTATTTTAAAAATTGTAGTCATTGTTTTCTTCGTTGTTCATCAATATTATTAAAAAAGATAACTATTTAATTTTTTGTTTTATTTTTTATTTTATAAACTTTGTAGTATACACATTATATACTTAGAACTCTAGTGGGTCACACAGGCTGTTTATGATTGTAATATAAATGAATTTTAAATGTATCATTTTATTCTACAGAATTCTTTATCACATCATTTCGTTATATATTCGCAGTGAAAGCGAATATACTAATAATTACTCAGCTGGACGCCAAATTTCAACTTCATGAAAACATAAAAACTTTGGCCGCATCTATTTGTTTTACTCGATATAAGTCTATGGTAAGGACGCTTGCCGAGCGCGGGGTGAAATAGCTGTAGTTCCCCCCTCGGACTGGCTTATCGGTACTGACCACGCCCCAAAACGATTTTATTTTTGCCTATGCCATATCCTTAACAATGCTTGAAAATTCCTTGTTACAGATTAATTGCAGTTAAACACAAAGGCAAATGGACCTGACACATATTATATCCCTAAGAAACTAACTAATCTCGCGGGAATAATCATTTCTCGCTAAGCGATCCCATGTCGGTATTTTGCCAAGATAAAATTCTGGAATTAAACACGTAACGTTCATAAGAAAGTTAAATATATAAATAGTGTAATACATAATACATAAACGTGTTAATTAATATTTAATTATGTATATCAAGTAGGTATGTCATCCAAGTACTATCGTCAATTTATTTGGCGTTATAAATTGTTACAAAAAGACTTCAGCGTCTTTGATTAAGTCTGTTCGATAAGATTGTTTTAATCATTAATCTATATTCCTTTCATTATATACTTAATCACTTATCTTTTTTATCTTCTATTCATTTTGTCAGTACGAATAACAATCAATTTAATGATTGATTTTAAAATCCAAACAGTTTAAAACAAATTGCTCAAAAATTCAGACTAAGGTACAGGAAAAACACACGAAAGGGTTTCGTTATCTATTATTTCTTTTATTCTTCGTTTATTGAAAGTTGCGAAACAATCTCCTCGATTAAGGAAAAAAGTCGCAAGTAAAAGGTTTTATCTTTCGCGATTCGATTATGTTAAAAGAAAAGCGTCGAATCGCGCTTTGGTTGGAATTCCTAAAACACAATAAGCGGTTGCCGAAAACATTTATATTTGACAGCAATTAACTATTGCGCAACTAAATATTACACCGTTCCAAATCGCAGTAACTTAATCTACGAGTATACTGTAATAATATAATAAAGTTAAAGAATTTGTTTTTTATTACGCTTTCACGTCTTAACTACTCAACCGATCACCATGACGTTTTGCATACAATTTGTCAGGTGCACAGAAAAGACACACGTAGACACAGGTCAAAGTTATAACACTACTCATTTGCGTCGGGCGTCGGGGGTTAATAAAACGAAAAAAATTCTTAACTGAACAAAAAATAAAAAATCCTGCGTGGTTGTTGCGTATGGAGGAAATCGTGTGCGTAATTTTGTAAACGATGTTGATTTGGGATGCTTTTCGCGGTTCATTGGCGTCAGTCGGAGTAAATCTTTAACAGAGAGGAAGAAATTATAACAGCAAATATGACTAATGTATTCAACGCGAAGCACTTTAAAGCCCTTGACAAAGCAACAAGGGAGAGTCGTTATTATTTCGTGACAAGGACAGAATTCAGAATTTGAATGTCTTTTCTTAATTGCTTAAATAAGGAGTGAATTGTGTTAAACATACAATTTTGACCTTATTATATCACAATTAATGTGGTTGGTATTCAAGTAATTTTAGTTCAAAGATATTTTAATTAATATTTGTATTGTATAGACATTACGATCCCGATATAGATATTTACGTCTTGGCTTAAATATACCTACTAACCACCAAAAGATGAATAATCCTATACCTATTACATTTAGTGTATCTTACTACCATAACAAATATTAAACGAACTTAACTTGTATGTTAAATTTATTGTTAACCTAGCTTTGTATCCGACTTTATACGCGTTGTAGTAGTTCGTTTTTCAAAAATCCCAAGGGAACCTAACATATTTTCCAACATAAAAAGTATCCTATATGTCCACATCCGTTGAGCCGTTTTGCATAATTGAATAACAAACATCTGAACATCCATCCAAACGGACAAACTTTCGCATAAATAATATTATTAAGATTAATAATTCCAAAATAATAGCGCAAAGTTCTATCTATTTTATAGAATTCCAATTAATCATTTGGAACAGTTAGATAAACAACAAAAGCACTCAGGACTTCCACAGGTAATTCGTCTAAATCTAACATGTTTTTAAATTGGACGAAATTCTTCTTAAATAATAATACCATAACACGACTAATTATCCTAAAGATCGTTAGAGTTTAATTAAATAATTGCACTGAATAATTACAGTTTACGTTCTAACAAATTTCACTGAGCTGTCATATAAAGCTAAGACCATTAAAGCTTTTGGAATAAAATTGAAACGCATAGCAGTTATAACATATAACAACAAGAAACGTGCCTGTTTAATTGTACATGTTATTATTTTCGTGAAGTTAAGATGGCGTGTGTGCGCGACGTAACCTTAAAAGCCAACAAAAACAGTCACGCGAAATTGGAAGATAAAAGAGCAAAAGGTTCCCTGTTATAACAAAATAGAAGTAACATGTATACGTGCCCGGCCGTCTATTATAGTTACACTAAATAACGGTGCAATTTAGCAACCAAGTAAAGACATCGTTTGTGGATTAGACACGAATAGTTCTTTATGCTATGAGTATAATTTTTTCCTTCAGCCCCTAAGTACAAATCATTCTGTGTGTCTTTCTATTCGAACGTTTCTCTCTTCAATATATTTGAGAGGGAATAAAGGAAAATGCTTTAAAAATAATATATTGAAGTAAATATGTACGTAAAGACAACAAAGTAACAATTGACATTAAAATAAAACTAAAGTTGGTAATATCATAAGCACAATAGTGTGTGAGGAAGAAACTTCACACTCTAGTTCAATTAAATTTGAAACGTTTGGACCGTTGCCAGTAAAACAGGTAGCAACATAGTGGAAGAAAAAACAAGCAAATAAATAATTCGCAATTCATGTAACAAACTTCTGCTTTGTTTCAAACAAACAGCTTAATACAAAATTAGGTGTTGTAATACATTATAATAACGTGTATAATAAATTACAATATTTTTAATACAGATAAGACTTTTTTTTGGTTTAAATGAAGAAATAATGAATAAATGATTAAATCGATAACATGTATGCACTTAGTACAAACGATAATTAGTTTACTGGGTACTATAAAAAATTGTGTTTAAATAATCATTTATGCGAGTCAACAAAAATACTATGTTAGTTTTAAACGGGTTGTCATCTGTATGCTTATATTTTGTAAATGGCAATTTTTAATCTGCATTTAACACTAAGAAATAAAAGGGTAGGCCAGCAGGAACCTGTAATCATCCGAAAGTATACTTTCTTTATAATTACAATAGACTTCTGTCTAATATTTACGGTGTTATTACAAAAAAGATAAACGTATATTGAACAAGTGTCTAAAAAAAAGTTTATTACAAAATCGTGTTTAAGCACGGTTTAGAGTTAGGCGCGGTTTAAATACTGTTCATATTTAAAAACGCGTCAAATCTTGTCGAAGCCTTGTCTAACCTCAAAGTAAATCTACTTTGACGTCTCTAATTTTCGCTAGTTTTATATTTAGGGTGTGCTGTGTATTTAAAATTGAATAATATCAGTGATGGAATTAAACTTTGCAGATTTTGTTGATGATATTGATTTAGAAGAATTAGATTATATAGAAAACTTTCGAGACAATCAACAAAATCGTACACGAATTAATCCTTATGAAGTTTTCGATGACCTTACTTTCAAAAGAAAGTACAGGTTTACCAAATGTTATGCAAACAGAATATACGATATAATAAAAGACGATTTCCCATATGATGCTCGAGGTGGAACAATAGATCCACGAACACAAGTGGTCCACGTCCAATTTTCTCCACGTGTTTTTATTTTATTAATGCAATTTTCCATATTAGTTGAAAATTTTTTTATAACTAGTCGTAGTAAACAAAAAAAATTGTAGAACTTGACAATGATGAGGATGAGTTATGACTTGACAGTTTGATAAACGTTACACATTCCATTCCTTCAACTGATCACTATTCTATGTGTACGTACATATTATATACATAATATTTGGTACCAAAACATACTTATGGTGGTGTATTTACAGCAATAATTAATTTATAATCACACACTGCACGGTTTTATTTTATACATAGATAATTTTAACATATGTTTCTGCGTAGGATATTCTATTAACACATAACAAATTTACATAGAAAGGAACGTTTTAGAATGAACTAAATGAAGTTGAACGAAACTTTTGTAATGTTGCTATTTAAAAATTACACTTGGTTGCCTAGCGATGTTTTAGTTAGACAAAGGACAAACACTCTTTTGTAATAACGAAGGTAAAACATTTGTTCAGTCAGGTTTTAAATCATTAAACGCTGTTTGACAAAACACGTGTTTAGACATAGTTTAGTATCTTTTTTGTAATAACACCCTTATAGTTTTATTAAAAACCTTATCGTCCGGTAGGTTTTTAATAAACCTACCGGACGATATTCTTTAAATATCCTACATTTATGAAATATACCTATACATTAAAATGCATTCATGCTTTATCAATATCAAGTGCGCGATTTTTGCATTTCGTAGCTGACATGTGACAAGAGTCGGCCTCAGTTGAAGGAAAAATTAGCAATTCATCAACTAAGGTAACCCACTTTTTCTAAGACGTCTACATATATCTATGTGTAAGTACTACAAGAATGAGACTATTAATAGAATTCCTAATATAAACATTTAAGAGTATATAAATTACATATTACTGAAGGTAATTTATACGAATAAAATATACCTACACGTTTGTAGAGGGGTTAAAAAGCCCGAAAATACCTGGTACCAACAACAAATACCTGGTAAGAATATCTAAAGAATGGGAAGCCGCAAACACACACAAAAAACAATACTCTTATTTTTTACCGTTACCAATGATTCCTGTGGCATAAGGAAAAGGATACATAAGAACATAATAGGTCGGTGTATATCGGCTTATGATGTTACAAACGAATGAATTTGAAAACTGACGAAGTTTTTCGTACTCCGACTCTACATTAATAGTATATACAATATAAAAAACACTTTTATTATATATGCACTACATCGACGGCTTCGCCTGGATGCAATCAATTGATATTAGAATTGTGTCAAATTTATTTAAGACCTTTGAAGTCTGCTTAATTTCCGATTCCCTATTAGATATATGTTACCCCCCTAGGTGGGCCATGACCTTGTCGTGTTGGGGTGGCTTACCCTCGCCAGTTCTTGGCGTAGGGGACCAAGAAGGCCCACACCGGTGTGCTCCGAGCTGGCTTGCGGAGCTCGTGGCGGAGCACACAGTTGTATTGTAACGTTGACATTGACTTGACATTGGCAGATAATGGCCGTTCCCAAAATGAGCCGAAATGCCATTTTACAAGAAGAAGAAGAAGAAGATATATGTTGTTCTCAATTAGTTAACAGTTAAAAATTGATGTTTATTGCAGTTAGGTACATAAGAAGTCATTTCACTCTGAAGCAGAAGGAAAACGTCCACTTAACCTAATTTGATTGGCACAATATCGAGCTTACTGATGATATCACTACTACGTGGTCACGCGACTGCGAAGAAGTCTGAAGCCCTCCCGAAATAGCTATATACATATACACATATTTAACAAAACTATTTTTATTGTCACTTATTTACTGTTAACTTTGTTGACAACCATTATTTACATAATTGGTTAAGCGTTTAGTAAACATAAACTCATAAAAAGTAAGATGGAACTGTGGCATTTACACTATTACCTATTCATTTGTGATTAGCAGCAATATTTTTCTGTATTAGTAAAAATAAAAATGGATTTTTATATATAAGTTACCCATTAGACCGATCATCATGAAAGGACTAGGTTTTTATGCTGACTTTGAAGGCGTGTATCGTGGTGGATACAGGAGGTAATCCCATTTACAAAAAAGAAACTTTGAATAACATTTAGAATAGGCTGGATAAAGGTCAATCCGTTTAGTTCGTAACTTTGGACATTAGAAACAACTATCGCTATACTCATGTAGACTTAAAAATAGAATTATATTTTTAAGTTGTAAGTTAAGGTTAGGTAGGTTTAAGGGCGCCTTAAAAGGCGCCCATGAAGAAGAAAACGTTTAAAATTCAAACGTATATTTCAACAGAATCATTTTTCCTTGGCCTTTAGTTTAAAAAATCGTTTAGATTCATTTATAATGACCACTTTCCAGTAAAGTCTTTTCTTTTCCTATCCCTTGCCAATCCCTTATCCTTAATAATCCACTTGATAACACCAGCACCTTTGGTTGTTGCTTGTGTTATCAAGTGGACCGTCAGCCTGTCCAATTAAAACCTTAACATAAAAATAAATAAAAACTTCAGCAAACACAATTAAATTAAAACACACGGAGGTGTATGCGCTCGCAGATGACCACCACAAGAAATCTTGAAGAATAAAAAAAAACGAAACGCAGAGTAGGTATTTTCGTAACATTATAAACTATGTTAATTCAATCTTGAAGTACTGGAATATCAAACTCCTCCGTGTAAAGTGAATTCAGTCCAAGTGTCAGTGACCTGAGTGCGGGCGTTTTTGTGATGCCTGAACTGTTAGCGACGGACCTAGACTGGGAGTGTCTAACTTTAACCTGATATATTTCTAGTGCGCTTCATTTACTGCTTTGAAGTGTTTGTGAAATATTTTCCATGAGGTTTCACGTTCACGTATGAAGCAGTCCGCATCGCCACCCTACAGCCCACAGCGATCGCCATACATTAATTATGAGCACACAAAACACACTTTTGTGTGGAACGATAGCTGCAAATATATTTTTTATTTCTATTTGTTGTTTTGTTGCTGTGGAGAGTTCCAAGGTTACGAAATTTCAAAACATAAGACTTGAATTCACGTATTTTGGCCTAGATAGCCTATCTGGACATTGATCTTCGCATTTATATATATAAATGGCAGGGACTATTACCATAATTCAGCTATTTGCAGGTGATTTACAAACGCAGCTATCCGTTTCTACTTATCTCCCTTTCCTTTTGTGAAGGTTTATTATTTTAGTTCGCCATTTTTCCTCTGAATGCTTGAAACGTGCTTCAAAAAGAAGCTTTTTTTATATAGCAAGCATTGTTAGTGGTTAATTTAAATCACTTTGTTGTAACTGTTTTGCTAATATATGTCAATTATTAATAAATCTACTTGACAACTTCGTTTAAATCCAAGAGTCCTCGAGTTTCCTGTGCTAATTAACAGACATGATGTTAACGTTTACATGACACTTATCGTTCCCTAACACAGAGCTTAAAGAGCTAAACCCAGCCAGTTAATTTGAGCGGTAACATGGCACCTACAGTTTTAAAACAGACCTATTTTTAAACATAACAACACGTGCTTTAAGGAAGATTAAAATATTGCACAGCACCGTGAAAAAAGTATGTATCAGGAAATGTGAGGAAAGCCGCCCGCCCTATTAAGGACGCAAATCTTCAGTGGCGATCTGCTAGCCTGACAATAATCTATACAAAAACCACGAAAACGTGCTGGAAGCATATAATTCTGATGTATAATAAACGCCACGTGTATCTGTAGCTAAATATATATTTTTATATATAAAAAATAATAATTTATGAAGTATTGCACAGCACCGTGAAAAAAGCATCAGAAAATGTGAGGAGCCCTTTGAACAATGCAAAACTTCAGTGGCGATCTGCCAGTCTGACAATAATACAAAAAGTTATATTTTAATTTTAAAAAATTATGAACGGATAACATTACGAATTGTGTAAGTAAATAAAAGAATGTAAGAAGAATTAAGATTCTGCTCAGTTAATAGATTGTTATAAATTAAAATAGAAATGGAAGATTACTTTGAAACCAAGATCACAATGTAAAGAGATGGTACAAACGAGAATGCATAATTATAGATATTCCTATACATAAACATAATAAACCCATTTAAAATCCAAAGTATCAGTAATTTGATAAAGATAAAATTATGGCATTAGGTACTATGGCTGATATTATTACTCTAGTAAACTTATACCCTTTTTTAACGTTGGGAAATCCTCTTGGATACCCGGCAGTGTACCAGGATACCAGGTTATGGCGGATTCCTACCGGCTAAGACCCAACGACTTTCTATCAACGCGGCCGAGGACACGGGGACGTCATGACACGACTTCAGTGCCGTCATTACCATTAAATTGACACAATTTAAGCTTTAGAAAAGTTTTTATTATTATTATTATTATTATTTGTTTATAAGAATATTTTTTTAAAATATCTGAGTTCTTGAGATTCTAGTGTATTTTCATTGTAAAGATTTTTCATAGTTTTGTCTTTCAAGAAAATCGAAGCCGCGGACCGAGGTACATTTTATACAAACATTAGTAGAGAATAAAAATACTTAGCAAAAAAACAGCTCAGTTTTGTAACTCGCCTTAAGACGAAAAGGTCATGATTAGCACGCAGCATGACAGATGCGTGTGTCAACACGCATATATCACTTCCCCGACCGGTCCCTTAGTGACAAACGCCTTATCAATAGACTGCAATGGTATCGGGATTCGTGATATGTTGTCAGCCGCAGAAGCTATTACGAGTGTAGCGCGTGTCGAGTACAGTACAGATAAAGAAATATTGTTTTTGTATCATAAAAAATATATATATTCCAGAGCGGCGAATCTATGATTGGCGAAACGTCAGAAGCAGGTTGAACTCACAGTCAACCTCTAAATGAATTTTGATTTCACGTATAGGAGTAAGAAAAAATTAAATAAACTTAAAGTTTATTTAATTTTTTTTTATGTTAAGGAGAAAGGGGAATGGGCTCTGGAAACCCGTACTCACCAAAACAACAAAGCACAAATGCTGTTATTTCACGGTGGCATTCTGAGTTACTGCCGTCAGACAGACTGCCTAAACGATTGTGAAACGCAGTGTGCCCTGCCATTACTTGTCAGATCCAGACCAAAGCCAACTATGACATTTCCTGCCATTCCAACTATGACTTATGAAGTTTGATCAAAGTCGGTTCAGTAGTTAGAGTTTATCGCGAACATACATCGTGACACGAGATTTTTATATATATAAAGATAGATACACTATATATATATATATGTGTTATGTTATGTATAAAGATTATAATGAGTTAATACAGAAATGAGTAGGTAAATAAGCGCTCGGGTTGCAAAGAAAAGACGGCAAAATTTTATTATGTTTCGTAAGTGGGTTATCTAAATAAATAATAATTGTTGATGTTAAACAAAAACAAAACAAAACAAAAATAGCATTATATTGTACACATAAAAAGTTATTTGCACGCTAAGTGGAGCAGTAAAATGTGAAAAAGAAAATTCAACAGTGTACTGTGAAATAAATTAAAGTCACTTTCCAGAGTGTTGGACATAACTTTACGTTGTTATATTTTATGCCCTGCGTTGGCTGGTAAATTTTGCGATTATATTGTGATGGATGATGGATAAAAGGGAAAATCTATCATTATATAATAATCATAGTCAAGTTAGGAACAAAAATAGGAGTTAAATAAAATTATGCCCATGCAATTTTATAAGGAACAAGGGTCTATGCACTGCTGATATGTACTGAGCACCAAGTGAACCTTAAGATGAAATAAATATCAAAGTTGCTGACGATTCACTTAATGGTAGGTGGCAAACGTCGCGTAGTTATAACACAAGCAACGCCCCACCAGGTGCTGAAAGTGCTCTGGCGACCGCAGTAGGAATAAGAACAAGGGATTCGGAAAGTATAGGGAGAATAGACTCTGGCATCCCTTACTCACTCACCGAAACACAACAGCACACATGTTGTTTTTTCACGATGGTCTTCTGTAAGGGAGTGGTTACTGCCGCCAACGTGATGAGAAAAATGAATATTACGTTACTCTGAGTTATAGTTCTGTAAAATACCTACACATTAAAATAAACTTAAAAAGCCTGTATATTAATATACATATTAAATAAGAGAATATTAAGAAATTCCTATATACTACCTTGTAAGTAAAGAATACATTAAATAAATCTATAGAGATTTCTAAGCGCAAAAAAATCATAAATAATTTTCGCTCAGGCGGGTGGTGATAACGCGTGACTTTATGGCCTCTGAGAATCCAGACGATGATATAAACAGCACGAAAACTCCGCAATGTGCCCGGAATAACACCTACTCAAGTACTGAGCATTAATACTTAGTCTAGTTTAAATTATAAAACGTTCGATAACTGGAACAAAAATATAATAAGCAATGTTAATAACTGCGGATCCTAAACCAAATAAGTAATATTATAAATGCGAGTTTGTATATTTGGATTTTTGTTACCTACTGATTAACGCAAAAACAGCTGAACGGATTAGGATTTAGTTTAGCACAGAGATAGTTTATTACCTGCATTAACATAGTAGGATACTTTTTATCCTGGACAAGTGTTAGGTTCCCGAGAGATCGACTAAAAAATATTAAATATTAAATCGTCGTTACAGCGATATGTCAGGCGTTAACTTATATGTATTTTCTCAGGGTTTATATATTTTAATTTCTCAACGCCAACGAAGTCGCGCGCGCGCGCACACACTTCGTGTGTGTGTGTGTGTGTGTGTGTGTGTGTTCTTCCATAACTCTTAAACGAATTAACTGATTTTCATGAAACTTGGTAGATAAACATTTAGACGTACAGGCCACAGGATAGGCTAATTTTTTCTTCTTTAACGCGGACGAAGTCACGGGCGCCAGCTAGTTTAAAATAAAATTGTTCATTGAGAACTGTTAAATGTTACAATTTACCATAATTGAAGCATGGGTGTAAATGTAATTATTACACATTTTTAGAGCCAATAATAATAAAACCTCAAATCTGTACAAAATTCTAACCTATAAATTAGAAATTGCAGTAAGCTGTTCACAGTAGCGAATAAAAGTAAAATTACAGTCTAATTTCGATTTGATGAATAATAATTGACTCACATTAGAATGCGTCAATTATGCAAAATAATTCTTGTTAGACAAATTTAAAGAATAAGGAGGTTCTAATTTGAAACGTGCTCGATTTTTTTTTTCTCGATAAAACGCCGGAAAAACTGAAGATAGAGATAGTAAAGTAAAATTAATAACAGGGTAGGTACGTGGCGTACACGTAGGTATATAATATCCTTCACGTCTATAAAACTATCTTTCGCCCGTAACAAACCAAAAACCATTTGACCGATTTTAAAAATTCTTTCACATAGAAAACTAAATTATAAGCGAGTGACATAAGGCATATTTTATAAAGCTACGCAGACGAAAGCGCCTGCAAAAGCGAAGAAACTATATAAATGTAAAGTTTCATCACAATGTTGCGAGTACTTTTTGCGTGAAAAAATTACATTCATTCATACATATGTCCTTATGCAACTATAATATTAGTAGGATGTATAATAAGATGTTTCGACAAAAAACTATTTAACAATAACACTTTCTTTAACAAGAGAATCGGATTACAAAAGTTTGTTTTAGCACAGCAAAAGTAAAGAAGCTAGCTTTTATAGTTTACTACCGACATAAGTAAATGTTAATGAAGAATACACATCGAGAGCCCCTGCGGCAGTGCGACATAAAATAACGGTGCCTACCCCCAATCTGGTTGAATAAACAAGTAAAATTTACGACGCCCTGAAACTTATCGACGGCGCGACGTAAAGGGAAAATATTCCTTAGTCTACAAATATTCTGAACACAAAACTAAGAACAAGATCTGCTTTATTACCTACCATCTACGAGTGTAATTTGGAGACAAGCTCTAATAAGATAAGTATTTTGCAGACAGTTCGATTTCGGTCCAAATTAAACACCTAACAAGGACCATTCAAAAGTTAAATTACGCACACATTTGCCAGACGAAAATGATTTCAGCTGTAGAAAAATAAAGATACGCCCGAGAACATTACATCAACCCGCAGTCTTGGGTCGACATAATATAATTTTCAACGCTCGTAAAACTGCTTTTTAGATTACTTTTCTCTGGTAAAATGTCACACTACCGAAATAGCAATCGACAATTTCGGAACAGTGTTAACTTGACAACCAGTTTCTATTACTTTCTTTGAGAAGATGGATTATGTTGTTAAAATTTATAATTCCAGTACTTTTAGCAAATATCATCTAATTTATGACATTAATCCATCATACTACAATATCATTCCAGTTGACTTGTCTTAAATATTATGTCCTTGTGGTAATGCCCGAAAATTTTTAGAACAAACAATAACAAACAATAGCACAGAAATAAACAAATAATAAACAATTTTAGCTAATTAATGAGTAATCGTTAATAGTAATACCAAATGGGCAATAGTTATATTGTCGCACTATAGTGGTGTAATATGACATGCAAGCATAGCATATGTGAAAACATATGTGAAGGGTTTACAAAACATTGTTTTCATGGGTGACAAACGTAAAAATTAAACGAAGGTAAGCTATAACTCGAGGATAATTTTAAAGGCATGAGCTTCATCACAAAGCGTTTAAGAATAAATTTGTCAAAGGCAAATTGATATGCAAGAAGCGAAAACTTGAAATGAAAGGCTTCCCGAAGATGAAGGGATGAATTTTAGGCGAACAGATTTTATTTATTAATGACAAATTGATGAGATGAGCAAAAAAATTTCTAGACATTTTCTCTAGATTAATAAAAAAAGGACTATATTTATTTACACTCCATTTATTCATCATACGTTCATCAATGGATTCATTGTTCAAAATATGGGTATCTTCATGTTAGCTGTGTGGAAAAATAAAACATCACATTTGAATGGACTCTTTGGAGAATATATCAGTATGCTTCATTGATATGCTGATAGAGAGATATGTTTCATTTGAATAATCCCGTTGGGACAAAAATCCAAGAGTTTGGGCACGTATGCTATTAAGACCGGCCACATCAAAAATAAAACTGTAGGATAGAGGACGTTTCTATTTTATTACACAATAATTTTCTTTTAAAAAACGATTAAGTATATGAGATAACCTATCCTATATTTATATTTATTTTCGTTTGTAATGAATAAAACTCAAAAGCTTTTAAAAATTCTTTCACCTATATAGACAGTGATGACAATGTATCACTGAGTAACATAGGCTATATTTCATAGTTAAGCGGACGTAGTTGCGTGCAACAGGTAGTTAAATTTAAATTATAACACAAATTATCTAGTACTAGGTAGATAAAATTAATAATAGAAAATACTGAATAATAATTCACACAATTATTGTACAAAAATACACCTTCAGTCTGCCCGAAACGAGGTGTTTCTCATGAAATAACCATAAATTTTCTCTGGGAACAATATTAGGTCCACAATATTGGCAAAGCATAAAAGTTTAACAGCTCCCCTTCCAGTTTCACGGTACAAACGAGGTGTCTGTTCCAATAACGCCGCCGCCGGCCGTCTGTTCAAATAATATGTTATTTACATATTATTTGATCGACTTTAATTTTACCAGCAGAATAATATTAGGTATATATGTTAGAGAAGCCAATAATAATAATTTAAGCGTTTACATCTTGTGACAAAAATAGCTGGATTTCTTTCACTATTCAAAATCCAAGACGAGTTTTGTCATGTGACAGTGTCCGTAGCAGAATCTATTACGAGCGAGCTATGATCATTCGCCTTGCATTCCAGAAATATTTGAGACGTCCTCCTTCCATGTCAATTGAAAACATAGGTACGATTCAGAGAAAAGATTTATTATGTACTAATAAAAAATACTGTTATCATCAATCAACTATAGAGCTCCAGTGGAAAACACTTTTGGAAGATCATGATATTGGTGACGACGGCCAATTAAATATTATACGTAAGTGTTGTATAATTGTTTGGTGTAATCTAATTGAAGTAGCTTTCAACATTGGTAATCAAAATGTACGACGTAATGAAGCATTACAACCGGCAGTTAGCGGCGGCGCCAAAACAAAAATATAAAAATGTGTGACCGATGAGTCAGAATTCAAGTTCAAGGTGTCTATGACATGTGTGAAGTAAATGCAACATCATACACCCCAGTTTGAATATAGTCAAAGTAGATGAGATTAGTCTTATCTATTACTAATATTATAAAGCTGAAGAGTTTGTTTAGTTGAATGCGTTAATCGCAGGAACTACTGGTTCGAATTGAAAAATTCTTTTTGTGTTGGATAGTCCATTTATCGAGGAAGGATATATAACATTTTGAACGCGGTTCGTCCGCGGCACCAGCTAGTTATTTATATGAAAAATATTCCAAAGCTTTATAAGTAATCCAAAACTGTAGATTTGAATCTGAAAGGCATATTTTTTATATAAAGGTCAGCCGGCAGTCAGTTAGTCCACTTGACTATTGTCGCCTATTAATACAAGCAAAGCAATATGTGCTGTAAGTAAGTGCGCTGCCAACCTAATAGGAAGGGGTTGGGAAATAGGCTCTGACATCGCTCACCCACCGAAACACAACCGAGCACATATGCTGTTTATTTCATAATAATTTTTTTTCTGTAAGGGTGTTGTTACTGCAGCCAGATAAGCTGCCCAATTTATGAATGCGAACATAGTATTCAATTGGATAATTATTATTGTCACAGTTGTAAAATTGAATGAATACTCCTGATTTTATTTGTGTCATGCGTTTTCGCTCAGATGTCGTAAAGATTGGTATCACACAAAATTACCGAAATGAACGTTTGAATATGACCACGACTTCGACCGTGACCTTACAATTGTTGACGACTCGCTTGAAATGATACCGACATATAATCTGTGTACAGACATCTTTTGTATGTAAAAAATTTGGCAGTCAAGTGAAACTAAAAATATTCGTATAATTTAATAATCTACAGCCGCAATGTTCGCTTTGACAGGTAAATCGGTGAATTGACTGCGGGAATGATAAGTATTTGGCAGGTGTAACTTAAGAAAATTTTATCGCACCGACAAGAGCCGGCAGTGTCAAAGAAATTCTGTCCCCCATTTACTCAAAGAATTCGAACAAACTTAATCTTGTTTGGAACACGTACGTGCCGAAAATTATTCGCTGTCCGCCGACATTGTTCTATTGTACGAGAACGGACTTTCCGAAGAATACCTTTAGCTACCTATCGAAGTATAGAGGTAGGTGGTTATTGAACATCAAAACTTGTAACATTTAGCCGCTATAGTAATAATAATATTATTTCTGTCCTTTCTATTTTTATACGAATACTTCTTATCATTACTTCTTATCGCAAACTGTGAGGTGGTGCAGAGCTACATTTACCTAGGCTCTACGATTTCAAACACGGGAGGCTGTGAGTTGGAAATAAGAAGACGATGTGCCATCACTAGATCTGCGGTTGAGAGGCTAAGAGGGGTTTGGAGTGATAAAAGAATTACCAAAACGACTAAGGTCCGTCTTATGAGATCCCTTGTATTTCCCATTTTTCTTTACGGGGCTGAAACCTGGTCCCCAAGACTTCAAGACCGTCGAAAGATTGACGCACTGGAGATGTGGTGCTGGAGACGCCTCCTAAATATCCCGTGGACAGCGTTTCGTACCAATAATTCAATACTAGCTGAACTTAAAGTGAAGGACAGGCTTTCGTCGATTGTGCTATTACGAATACTGAAGTTCTTTGGCCACATCTCCAGAAAGGAAAATTCAATGGAACGGCTTGTGTTGTGGTTCAGGGTCGGGTGGAGGGCAAACGCCCAAGAGGTAGATCGCCTACCCGCTGGACAGACGTAATAAAATGGGCAACCCAATCTACTGTAGTACAGTGTGCTCGTGACGCCACAAATAGGCGAAAGTGGAGAAGCATCGCAGGGGCGGCAATATGCACCAAGGAGGACGAACACGAACATCCTCCGTGTACATCATCCGCACGAACACGACCACTCTGACAAGAGTGTGCGACTTGATATATATATATACTTCTTATCATTATCATATCTTTGCTGGGTTCAAATGGCATGTTGTCTCTTTTTGACGACTTTATTTTATTTTTTTATTTGATCAAAACTAAAAAACAAACATGTTTTTTACTCGGTTCACAATATTAATTATTTAGGCGATTGCTCGTATATTGTATAATAATAAGGTATCGTTTCGGCCTTCCTACGTGTCAACCCACGGGCGCGTGATGTGATCAAACGACCCAAATAAAATCTATTTTTATATTTCCACGTTGACAGGAAGAACCCTCACGTGACGTTTGGAAACATTTGATAGTAAGAGTATTTCAGTGGGGTAAATATACATGCTAAGAAAGTGTTAGAAAATAATTTGAGGCGGACAGATGTAGGTAACAATAATCCTGTAGTGACATTTCAGATTGTAACACTAGTTTATAGCGTATGTACTGTTGTAAATGTGTTAAAAATGTGCCGTTGGGTGGCACATTTTCAGGATTTGATATGTGACACACATATCATTACGTTTAGTAGAAAGTGGCTAAAACTCTATCATCGTAATCATCATCATCATACAGCCGGAAGACGTCCATTTATGGACATCGTTATAATTTCCCAAGACTGGTCGGAATCCATCTCAATCCAGCGTTCACTCGCAATACCCTTATTAAGTCGACTGTACTCTTGTGGGTGGACGTCCTACGCTGCACTTTCAGGCCCATGGTTTCCACTCGAGAATCTACTCCGAAATGTTTTTTTAAATAAAAACACATACACATTCGTACCATCAACATAATACATATAAAACAATGCAAATACAAACACTTAAAAGGACCCGACAATAAATGACGTCTTGTATTCGTGCTAAGATGAAAATTTGAACTGAACATTCCAACGTACTGCAAGCCGATACTTTTCCGACCTTTTTTAGTACAAATATAATTTACAACAACAAAAGAAGGACAAGATCGAAATTCTGTTCACTTAAAAAGCTCATTTGTCATATTTACGCAATGTTGTCGCAACGGCGGAAATCGTTTATATAAGGTCTGAGTATCTGATACGGTTTGATATTTTTGGAATCGTCATTTATAACCACTCCATTTGTTTGTCGCATAAATAATTTTTATACGGATTACGGAAATTTTCACAAACAGACGCGAATTTTATATAACGAAATAGGGTTACTGTCTCGGTATTCCAAGTGCGCTGCCGACTATAGTAGGGTTAAGGATAAACACTTTATAAAAAACATTATTTTTTGTTTTATCTTAACTAGGACTAGGACTGAAACTTTCAAAGCAGAAATTAATAATAATAATAATAATCGTTGCGCGGAGACGGTGACGGCTGGTTCAAGGGCCTGAAACAGAGACAGCATCCTGGCTCGGTACGCAGTCAGGTTAGTTCCCCCTTCTGTAGCCCCGTAATAGGCGCGCATGCAGTTTTCATTTATGGACTGAGTCCATCGCATGCGGCGCACTACACCACCGGTAGCGGGGGCCGGGCGCGAGGCAGCTTGCCTCGCAGGCCCCAAGCGTGCCGGCAGCGGAGGTCGTCCTCGTCGCGCAGGTCGTGGTGGCGGTGAAGACGGCTTCGGCCCGTCATCGTCACTCGACGTGCTCTTGTCGTCGGCAGTCAAAAATTCCTCCGCCGTTGAGCACGGAGACGACGAGACGGGCTGTGGTGGGGGGCGTGCGCTACTTCCATCCGCTACGGGTCGTCTTTTTCGCAGTATCATTTTCTTTAGTTATTATCTTCACTTAAATTTTGCGTGTCTGATTTGTCATTTTTGACCAAAATATTTTGTTTGTTTTCGGTTCGCATGTTGAATATTTTTGTTTATCAGAGTATTTACAATCTTCTAAATGATATTGCTAAATTTATGTATATATATTTATTGTATTTACAATTTTCCACTGATAGTTCCAGGTATATATTTCCAATTTTCCAGCGAAATTTCCATTACCAAAATGATACGACTGTTTACTTGTCACTTGTGTTTGTCACTATGCAATTTTTTATTAAAACGTTTGCACTTTCAAAAGCGATCTGCTGTTAATGTTTTAATATTATTATACTTTACAATTTGTTTATATTTACACATAAATAAGTATGAAAACTAAGATTTTATAAAGTATATGTAAATTATAAATAGAGATACAAAAAAAGACGTCCGTCAGTGTCAGCGGTATATTTTTATTATAATAATAATTATAATTATAATAATAATAATATTATTATTCACATATATTTATTTCCTACCTTAATTTTAAATTTTTACAATATATATATATATATATATATATATAAAAACAATAAATATTATAAAAACTTAAAACTAGTTTGCCGCTGGTAGCGGGGCAGGGCCCAAACTACCGGTGGTTAGGGCTGCAGACTGAGGAACCTCCTGACAATACGCGCCGTGTCAAGGAGTACTGCCTTCTGTATCTGCCCCTTGATCCAGCCATCTAGCGAGAGCCTCTTGAGGTGCTGGTCGAGGCTCTTCGCAATGAGTCCATTCGCCGTAACAACTATCGGGACAATGATTGTCGAATCGACATCCCACATGTCGGTCACCTCATGAGCCAAGTCTAGGTACTTACTTAACTTGTCCTTTTCGGCTTTCACGAGGTTTCCGTCGTGCGTGACAGCGACGTCGACAATCACTGTCCGGCGTTGAGATCGGTCGATAACCACGATGTCAGGCTTATTGGAGACAATAGTCCTGTCCGTAATTATAGAGCGATCCCAGTAGAGCGTGGCATGACTATTTTCGAGAACTGGTGCAGGAACGTATTGATAATATGGCATCTCGGTATCTACAAGTTGATATTGAAGAGCAAGTTGTTGGTGGATAATTCTGGCTACTTGGTTATGTCTGTGCAAATACTCTCCGTTAGCAAGATGAGAACAACCGGAAATAATATGTCTCAGTGTTTCTCCGGGACGGTGGCATGCTCGACATATGTCGACCGTACCGTCCTTGAGAATATATTTCCGGTAGTTTCTTGTCTTGATAACTTCGTCAGCTATTGCACAGACAAAACCTTCAGTTTCCCCAAAGAGGTCACCAAAGCGTAGCCAGTTTACCGAAGCGAGTGGATCTACGTCGGGCCCGGTGAGGGCTCCATAGAACCTCCCGTGCAACTCCTTGCTTTTCCATATCTCCTTGCGGTCCTCGGTGCTTAATATTATTGGTTTTTGCCAGTTCTCGACAGATAAGGAGAGTGGAGTGAAGTGTCTATCAATTGCCACAACATCCTGATGTATCCCGCACTCAATGTTAAGGAAATATTCCCTAAGGCTGCATATTTCTCGGTTATGGAGGTTCTTGGCATTCAAGAAGCCGCGACCCCCCAATTTCCGAGGAATATACAGTCTCATAACAGACGAGCGCGGGTGTAACATCCGGTATGTGGTGAGCAGTTGACGGACCCTTCTGTCCACGGCATCTAGTTCAGTCTGACTCCATCTTAGTATGCCAAAGGAGTAGGTTAGCAAGGGCATAACCCAGCTGTTGAAAGCTTGCACTTTATGGCCCCCTGACAAAAGACTCTTAAGTACTTTTGTCAGGCGGCAAAAGAAGCGATCCTTCATCATCTGTTTCATGTCCCTGTCAACGATACCCAATGACTGTGACATACCAAGATACTTATAGGTTTCGGTTTCAGAAAGAGATTTAAAGGTCATCACATCATTAAGTTGTAAATTGGAAGAATTTACAACTTTACCCCGCTGTATATGCATGACCGCACACTTATCCGTACCAAATTCCATCTTTATAGAGTTACTGAAATTTTCTGTTATTTTCAGCAACTCCATTAGATCTTGGTGTTTTGGTGCGAATAATTTGAGATCATCCATATACAGTAGGTGAGAAATCACCTCTCCCTCTCTCCGTAACCGGCAGCCTAGAGTTGAATCTTTAAGCAATGTGCTAAGGGGATTCAACGCTAGGCAAAACCAAAGTGGACTCAGGCTGTCGCCTTGAAAGATGCCTCGCTTAATCCTTATCTGGTCCTGTAGGCCAGAGACACTCCCTCGACTGCCTGGTTGACGAAGAACTGTGGTCCACTGCGCCATGCATGTACTTAAGAAGGATTTCAGAGTTGGATTAATCTTATACAACTCCAGAATCCTTCTCAGCCATGAATGGGGCACTGAATCATAGGCCTTCTTGTAGTCAATCCAGGCTGTGGACAGAGCTCCTCTGTTCCGCCTAACTCTTTGACAAATGGTCATGTCTATGAGGAGGAGCTCCTTAGTACCACGGGACCCAACTCGACATCCATTCTGAGCTGAGGCCAAAATGTTATTAGAATCGATGTGCTTATTAATTTTTGATCTCAGAATGGATGTGAGCAGCTTGTATAACGTAGGTAAACATGTAATGGGTCTGTAGTTCTTAGCTTCCGTGGTACTACCGGACTTGTGGAGCAGGAAGGTGATGCCAGTTGTCAACAAACAAGGTAGGGTACCGAGGTCGAGGGCTTTTTGAAATTGCATTGCCAAACATTCATGTGAGCATCGAAACCACTTAATCCAGAAGTTGTGCAATCCATCCGGTCCAGGACTTTTCTAGTTCTGGGCCGTTTGGATAGCACAGCTAACGTCATGAGGGCTGATGGTAACAACCCCCATGGGTTCGATGGTTTCACACGTCTGCTTGACAATGTTTATCCAATCGCCCTCGGTGTGTTCGTCGGACACCGACCAGATGCCACGCCAAAAATTTTTCATTGCGTCTGCATCTGGTAGCTGTTCAGCGTCCACACGTGTATCGGCTCCATCCCATTGCCTGTACACCTTCCTTTGGTCACTTCGGAAGAGGCGGTTCTGATGAAATCTGTCCACACGTTTTTTGTATCGGCGAATTCTGTTTGCCCACGCATAGACTTTCTGTTTCAGGAAGTCAATGCGTTCAGTGACACAGGTTATATAGTCTTTAGGTTTGATGCCTGTGTCTGCAAAGGCCTGTGTCACGAAACGCATGACCCGAGGTCGATGGTTTCCGTTCCTGAAACAGTGCAACTTTGCAATGAGAGTTCTGAACGAGTCGATACGCTTCTCGATACGTATCTGCCACGTCGGAGCTCCCGCGGCACGTCTCGGAGCCTTGTCAGATTCCGGTAATCTGACGTGAGCAACTTGACATACCGCGATAGCTCCACAGTATAGTATCGAGTGCGTATCAATTAGATCTTTGCTGGTCTCTATGTACGGAACCAGCAAAGCGTTCATGGCTCCCATTAAGGCAAAGCTACGTCTATTCGCGGGCAAACGTGGTAAGCGCGGTTTACATTCACGTGTGGCATGATATCTCAAAATCGTCTCTTCCAAAGCCCTCCTCAATTGCTCTTTTACCTCGGTACTTACTTGCATATTTGCGCAACCTTCCGCCTCGTCAACGCGATCCCTAGGCATCGCTGCCGATGATGGATGATTAGTAGGCTCCGATGTCGGCAGCGTAGCATCTGAGATCACGGGCGATGTGGTAGCTACGCGAACAGGCAGTGAGTCCAGGCGTAGCCGATCAAGTGAGGACTCGTCTAACAGCTTGCACCGTTGGATAGCCCGCACCTGATCCGACAGTCGTTGTGCGGAGACGGTGACGGCTGGTTCAAGGGCCTGAAACAGAGACAGCATCCTGGCTCGGTACGCAGTCAGGTTAGTCAGGCAGCGGAGGTCGTCCTCGTCGCGCAGGTCGTGGTGGCGGCGAAGACGGCTTCGGCCCGTCATCGTCACTCGACGTGCTCTTGTCGTCGGCAGTCAAAAATTCCTCCGCCGTTGAGCACGGAGACGACGAGACGGGCTGTGGTGGGGGGCGTGCGCTACTTCCATCCGCTACGGGTCGTCTTTTTCGCAGTTTCATTTTCTTTAGTTATTATCTTCACTTAAATTTTGCGTGTCTGATTTGTCATTTTTGACCAAAATATTTTGTTTGTTTTCGGTTCGCATGTTGAATATTTTTGTTTATCAGAGTATTTACAATCTTCTAAATGATATTGCTAAATTTATGTATATATATTTATTGTATTTACAATTTTCCACTGATAGTTCCAGGTATATATTTCCAATTTTCCAGCGAAATTTCCAGTACCAAAATGATACGACTGTTTACTTGTCACTTGTGTTTGTCACTATGCAATTTTTTATTAAAACGTTTGCACTTTCAAAAGCGATCTGCTGTTAATGTTTTAATATTATTATACTTTACAATTTGTTTATATTTACACATAAATAAGTATGAAAACTAAGATTTTATAAAGTATATGTAAATTATAAATAGATACAAAAAAAGACGTCCGTCAGTGTCAGCGGTATATTTTTTTTATTATTATTATTATTATTACGCTGACACTGACAGTCGTGGTTTATTATTTTCACTGTAATATTTTGTGTTTTCATTTTATTTTGCTTATTTTTTCCTATTATTTATAATATTTAATGTTTTATTGGTGTATAATAAAGGTGATAAATTAAATATTTCAAGTGAAGGAATCCGGAATCACTGTTATATTGCGAATCTAGAACATGAATAATATGTCAAACATTTACGTCAGAGTTTAATAAAATTATATGTATGGAAAATAGAAAAATTTGAAACAATATTTTATGAAAATGGATAAAAAACGATTAGTAATGAATATGAGACCCTATTATATAATGTATATATATAATACAATTTAAAGAAGTGAATAATAATGGAACTACGAAAAAGAATAGCGGGACGATGCGCACACCTTCCACCACCGCCCGTATCGTCGTCTCCGTGCTCTTCGGCGGAGGAATTTTTAACAGCCGATGGTGAGAGCACGTCGAGTGATGATGACGGGCCAAAACCGCCTTCGCCGCCAAGAAGACCTGCGCGACGAGGACGACCACCACTACCGGCACGCTTGGGGCCTGCGAGACAATCCGCCTCGCGCCCAGCCCTCGCTACCGGTGGTGTAGTGCGCCGCATGCGATGGACTCAAGCAATGAATGAGAACTGCATGCGGGCCTATTACGGGGCCACAGAGGGGGGTACTAAACTGACGGCGTACCGTGTCAGGATGCTCTCTCTGTTTCAGGCCCTTGAACCAGCCGTCACCGTCACCGCTCAACGATTATCGGATCAGGTGCGGGCTATCCAACGATGCCAACTGTTGGACCAGTCTGCACTTGATCGGCTACGCTCGGACTCACTACATGCTCGCGCAATATCTACACCGACAGATCTACCCGCCGCCCTGCCGATACCAGAATCAACTGGTATCCCAATATCGGCAGCGTCACCTAATGATCCTGTTGATCAGGAAACAGATTGTGCGAGCACGAATGTAAGTACCGAGACGAAAGAGAAATTGAGGAGGGCTTTGGAGGAGACGATTGTACAGTATCGTACCAAACCTAAAGACAGACCACGTCTACCGCGTTTGCCAATGCATAGACAAAACATTGCATTGATGGGAGCCCTAAACACTCTGCTGACCCCTTACATAAAGACCAGCAAGGCTTAACTGATACTCACTCGATTCTGTATTGTGGGGCCATCGCGGCGTGTCGCGTTGCCCGTGTCAGATTTTTAAACAATGACAGGGCAACGCGTGACGCCGAGGATGCCCCTGCATGGCAAGTACGAATCGAGCGACGTATCGGTAAGTTTAGGACTCTCATCGCTAAATTAATTTCATTTAAAAGGGGAAATCATAGACCCAAAGTTATGCGTTTCGTTGCCCAGGCGTTTGTAGGAACAAGTATAAAATCAAAGGACTACTTAGCCTCGGCAACGGAACGCATTGACTATTTTAAACAGAAAGTCTATGCGTTGGCAAACCGTGTGAGACGATACAAAGAACGGGTGCACAGGTACAGACAGAATCGTCTCTTTCAAAGTGATCAAAGGAAGGTGTACAGACAATGGGAGGGAACTGATAATGGTGTGAACGCCGGACAGCGCCCAGATGCAGACGCTATGATAAACTTTTGGCGCGACATCTGGTCGGTCTCCGACGAGCACACGGAGGGCGATTGGATAAACATTGTCAAACAGACATGTGAACCCATCGAACCCATGGAGGATATTACCATCAGTCCCGATAATGTTAGTTGTGCTATTCATGCAGCCCAGAACTGGAAAAGTCCTGGACCGGATGGATTGCACAACTTCTGGATTAAATGGTTTCGATGCTCACACGAATGTTTGGCAATGCAATTTCAAAGAGCCCTCGATATCGGTGCTCTTCCTAGTTTGTTTACAACTGGCACCACCTTCCTGCTCCACAAATCAGGTAGTACCACGGAAGCTAAGAACTATAGACCCATTACATGTTTACCAACAATTTACAAACTACTCACATCCATTCTGAGGTTAAAAATTAATTCTCATATTGTTACTAACAACGTTTTGGCCCCAGCTCAGAATGGTTGTAGAGTTGGGTCCCGTGGTACTAAGGAGCTCCTCCTCATAGACATGACCATTTGTCAAAATGTCAAGCGGAACAGAGGGACTCTGTCGACAGCTTGGATTGATTATAAGAAGGCCTATGACTCGGTGCCCCATTCATGGTTGAGAAGGATTTTGGAGTTGTATAAAATTAATCCAACTCTGAGATCTTTCTTAAGTACCTGCATGGAGCAATGGACCACAGTTCTTCGTCAACCAGGCAGCCTACAGAGCGTCTCTGGTCCGCAAGATGAGATAAGTATCAAGCGAGGTATCTTCCAAGGCGACAGCCTGAGTCCACTGTGGTTTTGCCTAGCTTTGAATCCTCTCAGCACATTACTGAAGGATTCAAAACTAGGCTATCGGTTACGGAAAGAGGGAGAGGTCATTTCTCACCTACTGTACATGGATGATCTCAAACTATTTGCATCCAAACGCCAGGATCTGTTAGAGTTGTTAAAAATAACTGAAACTTTTAGCAACTCTATAAAGATGGAGTTTGGTGTAGATAAGTGTGCGGTTATGGATGTACAGCGGGGCAAGGTTGTAAATTCTTCTAATTTACAACTCACTGAAGTGACCTTTAAATCTCTATCTGAAACCGAAACCTACAAGTATCTTGGTATGTCACAGTCGTTGGGTATCGTTGATAAGGACATAAAACAGATGGTGAAGGAGCGCTTCTTTTCCCGCCTGACAAAAGTACTTAAGAGTCTTTTATCGGGTGGCAATAAAGTGCGCGCCTTCAACAGCTGGGTTATGCCTTTGTTAACCTACTCCTTTGGCATACTAAGATGGACACAGACTGAACTAGATGCCTTGGACAGAAGGATTCGTCAACTGCTCACCATACATCGGATGTTACACCCGCGCTCGTCTGTTATGAGACTGTATATCCCTCGGAAACTGGGGGGCCGCGGCTTTCTGAATGCCAAGGACCTTCATAACCGAGAAATATGCAGTCTCAGGGAATATTTCCTTAACATCGATTGCGGGATACATCATGATGTCGTGACAGTTGACAAAAACCTCACTCCGCTTTGCTTATCTAAGGAGAACTGGCGCAAGCCAATAATTTTGAGTACCGAGAATCGCAGGGAGATATGGAAGAGCAAGGAATTGCACGGGCGGTTCTATCGAGCCCTCACCGGACCCGATGTAGACCCGCTCGCTTCAATAAACTGGCTACGTTTCGGTGACCTCTTTGGGGAAACCGAAGGTTTTGTCTGTGCAATAGCTGACGAAGTTATCAAGACGAGAAACTACCGGAAATATATTCTCAAAGACGGTACGGTAGACATTTGTCGAGCATGCCACCGTCCAGGAGAATCATTGAGACATATTATTTCCGGTTGTTCTCATCTTGCTAATGGCGAGTATTTGCACAGACATAACCAAGTAGCCAGAATTATTCACCAACAACTTGCTCTTCAATATCACCTTGTTGAATTTGAAGTACCATATTACAAATATATGCCTGCGCCCGTTCTCGAAAATGGTCATGCCACGCTCTATTGGGATCGTTCAATAATCACGGACAGAACTATTGTCGCCAATAAACCTGACATCGTGGTTATTGACCGATCCCAACGCCGGACGATGCTTGTTGACATTACTGTTCCACATGACGAAAACCTCGTGAAAGCCGAGAAAGACAAACTTACCAAGTACATAGACTTGGCTCACGAGGTGACCGCCATGTGGAATGTCGATTCGACAATCATCGTCCCGATAGTCATATCGGCGAATGGTCTTATAGCGAAGAGCCTCGACCAACATCTTAAGAGTCTCTCGCTAGATGGATGGATCAAGGGTCAGATACAGAAGGCGGTACTTCTGGACACGGCACGAATTGTCAGGAGGTTCCTCACTCTGCAGCCCTAACCACCGGTAGCTTGGACCTTGCCCCGCTACTTGCGGCATACTAATTTTAAATTTTTTATAATATATATTGGTTTTTTTAAATATTTATATTGTAAAAAATTTAATGTTAAGAAAAAGAATGAATAAAGAGAATAATAATAATAATAAGCTGACAAATTGACAATAGTCCTGTACTTTGGGAACCATAAAACGAATAAGAGGCAAAACGCCAAGGCTAGCTTTAAATAGTTTGCCTTGACAAGTATCGAAATCCAGAATCAGAGTTAACATCTTAAACACTCTAGCAACGGCGTCGTCATAAATTTTATTGAAAACAATACAAACAAGTGATGCATATTTAACAAGCTAGTTAATATGGTATAATATGCCCGCGACTTCTTCCGCATTGAAAAATTATATATAACACCTGAGAAAATATCGTTGTGACAAGGGTGGCACCGCCACGGCGAGTGACGCCCAATTTTTTAATAATTTTAGGCAGGGCCTGGAAACGTTATTTAAAATAACGTTTTCAAAACGTTCTAAACGGTTCTTTTAGTTTGGTTCGCAACTTTACGTTCGGAACGAAAACGAAATAGGAACATTTTCAAAAAACGGTTTAATCCAGTGGACGCGACCTTGGTCAACGTGTGGCACGCACTGAACTGCACTGGTAAAGCCAAAACCTCAATAAAATTGGTATTATTATTCGTAGCTGCCGAGAAAAAATGGCAAAAAACGTTTTAAAACGTTCGAAAACGTTATTTGAAACGAAAACGATTGAAATTTTGTTCATGCCTAAAAACGTTTTTTTTTAATGTTCCGTTCGAACGAAAACAAATTAAACCGTTCTTTAGGTATTAAAGTCGAAAACGTTTCTAAAAAAATAACGGTATTCGAGCCCTGATTTTAGGACATTTTTAGGATAAAAAGTAACGTTTATGTAATCCAGATAAGGAACTATCTCTGTGCCAAATTTCATCCAAATCAGTTAAGCCATTTGCTTGAAAGAGTAACAAATAGCCATCACAAACTTTATATATCCATGGCCTCACAAACTTTCGCATTTATAATATTAGTAGGATAACAGTCCTAAAAGAGGCAAAAAGTTCACTAAAATACAAATTTAAATCATTTTGTCCTCTTAAACAGGTCTACAAATTAAAAAAACCATTAACGATAATAAAATATTTTGCATCGGAAGCATTAAAACTTGTATGGTTCAGCGGTCTGTTGGGTTCTCGAATTGTAGCCGCCAACCGAGCGAAAAAGGCCGCAGTTTAGAGGTTTAGGGAGAAATTCGTATCTAACAAGCATTTTTCCGGGGGCACCCTCCATTATTTCGAGGGAATATTTTCGGGTCAACCATAACACGGAATAAAGTAACATAATAAAATGTGAATACTAAAATATAAGTCCAAATGGAATATGCAGTAACTCATTCCTTGACTTGACTTGACATTGACTATTTTCCTGTGTTGGTTTAAAATGACAAAATAGGTAAGTCAAAATATGAAAAACTATCCGTTGCACGCGACTTCGTCCGCTTAACTTTATTAAATACATCTAGCCTATGTAACTCGCTGATAATATAGTTTTCTATAAGCGAAAGAATTCTTAAAATCGGTCCAATAGTTTTTGAGTTTATTCATTACAAAGAAAAACGCAATTTCTCGTTATAATATTAATATAGATTTTTTACACCTTGGGGTTACTTGATTGGAGTTTTCTCGTAGGTATCCCTAATTGAAGGATCATGTAGTTCTCTATAGGTGAATTTTTAAAATGGTTCCAGTAATTTTTGAGTTTACTCATTACAAACAAAAATACAAATCTTTTCTCTTAATAATATAGATAAAACTTCAATTCCGTAATTCAATCACTAAATATTTTATTACGGTTTATTTTAGGGTGCAACCATTAAGATGTGCCAAGGCAGAAACTAACTCAAATCAGTCAGTTTGAAGATATTCCGTATAATAGTTTGAAAGTCCATGGATTTATAACAGTGTCTTAAATATTCTTTGAGTTCATATAATATTTATTTCCTTGTCATAAATTTTGGTACTTTAATGGCATTAAGTTTGTGTGTTAGCTTTCCTATTACGAAACTAACATAAACCTTCCCCAAAAATCTCCAAATTAAAATGAGATCGAAATTCGGTTATCCCCATCCGCACAACTTGTTGGAATACTTTCTCCCGGACCCGTATCTTAATTCAAGGTCAAATTCTCAAGTGACAGGCTAGACGGGAAAAATTGTTATCTATTGCGTAGTCCGTTTACACCAGGGATTCCCAAAGTGGTCGATATCGACCCCTTGGGGTCGATATCGGTTTCCTAGGGGTCGACATAAACGAAAAGTGATTTTGGGGGTCGACGAGGTCTAAAAATCGACCCCTATTATATTAACACAAGTTCTTATTTAAAACTTTCAAGATAGGTAAGTAGGTAGTTACTGTATTGTTTATGTTGTGTTACGTGTACTAAGAATAATTAATATTTTTGTAGGAAATAATGTTCCAGGAATGTAAAGTTTCAAGTTCGTACAAGATGAAAAACTCGGCAAGTCTATGTGGCAAGTCAAGTTTGTGCAAGATTGAGTTGGAGCGTACGTCTTTCAGCGGCGTTTTGACTTGCTCTCTATTTGACGATAAAGTTTGCTTATCTCTATTCAATTTGAACAATTCCTATTTAGGAATCTAAGTAGTGAGCTCGTGATCACACTACGCTAAATTGATTTCTAAATCGAAGATATAGAGTTGAAAATGGATAAACTCTTAATTGTATCCAATCTGTTCTAACTGCGATCACACCTTCCGATTTCCTAAATTGGAATCGTTCAAATTGAATAGTGTGATAGCGGCTTTACGCGAATTAAGACGAACGAATTCATGATCAAGTCCAAACATGTTCCTGATATTTTACTATTTAACGAGCTTGCATTTAGGTTGAAAGTTCATTTGCGTTTTGAAATTCGTTGGAGCTTGAACGATAAAAACTCATATAGCTAAGTACTCATTTATTTCAAGAGATTACAAACTTATTACAAAGCTAAATTAAGTGAAGTAAAGTGACTGAAAAAGTGTTAAACACAACATACAACATATTTTAAATAGGTATGTATAATTGTATTTGTAAAAATTACTAACACTTAAGTCTTTGGTTTTCGTTCTTATTCTACCTAATTACCTAATACGAAGTTTCTATACCTAATTACCTACTGTAGTTACTTCCCAATATAGGTATCAAAGTTTATCAAAGAGTAAGTCAGTAATACTTAACAAGAATCCATTAACTGAGTGTGATAAAAATAAGATAGTGTGCAAATTTAACAGTTTATTATTGTTTTTTATTTAGGTTCCTTATTTTTTTGTTTGCAGAATTACTGAAAGTTTTATGATGGCGGACACGAAAAAAAAATGCAGACAATACAGTTTGGACTACTTGAAGTTCGGATTTATTGCATCTCCATCAAATCAACACTTCCCGATGTGTCTCATATGTGAAAAAGTATTTAGTAACGATGCCATGAAGCCTTCAAAAATGGATGACCACTTATCAAGAGTACATGCTAACAAAAAAAGTAAGCCCTTGTCATATTTTCAAGCACTGAAAGAAAAACTAGACAAAAGGCCATCCATAGGATCGATGTTTGCGTCATCATCTATTCGAGACAATGATGGTTTACGAGCGTCCTATAATATATCTTTACTAATAGCGAAGTCGGGGAAACCCCATACAATTGGAGAGCAGCTTATCTTACCAGCCATTGCGGAGGTCCTTAACAATGTATTGCACAAACCCGCACATGATATTTTAAAGAGAATACCTTTGAGCAACAACACCGTTCAGAGACGCATAGATGAGATGGGACGCGATGTGGAAAACATTTTATGCAAGTTCTTACAGACCCGCAGATTCTCTCTCCAGTTGGACGAGTCTACATTACCCGGCAATGAAGCTCTATTGTTAGGATATGTTCGATTTATCAAAGATGAAAATATGTGCCAAGAACTGATTTTTGCTGCATATTTAGAGACTGATACTAGAGGAGAATCGATTTTTCAGGCCGTGGAACATTTTTTTACTGATAAAGCTATTCCATGGAAGAATATTGTTTCTGTTGCGACTGATGGTGCACCGTCTATGGTTGGTCGTCATCGTGGCTTTATAGCTCACTTAAAGCGACAACTGCCTGATGTACTGGTTATTCACTGTGTGATTCACAGGCAGCATTTAGCAGCAAAAAAGCTGAGTCCTAGATTGCATAAGTCTTTACAATATGTAATAAATGCTATCAACAAGATTCGAAGCAATTCTTTGAACTCTCGGTTATTTGCTCAACTATGTGACGAAAACGACGAAGTCTTTACTCGGTTACTTCTGCACACTGAAGTTCGCTGGCTATCAAGAGGCTCTTGCTTAGAAAGATTTTCAGCCCTTTTTGAATCTGTGTTGGAGTTTTTACAAGAAAAAGATCCGAATTTGAAAGAAAATCTGAACAATTGTAAAACAGATATTTATTACTTGACTGATATCTTTGGAATGTTCAACAAAGTTAATTTGCAACTACAGGGTGATAATCTTAACTTGATTAAAACAAAATCAATAATATCGGCCTTCGTGGGTAAACTAGTTCTTTATAAACAAAATTTAGGCAGAAAAGAATATTCGCAGTTTCCGCATTTGTCAAAATTACCAAAAATGCTTCAAGATGATGACATTTTATTATATGTTACTCACTTGGACGCATTACACAAGGATTTTACGGAGAGGTTTGATGATCTTTTAAATTTACAAATTCCTCAATGGATAATAAATCCGTATAACACCACAGCCATAGAAGAAGCCAATGTGATAATGCAAGAAGAGTTGATTACCATCAGCACAGACGAAGAGCTTAAGCAAAAGTTCAACCAAGGCTATCAGAAGTTCTGGTTGCAACGCAAAATTGAAACACAGTATCCTACATTGTGGAACATTGCTGAAAAATACCTTATCGCTTTTCCATCATCATATCTAGTTGAAAAAAGCTTCAGTGTGGTAACAAACATTTTGACAAAACAAAGAAACCGTTTGAAAATCAACGAACGTGGAGATTTAAGGCTGCAACTCACTAATATTGAACCGGATGTAGCTAGATTGGTAGATAGTCACCAGGTTCATCCATCGCACTGAATGTTTTATTTTCTCTTTGCGAATTAATAGTTTTTAAAATATAATTTCCTACCAACTTAAGATGCTTTATGTATTAATTTGTAATAATTATAAATTAAACTTGATATTTACTGAATTGGATTGTCTTTTTATTTTGTTAAATTTTGACGAGAAAATGAAATCAACTTCACTCACTTAACCAAGTGCAAAGTTTTCTAATTGGCACCTTAGTACCTAGGTATTTTGTACCAATAGGAAAAAACTAAAGATAGACTAAGATAGATAGCTGCTTTAAGTTAGCGGACCATTATGAATAAGGGGGTTGGTCTTAAAAGTAGGTAATTTGACCATGGGGGTCTGAGGTAACAGTTCATTGTTGAAAAGGGGTCACTTGTCCAAAATAGTTTGGGGAACCCTGGTTTACACCATGTGAATTCTATTATTTAATCGAATTTAATGATAACTATGAAAAGTTTCATTTCACTTTCAGTTGATGACAAATAAATAAAGTTTACGTTGAATTGCCTTAGGTAAGGTAATTAAGTTTGAAAAAAACGTGAAACATACAAGGAAATGTATTATGCTTGCAAACTTTAAACAATAAAAGTATTCTACATTTACTATTGCTCTATGATCAGTGTTGCAGTCACCGCCTTACAGAAGGACCAACGTGAAATAACAGCAAATGTGCTGTTGTGTTTCGATGAGTGTGTAAGGGATTCCATAGCGCATTTCCCTATCCCAGTCTAATCCTTTATTCTTAATCCTAACTAGATCGGAGCGCACTAGCAGAACCTGTGGCGTCAGACTGTGTGATCCTATGTGACACAAAAACACATTAAAAATTGCATAAAATCCTATAGCAACTTAGTTTCATTAATATTTTAGAGACTCTGGAAGCTTTCTCACAACCGACAGCACGTTGAATTAAAATACAAATAAATCAAAAATTAAATGTGGAACACAACTACACCGTTGTTTTTATAATTAACTTCCGTTTCTTACATTAAGCTAATGGAAGTGTTAATGAACGCAATGAAACTCAATTGAACTCCTTTCCATTATTTACTTCATACATATATTATATTACTAATTAAAAGCAAAAACCCAGTTGTATAATTCTAATTTAATCATATTTAGGTAACATTACATCTGTATATGTAGTAAATCTTTGTAACAACGTGGGTGCTGTTGAACGAATCCAATATTTTCTTATTTGTCTTGTACGGGATAGGGGCTTTCGATAATAAGTTACATAAATTTTGTTTCAGAGTAGGACCAAATGAACTCCCCCATATAATGTGCAAAATTTACTACATTATAAGGATGTTATTTGTGTTGATTTCTAAAACATTTATAAAAGTATTATTAAATTATTTTGTTTTAAGAGATTTAAAAAAATTTCAATTAACATTCCGTTGAAAGAAAAATTGAATTATATTAAACGTTACTCATTATAAGCCAATAGGGTCATTGAGTCTTTCATAATAATTCGTACTAGGGGTGATCAAAAAGTAGTGAGAATGACACTCTTGCATATCTCATATTTTATTCATTCATACCAATAATAAAATATCATTTCATTTTGAGGGTAGGTACAAAAAATTAAGTCATTACTTTAAGAAACTTAGAAGCAGTGTCCAGTTGTTTGGCGCATTCTGACGCAAAACATCATTATGGAGGAATTCGAAGTGCGAGCCGTTATTAAATACCTCTGTTTAAAAAAGTTAACGACGCAGGAGATTCATCGCGATTTGGTGGAGACTTTAGGCGAGTCTGCTCCGCCATATTCTACTGTGGCAAGGTGGACGGCTCAATTCAAGACTGGGAGAACTTCGACAGAAGACGAGCACCGATCGGTCGGCCATCGACGTCAGTTACGCAAGAAAACATCGAAAAAGTCGAAAAAAATTATTCTAGACGATCGTCGAGTTATAGTGCGTTATTTAGTGCAGGAGACCAGCATTTCATATGGTAGTGTTCAGTCAATATTAAAAGATAATTTAAATATGAGAAAAGTCTCTGCGCGTCGGGTACCCAGAATGTTAACGGAAAATCAAAAGAAACTCAGGCTCAGATTAAATAAGTTACTGTCGTAACAGATGCGTCACTCCCATACTAAAGCTAAAATACCTACGCTATATTAGCCTACAAAAGACGCTGCAAGAAGAAACGTACTCTACGGACGCGCGCCGAGAATCGAGATTCCCACGTACACAGCGCGATTACGTCATCGAGCGAAAACGTTAGGGTTGTACAAAATCTACAAAGAATATAAATTAAACAAAATGGCTTAGTCTAAGATTAAAAAAGGGCTGTTTAAAATTGTCCTAATGATAATTTATTTAAAAAAACATTTCAGCGTTCACATCTGCAAACTAAACGTCAGAAACTACTGAATTCATAAGTTTTCACTCCAGCGTGATTCTAATGGGCGAATGCTCTTAATATTTATTAGGTACGTAAGAATCTAAACGAAAATATGTATACCTACACTACACGTTTGGTTTGTTTAAATTTTTATTTTGGAAAAGAAACAATTTTTGTGTTTTTTATATTTATTTAAACGTTTATTTGTGCCTACAAAGGTATAAGTATTTTTTTTGTAAGAAGCAACTTTTGGTAATAGGTAACGTAATAAAATTAAATTTCCTATTATTTACAGTGGAAAAGACCACCCTCACCAACCCCAAAGAAATTCCGAACCACAGCATCGGCAGGCAAAGTCATGGCCTCCATTTTTTAGGATTCCGAAGGAATACTATTAATCTATTATCTTCAGAAAGGACACACAATAAGAGGCGTTTACTATTTAGCTTTAATAGCTAAATTGAGAGAAGCTATTAAAGAGAAAAGGCGAGGCAAACTCAAAAAAGGCATATATTTGTTTCACCAGGACAACGCGCCCGCTCACACTGCTGCTGTTTCGCTGGATGCTATTCAACAAGCTGGTTTCGAATTAGTTGATCACCCACCTTATTCGCCAGATCTAATTCCTAGTTACTTTTACCTCTTCCCAAAGTTAAAAGAATACTTGCGTGGTAATAGATATGCCGATGACAATGAAGTGATTGAGGCCGTGGAAGGGTTTTTGGAAGGCCAAGAGAAATCATTTTATTTGAAAGGGTTAGAAACGTTGGAGAAACGCTGGACTTGGTGTGTAGATAGAGAAAGAGACTATGTTGAAAAATAATTTTTTGTTATTTATAAAATATATATTTTTCTGCTTCATTCTCACTACTTTTTGATCACTCCTCGTAAAAGCTAACGAGTATTTATTTATGTAAGGTTATTAAGTAAATTTTTACGCTTTTACACCTTAACTACTCAACCTATCATCATGAAATTTTCTTACTTGTTTTCAGGGGTACCTACTTTCCATCTAGATAAGAATACCTACTGTTTTTTATTGGATGGTGATACCTTGTGATTTTGAATTTGGATCTACAAAAGCAGTAGGTATATAAAAGTTTGTTTCTACTGAAGTAAAAATCGTGTCATATATAAGCCAAGAGAAGGTTTTTATAAAGCTTAGATACCTGTTATTTGAAAAATTTTCCTAGGCATACTAGGCAGAAGGTGGCTGCGCTATTGGTGACAAACCTGAGTCATAGCTTCTACGTGAGAAATCAATCACCTCTGTGATGTCGATATATCAAAGGATTATATTATAAAAGATTCGATAGAACACGCTTCAGTCGAAAAAACTCATTTACATTCATCACAGCGAACGAAGGTCTAAAATTCGAGAAGGCTTTCGCTGATTTTCCACCGGCAGTAAATACAGGTGAGATTTTCCCTTATTTTTATAGCAGTTTTCTGAGCAATAAAAATAACACTCAAAGGTGAGTCGTAAAAATAAAGGCTCTTCCGCAGCTGCAAAAAACATTAAAAATTCGTCCATAACTTTGTATTTAACCTTATGACAATTCCAATTTGCTGTTGCACGACTGAATCGTAAATCAATAACTTCCACAGCAACATTATTATTAACGTTAAATGGACACATTCACTGCTATTTCCTGCGTAACAGCGCATTATTAAATAATAATATGTGTATTATGTATATGAATCTACTAAAGGTAACTACCAAGTATAATGCCAAACTAATACATATTGTCATTGCGAAAGTATCTCAAACGATTTGATATTTTAATGAAATTTGTCATGCTAAAGCTAAATTTTATTTAAAATCCTAATATATATATATATATATTATATATTATGGTGTATTCTCATCTCGGCACCCACGAATTTGAGAGGGGTCCTGGCGAAAACCCACATCACTTTGTGTTACAACTTTACATTTATATGAATTTTATATATAAAAAACGTACAATTATCGGGCTTTTACAGTGCAGTTTAAGAATCTTCGCGATGTAAAACTAGAAAACTGAATTCACTTCAAAAACAGCATGAAAATACTTTGACTTCTGAAACATCTCAATTTATCGGGTTTTAGCCGGGACCCCTCGATATACGAGAACGGGTGGACCGATTTTAATAATCTTTGATTTGTTGAATTTGTCTCCGCACTAAATATCAGAATAACTATTATAACATCTGAAATATTCACGAAAAAAAAAATGTAAATTAAAATAAGTTTCTCATAATTTTATTATGAAACAGGATTTTTATTTTGAGACAGTACGAAGTTTGCCAGGTCAGCTAGAAGTATTAGACATGAGAAAGTATTTATGTTTGTTCGTCAATAACGCAAAAGCTGATTCAGATTTATTCTGTCTCAATAAATAATCATGATTTTCTAATGTCACTGTCAATATTTATATATTTATAAATTATTCTTCATTAAAAATTGGACTTCTACGGAACGAGAGAACTACGTAGGTATAGTTCAGAGAATGGTTCAATTTCAATATCCTCCGTTAGGGGATGCTCCGTGTGGAGGGTATAAAGGTAAAATAAGAGGCAACGAGACTTCTTTGAATTATAAAATACGGCATAATTAAGTCACCGGAATGGCACGTCGAAAACGAACATCGATCCAAAAAAACCGCGACTAAATTGATAAACAAAATCAAGGTTATGTTGATTGTTTTCTCTGATTAACTCATGATTTCTTGGTAAAATGCAAACTGTTGAATAACGAGTATTATTTAAGTGTCATTTACGCAAGAGTATCCGCCATAAATGTGTGGAATTTTTAATGAAAAATACAATAATGGGCTGGTCAAAACGCTGACGCAGTTGTATTGTATAAAGTATGGCTTACTCTGAAGCGAATAAAATAAATTTTAATAAATTAAACATATTTTGAGTTTATAACGAGGTCCGGATAGATTTCCTACAGAGCAAAAAAAAATACAAATTTTTAGGTAATTTTTAACAGGCTGTAACTTGAAGACAAATTATCGTAAAGTATATTTAAAAAAAGAGAATTGTAGCTCCAAGTGTCTAGTTTTTGGATCTGACCAAAAATAATAGTATAATTTTTGTGCGAAGTATACATAAGATATTTTCTAAACAATTACAGGTATTAACCCGCTTACAAGCGGTAAACAAGCACGAAGTGAGCCACGTGATGTTACACGCGGAATGAATATATGAATAAATAGGCCATCAGGCCTAATGGCGAAAAATTGTGAGATAGACAGGCATCTAACATTTTTTGGACGACTCTAACAATGATGAATGAACTCAGCCTCGTGACTACTCTAATTAAAACTTGCATTTTTTTAGTTTAATCAGTCTGCGCCCAGTTTCCCCCACACTCATAATCTAACCCCGTTCTTTGCTTATCTTGACAGACATTTAAAAATCATTAGGTAAATGCTTTGATAAAATCAGCCTCTTATGTGACTAAACACTAGATCAATTGAAAAAACCATACATTTTTTTAAATGACAGAATCTCGTAGCAAAATACACCGAAAGTTACCTGTGAGAAAATGGCGCTATATTGTGGAAAAAAAAATGACTAGTACGCAATAAATTGAGGAAGTCATATAGCAACTAATTGAGTATATACTCCCATTGAGTAATTGGATTATATTGCCCAAATACAAACTGTACGAACAAGGTCGGTCAATGTCAGGAAAAATGGCTATACGTTACTTAATAGATCAGCAAAATCAACAAAAACGGGGTGTTGTAAGTTTGACGTGTTTTTGTGTTTTATTTTATTTTATTAAAGACGGGTTTGCTCCTGACTATGATGAAGCTTATGATGAAACGAGTTTGGCCCCTGTTGAAACTAATTCATTAATTGTCTAGACAAATTAGGGCACGCTTGATGGTAAATGGATATCATTTTCGGATGAGACGCAAACTAACACTAACGGGATATTTGGCGTTCATCTTGGATAACCTACAAGAATTGTTAGTACCTAACATTGATAATAGTCTCAAGTAATTGGGTATGGATAACATTATATCTATACATACTAATATTATAAATAGGTAAAGTTTGTATGTTTGTTTATTAGGAGGTAATCTTCGGAAGCACCTACTCATTCGATTTAAAAAATGATTTTACCAATAGTTAGAATAGAATTTCAAGGTAGACATAGGCTAAATTTTCCAAGCGGGCGAAGCCGTGGGCACCAGTTGTCTAAGAATAAAGATCCAACGCTTGGCAAGCGTTGTATCTTTTATTTTTCAACGCGGACGAAGTCGCGGGCACGATCTAGTTAGTTATAGGCGCCCTTATATATTAAAAAGTAGGGTGGCTCGATTCAGGTGTTCGGGAGTGTTTTAGTAAGATTGGCTTCGGCAACGAAGAGTCAGATAATAATTGGTAAATTGCATAATATAAATACTTCGGTATACTATAATATAATCGCGTGCTTGGATTTAGAATTGCATACACTTACTAGCGACCCACTCCCGGATTCCTCCAGAAAAAAAATTAGTATTTTTATTTTAATTTATTTTTGTTAAGAGAGCCAAATTTGAAAGCTCCCAAAGTTGACCCAGCCGCGAATCGAACCTTGGAACAGAGCGTTAAGACAAGCACACAAACCACTCTCCAACGGTCTCGTCAAATATAAATGGCGTCGTCAATAGGTTGTATTATACACTAGCTGTTGCACGCGGCTTCGTGCAACTTTATAAAATATAGTCTATGTTACTCGCTGATTAATATAGCTTCCCAACAGTGAAAGAATTTTTCAAATCGGTCCAGTAGTTTCGGAGCCTATGCAATGCAAACAAACAAACAATCAAATCTTTCCTTTTTATAATATTAGTATAGATATACAAATACACACACACACACACACACACATATATATATATTTCATAAACATTAATTGGTGGTGAAAACCGCATCAAAATATGTTGTGTGGTTTAAAAGGAGTTAGCATCCATCCAGACAGACAGACGTGGAAAATGACAGATTTTTTTAAAAAAATATCTAGAAATATATAAAATTATGCGACATTAAAAGCCAGTAGTAGGTATTACAAAGGTTGGTTAAATTAAAACGATATTATGAGCCTCCCCATTACCCCACGAATCGTTTGAAAGGTTCCCGATAAATTCAATCGAAAAATCCGATAGCAATTAATATTTGTCCCTAAAGATGAAAGAAACGTATCGATTTACTTATGGTACCCGGTAAACCATTTGTTTTATCCAGGCAAACATGAATGGGAAGTATTTTTAAAAAGTTGGATTGAATAGGCACTATTTAGAGTATTTAGTCTCGCAATAATATAATGTTATGATTTTTCAGAAACTATATTGATAACTAGTGGCCCGCTCCCAGCTTCGCCCGGGGTGCTTTTTTGCCGATAAATTACTTTAAACCGCCATCTGTGAGAACCTTATGGAACTCACAGATAAATAATTGCTGTATTGAATAAGTATCAACAGATGGCGCTATGTTAATAATATTATATAATTTGCAAAAAAAAAAAATGAGATATAAACTATCCTATCTTTTAAGTTGGACCAAATAACAGATACTTATGAAGTTTGATCAAAGTCGGTTCAGTAGTTTCAGAGTTTATCGCGAACATACATCGTGACACGAGATTTTTATATATATAGATTTTATTTGCGTGGAAAGATAAAAAATATAATACCTAAGTGACGCCTGACCTCTTTATCACTGTGACTACGGTGAGGCCACACGGCGCCATGGGCAATTTTTTATATTTTTAGGCGACCCCTCAGTAACCTAACATTTTTTCGGGACAAAAAGTATCCTATAATATGTCAATACAAGTAATAAACTATTTGTATGCCAAATTTAATCCAAATCAATTCATCCTCACAAACTTTCGCATTTATAATAGGTATTAGTAGGATTAGCACCAGGATAAGAAGCAGGCTATTTATTTAGATAAATTTAAAAATAGTTGCAATAATTGAGCTTTACCTATATTTCTTAATTTTTTATTTTCTCATTGACTAGAAATTATTTAATGTGTATTAATTTAAAAGCAGTGTAGTGCATATCTTATTAAAGTGAAAAAAAAATCTACAAATATTGTATGCTTACTTCTTTAAGTGATAAACACTTAATGCTTATAAAAATGTTCGAAGTTCGAAATTATATTTCATTGGCATATGCATGACAATCTCAACGTCAGACTAAGATTAGGCAAATATTGACGTGGTTAAAGTGAGGTAAACTTGGAGTAAAATAAAAATTGTAATCGTATTTAGGCATATTTTAAACTGTAAACTAATCGTTATCGATGCTACAAAGTATTATCGACAAAATATGAATAAGAATGGCCATGTCACGCTATGCGAGATTCGGCAATGAAGGTGTGGCGGTACGCCAAGTGAGCCAAAATAGAGTTCAAAAATAATAAGCACTAGTGTTACGTCGTCAAGTCATCGTAATCTGTTCCTCTCTCAACTAAAAATAATAATTAGATTAGAGTAGGCAATTTTCAAGGGGGCGATTAGGGAAACTTCAAAAATTTAAAGAAATTCAATTATTTTAATTTACTTGGGATATTATATGATAACCTCATTATGTCAGAAGCGCTAGAAACATTTAAGTATCTAAAGATTTTTTTTTACATTATGGCACGTTGGATTTGTTTTATTTTTTACATTGTGTTTCAATGAATAATGTAAATAATCTTAATTTTTTTTTCGTTCATTTGAATTTCATATCAACACATCTGTAAAATCAATCACCCATGATACGTAAAAAAGATCAGTGTTATGAACTATTAGTGTGTGTTATGTGTTAGAAATAATAGTTTTTTTTTATAGGGATAAATCGATTTATTTGTTAATATATTGGTTGTGAAATATTTTCAAAAAAAAAAAGATAAAGACAATGTTCGTAGAAAGTTAAACGAAAAATAAAATGGCTGTAAGTAGAAGATAAATATAATATGTTTTAAAAAAATTCGTTAAGTTGGCGTTACAAAATTATAAGATCAAATGAGACTATTTTCATCTGGTGAAAACCTTAACATACATCCAAATAAATGTAATTTTGCACAGACAGCTAGCTCTAAGCTAAGACAGAACAAAAGTTTTTTAAAGATCGGCAACACAAAGAAAAAAATACTGAGCCGAGCTTTGTTGACTGTTCTTTTGATCCTCTGTCAAAACTAGTACAAACCGTCTCTATAAATGTACTAAAAATACCTTTCAATAAGAAACCTCTTACGATTTTTCTATACGTTAACTGATATTATGAAAACGATTGGGTCATAAAAGCGGAATATACAGCCAAGACCTGTTTCCAAAAAAAGTTTATGTGAATAGACGATATTGCTAGAATTTCATAATCTATGAAATCTATTAGAGGGCTAAAACATCGTACATAATATCCAAAAATGTATCATTAAAAAACTTAGGAAAGCCATCACAATAGAATTGAAAAAAAAAAAAAAAAACATAATTCCCATGAAATTGAATTCAATGAGAATATGTCTTAAACATTTTCTCGAGGAATATTAAAGATACATATCGAACTCCGTACTTATCATAATTAAAACGGATATCGCATCCCCAATAACGGCGTCACTGTAAATCATTACTCAAATATTTTCCAACTCAGGACGATAGTATAATTTAAATTATATTTCGATGAAAATGCTCAAGTTTTTTTTAAGATCGCATAATAATTTAGGTACATAAATACCTAGCTAATCTGTTTTTCTTCGCCGCCTGCCAAAACGTTATTAACTACTGATTCGACCGGAGATAACAACGTTCAATAAACATTTTAAAATTATCTTAGTCAAGTATACACGCTCCGATAAGATTATAACTAGATAAGAACATAAAATAGGCACACAATATAAAATTTCGCCACTTTAAACCTGAAAATTTCATGACTACTGCCATCTACAGGCAACTAAATATTTTTTAATGCAAATGAGAGATGGCGCTGCTATGATGGATGAGTTCCTGTTTCAACTGGTTATGTCAGTTTACGATAGATAGCGCTAGTATAGAACGATTTTTTTTTTCTAGATTAAAATAAATTTAAATCTCATTTTAAATGTAATTAGAAGCCAGGCATAGGTCAATAGACAAAACAAAATTACATGCTAAAGAAAAACATAAAACTTTTATATATTTTCTTTAGATTTAGCTTATTTTCAATCCATTACAAGGGAATTAACAAAAACAAAATGAAATCTCATCCTGAAAAATTATAGTGATATGCAATATGAAAATTTCGCATTTACTCGAAATTAGACAAAAACATAGGTAATGCTGCTTGGGAACGAATAGATGAAGGCTAATCCAATCAAGTGACTAGGTTCTTACCCAGCAAATAAATAAGTAATAAAATACTTACATGACTTGAATTGATGTATTAAAGCTGAACTGTCTGAGGCGTGATGGTACTCGTATAAGGATGAACCGACCAGTTCGTTTGGTTCGTAGCCAAGAATCTTCATTAGACTGTATGACAAAATACACATTTAAAAAATTTATATTGAATAAAATTTTAAAATCCTCATATTTAAAAATGGCACTTAATGGCATAGAAGTGCTGGATTTATTTAATACCAGCTGTGCCCGGGACTTTGTACGTGCTGTAGTTCATTTTTCAGGAACTTAACAGTTTTTAAGAATCAAAACCATCCAACATATTAACTTTCGCATTTAATATTATTAGGATTACCCATAGACCAATTTACCCAAACCATCACTTAGGTGTAATTGAGACTTATGTAGCTCATGTCCATATAGAATTACACAGCCGTCTACCAACAGTAGGTAAGCCTGATATATCAATGAAGAACTGTGATGTCTCCTCAATTAATAATACAGCTGTTTCAATGTCTCCTCATAAATACCATTGCTAGAATGCTTTCCCCTATGCTCATTTTGTATTTTACCCTTAGTCCTATTTTCTCACTATACCCTAATGTTGCACGGGTCCCTAAAGGCGATTTCCTATTTAAAGAGTTGTCTAGACAGACTATTATTCTTTTAAAATAATCATAGAAAGAAACAACCCGAGACAAAAATAATTTTAAATGTATTTATAAAATTTAAACGTAGGTTACAAAGCATGACAAAGGTACATTCATCCTTCCAATGTGACCCAAGACACTTAAGGTGAGGTTATGTTTACCTGCCGATAACCTTGAATGACCTATCATTTTGCCGACGCCTTTTTAAACATCATCAAACGATATTAATATCCAATTAAAAATCCTTTTCATATATAAGAATCAGTAACTCTCAAGGAACATAACTTTTAACAGCTGCTGCAATACTTACATATGAATCATTTAAAAATCCCGCCATTTCCGACAATTTAAAGGTAACACGAAATATTTGAATTGTTTTAAAAGAAAAATCACACAATATCAAACACCACAACACACAATAATACACCGACACTCACTTCACAACTTGTACCTCCATCAGACACTTAACAAAACCGAGAAATCACATTATGTTTAACCTACAAAATACATTTGAAGGTGATATTTTTGTTGATATTACGCGGCCATGTTTAGTTAGCCATTGAAAGTGAACGTCGAGCAAAGGTCAATGCGTGAAATATAAATTGTTACTGTATTTAGTCGGGTAACCAATCACGCTGGAAAATATTACAAGTAGCGCCATCTTTTGGTGGTGTTTGTCAATTGATTTTTACTTGCGGAGCCGGTACTTTCCATTCGATTTTCATAATACGAATATAGGTCAAGAACGGTCCACTTTTAAACTGTATTTTGTCGAACATTATATCCGTATTTTTACATGTAGTATGTATCTCTGTTGAATATTCCTTTGTACTTCATTTCGAGGTGCAATACATGATGGAATCACTTATACAAAACCACACAAGGTTTCATAGATATGATCGTTCAAATATTACTATAGAACTTTTAGTATTGAAATTTTGATAGCGTAATTGACTATGCATTAATGACTATACGCTATTTATGTTTCAGATCTACAACTCCAAATATTATGTACTCAATCCACTCGTAACTTCAGAAATCACTCTGAAAATTTACTTGTAAACTAAATAATTTTAATCATGAAACTATTCAGTTTACAAATTAAACCAAGGGCAACATACTATTTCATCATAAAATTAATTTTATATTTAAATTAGTATAATACAAGAATACTGGGCCTAATTTTCGTTGTAAACTGATTGGCTGGAAACATGCTTCTAATATCCTTTATTCACTTTCTAATACAATGACATTTTTATGAGTAAGAAAAAACTTTGCAAGTGGATAATGCAACGAAATACAAGATACTGTACTATAACTTTATATGGATTATTTAGAGCAGGGTTCCCCAAACTATTTTGGACAAGTGACCCCTTTTCAACAATGAACTGTTACCTCAGACCCCCATGGTCAAATTACCTACTTTTAAGACCAACCCCCTTATTCATAATGGTCCGCTAACTTAAAGCAGCTATCTATCTTAGTCTATCTTTAGTTTTTTCCTATTGGTACAAAATACCTAGGTACTAAGGTGCCAATTAGAAAACTTTGCACTTGGTTAAGTGAGTGAAGTTGATTTCATTTTCTCGTCAAAATTTAACAAAATAAAAAGACAATCCAATTCAGTAAATATCAAGTTTAATTTATAATTATTACAAATTAATACATAAAGCATCTTAAGTTGGTAGGAAATTATATTTTAAAAACTATTAATTCGCAAAGAGAAAATAAAACATTCAGTGCGATGGATGAACCTGGTGACTATCTACCAATCTAGCTACATCCGGTTCAATATTAGTGAGTTGCAGCCTTAAATCTCCACGTTCGTTGATTTTCAAACGGTTTCTTTGTTTTGTCAAAATGTTTGTTACCACACTGAAGCTTTTTTCAACTAGATATGATGATGGAAAAGCGATAAGGTATTTTTCAGCAATGTTCCACAATGTAGGATACTGTGTTTCAATTTTGCGTTGCAACCAGAACTTCTGATAGCCTTGGTTGAACTTTTGCTTAAGCTCTTCGTCTGTGCTGATGGTAATCAACTCTTCTTGCATTATCACATTGGCTTCTTCTATGGCTGTGGTGTTATACGGATTTATTATCCATTGAGGAATTTGTAAATTTAAAAGATCATCAAACCTCTCCGTAAAATCCTTGTGTAATGCGTCCAAGTGAGTAACATATAATAAAATGTCATCATCTTGAAGCATTTTTGGTAATTTTGACAAATGCGGAAACTGCGAATATTCTTTTCTGCCTAAATTTTGTTTATAAAGAACTAGTTTACCCACGAAGGCCGATATTATTGATTTTGTTTTAATCAAGTTAAGATCATCACCCTGTAGTTGCAAATTAACTTTGTTGAACATTCCAAAGATATCAGTCAAGTAATAAATATCTGTTTTACAATTGTTCAGATTTTCTTTCAAATTCGGATCTTTTTCTTGTAAAAACTCCAACACAGATTCAAAAAGGGCTGAAAATCTTTCTAAGCAAGAGCCTCTTGATAGCCAGCGAACTTCAGTGTGCAGAAGTAACCGAGTAAAGACTTCGTCGTTTTCGTCACATAGTTGAGCAAATAACCGAGAGTTCAAAGAATTGCTTCGAATCTTGTTGATAGCATTTATTACATATTGTAAAGACTTATGCAATCTAGGACTCAGCTTTTTTGCTGCTAAATGCTGCCTGTGAATCACACAGTGAATAACCAGTACATCAGGCAGTTGTCGCTTTAAGTGAGCTATAAAGCCACGATGACGACCAACCATAGACGGTGCACCATCAGTCGCAACAGAAACAATATTCTTCCATGGAATAGCTTTATCAGTAAAAAAATGTTCCACGGCCTGAAAAATCGATTCTCCTCTAGTATCAGTCTCTAAATATGCAGCAAAAATCAGTTCTTGGCACATATTTTCATCTTTGATAAATCGAACATATCCTAACAATAGAGCTTCATTGCCGGGTAATGTAGACTCGTCCAACTGGAGAGAGAATCTGCGGGTCTGTAAGAACTTGCATAAAATGTTTTCCACATCGCGTCCCATCTCATCTATGCGTCTCTGAACGGTGTTGTTGCTCAAAGGTATTCTCTTTAAAATATCATGTGCGGGTTTGTGCAATACATTGTTAAGGACCTCCGCAATGGCTGGTAAGATAAGCTGCTCTCCAATTGTATGGGGTTTCCCCGACTTCGCTATTAGTAAAGATATATTATAGGACGCTCGTAAACCATCATTGTCTCGAATAGATGATGACGCAAACATCGATCCTATGGATGGCCTTTTGTCTAGTTTTTCTTTCAGTGCTTGAAAATATGACAAGGGCTTACTTTTTTTGTTAGCATGTACTCTTGATAAGTGGTCATCCATTTTTGAAGGCTTCATGGCATCGTTACTAAATACTTTTTCACATATGAGACACATCGGGAAGTGTTGATTTGATGGAGATGCAATAAATCCGAACTTCAAGTAGTCCAAACTGTATTGTCTGCATTTTTTTTTCGTGTCCGCCATCATAAAACTTTCAGTAATTCTGCAAACAAAAAAATAAGGAACCTAAATAAAAAACAATAATAAACTGTTAAATTTGCACACTATCTTATTTTTATCACACTCAGTTAATGGATTCTTGTTAAGTATTACTGACTTACTCTTTGATAAACTTTGATACCTATATTGGGAAGTAACTACAGTAGGTAATTAGGTATAGAAACTTCGTATTAGGTAATTAGGTAGAATAAGAACGAAAACCAAAGACTTAAGTGTTAGTAATTTTTACAAATACAATTATACATACCTATTTAAAATATGTTGTATGTTGTGTTTAACACTTTTTCAGTCACTTTACTTCACTTAATTTAGCTTTGTAATAAGTTTGTAATCTCTTGAAATAAATGAGTACTTAGCTATATGAGTTTTTATCGTTCAAGCTCCAACGAATTTCAAAACGCAAATGAACTTTCAACCTAAATGCAAGCTCGTTAAATAGTAAAATATCAGGAACATGTTTGGACTTGATCATGAATTCGTTCGTCTTAATTCGCGTAAAGCCGCTATCACACTATTCAATTTGAACGATTCCAATTTAGGAAATCGGAAGGTGTGATCGCAGTTAGAACAGATTGGATTCAATTAAGAGTTTATCCATTTTCAACTCTATATCTTCGATTTAGAAATCAATTTAGCGTAGTGTGATCACGAGCTCACTACTTAGATTCCTAAATAGGAATCGTTCAAATTGAATAGTGTGATAAGCACTTTATCGTCAAATAGAGAGCAAGTCAAAACGCCGCTGAAAGACGTACGCTCCAACTCAATCTTGCACAAACTTGTCCACATAGACTTGCCGAGTTTTTCATCTTGTACGAACTTGAAACTTTACATTCCTGGAACATTATTTCCTACAAAAATATTAATTATTCTTAGTACACGTAACACAACATAAACAATACAGTAACTACCTACTTACCTATCTTGAAAGTTTTAAATAAGAACTTGTGTTAATATAATAGGGGTCGATTTTTAGACCTCGTCGACCCCCAAAATCACTTTTCGTTTATGTCGACCCCTAGGAAACCGATATCGACCCCAAGGGGTCGATATCGACCACTTTGGGAATCCCTGATTTAGAGCATCAGGCAAAGGCTAAAGGCTTATCACTGCCTCTAAGTAGATACATTTTATAGATTTATCATAGAATGTTGCATCTAATTTTATTAATTACTGGGAAAATGAATCTATATCCTACTAATCCTACTAATATTATAAATGCGAAAGTTGGTGGGGATGGATGGATGTATGTATGGATGTTTGTTACTCTTTCACGTAAAAACTAATGAACGGATTTGGATGAATTTTTGCACTTACATAGTTTATTATCTTGATTAACATTATATGATACATTTTATCCTAGAAAATGTTAAGTTCCCGAGGGATCGCCTAAACTAAAAATATTAAAAAAAAAATGGCGCCACTTTCGCCGCCACCGTCGTCGTCACAGCGATATATTTACTCATATATATTTTCTTTTTTAACGCGCACACTGATTCCCTTGCATCTAGCTTGATTTAACACGTAACACGTGAACATTTTGAGTACATACTTAATTTATTATCATAATTGTTTTTAAATAGAATCAATACTTACGCATCATCAGTGTGAGTGAATTTCATGTCCAAGCTGTGCTTAGTGAGAAAGGTCTTGGTGTCCAGCGGTACTTCAATATTAGACGGATGTGGAATCGGCCTGCCGACTGCTATAAGGGACCCATTCTTGAACATTTTCTTTTCATCCCCATCCCTCTTGTCATTTTCATCGACTTTGTTGTTGTTCTCCGTGACGTCTGCAGCCAACATGTGGCCAGTGACATGGATCACCTGTAAATCATCCTTTCAATTAATTTCAAAAAATACACATGTCCACAAAGAAAATATCCACAACATTATCTTTCGTATCTTAAATAAAAAATATCATCTTCTAAATAAGTATATAAAAATGTTAAGTAATTAGTTTGTAAACACTTCTAAAACTCGGGAATGAAAGAGGGATAAACAGGGAGGATTTTTATATTTTGTCCTGACTATCAAGTCACACAGCCCAAAACTATTAAGTCTAGAAAGCTGAAATTTGGAACATAGGTATATCTTATAACGCAAGCATCTGCTAAGGGAGGCTTTTTTAAAATTGCACGGATGCAATTTCTTTCTGCAAATTATATACAAAACTTCCTTGTTTATCGCTTGGACAGAGGTGGACAGCGACTTTATTTTATAATATGTATATAGGTATAGAATAGTGACCGACCGAAATTTCGGTTTCGGTTTCGGCCAGTTTCGGCCAAAAAATCTAGTTTCGGCCTTAGTTTCGGTTTCGGCCAAAATATAGCCGAAACTTTCGACCCCGCCGAAACTTGAGTGTTCGTGAATTTTCGTGCGTCGTTCGGTAAACTTCGCAGTTAACTCGTGCTTGCTCGCCGGCGGGGCCCCGGCTCAGTTCGCCACCGTCTATTGAATCGTGAGTTGAGGTTATGTTTTGCAATTGAGTGATTTGGTAAGTATTTATTTTGTTTTTATTAGTACTTCGTTTTATTTTCATTAAATTATCTACACTTATTGATCTCTTTTTCTAACTTTCATTAAATTATCTAAACCAATTGAGAGACCATAGCTAGATATGAACTAATGTCTAACTTAATGTTATTTTTTGAAAAGTTTAAGTATATAACTATATAATGTACTTCCAAGAGTAAGTCGTTACTTCATCATATTTTTATTTACTATAATATATAATATATCTATCTATGTTCAGACTGAGACTGAAAATTTAATGATTAATGATAAGATTAATTATAAACCTAGATTGTCCTATACTGATTATTGTGATAAATAGGTAATAAAAGTGGTAAATAAAAAATAATAAAAATCTCCATAAATAAGTATTAGATTTATCTTTAAAATATTGTGAACACAATTACGTATTACTAGTTAGTTATGTAGTATATTTCTAAAGCACTCTAACTGAAAGTTGTTTTTTTAAAGTTTACTTCCAAGAGTAAGTCTTGTATATTCATGTCATAAATTAAAAAATATATTTGTTACGTACGTTAGTGATTATGTTTTTATTTTTTTAACACTACTTAACTGTCTGTATATATATAAATATATAACACTTTTTCTTATGCGTTAATAAATGTTAAAAAAACTGTAAATTTCAGTAAATAATCGTAATTTTAAATGTTTTAATTAGTTTCGGTTTCGGTTTCGGTTTCGGCCGAAACAGAGAGCAAGACCGAAAGTTCGGTTTCGGTTTCGGTTTCGGCTGAAAAATCAGTTTCGGTCGGACACTAGTATAGAAGATATCATATTATAAGACCTCAATTACATTGAATAGATATTAATGTTCGTCTTAAAGTAAATAACATGTATGTACACTTAACATTTTAACAAAACGTTCGATCGATATGCCAGTACAAAGTCTTTTTTAAAGTGATTCCATTAATTCTGCTAACCTTGTAGGAGGCAGATTTCAAATGCACATTTCTGCCTTTATTCGTGAGCGTGCATTTGAGACGAAGCAGCAACTCGCGACGGCCACCGGAATTGTTAGGGCGAAGGTTTTCACGAATCTCGTCATGGTCGCACGGGTGGCTGAACTCAAACACACTTTGACCCATTATCTCCACCTGAAAAATAAATACAAAGGTTTATATAAAATATAATTAACGTAAAGATAATAAAAGCCTACACACCCTCATGTTGAGAAGCACCCAGCAGTGAAAAGTAATATAACTCGCTGTTGGTTACTTTCTAAAAATGTGACATTGATAAGTGATTGATAAGTGCATATTCATTATTTCTAACTCCTTTTACTTCGTACCTGACTTTCGTAGACACTTTCGCTTCGCCTGCTGATTGACAGTGGTTTCAAATGTGTATAAATAAGGTATTAATTTAATAAAATGTGTTTTTCATGTATAGGTAATATTTGTTATAAGATAAAGTGAAAGTTGTTGAAAAATCATAATAACTAAGGTCGGAAGTTCTACTCCGAGAATATTAGAATATCTTTTTTCTATATGCCATGTAAATGGCACCTTCTTTGTATTTCCGAATATCCTAAAAGATAGGTCCCGGTCCCATATACACGATATCTTAGCGAAACCAGTAGCCATTTTACTTCAAAGTAATTTTAGTTTTTAATAGTCGGCGCTCACATGCGTTTGACGTCACAATAAACGCGTGGTTGTAGAGTCTAACTACATGCGCCGACGCAACTTCGTTAATCACAAATGCGTAACACGTGGTTGAACGACACAATGCCTTGTACAATTGCACATTTTATTATGAAAAAGTAGTTATGCATTTTATTTAAACAAAAAAAGAGTTAACTGCTTAAAACATTTTGATCAAAATCCTCATACACGACTCATTTGTAGGGTCAGCGGCACATTTACAAGCTCGGTGGTGTATTCTTCAGAAATTATGTTTTCAATTATATAAAAAAATAGGTAATTAAGAAAACAAAGATTTTTATTATACCATTATAGGTAGTAAGTATGTTATATAATTTAGGGCCTCTTTCACCAACTACAACTAAAGTGTTGATTAGTTACTTTTCATGTAACGCTAATTGGCGAATAAATGTTACGAGTATCTTGTTTCCATTTCATTGAAACTACCCTTGAGTAATGCTACTCGAAGATGGTGAAACTCGTACGTTTTCTTACCAGTGATTTTAAATGGCGGTTAGCCTACTTGACGCTTTACTCAGAGATGGTAAAAGTGGCCCTAATACTAATAAAATAAAGCTGAAGAACTTGTTTCGTTGGTTGGTTCAACGCTTGAGAAGCAATTTATCATCAGCATCACGATATGACCCTAAGGGTCAATGCATACTAGTGCAGAGTCGAAGCGCATCGAAGCGTCAATCTAAAAATTTACATGGCATATTAACCACTATCTAAATTTGCAATTAAGTGGGGGTAATTACTAATTAGCATATTAACCTTCTAAATAAATAAATATATCTACAATTTAGTGCACATATTTATATCGGGATGAAAAGTTTTAATGAAGGCGCTTTTTTTCATCACGATAGAAATTTGATTGATTTGATCTCCACTAAATGGTGGTGATAGGGGTTAATATGCCATGTAAATTTTTCAGATTGACGCTTCGATGCGCTTCAACTTTGCGCTAGTAGTTATGCCTTGACCCTTAGTAGCCGAGCAAAATGAAATTCAGAAAGAACGCAGCGAAAAAGAAGTACCCAATATGGCGAGATCGGGCATTAGAGACATTTATTTATTTATATTATGGATAGCCAACGTAATAGTGTACAAATACAAAATTCAAAAACAAATTGCATAACACAGTTCAGGTTGCACAAATCACATTTACAGGCTACCACAGCATGCATATTCATTAAGGTTATTTTTAATTAAATTAATCATTTTGTACATATTCAGAATCAATTAAGTCAAATATTATAAGTCATTATTCAAGTCAAATATAATACACAACACAATGGTCATTGGCTAAGTATTAAGAAAAAAAAAACAAAACAAAAAAAAAAGAAAAAAAATTAAATATCAAACTTACACAAAAAAAAAAGTAACGAAACACGACACACGACATAATATGCCCTTGTCTGTTATTTAATGATGACAAAGATTATCTGGTAAGTAGATAATACTTACATTGATAAATTTCAATTGGGTTGCCTAGCTAAATCGCGTACCGAAGCTGTTAAATAATATAAATTATAATTAGGCATCCGTGTCTACACGACTCTAATCTTAGACCACAATCGTGCGTGCGTGCGGACGAAAAGATGTAACGTCCAACGAGAAACATTACCAATAACGAGAGCATTACTGTGATGAACCGAAACGTTCATTCCAGTGTCAATTTAAATTAAACGGCGGATGAAAACGGAGGATACAGTAGTACATACAAACAAATTAAACCGGAATATTTATTAATTAGTTGTTGGTGTCGTAATCTTCGCTTTGGCCACATTTGATTAGTTCCTACGCACTTTAGACTGTCGTGCATTGATAAATATAAACTCGATAAAGTAGTATGGATTGCGTAAAACAGAATAGCTTAAGGCCGTTACAGAGTTAGAATCAGAAATTTATGATTCCCGGCGGATCATAATGCCATGATGTGTTTAGTTTGCAGATAATTATAATCTAGATAATAGTCGAAAAATATTTTAAAATATTGGGATACTTTTCTCATTACAACAGATTTTAAGCAACCCTTTTTTAAAATTAGCAGTCGACGACGGTCGACGCAGAAGCGAGATATTAGTAAAATTATATGCGACAAATTATAAAAATATTGATTTTCCAAAAATTCATATCATTTATTAGATAATAGTCGAAAAAAACTTAGATTTCTGTAAATTTTCATTCAAGAAAAGTATAATCAAAAGTGTCACTTTTAGTAATTTTTCGTGATATTAAACGTGTTATTTTAGGATCAAATTTGAGATATTTCTGTTTTTTCTTGGACCTAGTATGTGAAGTCATTAATGTTCTAAAAGATTGTGTTATAATTTTTTTAATAACTTGTATATTTATCTGCGTAGGCCGTCGACCGCAAGTTTAAAAAAAAAGGGCTGTTTAAAAATGTTCTAATGAAAATTCACTTTAAAATATTTTTCAGCTATTTACTAGATTATACAACTACAAATAATATGACGTTAACATCTTATCTGCAAACTAAAACTACTGAAATCATAAATTTTGACTCCAGCGTGATATTAATTGATGAACGCTCTTAAAAGAGACGGTTCGTGTTGACAAGTTCTTATCCGCGACAAAATAGCCAACTCATATAGTAAAAAAATTAGGAAAAACGAGTAGCCTTAAGAATATTTACGGGTCTTTTTTCTTCCTTCGATATCCGCTGGTACGGATATCCGGAACATAACCTTTATTTCCAATCACAATATGAAGTTTGATTTTTCACAGAAAACGATTATACTAGCATTAATCTATTTTTAACTTCATTCAAACTACCAATCCCATATTTATTTTTACAGTTTCGAGTATAGTGAATAAGAACTCTAAAATTGAGACGTTTAAATCGATTTATCAGGAAACGGTTCTTATTGACAACAGAAATACCTCAAGGTTGTTATCAAACCTCTAAAGTATGTACTTACTACGTCTCATTTTTTGATATGGAACAGTTGGATATGAATTTTCACTTTCTGTATTATTCATTCTGCAATATTATACAAAAAAAAAATGGTGTGCTAGCTGTGCCCGATATTTCCGTATGAGCGGTTTACTTATGCTTTAGTATTTCGGTATTCGGTAACCAGTAGTTACCAGGGTACCTACAACATTTTTGTTTGTAAGCCGATTGGAATGAAACACAAGAAAAAATATTTATTTTACCGGATTTTATCCGGTGCTTTTTTAATTAATTATTTTTAGATTTTACTGTTATAGGAAATAATTCTATAATATAATATTAATTCATGGTTTCAAGTATACACCTATAAAGTATCAAGTATCAAATTATAGTATCAAGACTTTAATTTATCCGCAGTTTTATACAAACCTTTCATAAAACTTTGAAATCTTGTAATTTTTTTATTATAGATAAATGAAAATTTAAATCTATTACGAAATAAGTTTATTACAGCTACTCGACTTTTTACTAGCTGATAATGATGCAAATACAGATAAAATGTTGTCATAGTAAAGTAAATTAGGACGATTTACCTGCCTAAAACGATGTGGATAGACAAATATGGTATGTGCAGCGAAGAGAAACAATCATATCGACTCTATTGATATTATAACAATCATTTTGGACAATATGTTTTGGTGGCGTCTTATCAAATGAAATACCATCTACTATTAAGTAGAACCTATTTATTACAGTTTTAGGTGTTGATTGTTGTTTACATTCCATCCTCCAGTTGTTTCGTATGTTATTATAGCCTTGAAACGAGCTAAGTAGATCTTTTGAAAAGAAAGGCTATAGCCGTGTAAGGGAACAAAAAGTGCCCCTGACGTTATAAGCCAATGAATAAATCCTATGTATTGGTCATAATGCTAGTTATTAATCTGCCAAATTTTATCTCATAATTATTGACAGTTTCTTTGAAATGTCATTTCAAAGTTTTTTTTACTTTTCTAAATATTTTAAAAACTACTGCTCCGTTTCTTTTGTAATTAACGTATGTTGTTAATGACCCAAAGAGGAATAATTTTGCAAAATACTTATATTATTTGTCTCAAATCAATCAAGCCGATTGATTTGAGACAAATAATATAAGTACGGAAAGAGATGACACAAATGTGTAAAAAAAAATGGTAGGTGTCGCTGACTCATAAGTGTCAAAAAAAAATGTGTGAAATATTTGACATCAAAAATCACCAAGTTAATGTTGACCTAGAGACATCTAGTTTTTTGCAAAATTATTCCTCTTTGGGTCATTAACAACATACGTTAATTACAAAAGAAACGGAGCAGTAGTTTTTAAAATATTTTGAAAAGTAAAAAAAACTTTGAAGTGACATTTCAAGGAAACTGTCAATAATTATGAGATAAAATTTGGCAGATTAATAACTAGCATTATGACCAATACATAGGATTTATTCATTGGCTTATAACGTCAGGGGCACTTTCTGTTCCCTTACACGACTATAGCCTTTCATATCGGATATATTCCTTATACTTTAAATTTTCTTGACAGTTAAGATTACATATCGAAATTATTTACAATGAATAAAATATTTTTATTTATGTTTTCCTTTGATTCTATTGCGTATTTTTGTATTAAATTGAACTTTTTATAAATCAATGCTTCTCGTTTATCGAACATTATTGAAGAGCAAAAGAAACCTCAAGAATGTTACCTTTATGTTATGTATGTAAAAAAAACGGAAATTAAAAACATCTTTCCAGTTATTTTCCATTAAATTTTAATTTGAACGTCAAAGTATGCCAAGGGCATATCTAGGTATTTATACCGAATTTCCATTTATACAAGTGTTCGTAAGATTTTCGAGTGAAGACAATCTCAACACAATATTAAAATAATCGCTAAAAGATGAATGCAACATAATAGACAGAGACAATCGGCATAAGGTCATTGCAAAGCGAAGATCGAATCAATTTGTTCGAAACGACCGAAACGAGGACATTCTATATGAAATTATGGAATACTAGCTGGCGCCTACAACCTCGTACACGCTTTTGGAGTTCGTTTTTTGGAAAACCCACAGGAACCTAACATTTTTTTCCAAAATAAAAAATATCCTATAGTTTAATCCAGGTAAACATCAATACATCAGTAAAACCGCATTCAATATTCCGGTTTGTGCAAACAATGTACCTTTTCGCAGGGTGTTTTTTCTATCAGTAGCAGGTATATGTTTCGGGAAATGTGCCCAATATTTTGCTTGCAGACGAGTCGAACAATTTCCTTGTGATGGACGTTTGGGATAATTTGGTAACGATATCTTCGGCGATACTAACAATAAGTCGAATATTCACTATTTTTAGTTTTTCTGCATTAGGAGTATTTTGAATGTTGAATTTCTTGTTGAATTTTGTTGAGTGTTTGTTGAAATTGAATATGAATTGAATTTTTTTGAATTCAAATTGAAATTGAAAAAATGTTGGACGTCTGAGACACGTCAATTATTGTTTTAACATAAGAAACAAATGACGTCTCCCAGACTTCTTCGTATATCAAGGGGTTAAACTAATTCAATACTAGGAAAAAAATCGTAGTTTTGCAATGAAGTCGTCAAAAAGTTTTTATAGCTTTTCCATGGCTAAACGCAATGTAAATCTTTGCTACATTTAAATTAGAATAAAATTTTCACTTAGTCAATTCACTTGTTTCCAAGGCGTTTTGGTGGACACAAAATATTTTACAATGAAAATAATATATTAATTAACTTTGTCTATGAAGCAGGTATCTACAATTTTGATGCAAAATGACGTTGACTAATAAAAACGGAATTACATTTGTAGAGAAATTAGTCTTAATGCCGATTAATCTATTACACATTTATCAACAATGCTTAATTTATATATTGAAATTACGAAAAAGATAACGATAGAACATAATAACAGAGCGTGAATTAAACAGATAAGACTCAAGTGGTCACTCAAAATAAGGTCAGGTTGGTTCTATGAAAATAAAGTAATTTTGATGTAGTTTTATTCCTTTATCCGTATTATAAAAAGTATCTGTGCACTAGCTGTGCCCCGCGCCTTCATTATACATATTCGTATAAATGATAATGACAGTTGCTCACGGCCGAACTCGGTCACCGACCCATCCATTATCCGCCCGCGAGATGCATAAGATTTCGTTACACACTTATAAAGAGGTTATATAGTTACATAATGCACGCAAAATCTAGTCACTGCTTGTGGATAAGGGCAATAGTTACAAATTGACGACATCTGTGTTAAATTACAAACGCAGGCGGTGCATTTGCGTGCAGTTTGTAATACAATTGTTAAATCTATACAAATATTATAAAGAGGTAAAGTTTGTAATTTTTTTGTTCGTATGGAGGTTATCTTCGAAACTACTCATTCGATTTAAAAGAGTAGAATTTCAGGATGGACATTGGCTGAAATATACCACGCGGGGGGAAGCCGCGGGCACCAATGATCTAAAAATAAAGATTCAACGCTTGGTAAAAGTATAATGTTATTGCTTTACATATTTTTTCTAGCGTTATATCTTTTACTTTTCAACGCGGACGAAGTCGCGGACACTAGCTATTAAATAACAAAGATATATCACAATTTTTAAATATTTTTACCTGATTAACACCTAGATGTTCGGCGATATTTTCACTGCAATATACGATGTCTCCCTGCTGCGATAGAACGAGCACAAAACCATCGAGCGCCTTCATGTAAGATACTTCAGAAGAGACCTCCTCCAAGCCCTCAGGAGGTTTGGGTTCGGGTTCCTTTGCGTCGGTTTCAGGAACTGAAATATGTGGTAAATATACATAATTTCCAATTTCCAATTTTGTCATGTCTAATACTTACTTACTTCTAGTATATCTGATACAAAGATTATTCATTCCAAAAATCAATTATTATTTTTTTACCTAATATGGAAAAATTAACAGATTAAATTTATGTGAAAAGGTTTTGTAATTAAGTAATTTCTTTATTTTTATAAAGCGCAACAACCCGAATAAATGAATCAATCCAAAACTTAATTTATCTTTTAAGTAGTAGGTAGTTATATGCGCGTCCGTTATTTATTTGCTGAGCAAATGAGGCGGAACCTGCGAACTACTGTCGTGAAAAGTAACTTAAGAAAAAGAATGAGAAATAACGGCGGCCGTGTTGAACATGAATTAAAATAACGAATTAAAAATATTGTTCTCATTTTTTTTTGTTTTATTTACGTAATTTGGCTATTTTTACCTCAACCTAAAAATGTACCCTCTGCTACCTTAGCTGTTATTTCGTCAATGTCTTGCCTATTTAATAGGAAGTGTTATACCTTTTTGGATAGCTAAAGAGACAATTTTCCATACAATTTTTTTTAGAAAAGCGCTTCAAAGTTGAAAACACTGTGAAAAATTTTAAAGTCTGAACATCGCCGAGTCTTTATTTTAAACTGTTAATAGTATATTCAATTTTTGTTAATTATTTTTATTAATTTACATGCCTTATAACTAAAAACATAAAAAAATCGGACCCCAGGAGCTCCAATCCCAAAAAAATCGATATCAAAGCAGAAAAAAAGGCATTTTTTTAAAAAATCTTTAAAGTTTAATATCTCCATAACGGTTAAGTTTAGGACACCATATTATATGATAAAATCTATTACAAATGACCTGAATAATAACGTCATTTAATATTCAGCACGACTTACCCTGTCACCCTGTACAAAGAGAGTAATATAAATTAACAGAGATCATGAAATCATTTTTAGTTTTTCTTTTAAATAACAAAATCATATAAATTTTAATTAACTTTGATGTTACAACAAATTGTCTGCACGTTTAATTTGAATTCATAGCAGAATGCGATGACGGCATTGCGGTTTTATTATGTTATATTATATGGAAGTCGGGAATTAACGCGTGCTCAATGTATAGGGACATCGGAAATTTGCGGTTAAACGCGCCCACTTCAGTAAATAATAGTCTATTGCAAAAATATGCTACATGAATTATAATTAATTTGGCTTGTTTGTTTAATTCCTCATATATGTATTTTAAAAATTAAACTAACGCCAGCAAGTGTATGTTTCATTAAAATATGCCATTACTAAAATCTTCAACTATGTATCTATCAACTAAACGCAAAAAAAATCTAAAATTAAACTATGGATCTAGTACGAGTAGTTAAGCTGATTAAGTCCTAAGACGACAGAATATAATTGAAATCTATCTTTAAATACAGATTCATTAGGGATAGAAACAAAATTTTCAATAATTTATCTTAGGAGATAATGCGGTCAATATTCCTTTTTCTAAGCGCGACAATTTAGAACCCAATGTTTTAGTCGTTTTATCAAAATTTAGTCCTTCAAAATTTAGTCGTTTTATCAATCAATGTCATGATGCGGTAGATATGCATATACTATGTCAAGAAAGTACTGTGAATCAGTCAATAAAACATAAAATATGTATTATTTATCCAAATGTATTGTATCGCCTTCAAAATATGCTCCTTCCGAAACTTCGCCAACGAATAACTCAGTCACTAAAACTTTTTTAAACGATTTTTTTGGAATCGTCTTCACTGCTCGCTGCGAATTCTTTTTTATGTCTTGTATCGACTGAAAACTGGTGCCTCGAAGTGGTAATTTGAGCTTTTGAAAAAGAAAAGTCGCTTGGAGCCATATCAGGGAATACGGTGGTTGTTCCAAAAGATTTGTTGAGTTTTTGGCCAGAAATGCGTTCACAATGATAGCCGTGTGAGATGGCGCGTTACCATGGTGCAAAATCTCCACAAGTAGTTTCCGCAAATCTGATCTTTTTCGACGAATTTGCTCTCCCAAACGTCGAATAACGCCCAGATAATATTCCTTATTTACTTTCTCATATTCTCGCAAGAATTCCGAGTGCACGACACCCCGATAATAGAACAAACTGTCATCACCTTCACTTTTGATTAAAAACTTTGATAGCCGACCACTCTCTTGAATTCAATGTAACACTCATACACGTGTTTTGATAGTGGATTCACCGTAAGGCTTGTGTAACATTTTCAGCGCTTCAGCACTCGAAATTCCACTCGCAAAGCAAAATTTAAGACAGATCCTTTGCTCTGTCCATTGTAAAAATAGCAAAACACACTTGACATGAACTGACAAAATAGCGCTCTGTAAATAAACTAAATGACCTATGGCGTTCAAACTCCTCGTGAATATAGAGGACAGTTGTGCCAACATAGCGACAAAAATAATTGTAAATGGCCTTTTTAAATAATCAATTCCCGGTACTTATTTGACAGAATGTATATATGTTTGACACTTATCGATTTAATCGGAATGAATTGAAATATTTTACAATCATTCATAATGTAAAAATCATATCTTGGAAATGCTTTTCTACAAGTAAATAGCATCGATGAACAGGAAACTTTAACGCAAAGTTCAGAAACTGTATCATGTATAGAGCCAAACACGATATCTCTGAAAACAAAGTAACTTACTCCATGACCGACCCTTACAAATTTATTATTAGTATTGATATCTTAGAAATGTCATTTTTTTTTTTCATGTAAGTATTGCTACGACCAATAACTAACGAGTAATCATAGAATTACGTAGTATGGAATTGGTAAGCAGCTCGAGTTGGAAAGTGAGCTCTTAAGGCAAGAAACTTTTGTTTGAACTTACGCATAGAGACAACATCGCGTGCACGCAGATATGATATTGCCAGCCGCATCACTGAGGCCTTGTCCAGCTGTTCGACTTCCTCCTTTTTCGCTGGCAGAGCTGCAGTTAATTCTGCGAAGATTTGCATTTCCTTTGTGCGTCGACATCGCGCCGCCACGCGCGATTTTTCTTTCCGTTTCTCATTATTCCTGTTAACATAAATTATAAATTTATCTCTTCTATACATACTACAAATTGAAGTATTCTTTTAAACCATCCATCGGATTTTGAAAGGCCTTTTTCACTAATGGAAAGAACGATCAACGAGGACGGCCGCATGGGAAAAATGATTTATACTATATTTTAATACCAGGTTGGTATCTTAACGAAATATAATTTTATACTAAGAGATAAGTAGACTAAATATATGTAAATACTCTCATTCTGTTTTTGCCACTTTCATGTTGGTTTTATATGATTATATAAAAATTTACAATTATTTGTAAATAAAATTTAGTGTCTAACTTTTGACAGTTAACAATAATTGTGTGTATAAATTAAGTAGGTACTATTAATTAATTATTATAATTAATTATATGAATTAATTAAAACAAAGACAGAGTTAACTATAAATTTTAATCTAATAAGAAACACATTATAACTGCATTATTTATTTTATAAAACAGAAATATTTCACTGTCTTTTAAATATTAGTATAGATCTAAGACAGATATTGTTTTAAATTTAAGAACTAATTATATTACTATACCTAGTTGGTATATAGCGATAACTTATTAAGAGAAAAATTTGAAAATTTACAATTTTAATTTAGAGAACCAATAAATCGGATTTACCTCTTGCAAATTTTTTGAAGTTGATTACACTTTTTGTTCTTCACATTATCTGGTTTGCACATTTTAAAATAAAATTATTATTATTTCTTTAATAATTCTGCGGTGACGCGAACACACTTGTCTTATTCGTAACTATACACGTTATGAGTTCAAACTTTTTGGAATACATCCCATTAATAAGTCATTAAGATCTACCTTTTAATGTGCGTTTATCGCACGAGTATTTAGTGCGTCACAATGCATTTGGAATGACATTTTTGATCTGGTTCTTAACTAGATAGTCAGGTGAGTACCTATACATTTTGAAAATGATTATTTAATTTCATGATGGTTTAATAAATAAATATTTGTTAGGTTATGTTTCGAAAATATCATGAGGGTAAAAAGATTGTTTGATTTAAACACCAGAAGATATTGGATTTGTTTTTTTTTTGTTTCACATAATTATTCCTCTGATAATGCTGGGCATGTCATAGTTAATATAGTTTATTGTAATAAGAGCATTCTATAATAGCCTCAAACTTTCAACTTATTTTATAATTTTCACTAAATTACAATTAAAAAAATAATAATTTGATTTAGTATCTTTCGTTGTTATGTTGGTGAAAAAAATTGTCAAATTGAAAATTTGTTCTCATATATATAACTTTTCAAAACGGAACTATTGATTTCAGTATTGTTGTTATGTTCGTCCTGGTTTTTGACTTTTTATTTAAGTGTCGGTAGCCAGGTAGCCAGACGGTCCATTTAATGATACAATTGCGATACCGACCCTGATACAGGAGATTCGGCTACTGCATCCCTTATTCATTCAACTAAAAAACATCTATACAAAACCGTAAACGAGGCATTATTTAACGCTTCTGTATGAGATGATTACTGTCACCAGACGGGTTAGCCGAGCTTTTGAGGCCACGGAACAGTGCCCTGGCGGCACAGCACTCTATTTGCAAAGTACATTGATACCTCTAATGCAGGGTTCCCCAAACTATTTTGGACAAGTGACCCCTTTTCAACAATGAACTGTTACCTCAGACCCCCATGGTCAAATTACCTACTTTTAAGACCAACCCCCTTATTCATAATGGTCCGGTAACTTAAAGCAGCTATCTATCTTAGTCTATCTTTAGTTTTTTCCTATTGGTACAAAATACCTAGGTACTAAGGTGCCAATTAGAAAACTTTGCACTTGGTTAAGTGAGTGAAGTTGATTTCATTTTCTCGTCAAAATTTAACAAAATAAAAAGACAATCCAATTCAGTAAATATCAAGTTTAATTTATAATTATTACAAATTAATACATAAAGCATCTTAAGTTGGTAGGAAATTATATTTTAAAAACTATTAATTCGCAAAGAGAAAATAAAACATTCAGTGCGATGGATGAACCTGGTGACTATCTACCAATCTAGCTACATCCGGTTCAATATTAGTGAGTTGCAGCCTTAAATCTCCACGTTCGTTGATTTTCAAACGGTTTCTTTGTTTTGTCAAAATGTTTGTTACCACACTGAAGCTTTTTTCAACTAGATATGATGATGGAAAAGCGATAAGGTATTTTTCAGCAATGTTCCACAATGTAGGATACTGTGTTTCAATTTTGCGCTGCAACCAGAACTTCTGATAGCCTTGGTTGAACTTTTGCTTAAGCTCTTCGTCTGTGCTGATGGTAATCAACTCTTCTTGCATTATCACATTGGCTTCTTCTATGGCTGTGGTGTTATACGGATTTATTATCCATTGAGGAATTTGTAAATTTAAAAGATCATCAAACCTCTCCGTAAAATCCTTGTGTAATGCGTCCAAGTGAGTAACATATAATAAAATGTCATCATCTTGAAGCATTTTTGGTAATTTTGACAAATGCGGAAACTGCGAATATTCTTTTCTGCCTAAATTTTGTTTATAAAGAACTAGTTTACCCACGAAGGCCGATATTATTGATTTTGTTTTAATCAAGTTAAGATCATCACCCTGTAGTTGCAAATTAACTTTGTTGAACATTCCAAAGATATCAGTCAAGTAATAAATATCTGTTTTACAATTGTTCAGATTTTCTTTCAAATTCGGATCTTTTTCTTGTAAAAACTCCAACACAGATTCAAAAAGGGCTGAAAATCTTTCTAAGCAAGAGCCTCTTGATAGCCAGCGAACTTCAGTGTGCAGAAGTAACCGAGTAAAGACTTCGTCGTTTTCGTCACATAGTTGAGCAAATAACCGAGAGTTCAAAGAATTGCTTCGAATCTTGTTGATAGCATTTATTACATATTGTAAAGACTTATGCAATCTAGGACTCAGCTTTTTTGCTGCTAAATGCTGCCTGTGAATCACACAGTGAATAACCAGTACATCAGGCAGTTGTCGCTTTAAGTGAGCTATAAAGCCACGATGACGACCAACCATAGACGGTGCACCATCAGTCGCAACAGAAACAATATTCTTCCATGGAATAGCTTTATCAGTAAAAAAATGTTCCACGGCCTGAAAAATCGATTCTCCTCTAGTATCAGTCTCTAAATATGCAGCAAAAATCAGTTCTTGGCACATATTTTCATCTTTGATAAATCGAACATATCCTAACAATAGAGCTTCATTGCCGGGTAATGTAGACTCGTCCAACTGGAGAGAGAATCTGCGGGTCTGTAAGAACTTGCATAAAATGTTTTCCACATCGCGTCCCATCTCATCTATGCGTCTCTGAACGGTGTTGTTGCTCAAAGGTATTCTCTTTAAAATATCATGTGCGGGTTTGTGCAATACATTGTTAAGGACCTCCGCAATGGCTGGTAAGATAAGCTGCTCTCCAATTGTATGGGGTTTCCCCGACTTCGCTATTAGTAAAGATATATTATAGGACGCTCGTAAACCATCATTGTCTCGAATAGATGATGACGCAAACATCGATCCTATGGATGGCCTTTTGTCTAGTTTTTCTTTCAGTGCTTGAAAATATGACAAGGGCTTACTTTTTTTGTTAGCATGTACTCTTGATAAGTGGTCATCCATTTTTGAAGGCTTCATGGCATCGTTACTAAATACTTTTTCACATATGAGACACATCGGGAAGTGTTGATTTGATGGAGATGCAATAAATCCGAACTTCAAGTAGTCCAAACTGTATTGTCTGCATTTTTTTTTCGTGTCCGCCATCATAAAACTTTCAGTAATTCTGCAAACAAAAAAATAAGGAACCTAAATAAAAAACAATAATAAACTGTTAAATTTGCACACTATCTTATTTTTATCACACTCAGTTAATGGATTCTTGTTAAGTATTACTGACTTACTCTTTGATAAACTTTGATACCTATATTGGGAAGTAACTACAGTAGGTAATTAGGTATAGAAACTTCGTATTAGGTAATTAGGTAGAATAAGAACGAAAACCAAAGACTTAAGTGTTAGTAATTTTTACAAATACAATTATACATACCTATTTAAAATATGTTGTATGTTGTGTTTAACACTTTTTCAGTCACTTTACTTCACTTAATTTAGCTTTGTAATAAGTTTGTAATCTCTTGAAATAAATGAGTACTTAGCTATATGAGTTTTTATCGTTCAAGCTCCAACGAATTTCAAAACGCAAATGAACTTTCAACCTAAATGCAAGCTCGTTAAATAGTAAAATATCAGGAACATGTTTGGACTTGATCATGAATTCGTTCGTCTTAATTCGCGTAAAGCCGCTATCACACTATTCAATTTGAACGATTCCAATTTAGGAAATCGGAAGGTGTGATCGCAGTTAGAACAGATTGGATTCAATTAAGAGTTTATCCATTTTCAACTCTATATCTTCGATTTAGAAATCAATTTAGCGTAGTGTGATCACGAGCTCACTACTTAGATTCCTAAATAGGAATCGTTCAAATTGAATAGTGTGATAAGCACTTTATCGTCAAATAGAGAGCAAGTCAAAACGCCGCTGAAAGACGTACGCTCCAACTCAATCTTGCACAAACTTGTCCACATAGACTTGCCGAGTTTTTCATCTTGTACGAACTTGAAACTTTACATTCCTGGAACATTATTTCCTACAAAAATATTAATTATTCTTAGTACACGTAACACAACATAAACAATACAGTAACTACCTACTTACCTATCTTGAAAGTTTTAAATAAGAACTTGTGTTAATATAATAGGGGTCGATTTTTAGACCTCGTCGACCCCCAAAATCACTTTTCGTTTATGTCGACCCCTAGGAAACCGATATCGACCCCAAGGGGTCGATATCGACCACTTTGGGAATCCCTGCTCTAATGTGATACTCATGAACACAACACACGTAAGAACAATGTGACATGTGACAACAATAATATGGGTAAACCAATCCATCGTCCTGCAACATTATATTTTAATATGAACCATTGACGCATTACGTCGGTGCGTGATAAGACTTTCAAACAAATAACTTAGCACATAATACTTTAACGGAACAAAGTTAAGACTTATCTAACCGTGCATAAATTACGAGGCCGTAATAAAAAAGTGTGTGTAACTAGATTTATTTGCTCTTATTCAGTATTCTCTCATACAATGTTTGATTATTTTTTAACAAGGATAACAATCAGTAACCAGTGCAAGGACAATTAAATTTAAACTTCATTTTAAATTTTCATTTAGCACTTATGTGTCTAATTTATGATGCTTACCTGAACCTTGCAATTCCTCAGATAATTTTAATTATTTATTTATATTTATTCAATGGTGGTCTTTTGTAAGAGAATGGTTTCTGCCGCCACAAAGGCGCACTACAAAATGTCGTCAGAAGAGAAAAAAATTAAAATATTTATAAAAATACAAAGGTAAGTCTACACCCAAAATCTATTCTAATCATTGCGCTGATAAATCCCACGAATACGATAACATTATTGACTGATAACGACACAATAATAAAAATTGGTACTATCATATTTGTTTCACAGCATAGTTGTTATGGAACTCACTATCTACAACATATGTTGTGTCCCAATTAAAGTGTTAGCATCTGGCTAACACCCCATAACTTGGACACCGGTTGTCAGATCGTCTCGTGACAGCCCGCGTTTGAAGCGGTTTATTGTTGCCATTTTTAACTGAAAATTAAAACCGATATAAAGGAAATCAACGAGCTATACTCGGGGTTACATTGCGAGATCGAATTAGAAACGAGAAGATCCGTAGACGTACGAAGTTATCGACATAAACCGGCGGATCAGTAACTTGGCAAGTGGCAGTGGACAGGACACATAGTACGGAGAGCTGACGGCCGCTGGGGCAGAAAGGTTCTTGAGTGGAAGCCACAGACCAGCAAGCGCAACGCAGGACTTCCACTCACAAGGTGGACAGACGACCTACTAAGGGCCGCGGGTCGACAATGGATCCCGGCTGCTTCTCATAGGTTTTATTGGAAAATAATGCGGGAGGATCGACGGGGGGAGGCCTATCTCTAGCAGTGGACGTCCTGCGGCTGCGATGATAAGAAAAGAAAAGAGAAGGTTTTCGGCAATATATGTTCCTCCCTTTAAGTATTGTGTTTTAGCGGCAATCTCAACTTTTCGCTTGCCCAGCATTTCCGGTCAGGAAGTTTATTCGTTTGAATGAGTTGGTTGCTAAGCCAAGCCAGTGAAATTAATAGACAGATATTAAAACGTAATAGAAAAAATAATATTGATCATCTGCTTTTTGGTCTCAATTTCATAAGTCCTATTAGACAGTTGACGCTTGTTAATAATACTAGATGTGCCCGTGTGCACAAACGCATCTGACAGACAAACAACGATTTTATTATGTGTGTGATACTAAAGCTTGTATCAATACCTTTCTTATTATAAAACAATCATGATCCTCAGTTATTTCTCTTATTTATTATTTTATTACCTATTTATGTCTTCAGTGTTAAAAAATGTAGGGATATTGGGGGTATATATATATATATATAATATTAACACAGATATTTAATTTGAGGTATCATTAGTGCCCTTCCACTTTAGCGTTTGTAGAAACACAAAGAAAATTGTAATATCGCAGAGAATTCCGACTCGGTTAAATTGTTTCTAAAAATACCAACTTGAAAATAAATGCAACGATGTATAAAGAGTGCCATTCAATTTTTTGTTAAGAAAATGACAAAAAGCGGGGATAACGCGATGCGCAAAAATAGAGGCCATGGAAGATGAGGACAAATGCAAAAAAAAAAAACAATATTGTAATGCATAATCTGTTCTTTAATTAATTTAATTCTTTCATTTATTAATTCCTTAATTTAATATTTAATTAGCCGAAGGGAAAATATAGCGCAAATATCACAATATTATTTATGATTGGTCTCCCCTGCTTGTGTTCCAATGATGAATCGATTTTGATTACTCCTTTTTTGTTTGATAGGTCACACTTCAGAGGTGGTCTCATATATAAATTTTATCGAAATAGATTAAGCGCTTTTTTGAAAAATAAAAAACAATAATTTTGTGTATATGTTACGCGATTATTCCGCTAATTATGAATTGATTTTGATGGTTCTTTTTATTGTTTGGTAGGTTTTACTTCAGAGGTCGCCCCATATAATAATAATTATAGGTACAAAAAAATAAGTAGATAATGAACCTTAGAAAGAAAATAAATATTATATTAAGAATTAATAACATTCTAACTATACAAAAATTATTATGGTGCGAAGATTTCATATTTTTTTTGAATTTTTTATTTAAAATATCTAACAAATGAAGGTCTCATTAGTAGGAAGGCAGGAATACCTACGCATTCGAAGAAATCACAGAGTGCATATTAAAGGCAGTCCTGCTTAACGACCGATCAATTTTCAATCGGATGGAACAATGGACATAACTTTAAAAATAGTAGAATATTTATTACTTTCGTTGCATTTCCTTTTTACATATTCTGGAAACTTTTTTTGTTACCTTCGTAACATTTCTGTGAAGTTCTTGTCAATATTAAGCGACAAATGTAGGTCAGACTTCACCAAAATAATGAGGAAACAGGTTGCGAGCACGCGGGACAAAAGATACACAAACAAGTTTTAGGAGTTACAACCGATAAATACGGTGTGGCTGGTGTTCGAGTGAAAAGCATTGAGGAAAAATAAATAAATTATATCTCTCATATGTAGAGTACAACAAAACAGTAAAAAATTGTAAGGGTGCAGCCTAGGGTGAAAATATGTTAGCTTTACATTAGACCAAGTCTCAAGAAATGTTTCCGCCCCCATCAATTCACTGCTACTGCCAGCTCTTGAGATAATCGGTCCAGGTCTCCACTCAAACAATACAGATAAATGAATGGTAACTTTTGAGTACCTATACATTTTAAATATATATATATATATATATATATATCGTAATATAAAATACTCGACTGACTCGTTTCTTGTAACGGATCAAACAAAAGCATAGGTTATGAGATTAGCTCGAATATACGGAATACATTTCCGAGAAACTTTATTATATCTGACACAAATTTTCTACAAAATGTAAAATGTAGAGCAGAAATCTTTTTCACTCTTATCAGAGTAGTCGTTTTCATTAAGTTATAATCGGTTTCTTATCTTACTACGAACAGAAAAGTGGCCGAGATGGCTCCACCAAACTTGGTCCCGCTACGCTGCAAGTGGGCACAATATATAGTTTTCCATATTGAGATGCCTATTTAGCTGCTGCACGAAACAGGCAGCGAGTGCTCATACCATTTTCTTGAGTTATTTAACCAGAGTGTCTTCCTACGTATGCCCCGTATATTTTTTACTTGCGTCACTAGTTGAAGAATACGGTATCCTTTCGCCTTTCATTACCTGAAATATTTCAGATTCCTCTTCTTTATTACTTTGAGGACTAGGACTAGAGGATTCTCGCTCTAATTCGACGATTAACTACAACATTTGGCACTCATGATATGCTAACGTGCGTCGTAAATCCACAATTCGAATGCTGCCAGTTTCGAGCACATTGCAGTGGCCTACTATCAATGCAATTCATATAATACTATACTATTATATGGATTGCATTGATTTACTATGGTTTGACATGCAATTCAAAATACCATGACAAACCATAGATAAGCATTATATTTTAAAATGACTAATTCAACAAAACAACGATTTCAGAGGTAACTTTCCAATATATCTTTAGCAGCTGGTAGCAATCTTACATTTACTATAACTTCCTTGCTAGAAATAGTTAATATATAATTGTAGACCCAATCATATTTTTTTGGAACTTATAGAAATAGAAAGTCTTAGAACATTGAGAAATATCTTACTTATTATAATTTATGAATAACTACTTGTATACTTAATGCACGATGACGGATACGTCATCCGTCATAGATACAAAACCACTAAACGCAAAGCAATTTAGATCAATTGACAGAAATGTTAGACGCTGTATGTATTGTTCTTTATTTAAAAATTAACAATAATAATTAACTTCTTTATTATTTTACTACAGCGTTTATCTTTTCACGTAAAAGAAAATCCTAAAAACCATGATCAAAATCGTTTATCTTTATAACATCATATTTGGAATGAAAAACTACTGAACCGATTTTAAAACCTATAGCTTGTTACGTTATCAAAAAGTAACATATTTTATAAAGTTACGCGGACGAAGTAGCGGGCATATCAATTTGAATTTCTATATAAGTAGGGAATTCAAATTGATATGATCTCAAGAAATTAAAAGGAATCATAATTACAAATATAAAACATTTTACATTTACTAATATATAATTTCATTACAGCGAAATCTTCGATAATAATTTACAAGTTAACAAGCTGGGGTGTAAACAAAGCGTCTAATTTTATTGTACGTTTGCACGCGATTCTATGAGTGGTTCAAACAAAATATTCCAGAGTCAGACGAATGAACACTAACTTTGTGGCATTTACTGAACAAGTGGGGAACAATTGGCGGCCGGCGATTGCAAAAATAGTCTTGTCCTCGTTAAATGAAATTGAAGGCATTTGACGCGGCAACGATAAATCTCATACAATACATACTCAGTGTGTTAATACACTGACAGACCTTCGGAAACGAATGTATGAGTAACTAATTACAAGATAAAACATTGTCTATCAAAAGTTACATTAGTTTGTAATAAAAGACAAAAGAAAACAAAATAAATTGGCGATATTATTTAAATAATACCCCTAGTATATTTTTTATGTTGACAAGCACGCTGACATGATGGTAGATGGCTGTTCTCGCCTGTAACACAAGCAACGCCACGGGTGATGCAAGTGCGCTGCCGACCATAGCAGGATCATAAATAGGGCTTAGGAAGGGATAGGGAAATGGGAATTCTTTACTCATTCAGCAAAACACAACCGCTGACGATAAAGAGAAAATCTTGGAGATGTATTGATTTCTTTCATACGATTATAACTATTGTCACATTCTTTCTGTAGAGATCGACAGACAAGCTAACAATGATGCACAACAAAGCTACAGAATTTTGATAGGAGAAAATCTATCCCCTATCTATGGGCTCTGGATTCCTTTACTCGCCGACTAAACACCGCGTGTGCTTTTATTTCATGACGGTCTTCCACAAGGCCCACTAAAAAATTAGCGACAATATTACCGTGTTTATTTATAATCCAGTCGGTAATGTTTTATCCGTGTTGCTATTTAAAATTTAAATTACCTTGTTGTGCAAACTTGCATTGAAAACAAGGCAAATAATTTAAGTATTTTGTAAACAACATGTTTTTGATATACGAAATATCAATTAAAAATTAATTTAAAACCGTTTAAGTTTTATAGCTTCAACGTTAAAACGTTAAGTATTCCTCAAAAATATAAATTTTGAACTAATTTAATAAGTAATATTAGTAATTAAGAACGCAATATTATGTTGATGACGACAGCACACTCTTCAACTATTATACCTAACACAAAATAAATACATTTAAAATAAATTTAAATAATATTGATCTTTTATAATTTAAAATTAATTATTAAATTGAGTTATGGAACATATAATTGCTGTCAATCTCCTTTGAATAAAGGTTGTTTATTCGGTAAAAATCTAATCTAAAAGTACTAACGCCCAATTATTGTACTAACAAAAGTACATGCCAGTTGTGTTTCGGTGAGTAGTAAGTAATCAAATGATTATATATGAAGATTGAAGACTCGAAGCTACCTATTAGTATTAGTTGCAAAAGACCTACTTAAGTATTTTATTATTGTTACAGTGCCCAGTCGCTCAGTTTAAAGAAGAGAAAATATCGCTTCATGGAAATCATGAAGTCAAAAATTAAACTGAGCCCACTATAACGACTGACGTAACAAACGGCTGTCAAATAGCGCAGCTGTTAAACTCTTCAACTAAAACTGTAAGATATTATCTAAATGTTGATAATATAGGTAGGTTTGTAGGTTCATTAACAGGTTGCGGTTTTTTAAGGTCACATAATATTTAAAGTCACAATATATTATCCTAAGTCAATATTGTAGAGTAGTCAAACTTGATAATTCTTACCACGCCACACCAGATCCTATTTACGTCTATTGTATTCGAAATCATGGGAAACCACAAGGGGAATCAAATCATTTTAATGTTATAGTAAACAATGCAAATGTAATATATTTTACCAAGCCGACGCTATCCCAAAACATTAAATATCTTTTTGGATATATTCGTTTTTCCCAATTTATTATCAACGCACAGAAAACTAAGCCTAGAAAGCTGAAATTTAAAACATAGCTTTATTTTATACTTAAGCTGAGATGATATAAAAATTTCAACTCGGAGCAAATCCGGGGTCGTGTCACTAGTAATCTAATAAGAATGTAGGTAAGCAAATCTATTATATTTTACATGTTAATCATTGGATGCCAAGAATATTTTTTTTTATTTTAATAATAATAAACCTTTTAGAGATTGAATTTAAGCTAGTTTTATCATTATTGCGACAGTTGTAAATAGCTGCGCCAACTATCGAATAAATTCCAAATTAAGTAAAGCTTACATGAATAATAATTTAAAATAAAAATATTTTTCGCGTGCGCAAAATAATTTGTGTGCGCAATTTATTAACAAACACCTTCTATTTTTACAATTAAATTCAATTAACTGTTGTATATGATAATAAACAAACAAAGCATTGTACAGAGCGTATATTATTCCCCAAATTGTTATTACACAGCAATACTGTGATGCTTTAATTAATGTAATCGTTTATTATGAAAACACAAACAGTTTCGCTATAAAATGTGCTTATTTAAGCGATAATGTATCATCACGTACGACAAATTTATGAGCTGAGGTCAAATGTTATCGCAGGCGAATATGTAACTTGTGCTAACTAATCGTTAGATAATCGTTTAATTCAGCTATGCAGGTGATGACATAATCTAAATTCTAATTCTTAAGATGATCTTAAGATGATTCAGGTAAGATTCTAAGATGAAGCCAAGTCCACGAAATTATGGCTTTGAGTCCATATTATTACTCCCTAATTTATTTTTACCCATTTTTGATCATACAACTCTTCTACCATTAAATAGTTTTATTTTCGCAATAAATACAAAGACAAAAGTATGTAAATAGTTACATACTTTTGTAACTTGCAAAGGCAAGGAACTTTGACAGGTGTTGCTAATTTTGCTAATTACATAAACGTTCTCTGGTAGGGGAGCTCCGTGGGTATAGTAGGTAGTTAACTTTAGAGTATTTTGTCTTAAAAATAACCACTTAAACTTATGTCAAGTAAAATTAAGTATTTCTGTAAAGAACCATTAGCAGTTTTACTTCATTTGTTTTGAAATAAAATATAAGAAAATATACTCATTTTAAAATTGATTCGACTTCATGATTTCAACTTCATAACAATCTGTTTTTTACTTAACGCTGAAGATTCTATTTTCTTTTTTTTTTACTATTAAGACTTAAATTTCGCTCTTAGGAATATTTTGCTTGGGACTTTTGACTTGGGATAAAAATTCGAACTTGGGATTAATAGTTTTATTTTAACAATATGAAAACCCTATATAGCGAGTAGAACTCGCACCCTTTGTATACATAGTTGAGGGCTGTTGTAGGATTCCTACAAATTAATTATTAACTAATAGTGCAATAAAGTGACTTGCCTTCAATGGTTTTGGGCAAAGTTATTATCGCTAAATAACTCACATTTCGCACTGAAAACAAAGCAGAGCGCTACGAGTGGTCATGTGGAGTTGGCAAGTTTCCAGAATTTTGTCACGGGACATAAAATGTTAAAAAATATATACAATTACATATGAACAAAAAAGCGAAGTTATATGCGTTTAATATGTGTTATAATATTATAAAGCATACAGTATACGTCTATACATAAATTATAAAATAAAGTCGAAACTTCAATAAACGTTAAAAACTTCACTTCGGAAAATGGACTCCTGATATACCTATTATGTAGATACTAATAAATTATTAAATTCAAAAGTCGAACCACTGATATTGGAACCATTTTCATCAAATTTTGTGTTTTGTGTCCTTACAGATAGCTCGAACCACGAGTTCTATTATAACAAAATTAAGATTTAAGGCTACTCTTAATGGCGTATGCGTGAATAAAATACTGTGAGTATAGGAATATTATTATTATTATTTTCAAATTGCTTTAAATAATTTTAGACATATATTTAAAAGCCAATGACCGAGACGAGGTTGCCAGTAAATCAGCAAGTTTTACGATGTCCATCGTTCCTTTCCTTAGTCATAAATCAGATTGGAATTTCCCAACTGTTACATGTGTTTGATGTAAATGCTAATTACGCCCGCGGTTAATATGGACGTGTCACACGTCGATAGAATAAGTTTGTATATGCGATCGACACGTATCATCGAGTTTTAGAATTATATACAGGCTGTTTTATATACCTTTGCTCAAACTGAAACTGGTGTAAGCTATTAGTCCGGTAAATTTAGACATTCAAGGTTACTTAAATTCCCAACAAGCTGAAAATGAGTAATATTGTTCAAAACATAATTAAAAACCAGATTTCAAAATCCCCATCGTTCCCGTACGTGGAAAAAAATTTACTCAAGGTCAAAGGTCAAAAAAATGGGTTTTTTACGATTTTCACCGAAACGGTAAGTTTTATCATAAAATTACCTCAGACAAAAATTGTAAATCATAAAATTATCTATAAAAAAGGTATGAATACTTTTTTCCTAGGAGCCACCGTTTCTGAGATATAACGATTCATAAAGTTGTAATCGTCATAATATGCATAAGTACGCCACGTATATACATCTTTGAAGCTGTAATAAAGTAAAAATATTTTTTTCTATTGGTGATTGTAACTTACACTTAAATTATAAAATATACATAAGTATAACTATGAGAATATTCAACATGGTGGTGAATATTCTCATAGTTACACTCATAGAATGGTGATTCAACATTAGAACATGACCGGCGTTGTCAACTTGTACATGCCAGAGAACAAAACAGCCCAGCTTTTTTACAACCGCATTTAGCACTGCACCCCTTTTTACAGTTGCAAAAAATGGTGTTTAGCAGTTTTTCCGGCGCAGGCGGGAGTAAAGTCTGAATTGGTTCTAATGTATTATCGACCAACTTCCAACCCCAGTCTTTTGGGTCTAGCTGATAACCAAGCCACACTTGAACTTGGTAATATACCCGAAAAAGATGTTGATGAGCAGCATCTGAAGTTGGAGGAAGACAAGCTAATTGCACTTGTTTTTTATTTCGGGTGTTTTTAACGAAACATCCATATCGATACTAATCTAAGCAGGTAATTTTTTTAGGAGCATAGAAAGAAGAAAGCGAATTCCGTTAGTGATAACTTCTTGTGGTTGAATCACTTTTTTTAAAAACTTCAGCACATTGAACTAAATCTTGTTTTTCAAACATTTTAAAGACTGTTGTTTTTCCCCTCCTGTAAAATGCAGACGTCGTATCACAGCCAGGGACTGGGTTTCATTCACGTTTCATTTCACCTAATATTCTCAGTTATACTTATGTATATTTTATAATTTAAGTGTGTTAATTTTTTTTTTGTTTTTAATTTAAAAAAAGTGTGTTACAATCACCAATAGAAAAAATATTTTTACTTTATTACAGCTTCAAAGATATACGTGGCGTACTTATGCATATTATGACGATTACAACTTTATGAATCGTTATATCTCAGAAACGGTGGCTCCTAGGGAAAAAAGTATACATACCTTTTTTATAGATAATTTTATGATTTACAGTTTTTGTCTGAGATAATTTTATGATAAAACTTACTGTTTCGGTGAAAATCGTAAAAAACCCATTTTTTTGACGTTTCACCTTGAGTAAATTTTTTTCCACGTACGGGAACGATGGGGAATTTTGAAATCTTGTTTTTAATTATGTTTTGAACAATATTACTCATCTTCAGCTTGTTGGGAATTCATGTAGCTTCACTATCATTTTTTAGTCTAATTTGACCGGACTATATAGTCACACTCTATCGCATATATTTAAAAAATAGTCTTAGTAAAAGTCTCACGGATTTTGAATAATCCACACTTAAATTTCTTTGAAATTCTCTACTATGTGACATTGTTTTAATATTGTTTTCTGATTATTATTCGTAGAGAGCTATCGAATACAAGAAATTTCATATCGATGGGAAAAAATATTTTATAACTTAAGTAAATATACAATTATTCTCAAATATTCATAAATAATGATTTGCTTTGTAGGTAGACGATTTTTTTCCGACATTTAGGTACAAAAAAACTAGCTATTCCTGAAAACTTCGTCCGCATACAAATTCTGATTGTATGATAACCAGTTTAAACAAAATGTGTTAAATATTAAACTTATTTCGAAATGACTTTAAATATAGCATTACAAGGCGATCCAAATACACGAAAAGCGTCATCTAAATCACTATTAATACCAAGGAACTAAGTTTTAAATAAAATACAAAGCGCCATCTAAGTTGAACCGAAGTATTAAAAAATAACCCATGAGAACTTATTAGCATGGGATTGTTATTAGAAAAGTGTCCCGTGTAATTAAACATAAATCCACGTGAATCCGTTCAGCTATTTACGCGCGAAAAGCTCCAAACGTCATCAGCATCACAAACTTTCGTGTTTAACATTAATGGGATAAATTTATATTTTATTTTTATTTTGTAATAAAGGCGGTGGACAGATTAACGACCAACTTGAACACTATTGATGATGTACTAGCATGACTCCGAAACAATTTATTTGCAGTTTCTTTAAAAACAAACAATTATTATATGCTAATATTCTAATGCGCCCATTACGAAGCCTCTATTCAATTCAAAAACGCTTTAAGACAAAAGGTTTAACGTATCTATTACATAAAAATCGATGTATGTATATTGTATTATGTTCCCTATAGACACAAAACCATTCAAACGATTTTCATTAAATTTTCAGGCAGTTTTATAGCGATATAGCGCCCGGATAAACATAATTTTTCCTTTTTCATGTTTTCCCTAAAAATTAAATATTCAATGCCTGACAAAACTATATGAGCAATAAAGACTGAATAAATGGTTTAACATCTAATTTTTAAGCCAAAGCTAGTACCTAGTAGATAGATCATGGTCGTAAACGTAATAAACTCACATGAAATCTTCCAGGTCTACGACACTTGTATACTGACAGGGTTGGCCGTCGACGTTGAAGCACATAGTGTTGTAGTTCCACTGTTGGCCTTGATGACAAGGCAAGTTCGGCACGATGGGTTGTGGAGGGACATATCGATTATAGGCGACCGAATCACACTGTTGATGTGCATACGGCACCTCACTTTCTTCCGCATAAAAGTTCCTGTAACACTGCACTGTTGGTGGCTCCCGGTACACATAATTGTAACTTAAACTACACTCGTTCGGCTTTGCCCACCGGTTACTCATAGGGCACTGCATCCATCCTGTCTCTTCGTATGCGCCCACGACCGGGCACTGACGTCTGCCGTCTTCGAATCCGTTCACCAGCATTATGGTGCGAAGATCCTCTCATCTAAACAACGAACAACGAAGTAGTCCATCTGTGTACGTAATCGGCGAACGACTGATAGGCACCAAGATGTTTCTTATCTTGCTCGACTGTACAACTGACATGGTAGCAAAAAAACTCGATATAGCTATATACATATATATAGATAATGAGCTCATTATCAATTTCGACCATGGCAACTTTGACTCGATAGACATTTTGGCTAGATATTATAATTTACTATCTAATCCTGTCGTCACAATTTTTTTTATAAAATTCCGAAATTACGAACAATCATGGATAGAGGGATATAATCAGGGAAGGTTTTTACGTAAAAAAAAGCACCCAGGGCGAAGCCGGGAGCGGACCGCTAGGTGAGTAATAAAGATTGAATATGTAAGTAAATGTTTCCACACCTAAGAAAGAAGAGTGCGGACGAAGTTGCAGGCAAAAGCCAATTATACGATATTATATAAAGTTCTTATTGACGCCAACGTAAACAGTTTATCTTTCAATCTTTTCCAAGGAAAACAAGTAATTTATCAGTCAATTAGCTTTGATCTATGGTTCAATTACATTAGAATGTAAATTTATCTTCTTTAAGTCACAAAAGATCAATGCCGGATAGGACAAGATTGTATGCTGTTTAATACCAATGGTTATCTACACTTTGACTGAATAGAAGATGTAACACACAACTCAATAATTAGCGAACTAGCGATTTGCCCCCGGCTTGGCACGGACTTATCCTGTTTAAATTAAATTTCCTTTCTTAGCGGATGATTACGTTATAAAATAAACCTATGTTTAAATATTTTCTTAACGGATCCTTACGTCATGAAGTAAACCTATGTTCCAAATGTCATCTTTCTAGACTTATTAGTTTTGGCTGTGCGTCGATAGTTAGTCATTCAGGACAAACGATTTTATTAGTATGTATCAAGGATACTCTATATCTTTGGTATGTATTGATTATATTATCGCCTGCAGTAATGTGGCTACATCTGGCTACATAATAGGAAAAGTACTAGAGCACTTTGCTAAAATAATTTCCAATTTTACCCGTCTTTTATGAAATTGTTACCTATTTGAAGTATATTGTGTAATATTACAGTAAGTAGGTTAAACCAAAATTAAGTATTTTATTTTAATATTACAAAATATAGAAATAGAGAAATTTCCATTCCAAAATTTTTAATACCTAAGTAAAATCAGATTTTAATTTTGTCTAATATGAAAATAAATTTATTAAATAAAATAAAAAAGCACTTAAATATAAAATTACAACTAAAATTAAATATAAAAAGAAAATAAATTTATTAAATAAAATAAAAAGCACTTAAATATAAAATTACAACTAAAATTAAATATGAAAAGAAAACTGTAATAATTTGTTGTGTTATAAAGTTACTGTTACGTAACTAACTGTAATAAAATGTTACAAAACCACTAATAATAGAACAACACATGAGAACTTGAAAATCGATATTTTATGTTTGTTATGGTGAAACCGAAAACCATAATTATATCAGTTTCGAAAGTGATTCCACGAAAACAATGATTCATTCATATGGCATTGTCTATTTGTGCAAATTATGCAAAACAAATAAAACTTCGATTTTGCATAATGTTTGTTAGGCTGCTTGTCACCACTTCGGAATAGAAAATAATATAAAATACTTACTATAGCATTTACCAGCGTAACCTACTTAATAAATTGCACTCACTCATGTTGGAGTCAAGTCAGCGATGTATTTATTTATGAAAAGAAATTTAAAGAATTACATACATTGTCTAGAATTTAACTAATATGTGTAATTTATTTCTTTATTAAATACCATCGCATTTTCGCATCGAATTTTATATTTCTTTAATTCGTGTGTTTTGTTTTTCGAACAATTTGAACATATCGTCGTTGTCTAACTAATATCTGCTATTGAGATTCCAACATCATCCAACCTGCATAGATCACTGCATTATCTATCGTATGGAAAAAACATAAAAACATAAAATAAAAATATTTAAAATTGGCAGGTTTTTCTTAAGTATTGCGTAAAATATGTAAAAAGAATTAAAATTAGCCCATAAAAACTAGTACAGAACTTTATTTTTAAACTTAAAAATAATATATAGCTGTCCCTGATTTTTTTTGTCCCTGACATGAAAGGTTTTCTTGTGCACTAATTTGCCATTTTTTTTCTCATAAAATGAATTTTTGTATAAATCTACCAGATTCAAACTATTTAAATATTATTATCTTAGTTTTAATTTTACTCTAAGAAGTCAAATTAGATTCTGATGTCTTCACCTTTTGAGAATAAGCATAGTGACAGTTGTATATAAGTGTGTGGTAGGAAATTTAATTAAATTGTAATAATATATGTGTGAATGTATTTGTAATTATATGTATACATAGTTGTAAATGTGTGTGTATATAATTCAATTGTATATTTTGATTGGTCTTTTTATTGTTCTTATATTAAACAAAAATGTAAACCCTGTAATTTGCTGTAAGATAATACTTTTTTTATTTTAAACATTTGAGCTGTGGATTTCGAATAAATAAATAAATAACTATAAATTACAAACAGAACTAAATAAATGATTCAGCTAGGTGGTTCTAAGTGTTGAAAGTAAAATTCCATGTATTATTTCATTCAATCTTAGTTAGCTACACCACAATCTATCAACGATTCGATAATAGGTACCTATTGATATGTCGTTGTTACTTGCATTGTGATGTTTGATAAACTTAAACAAATAAATGTAGTTCATATATGAAATACATTCATATATGAATGAACTACATTTATTGTGGTGGAAATTATTCATCATATAAAATTGGAGTACATATTAACCAATACTCCAATTATTATTATTTGATATATTATATAATTTTCATATAAATACTCCCATCATAATCCCTCTATAGTAAACTCTACGCTCTCCACAAACTGTACTTAACTAACTACTGTACTTTAAAAAAAAAATGAAAAATTAGAGGATTTTGCTCTTAAAACACTTGAAATGAAATTTTGTAAACTCTAAACGCATATTTATTTATCACAAGGCCTCCAACGTGGCAGGCATTCAACAAAATCGTCGTCATCTAATTGTAAGTCAAGTAACATTTTTGGCGGATGTCACCGCAATTACAAGAGCCTGCACCAATGAAAGTTCTAAGTAACATCAAATACATTTTAATACTATTGAATGACAGTTTATTAAGCACGTCATTACTTATAATAAATAGTATTATTTTCATAATTTTGCAAGGTTAGTCAGAAATTATTAATATCTGATTCAATGTATTGTACGAGTATGTATGTAATATACCAGATGTATGTAAATAAGATGTGCTGTAGATTGGTGCTAAGAGTACATAATACCTACTTCATTTAAAAAAAAACAGCACTTTTATGATTCTTTTTATTTTCCTAAAAAAAAGGAACTACTAAAATTTAATCATTTACTCGTTATCTACGAGTAAAGCACTCATAAGAATTCATAATTTTGCACTCATAATTTTGGTAGTAGATAACAAATAGGACAGGAAAATGCAACTAATATAAAGCCGCAATTGCGTTTGCGTGCCAGCATTGGCTAGAAAATTAGCGATAATACACAGTAAAAACGACTTACTTACGCGTTGCTGCTAATTTCCAGCCATGTTTGATGTAAATTGATACTCGTATACTTACTCAAAATCAATTGATTGTAACGTTATGCGCATCGACACGCTATCTAATAATACTCCTGTACGTAGGTACCTATGCAGTATAAATTAAAACATAAATATTATAAAAGTTAAATAAAACTTAAATAAAAATATTAAGTAAGTACTTAAATAAAACTTCCAAATAATTTCTGCTATAAGTACCTACTTACATATAATAATTAAATTAAACACAGAATTACTATGTTTGTATCATTATTAATTCACATAACACGGAAGTCAAATAATGTGAGTACGTCAACCTAATTGAGGTAAAACAAAGAGCTCAAGGCAAGATATTAACGCCCTTTAAAGGGTTGTGTTGAAATTGTGTGTTTTTTTAGTTATTTCAACAAATACTACATTAAGTATGTACCTATTAACTAAATATAAAATATAAGTGCCTGTTTGTAATGCTATTTACTAAACATATGTCAAAGTAGGTAATATAGGTACAATACTTAACAATAACAAAAAAAAACCGTCTGTTTGTTCCTGCTAATTTCCGAAACGGCTGGACCGATTTTGACGGGACTTTCAGTGACAGATAGCTGATGTCACAAGAAGTAACTTAAGCCACTTCTATTCCAGAAAGATAAAATTTGAAAATTTCGTTTCCAAAGTTAGCGCTACCGGAAGCGTATTACCGTTTCCTTGTTCAATAGGAAGAAGCGCAAGCTCGATATCAGCAAGGGTTTGTATGCACATTTCTATCAACAAACCCTTGTTAATTTCAAGCCACTGAGACCCGAATTGAACAAGGATATGTAGTGATCGCACGCGTAAAATATATATACATATAATCCTTGCTCACTTCAAGTCTTCACTTCCTTTTATTGGGCAATGAAAAGGCGTACCTAGTATTAGTTCACTTTAATTAGACCTACTATATTCAGTCAGTGATTCTTTCGTTTTTCAGCCGTTTCTCTGAACTGAATTGCAGGTCGCGTTCTTGCATTCTAATTTAATCATCAAACACTAATATTTAAATTATATAAGGAAATAGTGATTTAATCTTTTTTTTAAAAAGCTATTTATTGCTTATAAGTTTTTTTTATCATATTTTCATTGTTTAAATAATTAGTTAAAAAAAAATAGGGGTTTAAAGGGAGGCAGAATTCAATCAGGCAGACCAACTAAAACAGAGAGAAAAAGCGTTATCATAATATATCCCTCCAAATACAAAAATAAACGCTCTGCCTTAAAACATTAGTTACTAATTGACCTTAATACTACAATACTTGTACAATATGATACTAAGATACTAAGAAAAAACTATGTGCCTCGATTTTACATTCAAACGGTAATACGCCTAGCGGAAATAGAACCCTGGATATATAAATAAATTTCTAGAAATAAACTGCAATTAATTAATGTTCCAGGGTTGAGGAAAAACAGTCAATACCACAAAGGAGAAAAGATAAATAATTTATTTATAAAATAAATTATGTTAGGGAATTACTTTTTACTCCATTGAATGGTTCTGCAGCTCATGAGCAAAATCATCTCTTTTTCTGAGAATATTTAAAAAATCTATCTATAAGGAAAGAAATTATAAATAATATTCTTCCAAGCAGAAGCTTTTAGTTATTAGTAATCATAATATGGCAAAATTTAATATAATTTAATATAAATTCATCTAATTACAACTAAATTTAGCCACTTATTTTTATTATTATAATATTATAAATAAGCTTTATTTTACTCACATTTTTAACAATTTTTATTTTATTTAATAATTAGGTTTTAATGATCTTATATAAATCTTATGTGAAGTTCCATATAAGGAGTTGAAAAACAACTTCATATTGTATATGGATTAGAAATAATTTCTTGCTCTAGGAGTGAAAAAAAAAAAACCATTATGGCGAGACCTATGTGTCATAGAAGACTAGAATTAAGACTTATGAAATCCTGCCAATCTGCAGTGAGGTACTTCTCCATATTAACGAAAAACATATGCCTCATTGGGGAATGTCATAATATACGAGTATACTAGGTAATATAATGTAGGCCGATAAAGATATACATATGAACTCAACATATAATACATACATGTCAAAGTTAATCGACCTCTTTTGCTGTTTTTTTAATTAACTATATTACATGCCATGTTTGGCAATAGTTAGATGTTCATTTGTAAATAGTGTTATCATCTAACACGTGACCATAATGTGGGACCACATTTTATAAAAATTGGGTACCTATATGGAACACAATAGTTACACTGATAAGATCTGGAAAATGATGAAAAATAGTTTACACTCATAAGACTTTAGACCAGACGCGTATCTACCGCCGTATCAGCCATATCAATTATATGAGGCCACTAGGCTACAGCTTCCCTGGCGTGTGTCTGGCAGGAGTCTGTTATGTTTTTGTTCATATACATTTCTGCCTCTGAGAAGTCGCTCAGATTATACCGAGCTTCCAGGACAAGATTCAGTGCATAAACAAGATTCGAAGTGTCACTCTCGAATGCTCTCGAGAAAGTATGGCAAAAATAACCAAAGTTCGGCTGAACTTTTTGTTCTCACCTAATGTTTTGCCGAACATCGTATTCGGTTCAAACCACATTTAGTCCATCCCTAATCACATTATTATATGCTTCTTCAAAATTAATATGCAATGATGTTTCATTCTTTGCCTTTTATACTTTAAAAACTAGTATTATTATGCAATAACAAAAAAATATGCTAATACCTAACAGAAAGGTTAGGTTAGGGAGGAAGGAAGTAAATTACTAGCATTGTATAGTTAGTTAACAATTAATTTGATTTAAAAAGTTTCTCAAAAGGTTATAATTATATATTCCTCGGCAGGTATCCTTTGACAGATAGTCTACCTTATTCATCTGCTCTACATATTTGCAGTTATGTAACAGATGAATTAGAGTAATAAAATTATGAATGCAAACACAGTTCTATGAACACGAATACATAGACACAACATAAGCATTACACCCTATATATTAAAGAGTTTTAATGTTATGCTAATGATTTTAATAATTTCATAAACAGTACCTAAATAATTTCTAGAAGGTTTTGCCTTAAAGGTCTGAAATATAAAAGAAACTAAGTATATCTATAACTATAAGTTACAATCCTTAAAATTTTAAGCCTTATTATTACTTTAAAATAACTTTATTAGAATATAAGAATATCATATTTAAAATTATAAAAAATCAGGTTCATATTGTCCATAGATTTAACTGTAAAAATATACTTACTTATCTCTTTGTGTTTTAAAGGTAAAATAGAAAGCATATATAGGTAAAGATGTGGCCAGCCAGGTTAAAAGTTTTATTGAATAGGTAATAATACGAATTCTTAGTATTTAACTCCGAGAAAAATCAAAATAAAAAGATACACACTTATTGTTCTATGGATGTACAGAAACTAATAAGATGAACTCATGTGACCATTTTCTTTTTAAATTTATTGATAACCATGATGAAAATGGGCACAAATATAAAGACAAAACAGGATTTAACTGGAGTTTTAACGTTATGTTATAAATTTATTTTTAGTTTGAAATTCTTAAAATGTTGTTTTATTCAAATGCCCAAACACATACAACAGGCCAGGCATGTCAACCAATTAATTGGAGAGAAAGTAAGGAACATTGTCCAATAACAGGAAAATGTAATTTAAAAATTATACATGATTGAAAAGTTGAAAACTACAGTTAATAATTATTTATCAATACATAAGTAAAAAATAACACAACTTACCGTCGCTTCGGACTTGCTGGTTTTGGAGACATCTCGGTTTTTATCAAATAGGGACACTATTATGAAATTGAAACTACACACACGATATACGATATGAACACAATCTTAGAACACTGCCAAGGAGAGTATCATATCGCTTGTCACGATAATATTAGTTTATTTTTTCACAAATATAACACTAATAACTTTTTAAATACACAGTTTTTGTCATTTTATTAGACGCAACACTCAAAATACACTTTGTTTTTGTAGAATTACAATACAAAGTCAGTAAGAAAGTACTTGATTGACTTGATCATTAGGTCGTCAGTCGTCACTCGAATATCCGCTGTATTCTGTATCAGTATGTTTTCGTATTTCTTTAAGGTCTATGTTGATTTTAATTTCATTGGTTGAGGAGAAAATCTAATTAATTATAGCCAATCACCGTGTCGTATACATCTAAGCGAAAACAATTCTAACAAATTTAATGTCATTTGTAATAAAGTAGTATTCACAGTTTATCAACAGATGGCATGATAAATTAAGAACAACACTAAACCACAGACAAAAAATAATGTGATGCACATTGACAGTTCGTTATAGAATGTTCGGGATAACTATGATGCGTCGAGTCGAATACATTATGTACTACAAAAATATTTTAAACGTATATAAAAAAGATTACATAATTATGTGAATTAACTGTAAGTTAATAATTTTTCGAAACTTTTTCTAGTTATAAGCCAAACAAGGTTTATGTTTTAACGCCTTGTGCTGTACAAACTTTAACAAGTCACGAACCTTATTGTATCATATAGCTACAAAACTGCAATTAATTCGAAATTAATGCAAATTAATTCGAAACTGCAATTTCGAGCGTGAATAAAATTGAAATACCAAACGGAAAACTTTTAACAATTATATCTGTCATACAAGTAAGAGATGCCCTGCCCTGTCACCCGTTACTTATTGTAACTGTCACCCGTTAATTATTTGCCCATCACTAGTTATGTCAATCCTTATAAAATCAAATGTGCGTTCTCTGAGCAGCCGAATTATAGCACTCATTATGGTCCGAAGAGTCCAAATGATAAAATCAAGAAAGATCATACCTACTTATAATATCTCCACATTTACGTATTGTAAATTAAAGAGTATTCTCTCTCTTGTTGAAGATGGATTTATTTTCAAATGTACAATACTGATTACTAGTGCCATCTACTAACTTTAATGTAAAAATTGTTTATTGACAGTTATTTTACAAAATTCACGATAGATGTCAGTGCGCATTCAAATATCGAGTACCTGTGGTTTTGAAATTTCGGATCTGGATACGGATACAGATAAGGAATAATATTGTAATGGTTTCAAATACAGTTACGGATATAAGATCGCGTCTAAGTTAAATCAGATAATATGTGTGTTGTTTTTAATAAATACATAACATATGCACAACCCGCTTTACTTCATACATTCGATTATCCGGATTTTCGATTATCCAAATGCCTAAGGACTAAGGACAACAATTAGTCCGGATAATCGAGTTTCTACTGTAGACGCTAGTAGTAACATAGGTAATAATACTGCTTTATGATCATTCCCAGATGAGTTCTTGGCATTGATGTTTCAAAAAAAAAAGGGCAGCAACTTTGATATCCCTACATAATAATGCCTCAGTACAGTCTTCTATACCTACTATCTGTACCTAATGTAATATTAAGTAATTCTGCAGCAAATGGTTTTGATGTTATTTTAATGAAATCGTATACCTTCAACGGCCTTTTAAGTCGGCTTTAGTACTTATCTGAGTTGATGGTAGATATGTAAATTTCATCGTTCTTAACTTACCATTGAACATCTCCCATTCTGTCCAATACTAGATTGATTAATTCAATTATAATGGTAGGTATACTTGTTGTCAATTTCTCTTACGTTATCAACGTAACGAGTGCCAATGGACGTTAAACAGATCTTAAATTAATTTTAAAATTAATTCTGAAATTAGCTCGAACGAAACTCAAAAATACAATCTGGATTCAGTGTTGATTTGAATTAACTTTATAAATATGTTATAGGTAAACCTGCTTAGTGCTTACACCAAATTTTAATATAAGTAGATATGTACCTATCTACAAGTATGTAGGTACCTATTACGAATTTGTATAGGAAAAAATAAATAATAGTTACCTATGTGTAACTAAACACTTTAGACTTATTCATTGGAACGATTACTAAAATTCCAAATCGTAAGTCTAATAAACAGAACTGTTTTCTTACGATTTTGTTTTTTTTTATCTATTGGCCCCTACCAAATATAAGGCATTGCATTCGATGCTCATAGCATGTGCTCATAGCGTCCGTCATTACCAATAAACGATGCCATGATAATCCGGATGCAATAGGTCGTGAGATTGGGATCTGTAAGACCTCACATTTGTCAAGACCTCAAGACTGCCGCTACACCATTGAAGATCATTATTTAGAGATGAATGTAAATACGCTTGCCGGCCCTTCTAATAAATAGAACATTTGAAGAACAAAAAGAAATCGGGGCATTCAACTCTTATAATCTATAGACTTATATATTTTGCTATAGGCACTAGTTTTACAAAGGAATTTGTTGTTTGGGTGAACGAGATGTATAATCTCTGAAGCATTTGAAGCAAAAAATAAAAATAAAACTTATAAATGGCTACCCAATCTAGTGATAGCCTAGTGGCTATCGAAACGGCAGATGGGTTGAATCCCAGTGGTTCTTGATTTCAACGCGAGGAAGCCTGCATGTCTATGAAGGCTAATTATCCTTAAAGACATGCCTGCCTCTGCCAGTGACAAAGGCTGCATTAGGGAGGGGGGGGGGGGATATACTTCGTGCCTGATACTTCGTGCCCTAAAAGAAAAAAGAAACACTTTTTTTTTAATTTATCGACAGCTATTAGTTATAAGTGAAAATAAAATGTGGGTTAATAGTAACAACATACGGGATAACGGAAATAATGGATCTTGTATATATACCTAATACCTATGACAAACAAAATTATCATAAATGTGTAATTTCCAGGGATTTTAATTTTAAATCGGTTTCAAATAAAACAAAGTTAAAACATAATATATCTTACTTGTAGGATTTCTAATTTGCAGTACATAAGTGGACCTCTCCTACCATCTCACTGTATTAAAATATAATAATTTAATAAATTTTCTAGGAAATTTCCAGAGCTGTTTATTTATTTTTTTAATGTTAGGATCATATAATACTACCCATATTCATGCATGTAGGTTTCTATTTTTAATCAAGAGAGAGAGAGAGAGAGAGAGTACGATAGTTGACTTCTCAAACCACCTCATCTCTCGAATCGCACATTTGAAAAATCACAAGTACTTAAACTCACTTTATTAGTCCCGAAAAACATCTTTTTGATATTGGCTTTGATGAATGATTATTCATCAAAGGATATTGGGACCATTGCTACTCTGTCATTTTGCTTTTAAGACATTCCACTCATAAGGCGTTTTACTTAGCTAAATGTCCATTCGATACGAAGGCAAAATTTCGATAGAAATTCTTGAGAAGGTAAAGCACTTCTGTACACAAATGGGGAGAATCAATTCGTAGTATTATTAATTACCAATGCGCTGCAATATTGATGTAGATAAATCACTAGTTAATTGCAGCGGCGTTACGGACGCACGCGCTCTAATAGTACTCATTAATTATTTTATTTGAAGGGCTACGTCAAGAGTAGATGAACAATTTTTGATTGTATATCTACCTATTATAGTTAAAGCATGATGTATATGCATAGAGTATATGAAAAATTTAAGTCAATATATGAAAATAATAAAGTCAATAATTACCTACGTATCCATCTAAATAATAATAAATGGATATTAGATATATTATTGTCTAGACTAGAACTTACAATTATTACCATATCATACGTAGTTGTTGTATGTTATTAAGGAGCTGAGGTCTGACTGCATGTAATATAGCCAGACACTTCCCCTGGGCTATAACTTTTGCCAGACGCTTCTACCCTTTCATTCTGCAGCGTGTCGACGGTCGCGTGCGCATGCGGCGGACGCATTTTGTATGACCCAACTTAGCAGACAGGCATACGTTCAAAATACATAGGAACACTACTCGATTCCCCACTTGTTGTCCTTTAGAAAATAAGTTATGTCTGGGGCCCTAGGATCTTACTGTATCATCATCATCATCATCTCAGCCGCAGGACGTCCACTGCTGGACATAGGCCTCCCCCATAACTCTCCAATAGGACCGGTCAGAAGCAGCCTGGATCCACCGTTGACCCGCGGCCTTAATTAGGTCGTCTGTCCACCTTGTGGGTGGACGTCCTACGCTGCGCTTGCTGGTACGTGGCCTCCACTCGAGAACCTTCCGGCCCCAGCGGCCATCGGCTCTCCGTACTATATGCCCTGCCCATTGCCACTTCAACTTACTGATCCGCCGGCTTATGTCGGTAACTTTCGTACGTCTACGGATCTCCTCATTTCTGATTCGATCTCGCAGTGTAACCCCGAGCATAGCCCTTTCCATAGCTCGTTGAGCGACATTAAGCTTCCTTACGAGGCCCATAGTTAGAGACCACGTTTCAGCGCCATATGTACTGTATACCTACCCAATATGTGGAAACCGAGTAAAGTGAGATTTCTACTCACTAAGATCTCCTCCGATTGTCGCCAGTTGCTTCCAGCTCCCAGCCGAAGACTATGGTAATTCCATCCGTATAACGCTGCGGTCTCTATCTCTGGGCTACCAGTTACCGTGTCTGTATCAATACTAATAATAAATCTGTAAGGGTCGGTCATGGAGTAAGTTACTTTGTTTTCAGAGATATCATGTTTATACATGATACTGAAACTAAATTGACGATTTTTAGAATTTTTTTCTGTTTGTATGTATGTATGTATGTTCCTCCATAACTGAAACGAATTAACTGATTTTCATGAAACTTGCTAGATAAACATTTGGACGTATGGGACACAGGATAGGCTACTTAATATTTTTCAACGCGGATGAAGTCGTGGGCACCAGCTAGTACTAAAATAAAGTAACCATTGCATACATACTTGTTCTGTAAAGTTAAAATATTCACTCAAAAGGGACATTCCTTTCTAAATACGCTTCGCAGTAAATGGGCGGTACCAGAAAGCGATTACGTTTCCGGGCTAATTGTAGCGTGGGGCGCCGCTTTGTAGCGTGTTCATACACTTCATACATCACTGCTGGATGCGCTACTAACCTGGATAACGCCTCAGATCCTGTATTTTATATATTTTTCGGCCTACATGTCATTCACGTATCATTTACATCACATTTTTCCCTTGTTTCCTTATTATTTTACCGACAGCCTGTTTTCCGAATGTCTGCTATACTTTTTCCTACATTTTCTCATACGTTTTACATGCATTTAGCCATCATACAATTTCAAAAACGTAAATTTATATATTTTTGACATAATCTCTTTGTTTATTTATTTCGTCGCCATAGTTCCCATAGTATTTTGACATCATGCTTTCTCACTACATTGTTGCTTTCTCGCTCATTTTTTATTCCTTTTTATATACAACCTCACCTCTAAATTCGAAATGTCCTGGCCATATATATTTATTATTTTCTAAATTTAATTTTTAAAATATTATTTCGAAGGTTTTCCAGCCGGCTAGACTGATGAAAATCAATGAGTGTGTTGTCGCTCCTCTCTGCGATACAACATTAAAATTTGGCCTGTCTTGCCTCTATCTGCTTCGTGTCATTCCGGAAGTCGGTGCTGAGACTCCGGACGCACTTCACTAGAGCAAATTTCACTTCGCGTCGTTCCGTGAGTCGGCACAGAGACTCCGGACGCACCCATCTCCGCTTTTCGTCTGCATCGTGTCGTTCTGGGAGTCGGTGCTGAGACCCCGGACGCACTTCACTACAGCAAAGCTTCACTTCGTGTCGTTCCGTGAGTCTGTGCATAGACTCCGGACGCCCCATCGCCTCTGCCCGTTTGCATCGTGTCGTTCCGGGAGTCGGTGCTCAGACCCCGGACGCACTTCACCACTGCACGCTTCACTTCGTGTCGTTCCGTGAGTCTGTGCAGAGCTCCGGACGCACCCATCGCCGCTGCCAGTCTGCATTGTATCGTTCCGGGAGTCAGTGCTGAGACCCCGGACACACTTCACCACCACCCCAGACGCTGTTTTTATTTTTTTAATCTGTATTTAATCACCTGTACATCATTCATAACACTACACAACTTTCAATTCATCCATTTTTATATATATTTATTATTTGTAAATATTCTCTAAAATATATCTGTAAATATCTATTTCATTTTTTTATTTTAACTGCCGCTTCACGACAGTTTGGCGCCCAACTAATTTTTCTAAATTCCCACTCCCCCTAAATTCTAAAACAACACTTCTTCTAGTGCATTTTCTTTTGGTTTATTTTCGGATCTACATAATACTCCCCCTAAATTCTAAAATAACACTTCTTCTAGTGCATTTTTTTTTTGGATTCTTATTTTCGGACCTACATTTCTTTGTCAATCTAAAACCTTCGAAATTTTATTTTCTTCATTTTGCTGTTTCATCTCACTACATTTAACACATTAATATCATTTTATCTTTACAGAAGGAAATAAGGTAAATTTGAACTCTATTTGTTATCTGATTATTTATTTTAAAAATTTGATTTGTGTTTTGACAATTATGGCTAAACAAATAAAATTTGACCTACTGAACAAATAAGGTTCAATCTACTTTATACATAGCGCAAGCTATGTATAGTGCTCATTATGAACTTCGTTTTTTTTTAAGGAATTTAATGTCGGTGATACCGTTTGGCTTAAGAATCGAGTATTAGGAAATGCTGGTTCGTCAAGTGTAAAGTTTCTAAAAAGCTTTCACCGTTGGTGTATATTCTCGAAGACACCAACGGAACTAAGGGCAAATGGCATATCAAAGACATTAAAACCTAATTAAACCCAATTTCATCATTTCATCTCATTTATTCATTATTCAAAATTTTTATTTTATTTTATTATACAAGCTTTTAAGCCTGTAAACTAAAGTTTTGGAGCAAATGCTCTATTTCTTCTACGCATATGCTAATGCCGCGAAGCCTCCACTTCAAGCTCTAAAGCTTGAAGTTTAACTATGTAAGATGAGTCTTACGTAGTTTTATCTTCACCTCTTAAGTGCTATACTTAGCACTCTACACGAGCGGCTGACTACTCGTTAAATTAAGCCCTAGGTCATTATTATTTTTACAAAGGAGCGGCTGACAACTCCTTAAATAAGCCTTACCCGTCATTTGGGATCACCCTTTTCGAGTGGCAGTCATTGAATGTGAACTCCACCCGTACCAGAATGATAGAAGACGGTGTGTTTGAAGATGAATGCTTGAGCATGTCTGATGATGTATGAATCTGCAAAGCTGTGTCCCCTGGATCTGTCTGGTTTTTAATCAAAATTTTCTCGGTCGAAAATTTTTCTGGGGTTGTCGGGGAAATGTAGCGTGTTCATACACTTCATACATCACTGCTGGATGCGCTACTAACCTGGATAACGCCTCAGATCCTGTATTTTATATATTTTTCGGCCTACATGTCATTCACGTATCATTTACATCACATTTTTCCCTTGTTTCCTTATTATTTTACCGACAGCCTGTTTTCCGAATGTCTGCTATACTTTTTCCTACATTTTCTCATACGTTTTACATGCATTTAGCCATCATACAATTTCAAAAACGTAAATTTATATATTTTTGACATAATCTCTTTGTTTATTTATTTCGTCGCCATAGTTCCCATAGTATTTTGACATCATGCTTTCTCACTACATTGTTGCTTTCTCGCTCATTTTTTATTCCTTTTTATATACAACCTCACCTCTAAATTCGAAATGTCCTGGCCATATATATTTATTATTTTCTAAATTTAATTTTTAAAATATTATTTCGAAGGTTTTCCAGCCGGCTAGACTGATGAAAATCAATGAGTGTGTTGTCGCTCCTCTCTGCGATACAACATTAAAATTTGGCCTGTCTTGCCTCTATCTGCTTCGTGTCATTCCGGAAGTCGGTGCTGAGACTCCGGACGCACTTCACTAGAGCAAATTTCACTTCGCGTCGTTCCGTGAGTCGGCACAGAGACTCCGGACGCACCCATCTCCGCTTTTCGTCTGCATCGTGTCGTTCTGGGAGTCGGTGCTGAGACCCCGGACGCACTTCACTACAGCAAAGCTTCACTTCGTGTCGTTCCGTGAGTCTGTGCATAGACTCCGGACGCCCCATCGCCTCTGCCCGTTTGCATCGTGTCGTTCCGGGAGTCGGTGCTCAGACCCCGGACGCACTTCACCACTGCACGCTTCACTTCGTGTCGTTCCGTGAGTCTGTGCAGAGCTCCGGACGCACCCATCGCCGCTGCCAGTCTGCATTGTATCGTTCCGGGAGTCAGTGCTGAGACCCCGGACACACTTCACCACCACCCCAGACGCTGTTTTTATTTTTTTAATCTGTATTTAATCACCTGTACATCATTCATAACACTACACAACTTTCAATTCATCCATTTTTATATATATTTATTATTTGTAAATATTCTCTAAAATATATCTGTAAATATCTATTTCATTTTTTTATTTTAACTGCCGCTTCACGACAGTTTGGCGCCCAACTAATTTTTCTAAATTCCCACTCCCCCTAAATTCTAAAACAACACTTCTTCTAGTGCATTTTCTTTTGGTTTATTTTCGGATCTACATAATACTCCCCCTAAATTCTAAAATAACACTTCTTCTAGTGCATTTTTTTTTTGGATTCTTATTTTCGGACCTACATTTCTTTGTCAATCTAAAACCTTCGAAATTTTATTTTCTTCATTTTGCTGTTTCATCTCACTACATTTAACACATTAATATCATTTTATCTTTACAGAAGGAAATAAGGTAAATTTGAACTCTATTTGTTATCTGATTATTTATTTTAAAAATTTGATTTGTGTTTTGACAATTATGGCTAAACAAATAAAATTTGACCTACTGAACAAATAAGGTTCAATCTACTTTATACATAGCGCAAGCTATGTATAGTGCTCATTATGAACTTCGTTTTTTTTTAAGGAATTTAATGTCGGTGATACCGTTTGGCTTAAGAATCGAGTATTAGGAAATGCTGGTTCGTCAAGTGTAAAGTTTCTAAAAAGCTTTCACCGTTGGTGTATATTCTCGAAGACACCAACGGAACTAAGGGCAAATGGCATATCAAAGACATTAAAACCTAATTAAACCCAATTTCATCATTTCATCTCATTTATTCATTATTCAAAATTTTTATTTTATTTTATTATACAAGCTTTTAAGCCTGTAAACTAAAGTTTTGGAGCAAATGCTCTATTTCTTCTACGCATATGCTAATGCCGCGAAGCCTCCACTTCAAGCTCTAAAGCTTGAAGTTTAACTATGTAAGATGAGTCTTACGTAGTTTTATCTTCACCTCTTAAGTGCTATACTTAGCACTCTACACGAGCGGCTGACTACTCGTTAAATTAAGCCCTAGGTCATTATTATTTTTACAAAGGAGCGGCTGACAACTCCTTAAATAAGCCTTACCCGTCATTTGGGATCACCCTTTTCGAGTGGCAGTCATTGAATGTGAACTCCACCCGTACCAGAATGATAGAAGACGGTGTGTTTGAAGATGAATGCTTGAGCATGTCTGATGATGTATGAATCTGCAAAGCTGTGTCCCCTGGATCTGTCTGGTTTTTAATCAAAATTTTCTCGGTCGAAAATTTTTCTGGGGTTGTCGGGGAAATGTAGCGTGTTCATACACTTCATACATCACTGCTGGATGCGCTACTAACCTGGATAACGCCTCAGATCCTGTATTTTATATATTTTTCGGCCTACATGTCATTCACGTATCATTTACATCACATTTTTCCCTTGTTTCCTTATTATTTTACCGACAGCCTGTTTTCCGAATGTCTGCTATACTTTTTCCTACATTTTCTCATACGTTTTACATGCATTTAGCCATCATACAATTTCAAAAACGTAAATTTATATATTTTTGACATAATCTCTTTGTTTATTTATTTCGTCGCCATAGTTCCCATAGTATTTTGACATCATGCTTTCTCACTACATTGTTGCTTTCTCGCTCATTTTTTATTCCTTTTTATATACAACCTCACCTCTAAATTCGAAATGTCCTGGCCATATATATTTATTATTTTCTAAATTTAATTTTTAAAATATTATTTCGAAGGTTTTCCAGCCGGCTAGACTGATGAAAATCAATGAGTGTGTTGTCGCTCCTCTCTGCGATACAACATTAAAATTTGGCCTGTCTTGCCTCTATCTGCTTCGTGTCATTCCGGAAGTCGGTGCTGAGACTCCGGACGCACTTCACTAGAGCAAATTTCACTTCGCGTCGTTCCGTGAGTCGGCACAGAGACTCCGGACGCACCCATCTCCGCTTTTCGTCTGCATCGTGTCGTTCTGGGAGTCGGTGCTGAGACCCCGGACGCACTTCACTACAGCAAAGCTTCACTTCGTGTCGTTCCGTGAGTCTGTGCATAGACTCCGGACGCCCCATCGCCTCTGCCCGTTTGCATCGTGTCGTTCCGGGAGTCGGTGCTCAGACCCCGGACGCACTTCACCACTGCACGCTTCACTTCGTGTCGTTCCGTGAGTCTGTGCAGAGCTCCGGACGCACCCATCGCCGCTGCCAGTCTGCATTGTATCGTTCCGGGAGTCAGTGCTGAGACCCCGGACACACTTCACCACCACCCCAGACGCTGTTTTTATTTTTTTAATCTGTATTTAATCACCTGTACATCATTCATAACACTACACAACTTTCAATTCATCCATTTTTATATATATTTATTATTTGTAAATATTCTCTAAAATATATCTGTAAATATCTATTTCATTTTTTTATTTTAACTGCCGCTTCACGACAGCTTTGACTCATAGGATTATAGTTATTTAAATCATGAAATAAACTGAATTATTATCACGATATTTTCTTAACACTGAATACCTTTAACGACCTTGCAGAAAGCGACTAGATGCGAAGTACAGAAGACCGTGCGTGGTGGCGAGCCATGGAAGAGGCTTACATCCAGCAGTGGAGAGAATCAGGCTGATGAGATTGATAAAACAATTTTGATGTAAATATATAATTTTTGTTTATACTACAAAATTTAAATAAAAACACAATTGTGCGTCAAGTCAACCTTATGACACTAAACGTTCCTTTAGCAATATTTTGAATAATTTCAGAGTACAAGTAGAAGACCATAGAAATTACCTTAGTAATAATACAAATCTTTCGTTACATTTTAAAACCTTTTTGGGATAATCTTTTCAGTCTTCCCCCTGTGGAAACTGTTTTAATTATTTTATTGTGTGTGGCTCACACAAAGATCGTCAACAATTTCTACATTTAGATCTTTAAAGATATCAAACTGATATTTTGGCGCGGGTGAAACCTAATCTGGGCCTAGAGAAGTAGGAAACGCTCCGGTGTGAAATACCGCTTCGCCCTGTTAAACATTTTTTTTAAATCTTGTCTTCCAAATGTCACCTAGATTTGACCTTGCTCGAAATGTCGGCTCCCAGGATACCAAATGCTCTTAGATAATATTAAGAGGGGAGTGCCCTAAAATTTAGTTATCGCTATAAGTAAATGTGGCCTTTTTATACCTACTTACTGGATTTTCAATGTGTAAGTACTTAGGTATATTTACAATGTCGACGTCAGCTATCACAGGTAGTTTTTAATTACAGGAGCTAATGACAACAGTTACACACCAAAATAATTTCACACTTAATCTCTTGGCAGTGAAGTTCAATTTCATTTATTGTTAAGCGAGGTAAGTACCTATATCAGTTAAAATCGGCCTAATTACCAGTTCAACATGTATCAGGTGTGTATTTAAATCTTCTACTCAGTTGCACTTAGATGTGTATCACTAAGTTTTATTATTTCCGCTGCAATTAACATAGAACATATAACTTATCTAAAAAAATTCAATTTTACTTTTTAAGATATCTACTAATGAATACTTAATAATGACGTTAATTAACATAAACGACTGGAAGTATTATGGTATTGTACAAACACTTAAATAGTGTAAGTCAGCAAAAAAATATAAACCTAAAATATTGGTTAAGATTCTGTCCCAGGGGTTCCACTTTGGCAATAAACTTATTAAAGTTGGCTGTAGTTTGGATCTGGAAAGTAGTGGCAACACTGCGTTTCCATCAACAGCAGTAAGCATCACCAACAGTAATCGTAAAATGGCAGCATGTGTGCTGTTGTGTTTCGGTGAGTGATTAAGGAATGCCAGAGCTCAGATCGATAGGACGAAAAAATTAACAAATAGCTACTAAATAAAAAAAAATGGTTTATAAGCAAATTAGAAAAAGAAATCAGTTAGTAGTAGTGTCGCAAGTTCAATGGTTTTTTCCCATCTCAAAAAATGCCAACATGCATGTGTATCTATGTACGTACATACACAATATATGTACATACTTATATACAGAGGTATCGGTTACGGTAACGGTGTCGCAAGTTCAATGGTTTTTTCCCATCTCAAAAAATGCCAACATGCATGTGTATCTATGTCGTACATACACAATATATGTACATACATACAGAGGTGTCGGTTCCGGTAACAATGTCGCGAGTTCAGTGGTTCCCATCTCAAAAATTCCCAACGCGCCTAAAGAAGTTTTCATTTCAAAAATCCAATTGAAAAAATTAAGGATGCTCAAGTCATCTAAAATTTACTCTTTATGTATTTACTTAACCCTAATGATCGGAACGAATTATACTTTCTTTATCTTAGAATCTCTACCGAGGGAAGTCCGTCTGCGATTTGGGAGGCCTTTAAAAATATTGGAGTCATTTGTAGAATTAATGAGACAACCGGACTTATTTTTACAGTCCAATTTTATTTCTTGTCTTATTGAGTTGGTATTTCAGTTGGTATTGTGTTACTAGTTTTTTTTTTAAAAAGTCTTTAAATCATGTTTTTTTTAGAAAAAAAAGGGCACTCAAATTCACGGCAACCCAGGACTATAAGTATTTCGGTTTCTATATTAAATAAATTATTCCAATTAGGAATTGAGTTACATCCGCTCGTTATATCGCTTATTTAAAATTAAATATTCTATGATTCATTTAGGATTGTTTAAATGAATCTGGTTTTAAAAATTCCATTAACCCTACTAATAAATAAAATAGATGTGTCTGTAATGTCAAAATAACTGATTTTTACTAAATGTATATATTAAAGTATATAAGGTACTTATAATAAAAAAACAATTTTTAATTTTTTTGTATTTGTACGCCTCTGTCTGTTTGTTCCCGCTAACCTCTGAAACGGCTGGACCGATTTTGACGAGACTCACTCGCCCCACACGCACGCAGCAGCGAAGCGTGGCCGGGTTCAGCTACTTTAAAATAAACTTCACGAATTTCATTTCGCTTTACAATTGCTATAGTATATCAGAAACGAGAACAATTTTAAAAATTAAAAGTGAAAAATGATTGTGTAACGCTAATGTGATAAATATATAAATAGACAACATTGTATCGGTAAACCTACCTTTAATGCCACATCTATAAACCTACTAATTAAGGTTATTAATACATTAATAGCTGATGTACTACTGTAAATACTTGTTTAGACACTAAACAACAGGCTTTATGATACACACGCGAGGTTAATCGAAGAAATATAAAATAATTTATCAAGCAAGAATTTTATCATGTTTGAAACGTTCATGTTTCACATGTGAAAAAACAAAAATATTTGAAGAATGATCTTGAGCAAGAAATAAGATATTAGTTACTGTTATTTAACCATATGCACTGATGACGAAAACATGGACTTTCTATGGATGGACCCCAAACACACTACACTAGCACTGTAAGTTGCTAAGGAGTTGGGTGTCCCGTATACTATTTGATGCTGTAGCATCAGGTCAACGTTACCATGTCATGGATATACTACCGAAGTAACAGTATACCAAATTTCACACCAATCTAACACGTGAAAGTTAGGAAGCCTCTTCGTCAACTAGGAATAGGTCTTTGAATGCGTGAACAAATCTTCATAAGTTATGTCTATCTATACATTCTCACAAACTTTTTTCACTTGGAAATATTAGAAATATAATATAATTGATCTACATAATATATTTCAACTAGAACAAATTGAAATTATGTGTTAACAAAACAGTCCTTGAATGACCAAACTTATCATAAACTTTGATAATAATAAAAAGTTTAAAGACTTCAAATTTCATTTCAATTGAGGAGTCCATACTAATATAAATGTAAAAGTAACGCAATCTGTTATTAACTGCTCGTCAGATCATCATGAAATTTTGTCATAGTTGTATTTTTTATTTTTAAACGCAGATAAGGTCGCGGCACCAGCTAGTGTTTCTATAAAATTTTAATAGTGGGAGAGTACGTCCGGCAGCCATAATCTGGCAGCCCTTCTTCAGACTATCCCTTTTTCAGAAAGAGATCGTAAGCACATGTTCTGTTGTATTTCGATAGTTGTGTAAGTGATGCCAGTGCCCATTCTCCTATCTCCGTCCCACCAGCGTCGACAGCGGACTTGCATTGCCCTAGCGATGTTATAGTCACATATCATCAAGTGAAATGTCAGTCTGCCCGTCTTTTTTAAATAAAAAATATGATATTTACATAATAAACCAGAATGGCACAGATGAATGAAAAGGCTGGCTTATCTGAGGTCCACACGAAGCGTTATCCCATGCCTTTCCTTTTTCTTGGAGCAATAAATTCAGGGCGATTATTTGCACAGGCTTGCCAAATATTTTCTTTCGAATTTTCGACGTACCAATTTAAATTAATATAAAAAGATATTATATATTATCATATAAATTCTATTTATTGTTAGTTTACAGTAATTTTTGAAATGTGATGATTCACTGATGAATAGTTTAAATTTTTTTTTAGTTTTAAAATTATTCAAAATTATTAAAACACAAAACGCCTTGTTTTTCCCTTAAATATAGAAATATAGAAAATATTAAAAAAAATTTAGAAAAGAAAAACTACTAAGCCAGTAAAACTAGTTTCCTCTTTTAATAAAAGAAAAGATTGAGTACTAGTTTGTATTTAGCATAAAAGGCGCGATATTGTCTTGTTTCGTTCCGACGTGGACAAAAGCCTCTAAATTTTCGAAGAAATGTGATGGTACTAAATTCAATGTTTATCTATATGTTTATTTTAAAATACAGTTCACGGCGTACAATTATGACCTATCTCACATTCTGATCATCTATTCTTATTCTTACATAATATGAGCTACCTATTTTTAAAAGAAAATACATGGCCTTCTTGAAACTATATTCTTCTTCTTTAACCGTATTCAAAAATTGGACAGCCAATTTATAAATAACCACCCCAGTAATTAAAAAAGACCGCAGTGAAATAAACAGCACATGTGCTGTGTTTCTATGAGTGAGTAAGACAGGCCAGAACCCATTTCCCCGTAGCTTTCTAATCAGTCCTGCTAAAGTCAGCAGTGCACTTAAACTACCTATAGCGTTGCTTGTGTTATAGGCCATGGTAGCCACGAGTTGGAATTAACTCGCTCGTACCGGCGAGTTATCATGTTTCTTTTTTTTAATTATTAATTTACTAGACAACTCGCTCACAATAGGCGTACATTCTGTACATCAAGACTGGACTCGTCAATAGGTATATAGCATTTACACAAGTTCTTGTCACTTCAATCACAGTTAGTTGTTCATGTAAAAAGAAAATTAATAAAAAGAAATAATTGATGTGATTCAATAATGTACCTAACTAGTATAGTGGGTCAAATTCGTCGAATAGTGAAAGGGCATCCCACACAAATCGACGGTGGTTACGTGAACTATGGAGTTACATTAACATTTTATGGTCGGACAAACATATCTGTGTTTTGTGATTGTCGGTGATTTTTCAACGGACGCAACCGCAGATAGGTGGACTTCATTTTGTAATCGTGATAAATAATCGTAGAAAATTGGTTGGACACAAATTTATTCACGAAGATATTATCCGCCCGAGGGATAGATATTGTTTACTTGATTAATTTGATTACTTGATTACTTTTTTACAGTGCGTATGTATATGTGTATATATATATGCCAGCTGGTGCCCGCGGCTTTGTCTGCGTTGAGAAATGAAAAATGTTACACCTGACAAAATATATATATGAGTATTGTAACGCCTGACATCTTTATAGTTGTGACGGTGGAGCCGCCACGGCGAGAATGGCGCCAAATTTTTTATAATTTTAGGCGTTCCCTAGGGAACTTAACATTATTCCAGGACAAAAAGTAAATCCAGATCATAAGCTATCTGTGAGCCAAACTTCATTTAAATCCGTTGAGCAGTTTTTAAGTAAAATAGTAACAAACATCCATACATACATCCTCACAAACATTCGAATTTATATAATATTGTATTAGCGGGATAAAATTTACTCAATGATAAATTCGTTAATCACAGTTTCCAAGGACGTGAGTTGGAATTCTACCGTATTACTTGAAACTGTAGTACCACATTTTCGCAACTCATGCATCTTTCCGTCACTCAATCAAATATGGTGTTGACCGTTTCTTTTCTATCAAAAAATACACTAAATTAAAAATTTATGCATATTAAGCATCAAAATAAAAGTCATGTAACTCAGATCATCGGGACTGCCATAATTGACAAGCGGCCCGTCCCCGGCTTCGCTCGGATGCAATTTTTTCTATAAATTATATAAGTCTAAAAAAACTTCGCTATTTCCATTAGTGCAAACTGAAATCGTAACAAAATCCGTTGGGTTGTTTAGAAGAAGTTAGCGGAGTAACAGACAGACTTGCAGCAAGTGCACTGTGAATTTTAAGGAGTGATTAGATAATTATAACGAGTTTAAAATAATTATAAGGAGATTAAAATAATTATAAGATAATAAGGGATTAAGAAGCGATAGGGGAAATGGTCTTCTGTAACTGGGTGGTTACTGCCGCCACACGGGCTAACCAAATGACTGCGAAACGTAGTGTGCTCCGCCCCTATTTCAAATTTGAAATACTTAAATGTATTTTATATACATTTATTTCAGTAAAACACGTTCAATATTATTTTAAAACAATACAAAGATTTAAAAAATGACTGTAGAACGCGCTACTGCAAAATACAAAAGCGAGAAAATTGGATTTTACTTTGTAATGAGTGAGACTCGTTTAATGTTGTTTGCAATGAGGACATTGTTTCTTCATTCTAAACACAGAAAACTGTATTTACTGCATTAACACCTATAACACCTTGGCCAGGCGTTAGTTTTTTATTTTATTTTAGACTAGCTGGTGCCCACGACTTCGTCCGCGTTGAAAAATATTAAGTAGCCTATCCTGTGTCCCGTACGTCTAAATGTTTATCTACCAAGTTTCATGAAAATCAGTTAATTCCTTTCAGAGTTATGGAGGAACATACATACATACATACAGAAATAAATTCTAAAAATCGTCAATTTAGTTTCTGTTTCATGTATAGAGCCTATAAATAGGATATCTCTGAAAACAAAGTAACTTACTCCATGACCGACCCTTACAGATTTATTATTAGTATTGATGATCACTTGGCAACAGTATGTACTTTTTTTTCTGGATGAAAGGTAACCTATGTCCTTTCTTGTATCCCTGACAACGTATATGCAAAATTCATGATGATCGGTTGAGTAGTTAAAGCCGTGAAAAGGTAACAGACAGACAGACTTACTTTCACATTTATAATATTATAAGTATGGATTTACATAAAGACTTAATTAAGTTTTATTATATAGTACAAACGTTCCATGAAAAAATATCTAACTGGTGGCGTAAACCGCATCGAAATCCGTTGTGTGGTTGAGGAGTTAGCGGATAAACAAACAGACAGACAGACGCGGAAAGCGACTTGGTTTTATTCTAATGTAGAGATAAATTAACTATTCATTCTAATTAATAAAAATATTGTGAGCCATAAAGAGATTAAGGTTACTTGTTAAACATAATCTGTCGGTGTAATGCGTTAGATTTTTTGGCTGCGCACTCGTTGCGATGAAATATGGTGATAATGAGCGACGTCCGGCGAGTTAACAAGCTCTTTCATCTGGCAGCGGCCGTGAAATGCTGTCATTATAATTATTTTGACAGGTAATGATGGACACACTTGTACTTGTACATACCTACCACATATTAAGGACCAGTTTCCATCCACTAATAATGCCTATAGTGTTAAGTTTTCTTATTAAAATTCACAACTATAATGAGTCGAATTGTAGTTGTGAATTTTAATAAGAAAATTTTATTACATATTCAAGTTCCATGGAAATACCACAAAATTAACAGTATACCAAATTTCACACCAATCGAACCTGTAGAAGTTAGTGAAATCCCTTTATTAACTACAAAATGGGCTGATAGTATTCAAACGCCTGAACAAATCTTCATAAACTATAGAAAATAATCATCTGGATCACGTCAGATTATACAAACAAAAAAAAACCGGGTCAAAATCGGTCCATCCATTTGACCATACGTCAAACTTACAACACCCCGTTTTTCGTCGCGCGTCAGGGTTGTCTCCTACATATACGTAACGGAAATCTATTGAGTACCTACACAAAAGTTATTTTAAGGTTTTTTTTTATAATTTCTTAATAATGCGACCTAATTACACAGAACATCGAGGGTAATTATATTATTAAACTTTTTAGTTTTTTTTTATAATTAGGGCTATCATTACATGCAATCAAAAACTCTTACCGGGCCTTGTATGATGTTTTCTCCATCAATAAATAATTTAATTTATTTTCTTTTAATTTTCGTAATAATTCAATACAGGCATTTTCATTAAATCAAATGTTTCTAATACAAAGATAAGTTTTTTTAGTGTGAAGTTCGTCATACAGGTACTTGTACTATTACGGTATTCTGTGATACAGGCTGATGGTCCACTTGACGGTTGGTGGCAACCGTCGTGGCACAGGTGATGCAAGAGGGGTGCCTTAGTAGAATTAAGGATTAGGAAGGTATAGGGCTCTAGCTAACTTACTCACTCACACAACAGCACAGATGCTGTTATTTCACGTGGTCTTCTATAAGGGTTACTGCCACCAGACCGGCTGCCCAATTTATAATTGAGAAACACTAAAAAAAAGTACGAGCATACTCGTATATGCTCTGCCACTACTCATACTCATCTGTAGGCAGCGGAAGAATTTTTGAGTATACTAATTTAGGAGTGGAGATCTGATCAACAGATCATGACTGATTGTCATCATGGGTACAGCTGATAGTATAAATGGAGAGGAAGATCGAGTGTGGTAGCGCCTAATTGAAAATTCCCATGTCTAACATGATGATATGTACTTAGGGCCTCTTTTACCAACTACAAGTAAAATGTTGACGTTACTTGAAAGGTAACGCCAATTAGCGTTACCTTTCAAGTAACGCTAATTGGCGAGTAAATGTTACGAGTATCTTGTTTCAATTTCATTGAAATTACCCTTGAGTAAGGCTACTCGAAGTTAGTAAAACTCGTACGCTTTCTTACCTTTAACTGGCGTTTAGTCTACTTGACACTTTACTCAGAGATGATGAAAGAGGCCCTTAGAGAACTAAAAACATAATTACTCCACACAATACAAAGCATGTTTAATTGAAAATTCAATATTCATTTATCATTACAACACTCATCTATATCTATACTATTTATAATATTATTGTATGTTTGTAATGAATTAACTCGAAAAATTACTGGGCCAATTTTAAAAACACTCTCCTTTAGAATTCTATATTATTAGCGAGTATCATAGGCTATATATATTTTATAAAGTTACGCAGGCGAAGTCGCGTGCAACAGCTAGTTGATGACATTCTCATAGGACTAACATTACTTATTCTAATCGATACTTAGTAAGGTCGGTACTAAGTATCGATTACTTACATCGATAAAGCTGCAGTTAGACGTATGCGAAAAAAGAAAAGTATTTGTATTCATTCTAAGCAAATTTAAACTCTACAGACTTGGCAACAACATTAACATTTCTACGCAATCACACAATCGGTGTACCATCTGAACGGTGGTGTCAACGCGATCAGTCGGCTTGCTCTCCCTTTAAAATATTCCTATGAATATTTTTGATAAATTTGATAAACTTTACACAGTTGCAGCAAAGTTTATTTTTCTACTAGCTGGTGCCCACGACTTCGTCCGCGTTGAAAAATATTAAGTAGCCTATCCTGTGTCTCGTACGTCCAAATGTTTATCTACCAAGTTTCATGAAAATCAGTTAATTCGTTTCATAGTTATGGAGGAACATACATACATACAGAAAAAAATTCTAAAAATCGTCAATTTAGTTTCAATATCATGTATAGAGCCTATAAACACGATATCTCTAAAAACAAAGTAACTTACTCCATGACCGACCCTTACAGATTTATTATTTGTATTGATAATATTGTATTAACAACAGATTGTCTCGCGGCTGGCTGTCGAAGTAATTTGTTTTATGTAAACGCGCCCTCAATTCTAGTCTACAGTCCTAAGCCTACAGTGTTTGTAAGTAGTTCACTAATAATGTTTCAATTGCTACTGTGAATATCTAATTCTAAGAAATTCAACGAAGTATTCAATAAAGGCAAACTCGATTGTGTTTGAGAGAAGGAAGTTACAAGGAAGTTCAAAGGAAATTCTGGAGATAGATAATAGATAATAATATCATCACAATTCACCTTAGGCGGAATTCCAAAGATCACCTTTGATATTAATTTGAATTTATGTAGAACTGTTCAATGTTGTTACAATTAACTACTTCCTCAACAACTGTTATCTGCACGGTCGCGTTCTCTTAAGTGAAAATGGTACATGTATATACATTTAATACATATATTTACATATACCAGCTAGTTCTTAAACTAGCTGGTGTCCGCAACTTCGTCCCCGTTAAAAAATACCTCCTGTTGCTACTTTGGCCAAGCGTTAGTTTTTTAATTTATTTCAGTACTTCTTTCTAGATGAAAAGAATCCTAAGTCCTTTCTTGTGTCCCTGACAACGTGTATGCAAAATAATGATGATCAGTTGAGTAGTCATATAAGGCGTTAAAGGTAACAGACAGACAGACAGAGTTACTTTCACATTTATAATGTTAGTATAGAATTTACTAGTATGGACTTTTACATGTTTGACTGATGTGAATTTTGGTATACTGTTACTTCCGTGGTATTTCCATGTCATAATATAGTGTAAACTTTATCTGATGCTGCAGAATCAAGTAGTCTGCGGGCCACCTAACTCCTCAGAAACTTAACAGCAGGTATTACGTGTTTGAGGTACTGTCAACCTGCCTGTCACACTCTCTCATTAAAAAGGTTTCATTATAAAAACAAAAAGCCAAAGCACATGTTATTAAAATTTACGATTATTTTCTTAATAACATCACACTGATTTTCCAATATGCGGATAATCTGCGAAGTGGTACATTTACAAAGAAAGTCCATAGTTATTAAGCCACCTTATAATAAATTTGCAGCAATCTTCAAATTTTTCGATCGAACCATGTAAGTAAATATAATTATGGCCGACGTTGTTGGAAGGCACACGAGTACCATGCTTATCGCGCGTTGTCGATGCCGAACCTCCCATTATTTCAACACGACTCCTCACGTTGTAGGAGGTATCGATTTCATGAAATAATGATCGATTATTATTTTCAATTATGTGCCCCGGTACAAAATAATCGCAGACAGAAAGAAGGAATATTTTCTTTAAGGCTAGAATTACACTTGTAAGTTTTACTTATGGGCTGGGCTTATGTAAGCATTACATAAGTGGCTTATAAATATATTTACAACTGAACGAACTTACTTATGTTTACTTAATTTCGCGACTTACAGCTTATGTATGTTAGAAACTTCGTTGTTATCAGCTTACAAAGTTACATTACATTAGTAGTAGTAAGTAACTTACGTGAGTAAAAGTTACAAGTGTAATTGTAGCCTTAAACTGTGTGAGAGTTTATGTTGCTTTTATTCTATAATAGCTGTGAAGCCTCACTTGCCTTAGTTACCTATTATTTCCCTATTATAAGATCCCTTTATGAATTTGTTATCGTAGCTAGCTTGTACCTATATAGTTTAGTTACTGTGTATAGATTTATTATTCATCTACCAGCGTGGTTTTGGATTGTACAAAAAGAATACAAGGCTTAATATGAATAGGTGGTAACAGACAATAATAAGTATTACGTATCGATCATAACCAATAACCATTATACGAAACATCCTTTCATTACTTATCAACAAAATTCCCACCAACTGAATTATTAATTGAAAAGTAATGGGCGTTATCGGTAACTTGCTCAGTAATCGCCATGTTGAAGCGGTTACTTCAATAAATTAATTCAAAAATAATCATTGTATGCATCGACAAGGATAATTAAAAATACGTTTCATTTACTTCTTAAAAGGCCTCAACCGAAGATGTTTTAAAAGATTTTTTAATTAAGCAACGTTTTTTAATATAATATACTATGAGATAATATTCCCCCATAGGTATCACTTTTGTACGATACTTTATTTTAAGTTTTAAAGTTAAAATTTAAAGTTTTCGTACATTTCGTACGAAATAAAATTGTGCGAGATGACTATTAAGCCGTTTTTTATAGATCTTATTCTATGAAAAACATTTTACCTAGTAAATTTTTCGGTTTATTCTACTATTTTTTTTTTACAAAAAGGAAAATATGCTATTCAAACAAGATAAAAGCATTCCACGCTATGGAAATCAAACATCGATTCTAGCTGACGAATATTGATGCAACCCGGCCATTAAAATAACAGCCAAGAAACTGCGAGATTGTTGAGAGAGATTTTTTTAAACAAATTCGACCACCTTACTTAATTGTACTTTACGTGGAATTCTTTTACTTAAATTCAATAAAGATATCACCCCGCATTACATACTCAGTTGTTCCGTCGCTGCCTAGCGCAGAGTTCAATGTTAACAAAATACTGGTGGTTTTATTCAAAACAACTTTTGCTCGTGACATCACGTATCTCGAGAAATCAATATTTATTCTGAATGAAAGGTGTCCCATGTCCTTTTCTAAACCTCTGACAATGTGTATGCAAATTTCAAAATGAAAGTGTAACAGCAAAATCTCTTTATAATATTATAATATATAGAATTAATTGGTTTTTCATATGATCAAAATGCGATGCGAAGTCCCCAATAAAATCAACAGTCCTCGATAGAACAGGTCGTAAGGTAATTGTAATTAGATGAAAAAATATAACGATTGTACCTAATTGTCTGAAATTTGTTCTAATGCAATAAAGGTAGTTTATATTTAAACGTGGTCTAGGCAAAACTCCTAGGCATAAGTTGTATACTTGTATTACGAGCAAGGAATGTTCTCGAAACATTTAAAATCGATTATTAATTTCGTTCTCGGAGCGGCCAATTGTTTTCGTCGAGATTGCATTAGCTTACATCATCACACTATAGTTAAGTACCGAACTCGTTAGATTGACAAAATAAATGTGCGTTCGTTAAAATTTAGACGTCGAAGGCATCCTGAAGGTCCATTACATCACTCTCTTACGCACCTATAGACTGTTGAAATCTTTGATAGATCATTACAATACTTATTTTTTAATAAGTACAGTAGATTTTTGGTTAATACATCAGTTTGAAAACCTGAACCTGGAACCTAGATCGTCTGTGGCCGTAGCGGCGGGCGCCACCTTCGTCGTTGATAATGATGTCAGGCGTTATATTAACAGTCAGTTTTAAACTAAATAATTTACTGTTATCAAACTTTAGTAGGCAATATAGGTAATAATTTTGAAGATATACATTCGTCATTGGAACGTGACGGTACACAGAAGACGGCAGGCGTGAAGTCAACCGAGCAATTCAAATAAAACGTCAAAACGCAATCTGTGATGCTTGGCTGGACTGGCTTTTGATGGAAAAAAAATTGGTAAATAATCAAATATTTGTGTGCGTGAAAAGATGGTCAAGTTAAAATGACATGTACTTGTAAAATAATTTTAAGTAAATGGGTCCTGTCTGTATTGTGACTAGGCATTAAAATATTAAAAACTAAGCGAAACTAAAAAATATATTATTCAATCTAGTCCTAGCAACGAGGTGTTATAAATTTAACGTGTGTTACATACATACACATAGTTGTTGCTGTAAACATATCTGCACATACTATTAACTTAACAATATATACAAATAAAACATTATAATAACAAAATTTACATTAAATTTGGTACAAAACAATTAAAAAAAGATTACCCTGTTTAACAGGCCCGACTGCGGCATGGACCTGTTGTATTATATATTATAGTATAATACTTGCAACGTTACCTCTCTGTACTGTCAGAGCTATGTGTTGACAGAAGTGCTAGCTCTGGTGTCCCCTGTACAGTCGACCAGCCGTGACACTACATCAAAAGCACAAACAAAAAAATCTTTAATAAAATATAAGAGAAAAAGTATTCTTAGTAATAATAAATAAAATGTAAGAAGTAAGAAAACTGATTACTACACGCGTGGTATTTTCGTTTGTACGAAATATACCTACCTAACTACAGCGCGCGGTTAGTATCGGAAGTTACCGACTCCGATGAAAATACAGGGTTTCGTACATATTACATAAGTAGTCTTAAGTAGATAGTGTGCGGGCACGTTAGTTTGGAAGTACTTGTTAGTAAGTACTAAGCGCTTCAACCTCGCTCTACAGTCCCGTATATCTCTTTAATTCCATACACCAAAAGTACAAAGTTACCCTAAAAAAATAGTTGCATTTCTCTTATTTCGTAAACAGTATAGAAATTTATTTTAAAAAAACCAAAACAAACATTTAAGATAAAATATATTAATTTAATAACATAAAACTTATGAATATTGGCGGTTCCTATTGAGAATGATTTGTTGAGATTTCGTTACCGGGATTAAAAATAAACATTTTTTTATAAATGAGACAATAAATCTGTTGAGCAAAGCTGCGTAACATTTCTAGTATCTTTAAGTCTAACTAATATTATAAACGCGAAAGTGATTTTGTTTGTTTATTATGCTTTCACGCCTTAACTACTCATGAAATTTAATACACTTTATTATTCAGGCTAACACAGAAACCTAAAATCCTTTTAGAATATCCTAACGTGTGGACATGCTGTAAGGTTTATAATTTACTTAAACCTTATATGTATGTGGCATAAATCCTCTACACTTTTACTTTTACAAACAAAACGTTTTATGCAAAACTGTTTAAATATCATACGGCTATCTTAATCGCATTAAATATGCAAACACGAACGACCACAAACTGTTGTACAATCTTTTGAAATAGGTAAATAAAAAATATTATGTTCATTTCAAGTCATGCTACAGAATATTAAAATTACGTTATCATGGTTCACATAGCTTTGTAATTGTTTTTAAAATGCATTCTTACATTTGTGTAGGTATCTTATTAATGTTCTTATGTTTATAAAGAACATGTATTGACCTCGACTCATGTTTTGCCTTAATGTTTTGATATCGCAATTCACTGTAAAAAAATTCTAAAGGTTATTTATCTGGTTATTATCAGATATAAATGTTGTTATTGTTAGAATGTTGGAAATCCTCTTTGAATTTTGTCTGAAATTTTTATTTATACTATTCTGTAAGGGTTAGTCCAACTATGTAGTTCTGATATTAGTTCTACGATAGAAATTAGAATATTTCGTTTCGCAAGTTCGAATTCTGGCTCTAAGAATACCTTTGCCAGTTCAAAGAACTGTGGGTGAATTAGAGAAATAATGATCATGCTCCAAACGATGCATAAGTAACGAAACATGTAAATTGGAGAGAATAATCTAAGATCAATAATTAAGAGATAATTAAAAGTTATAAACCAACCCCCGACTTTCTATTGGGTCCAAACATGCTATATCTGTTGGAGTTGGGTGTCTCACAGACTACTAGAGACCACAGACTATTAGGTCATTACCGTGTCATGGAACTACCGCCAAAGTAGTGTGTATACCTTTCACATCGATATACCTAACATGTGGAAGTTAGTGAAATCTCTTCGTTAACTAGGAAATGGGCTGATATTTCTCAAAAGCCTGAAAAGATCTTCATAAACTATAGCTTGACTATAACTAAGAAACATCCCGATCACGTAAGCTTTCAAATAAAAAAAGGATTAATCAGTCCATTTGTTAGGGAGCTACGATTCCACAGATACACAAATACACAGCACGCGTCAAATTTACTCGGTTTTGCGTGGGGAGCCAGGGGTTAAAACACTCCCCCCCTAGGTGGGTCAAGACCGTGCAGTGGTGGGGGCTTAACCCTCGGCAATCCAGCCGGTTGCAGGGGCCGGTGACCCCACCGGCCTTTGCTTGGCTGATCGGATTGTCGCTGGGGAACTAAGAAGACCCACGTGCGTGTGCTTGAGCGGGCTCCGATCATCGGAGCTCGTGGCGGAGCATCAGTTTGGAGGCTCCAACAGTCCGTTGGAGCTTCACCGGTCACCGCTCGCTGGGCCGAGGATCCGTACTTGGCCCACGCGGGTGTTGGCCGGTGAAAGATGGCACCCCCGGTCCTTTTGCTTCGGACCGAGGTATGGGTCTCGGTTCTGCCCACGAAGACCGGCGCGGATCGCAGCGGGCGGATTTTCTCGGATGGCTCTGTCGCTCAGTGGTAGTTGGGCAACGCACGCGAAGACGGAGCTCTGCGGCAGGGAAGGACCGCCTGGCAGAAGTACCGCAAACGTGGCTTTGTGGAGAGTGGTGAAGACCCGGTTTCAGGTGCCGGTCTAGTAACCGCCCTCGTCACAACACGGGGCAACGAGGAGAGAGTGTTTCCGGTACGTCTCTTCACGGCGCGGAAGCCACACTCCGCGCCTAATCGAGGTGGAGCCCGTGTGCTGGCCTCGTCTGGCGGGGGGAGAAGGTAGCGTGTCTTGACGTCCCCGCCCTTATTTTCACATTACATACAATTCAATTTCATTTATTAGTATAGAAATAATGGAGCATAAAAGGGTGAAAATAATAAATGAACAATATGTAATTTAAAACGAGTACGTGACTTACAAAATAAAGCAATTTTCTTTGGTTCTACATTAGATTATTATTCCGATACCATTATTCCATAGAATTTTAATATTACTTTCAACATTCGAGTAATTGTTCGTTTTGATGGGCCATTCATAATTTATGTTTAACTTTGCTATTGAATATCGAATGATTGCTTGTATTTCGTACTCGAGCTAAATGTAAATAAATTCAGAGTATGTTGTGCATTGTTATTGGCAGTTTATTCTGTCGTCTAAGGTCGTCAATCAAACAGGCTGGAGGTCCACTTGATGGTAGGTAAGTACCGTCCCCTATTAACACAAGCAACGCCACCAGTGCTGCAAATGCGTTATCCACCTTAGTGAGATTGAGGATAGGGAAATTGGCTCTCATCCTTAATCACTCACCGGAACACAAAAGCACAGTGGTTTTCTGTAAGTGGTGCTAACTGCCGCCAGACGGCAAGTAGTGCCTTGCCACTTCTTGGAAGACCCAGAATAGAGCCAACTTTGGAAAGTTCATGCCGGGAATCGAACTTAGGATCCCGAAACAGAGCGCTAAGGAAGAAACCTTAAATACTCGACTTTAAGCTATTTCGAGTATTTTAGCTGTCTTACAAACTTCTTTTCCGAGGAACTCCGAGCACACTATATGTATATACGTCATAATAATCTCAGTCGTAGGATGTCCACTGCTGGACATGTGCCTTCTTCATAATTTTCCAGTAGGACCATCAGAATCCAGGTTAGCGGTCGTAATAGTACTTTAAGGGCCAGTTTTATAAACGACATACCTTTTTCCCGTTCGTTACAGTGCTGGTAAGCGAACAGTTAACGGTCCGTCAATAACATTTACTGACGGTGGTTCTATCCGTAAAAATACGCCGAAGTTTATGAATACTGTCGATGGTTTCGTTGTAGTCTGTCAAGAACTGTCAAGTGTAGCGTCACAAACACATTTATTTACAAATATAACAAAATAAACGATACGTAAGATAAACCAACCCTATCATAGTCAGTAACGAGCCAGTAAACGCTAGCTGTCAAATTATACTGTTGACTTACGAATATATTGTTATAATACACTATATTATACTATTAGATCATTTTTTCGTCTATTTGATATAAAATTTGACTAACGGATTGTTATAAAACTGGCCCTAAGTATTTAATTGTATTTATTTTATTTTGAAATTTCGAATGCCTTTTTTACACATTTTAATTGCTCTAAGCTTTTTGAGGTCTTAAGAAAAAATTCTTACAAAAAAAAATATTTTTGTGCATTCATTTTGTTACTAATTGAGCTTTGTTAATAATAATATAAGCACAATGGAGCATAACTTATTTTTAGTTGACGAAATGCCATTGTTTTCAACCCTGCCGTGTTTTCAGAATTTTTATTTTTAAATAACCTACAAATACCCTTTAAAATTGTTTTGTGTTCACATTGCAAAATGAAAATATGGTTGTTCTCTTTGCTTCGAAACATGCGCTCTCGTAAAAAGATCCATAACTTCGACGTCGGTGCCAAAAAGAAAATACAAAAATCGATCAGTTTAAATCACTCCACTTTACGTATGCGTCATGTTCAATTTAGTAAATTATCGCATTTCACTTTTTAGTTAGAAACTTTTTATAGTATGTACCGTGGGCAGCGAATTTTGCAAAGATATTATTATTTCCTTATTATTTCGATGACCGTGGGATTACGCAGCTGTATCTGTCTTCTGCCGCAGTTATCAACCTGTAGTGACGATTTTTCGATTTATACTATTTTACTCATTTTTTACTATTGATTTACTAGCTGTGTCTGCGATTTCGTACTCGTGAAAATAAAAATAATAATACAGTGGCGCCTCCACTGTTAACGATAGAGGCGCCGAATTTTTTGATATTTATAAACAATCCCCCGGAATGTCAAAGTAAATATACAGAATGTTATAAATACATCCATTATTTTATTGAGATATAATAGCTGACATTTTTACCTACAAACTGATGTCTAATTACAGCTGCGAAGGTCTTCTGCTGATTACTAATACGTAATGTAATATATATTTTTCTCATATTTATCTAAACCTTGCCTCGGGTCGCCTCTGTGTCACAACTCACAATTTAGTTGTTGTACGTTAAACCAGCGTAGCGTCTAGTCATTAATATTGGCCTTCAAATTTTATAAGTAAATTTCCATAACTAAATTATTTATTACTACTTGTGAACCACGGCTTCGTTTACCTACGCATATCATTTGAAGAAAAATTTCATCCGTGCGAAGCCTGAGATGGGCGCTATTAGTACTTATAAGAAAGAATATGACGTTCCGTGTATTGGCAGGGATTAAATCATAAACTGGCCTATATATAATATAACATAAAACATTACATAATAGCATAAATAACCAAATTAACCAACTTGATGCAGAACTTTCAGTGATGCAGGCTGTGCCTCCTGTAATTGCGGCGGCTTCCGCCAAGTGTTACTTGACTTAGTTGACGACGATTTTTTTTTATGCCTGCCTCATTGGAGGCGTTGTAATAAATAAATAAATAAATAAATAAATAAATAAATAAATAAATAAACTTGCATAAGACTACTGTAAAATAAAAGCACGTCTTATTTTGTATTTTAGTGTCCATTTTCCCTATTTCTTAATATCCTTTACCTGTGACATAAATTTTAATTCAAACTAGCAAGATACAAACTCCCGTATTAGAAAATTACTTATTTTATTACCTACATATTGTATTATGTGAGTTTCGTTTTGTATTTTCTTTAAAGGAATTCCTTCTTATTTCCGTTTTCATTACCAACTCGATAGCTTTGAGTTAAATGAAGAGATATCAATAAAATCTTCGGAGTCGTAAAATTAGGCATAAAGTGTTCCTCTTTTGTATCGTAGAAAGCACATTTCGTAATGTTCCTATTACGTATATGTTTACCTGACGCTTGTTTATCGCAGTTAAAACACACCTAAATCTACTGACTGTGGCACACATTTTGATTTAAAACAGTCCAGCTAACGCTCACTTTCAGTGAAGGGTAAGCATGAGTTTCGAAATGAAACTACTATTTATGAAAATTTATATTTTAAACAGAGCAGATTTTGTAAGATTATTTACATGTGTACATACGGCATTTTCTGGAATCACTGCGTTTATATACTTATTTGAGAAATTCTTTCACTATTTTCAAACTAAAAAAACTACTAGCGTTTAAAAATACCTACTTTATTTGAGATGGACATCCATACGAATATTATAAATGTGAAAGTAACTGTCAGTCTGTTTGTTACCTTTCCTCTCATTAACTATACTCAACCGAGTCAAGAAAGTTCATTTTCAAAGTTGGCCCTGCCGGAAATCGCGAACTCGGGATCCCTGAGATAGAGCGCCACTTATCCAATAGGCTCACAGCAGGGGGGTTGCTAATGCGCTGCTACCCTGCATTTGTTTGTCTATACTAATATTATAAAGAGGAAAGATTTGTTTGTTTGTTTATTTGTTTGCACTGAATAAGCTCCGAAACTACTGGACCGATTTGAAAAATTCTTTCACTGAAGCTATATTATCAGCAAGTAACATAGGCTATATTGTATAAAGTTACGCGGGCGAAGCCGCGTGCAACAGCTAGTTTATTGTAAGACTGTATACATTGACCTATAAAGAAATTACCACTACTCAGTTATAATACCATAGATTTTTATTTAAAATCAAAATAAACTTTGTGTTAATAGCTAAGTAGTTTAAGAACTAAATCACGACATAAATCAAAGAATTAGTATCCGTGGAATTTAGTGTATTTTTTTTTTTGTGATTACAGCAGAAGCTAATAATTCAAAAGAATTTTATGAACCGCTTAAACAATGAAGAAATTTATTTTAATACGATAAATTTCCATAGAATAACCGGCGTAAGATCATATTTGGTATGCACGTGTTATGATACAACACACTCATACACACATATGTAGTCCAAAATGATTTGTTGTCCCATAAACACGCCCTTACTTTCCCACCACGATGGGAAGTTATGGCTACTAGCCGGGAACAATTTGCCTTTACACAAAATTTATGGTCACCTTCGCGGAACGCTGCGCCACGGTACACTCAAACATGATTTTAGATTTTCCATCGGGTATATTTTAAAGAAATTCAAACTCATATTCATTTTAAATTTATTTACTTATTAATTTATTTTATTTCGATAAAAAAGCGGTATACGGTATTGGCTAAAAAAACAAATAAGGCTAAGTACACATGACCGCGCGGTATGTTGGTTGAAGATCAAACCATTTAAAATATTTTAAGATTTCTTATATACACTAGCAGTTTGCTCGTCAAACCACTACGACCTCGCGGACAAAACCGTTAAATATAATATTATTAGTGGGTATTAGTTTTTGATGAGACAAATTGTGGTTTTGATTTACTGAGGACAACCTCGCTTGCACTTGATAAATAATGTGGAACATAACCGTTTACTCAATGGACAGAATATGCTATTACGTTGAATTATGTCCGCTGTTTGCAGTAAAAACCTGTCTGCTAGAGTCGGCGGAGTGTGTTCTGTCATATTTTAGTAAATAAAAATATATTTCAATACAGAAATACGACGTTACAATAGTCATCTATCATAAGAAAGAAATTGGTCGTAAATATTATGACGCGTCGAGGTTTAACTGAACTAACCTGTTGAGTTGAATTCTGTTTAATTTTCCTTATGATTAAAATACCTAATTTTTTTTTAAAGAGAATATATGAAGTAATTGATATAAACATGGCAAAATGTCTTGTGTTAATTAAATAGCAAGAAGTAGCCTTATTGTTCCAACAAAATAGTAGAGTATCTCGCTGTCAATTTGGACTAATAAATTAAAATCAAATTTGATACGAATAATTTTGAAATTGTCTGTTTAGTGTTATTTTAGTGGCTTCTAAAAAGGCGAACGAGCGTTAAACGTTGACCAGTTTGAAACGCGTGTGTCCGGGGTGTGGTAATGTCCATGGAAAATCCCTTCAAACTATTAGGAAGTACTTACAACAACAGACATTGTTTTGTTGAATTTTCAAGTGTCCATGACGAATCTTTCGATTGAAAATGTTTTAGTAAACTGTCGAGATTTTTTATTATTAAAAAAATATTAATAGACATTATTTATTGCAGATTACCAAGATGCAGTTACTTGTTAGTCACAATTGGATTAAAGCTTAAATTACACAATTAAATAATATCAATAATAAAGTAAATTAAATTGAATTTGCACTTTTACTTTATAATCGACCCATTTTGACCCAAAATAATAGCACATGGAGAAGCAAAACAAGAGAAATAATCACACAAAAAAAATCAAGCGGTAATACGCGAAGGACCAAAATATCGATCAAATTGTTAATAACGACATTTCGGATCAGAAAAAGCAACGATAAATATATCAGGCGATGTATATTACTCCTACATTTTCTTTTTCAACGAAGACGGCATCGCGGCCACCAGCTATATCTTCGTCAAAGAATTATTTTATTTATCTTCCAACGTCTGCTTTGCTTTCTTCTCCTTATTAATGTTAGGTACTGTCGTACTCAGTTAAACGTTTATTAGGTATATTGTAGAAAAACAAAAGACAATTCATTGTTTGTTACTATAAATTTTATAGCAGCATCGAGCAGAGCAAGCACACTTAAAACAAAGAAAACAATTGTAAGTTTGACCAACAATGAACACACAGGCTAAGAATGACAATAGGCTTGTTTCCACTAAGAATAAATCGGATGGCTTAGTTTCTAATGATTAACCATGATAATTAGTAAACCAAAAAACAACTTTTCTATTAAAATAATAAAAGATTAATAATATTTTTGGAAAATAAAATCGACAAAATGAGGCGTTTAATCACGTGACATTAAACACCGATCAGAGAAGCGCATGGAAGCGTGACGTCACACCTCGCGAAACGCCATGTTGTAGTTGTCATTGACACAATTGACTGTCATAAACAAACACGACTGTTTCGCGAGGTGTGACGTCATTCAAGACGCCATGACAGTCTTGGCCTTTTTCGCGGTCAATTTCAAGTTCATTTCTAAAAACTCAAAATACTAATGTAAAAGACCTATTTTTCTTAAAATAATATATTTTTGGGGTGAAATAGATGCTAAGTTAGTTTACCAAATTTTGTCAACTAGCCTATTAATGATATGTCTTTTCAGTATAAAACAAAATGGCTATACGAACTTAGTTTATCTACGTATTTTGATACGATTTTAATAATAGTATTCGATACACAATTTCATTGTTAGTGTTGGATTGTTTTGGTAGAAAATTACTTCTTAATGGTTTTTAGGTAAAATAAATTACAGTTCAAGTTCTTTATTTATTGGAATATCCAATAAATACCTGTATTAGACAATTTAGGTTGTAATACATTATAAAATGTTGCAATGTCATAGGCACATTTTTTGGACATGTTGCAATGCACTGCTCACGTGTAGAGCCGAGAGGCATTGCTAGTCCACAGTGTTGTAAGCACATTGGTTTTACACAATAAAACCTTCATTGCGCTTAATAATGAAAAGTTGAGGTAAGTTTTATCAAAAGAAGAAAATATGCGGAAAAGTTTAAAAATTCGTCTCAATAGGGGATTTCTTTGCTACTTTAAGTTTGTACAAAGTTAAAAGCTATCGCACTTGCGGCTTCGCCTTCTCCGGAAGTTAGGAACTGTACAAGTTTCCAGAAACGATTTTAATAAAAGTAGACCAAAACTGCACTAGACTATCAGGATACATCGAATGCAAAACTATCGATTCGCGTTATAGCCTATGTGTACATCGGACTTTATAACAAGTTTATCGTGTTTGTACGATCGGGCCTCGTAATATTACAAGTCTTGAGTAGGTAGGTGTATTGTTGAACAAATGTATTAATAGGTAATAGCACAAAATGATAAGTTTTAGAAAAATATAGGTTATAGGATAGATAGATAGGATGCCGTATGTACATGATGTTCATTCTAATTCCTAATCATATTACGAGTAATGCAAAAGATTGAATGGTATTACTCAATCACTTAGAAACGGCTGAACGAATTTAGATGAAATTTGGCACACAGATAGTTTATTACCTAAATTTACATATGTACTTTTTAACCTGAAAAAATGTTAGGTTCCTGTGGGATTTTCAAAAAACAAACTAAATTGAGTACAAAAACGCGGGCACAGCTAGTGTAGAAAAATATTTTTATTTACAGCTCTCTGTAAGTTAGCAACCATCCGTTTGGGAGCTATGATTCCACAGTCAGACACACAGATACACACGACAAATATATAACAAACCGTTTTCGCGTCGGGCGTTAAAAAGGGAGAAGACAGGGATAGAAGAATAGACTGGCATTCCGTATTCAGTCACGTAAAGACAACCCAAATGCAATATTACACTCTTTGGTATTCGTAAGTGGGTGGTTATTGTTGGGTCGTAACCAACCACACACTTACGGTTGCTTAGTTTATGACTGCGTAAAGCAGTGTGTCATTAATAAAATTTACTAAATTTTACCTCTCTTAAATTACTTACCAGGCTCATAAAATGTGTTTTTATATTTAATCGGTCAATTAAATAATCGTAATTCAATGATGAGCATAAACTAGCTGCAATTTAAAAAAAAATATTTTCATTCTTTTAAGTACGGGAAAAAAAACTATGAGCTCTTCAGGTGACTGTAACTAAAAAAATCTCCGTTCTTATTGAAAATTCTATTTGAAAATCCAATTATCTATATCAAACAAAATTCCTTCGTTACGAAGTATGTAATGTAATGTATATTCCAAGTCTAACCCATTTCGTTTTCTTGTGTTGTCTACCTGAAGAGTGCTTTAAAAGCCCTCGAAGTCAACAATGTTGTACGTCCATTCAGTTATCCTGTAAGAAATATTTTAAGTATTCCCAAGAATGGCATTTGTACCGGAAATTGTTCAGACGCTTCGGCACGCAAGCACCCTTCGAAATTTTGACTTAAAATTGTAACTTAGAAAAGAGTTAAGTTCAATCTGTCATTTAAAAGTAGACCATGTATTCACTAAGTTAGAGTACAATGTCACAAATTTTCAAAACATATAACCACATTGTTTTAAAGAAATTATGTTGTTAAATATAAAATATTTAATGCACGTGGCTTGTGGACTACATTTGTCGAGACGTGGCAGAAATATTTTCATATGAACGAGGTTTCAATGCCTTTCGTTTCAATTTTGTACGAAACAGGCGAAGAATTTTATATTGACTATCAGGAAATTGCACGTTGACTATGTTCACCTCAGATCATCCTTGTTTGTATGATCTGAGATGTTCACGGTTCACTCGAGTTGGAGTAACATTGAATTACCTGTTTTTTTGGGTAACAGTTCCTCAAAGGAGTCTTAAGTTATGACATCTGCACATTTTAAAGTAGATAAAAAATACACAACTTTTTATCCAAAATTAAATCAAACTTTCAAAGATTAACCGAAAACCGATGCCCAACTCATCTGTTTGGACTACAACAACCACTACCTACAACCTACAAAGTTTGTAGGTACTGGTAGTTCAAGGACGAATCCATTATATCGATCTATTTTGTGCGTTAGAGATCCATTTATGATCGATGTCTATGAACATTTTAATAAATTAGTTTTTTTTTTAATATTGAATAACTATAATACACTTTGCAAAACATTAATTAATTAACCAGGAATCGAATATTGTTATGGGAAAAACGAGGACATTTTTGGAATGTGGGACAAAACATTCCAAAAATGTTGATGATGACGATCCTGGGAAGAAACCCCGACAGAGTCAGGACATTTTCGTCTAGTTTCGTTTTATTTTCGTAAATATTAAAACGATTTCCTGGTGAAAAATATTTACTAAATATATAATTCTACAAGAGCCAGTACCAGTATGGCCAATACCTATTCATAAAATTAAAAAAATAATCGTAATGATTTAATATCGAAATTTAGTCATTCATACTGTTGGTTTTATTTTAATATGGTTTAAGAGACGTATTCGCTTAATAAATTAGTTCTATGTAATCATTTTTAAAATCTTATGAATACTCTTTATAGCATTCAACGGTATATTGAGATAGGGCTTTTTGCCTATCTATAACGACTTCCCTTCGAGTCGCTGTAATCTTAAAAGGTAAGGTAGTTTGAACGGTTCGTTTCATCATCATTGAACCATTCACAGCCGCCTGCGCACCATATAAACGCAATTTTTAGTTGTAAATGAATAGTGAAACAAAATTGACGCCTTGGCGTTAAAATGACGTTTTTTTTTAAAATGTAATAAAAACAAATTTTTCGAAATTCTTTGAAATAGTTCGAATTCCTAAATTCTTTGAAATAGTTCGAATTTCGAAATTCTTTGAAAACATAGCATAACATCATTTGAAACTAGCATGATTTCTCATTAAAAATAATGTTGTTTAATTTTGCTACAAATGGTGGATTTTTGGAAATATATTTAAATGGTAGATATTACTAAGATAAATTAGTCATAATTAGCTTTGGTAGGAAACCGGTTTTGATTATAAGTAATTTTTGTTCTCTTTTCTCTCCAAGACGTGGTATGCTGTGGTCTCAAAACCATTTGGGCTAATACGAGTATTACCATAGAGTAAATAGTACTTAACCAGAATTTACTCTATGGTATTACCCATTTACATTCCTCTTTTGGCACAAGTCACAACCCCTTAAATCGCCATTATAGTACAAATAAAGTTTCAACTAAAAGGCGACATTTTAGGCCTCTCGACGTCACTAAAAGACGTTTATCGGCTCGTTACGGAGAATCGGTACGACCTTTTAATTTAAAACGAATGATTAATCAATCGGTCACTTTGAGACACCGCACCTTATTACCATGTCACTTAAACTGGATTTATTCTGGAAAATAGACAGAACACTTTGCCATGACGGGTGACGTTTGTTAGAGTAATTACTCCTCTTGATGTAGGAAGTAGATCATCAATCTTATTATGGTAAAGAATTTATAATTGACATTATTTTTGAAATAGTAAAAAAAACCGTCAGTCAAACAGGTTTCAAAAGTTATTAATAGCGTCATAATTATTTTCCGCATTCAGACCTTTTAAATTTTTTTTCGTAACTTGTAGGGAAATTAATTACTCAAGAGAAACTGGAAAACGAAATTAATATTTTAATTTAAATAACTTGAATTTGAGAGATAAGGGTGAAAGTTGCATTTATGTCATATACCTAATATTGTATATTTAACTTTCACGTCCATTAGAAAAATAACATTATTCTTATTAGAAGTACTTGAAGCAGGGCATACTACTTTTCCCAGTCATTTGGGCAGTCCATCTGTTGGCAGTGACCACCGCATTACAAAAAAGACATTGTTAAATAACAACAGGTGTGCTGTTGTGTTTCGGTGAGTGCGTAAAGAATGCTAGAACCCGTTTCCCTGTCCCTTAACCCTAGTGTAGTCGGCACCTGTAGCTGTAACACAAATAACGCACCTGTAGCGTTATTTGTGTTATAGGCGACGGTAGTTACCTACCATCAAGTGGATCGTCAGCCTGTCTGTCGACATAACTTAAAAAGAAATTCTAATTCAAAATTTAAATTAAACACAAACATATTCGTAATTAAATGAAACTAATCTATTTACCTCAGTTAAGTCATCAAGATTATTCAAAATCATTTTAGGGTAAGCAAAACGCATTGTTTTCGCAAAACGCAAAACGGATTAGGGTAACAATGTTTATGTTAAATATTGAGGTACGGGTTTTGTACAAACAGTGAGGACCAGATAAACACACCATCGGCATAAACGGGCCGACAATCTGCCGCAATAAAGCAATATACTTGGCAGCTGCAAACACGCCGTTGTTGTTAGCAATTACGAAGAAATTACTCCCTCAATCTAACAGCTTGATTGTGCTATAAATATTGTCCATAACTCGCGTAATGTTTCTCATTGGCGGATATATTGCAACTGGGTTATTCTAATAAATTCTCGAGAAGATAAACAAAGCATGCATGTCTCTTAAAGGATTGAAAAGATAGGAAGGGTTCATTTGTTAACAACATAACATCTTAACTGATCCATAGTTAATGCACTTACAATACTGTATAATAATCATAAAATTGTAGCAATAGATGCTAATCGAATTGGAATAGTTTTCGCAATAGCAAGTATTATTTAATTACTTTATAAAGTACTAAGCTTAAGCCATTTAGACTTGTTGGGACAATGTAAATATTATTAAGATAACTTTCTATGTATAATAAATAAATAAATGAATAAATAAATAAATAAAAAGTAAGAAAGGTACGTAGATAAGCTGGTTCATTTAAACAAGTAACTGGTGAATTAATGACGAATATTTTTTTATTGCTGAACAAAAAAAAAGAAAATCAAAGAGTTTTATCTATCCTACTTATTTATACATATAATATATATATATATATATATATATATATATATATATATATATATATATATATATATATATAGTTTTTAAATGGTTATTCTTCATTTTTATTTATATTAAAAAGGGGTGGCAGATAGGCTCACGGTCCATTGTCAGTAGGTAGTTACCGTCGCCTAAATACTTGAAACCCATATTGTACCAGGTGGAAACACCTCAGAAGAGGCTCCTGCCCTTCACCTCAGCCCCCGACTGCATTCAACTCGCGCGCTATCAATACGGTGGTAAAAGCTTGAGGTAGGTATTAATTGGAACAACTCATCAGAGCACTCACCATTCTACAACTGGCAGAACACACAAAGAGAGGATACTTCCTTTACAACCCTTATTCATTCCATATTTAGCGTTTCAACGTGTAAAATGCCTCTACAATTCCAAAGAAATAGGATGAGATTAAATTGTATGTATAATATGTAACTAATTTGTCACAACTCTATACAACAACGATATTTTTTTTCACCTATTACTAAATTATCTTATTAAATATAGTATATATCTGTATTAATATAGTATCTGGAGCAGTACCTACAAGACATGCAATTATGGTTGAACGCTCCTGCTAGGTACTAGTTTAAAATCGTATTTTGCATAGATATTTGTAATATTTATTGTATTGATATTGATAGATATTGTAGTGGCAGAGCGGCAAAAATTGAAACAGCGATGACAGGGGAAGGTTTATGTAAGTATATAAAATATTATCAGAGTGAAGCCGGAGCCGGTCACTAGTTTTCTCATATAAATGGCACATAAATTCCATATGTATTTAATTTTTTTTAAAAGACTGTGTTTTATTTAAACTTTGGAATAAGAACCTAATTCAGCACTTATTCAGGCGGGTAATTTATGTAGTTATGATCATTACCTACTTATAGGTAATTTTGTTATATTGATCATGTTACAAATTACTGACATATACACCAATATACCATAAATCCTAAAGAAAACTCCGCAATGGCATATCTGTCTGTTACGGTTGACTGTAAGTAGCCATTTCTTTAATTAAAAATTTTGCTTTTGTTAAAGTGTCTGTCTGTTTCTCCGCTAACTTCATCTAAACCACCCAGACCCAACGGATTTTAATACGATTCACTATTTAAAAAAGAAATCAACGAGGGTGGTTTGCGTACATAATTTGCTGAAAAAATAACAGTAATAAAGAAATGTCTATCTATGAATATTCTAAAATATTTATAAAAGCAAAAATTTCTCAAGCCTACAATGCACACACACTGTCTTGTTATCATAAAAAGTCCTTGTAACGTAATAACCTATTTACAGTACGAAACACAAACTCACTCGGTTAGTCTTATTACGTGATAGGGTGCTCCAAAATGTCAAGTCGTGAAAATACTTCCTCGACACGGCTCGAGTTAAGCTCACGTGACAAGGGGGAAGTTAAGCTTATCGCCTCGCGAATGTGTAACATTGAAAACCAACCTCTACGAAATACCTCCAGATGTAATAAATTACTGAATGGATATAGAGAAATATCTTCGTATCGAGACACGAATATGTAAAAGGCCGCCTCGCCTAGACTAGGCAGTAGCGTCTATGCTATTCTGTATAGTCTGAATGAATGAATAATATTAAAAAACTAGCGATCCGTTCCGGCTTCGCACGGATGCATTCCTCGTTTAACGCTATTTCCATAAGTGAAACCGTATTAAAATCGTCGGAAAATCTTACTAACTTAAAAAACCTTAGTTTTAATTTAGTTTAAATCTTTACTAACTTAAAAATGTAAACTTTTTAACGTCTGTTTTTTACAGACTATTCAGTAAGAGGTAGGTACTTTGAATTAGTACTAAAAATTCTCTCTGTTTATTTTATTATCTAGAAAAAAATATATATAACGAAAACGCGCTAAAGTAAAAATTGTAATTGGAATCTTGTTGGAATCAATCAATCATACGAAATAGCAAAAAGTTCAGACATTTAAATAAATTATGTTTATCAATTCCATAACGTAACACGCTTTACCGCCTATCATAACAGCTGACATCACAATTATGAAACTTAAAAGCCATTTGGTACTGATATATGATCTTGATATATGATTGTATGCTAATTTTTAATTCGCTCATGTCACATTGGACTTAAAATATTTACTATCGCCTACGTAACCATTGAGGAATTTCATACGATTATGTTCACAATTGGATTTACAAATAGGTCAAGTACTGTCGCGTTCATTCATCTAATTGCTTTAAGCTTTTTTAGGGGTCAGCATCTCTTATTTTAAAAAACGAGATACATACGGATTCGAAAAAGTCTCATTAAGTTAGCCGAGGTTCGAGCCTGCGCCTTCTGTTTCGGCCACCATGCATAGAAGCTACTAGACTATCACTGATTGAGAATTCATAATCTATATCAGCAATATAAATTTAAAAAAAGTAATATTTTTTCTTTTAGCCCATATTAGAAAAGGATCAAAATTGACAAAATCGTTTATCTATATAACCAATAAAGTTTGTGCGGAATTTTTACGGCGCGTGTATTTAATCTATACTCGTATATCCTTATATATATATATATATATATATATATATATATATAAAAAGTTTAGTTGGTTTGTATACTTAACATTTGCGATATTAATTCGATTTTCACATTGGAAAGAGGGATAAACGGGATTTTTTTTATATAATATATAAAAATTGTACCCCGGGTTTACTATCTATTCAATAGGTAATAGCAAGTGGGTCGCTAGTTCATTTATAAATTATAATATTTGTGATTCATCATAAATCACAAACATGTATATGAATTTGCTTACTATTAATCTAAATAAATGTTGATTTATATTATACAAATTTATTTATTCATTTTTAATTCTAAATTAAACTATTTTAAGTTTATTAAAATTTTATTTTTGTATTTGGAATTTCATCTTATTTCATATACCGACTGGATATTTTATATATTGTTATATATAAAAAACATACAAACTATTGGTACTTATAATTTTGATAACATATAAATATTTAATAATCTTTCGATGTGGTTGTTATCTATCAGCAATAATACATGAATAACATTAAAAAAATATCTAACATAAATCCAGGTATTAAAAGGAGCGCTGCAAACGAATTGTTATGTCATAATATACATTCGGGTTTTTCTCTATTTTACTTTATTATTTGTTCACATTATACCTACTTCTTACGGAACAAGTTCGGAAACTTTTAGGAATACTGAAACCTCGCCAAAGTCTACATTGTAAAACATGTATATTTATGTATCGTGTGACGCCTCTGCACTATGAATATTTTTCCAACCTTATTAGTTCTTTAAAAGTGCAAAGCCTTTTATTCTGTTTTCTATTCCAATATTGTATCTTGCAAACTGAAATTCGGACTTGTCTTTTGAGCTTTTTATTTATATTGTAAAAATGTAAAATGATAGAAGAGTAATTGGAAGAGAATTCGGTTAAAGGATTTCTTAAAAAATACTTTAAAAAAAATTAATTAAAATTGTAAATTTATACGATACTATTTATCTAAGTTTTGTATCAAGCTAAGTGAGAACTTCATTTGTTAAGAAAATGTATTCTTTTATAACAAAAGAGAACCAGTTTTAATTAAACATTCTATTAAAAATACTCGATGAAGCAACAACGTGAAGGCAAATAGGAAACTCTTAGCTCAAACATAGTAAGTAACTTATTTGAAATAGTTAGAAAATACTTGTACTTACATAAAATAGAAAATGGCGGCTGATAGAAGAACTCACTCTAATTTGTTGCAGAGGCACTCAGCTTTATTAAAACATACTATCTTTGTGAACAAGAATTTATCACAAGCGTTCTAAGCGCACTGACTGAGTTTTCCTAAAATAGAAACAGATTTATGTCATATTTCACTTTATAAGTAACATAAGTAAAGCCATATTCAAACCAATTCGAATAATTTACTAGATATTGTAATTATAACAAATTAGCTGGTGCCCGCAATTCAATCTACATTGAAAAATATTTAAAAAAAGGCTAGGCAATATAAAGGTTGTCATGCCTAACTAATTTATGGCTGAAATTATACTTTTGCCAAGCGTTGGATATTTGTTTTTAGTCAGTATACATAATATATATCTACTTTGATACTTTGATATACATTTGCAATCAAACTAAGGGTCGACTTTTTAAAATATTTACTAGTGAAAATGACGAATTGCGTAGTGAAAGTGTGTAAAAACCAGTCTTCAAAACAATAAAAAGCAGGATGGAATCATATTTCACACATAAGTAGGTAAACTTGGAAACCAATATGTTCAATAAAAATAAACCAAAAAATTAGGTAATGGTTTGAAACACAAAATTTCAATACAGTAAACTGCCTCACGCATACATGCCTATAAAATCGGCTTTACTCTGTTGTCCGCTAAAATCTATCTATACAGTTCTTATTTGGTCTGAACGTAGACAATTTGTTTGAACTTTTACTGTTACATAAAGCTACAGAAAACGCCCTTTATACCTTAGTGTAATTAATACTACCGAGATTACATAACTTTAAATGAAGATTTATATTAGAGCATATTAACACACATACGTTTTAATTCAACGCTGAGAGAGATTAATGATGGCAAACAATGAATCAGAAACTACTTGAAGACAAACTCTAATTAGGTTAGTGAGTTATTGCATAAAAGTGGGCACTCCTTCAGTGACCAAAATTAACAGACCAATACTAAAATCGACAGACGCCAATTGATTTTCATTCGTTTAATTATTATAAATAACTAGCGACCCGCTCCCGGGCTTCGCGTGGATGCAATTTTTGCTGCAAATTTTATTTGCAATATCATTTTTTCCAGGATTTGCATGAAATTTTGCAACTTTCATTGTACAAAATTTCATGCAAATCCGTTTAGCCGTTTTTACGTTATTGAGGAACAAACATACAAACATACAAAAATTCGCATTTATAATATTAATATGAGGATAGGATAGGATTAGCATATGTATTAGATATAGTACCTAGGTAGTGGTCATATTATAGATTCTATTAAATACAGTTTATATCACAATTTACATGTTTGACTTTTGTCACTATGAAATATTGTAATATTTTTGACAAAACAATTAGTTGATCTAATGATGAGTACGAGCTTTTGAGATACTTTTAGGTTTGCATTTAAAAATTTGATTTTTCATTGTCAATATGTCCAAATAAAAACTAAAAATATTTTTTAGCGTTTTATTCCAGCAGTGTGGCGTAATATATAAAACAACTATGACAAATTGACTATGACACTATTGAAAGGTCGTGCGAACCAAGTAAATGAAATAAATTTGACAACATTACTCTTAATTTTTCTATGAGCAGGAAGTGTCGTGCGTAAGTCGTGGCTCAGGATATTTATGTTACCGTACGCTTAGATAAACTTCCGAGTAAAATAATTCAGGTGTAATTCGGATTAATAATGAACATTATTTTCTATTAGACGAAGAGTTTTAATCATTTTCATATAGTCTCTGGTAGCAGTTCTAATAGTATGTCTTTGTGGAGTGTCTTCTTTGCCTGATGAACACGCCTGTATAACCTAGCAATGGGTGCTTAAATGTAAATAGTCATACAGGTATAATCCTAAATATTAATTTAAATGTGAAAGTAAGTCTGTTTGTTTGTTTGCTGTGCTTTCACACCTTAACTATTCAACCGCCCATCATGAAATTTTGCATACACGTTGTCATCAGGGATACAGAAAAGTATCACATCTTTCATTCAAAAAAAAGTATTGCTCCCGAGGGATTATCTAAAAATATACATAATAATAAAAAAATCCATGCCTGACAGAAATATATGACAGAAATAAAGATTGAATAAATTTTTAATGAAATATTTTAGACAGACGTTGGATTTTTATTTTTCAACGCTTAAGAAAATGTGGCGCGGATGAAGCCGCCAGCAAAAGCTAGTGGCATATAAATTTTCTTCTCAACAACGCGAGCAATGTGACATGGCTTATAGATTTGACCTCATAAATTTCAATTCGTTATAGAGCTATGCTATCTCCTGAGGGTTTCATAACCTTTGTTGTTTTAATAAAAATATTTTTCGCGAGCTGTAATACAAGGTATATTTCTTTATTATTGGTGAACAAAATTCGATCTCATATTAATTTTTTTTTACTCATATAATTATTAGATAATCATATCAATAACAATATTTATATAAGTATAAAAATTTCTTCTCTCCGTGTATGTGAATGAATTCCTCCTAAACGTTCACAACTGGACCCGATAGGTAGCGCTGTCGAGTTTGACATAACATTAACAAAATACATGAATAATATAATAAGAGAAGCCTCCCTAAGCCTCTGTAATATATGTATGCGCCGACAGTCTTAATAGCCTTTTTAGAACTGGAAAAGAAATGTCTAATTGTAGGTACTCTACAAGGAACTCTACGCAACATATGGAGACCAGATCTATACATATAATAAAATCGTAAAATAATGTGTGCATACATTAAGTAAATATTTAAAAAAAAGATTTGTACACGTTGTACTTATGTTACCGAGATCAAAAAATTGTTTGTCTGTGCGTTTGTGCACGCTAATCTCTAAAACGCCTTAACCGATTTGAATGCAGTTTTCACTGATGTATTAATGATTACCTGGATTAAACTTTAGGATATTTTTTATTCTGAAAAAATGTTAGGTTCCTGTGGGATTTTCAAAAAACGAACTACAGCGCGTACAAAGTTGCGGTCACAAGCTAGGTCATAATATAAAATATAATATATATGTTGTTCGCTAATGGGCGTATTATATAAATCATAAAAGTATGCCGAAATATTTTATGTATAATTGAAAGTTTTACTTATTTTTTCTTAAAAATAAAGTTTGTATAATAAGATTTCAAAAGATAATTGCTTAAATATCCGTCTAACACCGAGAGATCATAATCCCTTTAAGCTTTAAGCAAACAAGATCGCCAATGACTCCTAACATTATTTACATAAATACTTTTCTCTTTTAAAGCCATAACAATCTCAATGAGAGATTACACAATGAACCGACATTTTTGCCAGTAGCATGACTGTGAAGAGCCATAAATAACATTACCATAGTCCGATAGCAATTGAATGAGATTATGTTTCGTTTATTCACTCGAGGTGAAAGCTAGCCCTTAAGGCTGTTGTCGACTAGACAACATGGGCACTTGTGAAATAAAACGTAGAACACTTAGATACTACAACGGTTAGGACAAGTACCTTATACATTCTTTATATTTCGGTTAAGCTGTGATTGTTGGTTATTTATTTCTGTAATAAAAATAGGCAGGCAATCCGACAATCCACTTTACCATAAGCAGCACATTGAAGGAACGAAATTGTACTGCTGACCATGTGCAAAAATTTATTTAACTCTTCCGTAAAGTTTTTATTGTATGGATATATTTTTTATTTAAAATTTTTAACATGCGTGCGACGTGCGAAGTGCCCAATAAAAGAGGATCAATATGGCCTTAGTTAAGACATTAACAATCTAATTAATATGTGTGCTGAGCAGAGGTTTCAGAGAGCAGAGCAGAGCAGAGGCATCTCAGAGGCCATTATGATACCCAGACCTAACACACCGATGGTTCTGTTATTCGAGAAACAGAAATATTGTTATCAATATTTCTGCCAAGGTATTTAAAAAAGGTCAAGGTACTAATTAATAATAATTAGTCTACAGAAGTCTAAATTGATAAGAAATTGGCAAGAAGTAGATCTGAAAAAATATTTTATGAAGATTTTTTTTGAAGTGTACTAAAAAGTGGACATGTAGAGACAATGGTAGAGACAAGTGGAGCGTGTTGAAATTAATGCTTAGAACTAATACGAGTTTTTTAAATGATACTTATCAAAAATATTTACACAGTTATAATATATAAAGACTAAATGATCACGTGAAACTTCTGCCAATCTTCATAAAGGGGAGAGCCCAGGAAAAACATTTGGCACATAAATGCTACTATAGTAGGTGTTAGAACTCAAGTGTATTGCAACCTTTATGTTTATTATGACAATGAATCGTATCACGCTCATAAATTATACCGTTGAATGAAGTCATGCCTGCCATTGATTCGTTGTCGATGACACTTTATACGCATTTCGAGTGGCGCTTATATTGAAACACGTGCGCTTGTACATTCAACTTTAAACGATTTATCTTGTTATTGTTTACTATTTAAAGGATAGTTATACTATATGAGCATATATGTAAAGTGAAGTGAGCATTCTCAATAATTGAAACTAAGGGAAAATAAATCAATAACGAAATTTTATAGATAAAATTCAGTTCATAAATACAGTCTGAATATTAACAGACTTAAATCCCAGACCAATGTTGGAGTATCCTGCTAAGGTTATAAATGCAAAAGTTTGTGAGGATGGATGTTCGTTGTGTTGTTGGATTTTTATTTATATAAATGTTCTCTTGGGAGCAGTGAAAGTTTTAAGTTTGATGTTTGTGACTATTGCACAAAAACTGCTGAACGGATTTGGATGACAATTGGCACAGAGATAGCTTATTACCAGGTTCAACATATTGAATATTTTTTCTGTAAAAATATGTTAGGTTTCCGAGGCATCATCTGAAAATATAAAAGAAATTGTACGCCACCATCTTAAGAGCGACAGAGATACTGAAAAGAGAAATATAAAACACGAGGAAATATAATGCCTGAGCATTATATTTCCTCGTGTTTTATATTTCTCTTTTTTTAACGCAGACGAATTCGCGGGCAATAGCTAGTATGTATATATAATATAATATGCCTCTTTTCTATATAATATGGAAACAAATTTAAAGTCGTATTTATGTCAAAAAGCGTTTATTGTAATACAACACAGAAGTGTATCTGAAGCTATGGATACATCACCTTATACATATTTGTCACCGAATATTATAATATGCCGGAATATTTGAAGCCTCCCGTCACTTAGTAACGTTGATAATCCTAATCGAGGGTGGCTGACCTCTTTTTGTTAAACCTTCGAAGTTATCGATCATGGCGGAAATTAGTTGTCAACTCTCAATACCCTCCGGCAATTAAACATTTATATTAAAGCGCCTATTACACTGTTTAATACCTCGTAAAAGTCATCGCTTTCTAATTGATATTGCCCATCAAAATGATTACGAGTGAACTTGAACCATTGTTAATTTATACTGTCTACCAGGGGTGACTTCGCTTAGTAATAAAATCAATTTTTATTATCGACACAAAAGTAGTAAGTATCTCGTTTCGATGTGTACAGAATACAGACGTACTCCGTTTTTTCTTCTCGGCGACCTTTTTTCGTACTTTATGTTTATTAATATATCGTCCGCTTAATAGGACTACTATGGTTTTCAATGATAGGACTTCAAAAGTCTGAACTACAGAGCAAAATATTCATTTTCAAAATATTTTACCAAAACTTGGTGAAAAGAACACTCGCTCCTCATCACACAAGACGCTTAGAAAAAAATCCCACTTACACAATGGATAAAATATTAGGTAAATAATTTGTAACCCCTGTGGCGTGTGTTAGTAAAACGATGGTTAAGAACATCTACAAACAAGTTTATAAGGAAGTTTATAGGCTGATTGCGTTGATGATTTTAATAATGGTGGCGATGAAGATGACGATGATGATATACACAGTAAGTTACAAAATTCTATCCATCCATAATACTGACTTTTTAAAAAGTTGCCGATTTACAAAAAATAATTCTGTCTGCCTATGTAGGTCAGTGGCGTTTTAATATTAATGAGACCTGTGAAAATAGATTTGTTCTCATTTCATGTTTAATACAAATACACTGTCCTCAGCTTTTAGAATACAGAATAATCATACGTTAATATAATTAGCATTTATTATTAAAGCATTAAATTTTTGTTACATTTTCATTGCTTTATGATAATTGCGATAGACGCCTGTGAACGGCAGAGTTAAAGCATATGATAGTTTCATATGCTTAACTCTGCCGTTGTTGAAATATTTACTAGTGAAATTGCCAAATTGCATAGTGAAAGAGTGTAAAAACCAGTCTTCAAAAAATTAAAAGTAAGATGGAAGCACATTTCACATGTACACCAATATTTTCTATAAAAATAACTAAAAATAATGTTGTCCACAAAATTATGTCCTTAGTTTGTTAAGGTCTGAGTTTAGATAATTTAAATGACTTATAATGAAAGGCTTCCAATTGGCGCGAACTCAAGACACATTCAAATAGCGTTTTCCTTTATTATAATTTTAATGTTTAAATTTTGGCTTTTACGATTCAAGCGATGCTTAGTCTAAAAGTCACAGAATAACTTACCTGAAAACTTAATGAATAATGATGACTGACTAAAAATGCAGCTTTGTCGCTTAGGATTGCCACAATATTTAAATATTATGGGAGATAAGCGACTATAGAAATGACTGTTTTAGAAAAAGATCGATATATTGATGTCATGTAGTATTTCGAGTGTATCAATTAGCCTTCCTTTAAGCTACCAGTTGCCCTATAACAATTGAAAACCGAAAGAATATTTACAAAGCATTTTTTTGGTTTTCTAATAAAGTTTAGATGTCAACGTCATTGTTTTACGACTTCGTTGCGCTGTTAAGGCGCATTACAATTACCTACATTTAGAAAAAGGAAGATTTCATCAAAATCCGTTCAGAGTTTTTGTAAGAGTATAACACAACACTTTCGTGTTGTGAGAATAAAATTTGACAGTATATTATGTTTTACCTCACAAAAAATCGTGTTTATAATATTATAAGAATAGTAAGGAAATGAACTCCGGTAGTTATAAAAAACACCAGAATGCTATGAAATTTCTAAGGTGTTTAAAACGTCAACGTATCCAAAAGAAGTAGGAATTTCAACATTTCAACATATTTATAAAACTCAAACATTCAAATTGAGGTTCAAATTGGATGAATTTGTAGTATTAATAGAAAGACATTGATTGACCCAAGGGCATCTTGAACGATCTCAATTTATTTACATGACATGATAATAAACATATGCCATCGGTTTCGGGTCGAACCGTTGCAACCGTTGTCTCATTTGAATTTTGAGAGGAATGTACACAAAATTATCTCCAATAAAGTATCACACTTTTATTTTTATTCCTTGTAGTATGACAAAGTTGATATTCATTTTTATTGACTTAGAAATAACACCAAGTTAACATATCCTAATATAATATTATAAATATATGATACTAGCTATTGCACACGACTTCGACCGCGTATCTTTATAAAATATAGCCTATGTTACGCGCTGATAACGTAGCTTTCTATAGGTGACAGAATTTTTAAAATCACTCCAGTAGTTTTTGAGTTTAGTCATTACAAACATACAAAATCTCTCTTTATAACATTAGTATAGATTATACTGAACATCAGCGTTCACATTTACATTCCATAAGTTTTCCCAGCAAATAACACAGAGAACAATAAAATAGGAAATCGAAGCTAAATCCTAACTAGTTATTTGTAGTTATTTGTGTAACATTGGCATAGAATGTGTAACGCAACACTGGAAACTCTCAAAATGGCTTCGTACCGGTTTTTTATTGCTCATTTGTAGTTCTCTCTTTGAAAACTTTCTGAACATGACCACATTTGGTTAGAATGCAATCATATTGTACATTCCTGATCATAGTGGCGGTGCTAGACAAAACGTGAACATCGGCGACATCAGCTTTGTGAAGTCTCTTTCAGCTTTCAGACTTTCAGCGAGGTTAGAAATGTTAATTGAATTTTTACTATAAACTTTTTTTCCTCAGTGTGAGAAATAATTGAAATAGAAGAATTAACGATCCGGGGATTCCCCGAGTATTGTCCGAGTCCCTGAGTATACACGTACGGGTTGCAATTTCTTTTGAGCCAGTTATTATTTAACTTTTACAATATTGCCAGATAACCGACTCTAGAGAAATATTACTCGTATGTACTCTAAATTTTTAACAACTTATAAACTTTTTTGCGAGGCCCAATGGCGCTATTCCGTATGCGGTCGCCGACGTTGCCGCGACGCCTCGCCGCCACTGCCTCATCAAATAACAAATTCTTGCTTCATTGGTCAAGCATTGATCTTTTTTTTATGATTAAGGCTCAGATAATGAACAATCCAGACGAAGCGATCGTATATAAAACTGAGAGCATCAAAATGACGACGAGCATCTTGGCCGAGTGGTTAAGGTGTTTTATTAAGGCTCTGTCTCAGGGATCCTGAGTTCGATTTCCGCCTGTGCCAACTTTGGAAGTGAACTTTTTTAGTTGGCTCTAATATGGATCTGGCAATTAGGGGCAGGCAAGTCATTTGTGCAGACGTTCGGTGACTGAGTGAGGGATGCCAGAACCCATCATAGTCGGTAGCGCACTTGCAGCACCCATGGCTTGTGTTATAGGCGACGGTAGCCACCTACCATCAAATGGACCGTCAGTCTGTCTGTCGATCTTAACATAAAAAAAACACGAAATTATCTCAGTAAAATATACAATACGAGTGTCTTATTACCTAATGGTACTAGTTTCAACCGTTAAAACGGTTAGGCTGATTGATTTCTGAATCGTTTGTAAGGATACTTATGTTTTTTATCATAGATTTTTTAAATTACATTTTATCGCTATTTCTTCTATTAAAAAAAAACTCTGTTCGACCTATGTTTGTTAAAACAATATAATTACTCCCCAAGACTTCGTTTCTGGTTCATTAGCAATGAGTTATGGCCAGTGAGGATAACCCTTTCTAACAACGGAACTAGTATTAGTTTTGAAATCACGTTTTGGTCATTAACGAATCATGTTCTATTTTGAATGTATGTGACTGTGTTTATATAGTAATATTGTGAAGTAATAGTAACGCTGGGAATGGGAACCACATAAATAGTCTGAGAATTGATACATTCTAATGAGCTAGAACATCAACATCATTTAATATAAAATAAATACATAAAGCATTATTAGAATTTTATTAGAAATTTTGAAGTTTGTAACTTCAAATATTCTAATGTATTTTTATTTTGTAGTAATATAAAACAACATTTAGTAGAATTTGAATTAGTTAGAAGTACAATTAGCAGTCACGTCTGGCAACAGTAACCAACCACCCTCCCATAGAAAACTAACTTGACAAAAGATTGACCAAAAAGAGAAGACCCCATTTTTCACCTCGCTCTTTATTTTTTATGCTTTTGTAAGATCAAAGCTATTTGTGACCCCATTTGTAGCTTGTGTTTTATAGGCGTCGGTAACTATCTAAAGACAAGTGGACCGTCATCAGCCATAATATATATTTTTTTTATCTACAAAAACTCACTACCCCCCCCCCCCCCCCCTCATAGTATTACTCTATATCTCTGCTTAAATTCAAAAGTACCACAAATCAAAAAATGTTTTTATTGCAAAAATATAATTACAATCCTACATATTGTATGTTGCAAAAAGACTTATGGTTGTTTTATTCCGAATTTACAATATTTTGATATATTTTTTATATTTAAAAGTAACTACATCTGCTTACATCTCCTCTAGTATTCAGTTTATTATAAAAGTACTTAAAACATTTAATTTAATTAATACGCTTCTAACGATGTATAATATGCATATATTTGAAATATATCTAATAAGAAAAAAATAGACAAAAAATATTTTTTTTTCGATTAGCTCTCCTGTAAAAAAGTTTAATTTTGATTTGTGGCACTTTTGAGTTTAAGCAGCGATATATGCGTAATTACACTAGATGGGTATCATTTTTTCGAATCCATATAAACATTTTCTAAAATTTTATTTTTAAATATACCTTGCAAGTTCCTGTCAACCAAACCAATAATATACTTATAAAATCGTTCGTCTTGACTGACTATCAACACACAGCCAAAACTGTCCAGATAGCTGAACAGTCGTTTATTGAAGTGAAAACTTCTTAAGGCGCGTTGGACATTTTTGAGATGGAAAAAAACCCATTGAACTCGCGATCTGTAACCGTAATGTAACCGACACCTCTGTATATTTTCAGATATTGCACTATCTACACAATACCACTGAAACTAGAATATGTTACGTAATACATCCTTGCGAATAAATGCGAAATAATACATAAATGCGAAAAGATGGCGCTGAGAGTTTACAAAAATAACAATTTTTGTGATTGAAAAAACCATTGAATTCGCAACCTCTAACCGTGTAACCGACACCTCTGTATATAAGTATGTACATACTTTCCTAGCGATTCAAAAAATACACATGTAATTGTTCAAGTTTTCACTTCTGTCGGCACTCCCGGAGTGCCACTTTTTGAAAATTTTAACTCCGTGCGAAGCCGGGAGCGGGTTACTAGATGGTTACTAGTATGACTATAAACAAAGAGTAGAAGACGCTAACGTTTTTAAGGCATCTTCGCCACTTGAAAAACGTTATTACTTTTATTAACTTAATTAAATAACCTTAGAGGCATTTCACATTTGGTCCTTGACTTCGCAATGTAGTAAGTACCTTTAGATATGTGAAATCACATAGAACCTTTTGCTTCCAACTGTGGTCGTTAAATTAAATAAGTAAGCCTCTTTCTGAAGGGCGTTTCCAATGACTTTGGAATTTAATAGCTTCCTTTTACGACCCATATAATTATTACGTTCGCTCGTCCAGAAAGAGGTATATAATTCAAAGTCCGTAATACTTGTCATCACTTACGGTAATTAAATATTAATTATGACCTACTGCACACTTCTAATACCATAAATTATAGAAGGCGCATTATTTTTCTATTGTACACAATAAAGGAGAGCTTGCAAGTCCATTTGAGCAAGGTGCTAACATCAGATAACATTACGTTAGTGTAAAGTAGCGCTAACTTTATTTGAAAAATGAACTTCCTTTGCTCTCCTTTGAGAAGGTTTAGGTATTGCGCGGTAAAATGTAGTATGGGCGATAAAGACATATTTCTTGAACAATAATAATAATATTTTTAAAAGCTTTGAAAAACTAATTACGAGATTATAACCTTCTATGTATTACCTACGCGTGATCACACAACTACTAGTATGTCGGTCACAAAACTCACATTTCTCGGTCACCATTATTTCGGAGAAATATTAAGCGCCTAGACGTGCAGAGCAGAGGCAGTAGGGCAGAATCTTTATCAAAAGTACTATATACTCGTATATATACTATTTTTAATACTTTTTATCAAAAAATTTATTTTACCTATACAAAAAAATGAGAGACGAAGTATCGGGACAAACCGGGAAAAATAATCAGGAAATATATTTCAGGACAAACGGGGAGTAGGGTATAAACTGTGACGTAGTGGGAATTTTTTGTATGGAACACAACTCAGTAGGACGACCCAGGCATAAGTCTTTGGTTTGAAGGTGTCCGTACGCATCGTTGCATCGGTGGAGTCACACTAGCGGAGATGTGCAAAAACTTATTATCTCTGCTTCACAAAATACCTCCGCTTTAGTTTAGTCTAGCCCTTTTACGCTCAGTCATACGATAATCAGACAATAGTTCAGTATTGCATCATTCATATAGTGCGGCCACAAAGATTACAACAAACATTATATAGAATTGATCGCAAAGCAATACATTCAATTCCATTCAACCATCGATCATCGCAATTGGACTTGATGTTTATCGAAACGATGGATCGATGTTGCTGCTAACAGATTTACACCTTTCCTGTGAACGTACGCGAGAGAACAAGCGGGCATCCCGCATTTACTGATGACGTCACACTGTAAATAGAAAATAGCCAAGTGTCATTGAACCTTCGAACAAAGAAATGAGTTCTTTATCTTTTGGGACTTTCATTATTTACTTTCCACTCAAGGGATCTTGAGGACATTTCGACGTCGCAACCACCGTTAGGGAAGTTAAATTAGTTTGCTGTAAAAAAGTGAGGAAATTATTTTGGTCATCTTTCGTGGATTCGTGGAATTATTAAGGTTAATTTTAGTCGCACCGTTTCTTAATTAAGATTGAATAATTGGTTATGGCAAAATTAAGACTATCGAAAAGCAAAAAATTAATGAAGCATTTTTTACAATACATAAAACACAAATATTAATAATCAAATCACACACACACACAATACGCACCCTGACTCACACTCGTTTAAAATTAACTTTTAACTTAGATAATATGTTATTTTGTTTTGCTGTAGGGTTTGGTGAAAATAAAATAAATAAATAATAATATATTTGACAAGCTGGTGTCCGCGACTTCGTCCGTGTTAAAAAGGAATTTATGAGTAATTATTATACGATGGGTATCGCATAAACAAATTTAAAAAATCAGTTACTATTTGCGTCATCTGATGGGATGAAAATAGACTTTTTGTCACTGCAAATATATATAAGCGTGATGCTATATAGCCTAAAGCCTTCCTCGATAAATGGACTATCCAACCCAAAAAGAATTTTTCAATTCGAACCAGTAGTTCCTGAGATTAACGCGTTCAACCAAACAAACCAATTTTTCAGCTTTATATTAGTATAGTATATATAATCGTCATGGGTAACGGTTTACCATTCCTTCATGCCTAACCGATAAATATTCAATATTTAAATCTCAAATCTTGACATCATTATTGAATCACCTTTGAATCTTATAATAAATACATTACTAAGTATGTCATATTAATTTATACAAACAAAAAATAAAACTGTTTCACATATAGTTTAATAACCTGGATTAACAGATAAGACACGTTTTCTCCTTGAAAAATGTTAGGTAACCGAGGGATCGTCTAAAAATATTAAAAATTGGGCGCCACTGTCGCCGAGGCGGCGTCACCGTCGTCACAGCGATAAAAATGTCAGGATATTTTCTCAGGTGTTATATTTTTCATTTTTTAACGCGAACCAAGTTGCGGACACTAGCTAGTAATTGATAAAAAAGCCAGACAACAAAAATCATCTATAACATCAATCTACATATCAAATGAAGTTACAACTCTATCCGACTAAACTCATTCAATAACAATGTGATTTATTTATTGCTTATTTAAATATGATTCGATGTTGAATCAAAGAGGCGGGTCATTGTGAATATTTTAACATTATTTTGGGCATTGGGTCAGTTAAAATCATAATTTTGTATCGTATCGATTACATAAATAATTTAGTAGCAAATCGCATCTGGCTGCAGTAAGCACTTTTTTATAGAAGCACTGTGCTGAAATAACAGTAAGTAGACATATATGCTTTTGTGTTTTGATGAGTGAGTACGATTACTGGTTAAGTACTATTTACTCGATGGTACGAGAGCACTGAGAGCACACATTCTCACCCGAGTTTCACCCGCGTCCGTCTCGGTGGCGGGCGCGGCGGGCTCCATGAGTTAAGCCTTACCATTCATCCTAGAGTTAGCGACGCACTTGCACCAACACAACACACATGGTTCTCAGGCGACTGTAGCCAATTAGCATCAAGTGGTAACCGTAAGCCTGCTTGCTAACCTTTTTCATAAAAAACCCAAACGTGTATTTTAAGGACCTTCAAATACTCTACTTTGCAAAAGTCGAACAAGTATTAAAATACTAAACAGACCTTTTAAAATAATAAACTGTGAGACATCTGTGAGATAACAAATATTAATACCAGCCCGCGACTTCGTCCACGTTGAAAAAGAAAATAAATATATAAGTAATATAACGCTTGACAACTTTATCGCTGTGACGACGGTGGCGCCGCTACGGCGATAATTATGCCCAGATTTTTATATTTTTAGACGATCCTTCAGGAACCTAACATTTTGGCAAGATAAAAAGTATGCCATATGTTATTCCAGGTAATAAACTATCTGTGTGCCATCCAAATCCGTTAAGCCGTTTTAGCGTGAAAGAGTAACAAACATCCAAACATACAAACTTTCGCATTTATAATATCAGTAGTTTATTTTTTATTTTAAGTACGGCAGCCAGAATGACGATGGATTTGTTGGTATGTGTCTACCCATGAATTGTACCTATTAACACTAGAGGAATAAGGAGAGGTAAAAGGGAAAAGCTCTGAGATTCCTTACTCACTCACCGAAACCCATCCTAACAAACTTTCTCATTTATAATGTAATATTAGTAGGATTATTACCTCTGTCCGATAAAAAAAATGTAAGGTTTTTTTTCTGATAGCTGGTTCTGCACATTTGCTGTAATTAATTATTATTTGTAATTTTAAACAGTAATTTCAATTATGTATTTGTAGACAATAGAACCCGCCGAGCGAGAGGTGAAATGCGGATAAGCCTTAATATTAGGCATGATATTTCATTAAAAGAGCCCCTGGTTACGTTGACCTTCAATGTATTTATTTGCGTTCTTAAAACTCCTTCATGTCAACATATTAACTCTGTCAACAAATTAGTGGGTGAATCATCGGCACCGCTGAATTATTTATACTGCGATGGTACTGCATGAAATTTTTATTAGTTCGCTTCTGCTTAAAGGAATTTAAAGCTAAATTTGCTTAAAGTCGAGGATTAGTTTATTGTTTTTTAATTATAGCTTACTAGATAGTGAGCTATAGGTATAACGCAGACGAGCTATACTTCGTCCGCGTTCAAAATTAAAAAATAAATAAGCAATATTAACGCTTAGTATTTATTTTATTTTAGATGATCCCTTGGGAATAGTACTTTTTTCTGGATGAAAGGTGCCCTATGTCATTTCTTGAGGATGTGTTGAATAATTAAGGCGTGGTGGAAAGGTAAGAAACAGACAGACAGAGTTACTTTCACATTTATATAATATCAGTATTAAGTACGGATGTTTAAAACTCGTACTAAGAGAGATATCTTTAACCCCGGGAAAATACTGGTTATTTTTACACGGTTGAAGCCACAGATAAAACTGATATTATATCATTAGTGAGGATTTCATTGCACACAACTAGTTCTAAGTATAAGAAATCTTCACATCTACGAATACGTACAGGATTCGTTCAATCACGATTAGGTATTAGTTTTATTGATCGACCAAATGTTGCCTCTGCAAGATTTATTGCCGTTCGCCACCTGATATTAACCTATCAAATACTCTGTATAAGCACACATTTATATCCCTAGCCACTGAATTAGTGGCGATGTATTTCATTCGAAAAGTTCGAAAGTTGAGGTAATTTATTACTCAATGAGTTATTCCCCTCGTTTTTAATGGCATTATATTTTGATTTGATTCGTCAATACTAAATCATGTTAAATGTATTTGGATGCTGGATCAAAATTGATTTTGTGGACATGTTACACAGTTTCATCAAGTCGGTCACTATTATATCTAGATAATACTAATATTATAAAGAAGTACAGTTTGTGTATTTGTATACAGGAGGTAATTTTCGAAAACACTCATCCTTTTAAAAAAATATCTCAGCGATAGTTACTTTGAATAAAATATTAAATTAAAAAAAAAACAATAGAAAAGAATTTCAGGATGGACATAAGTTAAATATTCTACGAGGGCAAAGCCGCGGGTACTAACTATATAAAAATAAAGATCCAACGCTTGGCAAAATGTCAAAAATATAAGTTATATCTTTTATTTTTTAACGCAGACAAAGTCGCGGCCATCAGCTACTTAGTTGGATATACATAATGGTACTTATTATTTTAGTATTATATTGGATATCATAGTGATAGGATTACATTCCCATCACTAGTTACCAACAAAAACCCTTTATCTCTTTACTGCCAGATACAAGATACCTAATTTGAAAGAAATATTTTTTGATTTATTCACTTCTCCCGGCAAGTTTATCTTTGTGACCTCAGCACTCAGTCGCCTCTAAGTGATCAATATTTACCGCCGTTGTACAGACAACGGCTATCTATCAATTTACTTTTTAATATTTCAGTAGCTTTATAACAAAAAGAAAGTTGACACTATTTGAATATCTGCCACCAATTAATGGCATCTTGAGTTTTATAGGAAAAATTAAATAAATATATAAGGTAACATAATCAAGGTCTTCAAACTTTAAAACTTCAAAATCTATATATTGGATAGTGCTTTTTGTGCTAAACCGAAAAAATATTACATAATAAAATTAACATTGAATTTTTCATTTTCACATAAGTATTTGTTTATGAAAATGAAAAACCTCGGCGAATATCACGACTTTTACGTTTTTATTTTTTTAAAGCAGAATATGTAAAACCAAATACTACGTTTTGGAATTAAAAATAGCATCTTTTAAAAAAATATAGCAAAATTATCGGTTTCCTCAACAAACAAAATTTCCCCCGTAATAATGTTATTATAGATGTAAATAGATACTTAGTAAGAAAAAGACAAAAAATACTAATAAAATTATCAAGCAACGGGTCGGTTCTAGATAGGTGGTCGTTGGTGAAAAAAGATAATGAAATGTGTATCTTTCTCTAGACGGCTCCGTTTCAACATTCAAACCAGTTTTTACTGGAATGTCTTTTACGTATGGTCAAGATTATGAGTCCCTCATAAAACCACTTTATAGCTGCCAACATATCGGCTCAATATTTCTACCCTTCTCAGATGTGTTGGGCAACTTTGTTGGTAATTAATTAATCTATACTAATAAAAGTAACATTGAAGCAAAATAATTTACTAAATGTACTTATATCAAAGTATAGTACTCATAACAAAAAAAAAAATTAAAAAAAAATTGTCTGTTTGTTCCGGCTAATCACCATAACGGCTGGACCTATTTTGACAGGACTTTCACTGGAAGATGTTATACGGACGACACAGTGTTAGTGACAGTGACACAGTATCCTTCAATGCCTAAAAGAGAAGGTATAACCATACTATGCAAACTCTAGCCAATTTGGAAACCATTGTGTTGTGGTTGTAAGGAAGAGGACATTTTGGTTTATAGCTGGGCCTTCGTTAAATTACTTTCCATTGTTTTGGTGAAATGCTTTGCTAAATAATATCCTGACATTTTCAGATACTTGGTCTGACCACCTTATAAAGCTTCGTCCTTTCGGGCTTCGTTCTTCAAGTTTGACTGTCACCATAAGTATTTATAAAATGTGAGTGTACTGTCGAGCTGTACTTCAGACAAGTATGTCGAGCTGTACTTCTATTCAAGTTCGTTCTTTTGCAGGTCGTATAAATTTACAACTTAAATGTTATGCCACTTTATTGTCTAACATTAATAAAATTGTGTCTAAAAATTCAATTTTTTTAAATAAAATGAATCAATTTTATTAAACGAATTTAAAAAAAAACATTAATAAAAACAATTTAACAGGGCATAATTAAAATTATAAACTAACCCACGACATTCTTTTGAGCCCAAACACGCTATATCTGCTGTAAGTTGCTAAGGAGTTAGGTATTTAAAGAGTTAGGCATCCCGCAGACTATTTGATGTAGCATGAAGTCAAGGTTACTGTGCCATGGAAATACCACCTAAATAACGGTATACCAAATTTCACATCGATCGAACAGGTGCAAGTTAGAGAAATCCCTTCGGCAACTAGGAAATTTTTATGATACTAAATTTTTATCATAAGTAAACAAAACTCATGTTACCAATATTATTTTCAGTATTCTATAACTCTAAACGTAACATTTACACTACGTTTTGATACGGCGGATGTTAATGCAATATAGAATATTTATATTGTTGCTCCCCCTGACGCTAGAAACGAGACATTTTCTTTCCTCTAGCCTACATAAAATGCTTAGAATTTCTCATCACGTAAATTCAAAAAGCCGGCATATGCATAATAATTTTGGCAGTGAGCTTACTTGGCAGGCAAGGGTCGCTTCCTAATACTTACCTATTACATAAGCTCGAAGTTGCAAGGTTACTAAAATAATTTCTCACCTACGGAATTACTTAAAAGTATCTGTGTTCACAGTTTCAAGTTTCACAGACAGTTTTAGAAGATATATCAAAGTGGTTCACGGCATACTAATCGGGAAATGTATTTTCACAGCATGTATCAGCGTTTGTTTCTGCCTTAGTTTCGATTAAAACTTCGTTGTATCTTAAATTGGAACTTATATTTTAAAACGCCAATAAAATCATCCTTTGTTTTTCTACTCAAAGGCAATAATTACGTTATCATTGTTGTTATCGTTAGGTATAGGTTATAGTTTCAGCCCAATGGTGCAACTTGATGACACCAATACCCATTTCTGTTGTGATTTTTTTTAGGTTATTTCATACACTAGTTATGACACGGATTATGACATCTTTGAAACTCTGAAAGATATGACACAGAATATAACTCGATGAGCTGTAATCTGCAATCTGCAATCTGTAGACGATATACCTACGATTTCACGAGTGTTCCGATAATAAAAAAATCATGTGTACAGGGAGGCTGAAAAGTTCTGAGCCTAAATTACTTGTAGGTACTTTAATCACTCACTCAAGTAGTCACTAGTTGAGTGACATCTAATTAGCATATAGGGAAAGTATGGTATTGGCTAATTAGGATCATTATAGTCTGAGCAATCGATTTGCAAACATCATTATGTCTTTCAACAGCACTTTTGAAAAAAGTACGCGATCTCATTGTGGAAAAAACAAGAGGGAAAATCAGCAATTTTGTTTTTGCAAAACAATGCGCCAGTCCATACGGCGCGAATTGCGAATCAAGCTCTTCGAGAAACTGGCTTTGATGAAGTTAACCACCCACCCTACAGTCCCAGCGACTATTTTCTTTTTAAAAATTTGAAAAAAAAACCTTCGTGGGCGAAGATTTGGGGATGATGAAGAAATCAAAGCTGCCGTAAAAGAGCATTTTGACAGCAAAAATGCATCTTATTTTTTTAGTGAGATAGAAGCTCCTTTTAAAAGATGTGAGAAATGCATTGCAGTGGAGGGAGATTATATAAAAAAATTAATTAAATTTAGATTTTTATCTGCTCAGAACTTTTCAATTACTCATAAAAAAAATTTAATAAAATTAGATGAGCCTTATGGAAAAGAAAATCTTAACATTTCAGACTTGGTGCACTCGAAGCTAAAATCTCAAAAGCAACAAAGCTTAAAGCTGCCTAAACGACTGAATATTTTCGTTTTAATTTGTCATTTCGTTTAATTACTACACCAACATCTGCGCTCCGAAACATATTTACAAAAATTTACATCCAAATAAGCCCTTTCTTAAAGTATTTGTTTATTTTTCTAATTACCATTGAAAAATGGTTGTCGTTTTACAGTTTGAATGTGAGTTTTACGTTAATTACGCAATTAGTCGTAATAATTTTGAAAGCACCTGCTCCATGTTTACAACTATTTGGTGTTACAAAATTTTATTGGTCCCATAAGGCTTAAACTATAAAATATAGAGAAAGTAGAGGCCCTTAACGACGGCATAGTGTAGTGTATATATTAGTAAAGGAACAATGTATCGTATATGAAAATAAAACGGAATTAAGTTGCTATAGAAAGTCCGTTGTCTGTCAAGCGGCATCTGAAAATTGACCTTTTTTTCTCTTAGATTTTAGATTATTAGTTTGATTATTAGATGTATTGTGAAAATCTGTTTCTTTTTTTTTTAATACTGGTAATAATGTGCTGGGATATACAACTGGCAACTCGTTAGTCGTCGACCAATTTTAGTAATTTGAATCACTAATATGACTAAAATATTGAGAAATTTCACATTCGCATTTGATATGGATCAAATCTGTCTAATAAATGAGATAATTTTATTTTTACTCAGAAGCTTTAACAATGTTAAAATACTAATTTAAAATTTATAATTGGTACAGACAACTTCAATACTGAATGCGAACCTCTAAAGGTCTTCATGGAAGTGATTTGTCGGAGTAAATTTTCATCTAATAACTTCGCAGAATTCAAAACAGAAATGATGATTAAATCTTTCAAGGACTCAAGTAAGTAGGTATCTGTTGATAAGAGTAACAGAATAACACATCGGCGGATAAGTATCCGGTCTAAAGAAAAACTTTTTTAGTCAATTTTCGATTATTTTCATGAACATAGTCTCTATTTTGCAACTTTTATGTATAATGAGAACATTTGACTAATATAAATGGCAAATCGATTCTACTACAAGCAATAAAAAGGCAAGAATTAGCACAGAGAGGAGGCACAAAAAACTCACAATCACGCCACAAGGTGTCAGTGCCACGAGTAACCGCAAGCTTAAAGATTATATCAATTCTACAATAAAAACAAGACGATCATATTCACACATTTTCACGATAATAACGTACTAAGGCATAGCTGTTACCGATCTATACATATAATATGATATAATACAATCAGATGAAAATATAATTTATAAACAATGGAGCAAGGTCCATACTTACATGTATATATACATCGTTGGTTGAAAATAATAATGTAATAGTCCGGGAGGCACCAATCCTGAAAGCCCCGTGATTACGGATACTAAAATTTTTAATAAAAAATAAAAGTTAACACTTAGACGAACAAGATTTGCTTGGTCGGCGTGGATTTGGTTGGCCGGAAATATTTTAAATAAATTATATATTATTAAATTTCCAAAATTTTTTTCCGTCATCACGGATTTTGATTAATCTCATATAGAATTTTGTGCGAAATAATGTTCACCAAAAAAAAATCCGGCCGACCAATGATTTTTAGCCGGAAAGGTCACGCATACCTATTTGAATGGTGTGATAGGGGGTAAAATTTATCCATCATCACGGAAACCTTTTTTTTTTTTTTCATTTCACGCGTTTCAATGTTACATTCATAATTATCTTGGTATGCGTGCTTGAAAACTGCCGAAAGTATCGCGCATACCAGATTTTATTGTGTGGGTGAGGATTATACTGTCATAGATTTTACTTACTTGATGACATTTCTTTTGGAGTCTTTTTTCTACCTCTGGTCTCTTCCTTAAGTTTTCAGCTATTTATTATACAAATTAATATGGAAAAAAGGAAATACAGAATTTTTTTTATTTGAGTTGATCATATAATAATTGAAGGTTGATACAAAGGTTATGTTCAATTCAAGTTTATTTATCAATAATCATCTACATCATTATCATCGAAATTATAATTTCTCTCTTCTTCTGATTCTTCGCTTTCTTCCTCATTCTGTTGGCAACTTAATATTTCTTCAATATTTAACGGTGCTGATGGGCCAATGTACCACAATGGTTCGAGTTTACTGGATTCATTTTTCTGGTAGAAAAAAGACTCCAAAAGAAATGTCATCAAGTAAGTAAAATCTATGACAGTATAATCCTCACCCACACAATAAAATCTGGTATGCGCGATACTTTCGGCAGTTTGCAAGCACGCATACCAAGATAATTATGAATGTAACATTGAAACGCGTGAAATGAAAAAAAAAAAAAAAAGTTTCCGTGATGATGGATAAATTTTACCCCCCCCCCCCCCCCCATCACACCATTCAAATAGGTATGCGTGACCTTTCCGGCTAAAAATCATTGGTCGGCCGGATTTTTTCTTGATGAACATTATTTCGCACAAAATTCTATATGAGATTGATCAAAATCCGTGATGACGGAAATTTTTTTTGGATTTTTAATAGTATATAATTTATTTAAAATATTTTCGGCCAACCAAATCCACGCCGACCAAGCAAATCTTGTTCGTCTGTTAACTTTTATTTTTTATTAAAAATTTTAGTATCCGTATCACGGGGATTTCAGGATTGGTGCCTCCCCACCTATAAGAAAGACGAACGTGTTCAATTTGTCATTCACATATTGTGCCATAACCGATTGTTCAGACGGCCAATATAAGGAAGAAATTCAATTATTACAGACATAACTAAGTTTCTTACGTTTATTTACTCGTACTGTAATACTAGCTCTTGCTTGCGACTTTGCACGGATAAATGTTATTTACGTAGTCTATGTTCGTCTCCAGGGTATTTTATATACGTATAACCATATAACATAGCAAGCGCTTCAATACAGGTAAGCACAGATTCAAAGGCAATACACAAATCTTTAATAAGAGTAGAAAGTAGAAGTTATAGGGTCCAACATGCCAGCCCACTGTCATATGTTCTCATATATATGTATAGTCAGGGTAAGAAAAAGGTTCGTCACCTTAGTTGAAATTTGCTTGAACCTGGGCAATTATCAAACGCATAAATTTCTGTTTAGTGTTTTAGTTTAGAAAGGTACTAAGGAGTCTACGACTGGATGAATTTATAAAATGACGAAGGTTTTTCGTACCCCGACTTTACTTTCATAATATTGTCATTAGGTATATGATAGTCATAGCTGACTTCTCATATGTTGGTTAATTGGAGATATTTTCTAGAATGTTAGTTTTTCTATATATTAAAAAACCGATGTTAAATACGAGCTCGCCCAACCTAGAGCTATAATAATTAAACATCACCAACGAAATGGAAATGGAAGAATTTAGATTTTCTTTAAAAAGCGCCTGGTAATTAACCAAATGGAAATTGGAGTCGAAGAAAACGAATCATGTGGCAGAAAGCCAAGTTAATAGGGTCCAGGTTCCTTGTAAATCCATTAAAATACAAACACATATGGAAATTATTCTTTTAAATTACTAATAACGTTTGAAGTCTTAAAATATTGTAAATATCTGATTAAAGAAAGCTCTGGTCTTATTTTATTTTTATAGCGGCATAAATTTTATAAACCAACACCCCGAAAAATTCTTTTCCTTTATTTTATCAGTTTATCTTCCCCAATTGTCCTACATTTCCAATAGGAACTCCCAAAATGGACATTTCAGTAACAGTTCATTCATTTGCTAAACCACCCTCCTTTGTCTTGTTGTCGCAACCAACGACATAGGAAATGATCTTGACTAGAAGTGATTTGTTATTTTTACTAATGTTACTTAATACTTTCAATTTAGGCCAACAGTAAAATATGGGTAACGATTATTTTTAGTCGGCGAGGGATAGTCAGTAAATGTGATCTCCTCAAAAAAAGGCTTAATATAAAATGCGCTTTTTAAAAGTGATGTCAGTTATGAACTGACCTGCTCCGTCCCCAGAAATTAACCTCATATGCATTTGACATGTTACAAAGAGAAGCAATGTTTTTTTTTTAAATATGATGAGAGGATACCAACTTTTCTTGCATATACCTATGTAAGAAACTAGGACTATCGTTACTTTATTTTTCATAATTTCATAAATAAGAGCCGTTGCGTATCAAACTAGCGTACAAATTAGTCATTTTCGTCAATTAAATACAACAAAAAAGAAACACCTTTTTTGTTGTATTTAATTGACGAAAAAAGAAACGTAAAACATAAAATAAACTTATTCCATATTATATTGTTTTAAGAAATTATTTACAGATCATTTCTAAATTAAGTAAATTTATAATATCCCTAAACACTTTTGATGTGTGTAAAACAACCCATTCATCTACTAAGCCTACAATATTCATTTTAGTAATATTAACATCATAAATCATTTAAGTACTTAAAAAAACTGTAATTATTTTTATTCTGAATCAATGACAAAATGTCCATAATTTTCTCACGTTTTTCTACAAGGCTTTGTGTCTGATCTGGTATTTATAACTCTACGTTCAACCTAATTAGGGTGACGATGAGTGTCAAATACAAAAAGACCATTTTGATGGTAGCACGATAAATTACTGCACCCCAGAATGTGACGCGCCCATTTCGTCTTAAATGAGCGACTAAAACCATGACGTCGTTATGCTCTGAAGTAATTCAATAAACATGATAGTAAACACGCTATAAGAATTATCTTGACGTATTCATTTACGAGCGCCCTTTAATCATCCAAGATTACTTGTTTATTTGTTGCACCAACGAGGCACACTAACACATCTATACCTAATGAAAAGAAAGAAAGAAAGAAATAAAGAAAAAATGTTTATTTGGTGCATTGTACATTGTAAGGTATTGGTACAATATTTTATAATTTATATTATAATAAAATGTAACAAAATGGTCTCCGCTCAGCATGTAGTCTTGATGATCTTGATCATCATGACGCTGATCTTCCGCGGATACCGTTTTATTTACATTACTTACATACTAATTTACAGTTCCGTTTATTTAATATACACAATACGCTTTAATATACATAAATAAAATAATGAAAAATATAGAGGAATATAAAAATAAAGGCACAATATTACAAGCTATAATAACCCTGAGACTGCTTCGTCCGATTGATCGGATAGGTATATACCTATCTATATAATAAAATCATACACCCATATAATATACAATAAAATCATAAACGAGCCATTAAATATTTTTTCTGTACGATAGGCGGAAAAAATATCATCAAGTGGACCGTTAGCCTGTCTAAAATAAAAACTAAACTAAAATATTTTTTCAAACAAATATGTATTATCATCGCAGAGATATATTACGCTGATTATCACATGTAAGATTACATTACATTTTCAGTCGATAATAAATTAATAGATTAGTCTCTAAATAAAAATAAAGCCTAAATTGATTTTTCTCCTCGATTTTTGCCAAAAACTCATAATATACACACAATAATATATCCAAGTTGAATGTTTGGCCTTTTCATTAAAGGTTGTTTTTGTATGTCAAGTCTTTGTGCTTTTATTTAAATGACATTATATTTGAATAGTCCGTAGATCGAGTGTTTGAGATGTTAGCACTCCGACTCAAGTGCTCCAAGTTCCGTCGCACATCACAGAAAAAAAACTCATGTTTTGTCAGGCGTTAAGTATATTTTTTAGTTCTCAACGCGGACAAAGTCGCTGACATCAGCTAGTATTAATTATATATTTTTGTTTTAAATAATGAAATGTTGAAATTATTTACTAAAATGAATCACTATTTGTTTCCACTTATTTTTATATCGATTATAAAAAAATCAGACCTGTTTCATTTGTAGACAGTTAAATAATTAAATATTAGCACTTCCAAAAACCCCAGATTGTATTTGTTATTTTTTTTAATTCTATCTATTATGCGTAAGAAATTAGCACGATGCTAGTCTTCCAATAGATATTCATAGTATTTTTAAAAGTTTCCATATTTAGAGCCAATTTTGAAAAATTCATTTCCAAAGACGAACCTGCCGAGAATAGACCACTCATCGAACGAGCTCGTCCAAATTCTAAGTTCAAAGTAAAGAGTCGTGTTTGCACTTTCATAATATGAACAACATAATTTACATCAACATAATACTTAATACAACAAAAACCTATTTCCAATTATATTGTCTTTTATCTTACATTAAACGTAAATTATAGTTATTCTTATATTTGTAAAAAGTACAACATTGAATGACGAATTAAAATTTTCTTGTTAGGTTTTTTTGTGTTAGTTTTTACGTATATAATTTTACACTTTATTCTATCTAATAATTACTGGTATTGGTGTTTTACTTTTTTGAAAGGAAACTTTTGTTGTCGCTTAGTACTTACACAGTTTTTGTGCGATAATGACTCCAAAACTATTATGTAAATGAAAAGCTGGGGCTTTGACACGGAAAACCCATCGAAGCTTTAAAAAATGGTTTCCCTTACAATGTGCTACAGTGCTTTTTTTATTAAGAACTAGGAAAATTTGAACTTGTGTAAGCTCTGATATTGTAAAGTTTTTATTAAAATTATAACAAAATTCATATTCAAAACATAGATAAAAAAATTTGAAGACGATTCTTGTATGAAGAATGAAAGTGCGAGCAGAGAGATAGCGAGAACTGGTATGGATGAGAAACTGCAGACATAGGCTTCAGCATAGTGCTGGAGGGATTCAAGAAAAAAAAAAACTCGAGACATAAAAATTATGTACTTTAGAAGTGTAGTTCTTCTAAAATCCTAAAGAAAACTCCGGAATGGCATATCACTCTGTTTCGGTTGACTCACATAGTATTCTGGGCATTCTGGGCCAACTCGGAAGCGGAACGCTAGTTTAGATATAAAAATTAAAATATATTATCATAACTATTTACCCGACCGATAAAAGGTATTTTTTTCACCAAAGCTCAGATAGGCTATCAGGACGATTGTACCTTATAATTTATCTTGGACGAAGTAGGGAGAAATACAAAACATTTTCTATGAAGCCTGCACGGTCAACACAATATGTCAAACTTTAAAAATGAACTCATTCACATCACGTTATGAACTGGCTTTTTCGAAGCACGCAACTTCCAAGGACTGACCGGTACAATAAATTTTCATGCGACAGTAGGAAAGAAGCTTTCCAACCTTGCGGTCGTTCGTACCGCTCTCTGCGCGGCTACACTGTACAGCTTTCGTGCTTATATGTAGGGGTGACAGATAACAAAATCGTATCTTATTATATTTAGGCGCGAAAAGAAAAATTGTGAATTATTTAAATAAAATTAACTGCATTAATAGTGTTACGTATTACATAAAAATTGTGTCATTTTTTAATGACTGATTTGTGTGCAAAAAAAATGGAATTTTAACAAGTTAATGAAGGATTAAGTGAGTATTAACTTTAACTTTTTATGTCGATTAAAAATTAGGAATTACTGTCTATAATAGTGGAGGAGTTTTGTTTCATATTTTTTGAATATTTTATTATAGAAATAAAACAATTGAGTTCTTATATTTATAGAATACTTCTGTTAATATTTTGAACACAAAAAATAATTACTTAATACGTATTTGATACCTATAATGTTTTATTGTGAGTATACAAAATATTATTGATTGAATTAAAATACTTAAGTTACTACCTTTTTAAACCTTTTTATTTTTATGCTTTATAGTGAAAAATCCATTATTTAATATGTTAAAATACAACATAGTTATATTAGATATATAGGTAAAATATATAAAAAAATACAATATATAATAAAATCGTAAACGAGCATATTTGTACACACAAAAAAATTGTTTGTAGATTTTTGTCTGTTTGTCTGTGAGTTTGTGCACGCTAATCACTGAAACGACTCTGAAATTCCTGTGTATGCGATATTCACTGATGTATTAAATCATATGATACTCTTTATCTTGAAAAAATTTTAGGTTCCTGTGGGATTTTCAAAAAACGAACTACAGAGCTTACGAAGTTGCCAGCTAGTCTTAAATATATATATTCACAAGTAAATGGAATTATAATAACTATGCCTCTTGTAATAGTAGCTATTTAATTTTCTTTTTGAGGCAGAGGGATAATTAATTAAGTATAATTGGCATGTATAAATTAACTTAACAAGCAAGTATGGTATCACATTAATTATTTCTATAACAACAACCTTTAATAGATCTTCTGTTTTTAATGAAAACGAATGTTTGTTAATATTTTATTTTATTTAGAATATCAAACAGTTAGGTTACAAGGTTTACAATAATAATATTTGTTAGGTTACATTACAGTATCGATCAGTTTCTTTTTTTTATTTTTTTTTTATTTCTCTGTAAATAAAAAAGATTTCCCAGTAATAGTATCTAGAGTAGTAGATTTTGTGATTAATGATTCCAATTAGCTTTTAAAATTTGTTTTTATATGTATTATATCAGATCTGAAGTTAGCTATATAGACAAAAAATATGTTGTAAAAATTCATAATTCATAAATTTCACTGTGAAATAACAGCACGTGTGCTGTGTGTTTTTGTGAGCGAGTAAGGGATGCCAGTGCCCATTACCCTATCCATTTCTTATCCCTTATCTTTAATAATACCTACTTTGGTTGGCAGTGCACTTTCAGCACCTGTGGCGTTGCTAGTGCTATTGGCGGCGGTAGCCATCTACCTTCAAGTGGACCGTCAGCCTGTCTATTGACTTTAATACAAAAATAATAATAATAATTTAATACATAAAAATAATATAAAATAAATACCGTTATTCAATATGTTGCAAATGCCTCAATGTTATTAATAAAAACTTAAGAAAACTCAAAGCGTTAGAACAACCAGCGCGTCTTACCGACGATTTCTAAAGACGTAATGTTTATATAATTTGGAGGCTTGATGAATTAATTATTTGAAGTGTAAAGATTAAAAAAGGGCATTGAATGTTACATCTTCTATCTTTGATAGTTCCGACCCGCAGGCGTTTAATAAACTCCATTCAGACAGCGAGCGTTTCTATAGCGTTGTAAAGGCGTAGTTCAAGACAAGTGTATCGCATAATACAGCTGCTCCAAGTAGGCAATGTTCGTTTTAAAAGATTTTTCCCTGCCATGAAGGATACAGGAACAAGATGATGTCTGAAATTGAAATTTCCAAAATGAATAAGAAATTTCATCTAATATTTATAACTGAACACTGCTTCAGTTAAAAAGTATTACACAAACAGTTTTCTTGTGTACCTTGAAATATTTTTTTACGCTAATTATTTTAAACTAGTAAATATTAATAGTTAATAGTCTGTAATAATAAAGTATTTAAAGATTTTTTTTTAAATAAATATTTAAGTAATATTAGAGTATAACTATAAAACTCTCCGTTCATTTTTTTAACAGAGAATTTTCTCTGCAGAAATTAACAAAAACATAAAGTTTTCTTGAATTATTGTATACTTAAAACATAAATTAAAGAATGTCTCGTATGTACTTAATACAACTTTTCAAAATGTCTTAAATCCTTTTGATTAAGATTTGATACTCAATATCTATGTGAATATCCTAATTCCACTAAATATACCGAATAGGTCGATCGATTCAATTAAAATTAAAATACGTAAAACGCCCATCGTCTAACTGACCTTTTATCCAAAAAAAAATTGATATACTTTCATGACTTTAATTACTTAATTCCATACTTTATTTAATAAAAAAAATGTCCATATCTAAAATTTATGTTAACAGAAATCTATAAAATTGGAATATTGGTAATTGACTATCACCTTAATGGGCGCCGTTAATCTATGTATCGCTATAGTTAGGCGTTAACTTGACGTCTTTTCAATTAAAATGGATAGTTTAGCGTAGATAAGTACTAATAAATTAATTGATTGTCTAGATGTACAATACAATTATTTCGTTTAAGCCTTTTATGCTTTATTTACTATAATGTGCCTGCAACTTAGTACGCGTGGTTGTCATAATTTTTTTGTTTGTAATTCGATTGGAAACAAACAAATACTAAATGTTATGGGAAGCTAAGTATGTTATGCTGCATAAGCTCATAACATACGGGTGGTATCGCCTTCCCCTTTCTTCCATCGGACAATCAGACGTACGGCTGGTTGCCATCCTCATCTTATCTAAATCCCTCTTTTTCAGACCAAGCGCTTTAAAACATCCTTTATAATGCGCACTGCCAGGGTTTGGAACGTCCGTGTTTCCGAGTTCATACAACCCAAATATTTGCTTCTGCTCCATCATAGGCCTCATCTTCGCTACATGCTGGCCAAGAGCAAGCAAAATAGACGAAAAGCGTAAAGAACAAACTCACTTTCGCATATTAGTTAGGAAAAGCTGGCGGATTAACAAGGTTTAAACGTTCAGATTGATTTTCTATTACAACCGCCACCTTGTAAATACAATTCACTGCTAAACTCCAGTTTTTGATAAAGAAAAATTTAAAAAATGGCAATTAATATTTTTTTACTCATATTTTTTATGATAAAATATTGATGAAAAATACATGAATTAGTTGAAAGACTTAGTAATTTTCCTTTTTTTTATTACTCCTTATGAATTATGTCGACAGCTCACAATTTTTCTAATGAAAAACAAACACAGGTAAGAATTATTAACCTCAATATTAGACAAATATGCTATTAGAGTAGCTAGATATAGCTATTATCTACATAATTATATTCTATACTTACATTTATTCACACGACAGACTTTAATACGATTTTCTTGTTAGAGCCTTTTTTTACTAAAATTTATTTGTATTGACAACAAGAAATCAATAGGTACTTCAATTTATTTCAAAATAACATAGTTAACTGAATTTAAACACAAAGTTTGCACAAGCAGCCTTCTAATATATATATATATACAATACAAACCTTCCTCGTTTATCGCTCTTTCCATTAGTGAAAACCGTATCAAATTCCGTTCCCTTTTTCCCGATAACTTTAAGATTAGGACCATCCATAATGGAATAAGTCATTTCTTGAGAGATTAGGAAATCTTTACCTTGCCTCCATCGGAGCAAACTCACTAATTATTAATTAGATATACCACAAACATTAATTATCGATAGGAAATGCGAGCAGCGATACAACCAACACAGTATCTATCTAACCTTTCCTCACCGTCCCTTATACTGAAGTTCTTGGCTAGCAAACTTCAAATCTAGGGATTCGGTTCACATAGTTCACCTTTATCAATATCATTGACATGGTTAATAAAATGTCTGAAAGGTAAATGGTCATAGTAGGCAGAAACTATATAAACCTAACTCTCTGAACTATGTGAACCGAACTCAAATCTACGTGGGGTATCTGATTAGGGTGCTTGCCTGACTCTGTTCCAGGATTCCCGGCAGGATCAAATTTTGAAAGGATTTTTTCAAAGATGTCTTGGTGGTTTGGGTGTGTATAGTAGTTAGTGGTAGGGAACACTGCGTTTTGTAATCATTTCGACAGCCCGTCTGGCGGCAGTAACCACCCTGCACTGAAGACCACCGTGAAATAAAAGCACGTGTTTTGTTGTGCTAATAGAGAACATGTGACCGTGGTAGGAAACACTGCGTTTCGTAATCATTTGGACAGCCCGTCTGGCGGCAGTAACCACCCTTCACTGAAGACCACCGTGAAATAAAAGAACGTGTGCTGTTGTGCTAATAGAGAGCATGTAACCGTATTATTTCGTCGTTATACACTTCTTGCTTGTGTTGCTTGTGTTATAGGCGACGGTAGCCACCAACCATCTAGTGGACCGTCAGCCTGTCCGTCGACCTTACCATAAAACTAGATTAAAAATTTAAAAAAATAAATAAACTAATATAATATATTTAGGTAGTCCGAAAACCTTTATCTCAAAAATTCTTTTATGAAACTCGTACCCACGTACGTTTCATAATAGCCACGCAAACTATTGAATTGTCGGTCATTATACACTTTACTTTTGATGTAGGTACAGTCGCACACTTAAATTGTTGCGACATTTTGGTCTCTCAAAGAAAATTGACACGTATTTCCTTCAGCGTAAAGTGTAGTGTACAATTTTAACTGTTACACGTGCATGTTATGTGAGGCCTTATTTACGGAACTGAATGCATGCCACATCAACAATGCCTTTAAATTATGAGAATGTAGTTGTAGTATCCCTCTTCCCTTTGTGCTTCAATGAAATTGGCTGAACATTGGTGTATGCCAATCAAATAACAATCAAGAAACATCTGTATTGTAATTTCTTATGGAACGGTCTCGTTTGATTATAACGATCCCCTTCACCATGTGTCTGTAACATAAATTATATGTTATTGAAGAAAATTCAGTTCATTAAATTGGTTATTATCTTTTGATACTTTGAATTGAATAAATAATCTGGAAGATGGTGAACATGAGTTGAAATTCTTCAATTAAAACGATAGCTTTAAAGCTTCATGAATAGCTTTGTCATTACTTTAATAAGGAACGAACATTTGGAATATAAGATATTAACATCTTAACTTAGCGAAATCGTCAATTATAAATTAAATCATATATTAAGGAATTTTAATCGACTTATCCGAAGATTAAGAAATTAAATGGATTAATTATAATAAATTAAACTAATTTATATTTATATTATTATCAAAACTGTACTTAATTAAGTGAAAACGAAATAGTTATAATACATGTCTGTGACAAAGTCACGAAAGAGAATTACTCATGAATCGTTGCTCATGAACCGCTTAATGACAATATGAAAGCCTGCTAGGGAAAATCTATTTTGATAAATATATTAAAAACCAGTGCCCTTAGGCTTATTAAAAAAACATGTCAGTGGCAAGTATGTCTTAGAAGGAAAGCCAAGAAAGAAAGATAATAAACACTTTATTTCTCACAAACACAAATAAAGTCATTCTTACTTATAGGTACATATTAGTTATGTCCCATTTTTTAACCCTTATAAGTTTATACAACTTTGCTATTGCTATTCTGCTACATGAGCCAAATAAATGTGTTGGATGTAAGCTTATAAATCATTATGTAAATTGGTCCCCAGAAAATTCTATTGAAGATACATAATAAATTTTAAAATTCCATATTGACACAATCGCACCTCGCTAACAAAAGAAAGTGTACTGAATCGCAATACGAAACAATGAAATTGCTGTTGGATTGATTGAATTATTGAAACCACTTTCAGACTTTGATGAAGTTGTGCCTTCTCAATCGATCCTTTCACAAACTGATCGTTTTTACTGAATATTAAATAGGTCGTTTTACCTATTTAATATTCGTTTTACTGAATATTAAATAGGTCGATAATAATTAATTTGTTTTAACTATACAGTGTCCATGTAGATACTTCAGAAACAAAAACCTTCATACTGGCTGGCTAGTGTGGCCTCTTGAATTCAATTTTGTAAATCTGTCATGGTTTTCAAATGTTTATCATTAAAATTAGCTAAATATTAATAATATTTATGTATTAACAAACTTATCAGGTTACATACAAAAGTCAAATTTTACACATTTAATTATGTTGAGTACTAATATCTAAACTAGGCCGCGCCTGTATCCCAGAATGAATACCTGTAGAAATCTTACTTGTAGAAAAAAAATTTTTACCCATGAATAAAGAGATATTTTGTTAAGCGCCATCTACTGCCGATAATCACCAAAAACGATAGTATATCCTACGCCCATGAGTATAAAATATTGTTTTGTTTTTAGTAGTGACTGGGAAAACTGTCAGCACTGGCAGCAATAAAACCACTGACTGAGAATATTCTGTAATAATGTATTACAGGGCGTTCGTATTAATAAGCGTGAATAGGAGCAGCAAGACGTCATGTCTCCAATCCGCTCTTTGTTCCTTACTTTATACTATTGTAATTCTAATTGAATTTGTAAAAGAAGGCGTAAATCAACATATATTTTTTAAGAAATCACTATGATCACTTACTATGATATGTTTTTAATTATGTAGATTTTTACTTCAGTAGAAAAAAAAACCGAAAATAGCCCTCTATCAGTATTTCAAAGACTGTGACATTTGTATGCCATTGCCAAAAAAAAGTAAGATGCGAATGAAAATACATACTTGTATACAAAATGTCTAAGGGAGAATAACGCCTCATTTTGTCCATTACACTACCTACCTGTTCTATTGCTTTAGTTTAATACGCGATCGCTATGTACTTCTGGTTTGTTTCATAGAATTCAGCGTAAGACCGTGACTAATTCCAATCAACTCATTGCAAATTATCCGCGACCTTAACCGGGTTGGTCAAATGTTTTATTAAGTGTTGCTTAGAAAAAAAAATGCAATGACAAACTCGGCTAGGCTATTCTTACTACTACTAGTGGAGTAGGTACACTCTGTTTCGCTGTCATAAAATTGGGCAGCCCGTCTTATCATTTCTGACCATTTCTATCAACAGCACGTGTGTGTGTTGTGTATCGCTAGTTAGTAAGGAAAAACAGTTGAGCGCTATTCGGTAATACCATGGGTACGAAGTCACGGGCACAGCTAGTCTTACATTATAATAAATAAATCGAATTCAACACTGTTAAAATTTAAAACAATTTAATGATGTCCTTGTAAACTCAAGATTTACGTACCTACTCACATAGCAACATTCTTCTTTAAATTCCTTTAATTGTAGTAAACATGTTTTGCGATATGTCATCTTATTTTTGGGTTAATTTATTCAAACAAAGAGGAAACGTCGACCCAACAAGAGTCCATTAGAAACAAAAATGACATTTATAGACCACCTAAGCTCTTTAGAAAAACAAAAGAGTCACGAACTTTTAATGCTCTACAATGTTCTGTTATATCCGACTTAATGTCCATTAAATGCATGTCACATTTATAATAATTCAGTTTCTCTTTCGTATGATTTAGTTTGAACATTTGATAATTTAATTTAAATTTAGTAACTAAATATCTATTTTTAAATATTACTAGTGTTTGTAATGAATAAACTCAAAATTTACTGGACCGATTTTGAAATTTTTTTTAACCTATAGAAAGTTACGTTATCAGCGAGTAACAAGGCTTAATAAGAGTGTAATATAAAAAAGATGTTTTTAACAATATATACATTGTTAATATAATAATTTTATTTAAAAAAAATTATATTAATTAATGTATTTGGTATAGACTATACCTATTAATATGTCGTGGGTAAATAAGATACAAAAATAACAAGTTTCTTGTTATTTTCGGTTATGTTGTTTTTTTTTTTAAATATATATGTCGGCAGGCAGGCCATTTTTTATTTTTCTTGAGGTGGCTACCATCAGACTCTTCTTGAGTGCAATAAAGGATGAGATAAAGGTACTAAACTGCTTTGTAATGTAATTCACCTCTATTTACATATAATAGATGGTATAGTTAACTGCAGTCCCTAGACTTGTACCTAGTGTGTCAACCCACAAGGGACATTCAGTAGTCGGAATACAAATTCACTATGACATTCGTAATAAATACAATTAGTGTAATTACTTTAAAGGTTGTCAACAATATTGCTAAACATGATTACATGTGGTACGTTCTGAGCTAAGTAAAATGAATTATATTTTTAAATTTCTTTAAAAAAACATCCCGCTAAATCAATCATTTAACCTACTGATAATCCCTAAACTACAGGTGGCGCTCTATTTTCTTGAAAATATCATACTTATGTGTAACCATTTATTGGCAGCCCTTTATTGGAACAAATAAAAATCGTTAGGGAATTAGTAATGTTTGAATTATATAGTTATACCTCCTATACTCAATAGTTTAGTATTCTTTCCTCCTTTGTTTATATGACATTTTATATATATGTTTGTAAATTTTATACAAAATAAAATATATATATAATATATTATAAAATTATACATAATATTATGTCATAATTTTTTGTTCGGCTTAATAGCTCTTGATGAGTTTAATTGTTAAAAAAAGTTGGAAACAGTTCTTTCTTTAACCTTTGAAATGATCGTGCCTGAATATCTTTGAAGGTAGCGTAAATACAAAATGTTCGAAGATTAATTGCTATAGGAACGCCTTCAGAAAGAGGGACAATAACAGTGATAGCTGTTATTGCCACAAAACATACCCTATCTATAGGTAAGGCCTATAAACGAGAAATTGAAATACTAGCATAATATAACGAATTTCGACATATTTCGTTGATATATATATATATATTTATATCTTTCAAAATTTTAATCATTAATGTCAATAGGTTGTTGATAATGTTTCAAAAATAGAGAGAACAGGCTGTGTGTGCGCCTGATGTTGGGTTATAAAAACTAATAGAGAGAAGAATAACTGAGAAAATCGTACAATAGAAAAAAACCCATATTAATGTAAAATACTTTTAGTAAGTGAAAATACAAAAAGTGACGGAGTGGGTTTTTCATTTTATGGATGTCTTCTTTTGCAAGAGGTTCATTTGAACAGATCGGTTACTTTATTTCTAACTATTGTAAACGGTAAAGTTTTAGAGGACATGGCTCATGACAGTCTGATAAGTGTCTGTAGCAGATTACATCGAGTTTAACAGTTATTACTGGCTATAACAACGTACATAAGGATAACAGTCACAAATTTACCAAACAAAAACACTTCGACAAGAAACAAAAAGAGGGCTTGTAATTTATCGAGTGGTGATTTATTGTAGAAAATTTTCTTTAATTTTTCCGTCATGATTTAATGTCTATTTATGATTTAAGCTCTGGTTAATTTGCAAAGCTCTAATGATTTTCATTAGCTTTAGCAACAATAACTGATAAACTACTTAATTTTGCTTCGGGTTTGTTTTCATTTAGTAATTTTAATAATTTCATACCGCTATGACTAGAATTACCTACTACTCAAGAGCAATTTTAAAAGAGTAATGGAGAATCATGCTAAGAAAATATAATTAAAATATAACCGGAAAGCATTTTAGAAATAACAAAGCAATTTAAAGGAAAAACAACCAATATACAATTTAGTAGAAATTTACTGTAGAATAGAAGACGTCTGCTTAAGCGCGTAATGCTTATTAGAACGTAAAAATCCGATGAGTTGGACTGATACAAGAATATCAGTGTTTTTACATCTAGCGAGACTCATGGAACCGCACTCGGATGAATAAGCATTAAATCCTTATTTATTTCGGACAACTTGACTAATCAGACTCAAGTGTAGCAAAAAATACGGTGTTAAGAGTTCCGTGATGAGTCCGCAAATATTTTTCACATGCGTCAAATAAAAGTAAAGTACCCATGTAATAAGAGAGTCAATTTATTTTGTATTGGAATTATTCGCGGCTTTCCTGCATAAAAAAATAAAAGGTAGTCTATATATCGATATATCTGATCAATCTGATTTTAACCCTTAATTTGATTTTAACCCCCGACACTCCACGTAAAAACGGGGTGTTATAAGTTTGACGTGTGTATATGTGTATATGTGTATCTATCTGTGGAATTGTAGCTCCCAAACGGATTTTGATCCGTGTCTATGATCTAGATTGTTCTTAGTTATAGTTTATGAAGATCTGTTCAGGCATTTGAAGACCATTTCCTAGTTAACGAAGGGATTTCACTAATTTCCACGTGTTCGATTGATGTGAAATTTGATATACTGTTAGTCAGGTGGTATTTCCACGATAGGACCTGAAAAGGAAATCTTTGCGAGGACAATGCGAGGTCCTCCTCACATTGTTCGCAGATTTCCTTAGATTCGCATAGATACTTACCAAATTTCATTACCTATTACTTTTGTTGAGTTTATTTGAATCGGAAAATTTATAAGCCAATTAGCAATAAATTTTCCGTGCTATAAAAATAATTGAGTTTGAGAATCTTTGTTACTTACATTACATAACGGATACATCGACCTTACCGAAACAAACTGTATCATTAGACAGAGAGACATAGGCTACATGTCTTCTGAGAAACACAATAGGTTCCCGCGGGATAAAAGAAAACGTGGTTACCATTAATTTATTGAGTACTTACACGGTGGTACTTAATTTCACGGTGGTCTTTCTTAAGAGAATGGTTACTGCCACCAGACGGAGTGCCCAAATAATTGCAAAACGCAATGTGCCCTATCACTACTTACTAGTACCTATCGAAACTAATTTAGCGAAATTAGAACCCATTCGCTGTCCACCTTAAACCCTTAAGGTTCACCCAAACAGCTCCGACTTATTACTCTATATTAACAAACCTATATTAACTTTATATTAACAGATTCTACCGCTATACAAAGCCGCAATAATATATACCTAACCTTAACATTCAATGTATTGTAATCTATACCTACTTATAAAATAATTTGTACTGGCTGACTATTAACGCACAGCTAAAACTACTAAAAGTTTAGAAAGCTACAATTTGGAGCATAGGTTTATTTTAAAAGGTAAGCATCCTCCAAGAAAGGATTTTTGAAAATTCTAACTCCGTGCCAAGCCGGGGGCGGGTCGCTAGATGAAAGTAAAACTGCACTCTCTGTCAAAATTTCTAATATGTCGAAGGAAATCATAGCGATTATAACGTGACTGTAATCATAAATCAATTAATCAGATCGTAAATTATTAACTAGCTTGACACACAGAATTTCTAGTTACATTTTGAAAATTAATTGACTGATTAGAAATACATTGTTGTCAAGTTGTTTATGAATTAATCATGTTTGCGTTACTACTACGAAAACATTACCAGTGGGCGTAATCCGCATTTGTATAAGGAAGCCATATAGGCTTAAGGATTATTTTTTATTTAAATCAATTAGTGAAACATGTTTAACGAACCGATTCCGTAGTTACGTAAATCTTAGAGAAATATTATAGTTGCAGTAGTTTCTTCTGTAGAAAGGACGGCCAGTAAGATGATAATGAACATTCTGAACAATATAATACTATGGAAGTAGTTAGGTACCTGTGGTACCTGTGTGCCCATTGTAAGGACAGCTGCCCTCAACAGATCAAGGTGAAGGTTAGAACTCAAACATGTTAGTCTTTTTCAGAGACTTTAGGTACTAATTAAATAGAAATATAATTTATCAACAGATCTACATATCGTATCTTAATAGAGTGCGAAAACAACAAAAGAACCCAAATAAATTTGACGTGTCATTGATATTTTTGTATGTTTCACTGTACTAAAATGAATGAAAATACTATCTAAAAGCATTATTATTGGAGGGTTCTCTAATAGGAGTCGTCGTGAAAACAGTTATAAGGAAGTTTATTATGGACATATTATACCTGCTGGTACCACATGGCCTAAGGATATTGATGAAAAAGACACTATAAAAACTACCAGGCAGCTAGCAATATTGGTATATTGAGGCACCAAAATGTTATTGAGGCAAAGAATAATTTGTTGCCATTAAGCCATAAAAGTCGAATCATAAAACAATTAGACATTTTGAAATTTTAAAAATTTCGTGTAAAAGAATAATTGCAGTCATATTAACTGGACAACACAACAACCAAACAAAAACATGAAAAACTGTGAGCAGTGGATAGGTCATAACAAAATTACATTCTCATTTAATCCTCACAAACTTTCGCATTTATAAATAATATTCAAATAATATTAATAGGATGGAGCCTTTCCGGTTATTCACCTTACATTGCGTCCATGTAATAAGTATGCCCAAAAATTATACACTGTAGAGAAGCCATTATTGCTTGCAGTAAATTATTTTACTTTTACTAAATATATTTTTTTGCATTAAATTGAAAACTCGCGAGCATCTACTAAGTACACATTTTACAAAAACATATTTCGTATCAATTTCACTAAAAGCTTCATAACTTTCCCAGTCTCAAAACACTGCATCAAAGTTACAAACTTGGGACCACTTATAACATCTGTATATATCATTACAATTTGTGAATTGAATTGACTTTACTTTTTGGGTAAATTTAGAGGGATTAGAGTTCTGGACTCTTAACGAAAAAATGGAACTCTTAAATAATTGCTTTATTTTCTGCTTTGACTGCTCAAAATAAGACTAAAAAGAGTCAAAATATAATTATCTTTTCTCTGTTTTTGAAATGAAAACTTCTTTAGGTGCGCTGGGTACTTTTGTATGGGGAAAAAACACTGAACTCGCGTCGTCAAGCTCTGTGAGCGACACCCTCAGTGACATTTAATTGTGTGAAATAAGCGCCATCTACCCGAATTAGTATATACTTCTTCATAATAAGCTTAACTTCGTCAAAAGTTTGTTGCGACTGACAGTTTCTTTATGTAAAAGTCGACAGGCTGACGGACCAAATAATGGCCACTGTCGTATAACACAAGCAACGCCACAGGTACTGCAAGTTCACTGCCAACAATAGTGGGATTGAGGATAATGGGGGAATGGGGTCTGGAATCCCTTACTCACAGATAACTTAATTAATTTGTAAAAATTCAAACTTCTAATCAAAGTCATCCAAATCGAACCATATTTAATTACCGTCATCATCTCGGCCGTAGGACATCTATTGACGGGCATAGGCCATAATTTAACAATAGGACCAGTCAGAAGCAGCCTGGATCCAACGTCGAGCTGCAATCTTAGGAGTCTTTGTTACAGATCAAGTAAATAAATAAATTTAAAAACAGTTCACTCGCGAAATTTGTGTGAAACATTGTATAATATTGACAGGCAAAGACGCCATTGCTGACTTGGGCGATTCGTGCGCCATTTCTTCCGCATAGAATGTCTCAAAGAAAGCGACTGCTTGCTAGATATTTTATATCGCCTCTTTGTATCGGTATAAACAATCGATTTATGAATTCCATTTCAATATTGCAACTGATGCGATCGTTCCCACATTTGAAATGCAACCCGCAAAATGACGGAAAAGTAGAACGCAGTCGGGTCTGCAGAACGGTATTTTTTCCAAAAAAAGTTACTTCAAAATGTTTTATGTATGTGCAAAGAAGGAGGAAAAACTAAAAAGTATACAAATTAAGAGCATCTAATAGGCGAGAGTGTGGCGTAATGTTTTTAGATCAAATAGAAATGAAAGGCTTTTTCAGATTTATACGTTAATTTGGTAAAATAAAAGCCGTCGAGAAATATATCTCAGTGTACTAACATACGTTTATTATAATTTAGGATATATTGTGTATGTCATTAAGGAGAATGGATGACAGGAAGGACTACCTTCCAGAATTTTTCCGAAAAGAATAGTTAAATACGAGTACAAGTTACTCGCATATTCAGAAGACAGTCTGGAGTGCGCAAACTTCATACAAAGTAATATACGTGTACAGACTTAGTAAAACTAATTATGATTTATATTGTTTACAACCATAATGAGATCACAAGCTTATTGTGCATACACTGAGACTACGACATTTATTTGTTATAATAATAAGACATTATAAAATGACAAATCAATGTCAACATAAGACATAAGTCAAGAAAAGTTACCTTTAAATCCTACGTAAAAAACTTTAACTTTTGGGAGTTTTCAGCATTTTGCTGGCCCTGTTCATGTCACACACGTTTATGTTGTGATTAATGGCATTTATATAGGTTATTTATGTGTTTTATATTTATATAAATAAAAAATAACAAGATAACCAAACAGGTCGCTATGGTAATTTTTGTGGGAATTCTTGTTTCTCCGAGTCAAAATAAAATTTTACAGCTAACAGCATCTGTAGAGCGAAGTAGGTATTTAATGAAAATGTTTAGGGGCATGCACAGAGAAGTTTTAGAAGCCTTCATATTATTTTTTATTATTAGTTATACCTAATTTTATTTATTAGTTAACCTCTTACTCAAATACAAAAAATATCGCTATGTATTGGCATGATTTTGTATTTGATTGAAGTTTGCTTTGTAAAATGGAAAAGTTCAGGAATACAAATATATACTGTTTTTCCCGGTACTAGAATTGTCGGTTCTAAAAAATGTATCGTCGTTTCATCCTGTCACAAAAACGGTGTACAAACCGACTAACCTATTCTCTTGGGCTCCTCACCTGCACAGGTTTTTTTTTTCATTGTGTTCTGTTGTTCCGGATGATTTTTCTGGGGAAATCTTTTACCTACTTACAATAATAAAGTCAATCCGAATTTCTGTTATATTTAATTCTAGTATACATAGTATGAGTTTGTGTTTACTTATTGATATTAAATTATGGTTGTCTAATCATTTTGAAATAGTGCCTAATATTTATTCCCTTAATTCCATAAAGTGAAAGTCTTCGCCTTACTGTCTACTTAGCGACTTTATTCCTATCAAATATGTTAAAAAAATCCCTACAACATGAATATTTAAGTAATTTCTATATTAAAAAGGTCGGCGGTTCACTTTATGGTACTTAGCTACCGCAATTAAATATTTAAACATAGGTAACCAACATCAAAAGTTTGTGTGCTAGTGCACAAGCAAGTGTCGCCTAAACGGATTTTATAAAGGGTAAAGGTCAAGACGAGGATATATATATATATATAGGGATTTCTAATCTTTACTCACACCAGCCATACGTGATGTCATTTCAAAGTATTCTCCATTAAGGCCGGTGGTCACTGGACTGCCTCATTTATTTCGTACTGCATAACTGGTGAACTGTTAAAGTAAAATTCCATTAGTTTACTTCAGAGAACCACAATTTAGGAGGGACCATACAAAATTACCTTGCTTCTGAAACTACTTGCAAATGTAACTAAAATCATAGTTTCCTATCACGAGAGTTTACTTACTTAGTTTCCGACTGTCATTAATCAGAACAAGATCAGACGAGCAAGATAGTTTCTACTATTTGCGGATCAATAAATATGTATATGTGGTGTGTAATATTAATTCCTGTAATGGCGTAGATAGAGCTCTTGCATAAACATCGCAAACATGGCACCAGCATTTAACTTATATTAAGAGCGTTCATCAATTAAAATCACGCTGGAATCAAAATTTATGATTTCAGTAGTTTCAGATGTTTTAGTTTGCAGATAAGATGTTAACGTCATATTATTTGTAGTTGTATAATCTAGTAAATAGCTGAAAAATATTTTAAAGTGAATTTTCATTAGAACATTTTTAAACAGCCCTTTTTTTAAACTAGCGATCGACGGCCTACGCAGATAAATATACAAGCTATTAAAAAAATTATAACACAATCTTTTAGAACATTAATGACTTCACATAATAGGTCCAAGAAAAAACAGAAATATCTCAAATTTGATCCTAAAATAACACGTTTAATATCACGAAAAATTACTAAAAGTGACACTTCTGATTATACTTTTCTTGAATGAAAATTTACAGAAATCGTATGTTTTTTTCGACTATATCTAATAAATGATATGAATTTTTGGAAAATCAATATTTTTATAATTTGTCGCATATAATTTTACTAATATCTCGCTTCTGCGTCGACCGTCGACCGCTAATTTTAAAAAAGGGTTGCTTAAAATCTGTTCTAATGAGAAAAGTATCCCAATATTTTAAAATATTTTTCGACTATTATCTAGCTAGATTATAAAACTACAAATAATATGACGTTAATATCTTATCTGCAAACGAAACACATCATGGCATTATGATCCGCCGGGAATCATAAATTTCTGATTCTAACTCTGTAACGGCCTTAAGAATATTTGGGTTGAAATTTAGTATTTCCTTGCTTAAATTTTAACCATTTAGATAATTCGAAAGCTAAAATTGACTCTGAACTTTCTGTTTTAATTCTAATGAATTTATTATAAATACGACCCTAAGTAATGCTTATTAGTTATTCAGGTCTGGAATACTTTGGATTCTAAACAAATCAGAACAGGCGACCGCGTCTGTCTGTTTCTGTCTTCTAAACCATCCAACGGATTTCGACACCATTTTCAATAATGGAAAGAGCGACCAATGAGGAATGTTTGTTGTACACAATTTGCGAGAAAAAATGCATACTGGCGAAGCCGGAGGCATACCGCTAGTTCTATTAATAAATATTGTAATATTAAAATTAAAAAATATTAAACTAAATCTGGATATGTTAAGCTTAATGCTTTGTAAAAACTTACACATTTCCAGACATAAAATTATTTACGAGATAATTAGTAAAAGATATGTTAAATCTCGCATAATATCAAAGTGTATTTTATGTGTAGTAGAAAGCATCATCATAAAATGTAAGTAACATAAAATTTATTATTACTTGCTATAAACCTATAAGAGATAAAGAACTTATAGATTAAGAACTTAATGATACAAAAATTTAAATTTTACTGGCAAGTCAAGTTGCCAGACAAGACTATAATGATGGCAAAAGGATACTTATCTACATAAGATCCAAAATAATAAGAAACCATACATAAATGGTTATTTGATGGATGTTCTTTTTTTTTTAATGTAAACGGTTGTCAATTATGCAAAAAATGTGCAAATCAAATAACGTAACACAGCTGAAATGGTGTTAACGAGCCGCGCCCGTTGTCGCGCACCAAGCGGCACGCACGAACAAAATTTAATTGTTTTCTCGCTTCTTTAATTGATTTTAAATTTCATTTGCTGTTAAAATTTCATCGTTTCAACGATTACCTTTAAATATTTATTTATTTAATATATAGAATACAATAAGCACGATATACAAGGCAAAAGGCGCGCTGAATATTTAGCTACAAATAAACTAAATTACTATAAACAGAATTTTGCAGACAACATAGTGAAGCAAACAAGTTTTCAAGTTTTGCGCTTAGCATCACATTTAGTGACTCATTTTTATTTAAGCTATGTATTAATTTCTTAATAACATATGTGACACATAGTATCACAATTATTACCTCTATATATATACTATGTGTAATTTGGTCCAACTTAAAAGATAGGACAGTTTTTATTTTTAACCCGGGCGAAGCCGGGAGCGTGTAGCTAGTTATTTTAATAAAATGTTCAATTTTGCTGCGTGATTGAATTTGCTCTAGAACATTTTACGATTTCTTCTCTGATTGGTTTTTATTTTAAGTAGTTATTTTATAATTGCTATTGTTAACTTCTAAGTCTGGCGAAATTTAATTTCACCTGGTTCGTATTGACTTCACTTCGAGAAAATTTAGAAGAAACTGAAAATTGAACTATTGTTTAGACCAACACTATATCTTATTTATTTGATGATTGCTTTGTTCTTGCTAACACATTATTTTCTCGAAGATACTACAAGTAACTAGCGTTGTGGAGAACTAACCTACATATTTGACTTTTTAAACCTATTATAAATAATATCTTGTGAAAATAACTTATTCTCACTTAGCTAGAAACCCATTAGAATAGAAAATGGTATGCCGTATCATGTTACATATTGTACAAGAAAGCACTTCTTAAGGTTTTTAAGTGTTAAAGAATTTTGAACTTTATATACATACCAGTAGTGCAAGGTTTTTATTAGCTTTGTCAGTATTGTTTTTGATTGTATCTTATCTCTTATTTGGCAACTTAATGGAATTTTTGGCACATTTTTGCATTTGAAATCATAAACAGGATGGCAATAAAATAAATTACTGTAAAGGTCAAATAAATGGCACAAATTTGGTTAATTTCAAGGAGAATGTCATCAGATATATCTTTAAAATATTATTAAAGAATGGAAGTTCGCTGTTTATTAGAAAAGATTACTTTCCTTCCTTTAAGGGATTTACTTGGGCAAATGCATCTAAATAATACATCTCTGCAAGCAAATGACATTGACGATTTGACACAAGCGTCATACAAAAAAAATTGAAATAATATAATTTTTTAAACTGACATTTAACTTATTCATCGGTGCAGAATTCATATATGCGCGGCAAAAAGCCATTTTCGAAATAATTTTCAATAAAAGTCAAATTCTTTTTGTGTTCTAATTTTTTTGTGAAGTTTCTATTACTTTAACAAAAATTTTATACAATACAATTTGTCTGTCACATGTTTACTTAAGTATAATATATATTTTTGTCAAACCAATTGCGTTGTCTATTTCTTGTAAATCTAAATTCTTCATTAAACTACACATATTTTTAATGTTTAGCCTTTGTTTCCATGTTAATTGTTTTTTTTAATATAATTGCATTTTATATTATAAATGGAATTCAATAATGTTCATATTAAACTAACACATTTCGATTCACTTTCTTTTGTATGCCATTGTTGTAAAATGGAACTAGAAGGCTTTTGTCTGCTTTAATCCGTTATGCTGCAATCATATTTGATTAGTTACTTCATAGTGAAAATACGTTTGTAACTTCACTGCTATGCCTCGCTCTTTGTAAGAGCCTAATATATAATGTATTCTATCGCGCTAGCTCGCTGCACCTTTAATAGACTTCACGTGTATTCGCAGATTAAGAAGTCGTAAGTTTTCCTTCGTCGTAAAACAAGTTATAATTTTCTTATACGAATATCCTGTTCTAACTAGGTAATAATATTTAAGCGAAAGTGTTTGTTACGAGTTGTTGTTTTAAATAGTTGTTCTCTATTTTTCTTCTCAAGCGCTTCTTATTTTCAAGGATAACCATCATCAAGATTAATCTAACTCTTCAGGATGTTAGCGGCTATTCCGGGACTGCACGTCAGAAATGAAAACTATGGAACACTTTACTGCCATCTGTTAATAACATAACAAGCTTTTGACGAAGTTAAGCTTATTATGAACCAAGAAGTACGTACTAATTGAGGTAGATAGCGCTTATTTCATATAATTAAACGTCACTGAGGGTGTCGCTCACAGAGCGTGATGGCCGAATTCACGTTTTTCTCTATACTAAAAGTGCTCAACGCTCCTAAATAAGTGTTCACTTCCAAAATCCTGCATCCAAAATCCAGGGTCTGAGAGGTTTTTTTCATCCCGCTAGTAAATATATTTTTTTAAAGGTTCTAAAAGTGCTGTTCCTTGTTATTTTATTAATAGCTTCCTATTATTAATAAAATAACTAATTTTATCCAATCATTGTTACCCTACCAATGAGATATTTTCGTATTTCGTCGATTTAGAAATAAAAACCGTTTTATTACAATTAAATTGTTTTTCAGTTAGCAGTGGATTAATGACCACTTCATGCCGTACCGAAGCCGCGGCGTGGTTGTTGACATAATTATGACAAACGACGAAGTTGGAAGTTTTTAGAATGGCGAACGGCACGCATACTACAGACCTAGTAGTTACTGCACTTTTTTGAAGTGCAATTACTCGTATATTAATGACAACGTCGGCATTTTATCGGTAATCTTGCCCAGGGTTAGGGCAAGACGCAATGTTTTGTCGATTAGGCATTTTCCATTCCATTTTTCCATAGACGTTTAAGCGCGTTAAGCACTTTTTATATGGAGAAAAGCGCTGAACTCGAGTGACCTGAACTGAAGTCACGCTCAGTTATATATTTGTGAGGCTAAGTTTTCACTACTGACCTGCAGTCCTATTTTATCATAAAGGCGTCATAACCCCACAGCCTGCTCTAACCTGCCAGGTATCCATGAGGATTTCTCAACATTAAAAAAAGGGGTTGACATAAAATGAAATTTAATGAATTGAATGAAATGAAATTATGAAGTGATTTTTAACAATGACAAAACAAACTAAATTAATATTTAGTAAGGTTGATTTTATGAAATCAACACTTCAAAATTGATATATCTCACCAATTTTGAATAGCAAAAACAGACCCCAACAGACCAACTTTAGCTATAGCTTTAAAAAAAATATGCAGCGAACAGTACCTAGGTGTAACCAGCGGAATTAAAATATTGAAATAAATACTTAAAAGAGCGTGGAATGTCACTACCTAGAAATGCAAGAATCAGTTGAACACATTTTAAAGACAGAAATGTTTAATAAAACTTCTTAAACATTTGAGATGGGCGAAAATGTCACAGTCTGTAGTTGCATCAATTTATCTCCATCAGTGAAGGGCCGTTGAATTCCATTCGTAACGCTGTTTCGGACGGTGGAATCTGACTGAAATCCCTTTGAGGAACCCTATGTCTGTGATTTCTGCTATACGTATAATATAATTATGTATTTTGATATTATCAAACATACAACTTGACTAATCTAAATGGTACTTGTACATAATAAATAATTAATGACTACTTAACTAAATTAAAATATAGTGCTCATAAAACGCGTTCGTGTTCAAAAGCTGGTAATATGGATGGTATCTCAGACCTTATTACCCTTGATCGACTTGTCCACTAATATTTATTACGCTATAAATAAATATGTTTTACGATAAACGCACGCTAATAATGCAACGAAATTGTGCTTATATTTGCAACATATTTTAATAATATTTAGATTTTCAATTAAAAAGTTTTAAAATAACAAGCTATAATTCAAGCGTCAGGTCAAGGTTACCAAGTTATGGAAATAACAACGATGTAACAGTATACCAAATTTCCCATCAATCGAACCTGTTGAAGTTAGTGGAATCCCTTCGTCAACTATAAATTGAGCTGATATTATGGTCTTCAAACGCCTGAATCTCAATCATGTGAACTTTCAAAATCCAAAAAAAAACGAAACAAAAATCGGTCAATCCGTTTGGAAGTTGTCAAACTTATAACACCCCGTTTTTGAGTCGGGCGTCGTTTTTTAAAAATCCCACAGGAACCTAACATTTATCCGGGCTAAAAAGTATACTCCTGTAGTTTAATCCAGGGAATTATCAGTGAATACCGCTTTTAAATCGGTTAGCGTACACAGACAGACAGACGGAAATTCCAAAAACTATTGACCTCGGTAACATAAGTACTACAGTTGTTTTTTTTTTAAGTACTTAATATGTTTAAGATATATAACATTATGCACTCTACAAACCTGTTTGTCCAATTTGTTTTTTTTTTTGGTTGTAAATTTAATTTTTTAATGAAAAAATATATATGTAAAGTTACCAATCATACTAATAGCTGATGTGTTATTTGATTGACAGTCGTGTGTTAATGTTTGCTTCTAGATACATACATATTTAATTTTAAAGTGTTTTTCAAGGTTCCTTAATCAATAAGTTGATTACATTTTGTTGTGTCTTAGCTAAGTACATATTTCTAAAAAGAGTGTTTTAAAAAAGCTCCCTTAATATTTTTTGAACAAAACTAGGCTTAAAAAAATAAGAATGTTGTTTTGATTTATTGCACTGTAGTATATTTTCTGATTTTACAAATACACATATCATATATTTTTGTTCGTAAATAAATTACATAACTTTTAAAAACGACAGACTTAAAAGGCAGAAAGTCTGTTTCTGAAATTTGCTTTCTTTGAAATAATACTTAGTTTATAATTTTTTTTATTGATTGTATGATTGTATGTCGGTGTGAAATTCTCAATTCAAAAGTGTACTCACTATAAACCTACTAGCAAGTAGAGTGGATTCATTCATTCCAAATCCAATTTTACTGAAAGTTTCAAATAATATCTTTGTGTGAACATAATAAATGTCCTGGCAACGGCTTCGTCAATGACCCCTTTAAAGTAATTGTTGGTGTGGCGAACGTACCATTAACTTATAGTAGGTAGCAGTGAAGGATTGTAGGGACGATTTACATAAAATTTCACCTCTAAAATATTAGTACTTTACTTATTATTAAAACGAAAAAAAAAAACATATACATACTTTTTATTTCTTAACTTCTGGTTTCAAATTCAAGCACAAAATATTAAATAATTTTGTCATCAATACAATATTGAAAAAACGTATATGTTAAATATTTTAATAGTAACGTTTACATATTTAATAGTAAGAATAAAATAATATTAAGATATTATCTTATTAAAATTATTTTTAACACACTAGCTACACGCTCCCGGCTTTGCCCGGGTTCAAAATAAAAACTATCCTATCTTTTAAGTTGGACCAAATTACACATAGTTACGAAGTTTTATCAAAATATCGGTTCAGAAGTTTAAGAGTTCATTGGCGTCAAACAACGTGACACGTAATTTTTATATATAGTTTTAATTTTTTTAACATTTACCTAATGTGAAACCAGCTTTAGATAAAATAAGGAAGTATTAAGGCATTTTACATTAACTTACAATGGCTGAAAGGGGACAATAAACTCTTGTGGAAAGTTTCTATGACAAAGGAATTGAAGTACGAATAAATGAGAGATTACCGTTAATAATGGCAGGACACACTGAGTGCCGCAGTCATAAAGATAACTGTTATAGGCATAACTACATTAACTACTGGCACAATAAAGATCTTTAGAAGACCACCGGGATAGAACAGCGCATGTGCTGTAAAGGTCTGCGCAGACTAGGCCCCCTTACAGAATACCACCGCGAAATAACAACACATGTGCTGTTCTGTTTCGAGAGATTGGGGATTCCAGGGCCCATATCCCTATCTATTCCTTATCCTTCATCCTATTACAGTCGGCAGCACAGTTGCAGCATATATGGCGTTGCTTGTGTTATAGGGCGACGGTAGTCACCTACCATCAAGACAACCGTCAGCACATCTGTCGATCTTAATATAGACAAAAAAACGGGTCTTAACAAAGACAAATAGCAGTAGAACTTAACAGACAAAGTGCTGTTGTGAAGTAAGTTTCCTAGTCTTGCTTCGAGAGTTGTTTGCTAAACTCTTGTTGCAGTTAAGAGCGTTTATGCCGTCCATTAAACCAGATAATATTCACAAAAACTTAACTTCAAACAGTTGAAAGCTGAGAAAATTATATCATACGTACCGTTCTTGATAGTTGAAACAAGATTAATATTTTATGAAACAGATATCTAAAAAAGATGTTGACATCTTTTTATCGTTTAATTTCATTTCTATATATTTAAAATTATGTATCTTCTGTATAAAATTCAAAACATACATTTTATTTTATTTTTCAGATTTTTTTTTCCTCACATTGTTTTTCTTCGTTGTTATACTCGTAGCTTATGATTTTTAAAAATTACATGATCTGAAAAAATAAAAAATAAATCAGAGGTGCAAGCCTGCCGAAATATGAAATATATATATATATATGCAAAATATGCAGCTGAACTTTGAATCCACTAAGCTTTTACGGCTTAACTAGAAATAAAAAGAATTAATAAAATATTTTAATAACTAAAAAGCTTTTTATAATTTTTTTAAGTCATATATACTCATACTCTACGTCAACCCTTAACGCAAAGGATTGGGTCTGGTTCATGACGAAAGAGGTGAATTTCTGCTGTCATAATTCATATAAAAAAAATTATTATGACGGGCAATTTCTTTAAATTTTATGATATAAACCAGTAATGTAGGTCACCACACTGCACTTTTATTGAAGTGAAAGAAAAATTACACGCTTTGTTTATTTAACCACCCACATATAATAATGAAATGTGGAGCTCGTAAAATGATTATAAATTATGTTATGTTTATTTTATGCTTGTTTATTATTGAGTAATGGCAGGGCACACTCCATTTTGCAGTCATAAATTGGCCAGCACGTCTGGCGGCAGTAACCACCCCCTAAAAGAAAAACTAAGTAAATTTTTATCCAACTTAGTTTGGCAGCGTACCAGCAGCATCTGTGATGTTGTTTGTGTTAAAAGGCGACGGTAGCCATCTATCGTCAAGTGGACCGTCAACATGCCTATAGATGTTTGTACATAAAAAAAACCTATAAGATACATAAAAATATATTTTAAAAAATCCTACAAGTCGAGTAGCTTTGTGAACCCTAGGCACTGATTGTCGATGTTTATCTTTATTTTTTAGTCTTTGTAGACATGAGAACAAAACTAGTATTTGGGGCTACACAATTTTCGAGAAGTCTAGTTTAAACTAAAATTAATATATCTTGCAACAGTCAACAAAAAGTATCACTTAATGCTCCATACATTAAGAAACTATATTCAGAAAATGTACCTACTTACATTCAGAGAGGAAGGTTTTATAAGTGTTATAACCATCAAACAACAAAGCCTTTACAATTGTCTAATGCGATTCGTAACATCTTCATTGTTCTTTATAACAACGGTGTTTACAAAGTTCTGTTTGTTTTTTCTATTCTTTCTCCTGTCTATATAAGGCTGATGCATTAGTCTTTATAAACAAATCATAATGCTTGTGTTATTTGGACATGGAAACATTACTATTGAAACAGGACGTGCAGTTGCCCATGACAATTTTGGATTCAAACCATGTTGCTATATATAGCGATCTATGATTTCCTTGGTGTTTTGTTCGCCGATTGACGATTTGATGGCGCTCATCAAAAATGTGACCCTGAAACTCCAAAGTGGTAATTACCCCTTCAGTACTTTGGACAAAAGGGGAGAAGAGGGAATTTTTTTACAAAATACTGCTAACCAATCTATTTTGTAAGGAATTTTTTATTAATTTTTGTAATTTTTAAACAAATGTTTATCAAGTGGATACAATGAAGATTGCTTGCCAATCTTTTTTTCTTTTCTCATACGCATCAAAGTTGAATCAATGCTTCTCTTACACTACCCATTCGGCTTGGGAGCTGAAAATCTGTCATCTAAAGTTATTAGTCATTAATGGAGTAAAAATAAGCCATTAATGAATTGATATGCTGTGCTTCAGCTTATGTTAAACTGAATTCGAGAAAAGCGTGAGAAAATTTAAAGCTGTTTAGAGTTACAGTTTGTAATTCCTTTCTTTAAAAAACATAATATTTTTAAAATGACGACTAGGTATAGGTATAGGCTAGTTTTTGTTGATGATAATGACGGTAATGTGATAAAGACTTATATTTAATCAATGTACGAATCAATGAACGTACTCGTATAATAAATGTAAAAAACAAATTTAATTCTATTTAAACTTGACCAGTTAGGTTATTTATAACAAGCTAAAAATTAACGAATTCATTGATGTTTGCAAATATTTGTTAACAATTTTTACTTTTAATTAGACAACAAATTTATTAGTTTGAGTAATTATTTTTTCTCAGCAATAATTCGTTGGGTTTTAGCCGGTACGAATCCGGCATAACCCCGCAGTCCCCTATACTGCCGGGTGCCTAAGAGGATTTCCCAACGGGTGGACCGTCACCCAGCCAGCCATCCTTTATATACAATAGAAAACGGAGAAAGAACACTCAGAAGAAGCGCCAAAATTGTTATACGAAAACTTTTAGCATTCGAATGCGCCGTTCTCTTTTTAAATTTCTTTTGAATTGTTCCTAACGAACGGTCATTTCACACGCCTGATGTAGCAAAGAGGCCACATTTTGCTATCTCAGCAATATTGTGTAACCCTCTATAGATTTATATAACAACAAGGACGACCTCAACATAGAAAAAACTCATAGCAGACAAAATTACTGCTCACTACGCTTAATTAATATTTATGTCGTTTAATTACGGAGAATGACAGCTGTCTCGACTACTCAATGTATTTTATGGAACTCTAGCTGGTGACCGCGACTTCGTCCGACTTGAAAAGCTAAACTTGATGATACCTTTTCTAAAAACCAAAAGATATGTTATTTGTTCTTTACATTGTTGATTATTATACTATTGTGCTAGAAATACTTTTGTTATTTACACGAACTGACTATATTATAACATCTCTCAAAAACAAAATATTAATAATTTAAAAAGAAAACACATGAAATATAATAATAATTATTATTTTTGACTACATGGTGCCCGCGACTTCGTCCGCGTTGAAAAAACAATATATCGCCTGACATCGTTATTGCTATTACACTGAGCCGGGAGTTAGTTTCCTTAATTTTAGATGATCCCTCGGGAATAGTCCTTTTTTCTTCATGAAAGGTACCCTATGTCCTTTCTGGTGCAAAATTTCATGGTGATGGTAGTTTTTGCGTGAAAGAGTAACAAACGCCATACATCCATACATCCATACATCCATACATCCATACATCCATACATCCTAACAAACTTTCGCATTTATAATATAAAAAATAATAATAATATATTTATTCTTCACATATATTTATTTTCATTTCTTAATTCTAAATTTTTTACAATAAATATTAAAAACCAATAAATATCATAAAAAACCTAAAACTAGAATTCCACAAGTAGCGGGGCAAGGCCCAAGCTACCGGTGGTTAGGGCTGCAGAGTGAGGAACCTCCTGACAATTCGTGCCGTGTCTAGAAGTACCGCCTTCTGTATCTGACCCTTGATCCATCCATCCAGCGAGAGACTCTTAAGATGTTAGTCGAGGCTCTTCGCTATAAGACCATTCGCCGATATGACTATCGCGACGATGATTGTCTAATCGACATTCCACATGGCGGTCACCTCGTGAGCCAAGTCTATGTACTTGGTAAGTTTCTCTTTCTCGGCTTTCACGAGGTTTTCGTCATATGGAACAGTAATGTCAACAAGCATCGTCCGGCGTTGGGATCGGTCAATAACCACGATGTCAGGTTTATTGGCGACAATAGTTCTGTCCGTGATTATTGAGCGATTCCGATAGAGCGTGGCATGACCATTTTCGAGAACGGGCGCAGGTATATTATTATTATATTATTATATTATTAATATAATATATATATTATTTATTATTATTATAAGTACGGTATCAAGTTACATAGACTCATTTCTTTTTTAAATTAAATGTAATGAAATAATTAAATATATTTCCAATAATTTATTATTAATAATTATTTCAAATCAAATTTACAATTATCAAGTTTTCATGATGAAAGTCTTTAAACTGCTCATTACTGTTGTATCAGAGAGTGACGTACTAATATAACCAAAAATAAAAGACGTAGGGATTATCTCTAATACCCTAGCTCTGAATAAGTTGAAATTGATATAAAAAGAGGACTTAAGGACTTTTTTCTATCTAAAAAAAATAGTCAGCTTATTAATCCAGATTGAAGCATTTCAACCTTGATCTATTACAGTATTATTCCCTTATAAGAGAGCAACAAATTTCATCCCCTTTCATATTCATTCTCTATTCATCCCCTTTAATTTTGTTTATAAAATGTAAAGTTAAAATCGTAATTTTAAACCGCTACTTCTACTAAAAAACTTTTGGGTAATCTCGTTTTGTGCTATCCATACTCCATACTTAATTCTTAATATACTTAATATTTAATACCTAATAATATTTAATATTATAAATATGAAAGTAACTCTGTCTGTCTGTCTGTCTGTTACCTTTTCACGCCTTAACTATTCAACCTATCATCCTTTATAGGGATGAAAGGAGATAGGGTACCTTTCATCCAGAAAAAAATACTATTCCCAAGGGATCATCTAAAATTAAAAAAAAAACAACGCCTGGTAAAAGTGTAATAGCAATTAAGTGTCAAACGTTATATTGCTTATATATATACTATTTTAGTTTCTTAATGCGTACGAAGTCGCGGGAACCAGCTTGTATAATAATATAGGTATTATATAAACATAATATAAACATATTATTACGCACTATATAATAATCATGAAAAGTGATCAGATTCCGACATTAATCTGATGGTAATCATGAGATTGCAGTATTTTAGATCGATTTCAAAGATAAAATCATTATAAAACTCGTCGTGACTTCAACGTGTGATTGACTTGAGTTCCAAGAACATGTGTTATTGGTTTCGTAATGAATAAAATGTATTATTTTATATAACGTACATATTTGCATTTATTTAATGGTGTTTAAATGACTTAAAATACTCATAAAGCAATAGGAAATTATGCCTGAAATTTGAATTACACTATACAGTAACTAGTGGGGCTTTTTGTTCCCAATAGTTCAATTAATTAATGTACTGGAAAAAAAATTCCCACTAGTTCAATCAATTGAACTAGCAATCGAACTAGTAGGAATAAACCATACTAATTTTGATAATTCTCCTGGTCTCCAAAATTGTTAAAGCTGCAGCGACATCTCGTCCCAGAGGCTGCTGCTATTTTATGTCAGAATCATGTCAGAATGCAATATGCCTCTACCAGTCCTATATCCAATCTTAAAATACACAATACTCTCGCCAAACTAAACGCAAATTTCTTTTTATTACTCGTAGATCGGATGAAAATGTGTGTTACCGAAACAAAGCATTTTTCCATTCCACTCTTTTTCGCCTGTTCACGATTTCGGAAGAGAAAAGTTTTTTCAACCAATCTACTGTTCAAACAGTAGAACCGTGTTTCGTTTTAGTCACTGTCTTCTGTATCGATATTCAGATAACGGTAGATATGTCTAGGTTTTCGCTTCCGCTCGGTTCGTATGGAATTCGTATAAAAACATCACTAAAACATAGAAAATTAAATGTTAAGTAACAAACAATATAATAATTAGATTTCCTAAATTCAGACTCCTAAATCACCCGCTTACAGAACACCGCTGTGAAATAACAGCACGTGTGCTGTTGTGTTTCAGTGAGCGAGTAAAGGATGCCAGAATCCATTTCAGAACACCGCTGTGAAATAACAGCACGTGTGCTGTCGTGTTTCAGTGAGTGAGTAAAGGATGCCAGAATCCATTTCCCTATCCCTTTACAATCCCTTATCCTTAATACTAGTGTATTCGGCACCGAACTTGCAGCACCTGTGGCTTTGCTAGTGTTTATAGGCGACGGTTGTCACTTACTATCAAGTGTGGACCGTCAGTCTACCGATCTTAACAAAAAAAACTTATTTACCCTTCAGTAGTAGAGGAATTAAGCTATTAGTGCGCGAATAAAACACAAGTAAAACTGTAGTAGTAGTTGCGGGTCACACTGTGTTTAGCAATCATAAATTAGGTAGCCTATCTGTCTGTCAGCAGTAACCACCCCCCTTACATTAGAGCACAGTGAAATAACAGCACGTGTGCTGTTATGCTTCTGTGATAAACACATTTCCTCCCTATCGCTTCCTAAAGCCTTTCTTAATCATTTATTTCTTAATTCCTAATTCTCTATTGCTTGTTATTCTCCATCATCTGAACTTTTACTTAAAATAAAGAAATTTTAACATACTTTCTCAGTGTTTCAAAATTATTGTAAATCTATTTTTAAATGAAAAACTCAATTGGTTAATTAATTAGATACTTAATGAAATAAACATAATTAATAACTTAACAGTGATTACTATTTATGACTATTTAAATTAACGACGTTTAGAGAAGCTAGATACGACAGTTTCTTACTTTTATTCCGCTAAAAACAAAGTGTTCTGTCATCAAGCCGTTCTATTCGCAGTGTTTTTTTTTATACATTAATATAAAATTGTAATGCCTTCTTCATATAACGGTAAATAGATTACAAATTTCATCGTACTGGTTTTACCAAACAGTCTAAGTCCCGAGCCGGTTTTTTGCGCGTTTCGCCCACACCACACGTTGTCAAATCTGTCAATATTATAAAAAGTTTCGCCATAAACCACGAGCGGGAACATATTTTTTACTTAAACTTTTTCTCGGGAAACTCAAACCGTCTTACCGAAGTTACCGCGAAGTAATTCTAGTGTTCTACGTCATCGTTCTCTAAAATCGACCCTACATAATTGTAATGTATTTAGAAAATTACACGCGTGACTTCACGGTTCTAATTTATTTTTAATTGTACACAATAAACTTGAGGTTAGATCGCCACAGTAGACTTTGTCGTGAGGCTATAAAATTAAATACAACATCACTGATTTAAATTAATTAAGAGTGAGTTGCACCATGTAACTATAACGTTAACAAAGACAAGGCAAACGTCAAATCTCTGGTTAAAGAAATTATGGATTCGCACTGTTTTAACAACGGTTAAAATGACGTCAAAATTAACACCACAGAATAAATAGTAGTACAACAAGTAGTACTATCACAAACTATACTGCTTGATGCAGTCGCTTTACTTGAAAATAGCGTTAATATGTCTTTAATCCGTGATATACTATATGGGAATCTAGTTCTTCTGACGATGACAGTGATAACGATAATGTTACCGATTGCGAGTGCAAAAACCCTCATAACTTTGACAGTGACAAATAATATTATGGTGCAACACATACGTTAGATTCTATCGCCATAGTTGGTGTTACTGTTAAAGTTAACTATAACAAAAACAATAAGTTGTCTTATTATAATTACTTTAAAAATTAGGAAGTTTGTACTTACCTTAAAAAAAAGTTACTTACTGCTGAAGTCAAATAAAATAAATAAAATTTCGTATTTTGTAACTCAAGGAGAATCAATTTGGCCTCATCATACTTTTAATAAAATCAAATTATGAAAATACAAGTATCTTTTTCCACCTAAATTGGTGAAATAAATAGCGAATCGGATTATTTGCATATGGTCTTTTGATACTTTTTGTTGGGATAAAGAAGATCAATTAGTTTTGTATGGAGATAGGTAATCAGTTTATTTTCGTTTTAACGGTTGAAACATGTGAAATAAGTAAGAAAAAAACATAGATTTTACTGAGGAAAATATTGTATAATTTGGTAATGGGGTATAATTCACTGTTGTCATTTCGCACGTTATTTTTACTACGAAATGTGCGAAATGCCAACTTTAAAAATAAATTTTTTTGGTAGTCATCTCGCACACATATTATTTCCTTGCTCGCAATATATGACCCAAGTAGGTACGCAACTTTTCTCTTCTTAATGATACGAACCAATTCGTTAGGAAATTAAGTTAGTATTCTAACGAGTTAGATACTAATACCTAATATTAGTTAGTATTAATTTACGAGATCACAAAAACGGCCGGATCAAACTGGAGCCAGATAGCAAAAAATAGAGATACATGGGCCTTCTTGGAGGAGGCCTATACTCAACCCGAGGTCTTTGCAGAGGAGAAAAACTAACAAACAAACTAAATAGTAAATCATTATAAAGAAACTAATCCGCTAAAACTAACCTATTTGAAATAAGTAAAATTGTACAAAAGAATGTAAGGAATAAAAGGCTATTTTATTTTATTTATTTAAGTAAGTTATAGAAAAAAATATGTGATTGTTAGTCATTGAAAACGGATCTCTCGCTTTAGTGATACAAAAGAAACGTCAAAGATTAGACACGATTACGCGCGTAATCAGCCACCGCATCGATCACTGTGTTCGATCGCAGTGAAACCGCAAAACTGGCTCGAAACACCATGACCCCTGCCTCGCCTTGGCATTTCCGCCCAATTACGTGAAACTTGTACGATGCTTATCACGTGGCCAGCGTTCTGCTTTAACAAAAAAATGTGGGTAGGCCACAGAATGCTTCATATCTCGTACAATATTTACGCAAGTTGTCAGTTGACGTACTCACGTTATTTCAGATTTTTTTATTTATTTTAGGACGGCAGACAGGTTGACGGTCAACTTGATGGTAGGTGGCTACCCTCGCCTTAGTATAAAAAGCAACGTTATTTCGTTATTTCAGCACGTGTGCTGTGGTCTTCTGTAAGGCGGTGATTACTGTCTTCAGAGGGGCTGCCCAAATGACTGCGAAATAATTATGTATTATGTAATTGTTAAATAATTATGTAAAAAGATCTCCCGATAAGGAAACAGGCTACGAGTATGTTTATTTCTGCTATTACGTATTCACTTCGATTTTCGCTATTCGCTCTCCCCCTTTTGGAACGTTATTTCATAACTTACAAATACAGAGGTTCAAATCTATTTCTATCGTTTCAGCAACGGAGCGATCCATATAAAAATATATCAACTAAAAAGATTACTACCTCTTTATTAATTGAAAAATCTATATAATAAGTGAAAAAATACATTTATTAATTCTAAATACAACTAAACTAAATTAAAACCTTAAACTAATAAGCCTAAAAAATATCTAAAAATTTGGGCGCCCGCGGCATGGTGTTGAGGATGCTGGCAGCATTTCCTCGCTGTATTACAATCTTAATGCGTTGTGCGAGGAAGCTGCCAGCTCGTCGGTCAACAGTGGTGTCGGTAAGCCTTTTTGAAATCTCTTTGAAAAATTGGCAAGCGCTGGGACCCCACGGACCAGGGGTCTCGACTCCGAACAGCATAAAAGTGTATCCGGAACCGAGACCTATTTGATATCTGAAAACAACGAAAAATAACTAAAGTTAAAAAGCTCATTCGCTTTCAATCAGACGACTGAATTTGATTATGTTTTTATATATTGTAATCTAAAATATTTAGTATTATAATCCTAAACATTTAAATTTCATAATATGTATTTAATTAAGTTTTATCATGTGTACAAAGAATACCTACTTTTAAAAATTACTTCGTCAGCAAATAAAATACTATTTTGCATTACATGTTATTTTGGAATAAAATATAAAAATTATATAAAAATTTATCGTCTGTTTGTTTTAATTTGACCTATACTTCTCTTTTGAACAGCCCAAATTGTATACGATGTATTGTTATGTTTCTATGTTTAATTAATTACTAAATTTCTAATTCGGAGTTGAGTGAGAAGTTACGAATTAAACCAGCTTCCATCAATCAACTGCCGTCACTCGCAAGGATAAAGATAAGTCCTTTAACGACCTCCCCCTTTATATTAAACTCTTGATAAACTTGGACATACGAACAAATAAACACTTCGTGACTTCTCAGAAGGAAATTTTGCGGCGTAAATGTGTACATGAATTCAGTTAATTTTTCATGAAAATTTCGCTTAGGGGAAATTGAAAAGGTTCGTAGAGATGAATGTTACACTGAATGTTAATTAGATATCTTTGGAATTCTTAAAAAGAAAATAATTTCGCTTCTCTGGCCGTTCGTCGTTCGTGTTTGCTAGTAATTTATCAGATACTAGCTGTGCCCGCGACTTCTTACTCGCTTTAGTTTGTTATTACAAAATCCCTCGGGAATCTAACATTTTTCTAGGATAAATGTATTCTATATGTTAATCCAGGTAATAAACTATCTGTGTGCCAAACTTTATCCAAATATGGGCAGCCGTTTTTGCGTGATGGAGTAACAAACATCCAAATATACAAACTTTCTCACATAATATCAGTAGTTTATTTTTTTATTTTAAGTACGGCAGCCAGGCTGACGATGGATTTGTTGGTATGTGTCTACCCATGAATTGTACCTATTAACACTAGAGTAATAAGGAGGGGTAAAAGGGAAAAGCTCTGAGATTCCTTACTCACTCAACGAAACACAATATTACGCGCCGTACTATTTCTCAATTGTCTTCTGTAAGTAGGTTCTACCACCAAACGGACCTGATGCCACGGTAGAAGTAAACGTAGCTTATGATTCTGGCTTATCATGTCTTTACAAATACACTTTTTTTGTCCTTCAGTAGCTATAGACCCTCTAAAAACTTGTTTACGATAAAAAAGATTTGTATAATTTAGATTTGTATAATTGTTTTTCGTACCTAACGCTTTAAAACATCCTTTATGCGCACTGCCAAGGTTTGAAACTCCCTGCCGGCGTCTGTGTTTCCGAGCTCATAATTTACCCAAATCTTTTCAAAGTTCGAATGAATAGGCATCTTCTGGGTAAGCTCGCTCCGCCATAGGCTTCATCTTCGCTACACAGCCGTATGTTGGCCAAGAGCGAACCAATCTCTAATAAAAAAAAACTACACGTGGTTTCTTGATATTTGAGAACTATACGATCAGAGGCTCATATTTGTTCTTTGCGCATACATAAAATTTCTGATATCTAAAATCTGCAAGTCGTTTGCTACATATATACGATTAGCGTAACAGGTTTTCCGCATAAATATCTTCCTAACCAGTTTTAAATAACAATTATGGTTGACGCTAATCGGCATTCAGTGTTCACCTAAACGTTGTTAAGAAACTTGCTAACTGGATTTGTAAGTTTTATATTTTCTTGACATATTTACACTAATGTTTTTCCAATTTTCTGTTGTAATTCAATGTAGTGTAAAAACTATTTATACATTTATCATTTGAAGACAATCCTTCGCTGATCACCTCATTTTTCCATTTTTTGGCATAATATACGAATACTTGATATTGAAAAAGTTGCTCAACTTTTAAAGTGATCCATAAAGCGATTAAAGATATCTTTATTTTTAAAACCTGAAGTAATTGACAGCCATACCTTATGCCATTTATTGAAGCAAGTCATATTCAAAGAGAAAGAGTGAGCAATGTTTGGAGAATACTGCTGATAGAGTAGCAGCAATATTGACCGTTTCCAAATATTGATCAAGTCTTGACCTATTTCACTACACTTTCTTGCTTTGTCATGCTCTCAAATTACTTTATCGTATCACTCATTCTGTTGTACCCGTTTGTCTTTCAAGCTTAGCGCATCAATTGCATTCGATAACGTTCGCCAGTTATTGTTTTAGTCGGTTCAACAGCTTATAATACTTCATACACTACGGTGAGATGATCTCGTCAAATACAGAGCATAACAATGAATGTTCGATTTGCCGTAGACGTGGAAATATGAATATGATGCGATATACCAATGTTTTTGAATTCAGATTTTATCGTAATAAACCCATTTTCATCGCCACTGCACTACCTATATAAATCCTTTTTGCCTTTCCCTTTCAAGCGACTATCTTCTTTACATAGTACAAATTGAAGTCGCTTTGCGCGTCTGTCTGTATGGCCGCTAAATCCTCCTAAACGAAGCAACGGATTTTTATGCGGTTTTCACCATTAGTTGGATAATTTTTCACGGATTTTTTATATATATATAATAAAGTCCTAATTAAGTTTTTCCTGGGCGAAGCCGCGTAATATTTGTTACATATAGAATTTTTATATTATCTTTGCATTCACCATTTTAAACCACTACTTATAGTCTTTACAAACTTAAACTTTACAAACTTAAGCATACGATAAACTTTAGCCGCTGATTTCTTTATAGTGAAGTAAATGTCCTCCTGAAAATATAAAGACTGGCTGTTTACGAGTATCTGACATTTTCAGGCGATAATAACTTTATGGTGTATACATGAATCGATATAAATCTTTACGATTTATAAAATAACGTTTACTGTGTTTACTCGTATGAAGTTCACAACACAAAGGTCAGCAGACAGACTGGTGGTCTACATGATGGCAAGTTAAAGGTGCTGTAAGTGCCCTGCCGACTACAGTAGACTTTACAATGAGGAATTGTGACGGGATAGGGAAATGGGGTCTATTTTTAATAATAATAATTAATTTTCCATTCTCAAAGCTTTTGTTTATTATTACCTATAGTCCAGTAAATTTTTGAAAACTTTATCTAAAAAACTATTGAGTCTAAAGAGAAAATTTTAATCCCATTTTGTTGCAAATAACCCAGATAGGTCTAACTAGTCTCATGTGGTAGCAAATTTAGTCTTCTTTAAAAACGTTCGAAGTAAGTATTATTGGAAAACTGATCGTTTAGGGTAAAAATTCCTAAAAACTAAAGTAAAGTCAAAAATTTCGTGGTATTTTTCTATTAATGATAAGGTTGCTTTCGGCGCTCGAGGTCTCAAACTTGGATTATTCAATGGACCAATATCATAAACAAATCAGCAAAAAATCAAAACTACCGGATTTGACGCAAGGTCTTTAGTATAAAATTACTGGACTACGATATCTTTATCACATTTTCGTCAATCACTGCAATTATATCCATGGTTTTGGTCAAATTACGCAAGAACCACAAAGGCCAAATCATACCCACAAGTTCTTACAATTAACACACAAATCGACTTTCATGGGCAGGATAAAGCAAATTAAATCGAACACTACATACATGTCAATCGTTTACAAATCTTTATAATTATATTGATTTAAAAAATATTGTAAACATGTTTTGTTAAGCAATCACGTCAAGTGTGGAACTTCGTTTAGAACTTTTCACATGTTCCATTCTCCAACTAAATAAGGCTATATTTAAGATTACCCAAACGTGTATACGAACCCTTAATGCCAAGTGCTAACATTTTTTTTAATCGTTTTATTGACCACTGAGTGTTATTAATGACTGTTACTGCGAAACAGGCTTTTGCCGTATGCCACCCACATGATTGACTAACACCATTAATCGCACCCAAATAAAAATGTCTAAGAACCTCAATATGTCTATGATGTCATTGTTCATTTATCATATCAACCAATAAAATACATGAGTAATAGAAAAAAAAACAGGATACATATACAACTCATGTGTTTTTTGCACAGTTTCATTCAATGAATGACTCTTCAGCAACTTGTGTTGTCACATTTCTGGGGTTCCGTACATTCGAATGCCACGTTGATAAGGGTTTCGCACGAGACCCAAATATCTGGAGAATGTATTCTGTACGTTTGTATTATTAGAACAAAAACTTGTACGTGTTACGTACCTACAAATGACAAATGACAAAGTAAATGTAATGGCAAATAAACGATGGGATGACGATTTAATGAAATAAACAAACAAGCAACAAAAAGAGGGATGCAAGACGTTGCCGGATAGGGATAGAATCTTAATTATAAATCGAAACGTAACAAGTACATCGTCGTCGTCAAACCAAAATCTGCTATGTGTATAATAAAAAGTATATTTTGAGACATACCTACACAAAAAAGTTTTCATGAAAATTTTTACATAAAGGTTTATTTAAAAAAAAGTACAATAAAATTGTGTCTTTTCATAAATGGTACGCCATTTCAATGTTACGTCGACCGTCCATCCCTGAACGCCAATAATGAAGTGTCAGAAACTTAATCTCGCTACGAACGCACGGCTACTATGGTTTTATCAATCTATTATTTTAAAATGATTTTAAACAATAAACCGTATGCATTGAGGAGAAAGCCTGAGCCCAACATTTGATGCAAATAGTGTATATATTTTTTTTATGTCAAAGTTGACAGACAGGCTAACGGTCTACTTAATTGTAGGTGGCTGCGTATAACGCAAGCAACGTCACAGGTGCTCTAGCATCCCTATTACTCATTCATCGAAACACAACAGGACGTGTTGTTATTTCAAAGTGGTCTTACGTAAGGAGGTGGTTACTGTCGCCATATGGGTTGCCAAAATGACTGCGAAACGCAGTGTACTTAATATGTATAATTAATACTTAATATGACGTATGTACTTAATATGTCGGCCTATACACACAGACATCGGTGGGATTCTTCTTGAGAAGTTTATTTCATCAATATTGACTGCCTTTCCTCTTAATTATGTATGAAGGTTTATTATGTATAGCAACTTTTTCATCATTTATTGTCTCATAGGTTTTTATAGTGACCTCCGCGCATTCACATAATTTAACGTATCTCCGTCTAATTGCGCCACTTTACCTTGACTGACTGCTTCAAGTACGGAAAACCATCAAGGATTAATTTATTATGTCAATTAATCTACATGCCTATACCTACAATGCATAAATTATACTATATAAGTTTAATGGAAAAAATTGTGAGGTTTATAAATTACTAGCGGGCCGGATTTTTTTTCTGCAATTTATATATGAAACCTTTCTCCTTTAACGCTCTTTCCATTAGTGATAACCGCATTAAATCCGATGCATAGTTTAAAAGATACATACAGAAAGACAGACAGTGAGAAGTGACTGTTTTATACCTTAAAGAGATGATCGCTTGCTATAACTGTAAAAATCATCTTCGAATATGATTTTCTATTTATTTTTTTCGATTGTTGGTGAACCATAACCCACACTGTACAGAAACCATACTGAAGAAGCTTCCGATCATGAGTGCAACTATACATATAGGCAAAGTTCTCAATCTCTAAATAGTACAATTTTTAATCGTTTTACGACTATCTATTTCTACTCTTACTTCTAAACTATGCTACGGATTTTTATACTGTTATCACTAATGGAAAGAGTGACAAACGATAAATATGTGTATATATATAACTCTATATATATACTCGTACAAATCTTTATACTTTTATAAAAGTTTTGTAACTAGCGACACCGCGTATCCCTCTTTCCATATGTGAAAACCGAATTAACGGTCTATAAGTATATCGAGTTTTTGAAATGTACCTACACAAGCTAACTTAACATTTTTATTTTATACGAGCTGTTGCACGTGGCTTCGCCCGCGTAACTTTATAAAATAAAGCCTATGTTATTCGCTGATAAAATAGCTTCCCAACAGTGAAAGAATTTTTCAAATCGGTCCAGTAGTTTCGGAGACTTCAATGCAAATTGCACGCGACTTCGCCCACGTAACTATAAAATATAGCCTATGTTATTAGCTGATAATGTAGCTTTGTATAGATGAAAGAATTTTCAAAATCGGTCCAGTAGTTTTTGCGTTTCTTCAAAACGCGGTTTGCGTTCGGTTTGGGCCTCTAGAAGTCTAGATTATAATTAAAAAACTGTTTTATTATAATAAATAATTATATTTCTTTTTGTTCACAGAATTACGGACATTATCAGACAGTTCGTTGATTAGATCACGGTCCAAATTTGAAAGGTGTCGCCACGCTTGATGTGCGAGCGGTGACGTCGACCAATGAGGAAAGTGCGTGAGAGCATGGATGGACCATAGGATGCGCGTCACTGCGGCGCCGATACTACTTCTGCTGCTGTGTTCACATTGCTCCACATTTATTCCGGGTGCTGACGGTGAGTCTGTCTATATTTCTTATTTGGTCTAAGGTTACAACTCCTGAAAATTATTTTGGCCGGTATTAATGACCGGTAGGTTTACTCTTACTAATTGATATTTAATACCGACTTCAAATTTTAATGAAAAAAAAATAAAATACAAATTGCTAACCTTATAATAATAACTTTCAATCAGTCCTTCCCTGTCCGCCAGATTTTATTGGGTCATGGAATTTTCCGTCCAATTTTTGCTTACGATCCAAATTTTTTATATAAATATTCTCTTTGATTGCTTACTCTCGTTAAAAGGTAGCCCCGAGCGGTGATTACCACCGGAAAAGATAATTTCCGTTACTATTTTTCGTTGAATTGAATTTATCCATTTTTTTCCAGGACCAATATCTAACCAGGAAGCGTTGGAGGGAGGCAACACTACCTTTCATTGCGATTCCAGTGCAGCTTTTGCAAATGATAAGCTTATGCTCCTAGTTTGGTACAAGGATAATTCTCCAATTTACAGGTACATATTAACCTCAGGTATATACATATATACCTTTACCTAAATAATTTTAACAGGGTCTTCCTAGTTCGTAATAAAAGTGTGCATAAGTAAGTGTTAGCAATAATAAATATTAAAAATGTCTTGTATTAAGTATTTGCGATTGTTTGAATGTGAGTTTAGAAGTGCTTCGGCTGTATCTGGCTTTTATTTGGAGTCTACCTGCAGTTTTTTGATTTATTTATTTTTGATAAAAATATAACAAAAATAAGTAATTATGTACTTAATAATAACATCAAAAGGCAATCAGTATTTTTTTATTATGGTGACAAAATACTACATGAGAATTTCTATATCAAATCTAAATTTATTTTAATTAATACATTTTAATTTTATTTTTGATATTAACTCAGTTTTTTTTAAATATTTTCTGTCTCATTTGGCTACTAGACTGTGATGAGGTGACACTTATTTCGAACTTTTTTAACTATTTGGTGCTTCGTTTTGAATGTACTGGTATCTGGTTTTCACTATGTAATTTTTTTTAAATAAATTAATTAATAAAACTAAAGTTTAATAAGTTTACGTGCATATTGTGTTTTAATCCCTGACATTTAGGACTTAGGGACCAACATCCCAATTTCTAAGTCACGTCGTAACAGACGGCAACGAGCTTGACTGTTTTAAACTACTTATAATAAAACTTTCAGTTTCGACGCCCGCATCGAGACCGAATGGTCAAGCGATACATTCAACACTACGGGTAGATTAAAGGCAAACGTACAGCAACAGCCCACAACACTAACCGTAACTTCATTGAGAGAAGACGACCAAGCGATCTATCATTGTCGCGTAGATTTTGTGCTCTCCCAAACCAGAAACGTCGGAGTCAATTTGACTGTTGTTGGTAAGAAATATTTGTCTTTAAATAACTTATGCTGCAGGTAAGACTTTTATAGATTAAAATAGTCTTTCAAAGTTTCTTGGGACCTTTCAAAAGAGCAAAAAGACCTTTCAAAAATAAGTGGTTAGGGTGTTTGCATTAACGCCTGATAGGGCGCAAGCACAAGTGCGCCTGCATCTTAATTGTACTTGTTAGGTCCTGCAAGTGCCGCTGCCTCTGTAAGATTAAAGAGAAAGGATTGGAAAGAGATAGGGAGATGGGCTCTGGCATCCCTTACTTATCATCATTATCATCATCATCATCATCATCATCATCATCATCATCTCAGCCCTAACCACTCATCCAACGGGCTCGTCGAAACTACTTACTCTACAATAACAAATCGTAAGCCATACTTTATTCTAAGACACGCAAATAAACGAACAATACTTTTATTGAACACAAAAAATCGAAAACCCTCATATTAGCAAATCCGACCAGAGGATCAGAGGTTTTAACCGTAGGTATATAAAATATATATTTTTAAATGTTTATTTATAATTTTGGCAATATGTTAATAAAACAACGTTACTGATTATATTAACATAAAGTCGAAATAATTTATTTGATATGAATCTCGTCGGAATTCGGTAACGTGTTACGAAAACAAACCGCTTGATTCTATCCATGTGACTGGTGTTTGTTTTATAACCTGTCGGTGGTGTTGTTTGATTTTATTTTTTCATTTGTCCGTTCGTCAAATTCATCAAGTAGTCTGCGGGACGCAAAACTCAGCAACTTACAGCAGATAAGTCGGGGGTTAGTTTATACGATAATTTTAATTATAGTTTGTTACTATATGGTCTTACTTAAAACACTACACCTCAATATTTTTCTTTTACTTAAGTAATTTTATTTAATAGCATCTTACTCGTATTGCCTTTATATAGACTTTATATTGTTTGAGTCTACGGAATTGCCCAATGAGCCTAATGTACAAGATGTTTTATCTCAACAACTGTTTTCAAGTGTTGCCGAGTCAACCTTTCTTCCTCGACGAGTTCGGCAATAAGGTTGAGGACAAAATCGGTCCTTACCACGAAGGGGACACCCTTGTGTTGAGTTGCCTCGTAATTGGAGGTAAGAGCCTTTCCTAATTGTTAATGTAATTTTATCTGTGTTTATTTTATCTTAATGCTTTGTCCTTTAAAATTTTGAGGATGTTCACTATAATTACGTTTTTTTAGATGATAGAACCCACAATTAGTTTTAAATTTTAAATAAATTCTAAATGTAGTTCTAATTAAATTCTAAATTTTATTTTTAAATAATAAAAGAATTTTCTAAATTGGTGCAGTGGTTCAGGAGTTTTGTATATGATTAATATTAGCAATCTATGTATTAATATTAGCAATCTATGTTTAGCAATTATATAGCAAAAACCGAATAGTCTTGGTTAAACTCTGTTACAAGATGTCTCCGAATCGTATGCCCAAACTACAAAAACTTCACAACAAAAAGTACTAAAATTTCACGGTGGGCTTCTGTTAAAAAACAATCAAGATATTTTCTAATTGAGTTTTTGTTTGGAACAGGTCGGCCACCTCCCAGAATCAGTTGGTACTCCGGTGACACTTTGGTCGATGCTTCTGACGGTGAAAGTGATATCCCAAGGGTGAAAGAAAACGAATTGTACTTGCCACTGACGCGAGAAAACGCCGCGTCTCTGTCTTGCAGGGCGTCGAATACCAATCTGAGACCACCAATTGCTGCCCATTTGAATATTGAATTGTATTGTAAGTATACATGCTTTTAAGGGTTTGTAATATATGCGACTATTGACTAAACCTGTTAATATTATAGGAATTGTGCAACATAAGAATATCCTAGAAACCCTGACAGAGATTCTGTAAGTAGGTGAAATTCTGTAAATTATTAGTTACTAGGCTTTGCAAGCGACTAAGTCCGCGTAACTTAATAAAACATAAATCTTATGTTACTCGCTGACAATGTAGCTTTTTATAGGTGAAAGAATTTATAAAATTGGTCCAGTAGTTTTTGAGTTTTAATCATTACAAACCAAAATAAAAATATTTTCTCTTTTATAATGAGTCAATAAAATAAAAAATAATAATAATATATATTTTTAAATATTTATTGTAAAAAAAAAATAGATAATAATAAAAAATATTAGTATGGAAAAATAACCGTAACATTTTACGTTTCCAATTATTTAAATGTTTATTTAGCTTCATATTAGTTTACTACATATTTCAGTATTTTTTAGTGCCCAATGTTTTATCTTTGTATGTATTTTTCAGTGCCCGCCCAAGACGTGTCAATTCACTTAGTATCAGGCACGGGAGAGAGTTCAGTGCAAGCTGGGCGAGCAGCCGTAGTACAGTGCACAGCGCGAGGCTCTTATCCTGCGCCTGACCTTGCCTGGTGGCTGGATCGCAGGCACTTAACTCATCACAGCAATCAGGTACTTGCTAGGACGACAAAACTTTTTTTTTTTTCATTTATATTTAAAAGAGACTATAGTCGACTTATTATTCCTTTAGAATTTATAATACTTTTTATTTATTTATTTAATAATTATCTTAAGTGAATAAAATTTCATCCCAATATTTTGTTGCGATAAAGTATTATTCAATTGATAGACTGGCAATCATGTGTGCGCGGTATTTTTTCATTCACTATATTTATTTTTACAATTTTAATTATTTATATTTCTCTTCTTTTTTGTTAAAATTATTAAGCTAACAAAGCCTTTGTAATAATTTTAAATATTTTTCAATTTACAAATTATACAATTTTCAAATCCGTTAGCTGCTGTATGTTAACAATAAAACTTTATTAAGAGTGGTGTGTTTTGAATAAACCATAGAATAAAACTAAAATAAATACACTCCATGGTTATATTGACACCAAACTAATCACAATATAACCACTTTTATAATTGCGAAACACAGTAGGTATACCCCATCTTATGTGCTATTACTTTTCAATTCATTCATCAGAGTTGGAGCAATGCTACAGGAGTGGCAGTATCGTTTCTGGAGCTGACACCTTCAGTTAGTGACAATGAAGCAACCCTCGCGTGTGTAGCCACAAACCCAGCCATGGCACCGAGTCGAGGATCAAAGGCTGATCTTATTAAACTTAATGTTACTTGTAAGTGGAAACCTAGTTTTTCTTATAAAAATCTGCACCAGGCGGACAAACGACATGGTCTTCGCAAGAAGCGGCTGGATGCGAAGTGCGTGGTGGCGAGCCTTGCCTTGAAAGAGGCCTAAATCCAGCAGTGGAGAAACACAAGCTGATGATGAAATTTTACAACAGTACTTATACAAAAATTGCATGAAAATGTTACCCGTATAATGCCCATTTCTTCTTTAAGAGGGTAAAATAAAATACTTTCCGAGGTTTCAAGACTTCTCCGTACAATATTGCCGTAACACAAAAATATTCAGTAGTTTATCGGTAAATTTAACAAACTTATAATTCATACTTAATATTAATAGCGCTCTCTTATTTTCTTTTTAAAAATTATAAAATTTAATTATTTAAATTAATAAAAACAGATTAGAATTTTATTTTTCCTATTAAAAAAATAAATAAAATTATTCTAGAAAAAATTCTACAACTTCGCTAGACTTCGTCTTTGCACTATTAGTCGGGGAAAAATAAAATTTTGAAGACATTATTTCGTATAGTTCGTTTTTCTTGTTTTGAATATAGTTTAGTTTCACTAGAAATCCGTGTTACACTTTTTCCCCTCCCTCCCAATATGTATTACGAGAAAGAGGGGGTAAAATATTTAATTGCTATATATTTTATTGTAAAAAACCTACAGTAGAGATTTTTAGTGTTTTCATTTAGTTCTGTATTTCGTTAATTGTATTTAAAAATTCCACATTTTTTTTATTGAAAATTTTAGCTACACAATACGTTAAAATGTTGTTTTTAAAGAATTTCTAATAAACTATCTTAAAAAATCATACACACGGTGAATTTTTGATATTATGATCTCTAGATATATCCAGTAGCCACTATAAGTTTTCACCCGGGTGACTATAAAACATCTATAAAAATAGAGCTATAATAAAGTTTTTTGTCTTTATTTTACTGATATATTAATTGTACAGAAGATATTTTATGACATACACATTTGTATGCATATTATACACACTCAACAAAAAGTCACCAAAATTTTATGACATATTGAAGCAAAGAGAATTAATTTAAAATTTAAGTAATAGTTTCTTATATATAACGCGCGCACAATAAGCGCGCGACCTTGGAACCGTCCTTTGTGGCTAGTGTGTGATAGGGAGGGATATATATTTTCTATGCAACATGACTCATTACTTTTTTAGCTTTCCTGGGATAGCGGTGCCGTATTGTATTTTATTATTATTTAATATCCTAGCTGTTGCACGTGACTTCGCCCGTTTAACTTTAAAAAATATAGCCCATGTTACTCGCTGATAATGTAGCTTTCTATAGTGAAAGGATTTTTCATTACAAACATAAAAAATACAAATTAGTATAGATTATTTTTTAATTTAATGTCTAATTCGTTCATCAGACTTGGTATTAAGGCTTATCCTTCCAAAAAATTGAATTTTTGCAACATTTTGTAACAATGTTATTCATTATATATACGCCTTTTCTTCATCGAAAAATATATATGTTTATCTACAAGATATGAGGAATGATTTGTTGGGATTAAAATTTTTATTTTATTGAAATTGATTCAGGAAAAAAATTCTAAACACCCCTTTTATTTTCAGTTATAACAATCTCACTTCTACAATATTTACCAAAAGATTATGAAATTTTATACACTTATGAAGATAACAATGTAGCATGATTTGTTGAAAGCGCTTTTTGAAAATTCGTAAAATTGAATTTTATATAATGTTTTTATCAAAAATATTTCCCCACTTACTCAGCGCTAGCCCGTTCTCGTCCATAAAATCAGTGCGGGGCGAGTCGTGATGCTAGACGGACCTGTGCCGCGTTGCACCTCATCAAATTATTAATTTTTACGTAATAAACAAAGAATAAACATTTTAGTGGCAGAACAGACAGTGCATGATAGTGTATATAATACTTTAATAGGTTTTCTTTTTTGTCTTACTAAGTAATTAAATCTTTAAAAAACTAAATATAAATTATGTTGTAATATAATATTCAATTTATTAATAATCTGAAATATTCAATTTGAATATTCAATTAATAATTATTCATCTGTACAGTATATATACTTGTTATCTAAATTTAATAAAGATAGGAAGTAAGCAAAGGAGGCAAAAACGTAATATATCAAAAATAAACCAAAAGAGGAAAGAAAGTTTTCATGAATTTTAATTAATTAAATAATTAAATTAATTAATATTAATAATAATTAATTATTAATTAATACAATATAAATTAATAAGCCTAATAAATAAATAAATAATAATAAAGCCACTATAAAGCCGGATTCCCACTCACGTATCTAGTGACTCATCGAATTGTTCTCCTAGAAGGAGCGGTGGGGGGTTTCCCTATTGTAGGTGGTGACGTAGGGCCCCGTGACCTCCAGAAAAATCCGATATCCTCGATACACCGTTATCACTGGTAAAAAGTTGGTGAGCGGTTCTCGGAAACTATGAGGGATAGAAGGGTGGCGTTTGCGGAATGTCATAGAGGGTGATCGGTAGTCACCAAGGAAAGTATCATCCGGTCTACCGGGGCACCAAAAATTTTTAACAGCCCCCTCCTTGGACCCCCCGACCGTAACTCGTAAACGGGGCCTCACAGCCGGGCCGTGTTTGGGCTCATCGGGGACGTCTCGACGAGATAAAAAATTTGACGCCCCCCTCGGACCCCTCCGACCGTAACTCGGAAACGGCGCGTCACAGCCGGGCCGTATTTGTGCTCATCGGGGACGTCTCGACGAGATAAAAAATTTGACGCCCCCTTTGGACCACCCCGACCGTAACTCGGAAACGGCGCGTCACAGCCGGGTTGTGTTTGGAGTCATCTGAGATGTTTCAGGAAGACGAATTTAAAATTTATTATAGACCAAATTTGAAATTTGGTCAATTGCTGTCTATTGTAACCATGGTCAACGGTTACAAATAGACCCCCCATGTTAGGTATCATTTGAAAGGCCCTAATGAGGGTAATCTATCAACACCATCCTCTCAGCCCCCTCCACTTCCCCCTTACTCCCCCCCTCCTTTAAAATTATAGGTACAATTAATAATAATAACACCCAAAACCAAAACAATTAGACATGGCAAAAGACAAGACAAAACGAAAACAAAATGAAAACGTGAATAAATTTTCTACAAGAATATTTGTTTTTTTTTTTAAATTCTATTTACCTACATGAATTTTAAAAGTTATAAAAAAGGGCTTTTGATAGCGTTTAGAAAAATCAAGCGCTGAATCAAAAATATGGAGAAAATAATAAATGTTAAGTGTGCCTTTTACAGTTCAATATACCCAAAAAAGCCCCACAGAGTTTCCATTTAATCCACTCAGCCGCTTTTTTGTCCCACTCGATAGATTTTTTGAAAAAATTGAAGAAGCAAGATTCTCGCTCTAAAAAGTTCGTAATCTTTAGCAAAATGAAAAAAAAAAGAACACTTTTTGTCTCAATTTCTTGTCATTTCATTCATTTGGTGAATTTAAAAAAAAAAATTAAAAATAAATAAATTATTACAGCCAGCATTAGCGTTACCCAAACAAAACGTACCTCGCGAAAATTGCACGGTTGGTGCAAAAACTCAATTTTTACTGAAAATTAAAAAAAATGTTAGTTTTGATAAAAACAGTTGTTTGGCTCTTTTACCATATATTTTATATTCGTATAAAGAAATATACATACATCTATACATATAAATAAAATTGGAGTGTCTGTTTGTAATATTGAAATAACAGTTTTTTACTACATGCATATGAATATATTTATATACGTACATACACCATATATGAGTACATACACCAAAATAAACCAACCACATAACCAAACCAAATTTTTGTCTGTCTGGGTGTCTGTTTGTTCCGGCTAATCTCTGAAATGGCTGAACCGATTTTGACGGGACTTTTATTGGCAGGTAGCTGATGTAATAAGGAGTAATTTAGGCTAGGTTTATTTTAGAAAAAATACACCCCGGGCGAAGCCGGGAGCGCGCCGCTATACACTCTAAAAACATAACCCTCGTTGTGGCGCAGACGGGTAAAAAATTTTACTAGGTAACATAATTTACTACCTAAATAACAAAACACGCTTCATTGTTACTGAATTATCCCTCTACATTGTAAATAATTATAAATTTGTAGTATGTATTTGCAGTAAAGTAGGCTCAGTCGACTATGTCGTGCCTTTGTCGTCTAGTCTCCATACTACTCTTTGCCATCTCTGTGCGGTCGATCTCTTGTAGAGGGTGGCGCGGGGAAATCAGCCTAATAATTCAAGGCCAAATCGGCGTTATACACCTCAATACTAGAGGTACGAACAGTGATATGTTAAACAAGACAGGATGCGCCCTTACAAAAAAATGGTCCTCCAATTTGCACATTTACTAAAAATAGTTTGTTTTCATTGCCATCTTAATACGTATTTTTATTTCTTATTGGCGTATTCTGTTATTGTAAAGTGTTCTCATTGGTTGGTTATTGACTGTGTCACATCTGTGTCAAACTAATTGAATGTTGTAAGCAAAAACAAACTTCTTTGTCTTAACGGCAGTAAAAAAACTAAAAACAAACGTCGTGTAGCGCATGCCATCTCTTTCTTCATTGAGATAAATCACGATGTTAGATAGAGACAACGACATTATTCTTTTGCGAGTCAAAATTTTAACACGTGTAAAAACGGACAGGGCCGGATTTGAGATGTGAATATTATTTGCTAAAATACAGGGCCGGATATGAGATGTGAATATTATTTGTTAAAATACTTATTAAGATTAAGTGCAAGCAAATAATAATAAATTATTTAGTCTTTATTTAATAAGTAATAAAGATTAAATAATTTCGTTGTACAGAAAATATATGTATTATATTATGGGTAATATAACTTTATTAAGTCCATATAGTACATAGGTTTGGGACAAAAAAAAATTTTTTGTTTAAACACAAATGTAGGGTGTACGCGACTATTACAATCTACGTTCAAAGGACACAAAACACAAACGCCTTCGATTCTTCAGTTGCAACAACTGCTTTTCTTGATGCCATTCGACAGCTGGACTTCTGTCGCAAGATGAAATTCGGATTTTTCCCGACTTCGGCTTCCACGGCATAGCCGAAATTCTGCCGGTCCCCACTGGTGGGAACCCTTAGTGGGCCTCCGCGGAAGCACGAAAGGTAACCATAAAAAGAAGAACGACCAGGCGAGTGCACCGGAGAAAAATCGTTCAAATCAGACCAGTAGTTTCGGAGATATCGCAAGATTAAAATTTCCCGAAAACTGCCCTGATTTCGGGAATCTGTGTCTCCTCAAGGAAAAAGTCGCGCGGTAGTGATCAACAGTGTGTTACAGTGTTTCCTCCTCTATTTTTTGGCGAAAAAACCAAGAAGATCAGCCAAGAAACCACAAAGATACAGCCAAAAACATTTTATACAAAAATCGGGACAAAATTGTGAAATTTTATTTACGTAAAATTATTTTAAGTCAAAATCCTCAAATCCTCATTTTTATCAAAAAGGCATATACCATCTGATAGCCCATCTCAAAAAGTGGGGATATTGAAAAAATTTTAATTTTTGGACATTGAGGACCAGTGTTATAGGGCACCAAACTTTTTCATACTGAGGGGTCCTGTTAACTGGGTTGGTTCGACGAGTCTTTTGCTTACCCTGAAGTCCAGGATCACCGAAGGAGGAAAACACCACCACCACTTATTCAACTTTTGCCACTCTATCCGACGACACAAGCAGCTCCGGAATCGGACTCGGGCGGGAGCCGGGACACTTCGGGAGAAAATTTAAGGTCCACTCTAAGTTGACCCGCGGCTACACTGCTACCATACTACTGCCTGCAGCCGGACGTGTCCACAGAATTTAAAATTAAGATCTTAAAAAGCTAATATCTCCACAACCAATAACGCTAAAATTCTGTGAGACACGCCGTCAGGTTTGGAAAATTAACATCTGTTTTCCCAACTTGGAGGGACCACTATTATCCTCACCCGACTTCACCTGTAAAAAATTGAAAAACCTATAACTTCCCTGTCCTAAGTAGTACATAGACGTGCAATATGTTGTTGGATAGGCCTCGACGGGACCTGTCTGGGGACCTATGGCGCTGGACTGGTGCTACACCCGGCTTCGTCTGAAATTTTAAATTAAATTATTTTTGGCCATATTTATCTAATACTTCAAAATCTTTTCTAAATTCTCTCCCAAGCCGACCTTTGAGACCCTTCCTCCCCCTTATTTGGCTACCCCCCTCCCGATTTTTTTGCAAATATCTCGTTTTCTATGGGGTTTTCGCTATTTGTATTTATTATCAATATTGTAGAGGATTAAATTCCCTACAACTTTTGTTTCAAAAAAATTTTTAAACGTTGAATCGTTTTCGAGTAAGAGGGTGGAGAGCGCGCGGTTAGAGCATGATCTAAGGTCAACCGGTAGTCCCGGTCAAAAACACGCTATATAAAGTTTATTAATTACTAGCTGACCCGGCGAACTTCGTTCCGCCTAACAGTCGATTCTTTTAGGTTCTTCAATATTACAAACAGACACTCCAATTTTATTTATATTAATAATTTTCATTATTATCTTATTAACTATTATAATCAATATTGAAGTCACAGTGGCGAAGTGGTGGAGGAACCTCAGCTAATACCTATGGCAGAAAAACTTTATACAATTACAATTACCAACTGTTTATTATAATAAATTACAACGACGGGTATGTTATGTGAGGTTTGCCTGCACTTAGACAAGACATAAAATTTGCTACAATTTGAGTGCAACAACAGCTAACAGATCTATCTAACAGATCCCCAGATACACTACTTCAAAAATGGGCCATTTTGTCCAAAAAGTTGGAAATTTTCAGACTTTTTTTCGCTTATAACTTCTGAAAAGTGCATTCTACGGAAAAGTCATCTTACAACATCTTCAAGAAGATAAAAATTTCTAAAATTTAAGTGCTTCTGCAGCTCTGTATGTCAAATAGATCCCGAGATACACTACTTCAAATATCGGTCATTTTCCCCAAAAAGTTAGAAATTTGTAGTTAGCGGTTAACGCGGGTTTCATAGTAAGTTTGTCGAATTCAACTTCTATAGGTATTTTTTATGATTCGAAATAATAAAACAATATAAATTTTTTTGTATGCCATCTCAAACCATCGGAAAAGAACTGAGTTGCCGATTAGCCTTTCTACTACAAAACAATCCAATGCAATGACTATACGCATTCATACTTCGGTATGCTTTGAGAATGAAAAGTAAAATAAATTAATCCGTAAGAGTGTACTACGGTTACAATTACGTGGCATTCATTTGCTAACTTTCACTATGCAATTCGATATTTGCGATCTTGCCACAAAAATTCGAGTACGCTACTTCATTTCTTTGTATAGTGAGGTACGTTGCAGCTGTAATCGAACACAAGAAGCAATGTACTTAAAAGTGACAGTAAAGACGCGAACTGTGATAACCGTGTTAGAAGTCGACGTACATGTTGAAACTTGAATCGGACCGCATTGACAAGGGCAGCGTCCTACCTCACCGCCCGCTTTACACTTTCCCCTCGATAAATATTTCATTACTATTTTTTGCAAATACTAGAAACAGTGTTTGTATTTTCAGGTGATAATTTCATTTTGAGACAAATTATCAATTATTATTTTATTTGCATAAAATAAATTCTGTAGATTTACTCATATGTATAAAAAACAAAAATAACGGTTTAAAAAAAAACCATAGTAGTCACCCGAGTGAAAATTTATGGTATAGTTTTCCATAAATAAATATATGTTATACTGAAAAATCACCGATTGTCGGGTTTTTATTTTAGAGTTATATTTTTTCTATTTTATTTAAAACCTTTGAGACCAAAAAACCACCTATTTTTAAGAAAAATAGGTGGATTTTTTGGATTTTATTACTAATATTTATTATAAGTCCCTCAATAAAAAAGTCACCCCTGTAGTATTTACTCTCATTCAAATATTGAAAATTTAACATTCAAAGGGCATTTAAAAAAACATCCGGAACGTCACCCTGTGAAAAAATCGAAAATACCATTTACAAGCTAATATTTAATCAAACTACAAAATAAAACCTTCTGTAAGATTTAATGTAATTTTTCCATACAAACTTTTTTTCCTTGCCCGGACTATATCAGCGTTTATCATAGAGCTCTATCAGTATAAAAAGTATTGTATAAAGAATTCTTATTATCTTTTATTATTAATAATATTCAGTGGCTAAGTCGAAATAAAATAATATTTGAATATAAAACAATCACGACAAATTCGTTTTACTCCTAAACTCGTCCAGGCGGAAAGTTAAAATCCACCCGTTTGTTTGGAACTTGTCTTAAGCTGATCTAAATTGACATTCGAAAGCCGATGTATTGGCAGATAAATCGAAAAGCTTGGTGTTTTATCCGTTCTTTGAAACTTTTCATGTTGCAATCTTCTAAATTCGAATACCAACATATTTTGGTTAAAAACCACTGAAGTGTGAGTAGGTACTGTTATATCTAAAATTAAGTGAGTTCAACTACTCATTAAAATCTGTCTATTATGACCGCTAAATCACTGAAGAGTAGTTTTTGAAATTTGTACGGAGACAAAAATGAATCTTATTCCTTTGTATTAAGTAAAATTTTAAAAAATATATTAAAAAAAATTATGACCTCACCCCGCAGTTAGAATAAAGTCAGTTTTTGAATAGACAAATGCAGAAACCCTAAATGTTTACCAAAATTGGAAATGACTGTATTTTTATAAAATTTTAAATAATTAATCTCTTATCATGAAAAACGTGGGGAAAGTACTCTTATGTAACAAATTAATACATCTAAGTAACTTGGTGATTTTATTTTCAGTTAGTCCACTAGTAGAAATTTCAAGAATTGGCGACGGAAACCTGAATGAAGTGGTCGAGCTGGACCCGTTACATTTAGAATGTGAAGTGAAGGCCAATCCAAATGCACAAACTTTTATATGGTATTTTAATGTGAGTAATAATTATATTTATTACTAGCGGCCCGCTCCCGGCTTCGCCCGGGATGTATTTTTTCTAATAAAAGAATTTTTCTAAAATAAACGTAGCCTAAGTTACTCCTTATTACATCAGCTACCTGCCAATAAAAGTCCCGTCAAAATAGGTCCAGCCATTTCAGAGATTAGCCGGAACAGACAGACAGATAGACAAAAATTGAAAAAATGTTATTTTGGTGTATGTACCTACCGTATATATATTCATATGCATGTAGTAAAAAACGGTTATTTCAGTATTACAAACAGACACTCCAATTTTATTTATATGTATAGATACTTAGATAGGCACGGCAAAGGTTAGAATCCACACAGGTCAGGCTAGCACCTTTGTGTTTTGTAGATGTTCTCAAACATTGTAAAAAAAGTAAAAACCTGATTTATCGAAAAAGACTTAACAATTTGCCTAACTACAATATTATATTTGCCTGCAGTTGTGTTTCAGTGCGTTAAGTATGACCCCTTCCGTTATCTTCATACTGTCGTTTATAATATACAATATCCTATGGTAGTACTTTGTATGGTATAAACTTTACAGATCTATGGACGTCTAACTAAAATCTATACTAAGTACGATAAAAAATATCTCAATGCTTTGAAAAATATTTCATATTATGTGTGATTGTTTTTAGGATAGTGAAATAAAGGCTGGTGGCGCTTGGGGTGATAAAATTCATTCGCAGCACTTAGTGGTCGAGGAGGCAACTAGGGTCCACAGCGGAAGGTACTCGTGCGCGGCTGCTAATAGCATTGGCGAGACAAGAGCTGAACAAATATCCATTACAGTATTATGTTAGTACTCATCCTTCATAAACAGTTAGATCCGATTACAAGTCTAGAAAATACATTATTTCACTATAATATATAGTTATGTAGTTATACGTATATCAGTAAATAGCATTCTGGGAACAGAATATTATGCTTTATCGTGGTGGAAAAAAAAACTTTTTGTACCTAAAAATGTATTGATTTCAAATCAATAAAATAGTATTGGCATTTTATAATATAATAAGTTGTTGCTCTCGATAGTGTTCCAATAATTAAAATAAATTCCTTTTCCAGTTTATTTCAAAAATAGTAAATCAAAAAAATAGTCGATCCACGATTTATCTATACTTCTTGAATTATATGATTATAATTAAAGCATTCTTAAAGAGCAGTTCAATCCACTTACATTATTATGAATTCTATACCACTTATTAAATTTTAAATACTATAAGGTCTTTTTTTATTTTTTTATTTTTTCCGTTATTCCCTTAACTTTGGTAGGTACGTAATATTTTTCATGTCATGCAAAATCTCACCGTTTCACCTCTATGTTTTCCAGATCCTCCAGAATGTGCAGGCCATGGCGTGACATTAGTTAAAGAAAGTATATATTGCAATATACGCGCATTGCCAGCGCCCGATACATTTTTCTGGCACATCCAACCGGTTGGATTCGATATGCAACAACTAACGACTGGGTCGCCTAATCTGCCGTTGGGACAAATCACCGGTCCACTGGTCACTCATTTAGCAGTGACTTGCGAAGCTGGAAACGGCATAGCTTCTCAAGAAGAACCTTGTAAAAGTACAATAAATCTAGATCATTTGCGACCTCCGCAACCAACGCAATGTGATCTTGCTTATGAGTATGAGGAGTTTCAAGTCAGGTGCATACCAGGTAAATACTTGTACCTACTACCCCTTTTCTACGATCGACGGTGGATCCAGGCTGCTTCTGACCAGTCCTATTGGACAATTATCGGGAGAGAGGCCTATGTCCAGTAGTAGACTGAGATGATGGTGATGCCCTTTTCATTGTAAAGGATAAATTGAAAGATTCTATATTTCCAAAAATGATACATATTTTACGTGCATGATTTTTTTTAATGTTAAGGTCGACAGACAGGCTGACGATCCACTTGATGGTAGTTGGCCACCGTCACCTATAACACATGCAACGCTACAGGTGCCGCAAGTTCGCTGACTTATATATCGGCCTAATTATAGGTATAGAAATGTACAAAAATAACTAATTTTATTTCACAAAAAAATAATTAATAAGATTATTATTTATTTATTTATTTATTTATTTTATTTTGAACATAAACCCTACAGCAAAACAAACTACCTTATTACTACCTACATTGCCAATTACAGGGTTTCATTGTATAGGGTTTAAAATATTTTAAAATTATATTACCTAAGTTAATTACTAATTATTAATTCTAAACAATGAGGGAGGGATCTGGGGTAGGGTAGTGTAATTAATTAGAAAAATAATAATTCCAGTGGAAAATGCAACACATTACGAGGTGTCAGTGTGGAGAATGTCCACCTCTAACGCGTCCCTTGTTCTTACGAGGCGGGCCTCAATGGGCTTTGGCGGAGGACAAGCTTTAGCTTCGGGTGGCGCGGTCACTACAAAAGAACGGGGGGGAGGGGCCAACACATGGCTGGTGAGGGGGGCTGTGGGAACCCTACGGGAGGGCGATGAGGCAGGCGCATCTGCTTGCAATAGATATGGTTGCTCACGGGCTTTGCTTCTAAGACCTACGAATACTTTATTATATGAAGCAGCGCCACCTTGGTGGCATCGTAAGTACTATTTGTATTTCATTGATTCAGCGCCATCTGACGGTAACTAGTTGAATTTTCTCGCCTTTGCCTTTGCATCTGAAGTATACACGCGCTTTATATTAAATCTACTCGATGGAGCTTCCATCACTATTCTTCTTAGATTTACAGATTCTCATTTGCAAGACATTTTTATTATTTAGGTTAAAAGTTTTTACAGACAACCATATTTCCTTGCAGTATTCCTGTCGCGTGATGTAGGCATATCAGCAGGCGCTGTGTTGCTCGTAGTGGTTTTTGTGATCACGTCAGCGTTAGCCGTACGCGCCGCCCGTCGCCGTGCCAAACCTCCTCCGCCCGTCATACAAGTCCTTCAACTCGACGAAGTCGCCAGGGACTACTTCGACGCTATCGGAGGTTAGTAAGTATGTTTTTGGTCTTTTCAGAAATCATGAGCACTGTGTATCAGCTATGAGATTTTCTATTGAAAAAAATGTACCTACCTAAATCTTTGTTTGAGAAGATATATTTCAATACAAAAAGGTTTTATGAAGACTACTACTAAAGCAAGGCCATGGAGACAACGCAAAGAATATAAGCAAACTTTCAGGTATTCATAACATTTTTTTAAATAAAAACACGTATTATTTACTAGTAGGTACCTACGTATTTTATCTATTAGCGTAACTATTCATAAAAAGTCCAAATATTGTTAATGTCGCTTTCTTATACCATGAAACAAATATATGCAACACCAAAAAGGACAGAGATACAGAATCAATCGATTTCGTATAACTTAGGTAGTATGGGTCTGGTTTGTTTATATTGTTTGTGTTGTCTCCTAGGCTTTGCTTTAGTCTAATATGAAGGCTAATATAATTTTACCTACAATGTATCTTATTTAGAACAAAAAGTCCACGCAGCCAGCAGTGTTAGATCATGTAGCAGCGGTTATTCGGAGTGCAGCGGGTCTGAGCTTTCCTCCGTCGTGGGTGCGGGAGTGGAAAGGAGTTTGGTGGTGGGAGCGAATGTGGGTGGGATTGGGGGATTGCCACTCGTCGACCGCCGCCGGAAGCCCCGACGTGACCCACCACCGCCTGACGTCACGCTCACTTTACACAGGGAAAGTGCCGTTTAAAATTCTTAAGCTCCGCCAATATGCGCTGACATTGCAAAGCCAAAAGTGTGTGACAATTTAAAAAATAAACCAAATGTTGCTTTTATCTGAAATGTCTAAGGTATGTAACAGTGTAGAGAAGGGCATTAATTACTTTTATTTCTAGAATTCCACAATTTACTCTTAATTTAATATTGTTCAAGTATTATGACCAAACAAAATGTTATGATCAGCATAGCAGATTAAACATTGAAAGAGTCTTAAGCGTAATATCAAAATTTAAACTACTTATATTAAAAATAAATCGAATATTAATCTACAATATATTGCAGATGTGTCTGCGAACTTAATCAACTTAATGCCTTTTGATGAGTAACTAACGTAACTTCTTCTTCGCCATACATTTTGTCGCATTCTCTGCTCTAAAGATGTGATACCTAATTCTAACTTAGGAAGCTATCAGCCTTACCTATAAACGTTACTTAAATTTTAAGTAATACTTAGGAACCACTAAAGAAATTTTTTTACTTATAAACGTTGCTTAACTTTAATTTGTTGCTTAGCAATGTCTTAATGAACTGTCAAACACTACTTAAGAAGATAAGTAGTGATTAGTTAATACGATGCTAAGAAGATGATTAGTTGATTTTTATAAGTAAGACAGTATGGGTGTTATTACAAAAAAGATACTAAACTATGTCTAAACACGTGTTTTGTCAAACAGCGTTTAATGATTTAAAACCTGACTGAACAAATGTTTTACCTTCGTTATTACAAAAGAGTGTTTGTCCTTTGTCTAACTAAAACATCGCTAGGCAACCAAGTGTAATTTTTAAATAGTAACATTACAAAAGTTTCGTTCAACTTCATTTAGTTCATTCTAAAACGTTCCTTTCTATGTAAATTTGTTATGTGTTAATAGAATATCCTACGCAGAAACATATGTTAAAATTATCTATGTATAAATAAAACCGTGCAGTGTGTGATTATAAATTAATTATTGCTGTAAATACACCACCATAAGTATGTTTTGGTACCAAATATTATGTATATAATATGTACGTACACATAGAATAGTGATCAGTTGAAGGAATGGAATGTGTAACGTTTATCAAACTGTCAAGTCATAACTCATCCTCATCATTGTCAAATTCTACAATTTTTTTTGTTTACTACGACTAGTTATAAAAAAATTTTCAACTAATATGGAAAATTGCATTAATAAAATAAAAACACGTGGAGAAAATTGGGTTCAAGAAGAAAAGGTAAAACATTTAAAACTATCCGATATTTCATCGTAAATTATGCTACGCCCCCGATAGCACATTTCATAATTTGTTTTTATATTTTGTTTATATATTAACATTTGGTAAACCTGTACTTTCTTTTGAAAGTAAGGTCATCGAAAACTTCATAAGGATTAATTCGTGTACGATTTTGTTGATTGTCTCGAAAGTTTTCTATATAATCTAATTCTTCTAAATCAATATCATCAACAAAATCTGCAAAGTTTAATTCCATCACTGATATTATTCAATTTTAAATACACAGCACACCCTAAATATAAAACTAGCGAAAATTAGAGACGTCAAAGTAGATTTACTTTGAGGTTAGACAAGGCTTCGACAAGATTTGACGCGTTTTTAAATATGAACAGTATTTAAACCGCGCCTAACTCTAAACCGTGCTTAAACACGATTTTGTAATAAACTTTTTTTTAGACACCTGTTCAATGTATGTTTATCTTTTTTGTAATAACACCGATATGTTTTACTCCGAGTAAATACGTTCTACATATAGAGCTTGATTTCCTTTTGGGACTTTATGTATGAGTGAATACTTTGTGCTTGATTTATTTGTTTACAGAATTAGGTACTTGTTGACAATTTTATAATTGGCATTAAAAATAAATATGATGTTTTAAGTAGGGGAGAGGTTTGAACGTTTTACAAACTTTAACCAATAACTTCCAAATTTTTGAAATTTTGCAAGATTTTCCTTTTTAAATAATAGCCTTTGTTATCAAGTAGTAAAATTACCATGGTTTTTTTTAGCATTACACTAGATAATAAGTAGATAAAATGACTTTTGCAAAGGTATGAAAATGTTCAAAGCTGCCCCATTCATGGGGTAGTTTTGAACAGGCCTGGGGCAGCTTTGAATCATTGGTTTTACGAAGTGAAAAAAAAACAGAGACGAAAATTATTTGGTTTATTGACAGGCCAAATACACCATAAAGACTAAAGTAAATGTTTCATTTTCACCTTCTAATGTAATGACATTTTTTTTTTGTCAAAATACATATCAGGAATACTACCTCCTGGGGCAGTATTGAACACCTCAAAACAGTTCTAAGCATTATTTATAAAAATGTAATAACATGTTTAAATGTCTATAAAGTTAACTTTTTATCAATGAAATATATATTAAAAACTAAATATAATAATACTTTTAAGTGGTCCTTCAATAATAACAGTCATTTCTTCAAAATAATTTGCACTTTCAGGCATTACAACTTTGCTAACAAAACTAAGCTATAACAAACCTTAGATAAAAAAATTAGTCTTACAAAAGCAATAGATTCAAAAAACTGTTCTAAACTAAAAAATAATAAAGTCTCTAACATCTCCTTATTAACTTTAAAAACTATCTAAAATGGCACAAACAGAATCTCAGATCAAACCTACTTGACCTACTTGCTTCACCCCAGTTTGAGCTATGACATTTGGCGCTTGTACAAAGGTCATAATATTGGTCTCATCAAGATTGAAGGTTCGGTCCGGTGTGAAATTATATTTCCTCAGTACCTTTTCATAGTTATTGTAGAACTCAGTTACGTTGTGTTTATTAAAACTGGTTGAGCGGGATAAGCTAGTGTTTTCAGGTTTCCGAAGAGATAAGTCTCGATGGCGTTTCATGAATCCTTTCAACCAGTCAGTACCGGCCTCTCTATTTTCAGTCCATTTTGCAGGACACTCTCCCAGGGTGGTCGCATATTCATACGCTAGCTGCCGTGTTTGTTTATATGTCAATCCATAGTGCATCTTAGACCGCGTAATTATATATTCTTTTAATAACCTCTCTTTGTGCTTATTGAAAACTTGGGAAGTAGAGTATTTTGTTGTAAAATCTACCGATTTCAGCTGGACATCTTCTTTGTACTTCTTTATTCTGTAGTGTAAGGTATTAGGTTTTATATTATAAGCATCAGCAGCCTGCCTCAGTTTCATTTCACCGGTAATAACTTGAAGTATCGCATTTTTTACATCATCTTCATTAACTTCCGTTTCTCTCTTTTTTTTGTAATTTCTTACCATTTTTGCCTGTGAACATATGATACGTGTAAGTAGGTACATAGAAAATAAGATGAGAAAGTAATCTTAAAGTACTGTGTTTGAGATTGGGGCAGCTTTGAACAAAATTCAAAGCTGCCCCGCTTATTTTGTTCAAAGCTGCCCCGACAACACTTCAAAAAAAAAATGTAATAATTTTCCTATAAAATAACGAAAAATTGTAAATATTCTTACATAAGCTTACACGTAATTGATAATACCCTAATATTAATCGAAATTAACTTACCTCTCTTCATAAACGTAGTCGTAAAATCCTTACAACGAATTTCAAAATTATTTAGTTCGCACTGCCGTAAACAACATAACCTTCTCCCTTGTTCGACGTTGAATGACAAACTAGAAATTACAACTGACAGCTGTCGGGATTAGTGTTGCCCGCAGAAAAAATAATATTCTGTTAAAGTTGCGTTTAAATTTACTCTATTAACACACTTGTTCAAAGCTGCCCCTGTACAAAGCTGCCCCCCTCTCCCCTACTCTCACTAATAACCTCAGTAGCTACACCTAGTACTTACACGAGTCAAACTGCCAAAACGAAGCTATTCCCAAATACCTTTGTACGAGTATATACTATATAGATAGATAATGTTTCCAATAACCTAGATTTTTAATTTTACGCGAAAATTGAGAAGTTTTTAAAGCAATCCAGTTAGGGGATCCTAGTGGACTCACCCAATTTATCATCAAAATGGAAATTGTACTAATAATATACTTTCTTATTTTGATGAAGTTGTAGATATTGTTTTAAAATTTTATACAATTGAAAACAATAACTAGGGTCAGTTGGTCTACAGTGGATCACTTTTTTTTATCCACTTACGGTTTCAAAACTACCAGTCGGAATGTTATGAAATCTGAGTAACATATAGTGTATTTATTCAACTTTCATAATTATAGCATTTCTAGCACCTAGGATGAAGGTGGATGGAGGTACAAGAGATATTTTAAAAACTCATTTTTGATCCACTGTGTACCAGGGCTGGTGAACACTGAATCACCCCATGGTCAGCAGTGGATCAAAACATTTCAGAGCAGAAATAAAAAACATCTTCGGTCAAAAGAAGTAGGTATATTTTAAGTAGGTAATTTTAAATAGGTCACACTGAATTTCGCAGTCATTTGGGCAGCCATTTGGCCATTTGGCATTTGGCAGTGTCTGCCGATGTTAACATAAAAAAATATACCTATAGGTATTTAACGAATATTAAGACCACTAAGATCAACACCAAATGTTAGATATGACTGCTGTCTTGCAGTGCTACCCTTTATAGTAGGATTCGGCAATATAAGTCTTATATTGTCATCTTTGACATATGCCAAGTCTGGAGCATTTGGCATTGAAAATCGGCCTTTCTTGTGACGCAAAAAGCTTACATAAAGCTCAAGTGACTTATTTCTTTCTTCCAATACTTTAGCGGCATAGAACACCTTCTGTTTTTTTGAGGCAAATTCAACCAAAACATATTGTCCTTCTCTTGGTGGATTCGGTAAAGGATTTTTCAACAAGTCTTCTGTAATAATATTTTCTTGATTGTCTTCTTCATCTAAATAATTTCCTTCATCTGACGAGTCATTTTCCAGCACCATTTCTAAATCTTCATCAGAATCGCTTTGCAGAACTTTTCGAACCAACTTATTGGCAGTAGTTTTCCTTGAAGGCTTCTTTTTTTTACCTAGTCTACTTTGCTCTATTTCAATTTTCTCTGGTGTATCAGTTGCAATCATACTCCTCCCTAATCTCCTTGGCTTTCTTTTTACGCTTCTAACCGGCGCTGTAAAAGGTTTTCGAAACTCTTCTGGCGTAATGAACCGAACCGTACTAGTAATAGTAGCAGCAGACGAATTGATAGGGGTGTTGACATCCATATCAACTATTTCATTTCTAAGTGATAGAGGCATAGTTGAAAACTGGGAGTGATCATGTTTATTTAAATGTTGCGTAGATGAATTAAACAAGCGAGGTGGCGTACTATGAATATGCGGTGACGTGGTATGAATATCTTCAGATTCTAGAAATGCGTTAATAATTGAAGGGCTTGGAGTTTCTATATCCCGTAGTAATGATGGTTCAATAGAGAAATTTCCTAGCCCTTTGTCGGTATATTCATTGCAAATTCCCTGTTCAGCACTTGATGTTGTGGAAGGACCTGCCAAAACTGCATCAGCTTCGGGATCTGCAATTGAAAGTAGCAGATTAATCAAATAAATCACAGAAATTTTTGGTAATTAACTTTAAATATCTTAATTAGAATTGATACTAACTTGCTTGCACTATGACAGGCCTGTCGGTGACATTACTCGGCATGAAATCTTCTTCTGAGAAAATGTCTCTGTCAAACGGACATATACCGGTTTTTCTAAATGATTTTTTAATGTTAATAGGCGTCATGGACTTTTCGAATGCTTGCCCTATTAGGGCTCCAACGTCATATATGGTGACTGGACTTCCTGGGTTACGCATCATCCATGACTCCATTGCTGATGCATAATATGTCTTAAACGGCCCATGAATCCCAACGTCCAAAGGCTGGAGTTTAGCTGATGTATGCGGGTGTAACGTAAGCACAGTTACGCCTGAATCCTTTGCCAAATCAAGTGCTTCAATAGACAGATGAGACTCATGGTTGTCATAAATTAGAATTGAAGGGAATTCTTTCGAAGATGCCGACCGTTGTATGAAATGTTTCATCACCTGAATAAAAAGTTGACTGTTCATCCAGCCAGATGGGGATGCCAGGATAAGCGATCCAGGTGGTGTTCCTATTTTCATTCGAGGGTTAACTTTGGTTCTAGGAAACACTATTGCAGGTGGAAGGGCATGTCCTCCAGCGCTTATAATATTACAAGTTGTACACAATGTTCCTTTTTCACCACTGGAGACCTTGCAAACGTTTCTTCTACCCTTTAGCGCAATAACCTTTGGATTTCTTTGCACTGTACTTGTTGCTGTCTCATCTAGATTGAAGATGCGTGTACCATCTGTAAATGCTGGATTACGCGAAATAACATTTTCAAGATTGTCAAAAAATTTTTTAACTGTTTCTTTGTTAAAGGCTGTGGCCCGTGCCAAGCTACAGTTTTCAGGTTTCCTCAGTGTTAAATCTGGAAACCGTTGCCTAAAGCCTCTTAGCCAATCCAAGCCAGCCATTTGACTCATTTCCCAACTATCGGGAATTTTAATATTATTATACTTTGCCATCTCAAAGGCCACACGACAGCAATCTTTAATGGTCAAGCCATAAAATAATAATGCACACTTTTCATAGTAGTCCCGTAACATCCGTTCTTGCTCATCAGTAAATATTTTTCTTACAGTGTAATTGGGCGTCAATCGGAGGGAATTTTCATTCGTAGTCTCTTTTTTCTTTTTGTGATATCTCTGCAGAGTAGTAAATGGAATAAGACATTCTTTTGACACTTGTCTTATAGATTTCCCTGCTTCAATGGCATCTAAAGCTGTTTGCATTTCATCTTCCGAGTGATTTCCAATTTTCCTAGGCTGGTTTTCTTGTCTTCTTCGCGGCATTCTGCAATAAAATCAGTTGCATGGAAGTAACTAGATTTTATGTTTATAATAATGTTACGGTAGGGGAACCCACAATAACTAGGTAAATGTGGTTTTACTCGAGCGTCTTGCGGACCTATTGGATATTGACTATTGGATATTGACATATGGGGCAAAAGCACCATCTATATCTGACGCGCTCGAGTTAATCCTAAAATCCCCTCTTGGGCTCCTCTACTATAGCAACAGGTAGCCATTTAACAAAAAAATATTACCTGTTATCATTAATAATAATTTAGGATATCAAATAAAATTTTCAATCGCATCGCCTTAACAAATATTGTCCCTACGGTACACAGATGATCCATTGTGTACCTGATTCTCTTGATTCACTGTTGACCTTGGTATGTTTTGGAAAATAAACAGAAATTACACGTTAACAACAAGGATGTTATTAGTTCTGCAAGCCCTATATTATAGTACACTAACATAATTAATTAGTAATAATTAAATTAATACGAAATATGCAATAAATTTAAAATAGTTAACAAAATGCTTACTTACGTTTAATGTTGTTCGGCAAGTGTGGCGCTAAAAGTCTCGGTCTCACGTCCTAACTGACGTACAGCCGTACGAGTACTACACGAGAAGAAAGCGCGCGCGGGGAGCTATCTTTTACGTGACTGACTTTATATCTACCTCCACTAGTTTCTTCAATGTGTGCGTGATCCACTGTACCCGACTGATCCACTGTAGACCAACTGACCCTACACATAACAGATTTCATAAATTTTTACCTTAATTGTAAGAACCAGTGATTGTGGAAATAGCTAAAATGTTTATGATGTCATAAAATATGATTTTGTCTCTTTATAAGCGTTAACTACCAATCGACATACCACGAGAACATTTTTATTTAATTTAAGTACTTAATTTCAACACTTGTGTTCATCTCTTGAGATCAAAAATTATATAGTCTAGATCTACTAGATTTCATTCGCCAAGAGCACCCCGACAAGTTCCAGCAAGTTTTGTGAGTTTTGACGAACATCTCATACAAATTTAGAGGCAAAATCCTCAGTCGACGTTAATACGTTATAGAATTATTATCACGAAGACGATTTTTTTTAATTCTATGTAAATTGACTGTTTTTGCTAAGTACGATAGTTTCTAATTAATGTTATAAGTAAACAATCAATGTACAGAAAAATTACTATAAGAAATTATTTAAAGTAATATAAAAAAAATATATGTTTTTTTAAACATTAAATAAAACTTATTGAAGTTGTTTTGTTTCATTTTGAATTAATTTTTTAGCGAAAGAAGTTCTCAATGTATTCAAATATCACCAATATTTTCTACATTAAATATCATTTATATCACCAGTTGCACTTCTTTATAGTACCATTGATACACATCGACACCATTGACACACACTCAAAATTTTTCATATTAAGTATTTTGAGACTAGAAATTTTATTTTTAGAAATCCTCACTAATAAATAATTTATTTAACCCCTCACACTTAATAGTAATATTCACTATTATTTTCAAACAACTTCTCTGCTGTTATGGTACAATTGAAATAATGTAAATAAATAAATAACGACGAACGGAGCCTGGGTCTAGAGTAGTGTTATAGTGTACAGAACTTATGACTTGAGTACTTCTCACTAGTTCTGTCTACAGAACTACAGCACAGAGCTAGTGGGAATAACCCATTTTTTAATTATTAAGGCGGTAAGATAAAGAATAAGACAGATATCCTTTTATTTTACTCTGGTCTTAGGTAGTATTAATTTAGGTAAGTAGGTACTTTTAAATATTTTGGATGTAAAATCAAATACATTAAAATAAATTTTGATATACCAGTTTTTATTATATATTCATCCACATAATAATAAAGAATGAAGCTTTATTCAAAAAATCAATAAATAAAATAAATATTAATTGTTTTTTAAATACTTAATCTATACTAATGTTTTTTAGAGAGATTTGTATGTTTGTTAAACTCAAAAACTACTTGACCCCTATTTTCAAAATTCTTTCACCCATAGCCAAGCTATGTTATCAGCGTGTAACATAGGCTATATTTTATAAATTTACGCGGGCGAAGTCGCGTTCAACAGCTAGTATTACATAACCCGAATACTACAGCTACTTCCTTTACTCTTGTATATTATCCAAAATCCATTTCATATACTTGGTGACATCCGTATAAATGCCAGGTTGCCCTATACCACATTCGGATGGTCCGTATGAAACGATGCCGTATTGGACATAACGTTTCATGGTGCTACCACTGGGATAAATGCTTTCTATCATCAATGGCGATCCGGAGTCACCGTAACAAGAGTCTTTACCGACTTCACCAGCACAAAGTACTGTCATGTAGTCTTCGACTACGTCTTTGATGTTGCTGTGTTCGCGACACTCTTCGGGACTGTAAACACTGACGTTAACCTTACGTAGTAATTTCGAAAGACGTCTGTAATCGTTCATTCCCCAGCCAGCAACAGTTGATTCTTGATGGGAAACATTACGGTTCTGAAGTTCACTTGTTGTTGGGAGACAGACTGTTGCAGCATTTTCTGAAAATTTTTTGATTATGTAGTTAATATTTTTTTTTAATACGTGAAGAGTTTATTTATAATGTAGTTATTTACACATATTATTATATACTATTACATATTAGTAGTCACCCGTATTTATTACATACTAGCTTCGCACGGAGTTGAAATTTAAAAAAATATTTATCAAACGTAAATAGTCAAGGTCAATTTTATTTATTAATAGAAATAATGTCTGAAAGATTGTCTCTAATTACATTACGGTTGAATTTTGCATAAGTACAGGGCGATGACTGGTTAGGCAAATGTTCTAATGATAGAAAAGTTAACAAATATAATGTAAAATAAAATGTAATGTCTACAAGCTGTTTAAGCTGAACTAAGTCCCGCTTAAACATATAGGTAAAACAGTGGATGCTTAACAATACTAAACAAATGAACAAACATTTGTGTAATACTGCAAGATAATAAGAGTTTCGGAGTGAAATACAAAAATTGATACTAAGAAGACATAACAAGGTAATTACTTACTGATCGTATCGTTCATAATTATCGGACGAAAAAGACGTAAGAGAGCAATGTCATGACCTTTCGCGTCTCCCAGACCCAAGTAATCTTTGTGGACAGTTATGTTTTCTATATGTCTGTCCTGAAACATATAAGTTAGGAAATATTGTAAATGCGAAAGTTTGTATGTTTGAATCTTTGTTCAAACATAACCTAAATAACGCAAAAATTGCTGAACGCATTTAGATGAAGTTTAGAACACAGATCAACATCAACTTTAATACCATATGCCCGTATAATAATTTAAATGTAATATAAATTTTGTTTAGTGTTAAGTATTGTTATCAAATAAATGGTGTACATTAACGTTAACATGACATGAACATTAACATATTTTGGAAAATAAATTATTACTCTTATTTATCCTGGAAAAATGTTAGGTTCCGGAAAGTTCGTCACACCGATAAAGATGTCAGGTGTTATAACTCACATAGGTATTATTTTTTTAAGCATACGAAATCTCGGGCACAATATGGCACACATTTTCTATTTCAGCCGCTAACTACGATGCCCTTAATTCAGACTGAATTGTCAAGAATTGGGCTCAGAGGATAGTCGAGTCTTATGCACGGCACGGCCTCTATGGAATTCTTCTGAGCTCCTTAAATAAGTGTATAAAAACTCTAAAACAGCTAACCTGTATTAAACTCTCGCAGGTTTTTTGCGGAGCGACCCCGACACAATCTTCTTCTGTCTTCAAATTGTATTCCCCTACTCTAACACCAGCCACTTTCTTTCCTTTGATGCAGTGAGCAGCAGTTAGGACATATCTTTCATTGATTAATGTACCGCTGCATTCAAATGAGTATTCTTTACCTTGAAAAAATAGAGTTTCATCTATACCTACTATTTAATATAATAGAGAAGGTTTGTATTTTTGTAATGAATATACGCAAAAACTACTGAACCGATATTAAAAAATCACTTATAGAAAGTTATTTTATCAGCGAGTAACATAGGCTATATTTTATAAAGTGACCGAACGAAGTAGCTTGCAAAAGCTAGTATTTTATAATAAGAATTGCACGTACTCTTGTATAGTTTATATACAGTAGTGGCGTTCATTATGTACATAAGTACAATGCTAAACAGATCTCTGAATACTTGCCCGATATCGAATAACACTACATTTATTGCAACAAAATAAAAAAAAAACTACATTTGATAGGCTTAAAAAGGAAAAACTTTTTAAATCAATGAAAACATTCTTTACTGTTTTAAAAATTTACCCCTTTTTAGGAAAATGCAAATATTTAAAAAACAATATTTATTTATTAATTAAGCCTAAATAGCTGAATGAGCAGCTTGAAGAGCATATGATACATATTTTTCTTATACTCACTTTCATTACTTATTTGTATTACCTGCACCCTTAGTGTAAGCTATGAGCACTATCCATGGAAATTCGTATAGACCAGCAACGGAACCACCGACTATTCTCTTTTCATTTGTTTTCCCACACTTTTCCGGTAATAGACGAAGGTTTGGATGTTGATCAATATTATCCTCATCCACGTATATTGCATTCGAAATATAACTGTGAGATGGTGAATGTCCGGTTGTTTCTGGCGAGAATCGCTCATCTATGCTAAGTGAAGCAGAAGTTGACTGCTCTTGTCTGTTTGAAGATGGAACACTAGATGTTTCAGGTCCGGATGGTTGTTCAAAATCGGAACAACATATCTGAAAAATATTTTTTATAAGTACAGAGCAGACTGTGACTGATTTTGTTGATAAGCCTTTGTTTGATTAATAATACATTAGTCATATTATCAGTATTTGCTATTTATTTTTGCTACTCACACACTTCACTTACCATATGATCAGATGTGTCCGGAGAGTAACCGCAAAACGCGTTCCTCATTTTGATAACATAGTTGTAAGCATTTATTAACCTTGCTTCAGCAGCACCAGGACACGAACTTATTAGCTTACAATCGTCACATGTTCCTAAAATAAACAAAGTTCATATAATTCGTTATATTTTAACATAAAATGTTAATCTTTCTAACTTTTGACGACCTATTGGACGTTGGACGAGTGGTTTAGATGCACTCTGACAGACAGGGGTCCTAGGTTCCATTCCCGACATTTGGTAGACTTTCCTATCTGGAAAGTTTTCCAGGAGTTTTGAAAATTAGTGTTTTTTTTTCTTTAGTTTCGATATGCTCTTTCCGAATTGCTACTTTGCCCCTTGTCTTTTCCACTCGCACGCACTCACGACATAACATGTACCTAACATGTTAATAACATAACATGTGTGTAGGTTTCAACGATTGATTAAATTTCTTAGTCGGATTAAATTATGTAATCAATACCTTTATGCTACAGCAATGTTATTTGTGTCCATACAAGGAGACAAATATGTATTATTGACACAACAAAGGTGTAATTGTGTCTAAGGATGGCTTAGACCGTGAATTTGACGTTTTAAACAACAAACGATGTAAATCAATATCCTATTTCTCGGGGTTAGATCAAAATTAATCATAGCTACATATATTTAAATATTATAAATTAAACCCGCGATATTCTACTGAGACCATTCTTATGAGCCCAAAGAAGCTATAACTGCTGTAACTTGCTGAGGAATTGGGTATCAGGTCCAGGTTACAATGGAAATATCACCTAAGTAACAATAGGTAGGTACACCAAATTTCAAATTAATCAAACCTGTGGAAGTTAGTGAGATCCCTTCGTTTACTAGGAAATGAGCTGATGATCTTCAAACGTCTAAACAGATATTCATTAATTATAGCTAAGAACCATTTCGATAACGTCGACTTTCAAATAAAAAAAACTTGATCAAAATCGGACAAGTTTTTTTTATCATGCCACAGACAGACGCAGATTAATAAATCCCCCTTAAATAAGAGTCACTTACTCTGTAATTGTAGCGATAATTCACATTGAAGATTCAACAACAAAATAAGTGTTATTAATTTGCTAATCATTTTACTTTTCTTTTACATTTATAACTTAATAAAAACCGTTATGCACATACACAACACAATATTTTATCTCAACGCCAAATTAAACACTAATATGAACGCTGTGTTTATGACGTATTTATATGTGTGCCCATATATTATAAACTATATTAATATTTCAACTGTGATTTCTTTGTTCAATATTATTATTGACTATTGCTTAGTTTGGGATTATGTCTACATAGGCTGCACTAAAAGTATCGGGATTGGAATATTTCCATTGTTCCTGGCATAATAAAGTCTTTATAATCGAAAAGTTCTTGGTTTTATTAATCGAATACCATTTATTTATTTATTAAAAAGAACGCGGTCTTGTCACAAGGTCTTGTCGAACTTGTAAAGTCAGTGTGAAAATGGAATTGACTCGTGAAAATTCAAGAGCAATGATTTATTTTGACTTTCGAAGTGGTTTAACACAAAAACAGTGTGTTGATCGGATGTTTTCTGCATTTGGTGATGAAGCCCCATCTAAAACCACAATTTATCGCTGGTTTGCGGAATTTCAACGTGGACGTGTCAAGCTCTGTGACGATCCCCGTCAAGGTCGCCCATAAACTGCAGTTACCAAAGATAACGTTGATCCCGTGCGTAACCTGATTGAGGAAGATCGACATGTGACATATCACGAAATTCAGGCAACTTTAGACATTGACATGAGTCAAATACAAATAATCTTGCATGAACAATTAGGTGTAAAAAAGTTGTTTTTCCGATGGATCCCGCATTCGCTCTGTGAAGAGCAAAAAGCGGCTCGCGTTACTTGGTGCGTCAGAACTCTCGAGAGATTCCACGGAGGATCTTCAAATGCTGTATACAGCGTCGTATCAGATGACGAATCCTTTTTTTTTTTTTTTTGTCGAGGAGAAATCCTTTTATTGATCCCCTGCCGCTTGCTAGGCGACAGGGGTATGTGGGGGTCGACAGTATACTCCGCGTTGCTCACGTAGCAGGCGGAACTGCCCCTACCCACTAAAACTCCCCGGTGTCTCCTTGCCCGTGAGTGGGGAGTGGACGGGCTCTGGCGAACCAACTGCTCCGACCCACCCCTCTCGGGCAGCCTAGCCATTGCTGGCTAGGCGACCGCCAACAGGGAGGATTGCCCGGAGACACCGGAGCAATCCCCAAACGTAGGGGACCCGTGCAGGCACACACAGCTAGCTACTGTGTGCGCAGGTCCCCTAGGACATTTGAAGACGGGCTGGTGCCCGCCTTCTCCTGCCCGGCCGTCTGCATGATGTTAATGGGGGACTCAATGGACACCGCAATGTCCATTGGCTCCCCCACCGCCAAAGTGGGCGGGACAAGTCCCGCCCGACCGCCAACTAGAGCAGGGGACCAGGGGCCACCCTCCATGGCCTCCCTGTTCCCCTGAACTCCAACTAAAAAATATAAACAACAAAAAACCCCTGGCGACAGAGGCGAGAAGGCAGAGGGAGAGATACCAATCCCGTCCCTGTCGCCAGGAGAACGCCAATGAGGGCGGAACAAGTTCCGCCCTACCACCAACAAGAGCAGGGGACCAGGGGCCACCCTAAGGGCCTCCCTGTTCCCCTGAACCCCGTAAAAACCCTGGAGAACCTCAACTGTGAGCTCCGCCACGAACTCCGCTGAACGGAGCCCGCTCGGAGCACACCGGTGTGGGCCTTCTTGGTCCCTCCGCCAAGAACTGGCGAGGGTAAGCCCCCCCACCACGACAAGGTCATGGCCCACCTAGGGGGGGATCAGATGACGAATCCTGGATATACGCATACGAACCCGAAACAAAAAAAACCAGTCACGAGTTTGGGTGTTCGAAAATGAGTTGAAGCCGACAAAAGTTGTTCGTTTACGGAGCGTTGCAAAAAAAAAATGGTAGCCACGTTTGTCTCTAAAACCGGCCATGTTGCGACTATTCCTCTTGAGGGACAAAGAACGGTCAATGCAGAATAGTATGCTAGCATTTGTTTGCCGCAGGTCGTCTCTGAACTCCGTAAAGAGAACTGCAACCGCCGCATCATCCTCCATCACGACAATGCGAGCTTTCATACCGCCCACAGAACAAAAGAGTTTTTGGAGCAAGAAAACATTGAATTATTAGATCATCTGTCGTACAGCCCTGACCTAAGCCCCAATGATTTTTATACTTTCCCCAAAATTAAGAAAAAATTGCGTGGTCAACAATTTTCGTCACCTGAAGAAGCTGTAGACGCCTACAAAACGGCCATTTTGAATACCCCAACTTCAGAGTGGAATGAATGCTTTAATAATTGGTTCCATCGAATGGAAAAATGTGTCAAGTTTCAAGGAGAATACTTCGAAAAACAATAAATATCTTTTCCACTAATAATGTTGTATCACTTCCTTGATTCCCGAAATTTTCAGTGCCGCCTAGCACCTGTAGTTGCTACAACCTCTGCTTATTTTGTGGGGATAGACGGCGGGCTCAGTCTGACTAGTTCTTAATTTAAAAAAAAAAACATTAAAAAAAAATTATATATGAGCTCGGAAACACAAACTCGGCAGGAGTTCCAAACCTTAGCAGTGCTCATTAAAAAGGTTGTTTTAAAGCGCTTAGTCCGAAAAAGGTTCTTTAAATTCGATTGTAAGGTCTAAATTGTTTGCTTCCATACCTATTATTGGTATTTTTTACTTTTATCCTATGATGTAAAAGTTATTTGATCAGTCACTGAGAACTTGTATAAAGTTCGAATAGTAAGCGATTGAAGGGGCTTCGGATGATCTCACACTTATAGCTGCGCTGCTATAAGACAGCTCATGTTATGTGATATCTACATGACTCATAATATGGTACGATGAGAACTTCATTCTTCACATTAAGTATTTATTTTTATCATTGACGCAATGTCAAGACTTTTAATTACGCATTTTTTCTATACAGATTAATCCCCTTTTGATCATAAACAGTGCATTTGAAGATACCCTGCAAGTGAATCCTAATATCAAAAGCCTATTATTTCCTACACACATAGGCAGTATGTGTGTAGGAAATAATGGGCTGGCCAAAAATCCATGCGGCTTATTCCACTGTTTTTTTTTTGTTTTTTATATTTATCTAAAATCTATAATTTAATAAAAAATTAAAATAAACATTTAAAATCTACTAAATAAAAAAGAATCGCTAAAACTGGAGAACGGCTGGACCAATTGGGCAAATTTTTATTTTGTTTTATTTTTTAAATATTCTCCTTCAGGGAAGGTTCTTATGAAGAGAAAAATTGAAAAAAATTGTCCCAAAAAACGTAAAAACCTATTATAATTTTTCTTTTTCCCGTCAAAAGAGCCCAGCTGACATTTCAATCAAAAAATATTAACGTTTAATAAATACAATAGTCCTGGACCTGGCTGTAGTCCCATGGGGACCACACTTGAATCATTTCTAAACCACACTTGAAATAAAAGTGACACATTATGGTAATGACGATGATGGTCCGATGAAGATCATTAGCTAAGTCATTACACATATTATGACGTCACTAAAAAAAGCACACGCCAGTTACAAATGCCTCAATTATTGCTTCGGGCTCGTTCCTTACTTCTATACCTAGGTACATACTAAATTTCTAATTAAATATGACATGTTTTTTACAGTATAATAACACCGGAAAACCACATTTGCACTCATTAATTTTAATAAATAAAGTTTAAATAAACATTTTGCTAATGACTTGTAGGTATATAGGTGTAGGTCACAGTAAACAATATGTTATCTAACTGCACTCAGTTCTTTATTATGCTGATCCTTGAACTTCGTTTTCCTTATTATCGAACAAAAATAAAGCTTGTACAGATGAAAGGAGTGTTAACTAAATTTCTACACTAATTATAATTATAAAGAGAAAAGATTTTATTGTTTTATTTGTAAATGTATCCATTGAAAAACTCAAAAATTAGTTGACTGATTCTAAAAATACTTTCACCTATAGAAAGCTACATTATCATCAAGTAACGTAGGCTATATCTTTTTTTAGCGTACGCTGCGAAAACTTGATGATACGTAAAATAATGTAAATATATGTTTATAGTATTCATAATCACCCAAAAAAAGCTCGCGAGTCTATTACAAGTAGTTCTTATAGTTATTACAAGTAGTTATTATAAGTAGTTATTATAGTTTCAATAACAGTTTTTTGTTCGTACCATGTTATTAATCCTTATCCAATTAAATAGTTTTATAATCAAGGTTGATTATATTACTTCTTTAAATTATTCAGATCGGATCTTTCGTTTAGAATTTACTTCTGCTAAAAGTGAAAAAGTAAACCGTGATGTGACCGAACAGATTAGATCTGTATTTTTTTTTAAATAAAATACAACTCATGTTACAAATTAATAATGTAACTTTCTATAGATAAAAGAATACAGTTTTTGAGTAAAAATATCTAATATTTTCTCTTTATAATATTAGTATACATAGAGATTAGGTTTTAACGAATCTTAGTAGACCATAATCTTAATCCATTAAAACCGCCTTAGGAATGAATCTTAATAGGACAAATTAAAGCCCACAACATGCCAGCAATCTAAGGTATTTAATGTATGAAAAATTATACTTAAAAATAATTTATTCTTTGACACGTTAACTCTGAATGTGGAATAAGCCCAAACGCAACTTATGTTGTCAAACTTATAAAAGCGTGACCTGGAATTGCCCGGAGATAAGTAGGTAATAATATTTTTTATCATAATAATTTTACTCAGTTTTAAATAATTTGTCGCAGAGTAAAAAAACTGGATTCTTTTTAAATGTAGAATTTGAATGAAGAGATATAGGGGTTATCATGGAAAGATAAATATTATTTCTCTTTGTTATTGCAATAATTTTAATAGTTGCAATAGGTAATTTATAAAAGTTGATAATCTCTTACAGCAAAAAAATCATATTTGCTTTTTTGTTTCCATAAATACAGACCAGATTCAACTCAGGAAAGTGGTTTCCCAATTTTGCAGCCGGGAACGTCCCATCAGTAGTCTTCTAGCATATAACTACTACTATTTTGGAATAAAATCGAGGCAGTTTTTTGACTGTTTTTATATTTTATATTAACACATCCATTTTTACCATCTAATATTATTTACAACAATATTGTATGTAGGTACAAAAGAAAAAGAACAGTTGAAAGAGGGTTGGGCTTTTAATAGTAATCACTGTTAGTCAACAGTCAAATATTCATATCAACAAGTTGAGCATCGACGCATCTTAACTTATTTCACATCTATCCTAACTAATATGATATCCGTGTATGCGAAAAAGAGTTTGTTTGTTTATTTGATACGCTCATTAACTAACTACTTAACCAATCACCATTAAATTTTGCACAGGTACACAATTTCAGGGACATGGAAACGGAGATAGGGTATCTACATTTCTTCATCAAAAAATGTTTAAAAAATTTGTTTGTTGTTAAAAAAAATGTTGCAAATCAATAACAAAAAATATTTAAAAAAAAAATTTTCTTCATCAGTCATGTGCCGAATCATTTAAAAATAATAATAATCGGGTTGATTAATTTTAACTATAAATTATAATATCAAGTAAAAATTTTAATTAGTTTAAATCGTTAATTTGTAGATGAGATACTAAACGATATAATTATCAACAATACATAGACAAATGAATCATCCGTCAACGTTAACGGATATCGTCAACGGTTAAAAAGAAGTGCACATCACTATTTGAAGCGACCTATCTATACGTATGGTAATATATATACTAAAGTTGAAGGAAAATCCAATTTTATATATATTGTGGATATTACGCAGCTTATGTTCGCAGTCACAGAACATGTTTTGTCCACAGTAAACATACATTTAGTTTTAAATAAACATACATTTAATTTTAAATAAGTAAATTAATTAAAACAATGATTTTAAAACATATATCGTTTTTAGTAGTGCTTGTTTCCTGTAGTGAGGTGTTTTCTCAATCACGTAATTATGACTTATGTGTATTTTTTAAAGATCAATTTATTTATAAGACCGCTGTAAATGTAAATATAATAATAAGACAGCTCTTTTGTTGACAATTTTGTTTTTCTTTTTATTTGTTGTTAACGAGCCGATTCCAAGACTGATCGCGCCATCTATCGAAAGCAAAAGTGTTTATTATCCCACGGGCAATAAACACCCTTATTACCTGTGTTATTACCCTACATGATATAATCGCTACCGACTACAGTAACCCGGCCTCCACACTACTCGCAAAGTAGGGCGAGGCGAAGCGAATACGAGAGTGTGGACGGGCACTTCGTCTTACCTCGTCCAACTTTACCTCGCCCAACTTTACCTCGCCTCGTGCTACTTCCATTTGTTGTCGGTTTTTGCGCCCGAATCAAAGGACTCGAAGTAGCGCGAATGAGTTCCTCGCGAGGTTGAACGAGTGTGTAGCCACGCACTACGTATGTACTTCGGTCAACTTTCCCTAATAATTCGTCGAGGCACTTCGCGAGTAGTATGGAGGCGCACTAAGATTGAGGATATGGGATTGGGAAGGGATAGGGGAAATGGGCTCTGCCATCCCTTACCGCCGCCAAACGGGATGCACAATTGACTACGAAACATTACCGGAATATTGTTTATAATAAATTTAAATTGGTTTTAATAAGATTTTTATATTTCAATTTCAAGAGAATGTGTGAATAATAAATAAACATGTATACTTTAATAAGTATTTATTTCATTACTTTTATTGCATTGATTTCCTATTACAGTTTTCTAATAGGAACACTATAAATATAAAAGACACTGTGGATTTTTCAATGAACATCTTTCGAAAGAAAGTTCCAATAAAAACAATCAGTTCATGTTAATTAATATGATTTTTTTTTAAATTAACAATACAACGCGAAATAGTTTTTTATTTGGCTTAAAACTAGTGAAATTTGAACGAGCAATTAAAGTAGTCTCTAAACTGGTATATTTAACATATATTTTTCAAATGAAAAATAAAAATTGTATTGTTATGAGGTATTAACTTTTTATTTAAAAATCTATATGTATAAAAATACTTAATATTATTTTTTTTTCGTATAGGAACATGCGACGATTGTCAAGAAATACAACAATGTCCAAGGGCTGTAGAGAAGGCTAGCAAAATGGATAACACGGCGGCGCAACTAGTAAGAGGAGCTTTGTGTGGAATCGATGATAGTGGCTTACCTAAGGTACATATTATTCACAATAAGCATAATAACCGTTTTCATATAAGCAAAGAATTACTTAGAATAGTAAAGGAAACCCCTGAGACCCCTGAGTTTCTGAGCTCGTAGGAGTTACGCACACGAAGAACAAAACTTAAATATGAATCAAACTTTAGAAGCTTGTGATCAACCTGAAAGCGAATATAGGTATATTATTTCCATGCTTGTAATATCTAAGTAAGATACACTGTCTATACGCTATTATAAAAAAATCTGAATTTCTATCCATATCCTTTTTAGTAGACATATACATTTTTAACGCATATTTGTTTGTATGTTGAACATAAAATTAAATGATAAATTATAATTAACAAAATTAGTAACTTGGTCACACTTGTTGTATACATTACATATACATACAAAAAGTAAAAGGAAGATAGCGAAATTAAATTAAAAAATGTATATGTATGTATAAGTTAACTGAAATTTAATTATTGTTAAATTATAATATTTTACAAAGCTTCAACTATTACATAAAAAACAAACAAGCAATCTTTTTTTTTAATAATTAATTTATCTTGTCTAGTTTTCCTCGTTATTCACTATTATCCTTACGGTGGGAACGTACACCTAATATTTTTTATACAATAGCAAATGTTTTAAGAACAGGTTATTATTTATTTATTGCGAGGTTGACCTTCATGTTCACCGTAACCGGAAATATGTACTCCCATTTTCTTAATTGTTTAAATTAAATTTTATTTATTTATATAAGTAACTAATTATCAATTATATCAATATTTAACTTCTTGTATTTGGTTAAGGTTTGCATATAAATGGAATATAATAACTCAAACATATCTAGATAAACATATCAGTTGGGTTTTCTGTGAACAAATATTAGTTATTGGAACAAAATCAGTTGTAGCAAAATTCTAGTGACAATAAAAAAATCGTTTCTAGTTAAATATTAGATCTTTCCATTAACTAAAAATGCAGCGGCAATAAATGTTTTTGAACGGTTAATTTACCCCGGTTAATTAAAAGTTTGCCATAAACTTGCAAGGCAAATAAACTAAACCAGTAATTTATATTTCTTTATATCTTCATTGTAAATTTTAAAGGATTATTTAACTAGTTAAGTATCGTAGTTCATATAAATAATTCGGCTATTAATTTCTGTCTTCCCATTTTTGTATTAGGTATGTTTGTGTCTTTGTGTTGCGTGCAGTGAATAAAATTCTAAAATTCTTTCTTTGTTTCTTTCTTTCTTTCTTTCTTTCTTTCTTTAAATATCGATTAGGTTTCTGTTTAATCTAATCTACATACACTATTTATACATTCTCTATATTAAAACCTAACTTCTCGTCAGAAGGAGTCTTAATGGCGATAGTGATGAAAGCGTAAAAGAATCAGTAATTTTTGAGTAAAGTCTTGTTACATTTGAAACATTAGGTAATTTATTATTTTTGCGGTCTTTTCATTACAGGTTTGCTGTTCAGATTTCGCATCACCAGAAGACAAGGAATTGGAGAGACACCCAAATCTATCCTTACTGCCAGAAAAATGCGGGAAGATGGATCCGAACCGAATTATTGGTGGAACAGTCGCAGGACTTTATGAGTTTCCATGGATGGTGCTTATTGGCTTTGATACAAGTATGTACAGTTTTAACATTAACAAAAACACCGGTAGTTATAATTATTATAATACTTGCTTACCTCGCACGGATGTATTTTCTTTTCTACAAATTATATACTTACATAAAACTTTGACGCTTATTGCTCTTTCCACTAGTGAAAAACTGTACCAAAATCCGGCAGCGACTTACAAAACTATCAAAATATCGATTTTTTGAGCTGTTCCTTTGGGTTTTTCCTACTTTCTTCATTTTGGTATGTGGTAGAATATGTGTATTCTTCCTATTTACTTTATCAGTTCTGAATGAATGGATGAACTACCTTTTCATTTTACTCAAATGGACGGCGGACAGGCAGGCTGAGGTTATCCAATAAATACAAGCGACAATTTCCGAGGATTCAGGACGTAAGGGAATAAGTTGTGAAATCTCTTACTCGTGCAAAGAAACAAAAAGTCGTCTCCCAAACTGCATTTATATCTATACTAATATTATAAAGTGAGAAGATTTGTATATTTTTTGTTAGTAATGAATAAACTCAAAAACTACAAGACCGATTTTAAAAATTCTTTCACCTATGGTGTAGGACCAGCCTCGCAGCTAGGTGTTTGAAATAAATTGTAGCCGTATAAGTATGCAGGAACTATATACAAATCACAAGTAAAGTACTGCATTTTAACTCTGACTAAATTAACTATCTCTGATTAACTATTTTCCAAGAACCATCCGCCATCCACCCGCGTTCCCGATGAAAGTCCAAGCCAGAATACCGCTGCCGCCTATCGAGCCCTTCCCCCCGAGCACGTGTGTTTTCGTTTTTTCTGCGGAGATGTCAAATAAAGTACTTTTATACTAATCCAAAATGTAGCTAAACTCAGATGAAATACTTTTAAATTAATGAAACATAACAATTAGCGTGTTACATAAGCTATATTTTATAAAGTTACGCGGATGAAGTCGCGTGCAACAGCTAGTAAATGAATAAAGAAAAGAAAGTTAATCATTTTGCTTCATCAGGATTAGGGATCAGTTTTGGATGCGGTGGCAGTTTGATCAACGAGAACTACGTACTAACGGCGGCACATTGTGTAAAGAACAAGAAGATAGCTGGTATTAGAGTTGGAGAGCATACAACAAACACCACTACCGATTGTATGGGAGTTGCTCCGAAGCGAGACTGCGAAGACTATCTTCAGGTAATGGTTAAATTAAATGGTAAAGTTTGTATGTTTGTTTACTTGTATTGTATTTAAGTAATCATCGAAACTACTCATCTGATTTAAAAAAAAAATCACGAATACTTAGTTACAATAGAATTTCAGGATGGACAAGGCTAAATATGCCAATAGGGCAATCTAAAAATAACATAAATCCAATAGCTTCGATGTATAGCTTCGGTTGTTAATATGACATGACAGACCAAGGGGCCGAGTGATCAAGGTGCTTGATTTAAGGGGGAGACCCTACGACGACCGAGGATTCTATTCCAGTCAGAGCCAACTTCAGAAATGAACTTAATCCTACTATCGTCGGCAGGGCACTTTCAGCCTCTGTGACATTGCTTGTCTAGGGTAGCCACCTACTACCATCTAAGTTCTAAGTGAACCGTCTGACAACCTTAACATACAATCATATATAAATATTAGCATAATGAATTTTCCAAGAAAACCATTGTTGTAAAATATACATGAAATTAATTGTTAGTAAATTAATTATTAAATTAAGTTATTGGGTTAAATATAAATTAATAATATACGTGTAAGTTTAAATAAAATTGTTTTTAACTCGTTGTTTACTTACGATAATTTCAGGACAGGAGAGTAGAAAAAGAAATAATTCATGAAGATTACGATTCGTCAACTGGTAGAAATGATATCGCTTTGCTGCGTCTGAAGAAGCCTGTTCTATTTTCGGATGAAATAAGTAAGTTTATTGAAACGAAATTACTCAACACTAACGACTCGCCCCCGGCTTCGCATGGATGCATTTTTTTTCTCCAATTTATATACTTTTTAAAGTTGGCTCTCGTCTGGAAAGTATAGACAAGGTATAGTGCTTTTTGCAGTCATTTCGGCAGCCCGTCTGGCGGCAGTAACCATACCCTCACAGAGGGCCACCGTGAAATAACAGCTCGAGTGCTGTTGAGTTTCGGTGAGTGAGTAAGAGATGCCAGAGCCCATTTCCCTTTCCCTTCCCAATCCCTTATCGTTAACCCTACTGTGATCGGCTATCTATCTATCAAGTCTGACTTACCCATCCACACAAACCTTCGTCATTTATTGCTCTTTTTATTAGTGAAACCTTATTTAGCGGTGAAAACCGTTGTTTTTTAATAACTAACTAGCTGACCCGGGGAAATTCGTACCGCCTCAAAATGCTATTCCATACAAAATGTATGAGATTAACACGTAATATAACTCGTGTCATCCTGTCATTTAAAGAAAATGTGACTTTACCTCAACACATTATAGTTTTAAATCAATAGTAGAACTTTGGTCATTACTACCTTTTACCATTGACGCGCGAAGGCAAGGCAAGGCGGATGAATATATTAACCAAATTAATTTTTTTATTTAATATACATAACTTTCAAAACACCAGTATATTATTATATCTACAATTATATTGTTATTAACAAGAGTTTTTAATTTACAGAAAACGCAGGTACAATTTGCCTGCCAGTGAAGAGCTCACACCGCGCCCGCAATTTGGCTAACGAAACCGCGATTGTGGCCGGATGGGGGGTGACAGAGGAAAGACAGGCGTCAACGATGCTTCTCAAAGTCAATGTTCCCGTCTATAGTAAACAAGAATGCAGAAACTTCTACAACAAGTAAGTTTTTTTTATTTTTATGTAAAAGTATAATTTGGTAGGTGGATACCGTCGCCCTATTATAAAAGCAACGTCATGTGTGCTACAAATGTGCGCTGTCGGACTTAGTAGGATTAAGGATAAGAGATTAGCAAAATGGGTTCTGGCATCCCTTACCCATTTACCAAAATACAACAGCAAAAATTCTATTATTTCCATCGAAATAATATATCTTTCAAGTTCGCTGGTTATTTCACCTACTATAAGGAGGTGGTTGCTGTCGCCAGATGGTCTGCCCAAGTTTTTGCGAAACGCAGTGTGTTCTGCCACTACTTTGGAGATCCAAACGAGAGCAAACTTTTTTTTTGTGGAATTTCTATAACGAAAAGTCTACACAATACAATTTGTCTTTTATATGTTTAAGTATATATTTTTTTAATAACCTGTTATATAGATAGGTATTAAAATTTAAACTAGATAATTTAAAATTAAACCCTTAATTTTTTTATGTTATACAGGAACAATGACATAGTAAACGATAACAACATATGTGCTGGACAAGTTGGACGCGATTCGTGCAAAGGCGACTCTGGTGGCCCATTAATGTTGGAAGGAACATATAACAATCTAAAACGGTTCATACAATATGGTCTCGTGTCTTTTGGGCCTAAAAAATGTGGCCTTGCCTACCCTGGAGTCTACACTGACGTTTCTAAATATATGAAATGGATTTTAGATAGCATTGAAGCATAGACAAGTGAATAACATAAACTAAAATTGTAATAACTTCAAATGTAGGTAACATTATTGTGTTTAAGGAAGGCACAATTTCCGATTGTGTCTAGATGTATCTTGATCTGTAATAAATGTGTTTTAACTGTAATATTATTCCGAATCGCCTTAAGTATAACAATAAAAGACTTGACATTTATTAAAATTGTTTAATTTTAATAACATCATATAAAACACACACACTATTCTTCAGGAATATCTCCTCTAGGCCATTGTTTATCGGTAACTTGCTCAATTTCAAAAGATTCCATATTTGAATTTATTACTCTTAATTTAGTAGATGGATACTTCGGTGAATCAGGAACTACAATAGGATCACCTTTCCAAGATATTTTAGGTTTTAATATTACTATATTGGTTTTCCCTTTTATTTTATTTTCATCTTCAAGTGAAACAGTAGCGTGTTCGTGTTTCCCTTTATTAATATAATTATGGTTCTGTTTCAAAATTATCTTAGTACCTTTATAATTATCTTCATTATTTTCCACCATCACTGAAGAACTTTCATATTGCTTGCTATTGATATGTTCGTGAAAACCTTTATTCATTTTGTCCACTAAAGAATGCTTATTATTTTCTTCTGAAACGTAAGATGGTGACGTAATCTTGTCAACAGTTTCATACACAATAACATCTCCCTTTCTATTAAGTTCATAATTTGTGGCTGATCCGTCATCTCTTAAATGTTTATACCAATAAATAAATTGTGTTGGTGAAACAGGTTTTATATGAACTTATTGTTTTGTAAGATTTCTTTGATGTATGAGCTCGGGTACCAGCTTTGGTGGTACATAAATTGTGAGTATTTGCAGCATTATTGGTGTTAGAACACAAGGAAGTTCGTTGCATATCAATGGTGTATACATTGTAGGATACTTGTTGAGATTGGGTTTTATAAACGCTGGTGCTATGGTATGTGTATAGTCTTCTTTATGCGGCCTTTCAGGGAATGGAGACGCGGGGCCTCTTTGCAGTGTCTTAACATAATCTCTAATATTACTAATTATTGATGAATATGGACTTTTAAAAGCTTGTTTTGTTTTGGTTGCTTCGGGAATTGTATTGATCTTTTTACTTCTATTCGCAGGAATTGATATAAATTTTTGGTCTTTATGTAAAGCATTTTTACTTTGTATTGGTATTTTAAATAAACCAAAGAAATTTTCGCCGTTTGTTTTTTCGTTGTCTGCCAATGCCATTAGAATGCAAGAAATTATTGCAAACTGAAAAGAAATTGTTTATTAAGTAAGTCATTGTGATTGGAGGTTATATCAATATTTACACAAGGTCAGTACTACGGGGTAGTTTAAAATAACGAGAGAAGGATATATTTATGGTCTCAGAAAATGAGTATGGTCTCAGGAGATTAATTATTGTAAGACAATGCATTTTTTATTTTTTACAAATTTTTGCATTGTCTTTTACTCTGCTACTAGGGTGCCATGGTAACATTTTTTTTTCTTACAGCTAATATATATAATATTATATATATATAATATACTAATATAATGACTTCACTTGTTTAAATAAAGAAAGTTTTTCTTTACCTATTTTTTGTTCGTTACTATAAATTTTTTTAACTATTTTCTATCTATTTTCTATTTCCGAATCGTCATTACTTTATGGAAATTCTTTGAATCTAAGTTACCTAGATGTAATATGTTTCTCTATCTCGTTCACATAATATAGTGTAAATTAACCCATATTGAACCATCTTTATCAATCACCTATTGCATAAATGCATATATCACTATAATCTCAAGACAGATCTGAAGATAATTTCTCACAAGACCACACAAGATGGCGTCCCTTAAGATGCCTTCATACACAGTATTCATATTTTATATTACATCACAACTTGATATTATTTCATTTTATGGTAGTTATTAAATATAATAAATAACATCATAAAACAATTTTAATTTGGAAACGAATAAACAATTATGTGAAAATTATCTAAGTATCATACATAGTGAATAAACCTATCGCTACAAAATTGAATTATAATTAATAATTATTTATTTATTTGTCTTTATGCATGTAAGCAACTTTCAACGTATAGGTACTTAATTTTATTTAAATTATATATATTATATGTTGAATATAATTTGAAATGGGCCTTAGCCGAGGCAAAAAATACTTACAATTGTCCCAAACGCCTTCATTGCTGAAAGCCTCTATTAATACGATGTAAAATTAATAAATATAACTAAGCCGTACCGACCACATAAACATTTACACCGACAACACTAGGTTACGTTTTGAACTCAAAACAACATAGCAGGAAACTTTTCAACTACGAACAAATTAATTAATGAACTTAACTGTCATTAGTAAATTAGCCACTTAAACGAAAAGAATCACAAAAATGCATTTTGTAATTGTTTATTATATTCTAAGTATACATGAGTTATTGATACATAACATTTAACAATAAGAGAAGATAATTAAACCTAATGGAAGACACATTTATTACTTAATTTCTAAATAAATTACTAACTACTATAATATTACTAATATGTATACAAAAACTTATAAATATGTAGTATGTTTAATATTAACATTTTGAGTATGTTGGTTATTAGTTTATTTATTCCATGACATATCAATTTATCAGTGAACTAAGGGTTTTATTTATTTATTTATTTATTTACAGGAACATAATTCATATAGTTAACTATGAAGACACACACTAGGCATGCAGGCCTGTATCGTGTGCTTCATAAATGTAATATATTTTTTGATATTTAAAATAAATATCAAAAAATAAAAATATTAATTATAATAATTAAAAATACAAATAATAACAAATTATAAATGACTAAATACACTAAATTACCTAATAATAAGTAGTTACATATAAAAGTAAAAGACACAACAAATTTAAATATTGAGGCTATCGAAATATGTGGTAGGTATTACGTTTTTAAATTGATTTAAATAGTTTTTCAACATAGTCGTATTTAAGACTGGACAACCATTTTTTAATCTTAACCTTAACTTCACGTATGGTATATTGCTTAAAGTCACAATGTTTAGTAATTTTGTTGTAAATGCTTAATTGTACATACGGATTAAAACGTTTCGCAAATTCTGTTCGTACTAGTGGCAGAGGAATTTTAAATACTCGCTTTTTTAAAAGGTCTGTGTATTGACGAGAATTGATAACTTGTTTATGAGCAAATAAAGTCATTTTCAGTAAAAAAAAGTTTTCTAACGCTAAGTACTTTGCTTTCTTTATATAATTCTGTAGTGGGATATCTAAAGTTTTTCTTCAGCATTGTTTTAAGGACCGATCTCTGAGCTCTTTCGATTTCTATCATGATTGTTTTAGAGCAGGGATTCCCAAAGTGGTCGATATCGACCCCAAGGGGTCGATATCGGTTTCCTAGGGGTCGACATAAACGAAAAGTGATTTTGGGGGTCGACGAGGTCTAAAAATCGACCCCTATTATATTAACACAAGTTCTTATTTAAAACTTTCAAGATAGGTAAGTAGGTAGTTACTGTATTGTTTATGTTGTGTTACGTGTACTAAGAATAATTAATATTTTTGTAGGAAATAATGTTCCAGGAATGTAAAGTTTCAAGTTCGTACAAGATGAAAAACTCGGCAAGTCTATGTGGACAAGTTTGTGCAAGATTGAGTTGGAGCGTACGTCTTTCAGCGGCGTTTTGACTTGCTCTCTATTTGACGATAAAGTGCTTATCACACTATTCAATTTGAACGATTCCTATTTAGGAATCTAAGTAGTGAGCTCGTGATCACACTACGCTAAATTGATTTCTAAATCGAAGATATAGAGTTGAAAATGGATAAACTCTTAATTGAATCCAATCTGTTCTAACTGCGATCACACCTTCCGATTTCCTAAATTGGAATCGTTCAAATTGAATAGTGTGATAGCGGCTTTACGCGAATTAAGACGAACGAATTCATGATCAAGTCCAAACATGTTCCTGATATTTTACTATTTAACGAGCTTGCATTTAGGTTGAAAGTTCATTTGCGTTTTGAAATTCGTTGGAGCTTGAACGATAAAAACTCATATAGCTAAGTACTCATTTATTTCAAGAGATTACAAACTTATTACAAAGCTAAATTAAGTGAAGTAAAGTGACTGAAAAAGTGTTAAACACAACATACAACATATTTTAAATAGGTATGTATAATTGTATTTGTAAAAATTACTAACACTTAAGTCTTTGGTTTTCGTTCTTATTCTACCTAATTACCTAATACGAAGTTTCTATACCTAATTACCTACTGTAGTTACTTCCCAATATAGGTATCAAAGTTTATCAAAGAGTAAGTCAGTAATACTTAACAAGAATCCATTAACTGAGTGTGATAAAAATAAGATAGTGTGCAAATTTAACAGTTTATTATTGTTTTTTATTTAGGTTCCTTATTTTTTTGTTTGCAGAATTACTGAAAGTTTTATGATGGCGGACACGAAAAAAAAATGCAGACAATACAGTTTGGACTACTTGAAGTTCGGATTTATTGCATCTCCATCAAATCAACACTTCCCGATGTGTCTCATATGTGAAAAAGTATTTAGTAACGATGCCATGAAGCCTTCAAAAATGGATGACCACTTATCAAGAGTACATGCTAACAAAAAAAGTAAGCCCTTGTCATATTTTCAAGCACTGAAAGAAAAACTAGACAAAAGGCCATCCATAGGATCGATGTTTGCGTCATCATCTATTCGAGACAATGATGGTTTACGAGCGTCCTATAATATATCTTTACTAATAGCGAAGTCGGGGAAACCCCATACAATTGGAGAGCAGCTTATCTTACCAGCCATTGCGGAGGTCCTTAACAATGTATTGCACAAACCCGCACATGATATTTTAAAGAGAATACCTTTGAGCAACAACACCGTTCAGAGACGCATAGATGAGATGGGACGCGATGTGGAAAACATTTTATGCAAGTTCTTACAGACCCGCAGATTCTCTCTCCAGTTGGACGAGTCTACATTACCCGGCAATGAAGCTCTATTGTTAGGATATGTTCGATTTATCAAAGATGAAAATATGTGCCAAGAACTGATTTTTGCTGCATATTTAGAGACTGATACTAGAGGAGAATCGATTTTTCAGGCCGTGGAACATTTTTTTACTGATAAAGCTATTCCATGGAAGAATATTGTTTCTGTTGCGACTGATGGTGCACCGTCTATGGTTGGTCGTCATCGTGGCTTTATAGCTCACTTAAAGCGACAACTGCCTGATGTACTGGTTATTCACTGTGTGATTCACAGGCAGCATTTAGCAGCAAAAAAGCTGAGTCCTAGATTGCATAAGTCTTTACAATATGTAATAAATGCTATCAACAAGATTCGAAGCAATTCTTTGAACTCTCGGTTATTTGCTCAACTATGTGACGAAAACGACGAAGTCTTTACTCGGTTACTTCTGCACACTGAAGTTCGCTGGCTATCAAGAGGCTCTTGCTTAGAAAGATTTTCAGCCCTTTTTGAATCTGTGTTGGAGTTTTTACAAGAAAAAGATCCGAATTTGAAAGAAAATCTGAACAATTGTAAAACAGATATTTATTACTTGACTGATATCTTTGGAATGTTCAACAAAGTTAATTTGCAACTACAGGGTGATGATCTTAACTTGATTAAAACAAAATCAATAATATCGGCCTTCGTGGGTAAACTAGTTCTTTATAAACAAAATTTAGGCAGAAAAGAATATTCGCAGTTTCCGCATTTGTCAAAATTACCAAAAATGCTTCAAGATGATGACATTTTATTATATGTTACTCACTTGGACGCATTACACAAGGATTTTACGGAGAGGTTTGATGATCTTTTAAATTTACAAATTCCTCAATGGATAATAAATCCGTATAACACCACAGCCATAGAAGAAGCCAATGTGATAATGCAAGAAGAGTTGATTACCATCAGCACAGACGAAGAGCTTAAGCAAAAGTTCAACCAAGGCTATCAGAAGTTCTGGTTGCAACGCAAAATTGAAACACAGTATCCTACATTGTGGAACATTGCTGAAAAATACCTTATCGCTTTTCCATCATCATATCTAGTTGAAAAAAGCTTCAGTGTGGTAACAAACATTTTGACAAAACAAAGAAACCGTTTGAAAATCAACGAACGTGGAGATTTAAGGCTGCAACTCACTAATATTGAGCCGGATGTAGCTAGATTGGTAGATAGTCACCAGGTTCATCCATCGCACTGAATGTTTTATTTTCTCTTTGCGAATTAATAGTTTTTAAAATATAATTTCCTACCAACTTAAGATGCTTTATGTATTAATTTGTAATAATTATAAATTAAACTTGATATTTACTGAATTGGATTGTCTTTTTATTTTGTTAAATTTTGACGAGAAAATGAAATCAACTTCACTCACTTAACCAAGTGCAAAGTTTTCTAATTGGCACCTTAGTACCTAGGTATTTTGTACCAATAGGAAAAAACTAAAGATAGACTAAGATAGATAGCTGCTTTAAGTTAGCGGACCATTATGAATAAGGGGGTTGGTCTTAAAAGTAGGTAATTTGACCATGGGGGTCTGAGGTAACAGTTCATTGTTGAAAAGGGGTCACTTGTCCAAAATAGTTTGGGGAACCCTGTTTTAGAGGATCCTCCCCAACAGGAATTACAGTACATTAAGATCGATTGGCAGAGGGCAAAATATACGTTTGTTAGAATACTAGGTGAAGCTATGTTACGGAGTTTGCGCATTATGTGAACTATAGTACGGACTTTCTTAGACAAATATGATATATGTTGTTTAACAGTTAAACACTCATCAATTTGTATGCCGAGATATTTGGTGAATTGAACTTTGTCTATACTATCGCAGTTGCACGAATCTGCGTTAGACGTACATTGAGCATGTAATTTTATTTTGTGAAATGAAGGTGGACTTGATGCTTGTGTTTTATGAAAACAAATATAGTTGGTCTTTTTTATATTTAAAGTTAATAAAGGTTAATAAGGTTAAGAAGGTAATTATGATAAAGCGAACCTTAACAATTATCAATAATCTATATCTACTAATATTATAAGTAGGAAAGATTTGTATTCTTGTATTTTTTATGTTTGTATTTTTGTTTGTAATGAATAAACTCACTACTGGAGCGATTTATATTTAGGTATCAGCGTGTAACATGTGTTAGTTATATTTTACAAAGTTACGCGGACAAAGTCGCGTTAACAACGATTTAAAAGCCATTAAAAGCAATAAAAAACAATTATATTATTAGTGTACTTATAGTATACAATTATAATGTAGTGTTATTAGGAAAAGACGAGAATCACCAATCCGCATATTGGTGTAAATCAGATGTAAACCGCTATAAAGGCTGTTGCAGAAGAATAGTCTAGAAGAAAACTATTAGTTTTCTACAAAATACAGAAAATAATAGGTATTCAGTGGCTACTTATGCCTCTTGAGCATATTTTATGGTATAGTTGAAATAAAAGTAAAATAAAGTAGTCTACAGAAGAATAAATGTAAATTAAATGTCAGCATTGTGACGTACTTACTTAATGAAATTTAAAAGATGAAACCACTATACTTAGCGCCGAGGACGTCCACTTTATGAATCTACGCATTTATGATTTGTTTTTATTCGCGTACATAGAAATTATTTTAATCTATATTTTATTACAATTTATAGAGGAAAGATTTGATTGTTTGTTTGTTTGTTTGTTTATTTGCATTGAATAGGCTCCGAAACTACTGCACCTATTTGAAAAATTCTTTCACTTTTAGTAAGCTATGTTATCAGCGAGTAATGATATAATAATAATAATACTAATAATAAATCTGTAAGGGTCGGTCATGGAGTAAGTTACTTTGTTTTCAGAGATATCGTGTTTATAGGTTCTATACATGATACTGAAACTAAATTGACGATGTTTAGAATTTTTTTCTGTATGTATGTATGTTCCTCCATAACTCTGAAACGAATTAACTGATTTTCATGAAACTTGGTAGATAAACATTTGGACGTACGGGACACAGGATAGGCTACTTAATATTTTTCAACGCGGACGAAATCGTGGGCACCAGCTAGTATTTTATAAAATTACGCAGACGACGTCGCGTGCAACAGCTATTATGTCAATATTATATGATATTTTTTTAATGTAAGGAATACGGTGAGTGTGTGGCTTAAATTAGGGGCACCATGGCACTTCTGACTCGAATACATGTCTTGGATGCAAGGAGGTGTGCGGTGCGTGGTGGGGCTGCGGAGATCCATGCAACAGCTCACACATGAAACTGATGTACGTGATGGCCAGGCGAAGGGTCTCTATGCGAGAGAGCCGTTTTTCATATGCAAATGTGGGCACCTATAGGCAAAAAGTATAACACGTAATCATCAATACATATACCTAATAAAATCGTAAACCAGCCGTGGCTGTACATTAAATAGTAAAATAATAATAATAATAATTTGTACACGTTGTAGGTAGGTAAGTACTTATAATGCTACCGAGTTCAAAAAATAGTTCACACCTAATTTAGATGTTCCTTCTTCAATCCTCCATAAAATAAATAACAATTTTAAAAATATTACAACAAATTACGACAACGTTCAAAATTTGTAATTAAAATAGTTTAAATTATTTAGTAGGTAAGTAAGTACCTAAACGTAAGTTTGAAAGTACTTACTACAAAATTAAATTGGTTTACCTACTTGTAAGTATTTTTTGTAACTTTTTAAGTATTAGGTACCTAGATTATTATTTTCAGGTATTGTTGCATTTGTTGCCAGTTTCTTCTATATAGAAACAGTATTCAAAACCGAAGGTAAACGTCTCTGTGCCACATGTCATCACCGACAAACACATACTGAATTTTAAATTTATGCACTAATAGGACGAGAAAATTATTCTCAATTTCTAAATTCTAAAGCAGCGAATCAAAAACTCAATAATTTACCTTCCTTCTCAATTTATCGAAAGCCTCGTTCAAATTGAACATTCGCCGTCGTTCGCGGATGTTCGCTGCGCGCCGCTGCGCTACCGACGCGACACGACGGCGCGGTTTTTTGCCGCCGGGCGTCGCACGCGCCGAACCGCGACCACCACACCCTGCCGCCGACCATACTGTTTATCATATAACTTTTAGTACTTGTGTTTTTTTTACTCATTTGCTTCACAAATATGTTAATTAATCTATTTATCTATACATAAAAATAAAAATGAATCGCTAATGGCTGCACCTACCGACCTTAACACAAAAAAAAATTAGAGAGAAGGTTCTTGTGACGAGGCAAATGGGAAAAATTAATATATCTAACTATGAAGTGCCCGTGCGAAGCCGAGAGCGGGTCGTTATTATGTAAGGAATATTAGTCCGGATTAAAAATAAGTAAATGCCGAATTATTATCACTTCAAAAAGATTTCATAATTAGATATATTCTCTTATTTCATGCTACCAATAGATATGTTCCGTGGCTTCACCCGCTTTAAATATGGACAGCATTTAAAGTTTCAATAAAAAAACACATTTTGTGCAATTTCACTATTATACCTATAACCATCAGTCAGGCTAAAGAGTTTATCCATTTTAGATATACTTACTCGCATCCATTTCATATTATATATAATGAATTTATTGCCCCTATTAAAAATTTTGGGAATCAATAGTAGGCTACAATTCTGCAAGCTATTTTTCACAATTAATTAATTACCAATTCGGTAATACCTAGTTAATTAGTTACCTACCTTTCTTATATCTATGGTAGGTAAATAATTAACTAAGATTTGGAAGAATGAGAGAATTAGCAATATTGTATTACAGGTTATACCTAATTAAAATTTTAAACTATGTAATCCCCAACTTTCTATTAAGCCTACACACAATGTAACTCTCTCTTCTTGCTTGTAAAGCCTAAAACTGAACAATGTGACTTGTGTTTGTTGTTTTATTAGTAGGTATGATAACTTACCCAAGTCAGCTGGTGGAAACGCCAGGATGTCTGGATATGGAACGGGCGCTGGAGGTGCGTCCCAAAGAGGTCCGTACGGTGACACCTCGCTGCCCTAAAAAATGAATTAAGTAAAATGCTGTCTCAATTCTGAGGTCCCTTACCTTGATTGTATTTTTTATAATGTATTTGTTAGAAAATAATTAAATTATTTTGTCAAAAATAGCGAAATGGCGTCAAAAAGTACCTACCAGGCAAAGTGATTTATTGCAAATATACCAAAATGTAGTCGAACTATATAATAGAAATGTTTATGTTAGGGCAATAAAAGCATAAAATAAACTACCCAATAATAAAAGGGATTGCCGGATCCTAAATTCACAAAAAAATTGCCTGTTATTATAGACTGTTATGGTTTTAAATAATTATGTATATCTACACTAAAATTCATTACAACTCATTGTTTATTAGTAAAATGAGAAAAGTTACAAAAAACAGTAAATATCTGCTGTAACTGCTGTAGATATATGAATTAAGTTATGAATTAATTTGTCATGTGTTTTTGCATTATTTATTATTTATAATAAGTTTTATAAACCGAACCAAAAAAAGCTTTACCTAACCTAATAGATTCTTTTACAATAACTATTCAAATATTTATAGTTAATTGGGTTATGTATTCTTTGACTGACTCACCTGAAATTGATTTTATTATTTAGGCCAAAAATCAAAATATACGATGTTAACAATTAGCTATAAGTTGATTAACAATTAACATCTTGAGGAACTAACCTACTTCCTCAAGATGCAAAAGAACTAGAAGCCGTGTTCCATCGTAATTTTACATGCCTCTGAATGGAGAAAGTGGATGCGGCTTTTAAGTTTTTTTTTACAATTTTTTTGCATATAAGTTCGTAAATAAATAGAAGTTATTTCAATAATAATAATAATAGTATTGTCGAATCAATAACGATTATGTCTGGTAACACCGAGGGCTTTAGGATTTAGGATGGAAGAGTAAGCAGTTCTGCTAAGTCCTGGCGGGATCTGATGTGGGCTTGCACAGGAACTAGATTAATTTATCCTTGAACAGGATAAATGATAAAGAATAATGTGGAATAAGTAAGGTTCTGTCATCCCATACTCACCGATACCGACAAAACAGAACTAATTATTTGCTACGGTGTGGTCCTTTGCAACTGATACTTAATATTTACTCTTTTAGGCAGTTGAATCAAACAGAGAAGATTTTTGAAAATTAATGGGGGAGACCTATGTTCCTACGGCTGAGATGATGAGGCAGTGGTATATATCTAAATATTGTATCTATAGTTAATTTTACATACCGCAGAGCTACTCCAGACGTGCGGAGTTTCGCTGCCGTAGGACATCAGTGGGAAATGAATTTTGATACCGGTTGTCAACACCACACAAGAAAAATACTTCACCACTGAACCACTACTAAGTTAAGATCAATTTAAGACTAACACAAGGTACACTTAACTTAAAACAACCCTGTAGCAGACCAGAAACACGAGAGGATCGCACAGTTATACTAAAGCAAAATATAATATTATCAACAATATATATAGCTCATCGAAATTAATTTTTGCAAAATATTTTTATTTTCGACCTTACTAGTGTAACATTTAGTATCAATTTGCAATGTGCGATGAAAACAACCCGTAGAATTGGGGAACACCAGGTTTCTCGAGCGTCATTGGTCGGGTTGTATGAATTGAGGGATGGAAGCTGTGATTGGTAGCAGCAGGCGGTAAGGGCGGGCGTATCGACTGCTGAAGTCGCAAAAAACTCAGTAACTGAATGTTTTTGCAATGCTTTTGAAAACTGTCAGGAAATCTAAAGACAAAACAATTAATATTATTTGGTCGAGTCCTTTCAAATAAACAATGTTATGGCGCTATGTTTAAAGATGTTAAATTTAGACTAATTTAATTTTTAAGTTGTATTAAATTACTATGCAAATCTCAATATGCTTTCAATCTTCATAAATAAATAAAAAAAAAATTTTAAAAACACAAAATTCGCAATACTTTTTGAACACACTACGTATATTATAGCTAAGAATAATCCCGATCACGATGATCAGGTACACAGTGGACACATACACAGCCACACACGTCAAACTTAGAACACCCCGTTTGTGCGTCGGGTGTCGGGGGTTATAAACACTTCAATTTGGTTGGTATACCTCAAAACCAATACATGAAGGTACACTCTTTAAAGCTCAATAGCCATTCTCTATTACCACAGAATGCCAGCCAGTAATGTAACAAAAGGTTAAGGTTAAGGTTCCTTTAAGGTGCCAATTTTTTTAAGAATGTAGTAAACGGGCGCCTTACTTTTGTATTACAATAATGGTACATATAGCAAAAAAGTAAGGCAATCTTAACAGACTATTTGTGTTTAAAATAATTTAATTAGGTACCTATTGAAAGAAATAAAATAAGAAATTCATTTTGGTTTGGTTTGGAAATTTGGTTTTCTCATATATTTTCTCAGGTGTTATAATTTTCACTTTCAACGTGGACGAAGTTAGCCAAGTATTGAAATTTTTTTATTGAAATTTTAATCTTTTTATATAGGTACATACTTATAAAAATGTTGTTGGTTTGTGTAAGCTTCAAAAACTCGAAAAGCTCTGCCCGATTTTGATTCGGTTTTCACTAATGGAAAGAGGGATAAACGGGAAAGAATTTAATATATAAAAATTGCACCCCAGACGAAGCAGAGAGCGGGACGCTAGTTAAAAATATAATTTTCATAGCATCTGATGAGTCCTACTGTCGAAAGAGTACTTGTCTATAGAACTGATTCATATTACCTACTTGCGCAATATTTTAATCTTATTATCCAACACCTGCATCACAATAAATATTTCTAAATAGGTCGTTTTAATCCGTAATTGATGACTTTATCGCGTCACGGTGATAGGCGTGACACGGGGGCAGATGCTGTATTGTTTGCGAACAAAAACTGCACACATTGTGGAAAGTTATCACTAATAACGCGAATTTGTCTCAAATGTGGTAAATCTGTTGGAGTCACGGTTCCAAGTTTGACACAAAATCAATATTATGTTAATCATTTAAGGAAAAATAATAAGCTGATAATCATATCATACTGAGGAAAGTTAATGCAAAAGTTTGTGAGGATGAATGGATATTTGATTACTCTTTCAGGAAAAAACTAGTTAACGGATTCGGATGAAACTTTGCACACAGTTAATTTATTACCTAAATTAATATATAGGATACTTTTATCCTGGAAAATTTAAAAAGGTTTCGAGGGATCATCTACAAATATTATAAAATCGCCGCCACTGTCATCCACAGACGTTACTTAGGTGTTATATTTTTAATTTTTCATCGCGGACTAATGTCTAACATGGTCGAGTAAAAGGTTCCTAAAGATCAAAGCCTAAAAGAGACTTGTAATCTGCAACAGAAGATTTTGTATTTTTGTGATGATCTCTAGGTGTTTGAAGGCACTGTATTAAACTTGAAATTTTTTTTTTTTAAGTAGAGATGGGTTTGCTCTTGGCCAACATCCAGGTGTGTAGCGAAGATGAGGCCTATGATAGAGCGAGCTCACCCAGAAGGTGCCTAATTACTACAATAATTATTAACTGTATACATGCTATGAACAAATAATTCAAAAATTTCAAAAAAAAGAAGAGCTTTATATTTTAATAAAAAAAATTAGTAGGTATACTTCGATGAGAGAAGAACAAAAGCTCAGCCAGCGGATTAGTGTTAGTGGTTCAAAAATTGACCTGGGGTTATCCTCAGCAAGTTTCGAATATCTTTACTAGTGATGAATTCTTTATATACCTACTTATACTGTAATTGTGTAATCCCTTTATATATCTACTTACTTATGCAAAAGTACCACCTATAGGTACATTTGGTCTTAAGACATTTTTATATGATAATGATGTATAGCTAGGAACACAAATTAACTACAAGCCATACAATGAGTATGGTAAGAAAGCATGGGCTAGTAAAACGCCCTGGCCTACATCCGTCCAGAGATAAAACTTGCCAATTGTTTTTAAATCTAGTTAGTGAAACAGTCCTTCACGTGCGTAGGGGTTATGATATCGAAGGGTTTAACTGTGTCAAATTATGAGATTTAGCAAAACATGTCATCAGAATTACACGCTTCAATTACGAGAAATAGGGGCATCTAAGTATGATCGGGAATATTTAATTCGTTTGGGGTGTCGCGATATGGTTGCACGTGGCACAACTTTGGGGGTCGTGAAACAATATGTTTTGATATGATAAAATAAATGAAAAAGACCATCGTATTGTTGAACAATTGATTCCTTTGTTTAGAAATAGAAAGAGAATATCTACCTATTTTATTTTGAATTTGTAACCCGGAAGTAGGTAGGTACCTACAGTTCCTCAACCACAGAAGTCCTTTTACCAATACTTTTAAAATCTATATTTTATTAAGGTCATTCAACAACGAAAAAAATATAATTAACATATAATATAATAATTATTAATTAAAAAAATGATTACTACAAAATTATACTCACATTTCAATTAAATTTGTTAAGTTAAAATATGGAAATTAATTCTTAAATCGAAGTTTATAAATAGTATATAGTTTATACTTATTATATAAGTTTTCAATTTAATTTTTATAAATACGAGTAGGAATTTATTTTATAAACTACTGTCATCCCCCACACAGTGATTCAGAAATATGTCAGTCAAAGATATCATATAATTATCAAAATATATGAAAATATGAATATGAAAAATTGAAAATGCTTTATACATAAGTCAAAGATATAATTGCTTAATATACTTATGTTAATCTTTTCTTTTTTGCCATTTATTTAACAAAAATTATGTAATTAAAAATATCTTTACCTACTTAAACGGGCATCAGAGTTATTTGTGACCTAATAATGTTTTAACAGATATAAAAATATAAAAACCTAGAAGCAATGTTTTCGTATGTTTGAGACTTTGTTGTTCACAATTTTGGTTCGCTCGATGCTTAACGCTAATATGACTTTAATTAAACGGAACCGTGTCAAACACACGCCGCTTAGACACCCCGCGGAGGGTGAGATTGTCACTGTGGCCACACGTTCGTAACATGTTGGATTTCATAGATGATTTAAAATCTACTCCTAGGTAGGTATCTATTTTTTTTATATCTTCGAAAAATTAAAATGTTTTTTTTAACAGCTTTTGAAATCAAAAAAGAGAAAACTTCGAAAACTCTTGTGGCTGATTCATAGTACGGAGAGCCGACGGCCGCTGGGAGCGAAAGGTTATCAAGTGGAGACCACAAACCGACAAACGTAGCGTAGGAGTGCACAGACGATCTGATAAGGGCCGCAGGTCCACAGTGGATCCTGTTTGTTTCTGACTGGTCCAATTGGAAAATTATGGGGGAGACATAGGTCTGTAAACTGCTGGACATAGGTCCAGCATTTGCATAAATGTTATACTATTTATGCAAACTTCAAATTAATTTGTATTTACTTGACTACCTGTAGGTACCTATATTGCTACAGAAGGGCGTTGTGGTCACCCTATTCAATACAATGCACATACGCAAGTGTTTAACTGGAACTAACTTTTGATTCAGAATTGGTTTATACATATTTATATTTAAATGAAGCTAGCTGTGCCCGCAATTTCGTACTTTAGTAGTAGGTGTTTTTCGTACGCTTGGTATTTCGGTATTCCATTTTTTTTTGTTTGTAAACCGATTGGAATAAAACGAAAACTAAAAGTTACGAGAAGCTTGCTACAATACACTAGTGAAAACCGAATCACATCGGTTTCTGAGATTAGTGTGCACAGACAAACAGACAAAATTCTAAAACTTTTTTTAATTTCGGTAACATAAGTACAACATGACCAAATTGTTTTCGTTTTGGTACAAATAAATGAACGTCCGTTTTGGTTTGACTAATGTTTTATCAGGATTAGAATTTATACTTATTGTTAAAAAAGTAAAGATTTTTTACTAAAATTCCTTTTTTATTGATACATCTCGCCGATTCTAATTTAATTATGAAAGTCTCGAAGTCCCGGGACTTTTAAATTCCCAAATTTTACCCGTGTTGCACAGATTAACCTATCCAATGTGCTTAGGCCTGTTCGTCACTGATCCCACTAATAAAACACAATATATGTACATAATGAAATATTTTATTAATTCTCAATTAATATAGCTTAAAATCTATTGGTTTCGTGAAGATTACGACTTGTCTTGCAGCTTCCCGTTCTCTGTGGCCTTCCCTGTGATCCGCTCCATCACCTCGTGGTTATATGTCGAATGTAACATCAACGCCAAAACACCCGCTCTGTAACCAAAGACAACTGTTAGCCAATCGAAAAACAACGTGGAAGATGCTCTACTTCCACAGACCAAAGAAATTGACCCCATCCCAAAATTTCCCAACCTTCTTAAAACATTTTTCACTTCAACATTAAACGTCACTGAGCGTGACTGTCACACGAAATCAGAGCTGTTTTCTTGTCCCAAAATTGCCCAAACTTCCTAAAAAAAAAGTTCACCTGGACGCCATAGCCTGTCTGATGTTCCTCTCCTGCTCGATTAGCTCATCCAGTTTGAGCCACTGGCGCACTCGCTCCATGTCGATTTCGGCGCGTCGGAGCTTCTCCCACTGGTAGTGTTTCAGGCACGACTTCTTCGGCGCGAGGCAGAACTCGCCCGTCGGCTCGAACACGTCGCGGACGAGCGGGCACCCGCACACGTCCGACTCGCCCACCTTCGGGTCCTTTCAATAGGGACACAAACCACCATTACATTTCTATCAAATCAGATCAGATATTTTTTTATGTTAAGGCCGACTGACAGACAGGCTGACAATCCACTTAATGGTTGGTGGCTACCGTCGCCTATAATATAAGCAACGCTACTGGTGCTGCAATTGTGCTACCGACTGCGTAGGATTAGGGATAGGGGAATCGGCTCTGGTATCCCTTACTCACTCATTCGCCGAAACACAACAGCACACGTGCTGTTATTAAAAGGTGGTCTTCTATAAGAGAGTGGTTACTGCCGCTAGACGGGTTGTCCAAATGACTGGGAAATGCAGTGTGCCCCGACAAAATTTTCCAGATCCAGTCAAGAGCCAACTTTGAAAAGTTCATTTTCAAAATTGACCCTGCCAGAAATCGAGCTTGGGAACCCTGGAACAGAACTCATCCACCGGGCTCGTCAAAACTATATCTAGAAGTACTGAACAATTTGATTTTACAGAGTACTTTTCTATGCAGCACCTGTGGCGTTGCTTGCCCACCTACCCATCTGACCATCGTCAGATAGGCCGTCAGCCTATCTGACGACCAGTGCATTGATTGGTGCATCGCTCGAGGAGCACAGACGAGAGAGATACCTTGAAGTGCTCGGGGCACATGACCCGCAGTCGCTTGCAGTAGGTGCCGTTGGCCTGGTTGTAGTAGTCGCAGAACATGCTCTGGCCGTCGATGCGCGTGCGGTGGCGGCTGCCAAAAGACGCCTGCGCCTCGTACTTGACGAAGCACTTCTCCATGTGCTTGACGGCGGTGCGCGAGTGGATCTCGTGGCCGCACGTGATGCAGTACATGGACGTCTCGTCGTCCGCCTCGCGCTCGTCCGGCGGCACCGCGGTGAGCGTGCGAGCGCGGGCCACGAGCGCGTCCAGTTCGCGGTGCTGGCGATCTAGCGCCCGCAGCGCTGACTGGGCGCGCGCCAGTCCCGCTCGCACCACTTCCAACGCTTTCCGGTTGCGCTGCTCCGCCACGCACGGCGACAGCGACCACTCTTGGATGCGCTGTGGCAGCACCTGTTCATTTTCACCACACGATCACATCATAATATATTATGTATATGCACAAGTAATACACAACACAACATCCACCAGAATAAAACAAGGTTTCTGACCTGATAGATTCTAGCGGTGGCCAGCCTCATACCGCACTGGGTTGAACAATACTTGGAGCCGTATAACGCGGCCCGGGTGCACTGAGGCCCATAGCATTGGCGTGGCTCCGTAGTTTGCAAATGGGCTATCGTTTCTTCGGGCTCGTAAGTCTCACGTTCATGGTGTTTCTTTTTCGTTCTATTGCTGAAAATTACAAAAATAATGTCATTTTATACAATACTAATCTGTTGCATGCGACATCGTCAGCGTAACTTTATAAAATATAGCCTATGTTACTCGGTGATGATGTAGCTTTCTATAGGTGAAATAATTTTTAAAATTGGTCTACTAGTTTTTGAGTTTATTCATTACAAACAAAAATACAAATCCTCTCTTTATATTATAGTATAATTAATAGTATAGATACAAATATTTTAATTATCGTCCGACGCAAAAACGTGGTGTTATAAGTTTGATGTGATTATCTAATACTATCATCTTACCTAGAGGGTCTTGATGTTTTCTTAGGTAAATGAGACATCTTCTTCACACATACTTTCTGGCGACACTTCACTTTCAGTCGCCCACTACCGCCATACTTTAACATATCTTCACATGCATCGCAACTGTAATTTACATCAATTTTAGTAAATACGCAAAAACGGCTCAACGGTGGCACACAGATAGTTTACTAGCTAGATTAACATTATACCTTTTATCTATAGTTTATTACCTAAATTAACACAACTTTATATCCTGGAAAAATATTAGGTTCCCGAGGGAACTAAAATATAAAAAAAAAATTGTCGTCATTGTCGCCGTGGCGAGCGACGCCACGATTGTAATGGCAATAAAGATGTCAGATATTATCTCAGGCATAGATAAATAACTAAAGCATAGAACAGAATCTATGCTTTAGTTATTTATCTATAATCTCAGGTGATATATTATTCATTATTTCAACGCGGACGTAGCCGCGGGCACCAGCTTGTTGTTAATATTACACAGTTTTGCATGGGATAAATTTGTACGCCCTGTAATCTCCACAGATCTAATGATTCTAATCTGGGGCCCTAGCCAAGATGCAAACGCAGTGCTTTCTACAGTCATAAACGCTACGCTACACTGGGACAAAGCTTTGTGATTAGTCAAAATTTTATGTGGGCGTTACAACAACCAATCACCGGGCTTTATTTTGTTCGCTTCGTAAAGTTCGCTAGGGAGCGTTTCTTTAATGTACATCTTGGCTAGGGCCCCTGTTCTTAAGAATGGAATCGAGTCTAACTTCATTACTACACAACACATGCGCCGGCGTCGAACTTTCTTCTTTGGCAGGACACACTGCGTTTCGCAGTAATTTGGGCAGTCCGTCTGGCGGCAGTAACCACCCCCTTACGGAAGACCACCGTGAAATAACAGCACGTGTGCTGTTGTGTTTCGGTATAAGGGATGCCAGACCCCATTTCCCTTCCTAATCTCTTATATTTCAACCTACTATGGCCCACAGCACAGCACCTGTGGCGTTACTTGTGATATAGGCTAAGGTAGCCAGCACCTACCATCAAGTGGACTGTCAGCCTGTCTGACGACGTTAATATAAAAAAAATCATAGTTTAGGGGGTAATCTTCAAAGAATACTAAGACAACGCCAGATAGCGCGTAGCGACGCCAACAGTCCGTCTGACCCGCCGCAAAAGCTGTTTCACATCAAAAATGTTCTTGATTTATTGTACTTAAAAACATTTTAAGTGAAGCATTACTCACTGTCCACAGTCAAAATCTCGCAAACAACCTTTACACTCTCCACAGCCATCTTTGTTGCTGCGCTTTGACGTTTTGATCTCTGAATAATCCTTTTCCTTGCGTTTCTTCTTTTTGTCTTCACGACCTAAATGGGTGTCATCTTCACATTAACTCTTATAATAATAAGATGTGTCTCAGCTAGACACAATGAAAATAATATTGATGGAATTAGTAATTCATCCGTTAAATAGATGCTGTTTCAATTTATTCAGACAGAACGCTATTCTAGTCTATTCAGTAGTGTAAGGTTTACTTCAAGATATGGCAGGCATGTTGTAATTTTTTAATAAAATATTTCAAAAAATTTAATAACAACAAGATCATGTCACATTGCAAACAAGATGGCAATAAGTTTAAGATGCAAAATATACATAATTATAAATAACTAATTTAAGTAAACTTTAAAATGTCTTGAATATTATATGTCAAAAAGTTCTGAAGTGGGGCCACAAGCGGAGGGTTTGGGAATTGATTCCTGATAGTATAGAATAACGGACTACCTGTGGAAACGTCAAGCAGGAAGCTTGGGTGTGGTCAACACCTCATGGTGTGGTCAAGGACCATGGATGGGACATTCTGGTGACAGTGCTCGTACTCTGCCGTTGGGTCTGGTGTATTAGTCTGTGGATTTGTGGGTCTCAAGAGAGGCAGGCATTTGGAGTAGAGCATTCGAGGCAAACAGATGATAAGCTAGTTCCGCAACTAACTCACTGTGTTTCCAATAAAATAACTTTGTGTGTATAATCCTTCACATTTAAGTTGTAATGTGGATGATTATTCTAAAATAGAATTGTGTACTACAAGCATTGAGACTTATTTCATGTTTTCGGATATATTCATGAGCCTGATGTGATGATACCTGTACTCCCAAGGAGCAGCCCAACATTAATATTAAAAAAACTTTTAATAAACTCCTGAAAAATATAATCCTGAAAACACAATTCCTGAATACATACCTGAATCACCATCGTAATCTCTCCTTTGTGGTCGAAATCGTGTTTTGAGAGTAGGATCTTCTTCACGACATCGGTCACAGAAATAAGTTTTAATATATTTTGCTTCTCTTTCAGATATGTTAATGCAGTCACCGTGGTACCACTCTTCACAAGCGTCACAAGCACTATCATAAAAAAAAAATTATAAGCATGTTTCATAACCTACGTAATCTGGTTGTAATAGAGAGAATGGCCATTGCATTATAAAAAGTATTAATGTATAGGATTTGACTAACAAAATTGCAAAAATTTCTGTTATAAAGGAGTTTTTTGTTATAACTGTTATTGTATATAAAAAAAGGAACTAGGAATTCTAGAAATAAAGGTCAAATTTATATTTTAAAACCTGTAGTTTTAGGCTTAGAATTAAGAGCAAACTAAAAGTAGTGTTTGAATGCACTCAAATTGAAATGCATGCGTCATTTTGAGAAAGTTAATAATGGACGAAAAATATGAATAAACTTTTTATACAGGAATGAGGAATGACCATATCCCATGAGTTCTATGAGCATTTTTCAAATGTCTTATATCTTATAAAATATACTCGTCTTAAATATACTTTGCATAAAGCAGACCTTGTTTAAAGAGTAATTAATCTGAATAAGAGTATTTTCTAATTCAATGACATTTTTGTTTCAGTTTTTTGTGTAATTTCTTCTTAATATTCTTAATTTTAAGGTAATAAAATTTGTCAAAACGAATAAAAATTAGGTCAATCACTACTGTTTTATAAATAATAAACAAATGTCTGTTTAAAATGTTTAGACGCAACTTCAAGTCATATTGTTAGTCACTATACTCCATTCGTTTTAGCAAGAGATGTAAACAAATATGAAACAAACTTACAACCTCAAATCCTAGACTCAAACATTTATGAACAGTGTTAAGTACAAAAACTTTAACACTGTTTATTTGTTAGAAAAATATACTTATGGGTTAATTTTTCACATAATATCTTTGTTTACATTAAATCTCTTACTGACATTAACAGAGTATACCTAGTTGAATCAAAATATTTCCTTTTTGTTGTACAGTATTTTTATAGTTTGCTAATTAACATTAAAAAAAAAACAATAATAAAATCTGAAATTAAGTATATTGTGAGTAGGTAATAAAAAGTTCTATCCATACATCATAAACCGAGAACTATCAGATGATCGGCATATACAATAAGCTTGACCAGCCTGATTAAGCAATGTTGTTATTTTCGACTGGCGTTCAGGTAAGTCGAATTGTTTAGCTATATCAGCTTTCTGAAAAACGATAAAATTATTAATAAAATATTAAAATTTAACCAAGACTGCACTTTCTTCCAAAAATATATTAAATACTTACACTTTGTTTGTATTTTTTATCGGTCATTGTATCGTTTTACAAAAATAGTTATGAATGAAATCCTCTTAAATGTGTAAAGTTTCAGAAAACTACAATAAATCTATTTATTTTTATTTTATTTGTAGTTATCAAAGAGTATGTCCAAAGAGTATATAATCACTACGTTTTAAGAGACGGGACTCCCATACAATGAAAATGAAATCCACTGTTCTATGACAAAGATGGACTGCTCCAATACCAACCTAACCAAAATTAACAAGTACGATGCTGCCAACATAACGAACATAAAAATAAGGATGTGCTATTGTTACGATAAATAAGGTCGATAGTATAATTGACTCTATAGTCTATGGTTTTATGAAAATCCCAAAAAAAGGCCTTACATAATTTTAAATATTATTTATTGACAAATAAAAAAACAAATAATTACAATCATCGCTTTATTACTATCATACAGTTTACGGTTATCGCCGACTGACGGAGTAGCAGAGAAGCAGTGAACGAAAAAAACAATGGTTAGCTGGGTGCCATTTTGGTATATGATTTGTTCCGCCTGGTATCAGTAGTACGGTTGTACACCTCACCCGGACTGTTGAGCCCCCTTTTGTATCAGTAGTTCGGCGCTGGTGAAAAACTTTTGTTTTCTAAAGTACTGATGTATGCACACACATGACGATTGTTTTACATTTCGAAGTAAGATAAGAGGAATAAATATGTATATTAATAATAACTAAAAATATAAAAAAGATATATCAAATTGTAAATCAAATGCTAGGAAGAGTTACACTGTCAATCGATATGGCCATACTTAGAGCATTTGATGCACAAGGAATCTCTACAAAATACATTGATAACAAGTGGCTAATTAAATAAAGAGGTTGAATAATGGACACTTATAGAAGTTCCTTGATATTATTATAAGAGCCTTATGTGTACATACAGTACCTTAGAAAACAAAGCACCAGCGCCGAACTACTGATACAAGAGGAGGCTCAACAGTTCGAGTGACGTGAACAACCGGATTACTGATACCAGGAGATTAGTTCGTCGTTCAATTGACAACGCAGGGCTGTCATGGTGGCAGACGCGGTCCTTAATGTTTTTTTATGGTACATCATCCTAACACGAACAAATCATGTAGAAATTTTGGCACCCAGCTCCCTAGCCACAAGAGTAACTTCACATAAAATCTTTGAGGACTGCAGGATCTATTTATTTTTTAAGTTAATTACGGCAGTATCCAAGGTCGACGTTGAAGGTTCTGTAACACACATAAAAATTGGATTATGTCATGTATAACGTAATAATAATTTCATAAAGTAATTCAATGGATTGGAACGATACATGGAACAGCATTTCATTTGTTGTATGTACAGCTGTTTTTTTTTCTTTTCAGTCTTGCCTGCACCTAGAAAGTAAATGAATATTGAATGTTATTTTTTAGTTAAATATACATATAAATAAAAAAGAAAGGCAAAATAAAACTAAAACAAACCAATTGGTACATTGGGGTGTATGCATGTGTTCATCTCTTATCATTCAGTGCAATAAAATAAAAAAGAAATTTTTGCCGATTGTCGATAAAAAATAGCACTGCACTATTGTTTACATGTAACATATGCAACACAATTTTATTCGAAAATTTGAACTAAACTCCCAATAAACTATATTATACATGGTTTTAGAACAGCAGCAAGATATAATATGTACTAACCTATCTCCATCCAGCGGGAATTGGGCCAAAAATATTAGTTTTTTATTATCAATGCGACTCGTTCTTAGGCCACATATTTCGCAGCTTACTTTCGGCATCTAGAACACTAAACACGATACACCAAATCAGGCTGGCGCAACTCAAAGGAAAGAAAATGATGTATGAAACAGGTGGATTGGGTAATGCCGGAATAACCCGACTAAGTCGAGGCGATTGCGATACCCATTAAGTTATTAGACATCACCGATTCTCTAATTTGGCCGTATTATACATCAAAACCACAATAAACCTGTATGTATAAGTTACTCTATGCAATAAACCATCGGCGGCCATATTGATGTGTTGCAATATGGCGTCTTTCATTTCAACAGCTTTGTTTGTTTGTTATTTTCGGATTTTTCGGCAAGCAGAGTATTGATTTTTATAAAACTTGCCAAAATTTTAGTGTTTAAATACTCTTTCTTCGTAGTGTTATATTTGGTGTATCGTGTTTAGTGTTCTAGATGCCGAAAGTAAGCTGCGAAATATGTGGCCTAAGAACGAGTCGCATTGATAATAAAAAACGAATATTTTTGGCCCAATTCCCGCTGGATGAAGATAGGTTAGTACATATTATATCTTGCTGCTGTTCTAAAACCATGTATAATATAGTTTATTGGGAGTTTAGTTCAAATTTTCGAATAAAATTGTGTTGCATATGTGTTGCATGTAAAATGTAAACAATAGTGCAGTGCCATTTTTTATCGACAATCGGCAAAAATTTCTTTCTGATTTTATTGCACTGAATGATAAGAAATGAACACATGCATACACCCCAATGTACCAATTGGTTTGTTTTAGTTTTATTTTGCCTTTCTTTTTTATTTATATGTATATTTAACTAAAAAATAACATTTATTATTCATTTACTTTCTAGGTGCAGGCAAGACTTTGAAAAGAAAAAAACAACAAATGAAATGCTATTCCATGTATCGGAATCTCTGCCAATCCATTGAACGATGAAGTTTTCAGTGAACTCCCTCTCCATATTGCTAAAAATGCTGTAAGAGATGATCTCATGCATACACCCCAATGTACCATTTGGTTTGTTTTAGTTTTATTTTGCCTTTATTTTTTTATTTATATATTTAACTGAAAATAACATTCAATGTTCATTTACTTTCTAGGTGCAGGCAAGACTGAAAAGAAAAAAAAAACAGCTGTACATACAACAAATGAAATGCTGTTCCATGTATCGGAATCTCTGCCAATCCATTGAACGATGAAGTTTTCAGTGAACTCCCTCTCCATATTGCTAAAAATCCTGTACAAACAACAAATGAAATGCTGTTCCATGTATCGTTCCAATCCATTGAATTACTTTATGAAATTATTATTACGTTATACATGACATAATCCAATTTTTATGTGTGTTACAGAACCTTCAACGTCGACCTTGGATACTGCCGTAATTAACTTAAAAAATAAATAGATCCTGCAGTCCTCAAAGATTTTATGTGAAGTTACTCTTGTGGCTAGGGAGCTGGGTGCCAAAATTTCTATATGATTTGTTCGTGTTAGGATGATGTACCATAAAAAAACATTAAGGACCGCGTCTGCCACCATGACAGCCCTGCGTTGTCAATTGAACGACGAACTAATCTCCTGGTATCAGTAATCCGGTTGTTCACGTCACTCGAACTGTTGAGCCTCCTCTTGTATCAGTAGTTCGGCGCTGGTGCTTTGTTTTCTAAGGTACTGTATGTACACATAAGGCCCTTATAATAATATCAAGGAACTTCAATAAGTGTCCATTATTCAACCTCTTTATTTAATTAGCCACTTGTTATCAATGTATTTTGTAGAGATTCCTTGTGCATCAAATGCTCTAAGTATGGCCATATCGATTGACAGTGTAACTCTTCCTAGCATTTGATTTACAATTTGATATATCTTTTTTATATTTTTAAAGTTATTATTAATATACATATTTATTCCTCTTATCTTACTTCGAAATGTAAAACAATCGTCATGTGTGTACGTACTTTAGAAAACAAAAGTTTTTCACCAGCGCCGAACTACTGATACAAAAGGGGGCTCAACAGTCCGGGTGAGGTGTACAACCGTACTACTGATACCAGGCGGAACAAATCATATACCAAAATGGCACCCAGCTAACCATTGTTTTTTTTCGTTCACTGCTTCTCTGCTACTCCGTCAGTCGGCGATAACCGTAAACTGTATGATAGTAATAAAGCGATGATTGTAATTATTTGTTTTTTTATTTGTCAATAAATAATATTTAAAATTATGTAAGGCTTTTTTTGAGATTTTCATAAAACCATAGACTATAGAGTCAATTATACTATCGACCTTATTTATCGTAACAATAGCACATCCTTATTTTTATGTTCGTTATGTTGGCAGCATCGTACTTGTTAATTTTGGTTGGGTTGGTATTGGAGCAGTCCATCTTTGTCATAGAACAGTGGATTTCATTTTCATTGTATGGGAGTCCCGTCTCTTAAAACGTAGTGATTATATACTCTTTGCACCAAATATAACACTACGAAGAAAGAGTATTTAAACACTAAAATTTTGGCATGTTTTATAAAAATCAATACTCTGCTTGCCGAAAAATCCGAAAATAAACAACAAACAAACAAAGCAGTTGAAATGAAAGACGCCATATATATTGCAACACATCAATATGGCCGCCGATCGATGGTTTATTGCATAGAGTAACTTATACATACAGATTTATTGTGGTTTTGATGTATAATACGGCCAAATTAGAGAATCGGTGATGTCTAATAACTTAATGGGTTTCGCAATCGCCTTGACTTAGTCGGGTTATTCCGGCATTACCCAATCCACCTGTTTCATACATCATTTTCTTTCCTTTGAGTTGCGCCAGCCTGAGTATGTCTCTCGCTTAGAGAGTACTATATTCCTTGGAGTATGTAATCACATCACTGCGTTATGCTAGCATCAATCAATGTATTGGTAGTCTGAGGCGTTATGGTTATGATTTGACTTGACTAAAGAATATAGTACTCTCTTATGCCGGTCACTCACATTCGCGCGAATACGCGAACCCGCAAGTGTAGGACGACATTTGCAAATGACTATGCGAAGTTTTTGCTACATTCGCGCTTTTCCGTGCAGTGTCGGTTTTTAACGCACATCAAAGTGCGCGAACCTCAAACCTTCGCGTAGTCTCCCACACATTCGTGCAAGCATTCGTGCGACCAATTTCGCGTACGATTGCGTATTGATTGCGTAGGTAACGGACATCTCGTTTACCATTTTCAGAGTTCGTATCGTGTACTGAGTGGCGTAAATTGAATTTGATCATGGATTGGACAAACACTAAACTGCACTAAAATCATCTTCACCTTCAACGCATTCGCAAATGAGTATGCGAACCCATTCGCATACTCGCTGAGTTTGCGAATGAATGTCACGTTCCTTCACATGCGTGCAAAGATTCGTACAATGTAAGAATGTTTGCACGCATGTCAGTGACCGGGGTAAGAAATTGGAAGATAGTGATTTGAGTCAAAAATATTTAAATTTAAAAAATGTCAATATGGTGATGGTCGAATGAGGCAGTAGAGGTTAGTAGGCACATTGCGTTTCGCAGTTATTTGGAATGCCCGTCTGACTGCAGTAACCACGCCTTTACAGAAGACCACCTGCTGTGTTTCGGTGAGTGAATAAGGAATGCAAGAGCCCATATCCCTATCCCTTCCTGATCGCTACCCTTAATGGTCAGCAGCGCACTTGCAGCACTTGTTGCGTTGTTTGTGTTATGCCGGTCACTCACATTCGCGCGAATACGCGAACCCACAAGTGTAGGACGACATTTGCAAATGACTATGCGAAGTTTTTGCTACATTCGCGCTTTTCCGTGCAGTGTCGGTTTTTTAACGCACATCAAAGCGCGCGAACCTCAAACCTTCGCGTAGTCTCCCACACATTCGTGCAAGCATTCGTGCGACCAGTTTCGCGTACGATTGCGTATTGATTGCGTAGGTAACGGACATCTCGTTTACCATTTTCAGAGTTCGTATCGTGTACTGAGTGGCGTAAATTGAATTTGATCATGGATTGGACAAACACTAAACTGCACTAAAATCATCTTCACCTTCAACGCATTCGCAAATGAGTATGCGAACCCATTTGCGTACTCGCTGAGTTTGCGAATGAATGTCACGTTCCTTCACATGCGTGCAAAGATTCGTACAATGTAAGAATGTTTGCACGCATGTCAGTGACCGGGGTTAAGCGAGAGGATTTGACAATGAAAACGACTCGACATCGACAATATGAATGACCATAAATATGACGTTGACGCGGTCAATGAGGTATATTTATTTAGTCATTGGACGCGGTGGACGCAGAACCACAAACTACATAAAACATACTCGCAGAAAAGGAAGTAGATAAAGGAAGACGAGCGAGACAGAGGGCGGGCTCCATAGAGTTTATATAAGCAAGCAAGCTATAGAGTGCTAGTTAGCGAGTATGAACTGTAAGCACGGGTTTGAACAGTATCGATATTGCAATGACGATGCTATTAGTCACAAATGTCACGCGCGCTGATTGTTTCTCCCACCGATATTTATTTAAATTTAATGTTATAATGGTGAATGTGCAGTAGCAAGCTGTAAGAACGATTCACGGAAGCAAACTAAAAAGAACAATGATATTTCTTTTCATCGGTAAGTAATATTTTGATTAGAAAACACGGATTTTAACAAAATTACTCATGGCGAGAAAGGAGGTTGCGGGAGGCGCGGGGGCGGGTCCACGCAGGACGGGTTTCCGCGCCTCCCGCTTCACACCTCCTCAACTTTGAAGATAGTGCTGTACCACGTTGTACTCGAATATGTGTAATAACATGATTTCTTCCGTTATAATAATATGTACCTAAGTATTGTTTGTATTATCTACTAACCAATTATGGATCAATATTTAAAATAAAACTTTTGAATTGTATATAATATACTCAGTGAAGTTAAATACTTACGGTTAAGTAAATATCTATCTATGACCATATGAATAAATAATAACACAGTAGAACGGAATCTTCTTTGACTTTTTTTTACGAGCGAAGAAAATACCTTATGATAAATGCTGCATGCAATGCAAATGGCATAAGGTTATGTGGGATTCTTAGCGCACTAAAACTCCATCTCAAGATGGGTATGGTTCAGTCCTGAGGGGACTTTGGAACCGTCACCGGACGTAACCGTCACAGGACGTGACCGTCCCAAACGCCGCGCCGCCATTTATATACCTACTTCCCCCTTCACCTCGTTACGCCCCGCTGTCGTCCAGGCGTGTTGCCATGGTTGCTTACTGTTAAATATTGCTTACGTCTGAAGATAATATCGCTAACATATAAATTTTTCTTTACTTTGAAATCATTATTTTATTCTAGTTTTACAAATATGAGATTTATAAATACTTACCTACATGATTATGTTACGTACCTACATAATAGATACTTATAAATAATATGTTATTATAAATACCATACCAAATGAAGCCATTTAAGTAAGTATTAATATATAATAAAATATAATATATAATAATATATTATAATATATATAATATAATATATAATAAAATATATACAAGATCGTACAACAAAAAAATACATATTTACAAAATACATACCTACCTACCTAATACTTAAACTAATTAAGTACTGAGATTTACGCGCAGACATCAATCGTGGCACATCACTATTCAACCGCTACATCTATCTATCAGTATCTATAGAACATCTGCTTACACTTGGCATAATGGACAACTAGTGACGTTCGCGCTCTATAGCTTGCTTATATTTACTCTGAGGCGGGCTCTCTTTGTTTGTAAGTATATAGTGTTCTGTGGTTCTGCGTGGCCCGAAGCGAGCGAACCATGGAGTATAGATACGTTAATTTAGTTTGTGGAGTATAGAGATAAGGAGAACTCTCTCAATGTTTCTAAAATTGTCCGTTGAAAGGCGTTAAATAAGGTTGTCGCTAGTATAGCCAGAGTGTAAAAAGTTTTATAACAGTCAATACAATAAAATCACTAAAACATATTAAAATCTTAAGAAAATTAAATCAACCAATACAAAAATATTGAATTTTTCAACTCAGCGCACTTCATCAACAACTGCTACATTTATTTCATACACTCTGGGTACTCTAGCGCCACTCTGGAGGGATTTGGAACTGTTATTTACTGCTTACAGCTGGACACTTTTAGAACTTTTCCCCATATCCCCAACTTTTCTTATCTCTATACTCTATGGGGCGAACGTTGGGAAAACCACAGACCAAGCGTGAAACGACCGACCGACGGGTAGACTGTCCATCTAAAAAACAACGCGCGACGAAACCACCCATTCACAACCCTGCATTGCGGTCCGCCTTCCCCCAAAACTGCAAAAAAGCAAATCCTGCCTACTTGCAACACTGCAGTCCGCCAACCCCAGCGTTGCCAGAACGTTACTTTTGTAACGTTTTACGTTACTTATTGACCCCTTCACGTTACATTTAAGTTACACGAGTCAAAACGTTACTTTTCGGAATAATGGACTTATACAACAAAAAATTTTAGACTTGAAATTTCAATAAAATAAGTGAAACAACTCAGGCTCAGGCGCTTGTGTATATCTGTCACAGTCACAGAACACTATTAATTACTCCAAGAGAGATATCTGTGTTCGTATCGAACGTAATCTGCGTAATGTTAACATTGTATTGCCAACTTACTAAAGTAATTTTTTTATATCCTATATTCATGTCTCTATCGCACAGTTATCTGGAATGGGCAAATAGAAAGAGCAAGTTGTAAGTGTGGTTGATTATACAATACCGCTCGTAACGTAACGAGATTTGAAATTTGAATTTGAATTAAATTGAGCCGGAGCAGCAACAGTGATTATTTAGGTGTTTTGTTGTTTATTTATTATTCATTCAAGTTTTCTTTTGCTAGTTCTATTGTGTTTTATTGGAGTGCAAGTAGATGTTAAAAATTTAAAGGATCAAAGCAAAAAAGCCCTTTCTTATCGATAAGGTAAGCTATAAGTAACAATATTCAGGCGATACTCAGTCTCTTACTAAACCGCACATATACCTAGTTTATTTTTTAGTTTCCAGTAGGTCAGGTATTGCGTTTATTGGTACCGACCGACATAGAAACCACATTCATAGCGCTTGAATTCACTCTACTAGCGCAGAGTCGAAGCGCATCGAAGCGTCAATCTAAAAATTTACATGGCATATGAACCCCTATCTCCACATTTTACGGTACATTTTTTTATGTCAAGGTCGGCAGACAGGCTGACGGTCCACTTGATGGTAGGTGGCTACCGTCGCTTATAACACAAGCAACGCCACAGGTGCTGCAAGTGCGCTGCCGATTACAGTAAGATTAAGGACAAGGGATAGGGAAATGGGCTCTGGCATCCCTTACTCACTCACCGAAACACAACAGCACACTGCACACGTGCTGTTATTTCACGGTGGTCTTCTGTGAGGAGGTGGTTGCTGCCGCCAGATGGGCTGCCCAAATGACTGCGAAACGCAGTGTGTTCTGCCACTGCTTTCCAATACCAGACCAGAGCCAACTTTCAAAAGTTCATTTCCAAAGTTGACTCGAACCCGGAAACCCTGGAGCGTTAGGCTAACACCCTAACCACTCATCCAACGGGCTCGTCAAATTTCTATCATGACAAAAAAAGGCCCGCGCAGACGCGCAAAAGCGCGGACTCTCAGTCACCCCTCATTTCATCAGTTTATCGCCATAGAAATATTAGCTCAGTCGAATTAGAATTTCAATATTTTTCGATTTAGACTCGAAAAGAGGGGGTGAATTTTTCATTTATTGAATAACGCGTTTATTTTCAATTTTACACGAAAAATTGTTAATACCGGAGTTGCTTGGAATTAAATTTCCTACAATTTTAGGAATTATCAATTTTTCCCGAGGATCAATGTTTTTCGATTTAGACCCGAAAGGAGGTGGGGGGTGCACCTAAATATTCTATTATCTCGTTAATTATTGATTATTTATTTATTATTAATCAATAATAATTATTAATATTACTATTAATATTATTTTTTTCCGTGTCAGCCCCTTTTTTGCCCCAAATTGTGGAGATAGGGGTTCATAAGCCATGTAAAATTCTGCTGCTTCGATGCGCATCGACTTTAATTTTAATTAAAGACATTCGACCCTAACATTTATTTACATTCGACCCTAACATTATTTAATTTCTTTCTTGCATGTTTTTGGTGCTGATATTACATGGTTGTGGTGCTGATGTGTTATATGCAAATGCATGATGTAGGTACTAGTAGTAGACTAAAATGTACAAGTATTTGAATGTGGCGCCTAAAGCTAAATCCAAGGCATCTACTTCAAGGGAAGAAAAAGAAGATAGCGATAAGAATGACGATCTCGAAGCGACATCGACTATCGACAATGTCGATAGTTGTAGTAGTAAGGAGATACCTCCTCGAAAAAAACAAAAAAGAACATACAAGTTTAGCGATAAATGGCTCGTCGACAAAGAGTTCAAAACTTGGATTTCAAGGAAAGATCAAGAAAATGGTTCAGTTACTGCCTTTTGTAATTTGTGCAATTGTATTGTATTAAACCATAGACCGGCTCTTGTTAAACATATGATGACTTCGAAACACAAGCAAATTGCTAATTCCATAAGTAATACACCACATATAGAGCAATCGTTTAAACCAAAAAAAGAAGAAGAACTGCAGAAAAGAGCGGAGTTAAAATTATGCGCTTTCATTGCCCAACATAATTTGACACTTTCCTTGTCAGATGATTTGATACCTTTTTTGAAGAATACTTTTCCTGATTCTGGAATTTTAAAATCGGTTTGTTTGGGGAGGACAAAAACAACTAATACAATAAAAAGTGTACTTGGACCGATGACAACACAGGAACTTGTATCAAAACTAAAAGCAACACCATTTAGTATAATAATGGACGAAACAACGGATATTAGTGTAAAGAAGCAGTGTGCCTTGGCAGTAATTTTTTGTGAGGAGGATGACTTAATAGTTCGCACCCAGTTTCTTGATATGTATGAAGTAAAATCCGGGAAAGCCGAAGATCTTACAAATGGTTTACTAACTTGGCTTGAAAACAGGCAAATTCCTTTAAAAAACTTTGTAGGATTTGCTTCAGATACAACAAACAGCATGGTCGGCCCACACAATTCTGTATTTACCCATTTAACAGAGAAAGTACCACACATATTGTGCATAAAATGTAGCTGTCATATGATACACCTTGTTGCTTCCAAATCGTGTCTCAAGTTGCCAAGATCTATTGAAGATTTATTGAGAAGTGTGGGTTCCCATTTCAATCGCAGCTCTTTAAGACAGGAAAAGCTGAGGGACTTTCAAGCATTTTTTAAAGTTGAAATACATAAAATTTTAAGTCCAGCTACAACAAGATGGCTATCTTTAGAGGCATGTGTAAAAAGAACTTTAGAGCAATATGGTGTTCTTCAAGAATACTTCAAAGTCGAGGTTTTTGAAGACCCTAGTAAAGTTACAGAAGACATACTAATAACACTTAATAATAAATTCACAAAAATTTATTTAGAATTCATGTCATATGTTCTGGAAGAGTTTAATAATTTTAACAAATTATTTCACTCTGAAAAACCATTGTTGTATCAGTTAAAACCTGAGGTTCACAAATTAATAAAAACGCTAGCCAGCAGTTACATGGAATTCAATTATGTCAAAACTACGGATGCCTACAAAATTGAGTTTGCCAATCCACGATTCTTTGTGCCATTAGAGAAATTATATTTGGGTATACTAGCAAAGGAATCAATGGATGAATTAGCTAAAGAAATTCCAGAACCTAAAACTCAACTTATTGATTTTAAAAAAAACATGCTTGTCATTTTACATAGAAACTCTGAAACAAATAAGACAACGCTTCGATTTCTCTGACCCAATCTTTAATATAATAGGAGAAGTCGTCGATTACAACAGAGCTCAAAAATTCGAAGTAAAAGATCTATCAAATGTAATTACAAGATTTCCAAATATTAAAAGTTATATTAACGTCGAAGAGCTACATAAAGAGTGGAGGAAGCATGCCTTCTTAGAACACAGCGAATTATTCCCGAATATAAACTTGCCCGTGGAGGAATACTGGAGGAATGTTTTAAAGATGAAAAATATAGCAGAGGAACCAGTGTTTCCTAATTTAAAAAAAGTTATAATGCTTTTGCTCGTGTTGCCTTATTCAAACGCCAGCGTAGAGCGCGTTTTCAGTCAATTAAAATTAATAAAATGTGACAATAGAAACAAACTTAACACGGAAACCATTTCAGCTTTGATGGCAACTAAAAGAAGCATCAGAGATGCTACAAAATTTGAGCCATCAAAAGCCATGTTGTTGGCAAAAATAAAATACGGTAAAGAAGGTGAAGGTGAAAATAGCTTAATATTTTATTTAATGTACAAATGTAAAGTTAAAGTCTGAAATGTTTTTGTACTTAAAAAACTTTTCTTTACATTTCAGATGGTAATTAAGATAAAAATATAACCCAAGAATTATTACCTACATTTTGTATACGCATCGTAAGTATGTATAGGATTATGATCACGTAAGTAACAATGATTAACTGTTTTATTGCAGCATTGATCTTCTTTTGCAGATTTTACACCCGTCGATTTGGTTTAAGGATTTAAGAAACTTTTAAATAATGGTTGGAACCTTTGAATACCATTAAAATTGTGTTTATTATATTGAAATATAAAAATTACATAAAGCGTTACTTTTCTTGGGAAAATGTAACTTTTTGAATGCCCTTAGGTAACTTTTGAGTACAGGGCACTGGCAACACTGGCCAACCCACTGACGATCGCGCGGCGAACTACAAGCGGTGGGCGGAGCTTGCAGGATTCAAAACAGCTTGACGTTACGGGACGCCTTGCAGGACATTTTAGACATTTAGATCCTGAATTAAGTGCAGGACTGTAAGTTAAGTGCAAGGCGAAATGGGCGGTGTATGGTATGAGACCCCATTACTCGTTTTGAAAGTTTCAAATATATTAAGTATTCTGTGTAAAATTATGCTTGATATGTCAAAAATAAAAACGTGGACATTGATTGATTGTTGCTATGGTAACGATATCGTTTACTCGATAACGATTAGGTTAGATTTTTGTGACTTACCTTTATTATTTATTATAACTTCTTATAAAAGTATATTAATATAGAACTTCTTTCTGAATCCAGACCATTGTGCTGATTTGCTGCAAATATGGAAAACGAGGATGCACCTCAAATTATTACTCATATAGAAAATAATTTGAATCACTCTTTATTTGACTGCAAATGGATACCGTGCTCAGCTAAATTTGTTGTTATCGGTTGTTTACCTAAAGGAAGCGGAACTATAGAAGTATACGAAATAACATCTGGAGAGGCTAGAAGAATTAAAAATATTGAAAGGCCCAATTCGTACAAATGTGGGACATTTGGTGCTAGCAGTGACATAGAAAGAAGATTGGCAACAGGCGACTTTAAAGGAACTCTTGAAATATGGTTTGTTCTTAATACTAAATACTAAGATTTTGTATCTTAACTTTAACGTAAAGTTAATATATTAAGAAAGGATTTTATATTCTTTTTAGGGATCTGGAGAAAACCTGCCAAGTGTATATAACAAAAGATCACACAGATATTATAAATGCAATAGACGGCATGGGTGGGAATGTGTTGAACTGTGGTGCCCCTGAAATTGTTACTGGCAGTCGAGATGGTAAATTCAGAAATTACAAAATGAAATTGTCATCTTATTGCTTGCTTGTGATAGTCCACTGTTCATGTAGTTACTGATCTGGTTGAGTTGAGTCTGGTGGCTGTAACCACCCCCTTACAGACGACCACCTTGAAATACCAGCATGTATGCTGTTGTGTATCGGTGAATAAGTAAGATATATCAGAGCCCATTTTCCTTATCCCTTCCTAATTCTATTAAGGTTGGCAGCTTGCAGCTCCTTTGACGTTGCTTTGTGTTATAGGTGATGATAGCCACCTACCATCAAGTTGTCTATCAACCTTAACATTAGAAAAAAACAAATGAAACTACTGTTTTGTTACTTTCAAAGAGAATTATTAACAAAATATTTATAATACATGACATATCATATCACCATTGTCAAACCATAATCAGCTATGTATTCTACTAAAAATACTTTTTATTTCAAAATAGGTACAGTAAAAGTTTGGGATCCAAGACAAAAGGGGAAGCCTGTAGCTAATATGCAGCCAGTGAAAGGAGAGACGAAAAGAGACTGTTGGACAGTGGCTTTCGGAAATTCATTTAATGATGCTGAACGAATTGTTGTTGCCGGCTATGACAATGGGGACCTTAAGATGTTTGATCTCCGCACTATGTCTTTAAGATGGGAATGCAATTTGAAGAATGGGGTAAAATACGCCAGATCCGTTTGCAATGTGGTTTATTACATTAGCACACCCACACTTATTAAATATTATCCCACATTGACATTTATATCTAGGATCTAAATGATTTCTAGGTGTGCTCCACGGAATTCGATCGCAAGGACATACCCATGAATAAATTAATAGCAACCACGTTGGAGGGTAAATTCCACGTGTTTGATGTCAGGACACAAAATCCTTCTAAAGGTTTTGCTCAAGTAAGAATGGTGCATTTTTATTTTTTATTCAGATCAGATCACTCTGAAATTAGACCCATTGATAAGCCATTGATTTAATATGATACTTCCAGGTATTAGACAGCGCTCCCAAAAGCGGCACAATATGGGTATCGCGTCATCTACCACAGAACAGGGATTTGTTTATCACTTGTGCTGGAAATGGTCAAGTTACGCTTTGGAAATAGTAAGTAAAACGTGGTTTTACTATTTTATCCTCTAATATGCATTTGCAACAGACCAAGTATAGTATGCATGCATGAAGCCTAGGCCCCCATCATTCACATAGGCACCTTTGTGTCTAGGATATAGTTTTAGTCAAAGAACCGAATAGGACGTCGACCTCCACCCATTTGTTTAATGGATGAAAAGTATTTTAAATCAAATTTGAAATTGAAAATTAACTTTTTATTACTTCACTATTGCATAAACAAATAGTTTGCGCACAATAAAAAGATGAGTGAAGTGATGGTCTACATCCTATTCGGATCCTACACTGTTTGTTAGCAGTGTGCTCAGCCACTGCCTAACTAGTCTATTGTATCTGGTAACAAGTATTTAGACACCAAATACGTTAAAACATTGCTCATGAAATGCGATTGAATGAGCATGAAATGGTATATCTTTTTTAGTGAATATCCAGAGCAAAGATTCCGTGCAGACGGGCAGGGAGAGACATGCGGTGTGCCCGGAACACTGAAACGTCTCCAACGTATGGTGATCAGTACTCAGCCGATAAACGCTCTCGACTGGAATAGGGATCATCAAGGACTCGCCGTTGCGACCGCATACGACCAATGCATTAGAGTCATAGTCACCACTAAGCTGAATCTGCATTGATTCAAAAATCAAAGTAATATAATTATCATTGTCAAACCAAAATCTGCTATGTGCACTTTTATGAGATTCCAACATTTTTAGTGAATAGTTCAATACCTTATCTATCGTTTAAGAAAAGTGATAAGTGCGTATGAGTACTATTTGTCGAAATACGCGACCTCTTAATAAAATATGCTATTTGCAGTAGTAGCTATAATCTGTTATGTGAAAAATTTACTCTATTATGAAAATAATAAATACCTATATAAACTATTAAATTTTCTCACGTTTAAAAGACCAACAAGTTTACGTATAACAACTCAGTTTGAAATAAAAAACTTTTTTTAAATTAAACCATAATGAAAAATTGTTCAGGGAGTCTTTTTTGTAGATACCTATCACAAAAGTAGGTATACTTTTTGCACAATGCAGATTTCGGTTTGGCAACGACGACAATGGCTAAAATGCTGTAAAGCCATTATAATCTCCGTTGGATTGAAGAAGTAGATTTAATTTGATTCTGGTGTGTTTAAATAAGAGAAAACTGTTTTATTTTGCCGACACCTGGCACCAAACCTTGTAATACTATGAAGTTCAAATGAAATTATTTTACTTTGCATATTGCATCATTAAATTTGCCAAAAACCTTTACAAAAATTTAAAGCTGGTTTTATGGAAATCTATTTGAAATATGAATGTTTGTTTCATCTTGAGCTCTCGTTGCGCCACAGAGTAGTGTGTCAGTTACTTTTAACCTTTTTCGTTGATTTATAATAATTTTTGTTTCTTATATATTTTCAAATGATGATCAATTTAATCTTGGTACATTTTTCATTATAGATTTAATATTATAGAATAATATTAGCCATCAATTAAAACTTAAAACTTGACTGACTCCGAGCTTACAAATGTGAATCAAGTGGATGTTTCTGGTCTACAGTGTAATAATATATTAATATTTTAACCCTTAGTAGCCTGATTTACGCGAGTCTTCTTTTTTAAATATTACTGTATTTGCTTGAGGGTCTAGATGAAGGGAAAAATAGCTAAATAAATCACAATATTTATTTTACATATTTATTTAAAAAAAAAACAGGTATCAATTTTGATACTTCAGGCATTATGGCCATAAAGAAATCTTAAATGACCTATGCATGAAATAATGCGAAACATCGATTGTTTTTATTATCGCATAACGATACTTTGCATTTTTTACAGAACCAGGAGGTAAGTTTCCTACAATTACTAAATTTACATTTATTCCTAGACTCCATAAATATTTTTTCATGGCCAATACAATCGGAACGCACGTCAGTTGGGGGTAGTACTTGTGCACCTGTCCGGGGTTTTTTAGAGGGTACTGTATTGTCTTGTTGACTGTTGGTACTGGGTCTGCCCCTTTTATTTTTTGAGTGACTGATATCTACATAAAGTATCGGCAAGCTCAGTTCTAAAATCTGCTAACTTCATAATATTCTTCTGAAGTTTTCCTTTCCTTGTGTTTACCTTTTTGTACAGTACCCAAGCATTGATGACAGTCATGTCTAACAAGTGGTAGAAGAGCCTCGTTGTCCACTTTCTCGACTTTATGCGGATGCGATATCGACCAATGAAGCTATCCATCAAATCAACGCCGCCCATGTGTGCATTATATTCTTTTACAACCCGAGGACATGATATTTGAATATTGGCCTTTAGTTTTTTTTCGTAGCGGGTTATAGTATCCGCTGGTTCAGCGCCAACATACGTGGATAGTAATAATACCTGTTTGTTGTCTTTCCAACTTGTGGCCGACAATTCTATACCTTCGTGAGAGGCCACATTTTCGTGATATGTTCCTCTGGGTACGTTGGATTTCATAATCTCCCGTTTCTCCGGCAACTTGCACGACTTTCCAAGCCTGTTTCTCTGTACTGTTCCAAGACAATAAATACCTTTGTTGGTCAAGTAATGTACCAGAGGAATATTCGTATAAAAATTGTCAAAATAAATTATATGATTGACATGCCTTGGTACTGGTCGTAGCAATCGAATAACTGTATTCGACACAGCTCCGAGGTCTGGTTCGCCAGGTAAACGGTCCATGTCCTTAGCTCCCGAGTAAATCTCAAAACTGTAGGCATAACCAGACAGAGAGCATAACACGTATAATTTGAATCCCCACTTATGGGGCTTGTTGGGTAAATATTGTTTCATAAAATGTTTCATTTTTGTGGAACACATCTGCTCGTCTAGTGATAGACGATGCTCAAATGGTAAAGTAATAAATTTCTTGTTCAAATAGTCTATCACTGGTCTTACTTTATGCAGTCGGTCGTGCTGGGGGTGATCAATGGGCAAATGTTTAGAGTCGTCATTCATGTGAAAAATTTCTCTAATTTTATCAAATCTGTTGCGATTCATTGTTTTTACTATGGGTTCAAACTTTGTAATGTTTGACCAGTATGACCGGACACTAGGATAATGATATACACTAGTAAAAATAAGAATTCCAATAAATTTACGTAATTCTAAGACAGTTACAGGTTCTGTAAAGTTGGGATTCTTTTGGAAGGCATATTTATTTGACTCGTCCACTAGAAATCTCAAAATGTCTTCACCGAAAAAATAAGAAAAAAACTGAAATGGAGTGTCTAAGTTCATAATTTCTTGTGAATACTCAGTATTTCCAGCAAACTGGAAAGCATTTTGGACTAAATCCATATTTTTTACTCTCCACACTAAGTTTCTAGAGTTGAAAGGTGCAGTTTGCAGGTTGTTCTGGCTGCTGGTTGTAGGAGTTGGGTTTCGTTCAACAGTCTCTAAATTATGTTGCATGTCGGTATCTACGTTTGCTGCAGGCGGATCTGCATCCAAGTTTGGGTCAGTGGGAAAATTACCTACATCCTCTTCATCATCTAGCTCCATCAGACGATGTCTTTGGCTCGAATAATAGTCTATGTCATCTTCATTGTCGGTGGAATCGTCTTCCGAAATTTCACCATTTTCTAACCGCTTCAATATGTTCTCAATCTCTTCTGGCCGCATTTTGGATAAATTTCTATAATAAATAAAAACAAAAGTAATCCCCACACCAAGCTATGCAGAAAAAATATGAAACAAAAGTTCAAAAAGTTTTATAGCTAAAGAGTTAGTAGGTAGGTGATATGTAGGGCGGAATGCCTGAAGTATCAATATTGATACCAAAAAAAAAAGCACTAATTTCTTCAAGTAAAACATGCATTTGCTAAAAATAATTATATCATAGCGAAAATAATGTATTCACTTACCTCAAAAGTATTTATATTCTTCAGAAAAAGAAAATATATCAAATTTATATTCAACAAAACTTTTAGTAAAATGTGTTTACTTGTTCACTTTGTCGCGCAAGTAATATGTCACAGATAAAATAAAACAATAATGACATTTGTTTTTTTTAATTTCGTTGGATAGAATACTATACAACAGTAAAATACATACAGCCAACATATAAAAAAAACTAATAGTAATGTGAATATTCGGTTTAAAATATTAGTATCAAAATTGAAACTCTAGGTTATTAAGGCTATTATAAATAATAGTACCTATTGCTTTTTAAATTTATTTAAAGATTGACCGTTGGCTTGTGACCAAGCCCTGAAAAACTTCTATTGTAACTCGACTACTGGTTATTGTAACGTCAAAATTTTAAGTGGGCGTTATAATAACCAATCACCGGGCTTTATTTCTTTCGTTTCGTAAGAACGCAACGAAACGTTTGCATTGGTTTGAAACAAACGTTCGCTAGTACAGACAGACTGCAATAAAATTATTAAAAGCCATGAAAACACGATTTAATCTGTATCCTTACGATACGACTAAACTTGTAGTCACAAGATGAAACTTAAATATTGACCCATTTTTAGAATAAAATCTTTAATTTCAGCGTTACTTGTCCGTTTTTAATACCTACCAATATTACTATAAATTCTTGCTATTATGTACGAAAAACTACATTTCAAACTAAAAAACTTTTGAATAACATTTTAAATCTTTCCTAAAATGTTTAAGGTTTAAAAAGGCTACAAAAATAAAACAGCATGTCAATTTTAGGACTCAAAAGAGCGATTTATTAACCCTATATCTTACTTTAAATAGAATTAAGGCTATCATCAGTTCTTAAGGTAGCTATTAACGAGCAATTATTTCATTGTGCACATCACGCTAAAGTCTTTGCGGGCATTGTTTTTTTTTTTTTTAAATAAATTACCCCCTTTTCTAGATACTTTTAGATAAAAAAAAAATAATTGAAATGCTTTTTTAGATAAAAAAAATAATTGAAATAAGATGCTGCCGTGAAACGAAAAATCAAACTATAGAAATTAGACTTTAGATTGACGCGCAAACATTGAAAGCGTTCTTCATTCAGACAACTTTCATAATAAATAAAATACACTTGTAAGCAAAGAAAAAAAAAAGCCTTTGTTTTGGATCAGTTTACAGTTTTACATCGTCAAAAACTACATGTACTTTTAGTCAATTTCATCTCGAATTTAGCGCCATCTGTTGCTGATAACGAGTAATACAGTTGCAACGTTCATGTTGACGGATATATTTTAGTTAAGTTGTGATTATCGAGGGCTCAAACTATAGTTGACGTGGTTAAAAACCAATAGTGTAAGTCCATCGAAATTTGTACGAGATCAGTGTAACATTGTTCCTAAAACTTCAGCAGATCTTAATGAAATAATTACTATTTTTAATGAAGAAATATTATCACCGCTCATTCGCTGGCAGTGTAACAAGATATCACAATGTTTTTTAAAAGTCGTAATCAATTCATTAACTCCGCTTTACTCCAATACTTAAAAACGCTTTAGATTTTTTTGCTAACACGTGCATGTACATTAATTATTTGATTGAAATGCAGAATATAAAAAAAATCATTTACGAGGATAAGAGGGTGCTTGATCAAGTCAATAGGACGCCGTACGGGTGTCATTTGGCATTACAGCCAAATTTGTTATGCAAAATACCCCATCCAATTAGATTTATCATAGGCATAGAGAGAATGGACTGAGCAATACCCTCCAAATCAACTACTCTCTAAAAAGAGAGAGAGCGATCTTGCGGGTAATACCCTATCTCTTTCTTGTAGGACTGTAGTAAAAGTAACATCGAGGACCAATCACAATCCTAGAAAAAGACAACTACTGGCCGCACGATCGCTTCGTCTCTCACACTTTTCTGCCTGTTTCTACTTTACAGCTGGATAGGGAACGCTCAGTCCATGTTCTCTATATTTGATTATTCTAATCGTATCATGCCGATTGGACAATAGAACCGAATATATTCCTACAGAAATTTCATTTTCCGTGCTTTTCAATACGATGCGACTGTTCACGGTGGCGTTCTTACTGCTAACCCTCCATCCTCGTTCTGAACTATATCTATGAGCTACTAAAAACAGAAATATCCTGCGTTGTGGTAACAATTAAACTAGTAAAAACTGTTGACTGCTATCATATAATAGTAACAAGCAAAAGAAAAATCGCAGGTATATAGTTATAGTAAAGCAATACTATTGTAATGAGCCAACCGTCACTAAACTAAGGTTACGATTCATATGTGACAAATATTGTTGGCAGTTGAAAAACTACCGCTAACAAATCCATTACATTCCACACTAGCGAGGACCTCTTGATTTAACAATAAATACTCTTTTTTCTACATTTTGTAAAAACTCTAACGCAGGTATGATTCTCCAATTTCATTTTATCAATTTAAAAGGATCTCAGTACAAAAACTAATTGTTTTGTACCCTAACTCTGCTATGTAACGCTAGGATATAGAACTAGTTTAATTTTATACATAACCTCCTCACGGAGTGGTATTTATCATTAACAAGTGAAATTCCATGATTTGAGACTATATTACACATTTTAATCAAATTTAATATTTATGTTTTCAAATTTAAAACAAGAAAATGTACACTTGCATTGATCTATTCTATTAGAAATCAAATCAAAGCAGTCTAAAAATTAAAATATAAAGTCACAATTCATATTAATATAATTAATATTAACAAGTATTCCAAATTTCATTGAAAACGATAATTTTATAAATATTTGTTAAATTCTTTACACGTAATAAAGGGGGCGTTCAAATGTTGGATTATTTTAGTTACATACAGATATTTGACACGAGTCAAAGATTCAATGGGCAAAGTTCGTAGAAGCTAAATTTTATCGGTTGAAATGTGCAACTTAAAATGTGTCACTTAAAATTTAGATAAATTAAACCATTGAAGTACTACAAGTATGGAATTTGCGTGGAAAATGCCAAAGCGGCACATAAAAAGTACGCCTAAAACAGAATCATGGTGGAGTCTTGCCTTGGCGCGTCGATGGTAAAAGGCAGTAACGACCAAGTTTTACTATTCATTTTAAACTCCAATGTGTTGACGTAAAGTCACATTCTCTTCAAATGACAGATGTTTAGTTGGTTTTAAATGACAGATGACAGAGTTCATGCTCTATGCACATGTCACTTTTAAATGTTCCATAAAGTTCATAGTGTTTTGAATGGCGTGCGTAATCCATAGTTGTAGTACATTGAAGAATTAAACCTATTTCTACTGATTTATGGTTCGCGTCATAAAAGGTTGAATGTTTTATTATCTGACGCATATTCCGTCAGATATGCACCGACCCATAAACGAGCCTTAACATGGTCACTCGTTCAATCAGTAGAATATACCCCCTCAAATCTCCAACTTATATCAAAATTACGCGAGGTTATGTCAGCCATACACGCTCAATCTGTATGATTGGAAGAGGCTGGATCGTGTAAAGCTGGCATTACAATGAGTGTATCTTTAAAGACTCGGGACAAAACTATCGTGCAAAAGTAAAAGAATTTGTATTCGCGCAGTGGTCTATAAAATCTAAAATTTACGAGCTACTTTAAAGGCTAGTGTTTACAGTTAGGGTCACTTCACACTACACAAAAAACGAACATAAATTACTAAATCGCACTTAACTTTATTTACAAACCAATCACTATTTTACTCATAAATATATCTTATGACGCTTACAATAATAACCAGTCATTCGCGAATTAAAATAAAGGTTCATTCTCACACGTTCATATTTAGTTCATAAAAACACAGCGAAATTTACAACGCATTTTTTTGTTAGTTTCTTGCATTTTTAATTCGATTTAACAAATAAGTTTACATGTACATATCTTATGGTTAGACTCACACGAATGTATGTTTTTTTTTAATTAAAAATAATTCATTGCTAAAAATATGTCATTAATAAATAAAATGTTAAATGTTTGTCAACGCAACAAATAGCAATTCAACATTCAAATGTTTGGACATGTTGCGACCCCTGTGTGTTCTAACCACATACCATTTTACAATTTTTGTTGGAGTAATGTCCGTTTGCCCATTACATGTCCATCACACGCCAGTCATATTCTTAGGCAACAACGCAACGTTCAAATAACTAACTTCATTTATTTCTCAGCTCTAATATGTTATATCTGACGAATGCCTTTGAATATTTAATATTAACACAAAGTTTCATAAAACCCCCGGCATAAAATGAATCTACAGCCTTGTTGTCCTAGTATATAATAAAAAATATAGTGCAAAAAAAAAACAAGCTCACTCAAACCTAAGTCTGTAGTCTGCATGCCAAATCGATTACTGTCAAAGTATTACATTTGGCATAAAAAAAAAAAACAAAACACTACAGAGCAAAGAATCGCCGCGCCGGCCACTACTAGAGACGGCATGGACAACTCCATACAAATCCATTCAATATACGCACAACTTCGCATTGTTTAGGATTTGTGTTCAAAGGCAATATCGACTCGCATTTTTTAAAAGCTAAAAATTGCATTTAATTACTGACCTTTGATATGATACACGAGAATTTCCATTATTCACGTTTTTAATTCGAGTTTTATACCAAATCAGAGCAAAATTACGCATTTCTATCACTTTTTTTTTAATAATACTCCACAACGTGCCACTACATACTGGCTGCCAAATGCGCCTCGAGTTGCGCTCAGCGCAATTGCGCGGCACGAATATTATTATTATTATTATTACTACCGTCTCTTGTAGGGGGCGACGCAGCGATTCTTTGCTCTGTGTAAAATACTGAGAATTTTGTCCCTTACAAAGACGAAGAATTAAATAAGGTTTTAAATATCTTATTCAATCCTAACGAATCATTCCATTTATTTAAATCAATATACGTAACATCTTATTGTTATGTGAAACGTTGAATTACAGGATGTCAAAAGGTGTAGCCGGAATATATATACGTGAAAAATTAAAGAAATTTCAGCAGCGAAAATAAAAACTAAGGAAGAAATAAACATATAAAACAATACTTTAAATATTACATTTTAAAATATTTGGCAACCGTAGATTTTAAATTATCTGACACCCTGTATTAAAAAAATGTTATTATTGTATGACAAGCAGAAGTGAGATTCAGTTACACACTAATTTAATGCACAGGCCATCACACATATACACAAAATCAAACTACCTTTTGTACCTTTTTTTTCTATTTCAAGAATAGTGGAAACAGATTCGATTTTGATCCGTTTTAGTACTTTGTTTATACAGGTAATATTATAAATCAAAATATCATCTCTTTACATAATATATTGATATAATAAACCTTTTCGATTAATGTGTATAGAGATGGTGAACTCACGGGCAATTAAAGAAAGTATTTTATTAACAAGAAATTATATATTTATCACGCGGTGACACATTGTATCAAACTGTGAAGAGACTAGCGTCAAATAGAAGACACACCTTAGACAAGCAGTGTTAAGGTGTTACATGCGCACTTAAGATCGGCGCTGACTGACGGCATGGCAAAGGATTTTTCCTAAACGTGGTATTTTTAACCCTTATCCAATGCTTTTGGAACACACTTCTTTATTTCAATATTCGACCTCTTGGGTCGAAGCGTTTCGCGTCATGCTTCGGCATCCCTTCAGCAACAAGTGCTATATTATCACAAAATCCCAATCAATAAATTATGTATCAGCAACTCACTTCGGAGTAATGCAATGCTTGAATAGTTTTCGGCACGGCTGCATACGTGCCGAAAACGCATTATTATTATTATTATTATTTCTCTCTCATTGGCCGCCGCGACCTGTGGCTCTAGTATGAGTTTATGCCCGCATTTACATTTAAATATTAAAAATTTAAAGTTTACATGTAAATAATGATATTACCAAGTGCTAGTGATATAGCGTGTTATTTTCTTTGTTTGGTAAGAAAATTTCACATATGTCTATACTTATTCGCTATTTAGGGATTAATCGCCCGTGAGTGATTTATTCTTAATATATAGTATGTTTGCGGCACGAATCGCAAACGCAACGATATACAGTCACGTAGCAAAAGCTAATAAATATATAATAATGTATGTATATGAATTTCTTGTCTATAAATATTCAACTTGTTGCATATTGTATTGTTTTGTATCACTATATAGTATTGATGTTCGCGGGAAACGCTCGTACGATCGTTCAATCTGAAATTAAAAATGAAAACAGGTAAAAAAATGTTTATATGAGGCGAATTTTCGACCCCGCCTTGCCTCCTGTTGAGATATCCTGAGGTTTAATTCGATACTGCAGTCGGCAGCGCACTTGCAGCACCTGCGGCGTTGCTTGTATTATGGGCGACGGTAGGACCTACTATCAAGTGATCCTGTCTGCCGATTTTAACATAAAAAGAAAATTTAGGAACCAATGTGTTAAATAAGTTTGGACGTACGTGTTCAGTCAAGATTGTCCTGGAAGATAAGTCGCACGTAGCCGGGCGATCCGTGCAGCGGCGTGGCGCAGAAGGGGCAAATGGCACGGAAGCCGTTGGTCCCGTGCGGGATGTCCACCGTGGCCCAGAACTTGACGGTCCGCTCGGAGGCCATGTGGCCGCACGGGTTGAACGCGAACGTCGGCGGGCCCGCGTCCACGTAGAACGCCGGCTCGATGCCCATGCACACGCGCACCACCTTCAACCACACACGACAAACTCAAACTCACTCAAACACAATCAATTACACTAGGAATTCACTTTATGGTCATTTTTTTCAAATCAACTAGATTTCCATTTTAAGTGTAAAAAAGTTTCTAAACAAAATTACACAGCAATAACTTGCAATATTATCTAAACTAATATTATAAAGAAAGATTTGTATTTTTGTATGTTTGTAATGAATAAACTCAAAAAACTACTGGACCGATTTTTGACAAAGCTACATTATCAGCGAGTAACATAGGCTTATATATCTATATATATAAAAATCTCGTGTCACGATGTATGTTCGCGATAAACTCTGAAACTACTGAACCGACTTTGATCAAACTTCATAAGTATCTGTTATTTGGTCCAACTTAAAAGATAGGATAGTTTATATCTCATTTTGTTTATTATTATTTTTTAAATTATATAATATTATTAACATAGCGCCATCTGTTGATATTTATTCAATACAGCAATTATTTATCTGTGAGTTCCATAAGGTTCTCACAAATGGCGGTTTAAAGAAATTTATCGGCTGGATTGCAAAAAAGCATCCCGGCGAGCGGGCCACTAGTATTTTATAAAGGCGGGCGAAGTCGTGTGCAACAGCTAGTGTCTTATATGTGTAAAGATTTTGCAACGTATTGGTTTAAGTTCGATATCGCTCAAAATATCGAGCATTTCAGACGATAATGGATCAAGTATTGCCTATGCACTTTGCAATGAGATGAGTATAGGTGATTACCTGTCCCTCGAGAAGGCACATGGGACAGCGTCGCATGGTGGAGTCGCTGCACTCGGCGCCCCAGGAGTGCTCGCCCTGCACGTGGCCGCAGTTGAGGTAGACGTAGGGCTGGTTGAGGTCCTGGTGCGCCGAGGACAGCTTGCGCGGGATCACCAGCGTGTTCAGCCCCACCGGGCACTGCGGCCGACCCGCGTTCAGCTCATCCACCAGCGCTTCCAGGTCTCGCTTCGTCTGGGAATCGCAACATCCTTTTAATAATAATAATAATAATAAAGTTCTTTATTCGGGTTACTTGGACCCAAAGTGTTAGTATACATCTTACAAAATCTATAGTTAGTACACACACATTTATACACAACATAAACTTAACTTAACTTTAACTAATTTTATTTTATTTTCACTTAAGACTAGCCTCTCTCCACGTGCATCATCATACAATGGTTCATGTAAAGAGAGTCCAGTCTACCCGCTATCATAGCCAAGACGCGATTGGGGCTGGCCCTCACCCTGCAAAGCAGAGACGCGCACCGCTTACGTATGATGGTGAAAAAACAATCTACTCTTGCCTCCGCGAACATTCCCGATGCACTGCAGAATCGAGGCAGCCCCAACAACGCCCGGAACGCGTTATTATATTGAATCCGCAGAGCGCTGAATGATTTTTTCGTATATCTTGCCCACAGAGAACAAGTATAAAACGATGTACAGTATGCTCTAAACAAGGTAATTTTTCCCTCCTGTGAACACCGTGAAAACCTTCGGGCAAGCATATTCGCCCTCACAGACAACGCTCTGCGTTCTCTTTCAATGTCTGCATCGTCTCTAAGGTCGGCAGTCAGCATGTGTCCTAAATATTTGAATTGCTCAACTCTCCTGAGGGGAATCCCCGCCAAAGTTATTACAGGAACAATTTCTGGATATCTACCGCCGGCCCCAAAAAACATGCATTCACTTTTACGAGGATTATTCAAATTCAAATTCAAAATCATTTTATTCGAAACAGGATTTACAAAATCGCTTTTCGACGTCAGAGAATGACATCTCTGAATTATATCTAAGACCATGACCGTCCGCATAAGATTCACAAACCTCCAAAAGTTGTCGGATACCACCAATAGAGAGGCGGTAAGCAAGACCATGTCGTCTGCGTAGCTAATATTATTAACACAAACATTATCGATGTAACAGCCGACACGACACTCGCTCAGCGCCACTATTAATGCATTCATATAAATATTAAATAATTTGGGTGAAGTTAACCCCCCCTGTCGTACCCCACATTTCAAATCATATGGATCGGAACAAATACCAGCCCAACGAACATAGTTGATCTGGCTCGTGTACCAGTATCTTAGAATAGCTATGAGTTCTACAGGCAAACCCAACTTAAATAACTTGTCCCATAGAATGTCGTAGCAAACCAGATCAAAAGCCTTGGAAAGATCAAGGAAGCAGGCATATACTGCTGTATTACGATCTGTATAATACCTGACAGTCTGCTTGAGTCCCAGTATTGCACTCTCAGTAGACAAACCTGGCCTAAAACCAAACTGATTATCGTGCAACTCAAAGTACTTATCCATATGAGAGTCAAGCAAACTATCAAGTACTTTGGCGATTATAGTAGCCAGAGATATGGGACGATAATTGGTCTTATCAGAAACATCTCCCGTTTTGTTTTTAACAATTGGCGTCACTATTGTCTTTATCATTGCTTCCGGTAGATAAGAGTGGCTAACGCACAGATTGTACAAAATAGAAAGTAATTTCGGCAAAATCGGTCCAGCATGCCGAAGATATTCGATGCTGAGCCCATCGTGGCCAGGTGACTTTCCCGTGCTCATACCTTTAATAACATCCCGCACATCACAGTAAGAGAAAATTCAAACTTTAGAGTCACTAACCCCCACATCCAACACCGGGAGATCCCCGAGGAGAACTAACTAAAAAATTATCCTTAAATAAATCAGCTATCCCTTTGTGATCACTCACCCCCTCAATGCTCACAGGAAGTCCAGGCCTACTGGCTACCTTATTCATGCATTTCCAAAAGGTGCCAAAGTTTTTATTTTTGTGATGAGTTAATACACTACCAATAGAGCATTTCTATTTTTAGGGAGAGAAAGAACTTTTATAACACTAGAGACAAATTACAAATTATAAGAGTGTTTTCACATTATCCGATAGGATATCGGTCCCGGACGACGGTAGCCGATTTATGCTTTGGTATACAGTCCATAATATAAACTGAAATCATAGTATGAGGCCAAACAATTAATTAGTTAAAAAAAACTTACCGGTGAATTTTTAAGTCCTTCAGCACTCCTCCAGAGAAGAGTCGCTCCACACAAATCTATCATTGTGCCGTCTCTCAACACATTTGTTTCTGCTTGACAAGGCACACCCTGGAAGAACAATAAAATATCCTTGTAATATAAACGCGTAAGTTTGTGAGGATAGATTTTTGTTAATCTAATATACGCCAAAAAGGGCTCAACGGATAATTTGTCACACAGATAGAAGGCTGACGGTCGAGTTCACTCAATGGTAGGCCGTCGCCCATAACACAAGCCTCAAGTGCGCTGCCAATTTTAACAGAGTAAAGGCGAACGGTCTCTAGTATCCCTTAACACCAAAACACAACTAACTGTTCAGTAGTTTATACGAGTACGAGACATATTATACAGATGATATCTCCTTACCTTTTGCTGCGCTGACCGACTCTCTCTAAGTGAGAAGACAGCACCACCGACGGACGTCTCACGCCAAGGGCCGCAAGACGCGTTGCCACCGCAAAAGTCGCCTCGCGGATGCATTATCAGAACACCGTTCGTCGTTAAACCGTCTATTTCGTGATTCTCTGTCCATTTTGTCGCTTTCTCCTGAAATCGCAAATACATTTCAAATAAATCTTTGTTTAAAAATATTAGTAGGCTCTAATTTACTGGTGCGAATTTCCCAGCCAAATAGACTACAACAGCTAATGAATTAATCGACGTTTTTAGAACTCAAAACATTGAGAAACAGATTTTAAAACTTTTAGTATATCCACAATATTTTATACTAGCGACCTGCTCTCGGACCCGATCTCTGATTAAAACTTAATCAGATTTAATTATATAATACATATATTTAAAAAAAAAACGGTGAAAAACATCTAACCGATATATTATTTCGATGCTTCTAACTGATTGTGAAAACAGTATCAAAATCCGTTACGTGGTTTATTTTTTATTCGAATTTTTACTATTTTTTTGTTTTCCAAATTTCATTTTTTTATTTGAAAAAGAAAAAACTAACAGAACTTTATAATTGTTTTGTATTTTGAATATTATTCGTTTAATCTGCCTTATAAATGTTAAATTTTTATTGACTTTTTATACAAAATGAGTTCCGATTTCTAGTTCATTAGTTACGCACCATTTTGAGACTCACGTTCTAAATAATCACAGTCTCAGAAACGATTCACGTCTCTGTATTCTTAAAGCTTAAAGATAAAAGCCAATAACGAGCAGAGAGTTTGAAATTATATCATGATAAAAGCGTACACAATAGGGAATGTCAAAACAGAAGTAAATATCTAATAATTTACCATTTTGAAGGGATAGAACAAAGTATACGTGTTTCAGGAGACATGTTACAGAGGTACGTCTCTACATATTATATTATTAAAGCGTCTACAACAAAAATAATAATAATACGAAACTTTACGAGTGCCACCATATCGTGCAAAAAATGTGCTTTTTCTCAGTTGGCTGAGGAATTTTCTCAGTTGGCTATAAGGACTTCCTTAATAACAATCCATTGCGATTCTATAAATATATGCACTTGAAATGCCTCAAGCTTTCAACAGTGTATAGTTTTTGAAATGCTACTTTGAATTTGTTTTATTTTCTTTTGACAGTTTGTTAAATATTGTGATTGATTTGTAAATGTAACTGAATTACTGAAGAAAACTATTGCATGCCAATTTCTGTAGCAAAACATTGTAAGTATTTACCATTATACCAACTTTTACGCAATAAATGAATGATAATTTTTATTATTATGTTACGAGTAAAATATGATGATAAAATAATAAATACTAAATACAATTGGTATGTACTCACTCCGAGAAATATATTTCTGGACGAGTCAAATCCTGCGGCGTATATGCGGCAGTTGTTGACATCGTTGCGATCCGCTATGATGCGACATGCGAAACGCGATATTGTGCTCTGTAGGACTTTGGTGTCTCCAGTCTTATCGCCTGCCACTGTGTCCATTACCACGAAGTCTATTGGAGACTCTGATGACCTGCCGATCTGAAAACAGTCATACACTAGTTTCAATGTTTATTCTAATTAAATTTAGTGTTTTATTTGAGTCAATGGTCGCTATATTGACTTTTTAAAAACTAAACACAAAAGAAAATCGATACTGCGTCGTGCGTTTTTATTTTATTTTAATAAAAATAATATATACCTATGTACTAAAGTTATAAAGAGACTTGTATTTTTGTTAGTAAAGAATAAACTCAAAAACTACTAGAACGACTTTAAAGATTCTTTCACCTATAGAAAGCTATATTATCAGCGAGAAACATAGGCTGTATGTATTTTATAAATTTACGCGGACGAAGTCACGATGATAAAATCCAAGTATTACCAATGATAGGCTGCTTCAATTGACTAATTTGACGGCACCAATTCTAACGAACGGATTTAATCTCGTCATATACAATTCGTCTTTTTTCCTCAGTTACATATTACCCTGTTAGCACGTTTCTTCTTATTATTATTACATTCCTCGAGTTAAGGCCAGGCGGATTCACGAAATGCGGAAAAGATTGATGTTTGAACTTCAAGTTTGATGAAATGATGCAGAATTGTACTACACAAAAATTAATGTAGGTTGAAAAAGAAAAAAAGAAACACAATAACCGAAACGAATATTGAAAAATGGCTTGGTAACACTGTAAAAAAAATCTAAACATCACCATAAAAAATTAACTTCCATGTTGACCATTTCGTAATTTTCAACGACAGTGATATGATTTTTTTACAAAAAGGATAGTCTTTTAATGGTTCTAACACAATAACCGGTTAGATTTTTAAAAAAATATCCAGAATTCAAACAATTAATTAAAATGTTCTAAATAGTAGTAATATTTTCGTTCGTAAACCTGACGAAGAGCTATACAAAATCGACCATATTGACGGAGCGGCAAGCTTTGCAATTCGATACGCGCGTTCATTTAGTTTTCCAGCGACGCGGGCCGTGAACTGACCTGGCCTTAAGTCAATCGCGTCAAATTGGTTAAGAGCAGGCCCCACGAAAAAAATTCCTACGCTCGCTCCGCCCACGTCCCGCCACCCGAGAGTTACAAGTTGCTCGGCGGCTCTCTAGGATTTTTTTTAATATATCGCAAGATACAGCTTACGTAAGGTTGAATATTGCGTACATTATTTGAAGCATAATTTGGTGTGCACTAGCTCGGAACTAAACAACGTAAGTCTCAAAATTGTTTTCGTTAATTATAGGACTAAAAATAAACCTAAGTTTATTTTATTTTGACAATCACTGGTAAACAATGTTTCCTTGCTACGAGCAGTTTTTTGGCGATATAACTCAAGCCGTTTAGTAGAAAAATGTAATATTCTCCGGAAAAGGCGCCGATTTCGATCAAAAAATGTATCGAATGAAAATCACCTAATTATGTTTCTGACTTGATAATCTACAGATAAAGGTCTCAAAATATATATATGTAAATTCCACATTGATCAGATATGTGGTTGACTCAGCACATTTATTTAAAGTTCCCTTAGTTTCATAGGGCCTGGCCTTAAACCAGCGATGTTGCTGTTGTGGTTCGATGAGTAAGGGATGCCAGAGCCCATTTCACTGTCCCCTCCTAATCCCTTTTATACGACTAAGATTGGCAGCACAATTGCAGCACCTAAATAGCGTTATGTTAGTAGGTGTCGGCAGGCAACCGTCAGCCTGCCGACACAAAGTAATTATAAAACACAATTTATTTGTTATTATGTATTTAACACAACAACCTCCAATATCGTAAACCATAACATTTTTATGTTTAACTATCTCAGAGCTTTTGAGGATAGGTTGACTGCAGAATCAACTATATAGTACAAAGTTGTCTTCAAAATTATTATCGAATAAATAAATATGTAGATTCTTTTACTTGCAAATTTAAATGTATAAAAATAACATCCCCCTTCCCTTTCCTATTCCTTCCCAATCCGTAATCCACTGTCGCAGCGCCCTTGCAGCACCTGTGACGTTGCTCTCGTGCTATTATCGGCGGTAGCCACCTACCACCAAGTGGACCGTCAGCCTGTCTGCCGACCCAACAAAAAAAGAAACATTAGATGATTGAATTATTAAATGAGATTTAAATCAATAAATTTTCAATTGCGACTACAAATGAGCGAGTCGAGTGCCCACTTGCCCAGCAACATCAGTGCATTGAAGGTCAAGTTACGTCAACCGTTCCGACGTGCGCACGCGTCGCTCTAATTGGCAATATACGGCCACATCGTAACTCCACTATAAAAATCACTATTCCATATTATTAAATATAACGGGCAAGTTCAAAACACTACTTATTAAGAAACAGCCTTTTATGCACTTTTACCTTTTATAATCATGATTATATGATTATAAGAGGCATGGAAGTGCAGAGACACCCTGGGCGAAGAAGGAAATCGTGGTTAAGAAATATCCCGGAATGGACTGGAACTGCATCAGTCGATAAACTGTTCCAGATCTCAACAAAGACAATTTCTAGGAATTGACGGCTATCCCTCAGAACTGAAGAGGCGCTGAGAGAGAGAGGATGCTTACTCGTACCTACATCAATCAGTCTTGTCATATTTCAGATACAAGTAAATAAATAACACAATTTGCGGTCATTTACTATTGGGATTAGGTTATTTGGGTGTCTTTCTTTTACTTAATATTAAAAACTGTGTAAGTTTGGATCTTTGCAAAAGTCATCCTAAATCGCATATCAAAAAAGTTGGACGAACAGCAACCAAAGGAACAGGCCGGTTTCAGACCAGGATTCTCCACAATAGATCATATGCACACTATAAAACAGATAATTGAAAAGTGTCAGGAGTATGGGTACCCCTTATATTTAGCTTTTATTGACTTCAACAAAGCATTTGATTCTCTAGAGCACCATTACATTTGGCAATCCATGAAAAATCAAGGCATTGAATCAAAAATGTGTACAGCAATAGCTCAGCTCAAGTTAAACTGGAAACACTAGGTGAAGTTTTTCAAGTCAATAGAGGCGTTAGACAGGGGGACCCACTGTCACCCAAGATCTTCACATCAGTTTTAGAAGACATATTTAGAAAACTAGAATGGGACAACTTGGGCATAAACATAGATGGTAACCTAATAAATAACTTAAGATTTGCAGATGACATAGTTTTTATTGCTGACAACGCCATAATACTTCAAAAAATGATGCAGGAATTAGCCGACGCGAGCAAAGAGGTGGGCCTATGTATGAATAGATCTAAGACTAAATTAATGACAAATAGATAGACCGTTCCTATTACTTTAGAAGGGGAAGAAGTAGAATATGTAACAACCTACATCTATCTAGGTCAACTCATCTCTACTAAGAACCAAATCCATCAAGAAATTGATAGAAGAATAACAAACGCCTGGAAAAGGTTCTGGTCATTAAAGAGTATTCTGAAAAACAATCAATACCCCCTTATAATGAAAAGGAAACTATTCAATACCTGTATCATGCCAATATTAACTTATGGATGTGAAACTTGGGCAACCACACAAAAAGACAATCAAAAATTAGTAGCTTGCCAGAGAAGTATGGAGAGAAGTGTTTTAGGCCATGCAAAAAGGGACAAGAAAAGAGCTGTAGATCTGAGAAAGATCACAAAATGGAACGATCTGGAAACAAGGATCAGGACAATGAAGTGGAGATGGACAGGACACACATTCAGAGACAAGAGAGTGAAGTGGGCTAAACAGCAACAGAGTGGATACCCCGCTACAATACAAAGCGAAAGAAAGGACGACAATATAGGAGATGGTCAGATGACCTGATGAAAATAGCCGGCCCTCAGTGGCCCACAATAGCACGGGATAGACAGGCTTGGAAAGGACTGGAGGAGACCTTTGTGTCAAAAGGACAAGCTAAATAGAGGACTGCTGTGCACGAACGAATTTAGTTTTTAAGTTTTTTCTTATATATACATAATTAGTAGGTACTCTTTTAGTAAATAAAGGTTTTGAAATTGAAATTGAAGTTTGGATGTGGAGGTATACTTTGGAACTAGTCATCCGATTTTAAAAAAATGTTTGTCCTCTTGGTCTCAGCCCTATGTGTACATCTACATTTTATCGTGTGCGAAGCGTAGGGAATAGGCTAGTCGGTAAAAGACTAAATGGAAATATAGCTTCATGAATATATTAGTATTAATTAGATCGGCACTAGATTATCTGTCATGCCTAATTAGTTAAAATGCGCTCCAGCAAATATTTTTTTCGAAGCGGAAAATTTTCGATAATTAGCTGCTTCAATTTACCAGAACACGCAAATGAGAGTATTCTTTTACACAACTTGTGTAGAAATATTTGCAACTTCTGCGAATAATAGAAGAACGATGAGGTCACAACCCGAGTGGCTCAATTGAAATGTTAGACGAAAACATTAGAGCTCCCTTAACAAGAAACTGTCAAGAGAGAAAATCGTATACAGGGTGGAAAAATAAGTCGGGCCCTGGAGGGAAACTACCTTAAATCCTTAAGTTGGCTCATTTTACATAAAGGAGACATTCCTTTATTTTTAAAAAGAAACAAAACTGCATTTAAAAATTTTCTAAAACTCGCTTGGCTCGCCCGGGACTCGAACCAACTAATATTAAAAAAACAAACACTCGCTATTTTATTATACTAATCGCTAAGATTATTATTCAGGATAAAATTTCTCTAACAAACATTTGGTCTTAAAAATCAAAATGATCGTAAAATCTAACATTAACTTTATTTTGTTATCAATTTGTTACACTTAAATTATTTAACTGATAAATTGTTCGAAATGAACCCCCTCGTTCCGGATACACAAATTCAGTCTCCGTTGAAATTCATTTCTAGTAGCCTTCAGCAGTGTTGTGGTGTATGCCCCTAATAACATTTTCTACAGCCCTTAGCTCTTGAACGGTGTCATAACAGGTTTCATAAATAACATTTTTTACATTACGTTCATTAAAGAACTTGTGTACTAAAGAGGTATTCTTCATGGATATCTTGTACGACAGACGAGAGTAAGACCAAATGTTTGTTAGAGAAATTCTATCCTGAATAATAATCCTATCGATTAGTATAATAAAATAGCGAGTGTTTGTTTTTTTAATTTTAGTTGGTTCGAGTCCCGGGCGAGCCAAGCTAGTTTTAGAAAAACTTTGAATGCAGTTTTGTTTCTTTTTAAAAATAAAGGAATGTCTCCTTTATGTAAAATGAGCCAACTTAAGGATTTAAGGTAGTTTCCCTCCAGGGCCCGACTTATTTTTCCACACTGTATATATAATCTTGTCAAATCAATAAGTAAATTACAATGAAACTCTCAGATTGTTACCAACATTGTTAATTTTTCTCTCCAAATTATTATTTGTGGATAACGGTGCTGATTGTACAATTAGGTACCACTATTTATTATAATTTATATCTTATTTAATACTGCGTTTTATATAATATGTACCTAAGATATCATTGTTTTTTTTAATTATTGTACATTATTGTTTGTTGTCCTGAATAAAATAAAGCAAAAAGAAAGTCCCGAATAATGCAAATATTAATATTTCATTAATACATGCCCAATTCCATAAATAGACATTAATTTAGTGAAAACATCTATGTAGGCGTGGAATTGATTAATATCTATGAGAAAAAAGGAAACAAATCATATATTTAAATTTAAAAGAGTACCTAGTCTGTATGTAGTGGAAACGCTTTATATAAATCCAGCTCGGAACTAAATGCCTTTTATTCTTCTTATTATCTCGCGGAACTGACCCAGTAACATCACTAATTCACTGTGATTTCCAAACTATCGTAACGAACAATTGCAGTTTGAAGCTGTTTTTTCAGGACAGTACCCGTAGGTGCAGATTAGCGTGACCGAGGCCGCAATGCTGATATTGGGTAACAGCGTAGCAGCCGTCGGACAGCTTAGCTCAGGACGCATTCAGTAACCAATTGAGAATTTATGAAAATTTAAAAATTTATCTCTTCCAATTATCACAAGGTGAATTGAACAAAGACAAGCTCCATAAATCCGCTGTAGATTACGAGACCATTTTGTGATTAAGACTAACTTATTTCGAAATACCAGTTGAGCCTATCTCTGTGCTGTGTTGTGTAATTTTGTACATATTTTTTATTGTAAAAACCACAAAATTGGGGCAACGGGCGTGACGAGAGAACAAAGATGGTTGAGATTATACTTTATCCGGTCGTGTTCCGTTAGAATAATAACGCAAGTCTATAATTTTTTTAGTAATATTTTCAAACAATGTTATTTAAGACAAGAAGTTAAAAACATAAAAACAATAGCAATTCAGTTTATGAAAGCAAACTATCATTGAAAGGAAGATAAACTAGAAAAGGATCTATTCTGTGATATCGTAGACAATGTTGGCTATGTATATTCGTACTACGAAACAGAGTTACAATAGCAGTAACCGCAGGTGTAAGTTAATAGAACTGGGGAGCGACAGAGCGCGACGAATAAATGTAGATGAAGCCTCCACTCTCAATGTCAATTTCCTGGCCGGCAAACACTCGATATGCTACCCTAAGATCGGTTTTCTTTGTTAACAATATAATTTTGAAACGAGGAAGGCAATATGGCATCCAAACTGAACCATGGTGATAAAATATCGTGAACGTAATTTATTTCTGCTCTGAGAATTGCTGCGGCATTCAAAGACACGCAATTTTATATATCGATTTTGTGTGGCTATGGTAATATTCCTGGAAGGCACAGAAGTCTCATCTTAAATGGAATGTTCTCATGGGATGATAGTTTTTGTGAGAGATTTATTTATCCAGCTATGTTGAAAAGCAATCATCCTTTTTACGTCTGTATTTGTTATAAATGCCAATCAGCTTTATCTGTGTCAGACTGGCGCCACTTTCCCCGTATTCAGTGTATTTACGTACTTCCTGTTATTTGAAAGACCCACAAAGACCCAGGTAACGTGCCGATATTATATATTTTGGAAACTACAAAAAATTTTGGAAACTAACGGCATTATCTTTTGTCGGTTCCAAGTTTAAGATTTGTCACGTTCAGTTGCTTTTAGTAATTGCGCTTTGAATGGGTATTCAATTCGAGCAATTCTGCCGACTTACTTCGTAAGTCTATAGTGCCGACTTACTATTGTACAGTGAGTATAATTTATTATCTACACACACAAGTTTTGTGTGCAACACGAAAATGTGGTGTGCATTGTTCTTTCAAACATCAACATCTGAATATACGTCCAATAGTAGATGATTCAAGCGTTTGACTCAGGGGTTCATTAAATAAAAATAGCTCGATATTGATTCAATGACAATATTCAATGGGCAATTCATTTTTACAGCTAGTTGAAAAAAATCTTTCCAAGAAACCTTTACGTTTCAAAAAAGTAGAAGGGTTCAGGCGCGCGGGTCCCAATGATCATTTTGTTAATTACGGTTGATGCAAATCCCAGTTTCTTCAGTTCGTATTCGTAGCAAATCTGCTTCTATCATTTTCTCACATGCAAAAGTAAGTGGGGACCACTTAATGACGCGATCTGGAGACCTACTCAAGAAAGATTAATTTAAATACAGCTAGGGAGAGACGAAATGTGACTAGGAAGACCTCGATAATTCTATTAGCTCTCGCGAATCGCAATATGTATACTTGAAGATCGTCGAAACAATTCAATACTACTCTCTGTTCTTTTTCTATTGATCAAAAAGGTAAACAAACAATTCACGACATAGAATTTTCCAGTTTTAACCTTAATTACACATTCATATATACAGGTATTCATTTACACTCACTAAACATAATATTCTTTACGATATGTATCCAAAATTATTAAATATTTTCAGAGGAAAATGCAAAAAAAACTCGATAAAATCGTCACATAACCTACAATATCAATTTTGTTTTGTCTATGGTTTTAGACGGGACATGTACACGACTTAAGTTATTTGGAGTCACATGAGGTTTGGATTCGTACATATATTGTCAAGTTCAGAATTCTACATACCTTTTAAAAGTTTTAGTTTATCATAATTCATAATCGTAGATGAAAACACTTTTTTTTATGAAATTATTTTTGATTAAATGGCATTAATTAAATAGATTACTTAAAATTACTACTAATAATTCGTATTTTATTTATTATTCTTATTGTTTTATGTTGTTTTATTGTGTCAAAATAACAAGTAAAAAGACAAGAAATTCATCACATTAAACAATACTAACGAGTTCTAAATGAGTTATTCACTGAGTTCTCTCTTTGATATGCCTAATGTACAAATCCTATCTCTAAAACAGGTCAGTGACCCTGGCGACGCTATATTTGTTTACGTTTTTGATCAATAGAAAAAGAATAGATTATAAAGCATACACGTAATGGATCAGCTTTTAGATTAGAATATTTTCGAATTGAACTATCGCAACACTCCCTTTTTGACTAAATTAGATTTGGATCAATCGCGTCTGAATACTTGGAACATACCATAATATAAATATGAGCTATATTCTAATAACGTTTCAGTACAGTTTCACATCTCATAATCCACGTCTTGTAGTATATAGACTTATTGCCTAGTTTTTACGCATTAGCCTACTCGTTGTGTTCCTCAAGGTTCAATTATCGCCATTCCAAAATTTTAAAAAATCAATTCAGTGCACCGAGTACTAAGCCAGTGGGGTTAAGTGCCCGGTGGATCAGTGATTAAAACGTAAAATCATAACTGAAAGGTCTCATTTAACATAATAGTATGGATACCATTACTCTCATTAATTATTATTATTACCATTAAATAGAAGAAAAAATACCATTATGTCTTTTTAAAACAAAATTACTTGGTAAAGAAAAGTTTTACCTGCTTGCAATAATTCAAATTGGATACAGTTGATGTTATTAGCAAGAGGCACTGATTTTAACCTTGATCACGGTAAGAGGCCCGAAATCGTATTATTCTTCAGACTATCACTGTAGGCGTGGTGTAGGCGCAATATTGGGACAACAAAAACAAAATTATTATGTCGTGCACAATTAGGCATGATAAATATAATGAGAATGAAGAAATTGGTTAAAGCCGACCCCGTCCGAATTGGTGCAGTTTGATGACCTACTTGATGATTAGGCAAAGCATCAGTGTGGCTGTCTATGCAAAGGGTTCAATTAGCTTAAGATGGCAACTTTTAAATGAAGTTTTTTGGGGTCATAAATTTATGAAAAAAAAAAAAAAAAACAAGTAAAGTATTTTTCATACTAGAGTGAAATACAGGCTGCCGGCTTTCCTCAGCCTGTATGTAGATGGATGTGATAATAAAGTATAAGATGATAATAGGAGAATTGGCTATGGCATCCCCTATACATTCCCCAACAATGTTACATCCATACTACTATCAAATCGGATCGGGTCACATGGAGACTACACGTGTCCAAATTCAATATAAATTTCAATATACGAGGACGTTCGAAATGTATCAAAGTATTACCCACGCAAACCGTTTGCGAGGGATAAAAGGCTGTAAGACCGTGCTATAGGGATGAGATTGGAAAATACGTTTTGGCGTAAATAGGTTACGTTTACGTAATAGAATCGTGGATGAATAAATGTCAGGTTCCGCGCCTTGTCAATATGTCTGTCCGGTTTCTACCCTTGTTATAAGTTGTGGAGGTATTTGTAAAGGTCCACACAGGTAGGTAATAAAGATACAAAACAACTACGTCTTGTCATAGTGATTTCAATGTGAAAGAATTACATAAGAGCAAATATACAATTTTAAAGGTAACAATCGGACTGAGAATTTTTTTGTCGGTCTGAGCTAACAAAAAACATCATTGGTTGTACTCCATATTTCAATTGGATCAATCTAAAGATTCGATTGGGTATATATAAATAGTAATTTTTCGAAGCCTATATTAACAGTATATATGGAAAATTATAAAGTATTTCAAATAATCTATATACATAACTGTAAGTCGCCTTGTAAAATATAATTTAAATCAAAGTAGAAGAGCTATAAATTGCTTCTAAACCCACTTAAAATATTCAACTCACTATCAGTGCTCGTGTAAATTTTAACAGGCATCTATTGTGGCTGCCCACGCGCAGCCTAGAAATGGGACATCCTTTGTAGTTAATAGTTGCATTCACTTGCGTTGCGTTGCTGCAAACTTAAATATAGCTTGAATAATATACGTATTAGATATGAGCGCCGCGCCGACGCGCCGCCGTCGTCGTGAATTCGTGTCAGCGCGCCGCCGTCGAGTAAAGCACGCGGCGCGCCGCCACCGCGCCGTCACGACAAGTCACGACAAAACGTAGTGATTATATTCTCTTTCGCCGTCCCGCCCGCGCGCGAGTACGCCCTCCCCTCGCTCGCACAGCAGTCGAGTCGAGTATTTCACCGAGTGAACGTGTTTTCGTGTGTTCGTTCGTTGTTACGTGGCGTCGAAAATGGCGGCGGCAGGTACTTCAACTCATATTGATGTTTATAAAACAAAAATAAAAGATATTTATATAACGCCAATGAAAAATATTTCCACAAAACAAACACATAGTTTTTGCTGGACAGAATTCGGCCAATTATCAGTGGAATTTAATGGAAGACGAAGAACTGTTCTAGGTGAACAAGTATTTTGTGCCGCTTGTCTACGAAACGCAAAAAATGAAGACGAGGAGTGTTTGTTTTCAAAGTAAGTTTCTTTTATGTAATATTCTTGGTAGACTAGAATTTATGTGGTTTCCAATACTAGGAATTATAGTCGATTCGCTGGATAGACTTAATCAGTCCTATTCTGTATCATTCACTTTATAAATAACGCAACCGTTATAGACAATAGACATATTAACCTCTAAAATCAAATATTTACTTCTAAAATCAAATTCATATGTAAATGTAATGAATGATTATAATCATTAACGTAACGATAAGTGTTTATTAATTTATAATTTATTTAACTTTTCAGGGCTCAAGTGAAAGCTTACGGCAAAAGCATAGCCACAAGTAATTTTCTTAGACATTTGAAAGATGCACATAGTTTAGAAGATACTCAAAAATCTCAACCGTTGAGCATCAAAGAGTTTTTTTTACCGAGAAATCCGAAAACGAGTGACAAATACGGAAGCAGCAAGAAGAGCGATAAGTGGTCTCTGTCTCGAGATGTAGCTCTTTGGTTTGCAAGATCATTGATGCCTTTTGACACCGTGGACAACGATGCAATGATTGACTTTTTAAAAAAATACAGCGTCATTGTATCCGACGCAGACTTACCAACAAGACACAATATAGCAAGAGAAGGGCTGGAAGATGTGTATAAAAGTATGCTGGCACATATAAACGCTTTCATTTCAAAACAAAGTCCTCGTTTTGGTGCCTTGACAGCCGATATGTGGACCGATAAGTATAGACGGCGCAATTATATCACTTGTACTTATCACTTTATTTCTGAAGACATGACCCTCATTAAATTTACACTAATTACAAAAGAAATCTCCAAGAAACACACTGGTGATACAATTCGTGACGAAATTCTGGAGGTTTTGCGTAGTTTTAGAATAGAAGAAAAAAATATTTATTTAGTTACGGATGCAGGTGCTAACATGAAAAGAGCTGCGAACTTATTGGGATTTGATAACCACCTCTGTCTTGGTCATGCTTTACATAATCTGGTCAACGTAAATGGTATCGGAAACACCAGAGAAATATTCAGACTTTTAAAAAAATGCAAAAAGATTGTAAAGCATGTTCGATACAGGGCACCACGTATTGAAGCTGCTGCATCTGTTGAACAAAACGAATTGCTTTCTTCTGTTGAAGAATTCGCCGAACATTTGGAAGATAGCGACTCAACTGATTCTGAATCAGAAGCAACTGAGATAACTGAACGGGCTTCAAGTTCCAGACAGCATTTACAGCCTCCTCCCACAATTAAAACGAGCACAAATACAAGGTGGCACAGCATTTTGATGATGCTTAAAAGTATTAATAACTACGCAAATCGTCAGCCTATTAACACAATTCTCAATGAAATCGGTCGAGGTAGTCTCGTATTACAAGATGTAGACTATGAAAACATTGAGGCACTGATAAAATTTCTTGAGAATTTTAAAAAAATTGTGGAAGTTCTAAGCTCAGAAACGCAACCTACCATGAATTTGGTTCTCTTATTTCGCTCGGAAATAAAAAGATTGCTTGAAGAGGTGAGCGATGATGAGCCTCTCCTCATAAGTAGGCTCAAAAATAATATGTTAGAGGGTCTGGAATTACGATTTCCTTTAACCGATGTTGTCGTTGCTGCAACATTACTTGATTGTCGATTCCACGCCATTAACGAGATTGATGAATACATGCAATCAAAAAGAGTTACTAAGGTTTCTTTTCTATCATCATTGCTCAGAAGTCGATTGGTATCAGAAGATATTCCTCAAAATAAAGTTGCGGATCCCGCTGTAGCTGGGCCGAGTTCAACCTTTCTACTGGATTTGGCAAAAAAGCACACTTCTACTCAACGCGATTCTGAAAGTGCAATAGAAAATGAATGCTGGAGATATTTCAGTACAGCAAGTCCTGAGGACTTAGAGCCTTACGGCGGAGACATTCTAAAGTACTGGAAAGACAGGAAAACTTCTTTGCCATCATTATATGCTCTTGCACGCTCGATCTTAAATATACCTGCCACCAGCACGCCGAGCGAGAGAGTTTTTTCCACAGCTGGATTAGTACTAACTGCGAAACGATCACGATTAAATCCTTTAAGATTAAATAGGATAGTATTTATCCATGATAATTATGAATTCTGCAAAGAATCCATAAATATGTAATTTTTTTAATTACCAAAGAAATTGTAATAAATACCAAGAAATTGTAATAATAGGCCTAAGCCTTTATTTTTTATTTATACTGAAACGATTATTTTTCAGTTAACTGATCACGTATTTGTTTCTCTTGTATGTCAAATTGCCATTAACAAGTAATATTTGCTATTTTATTTTAATACCTTGTAATATTTAACTTTGTAAATAACCTTTAGAAGAAATAACTATATATTATGTTACTTTATTGAAGAGATTTTGATTTATATTTAAGTAAGTAATTTTGAACTTCAAGTCAGATTGAAATTAAGCGCTGGGATTTAAAAAAAAAATGTTATAAGCAGGGGAATATAGAGATGGCAGAAATGATAGTGTATGTAATAATTTTAACTTAGAATGTGATTTATTGTTGTTAAAAATTGTGTAAAATGTAAGAATTAAGCAATTAAGACTGTTAATATCCTCTGTTTCTTTTGTTGTTTTGTTTCTTTTGTTTCTCTGTTTCTTTAATAAAAATATGAATCTTTCTTTGGTAGTAACAGTGTTGTTTTCCTGAATATTTGATTTAAAAAAAAATCCCTAATAAAAAATGTAACGCCCACGGCCACGCCGCCGCGACGCCGCCGCCGCCGTGGAAAATTTTAGACCACGCCGCCGCCGTGGAATAGACCATCGGCGCTCATATCTAATACGTATACGTAATTACACCAATAGTGGCTGCTTATTCGGTTGCTTACATAAACATTAAAAAAAAAACAGAAGTTGTGGAAACCTAATCTTAACTAGTACTCTCAAATTCAAGAAGACTATATTCTTTTATCACCTTTATAAAGGGTTCATTGAAAAGTTCTTAGTCTGACATCGAAGCAATAATTCAAGTATTTTTCAAAATATTCTCATTTTGCTTTAATCCTTCAACAGTAAATGTATGAACTTCATATCGAAGTGTAGCTCAATAGCAATATTTTTACGATATGTGTTAGTTTTACGATTAGCTCTGAAGTATTTCTGTAAAATGAACAAAATTAAAAAAAAGAGTGTCTATCTTCATATGAAGGAAGGGGGTTAATGATGAACTGCTTTTGATAAAAAGTGTGGAGGTTACTGAAAAAAGACTGTTAGTAGCAGAGACCTGTTTTATTTTATTTTGAAACTTTACTTAGGTACTTTGTGTACTCCTCAATAAAAGTGTGTAAATATAATTTCAGTTTTTAATTACAATAGTTTAAAATATTATAAGGACTTATAGGTTAATACAATTTTAGTTTTCAGGCGGGCCAAAGCAATGTATTTAAGGGATAAGAACGTTAATAGACATTTTAATAAAACGAAAAACGACAAAGGAAACAATTAATATGTTTACAATAATCATCGACAATGAATGTACGATTGTTCAGTATTGTATACATATTCGCATGTTCTCACAATCCCAATTCTCTTGGTCATTGTTTGTTAAACAAAAGGCTTGCCATGGCTGGCCATAATAGCTCTTCTGGTCGTCCAGCGGTGCGAAGCGATGGACGTAAGGCGACCCAATTATCAGAGTGTGGCTGGCTCCAAAGGCTGTAACTGTCTGGTTAAAGATCCAATGACACTAGAGAAATGTTGAGAGTTTGAAACAATATCAACCTTTGTTTTATATAAAAACTTACCACTTAGCGTGAGCATAAATAGGTAAAAAAAATAAAAGCCATAAAAGATCTTCTGATCTTCTGCAAGTTCCTAATTTTAACACCTGTCTCGAGTACAGAGTTAATAAGGTTTCATTAATGTGAAGATTTCGAATTTACATTAGTTATTTGTTTTGAAATAAAAAGGACGATGGTGGTGATATGACTGCAATCAATAAAAATATTACTTCATTAGCCGCGAGGACTTCGTCCGCGTTGAAAAATAGAAAATATAATTCCAAATTAATTTCGCTACTGTGTAAAACACCTATTATAATCTACTATGATAGTAAGTGATATAGGAGAAAATTTGAGACCTATGATCACTTAACTAATGTTTGAGTAGCAATGTCTTGGTTGACTATGTTTGCTGACAAGTCTAAGTAACAAACAGTGTAAATCAACGCATATATCTTGAGATTAACAATAAGTACAACAACGATGTTGCCCCTTAAGTAAACAATCTTATTGAAATTGAAATCTCTACCCCGAAATGAAAGTTCAAATACGTTTCAAACTCGTAAACAGTATTGTTGCAAGGCTTGCGAATCAATCTGAAGTTCTCAGTAGAATTATTATTGAGAATCATTCGTCTAGACTCGAAAATAATAAGACGTGATCTCAGACGTGTGCTCTTAGCTCCAGGGTCCGATGAACTGTCTGGTATCATAGTTACCCCAACCCCTAATAGGGGAGCTGTTGTTATCCCACCTTACATTACAGGGCTAGGCCTCCCAAACTCCCGCTGTTAGATGATTATTTTTTCGAGCTTTATAGAGAAACCTTTAAAATGAGAATTTCAAGGTAAACACCGAGCTAGGATAAAAGCATTGTGACGCGGTTTCACTTCATTAAAAAATAAAAGGGAAACTCAAGTGTTCAATATTACTTTGCGTAATAATGAAAGTTATCCACTTTCAACAATACAACCGGAATAATCCCGACTCAAATTTCATTCACAATTACAGAATACGTTCATTAGACGGTTTGCGGTTTTCGTATGTCTACTACGACACGACATCCACGTAAAATGGTTCATAAGTTTCAAGTATTACGTTTCTAAAATCGTCTTCGTTATTTTGCAAAAAAAAACATATGGAAAAACGTTGTTTGTGAACGATAGATAACATTTTGTATATTTTACATATAGCCCATATAAAAACTGTAAAACAACAAAAAAATTACTGAAATCTTTCATTCAAATGCATGGCATTGAAGGGATTTAATGGTGTAAAAGTTAAAAGATTAATAATTAAATATGTTTTTATTTACTATTGTATTTTTACTAAAGTAATATTATATATACTTTTATTTTCGAAAATGCCGTTAAAATAACCTGCAAAATTGGAAAAAATTTCATCTATCACGCAACACTCCAATAGTACTAATAAATAACGATAAAAGCGAAATACTGCACTGTAACTTCAAGGCTACGAATATAATTTAGATAAAATTATCGTGGGTTGTTACGCGCTTGAGCCATTTGAGCGGAAGTTCCCTTTGGAGGAGTTTGTTGGAAATTTGGAGGTTTGCCATTACTAAAAGGAAATTAAACCCTAACTAAATATATTATAAACATATTGAAAAAAGGATATTTGCTCTCTACTATCAATAGAACGTAATTTACATTGGTAGTCATTTTGAGTAGGTAATCACTTTGTCATGTACTCAAATAATATCACAAGATTGCCAATCGGTGAATTTTCCTTTGGTGAACCTCAAACTCCAAGCAGATTCATTCTTATTTGATAGTATGCATCTCAAACTTTACCTTACCGGATTGATAACCACTAATTTCGTATTATGTTTCTGCATGGTTTGCGAGTTTACATAAATTCCCTTTGTCTTAATTCAGTTCAATCATATTCACCTAAAAATTTAAACACCTGTAAAAGTTTGTTCGGTAGCAAAAAAAAAATTGAAAATGTGTACTCGATTGTGTACTCAAAACGGAGATCGTGTAGATGTGTTAAAATGGTGTTAAATGAAAAGCGGGTTAACATGAAACAAGAGACAAAGATGCGGAGAATATAACGGTCATTTTCATCAGCCAACGCAAAACAAGCGAACAAACCGGTAATGACGTTTGTGGACGTCAATCATAGACATATTTAAAGAGCTTTTATGTTTACATCTATGATATACACAATTTCATACTAAAGTATTAGTTTTAGTAATTTAGTAGTACTAAACTACATGTGCATATACAAAAATATCAAAGCAACCTTATTCTTTCTAATCTATCTTTATTTTTTAATGATGATTTCGTGATATTCTATTTTTAAACGCCGCCTCGATACTGTTCCTTCGTAAGACCCGAAGCTTATCATATTATCTACCGAAACCTAGCAAGGAGAGCCTCTCGAAGCTCTTCAGATCACATGGCTGTTGGCAAGCAAAGTTTTATCGATTGTCGCGGGTGTTGCGCGGCGGTCGGCCCGGTGACGTCCTTGGCCCGACCACGCCGTCTCACACCCCCACACCCTCTGACGTCACTCCCCCACCCTTGCTCATATGCGGACCAGGTCATCTGTGACGTCACATGTCATTTCACTAACAGCATCAACACATCAACACATCAACACGTTATAAAAAGGAAATGAAACAGAAACAGTGGTTAAGTGAAATGGTGGGCTGCAGTCGCGGTCCATTAGGTATAATGAAAGCCATTCGGAACATAGCCATAGGGGAACAGAGGCATTAATCAAAGTGAAACCAATTGCAGATTCAATCGTACTTGTAAAAACGTAATCTCATTTCATTTATACAGCAAGCCTCTGCCGGCGAGTTCGATCAATCAATTGGCTCGTAACAGATATTGAACATTTGATTTTATAACTTCGTCTAAAGAGAATATCTCACTAATCATAAATAGCTGTTTTTGTTAAGGTTCACACTACCGCCACCGCACAACGTGGGTAGAAATCGATCATTCAATAAGAACGACGTGCACGGATCGATTCTACACATAATAAGAATTCAATGACAATTTACATATTTATGAGTTTTAGTATTGGGTCAAGTCAACAGTCAGCATAGGTCAGACTTGCTACCTCAGGAATTTATTTTCATTCACATATTAAGGGGAAAATTATTACAGTTCTTGTACACATTATGTTAGAAATACATAATCTCAAGAGCCATACGTTGCATTATTGTCATCGTTTGTTTTTAAACAGATCTTCATACCACTCAATCTAATCACAGCTAATTAAAACTTAAGAGACAACCTTCAAGTACTTTAAGTTAAACAAATAATAATGTTACTATTGAGTTTAAAAAAATTATAATTCATAATTTTAACTATGAATTTATTCATAAAATGGCGTGTGTCCAATAATTTAAGTATTAAAAATATTGAAATTCTTGAACATGACTGTTAATTTGAAATAAATTATATTTTTAACTGAATATAATTAATTTGATTGATTTTTAGAAGCATATGTAAGAAATTTTTGCTTTGTGTATTATAAAGGGACGTATTCCTTATCTGTCTATACACTAAAGAATGAAATATTTTGTATCACAGCGAAATCGGTCATTATCTGTTTCATTTTAATGATAATCGTAAAGTTGGCTAGACAAGCATTCTTTTTGACTCAAGGTCAGGATAACCCTGATCTCGATCAATTTTTTGTCATTGAGTTTTATTATGAGTCTATTGACGTTCTCTCCCCTATTTGGTATACTACATGGAACCACAACTTAGTGGCCTGTAGCAATGACAGCAAAAAGTAGCTCAGGAATTTTTGCTCGTAACTCCGTTCAAATTCTGTTGGCAAATTCTGAGGAAATAACATCAAACATTCACATTTAATATAGGATTGCGAGCTAACCTTCCAATTTGGTAGGATTTTTTAAAAAACTGTATGACTAATGTGTCAAGACTATAATAATATGACACAACACACTATAAAATACATATGTATTTATCGTAAACATTTTTACGATAAAACGTGCTTATAATATTAAATAAAGTTAATTTTACGATTTTATTTTCTTTCGCTAGAAAAACACGCAATGGTGTACTTAAATATCTTCGATTACCTATATTGTGCATTTACTAAAACATAATATTAGGGGTTAAAGTATGAAATTGCCGATTTGTACTGAAAAATAAAAATTCGTTTTTTTTTTTAATTTAACATATTTATTTAATCAAAATAATTACCATTATTATCTATACATTGCTGCCATCTAATAGGAAGCTCATTTATGCCTTTGCGATAGAACTCTGGTGATCTAGATTCGACAAACTGTGTGAAAGCATTTTGCACTGCCTCCTGAGAAGAAAACTTTTTATCACGCAGAAAATTGTCCAAATCACGAAAAAAATGGTAGTCCGTTGGAGCAAGGTCTGGCGAATACGGAGGGTGACGAATGGTTTCTAATTGCAGTTCCTGTAGAGTTAAAACGGTTTCTCGTGCTGTATGAGGTCTCGCGTTATCATGGAGCAATAATGGTGAAGATCGATTCATAAGTCGGGGCTGTTTCACTGCTAGTTTCGCTGTCATTGTTCGGAGGTCGGCGCAGTAGACATCTGCCGTTATTGCTTGACCAGATCGGAGAAAGCTATAGTGAATAACACCACGCTGAGACCACCAAACAGTTACCATTAACTTTTTATTGGTAAGCTTTGCTTTAGGACACTGTTGCGGCGTTTGACCTGGGGTCAGCCATTGCATTTTCCGCTTACGATTATCGTAAAGAATCCATTTTTCATCACATGTCACATTTCGATCCAATATTCCTTCATTTCTGTATCGATTCAACAAGGCAACGCAAGTTTCAACACGCGTTTCTTTCTGCAGATCAGTCAAATCATGAGGCACCCATTTTTCATATTTTTTTATTTTATTGATTTGACGCAAATGAGTCAATATTGTTGGTAAGGTAACGTTAAACCATGCCGCTAATTCCTGGGTAGTTTGGCTCGGATCGGCTTCCACCATCTCTTTCAAATCATTGTTATTCACCTGTGTGGGCGGTCTTCCACGTGGTTCGTTCTTCAAATCGAAGTTTCCATCACGAAAGCGTTTAAACCAAAATCGCACAGTGCGTTCATTAGCAGTCCCCTCTCCAAACGCAACATTAATATTGCGAGCTGTTTCTGCCGCGTTAGTTCCGCGTCGGAACTCGTATTCAAAAATCACACGAATTTTCGAAGTATCCATCTTTATTGTCTAAGCTGAATAAAAAAACAACTGAAAATTGATAATCGAATGTTGCACATTTTTTAAAAGAAGAACTACATAGGTACCGTATGAAAAAAGTTTCACTCAAAAATCTCAAACCATGAAGGTTCTATGTCAATTCGAAGTACCTATTACAATAAAACGGCAATTTCATACTTTAACCCCTATTAATATATTAGATTTCAAATTTTCAGTTCTATGAATCCAGTTTTTGTGTTGCTTTCTGAATATACTCTAACCTACAAATCCTACAATCAATAATACAATCCCGTTTTATGTATTTTTACGTTTATGTAAGATAACCTACAATTAAACATTATTTGTATGAATACGATAGGTATCTACTAAAGATTTGCAAGACTCTCCGATGAGCGGTCGGCCTATAATCTAATGTATGAATAAAACACACACAAGAATGTCGGTCGATTTGCTATCAAAACGATTATACAATCAAGTAAATTTCCCCCGTTATCATCCCATCCTACCAGAGTTAGCAGTGCGCTTGCCAACTAGCCGTCTAGTCTATCTGCAACCAGGCATTAAAATATCAGTAAAATTCAAATCGAGTATTCCGGTTTTTCAATGAACTAGGTAGATTTCTGCGACGCTGAAGGCAACAATGAAATGACGTCCCGAATACAGGATGTCCTTAGTACATCGACCGCAAAACGTCAACGAACTGAAGAGCCCCATGAGAATACTTTACAGTCGCTACGCTAGCCAGCATTATTTTATATTCTCAGCCGAAAAACTTCAAATAAAACGAGGTCAAATTATTTAAAAGCAAATGTGTAAAAATATACATTTTTTACACGAACCGTGGGATGTCTGCGCTAAACAGACAAATACATACCTACACTGGTTAATCATAAAAAAATTGGGAGTCTGGGTATCATATTAAAAAATCACTTTTGCCAATGTCTTTTTTATATTCGATGCATTTCTAGAACGAATATTTCAGAACAGACTTACAATCCTTCAGTTTCCTTAATTGTTCAAAATGAAGAAACAAAAAAAAACATGGCCCTAATCCAGGCGAGTAACGTGGCTGAGGCATCAAAGTTTTTTGATTAATTAATTTGACAAAAAATCGTGAATAATGCTTACAAATCGCAAAATACAACATGATTAAAACATGTTTTACTTCAAGTTTCTAACAAGAAACAATTATCTAAAATAGGCGACAATTGATATATTAATTATTATAAACACGTGTACCAAACCAACCTATAAAATTCGAAACTCCTCTTATCTCATAATTTATATTTTTAGAGAAGACTTTAATAAGAATACAATGAAAATTAGTATTGTCGGAAAATAACTGGATTTTATTCCAGATTGTAATAACGGCGTCAAAACTTTGCTAAACTGAGAAACCAAATTAGAAAGATCAACAGACACAGCTTACTAATGTTTATAAAAATATATCCGTATTGTATGCTGCGGCTTTAGATTTTCAATTTTTGTCCCAATAGTTTAATAGAATTCTTTTTAATATCTATCTAATTTAAAATCTTTTTCACTAAAGACAATAAACTTGAAAACAAGATTCGGACTATCAATTGACAGTGTGTCCTTGTAAACCCCTTGTGTTTATAGGGCGACTTTAGAAATCTACTATCTAATAAACAGTACAGTACATTTGACGCCGACGTATAAAAAAAAGCTTGATTAAAAATAAGCTTAGAAAGATCCAATATTTCCTACAGCACTCAATTTTTGTTTCGAAACCGGGCCCTAATTCTGTATCTATGATTTCAGTTTTGTCTTGTTTTTTCAAATCACGTCTTGTCTTGTTATGGAATTCTCATGTCTGTATTCTGTATGCTCCAAGCACGGACGTATAATTAACTTCGTTAAGGGTTCATGGCTCCAAGACAAATTATCTATGGCACGTTATGATTTCACAGAAACCACAGTATACTATTGTATTTCTTCGATAATTCCACTAATAGCACAGATAACATTACCTGTTTACCTTTTATTTATTTTTTAAATAAAGCTAGTAAATCACGTTTTAATTATCAAAGTCACTGTCCATCCATATAATCCATTTATATATATATATATATATAAAAAATACGTGTCACGTTGTTTGTCCGCGATGAACTCCCAAACTACTGAACCGATTTTGATAACATTTCGTAACTATATGTAATTTGGTCCAACTTAAAAGACAGGATAGTTTATATCTCATTTTGTTTATTATTTTTTTGCAAATTATATAATATTATTAACATAGCGCCATCTGTTGATACCTATTCAATCCAGCAATTATTTATCTGTGAGTTCCAAAAGATTCTAACAGATGGCGATGTAAGGTAATTTTATCAGCTGGATTGAGTAAAAAATTGCACCCGTGCGAAGCCGGGAGCGGGCCACTATTAAAATATATATTAGTATCAAAGACTAAAGTGTATATTATATTAGTACTTATTAATTATTTTTGTACACAATTACGTAAAATGTATGTTGTAATTAGCGATTTTTACAAATTAGATCGGCTTTATGGCTTTAAAATTCAAAATTCAAAAACATTTTATTCGAAATAGGATTTACAAAATCGCTTTTCGACGTCAGAGAATGACACGTTCACTACCAAGGTGTGCATTCCTCTGTGGAGAAGAACGGCCAAAGAAACTCCACAGGATTTAGGATTTAAGATATCCTATAAAGTAAAATAATTATAAAATCAGATTTAGAATTGTAAGTAGTTAAAAGCAAATATACTTGAACTATTAATAAGCTAGAAACTTTGATGTTTTATATTGTATAATAATCTATAAATAATTATTTCTTAGTGTTTGTGTTTATTTTATTAAAATTTGCAGACAAACAAATAAATAACTGCAATGCACTTATTTCACACACGATTCCGCGGGGTTTTAAAACGTGGTATTTTTGACAGTTCAAACCCCGCCGTTCCCCGTTCATTTCGTGTAACATGTCATAGAGAATAAGTTTTTAGCAGATATCGTAACAATTTGAGGAATTGACGTGGTTTCGAAGTAAGGAATCGCTAAGTGGCGTTAGAGAATTGGGGTCCTGTACGTTCGCGTTGTGGCTGAACTTTTAAATAGTCTTTATTAGTTATCTCTGTATGATAACTGGAAAAAAAATCTAATCGTAAACAATGTACAAAATTTTAAATGCAAATCATTTAATATGATATGCAAATCAGACAGCAAATAGCTGCTGCTTAACAAAGAATTAATGACAAAAGTGTAAACAAAAGAGAACATTGATATTGTGGCCACTCGATTCCATTTAAAAACAATCGCCCTGCATCATACGCTGTATCTTTCAGGAGGTTGAGTGAAAAGCACTTAATGCACGATCAATTATAGCCTCGCTCCGTACGTTGACTTCACATTAGATATAATCATCGTTATCTTGTATTGTTGTGAGGAAATTTCAGCGTTATCAGATATCTGTATATCGTTGTCGTTCGTCTTGGTGAGAGCGCTTGGGGTGGTTGACTTAAGGGACCAACGCATTGTTGTCGACGCAGGGGGCACTAACCCATATGCCGATTAGATATGGGGCTACTGCAACTGTGTGTGTTACGACGCACTGCACGCGACGACGGACGGTTCCTTGCACTACATACACTTTAGATAAAATAAATAAACAAATTCCGCATATGTATACAGTAGTCCACATTGTATCACACACATTGTCTTCCCTATTTAAGCTTATTCTCAAGTTCTGTGAGATAAATGAAATAACCAGCTGTTGCTAGCGACTAAGATTTTTTAGCTTTTCGGTAAGACTTTGAGAAATCCTAGAGTTCAGCGCTATCTCATTCAGCAGGTTTTTTTTAATGCTGAGATCGACAGACAGGCTGACGGTCCATTTGATGGTAGGTGGTTACCGCCGCTTATAACGCCATACCATGTTCGTCACCACATACAACATATATCATTGGCAATACTTAGTACAATCCCAGACCACGTTCGATCGTACGTCTGACATTTTAGCAGATGTTTGTTACTCTTTTACGCAAAAACTATTAAACTGTTTTTAATGAAACTTTACAACAACAATATAGACAATAATTTATAAAGGTGCGTCAGAAAGAATTAATGCCCAAATTTATCTCATCCGAGTTGGGCGAATTGTCATATTTTATTTTACCTATTATTTTTATAGACAACTCGACCGTTAGCATAATGTACAGTCCGTTACATAGAGGTATTAAACGAATTTGCGGGCGAAAGCTAATACGCAATACATATAATATTGCGAGTATTGTGGTAACAGAGCAAAACTATTTCATTTTGATTGGCACTGATGACAGATTCGTTTATTGTTTTAACACATCAAACACGATTTATCGCTCTTTGGTACTTGTGAAAGATATTATAAATTTCTTTTAAACTTATGTTGTAATTAGTTCAGACCCTCTATGTTTCAGCGAAATACAGACCACAAGCGAACAGGATGTTTGATAAGCGAAGAATGACGAAGGCTGTGTGGTCGACTTATTTAAAACATAAACAGAATTGCTGTCATGACGCCGATTTAAGATAATAAAGTGCTGTTTTCTTAAGTCAGAGGTCTCAGTAAAGTGAATCATGTTGAGAATTAGAGAAGTGTAACAATTTAAGGATATTGAGTGAGCTTTCCGATATGTTTTGTATATTTAATTATTTTAAAGGATAAAATAAGGATTAAGCCCACACTTGCCAACATAATTCTCCAGTTTCTTTTTCAAAATCAATAATCATCATAAATTAGTATGATTCCTATCCTCTATCTATGATAAATTATAACAAACAATGTGTAATGATTAAATAAAATAAAATGCTTTTAAACGTCTCGTTTTTAAGTTGACGAATATCAATGAATAACTTATTTTTGGATTTATTTTATGCCACAGAAGCGAGTAATTTTTTTTGTATGGCACGGTACAAAATGATACAATACAATATGTCGTTTACCTATTTATCTATGCTGTGTTGATTGCGTAGAAACAATATCCATAGTATCTCATGCCAAACTGTTTTCAGCATACAGGAAACATTTGAACGGTGAACTTTTAGATTACTCCATTAGAGAAATGCGTGATCAGCTCGTGTTCCCTGGCACGAAACCAATATTTCACCTCCAATCAAAACATATCACTTTTCTTATTTGTTACGTCCTCTTTTATATTTTTAAATACACAAAGAAACTTAACCTGTACTATAGTATTAATAAGTCCACTAAATAAATGGGCTTGTCATTATAATCATATCACAATGATCATGCCTGTATCTGTCCTTAGATAAATATGAATTCATAAATTACTAGCTACTTTATAAAATATAGCCGATGTTACTCGTTATGTAACACAAAATCGGTGAAAGAATTTTCAAAATCTGTCTAGTAGTTTTAAAGTCCGTCCAGTAGTCCGGAGTTTATTAATTACATACAAAAATACAAATTATTTCTCTTTATAATATATTAGTATATAGATTGTTAAGGTTTTCGGTTACAGTGTTCAATTGTCTATCTGTCTTTAGATCTTCAAGTCGACAATAGTTAAATTACGCAAGTCTTATTAAAATTTTTGTTTCAGTAAAATGTCAACACGCTCTTAATTAAACGCGAGTCGTTGATAGGAGGCAACTCTAGAACTTGTCAAAGTTGACACAATTTCATAATTCTGTGTAAAGAATTTTTGTGAATTGCTGATAAACGCTTTCGGAGAGTACTATTTTGTGGTGGCGAGGTTTTATACACATTATTAGCCTAGTCGAAGTGGAATTTTCATTGTGAAAATCTATGAAATTTATAAATACATAATTTACTTATGTCAATTCATCAAAATATTTAACAATAATGTTGTTTTTTTTAAATTTTTTATTATTAAATATACCTACGAAATTAGTCTAGATTCCATCCACTCTTCGCGGTGTTTTAAATATTAACTATGGTTCAAGGTATTATGGTTCACTGTAGTAGTTTTTTCCAACGCCTACGCCCCCGATAAAATATAGCAAAACCTACATATGAATATAGAATTAACCCATTACAGAAATACGATATATCAACAATAATAATTGAAGATTTAAGACTAATTGTAAGAGTAATGAATGGGCGGAAGGGGAGAATATTGGGTTATTTTTAAATATAATAATTTCATACCTATAATGTAGGTAAGTACCTACTAACATTTTAATACATAATCGGGTACGTTTTAGTTAAACTTTCCTACTACGAAGTTAATATTTGAGTCACTAACGAGTGAAGCGGTTCAACGTGGAAAAACCATGTTTCTACGCAGCGGACCGGATGATAACAATATTTCTGTTGTTCAGTCACGTAGACAGTGTAGGGACGTAAAGATTTTCTTTTAACATTATCGATTTTCTATTGAGAGAATATTTTAAACTTATATGTTTTAAGAATAAAACTCAGGTAACAGTAATTTATTAGCGGGAAATTTAAGAGGAAGAAAGATCTCAAGGGGCCTGCAGGAGACGAACCAAGATTTTTAACAGATTTATAAAATGAGCGATGAGATCATCAGTTATGGCAATAATTATAGACATAAAGAAAATATTATGTATATAATAAAATTGTTGTATTATGTTTAATGCCAATAAGACATAGCTGTTTATTCTCAAAAGAATTTAAAATATAATTAATCGAACCATGTTGCATGCGAAATTATACACTTTATTGATGAAATTATTTCCAATTATTGTTTTAAATAATAATAAAAACTTTTATTAATCTATAAAAAATAAATCGCTGAATGATCAACATTATATACCTTTAGAAGTAGGAGGAATGTATACGAGACATATCTAAATCCTAATAATATTATAAATGCAAAAGTTTGTATGTTTGTATTAAATAGCGCAAAAACGCCTCAACGGATTTGGATGATATTTGGCACACAGGTAGTTTATTACCTGGATTAACATATAGGATACTTTTTTATCCTGGAAAAGTGTTACGTTCGCGTCTAAAAATTTAAATCAATTCAGCGCCACCGTCGTCACAGCGATAAAGTTGTCAGGCGTTTCTCATGTGTTATATTTTTAATTTTTCAATGCGTACGAAGTCGCGGGCACCAACTAGTGGTAAATAATAGTAGCGCTAAACCTAATAATTGTCAGAACTCACCTGAAACATGTCTGTGTCCATGTCCTCCGTGTATTCCACAATGACAGCTTGGCTACGGCTGAGTGTGTATGAGATCGAATGCTGACTTGCGTCCAGGATCGCCTTACTGCTATGTGGTGTTTTCACTACGTAATGTTTCGAACGACGAACACCGTTCGGCGTCTGCCTACGGTACAGTACGAATTTGCTCCGCCGCCTGCCACGCTCGCCTGCCGGCAGGAAACCATTGTACCTGCAATAACACAAGACCATATCTTAGGAGCACTTCTCAAAAAACCTTGCACCTTTGCAGAACGAACTATTAGAAACAGTGTCAAGTGTTTTTTTTTAAATATATTTCATTAGAACTACACAGTACTAACTGTGTTGAGATAGATTCTGTGTGTAGATTCATTGTGGGAAAGGTTAGGTTCCGTGAGAAATTCAATTGTAAACAATCGAAGCAATAAGTACCTCTACACTTATCAATCAGTTCACACAATAAAATCAACAAAAAAGTTGTTCTTTATATTACTAATTATTGTGAGTGATGGACGGAATTAGAAACATTTTTTTTTTTTCATTTAACATTGAAGGCCAGATATCGCTTATAGAAAAGCTTAAGAATTATTTAAGAGTACGTTTTTGTTTATATTCATGGCATTATATAATTTTGTATATAATTTTAGGAATCGATATACAGAGACAGAAATGTTCTACAAGTAACGGTATGATTCCTCAGCCGATTGCGGACGGCAAGCAGCAGTAAGTAGGTATGTACTCTATGGACTCCCAAAATAGCTCAACCGATCACGGTGAAATTTTGCATACAGGTATAAGTGTCGCAACGGTTTATGAGCGCTCGGCAAAACTGGCGGGGATGTCTGCGCAGGTGTACACTCTACTCCCGCCATAACAGATCCAAAAAATGAATACTGCGCATTCAAGGTCAGCGCTCATAAACCACTGCGACACTTATAGTCAGGGGTACAGAAAAGGACATAAAGGACAAATAGACATTCAGGGACGAGGACAAAGTCAAGAACACAGTCGCGGTCAAGAGCCAATATTCAATAATATCTCAAACATACATCATCATCAATCGCCTTGAAAGAATGATTATAAAATCTGTCGGAATTTATAAGGCGGCAACGGACATTTTCCGCCTATCGCGGATCACGGAAACCCACCTTTAGACACATAATAATACAACAAATTTACATCACGTAAGCGAAGGAGCAGGAAAAGGAAAAGCACGAATTTGTAATTTACTATATATTAATTAAAAAAAAAAAAAAAAAATTAATAATAATTTTGTAATTTGTTATAGGCTATGGAAATAAAAAAGCTTTAATATTATTATTATTATATACATATTGATTATTATGCATAGAAAATTATTCTAAAAATGTTCAAAGTAACACGGGTAATGTTAACTTACAATTACTACACATAACGAATCATGATTATGTTATAGCATATGTAATATCATTGTTTTCAGGCAGATGACTACAAAGTATAATCAAAATAATCATAATAAAAATAAATTAAGCATTTATTTTTAGTGAGCCCATAAGTGAATTACTTCTCAATTTTTTTCCTCGTTTTAGGTATAATCTTAATACATATCGTCAACGAACAATAACAATAATTGAGTTTGCACTTTGAATGTTTTAGATATAAAATTTGCAAATATCTAATGTATAAAATTATATGCTTTTATAGGCTTTAAGAGACAACAATGTAATTACATTTTTAAATTTATAAAAAAATTGCGATTTGAACCGGTTTATCCAGACTACTTTTTTTTTCAGCACTGGACGTCCTAGAGTATTCTTTTAAATTATGTGTATATGTTTTAAAAAATCCCTCTCTCGATATTCGAACATTATTATTATAGATGTTAATTTTGTTAGTAAGACTGTACAACCGCAAGAAGCTGGACAATGTGAGGTGTAGCGCATGAGAACCCATGCAAGTGCAGCCTTTGTAAGCGATTATATAACGTCTTGTTAATATTGTTTAGCGCCGTATGACATAATGCATCTGTTACGTAATCTATGCGACGAGTTCAACAACCTTAAAGAAATTAAACGCATTAGTAAATTGGTTCAATTTGATTAGCCCAAGCATAGCAACGCGCGCATTTTCATATAAAAATATTGCGATAGTTAAATTAAGTATTATAATATAAGAAACAGAATTAAAATAAAATGCGCGACTGGCGAAAGTATACCTATGTGGCGTAAAAGAATCCTTTCAATTAGGCTTGCAACGAATAGTATATTCGGCAGTATACCGAATACCGAATATTCGGCGTGCCCCCTGACCGAATAGCCCAATATTAGGCAAAATTATTCGGCCGGATTTTAGCGCCAAAACTTGCACAGACGGACGTGATTGTTTCGCGCTCGTTTGTTCTAATGTACTCAGCGCCCGCGCGCCCGCAGTTGCTCTGCGCGGTATATTGCTAACGTACTGCATGTTGACAAGTTTATTTCGTGGATATCGTATTACGTTCTGAAGCTGGGATGGTCTACGAGAAAAAAAGAAGTAAACTACTTCCTAAAAATGCAGAAAAATTAGTCTTTCTGCGCCATAACCTTCCCCTTATAAATTTTAATTATGAAAATAATTCAAATGCATAGAAAAATTCAAAACTTTTCTAATACAGATGATTATGTACCTGTTTTATGTACCAATGACTACTTAAATGATTATAAAAGAAATGAAAACCTTACCCTTCTAAATTTTGATTACGACAATAATTCAAATACATAGAATCCTTAACTTTTCTAATACAGAAGATGATTATGTACCTGTGTTATGTACCAATGACTACTTAAATGATTATAAGAGAAATGAAAAGATGAATATATACGTAATGAATCGATTTTTTTTTTCATTTTACCAATTATCTCCTTATAACAAAATATATTACTTAAGTATTCGGTATTCGGCCGAATAATATGTAGATATTCGGCATTCGGCCGAATATAATAAAAGCAGCCGAATAGGCCGAATACCGAATAGTAACCGAATATTCGTTGCAAGTCTACTTTCAATCAATAATTATAAAATCAATCATTTGAAGGAATAAAAAAAAATCAGTCTAGATTTATAACCAACTCCGACTAAGTACTAAGTACCCATTAAAGTATCGATTCATTGAAAAGACTATGTAGTAATATTTATGCTTTGTAAAGCACAAACAGCGAATAACTAATTGAAAATGGACATTTTCGGGTTACTGCGAAAAAATCAATTCAACTCCAATTCAAGTGTTCCGAAGTGAAGGCAATCGAGATAAATCTAAGGCGAGGGCTAATAAAAGGGAGCGTCCCGAAGCTTGGCGCCGTCGACAGCGGTGTTCGTGTAATAAAACTGATAAATTGGGCGAAACGACCATTGTACTAGCGAAACTATACACCATTGCAAACACGAAAACAATAAACGTCATACATACACCGCATACTTTTCTTGAAATTTGTCAGTAGACGTCACGTGTATGTAGTTATAAAAACGAAGAATATTGATTATTTTATGTAAGTCGTCGGGCAGGCTGATGGTCTACTTGATGGTAGATGGCCACCGTCGCCCATCAAAAAATAACGCCATAGGTGCTACAAGTGTGCTACCGATCTTAAGGCATTAGGAAGGTGTGGGATGAGTAAGTAAGGGATGCCAGAATCTCTCGCACTTAACTAAACACAACAGCACAGTTACTGTTATTATTACGGTATTCTTCTCTAAGCGGGTGGTTACTGCCACCAGACTGGATTACCAATTTAGACTGCGAACACAGTGTGCCCATCCTGCCACTTTACTTACATTTATAAAAAAAAAATGTCTTTTTTGTAGCACATAGAAAACTACACTACTCTCTTACCGAAATCGTATAGGCATACATTAAATTAAAAGTTTCAGTCCAGCTAAAGCTATTATGAAAATGAACTTGAATGAACTCTGATATCGATTCATCTCCAATCTTTTACTAGACATTGACTACTGAGCTCGGTTTAATTGAATTTTATTAGAACGCTTCGAACTGCCCTTCGAACGTGTCTTGAACGAACAAGACTTTATTAAATGATTGTAAATCGAAATTACAATTCTGAAACATGTGAAAGAATCGAACCAATTAAAATGCTCATCTGTGTTGTAAGAATCTTGAAAAATTATTTAAATTTAACTTTAAACACAAATAACACTACAGATGCTGCAAGTGCACTGTCGAACTTAGTAGGACCTTAATAGGATTAAGGAAAATGGGTTGGGACTCACTCGACTCGCCTAAACACAACAGCGACATACTTTTATTTCGCGATGGTCTTCTTCTGTAAGGGGGTGCTTATGGAATTAATATGTTTACTTTTGACCTTTTTTAAAATTCTGCCAGCGGAGTTTTTAAGCACTAACAATTTACGTTAATATAAATATTTAATTTATTAACTTAATTTAATAATGTATGATAATATAATATAATTATGACTTTTTTGACAAACATCTGACTATAGAGAGCGAATATTTTTTATGAATAGGTGTGTTAAAAGTATTTTATCAATCAATTTATCAAAAATCTTAAGATTTCTAAATCTTATATTCTACAGGTTAAGACAGACTGTAACCTGTCTAAAATCTGTAAAGAAGAAATTAATGTAACTTTAAAATCATTATATTTACAACAATGTGATTTAAAGTAAGTAGCAATAATTACATGAAAATAACAAAAAAGTTTTCACGTCACTCTTTTAAAGTTCCGCCTTCCTTTAAAATATTCCAATTGCCTTATTATTTCGTTACATTTATTATGCTATCAAGATCCATTTTATAATTAATTTTATCCGTGGCCTAATTAATCTAACACAAATCATAACATATTCCGACCTTTGAATTGTTATCATTAACTTAGTAATTATAATATATTATAGTTATATATGGGTAACAGGAGTTCTATAGAATACCTACATATGTAATATGTACATTAATTATTGCATAAATAAAACTTTAAAATTTCACTGAACATCTATGAGTAGTGAACTGTTGCCAAGTAGGTCTTTCAAAAACGGTTCGGCTTCATAAAAACGTTTCAATAGAGAGTCGCAAATGAGCACTTACACGATTGATTAGGTTTCTTTCAGTGTGCTCGTGTGGCACCCAAATATTTAGCTTTTTGTAGCTCCACTCAATAATGGCATCAGGTCGACTAGAGCGAGCTTCATCTTTGACATCAAAATTCCCGGAATGAAAATGCATGAACCAATTTTCTTACTGACTGCGTTAGGTCTATAAACGTTACAATTCACAAAAAGCATTAGCGAAAGTTTCAAGTCCATTTATTGCAATTTATAAGAGTTCTAAACAACTTTTAGTATCAATAGTCATACAGTTACCACACTATTTCATAGTTTTTGAGTTTCAAATAGGTAAGTAATTCAATATTACCCTATAGTTCCGTCTTGAGGGGTTTGTGTAAGTGGATATGAGTCCATTAGCGCTTTGACAACTCCCCCTCATGTGACAGATGAGTCGAGAAAAGGGATTCTGCAGAAATATTGATGTAATGATGTAATAAAATTATATTGTTTGGGAAAGTTTAAAATAATTCTTTATAGATGCAAATAATGCTGGTCTTTTAGACATTAAAAAAATCACAAAATAGCATTGACATTTGACAGCCTTAAAAAAGAACTACAAAATATAAGAACATGCCCAATAAAACAATAATTTCTATCTATACTAATATTATAAAGAGGTAAAGTTTATATTATATTATGATTATTAAGAGGTTCGATCTTAAAAAAAATCTTTCACCAATAATTAGAATAGAATTTCTGGATGGATATAGGCTAAATATTCCAATGAGGCACCAGCTATCTAAAAATAAAGATCCAACTAACGCTTTGCAAAATAACGTCAGGCGTCAATGAATGTCAAGACATATTGCTTTACATATTTCGTTAGGCGTTTTACATTTTTTATTTTTCAACGCGGACAAAGTCGCGGGCACCTGCTAGATTCGAATATACTTAAAAAGTTTTAATTGAAAATACTACTTTTATTCATTTAAATTGAGTACGACATTCAATTGGCAACTCAAACAATTAAACCAAGAGGAAAAGTATCTGGCACAAATAAATTACTGACTAAAGTCTCACTTATTATGCCCTAAACTCAAACGTACAATTTTTATAGTTACAGTTTCACAATTGTATCCCCGAAATTCTTTGAAATATTTTTTTTTATTAAAAAATGTACAAGAAAATTTGTCTTGTATCTTAACATTATTACATTCCTCAGCTATTTCGATTGCGTCTGTCTGCAAGACAGCGTGCAGTCTGAGACTATTGTTTTACTTCCGCCAATGTCTGGATTTGGAACACCGACATTCTACACTAAGATAATATGTTATATTAAAAGTATATTAGTAACTATAGTCTTTTTTTAGAACTTGTCGATAATGTAAACAATCCGCCATATTTTAGCATTGTCAATGGTTGGATCAAAAAACTAGCGATGGGATCTATTGAAAACTACAAATGAAAAATCGCGTCTGTAAATGAAAAATATGTAAAAGTATAGTTTGGATTACTGAACTCAATGATTTTAAATTTATTACCAAGCAAAGTCGGGAATGATAGAGATTTTAGTTTTAAGTTTTTGAGGTTATGTAAAATAACACCTATCATTTGGATTAAAATATATATTCAGAGTATTTTATAGATTAAAATAAATTTTACTAACTATACAACTACTATACAATTTTTAAATATTAAGTTATACTGTACAATTTAAAAAAAGAAATAAACACACTCGAAATAAGATTTCCTTTTTTAAATCACATTACAAAATCATAAACACAGTTTTTATGTTTTTTTTTTCTTAATTTTTAAAATTCAGTTCAAAAAAAAATCAATAAATGTGTATACTTATTTAGGATTCAAAGGATATCAGTACGTACATAACTCATCATAGGGAGTGTATAACCACAAATTAATATCTCTTTGTAATGTGTGATATCTGCACTATAAAACATTATAAAGACTACCTATAATGTTATATTTTTATATCATTATAAAGATGTGATATTTTTATGTTGGTTTGTAGGTAACGGGTAATAGCTCAGAAATTACTAAACCAATTCTAAAAATTCTATCACCGGTACTGAGACAGCTACGAGTAATATATGAGTAAAAAAAAACAACATTTTTAATAGGCCATCAAATACATCATCTGGTGTACTAAAAGTCATGAATCAAAATTTGATCCTTTATTGATATAAGTACCTATTATAGCTCAAAGTATGCTATCGATATTGACAGATATTGGATCTAGCCAAAAACGCTAAATTTTGAGGTGAGAGTGAAAGACGAATACCAAGCTATGTTTGATACCAAAGATGGTAGAAATTTCAATTCCAATCTACCTCTTGTATGTAAAGCATTTAAAGATTTTGTATTTCATTGGATAGGTATAGCATAGGTCCTAATATACCTCTGAACAGAAATTGGTGTAGACTCAGATTAAAGATAGATAACGATTGTTAAAGAGCAGTGACCTTTTATACAATAGACTGTTTTTGGCAATTAATTTTTTTTAAACAAACACATAAAACGTTTCAAAATTTTCATAGTTATGTTTAATGGAGATTCAAAAGTGTAATAATAATGAAATACTTCCTTAACACCGGTATTAAAATCGTTGTAAACTGACATGATATAAGAATATTACCATCGTAACCTAATTTAGATATAGAGCGTGTAAACAGTATTATAATTTTAATTAATCTGTCGTTTTCATTAAAAGATGAAAGCGATTGCATGTACATAAGTATATATATACTGTACGTATAAACTAAAAAAAAACCTAAAATTGGATTGAGGCCAAATTCTCTATGATCAATGTGGGATAAGGTATAGGGAAAAAATTACCGCAATGCGCGACTTTTGTTGAAATTGTTTTAAGTGGGGAAATAATGTTGAAACAGAAGAAAGTACGTCTTGGTAGAAAGATCCCGTCGAACTTTTTGTCAGTTATACAAAAACTAGTGTAGGGGACTCAAAAGAATAAAACACCTTTTTATATTAAAAATACAACTAACAAAATAATATAATGCCTCACATATTCATTGCTATCGACAGACAGACAGACAATTCCATTTTGAATACTAAACGACAAATATCAATATGTTATTATTGTTATTTATTTTTATATTTTATTAGAAAACGTAGATTTTTTAAATATTATTTACAACAAAAGATTACCATAAATCATTTTTATTTATTTTTAATTTTTACAAATGAAATAAAACTAATGGGTTTATTGCTTCTGACTGATATCAAAGTTGATTGATTAATAGTTTGCCAGTTGAATGCGTAAGCCATCTCGATATTTGTTTGGTTTATAATTATTTAGATCGCGAGTCACGTACTTCGCCAAACATTGCGAACGAATACATTTAGATAAACTGAATTATATAAATAGTTATAGAGAAATTCAATTTAATGTGTGCACGCTTGTTGTAAATGCGCATAAAGATGTTTGGAAACGTCATTTGTTGTGTAAATGCGCGAGCGCATTCCCAGCATAACACTGCATACTAATCTGACCGACTTTGCGTAACCTTGTCCGAAGAGTGGACATTGCTAATCGTAGATCAGCAGGAGTGAAAGTTTGATAATTTAATCATATAAAATATTACACTTTCCATGTACTTCTGGTTCTAATGGGAGATTTTGGTCTGCAGTTCTATTAAGACCTATTAAGAGCAGGCCCCACGAAAAAAATTCCTACGCTCGCTCCGCCCACGTCCCGCCACACAGTGGGACGAAAATCGGCTTTCATAGACATAGGAATGTTAATTCTTAAATATCGCTGTTTTTGTTGGATATGGCTTCTGTTTACAGTAACTAAGCCTAAATATGTAAAAAAAAGTAATTTGGTATTTATACGAATGTTTTATATTTTTTTTGAGAAAAAATTGTATGGAGTTCTCTAGATAAATCCGATTTTCTACGGATCTGCACGTCAAACCGTAATATCCTTCTAAAGAGTGTTACTACTAATTATTTGTCATTTTTTGACATACCACATATAACGGTTACTGCTGCAGAATTTTTTTTAAAAATCTTTAAGTATAATGGATATTTTTTATTTAGTTTAAAGCTTTATTTTTCGGCATCAACTCTAAATACTCTCTAAATAAGTGATAACAATTATGTATTATCATTTTGTAATAGCATGCAACCCAGACACGGTGTACAGTTAATAAGTTCTGAGAAGTGAGGAAAGTAAATAATTATGCTATTGTTAATTTAAAAATATCATATATTGTTGCTAGCTTATTAAATTATTTAAATGAGCATAAATATCAAATACTATGACAAAAAATAATCAAAAATATTATAAGTAACACTTGATTAAAAAAAATGAAAAAAATGTATACTATATAAAATATTTCTATACAACATTCAAATAAAGAATAAATAACTATTAATAAAAAATCAAACACTGCTACTACACACTACTTATGTATGATAATACTATACAAAACAATACAAGAAATAAATAAATAAAAAATTTATCTACACAAACAAGGCCTCTTAAAGATTAGTTACAAAAGAAAAAAATAACATTACTAAAGTTTGTGGGCGCTGATGAAAGTCAACAGACTCCGTGTTTTGTGATCAAAAAAATTAGTACAGTGCAATATAAAATGAGGACAATATAATGTACAGGAGACAGGAAAATATAAGGAGAAATGATAAAAAAATGTATAAAAAAAACACAACAAGCACTTATCTACTAATTAATCAAAATCGCTTTCATCTGATTCCAATTCAGAATCAGGTTCCAAATTGGACACATCTACAACTTCAAATGGAGATTCTGGAAACTTGATCAATTCTAAAGTTTCAGCAAAGAAATTCTTACCTTTTTTAGTTTCTAATTTCGGTCTTTGAGAAGAGATTAATGGATCAGACGAAAGAATCAGCATATTTAATATATCGGCATTTGAAGCTTGCCTGGACATTTTTCGCGAATTATGTTCCCGAAATCTCCTAAAGTCTTTGTTGCGGGCCTCTGAGGCTTCTTCTGAAAGGATACCTATCGGAACAATATCATTATTAGCGATTATGTCTGCACCATGTATCAGTAGCTTATGAACGGTCGATGACATGTGGTACCAATCATATAACTCCACGTATCTTTCAGCAGTTTTACGTGCATATTCTTTAAATTTTATAACCTCAATTACCTCTCCAGATGTTATTGCTTGAAGAATAACAGCAAATCTTCTGACTAGCTCTTCATCCAACCCAGTGATGGCTGCAGTTATATCGGGGAACTCGAAGAACCTTCTTGCTGTATTCCCATCATTTGTTGTCCCTGAGCCTTGTTTTACAATATCAATCAATAGATTGAGTTCGTCTTTGAATTTATTTTGAATTATTTTTTTTCGATTCTCTAGCAAAGCCTTGTGTTCTTCTCCTCGAGCAGCCCACTTTTTGAAGTCCAGTCTGTATGCAATATGTAAAAGGCATTCCATCGTATTTATACGAGCGTGTAACGATGATAGTCCAAATTCGTATACATCACTGTTCACTGATTTTGACGTTGCAATATCTAAGCGGTTCATCTCTGTAGGCTTAGCTAAGCAAAGATAGCACGATGCATTCGATCTAGCTTCCGAAAGATACGTACAAATTTTAGCATCAATCATTGTCATCTTAAGTTGATGGCTCACCTTGTTTCTGTTGTAATCAGTGGGGATAAGCAACTTAATTTCGTCATCCATTTGCTTTTTGTGATTGATGACCACTTTTTCACTTTCCTTAATAAATGTGAACTGCACTGGACGACAATATAACGCAGAGCATGGCTTGGGATTCAACCACAAAATTTCGTCTCCATCAGTCAGGCTTAATGGCACCAAGGACGTCATAAATATGCTTGAATCTTCTTGTTGTCCATCCATTTTCTGTTTATAACGACTTTGGTTGGAAGCACCATCAAAGCCCCACTTAGATATTAACTTTAAGTCCTTATTTTGCACACTTTCAGGAAGACTTTCCAGGATCCTCTTCACTGTGATGTCAAGCAATGCTTGAAGCGTAATTCTTGCAGATGAATCCGTTACAGTCACTGATTGCTCATTAGAATAACACTGTTTTTTTACTTGTTGTAATTTATAATATGACGGGTAAATGTCAGTTGCACCCTCTCGGAAGGTAGTCTCTCTCAGCGTCATATATTGCCACTTTGATAATTTTAGCGAAAGAAGCAATCCTAGTGCTTTTTCTGGAGTAAAGATAACTCTTTTAACTGGTTTTTTAATCATTTCGTTAAATTTTGTTGCTGCTTCTGGGTTTTTCAACATATGTTCGATAACAGATGCGATATCCTCACGACCTTCTTCCTTTAAAAGAACTGCAGCGTAATATGCCAATTCATTTGGATCTTCATTTTTGTGATCATCAGACCTCCTCTTCTTTTGTTTTCTTCCAAGATCTTCAAATGCTTTCCTTGATGTTTTTGTCATTGTCCCAACAGATGATGTTGATGGTCCTGGACAGATTGAAAGTGCACTAGGTCCTGGCTGTTCTTCTTCACTGGATTGTGGCATGACCATACTGATTGGCACGCAACTTGGCCAATCGACATTAGACATAAGCCAATTTTCGTACTGCTTTCTGAATGTATCCAGAATGCGGTGAGATTTTTGCCATCTTTGTGATGCAGCACGTGTGAATCGTCGACAAAATTCCTTAAGTGTCACCCGATTCTCGTCCGAAATGTTATCACCAAGTTGATTTACAACTGCACTAAACAATACTTCGTGATTGAATGAAGTACCTTCACTTCTCAACAAAACGAACAAGTCTAAATTGGTACGCAGACTTTCCATTTTAAATATTTTAAAGTTCGGGATTTCAATTTAATGTTAACAGCACAAAAGTTTGAAATAAACTGAATTATGTGTTAAAAATATTGTTCATTTATAGTTGTTATAGGACTGATTTTAAGTGATCAGCAAATTGCCGATTTCTTAATTACTCTCTAATAATAGCTAATTGGTGCTCATATCTTTACTTCTTTATTATTACTAGAATTCATTCCTCATTAGCCAATCACTTTTCAGAACAAACTAATTACCTAATCACTTTTCAGAACAAACTAATTACTTAATCACTTTTCAGAATAAAATAACAATAACAATTGTTTTGGTATGTTCTATTAGAAAATATCATTGTTTATTTAGTTAATATCACTTATTCACACCAGAAAGGTAATAAAATGTAATTGGTACTTTGTGTTTAAAAAATTAAATTAAATTAAAAAAAATAACACAACTATTAATTTTTTTAAAAAATTCTGCAGCAATAACCGTTGTATGTAATATGTCAAAAAATGACAAATAATTAGTAGTAACACTATCTAGAAGGATATTACGGTTTGACTTGCAGGTCCGTAGAAAATGGGATTTTTCAAGAAAGCTCCATACGACTTATTCTCCAAAAAAAAAAAAATTCTTCGCAGAAATGCCCAATTACTTTTTTTTACATATTTAGGCATAGTTACTGTAAACAAAAACCATATCCAACAAAAACAGCGATATTTAAGAATTAACATTCCTATGTCTATGAAAGCCGATTTTCGTCCCACTGTGCGCCACCCGAGAGTTACAAGTTGCTCGGCGGCTCTCTAGGATTTTTTTTAATATATCGCAAGATACAGCTTACGTAAGGTTGAATATTGCGTACATTATTTGAAGCATGATTTGGTGTGCACTAGCTCGGAACTAAACAACGTAAGTCTCAAAATTGTTTTCGTTAATTATAGGACTAAAAATAAACCTAAGTTTATTTTATTTTGACAATCACTGGTAAACAATGTTTCCGTGCTACGAGCAGTTTTTTGGCGATATAACTCAAGCCGTTTAGTAGAAAAATGTAATATTCTCCGGAAAAGGGCCCGATTTCGATCAAAAAATGTATCGAATGAAAATCACCTAATTATGTTTCTGACTTGATAATCTACAGATAAAGGTCTCAAAATATATATATGTAAATTCCACATTGATCAGATAATTGAGCAGTGAAACAGCCCCGACTTATGAATCGATCTTCACCATTATTGCTCCATGATAACGCGAGACCTCATACAGCACGAGAAACCGTTTTAACTCTACAGGAACTGCAATTAGAAACCATTCGTCACCCTCCGTATTCGCCAGACCTTGCTCCAACGGACTACCATTTTTTTCGTGATTTGGACAATTTTCTGCGTGATGAAAAGTTTTCTTCTCAGGAGGCAGTGCAAAATGCTTTCACACAGTTTGTCGAATCTAGATCACCAGAGTTCTATCGCAAAGGCATAAATGAGCTTCCTATTAGATGGCAGCAATGTATAGATAATAATGGTAATTATTTTGATTAAATAAATATGTTAAATTAAAAAAAAAAACGAATTTTTATTTTTCAGTACAAATCGGCAATTTCATACTTTAACCCCTAATATGTGGTTGACTCAGCACATTTATTTAAAGTTCCCTTAGTTTCACAGGGCCTGGCCTTAATAATGGAAAATACCATCACATTGGTCGTTAATAGAAACCATTTAAAATATAAACAAAACCGGATAAAATTATAGCGTAAGCAATAAAATATTACTGCGTGTTAGGTTCGAGTACACAGCTATTGGGGAAATCCGCTTGTTTTATATATAATAAATCTTGTTGCCGTATTGAGGAATTTGTATTGTATGAACAAGTAAGGAGACAGTAAAACGACGTTAATTAATGAAGATATACGTTAAGGTGCACATAAATATAATTTTAAAGGTTTTCAAGATATTTTTAGGTTCACTTGATGATAAGTGGCTACTATGACCTATATATGTAGGATGAGAGATAGGGATAGGAGAATGGGATTTAATTAACACTAGCAACCCACACCCGGCTTCGGACGGAGTTAATATTTTCAAAAATAATTTCTTAGCAGATGTTTATGTTATACAATAAACCTATTTTCCAAATTTCAACTTTCTAAACTTATTACTTTTAACTGTGCGTTGAGAGGCAGTCAGTAAATAAAATTTATAAGTATAGTTTAAGGCTAGGCTTGCCTTATTTCAAACATGAAATTTTAAAAGGTCTTATCTGCACAACGTTGATGGTATCACGAAGAGTATATGACTTTGTGATATTTTAAAAAATAAGGCTAGGCTTGTCTTAAAAACAAACATGAAATTTGAAAGGGTCTTATCAGCGCAACATTGATGGTATCGTGAGGTGTACACTTTATTTTAAATGTTAATATTCTGAAAAATAAGAAATAAAAAAGTAATAGATTAAATTGCTAAATTGTATATTCACTGTGCCTCTTAGGAAATTAGATTCAATTCAACTCCCTCTAAATAGCCGACGAAAATTCCCTAAGTTTCATGTAATAGCCGACCTTAATGACATTTTAAAGCACGAATATTAAAGACAAAATTGTCTAAAATTAGAGAATAGAATATAAATCCCTAGACAATGTTAATTTCCATAATTGACAAATAGAAAATAGAATTCAATTGAGCGTTTAAAGTAAACGGTTTAAATATCACATAGAGGCAAGTTTGTTTGTATGTAGAAGAGAATCTAGGAAACTACTCATTCATACAATTTAAAAAGTTCTTTCACCAATAGAATATAATTTTAAGATTCAAGAATACAAGAGACCCTCACTTAATTAATTGATGCTCCTACTGTAGAGGCCTACAGGACAAACTCGAGGGCCACGAAACCAACGCTCGCACAGCATAGGGCTGCGTTAGCGTCAAACTTCAAAAATTTCTATGCAATTTGCAGCGCCGCGCCGTTGTGGTTGGTCTCTTGCATAATCTACAACCATTTTGTTTTTGACGCTCGACGCTGACGCTGACGCATGAAACTGAAAGCGAATTCGCTTCGAGCGTTGATTTCGTGGCCCAGAGGTTAATCGTCTAGATCTCTTTATTACACTGATTATCGTAGTAACTGGCTGATCGATATAGATCTGTTGATAAAATGTCGATGGTTCGATCGATTGAACACCCTTGTCAATTTCTCTTCTTAGTCCTGATGTATTTATTTGCAAAATATTTAGTATTAATAAAACGATGTCGAACTGTTACTTCGACAGAATCGTCTACAACTCATCAATAATATGTAGTAACTTATAATAACTTTTATAGCTGTACTTTATTTTATCATCGAGTTATTGTTTTGTTTGTCACAAAACAACGCCCGTTTAAACAGATAATATGTAATAAAAACTTACCCAAGTATAACAAGTTCACCGTACTTGACGGGTGGTTTGGGTTTCTGTTCGGAACCACTTTCGCCCGCCTCCTCTAGTATTGGCGATTCCGCACTGTCCACGGCACTGCAACAAAAGGGAAAATATTCCGTACAGTCTCGCTGCTTAAGAAGCCATTTCCGATGTTGGAACTGGAACAACTGCATCGTTTCCTTTTGTGAAAGACTTCTAAAGAGATATTAAGGCGTTCGCTTGTATTGTTGGCAACCGACGAGCTTCACAGCTCATCGTAAATTGTTTTACAGTTAATAACAATTATTAAATAGTATTATTTATAAATTTATTATGTCAGAGTTTGTTACGTTTTATTCCTTTTAATAAATATTCTAGCGACTCCAACTTAAAGGTACAAATGGAGGTTAAACTACATCGAAGGCTCTGTACACTGAAGGCAAACCAGCGAAAACCATGCGCATAGAAGATTGTAGAAATTACAACCCGGATTTCGTGTTATAATTTGAACAGTTTTAATTTATATTATAACTACATAACTTTGCTGTTCCTTTCAAGCAACAATTTTATTTACAGGTATAAAAATATATATATTATTTAACTGATATAAAATATATAGGTCGTAGATGATGATGTAATTGATAAAAGTATATTAGTTATGTAAATTGATAACGTAGTCTGGTTTTTCCGATACTTTAAAAAATAAGGAAAATAAAAGGTCGCAAATGTCAAGGATCTTATTTGGATGGATAGGAACGGACACATGAAAGTTAATTACCTACTTCTGATTTATCATCCAAAAAGATAAGTTGGCATAATATCTATTGATAAAGAAGAAAATCTTTTGACCTACCATAGTGACAGGGCACACTGGTTTCTGTACTTATTGTGAAGCCCGTATGGCAGCAATATCCAACTCCTTACTTACAGAACATAACCGCGAAATAATAGTTCGTGTGTACTTCGGCGAGTGAGTGAGATGTTAGAACTCATTCGTCATTTCCTCCCTATATATATCCCTTAAGGTGTATAACGCCGATTTGGCCTTGAATTATTAGGCTGATTTCCCCGCGCCACCCTCTACAAGAGATCGACCGCAAACAGATGGCAAAGAGTAGTATGGAGACTAGACGACAAAGGCACGACATAGTCGACTGAGCCTACTTTACTGCAAATACATACTACAAATTTATAATTATTTACAATGTAGAGGGATAATTCAGTAACAATGAAGCGTGTTTTGTTATTTAGGTAGTAAATTATGTTACCTAGTAAAAATTTTTACCCGTCTGCGCCACAACGAGGGTTATGTTTTTAATGTATAGCGGCGCGCTCCCGGCTTGGCCCGGGGTGTATTTTTTCTAAAATAAACGTAGCCTAAGTTACTCCTTATTACATCAACTACCTGCCAATGAAAGTCCCGTCAAAATCGGTCAAGCCATTTCAGAGATTAGCCGGAACAAACAAACAGACAGACAGACAAAAATTGTAAAAAATGTTATTTTGGATTTTTTCTAAAATAAACGTAGCCTAAGTTACTCCTTATTAAATCAGCTACCTGCCAATAAAAGTCCCGTCAAAATCGGTTCAGCCATTTCAGAGATTAGCCGGAACAAACAGACACCCAGACAGACAAAAATTTGGTTTGGTTATGTGGTTGGTTTATTTTGGTGTATGTACTCATATATGGTGTATGTACGTATATATATTCATATGTATGTAGTAAAAAACGGTTATTTCAATATTACAAACAGACACTCCAATTTTATTTATATGTATAGATGTATGTATATTTCTTTATACGAATATAAAATATATGGTAAAAGAGCCAAACAAAAGTTTTTATCAAAACTAACAAATTTTTTAATTTTCAGTAAAAACAATTGAGTTTTTGCACCAACCGTACAAACTTCGCGTTTTACGTTTTGTTTGAGTAACGCTAATGCCGGCGGTAATAATTTTTTTTTTAATTTTGATATTTTTTTTCAAATTCACCAAGTGAGTGAAGTGACAATAAATTGAGACAAAAAGTGTTTTTTTTTTTTCATTTTGATAAAGATTACGAACTTTTTAGAGCGAGAATCTTGCTTCTTCAATTTTTTCAAAAAATCTATCGAGTGGGACAAAAAAGCGGCTGAGTGGATTAAATGGAAACTCTGTGATTTACATTACATTATTGATTTACATTAACATTTATTATTTTCTCCATATTTTTGATTCAGCGCTTGATTTTTCTAAAAGCTATCAAAAGCCCTTTTTTATAATTTTTAAAATTCATGTCAATAGAATTTAAAAAAAAAACAAATGTAGAAAATTTATTCACGTTTTCATTTTGTTTTCGTTTTGTCTTGTCTTTTGCCATGTCTAATTGTTTTGGTTTGGTTTTGGGTCTTATTATTATTAATTGTGTAATTTTAAAGGGGGAGGGGAGTAAGGGGGGAGCGGAGGGGGGCTGGGAGGATGGTGTTGATAGATTACCCTCATCCTTTCAAATGATACCTAACATGGGGTTCTATTTGTAACCGTTGACCATGGTTACGTCAAATTTTTTATCTCGTCGAGACGTCCCCGATGAGCCCAAACACGACACGGCTGTGACGCGCCGTTTCCGAGTTACGGTCGGGGGCGTCAAATTTTTTATCTCGTCCAGACGTCCCCGATGAGCCCAAACACGACCCGACTGTGACGCGCCGTTTCCGAGTTACGGTCGGAGGGGTCCGAGGGGGGCGTCAAATTTTTTATCTCGTTTAGACGTCCCCGATGAGCCCAAACACGACCCGGCTGTGACGCGCCGTTTCCGAGTTACGGTCGGGGGGGTCCGAGGGGGGCGTCAAATTTTTTATCTCGTCCAGACGTCCCCGATGAGCCCAAACACGACCCGACTGTGACGCGCTGTTTCCGAGTTACGGTCGGAGGGGTCCGAGGGGGGCGTCAAATTTTTTATCTCGTTTAGACGTCCCCGATGAGCCCAAACACGACCCGGCTGTGACGCGCCGTTTCCGAGTTACGGTCGGGGGGGTCCGAGGGGGGCGTCAAATTTTTTATCTCGTCGAGACGTCCCCGATGAGCCCAAACACGACACGGCTGTGACGCGCCGTTTCCGAGTTACGGTCGGAGGGGTCCGAGGGGGGCGTCAAATTTTTTATCTCGTCCAGACGTCCCCGATGAGCCCAAACACGACCCGACTGTGACGCGCCGTTTCCGAGTTACCGTCGGAGTGGTCCGAGGGGGGCGTCAAATTTTTTATCTCGTTTAGACGTCCCCGATGAGCCCAAACACGACCCGGCTGTGACGCGCCGTTTCCGAGTTACGGTCGGGGGGGTCCGAGGGGGGCGTCAAATTTTTTATCTCGTCGAGACGTCCCCGATGAGCCCAAACACGACACGGCTGTGACGCGCCGTTTCCGAGTTACGGTCGGGGGGGGGGTCCGAGGGGGGCGTCAAATTTTTTATCTCGTCGAGACGTTCCCGATGAGCCCAAACACGACACGGCTGTGACGCGCCGTTTCCGAGTTATGGTCGGGGGGGTCCAAGGAGGGGGCTTTTTTTTTGGTGCCCCGGTAGACCGGATGACACTTTCCTTGGTGACTACCGATCACCCTCTATGACCTTCTGCAAACGCCACCCTTCTATCCCTCATAGTTTCCGAGAACCGCTCACCAACTTTTTACCAGAACGGTGTACCGAGGATATCGGATTTTTCTGGAGGTCACGGAGGTGTCCCCTACGCGACCACCTATACAATAGGGAAACCCCCCACCGCTCCTTCTAGGAGAACAATTCGATGAGTCACTAGATACGTGAGTGGGAATCCGGCTTTATAGTGGCTTTATTATTTATTTATTAGGCTTATTAATTTATATGTATTAATTAATAATTAATTATTATTAATATTAATTAATTTAATTAATTAATTAAAATTCATGAAAACTTTCCTTCCTCGTTTGGTTTATTTTTGATATATTACGCTTTTGCCTCCTTTGCTTACTTCCTATCTTTATTAAATTTAGATAACAAGTATAATACAGATGAATTATTAATTGAATATTATGTTACAACATAATTTATATTTAGTTTTTTAAAGATTTAATTAAAAAGACAAAAAAGAAAACCTATTAAAGTATTATATAAACTGTCTGTTCTGCCACTAAAATGTTTATTCTTTGTTTATTACGTAAAAATTAATAATTTGATGAAGCGCAACGCGGCACAGGTCCGTCTAGCATCACGACTCGCCCCGCACTGATTTTATGGACGAGAACGGGCTAGCGCTGAGTAAGTGGGGAAATATTTTTGATAAAAACATTATACAAAATTCAATTTTACGAATTTTCAAAAAGCGCTTTCAACAAATCATGCTACATTGTTATCTTCATAAGTGTACAAAATTTCATAATCTTTTGATAAATATTGTAGAAGTGAGATTGTTCTAACTGAAAATAAAAGGGGTGAGTTTAGAATTTTTTTCCTGAATCAATTTCAATAAAATAAAATTTTTAATCCCAACAAATCATTCCTCATATCTTGTAGATAAACATATATTTTTTTCGCTGAAGAAAAGGCGTATATATAATGAATAATACTGTTACAAAATGTTGCAAAAATTTAATTTTTTGGAAGGATAAGCCTTAACCTATCAAGATGGGTAGTATGTGTTAATAAGCTATTGTAGCCGCCTACCACCCAGAAAGAAAGAACGAAAGAATGTATTAATGTTTGCGTGAAATATACTAAGAACATTTAAGGTGTGAATAAGTGGACTGACAGATGGTAACCGAATACAGGGCGCAAGCGAAGCCGCCTAACAATGGCTAGTCTCTAGGCTAAGATATAAATTAGAATACATATAAACTTAAAGAAATAAAATAAAGACTAAGATAATTTACATTTATCGTATTGTATGAATAGACAGAAATTAAAATTAGTTACAACAAAAGTCATTGTCCTGCATTTGCTTTTGTTGCATGGAATGAACACGATAGTGTACCGATTGCACTCTTTTATCAAACAACTCTCTACTATGGCTCTAAGTATAGAGCAAACACTACTGAGATGTTCCCATTCTGTTTAAACATGAGCCTTTTCTCGTGTTCGTTTTTCATAAACTTAATAAATCTATCTATAATTATAAAGTCTAGAAAGCTGAAATTTGGTTCAGGAGTGAAAAACCCTATGTTAGTTTATTTTATAACGTAAACATCCACTAAGAAAGGATATTTGTAAATTTTAACTCCGTTGTTAATACTGGGGCAGGGCACTACGAGATAAATTTGGGCGAGTAACTAGTCAATTAACTTGAATATTTATATAATAGGTATAATCATCAAAAGATACATACGATAGAGCAAACTCATCTAATACAATAAAAAAAGATTCGTGTTGTGCCGATCAATGCAACTTCATACAAACGTTTAGAACTAAAATTCAAGTTTTAATAATATTTTGATCTGTTTATAGGTACTAACTCTCTAATAAGAATTACTCTTTATCCTAATTTAAAAAAATATGACCCTTTTTTTATCAGTCGAGCAATGACCTAAATAAACGTTGTTCTTGAACAAAATTAAACTGATGATAATGATTACATCACAATAATTTATAATAGGCGCAACGTTACCCCGCCACCTACGTTACGAACGGTTACGACTTCCGACTAACGAATTCTTAAATCTCGCGTCAGAACCTTTCCTTGAGAACTGGTCCAAGGCAGCTGTGGGTCAAGATTACTGATGTAAATTACCCACCGCCCGCTAGAACCGGTCCGGGCCGATGCACCGACACAAAACAACTACATCAGTACATAATATTTCAAAAAAATTTTTAAATAAAAATGTAGTTAAGTAACCATATTTTTTATTTATATAGTACATTAATATGAAGGGTAGTGAGTAAAATAGTGATGGAGAAAATTGCTACACCGTGTAATGAATTATAGGGGGTGAGCTTATAAGCTATGAGCTTTCAGTATTATAGGGGAACGTATTGTTTTCTAATATAAAACATATATAAATACATATAAATGAAATATCATTTCATTTTATAACAATGTTACATACTTTCAGGTGATTACAACAAAATAAAATAAAAACCAACATTTTTGAAGCAATCATTTAATGGGTGGTAAGAAGTAGTCTACAGTTGTATTCACATAGGCATTTGGTTATAATGAACTGGAGACAAAAAATACGCACCTTATCAATATTAATCGATGTGAAGCTTTGATAAAGGTCAGGTCACGGATAATTATATTGTATTAGGGGGAAGTCCCCTAAGCCCGGACAGGATTTGAATCAGTGCGAAGAAGCGCGCCTATTTGTTGCTAGTGCCACGGTTAGGAAGCTTCTCCCAAGTGAATTACGGGGGGGACGTACCAATAGCCAGTGCTGACTCGTTCGTCCTGGAGCGTGGTGTGAATTTTAAGGTTGGTAAAAATTTTGTTCGAATTAATTTTTTGGGGTCTGTAAATAGTATTTAAAGTATGGAATGATATTCATTGTTATAAATTATTATTGCTATTGTACTAATCTGATATAACTCATGCGTTTTTTTTTGATTCATAACACACAATTTGAATGAGATTTTTTTTTGTATGTACCTAAGGGTCCCTAAGTTCGGACACTCTTAAAGTCCCCTAATACCGGACAGTTTTAGAGCAAGTTTGTTTTTGTTTTTGTTTTTGTTTCTTGTTTTTCAGATTCTACATGGATAAACCCAAACCGAGATGTGAGAATACCGCCAAACATGAAATATTGAAAAAAGCCATCGCTAAAATGATGTCAAATTTTTTTTTGCAGGTTGTATGTACCTACAATTAAGGTTTTCGGATTCTATAGAAAACGTTCCTGATTATAACCAAAGTTAATTAGAATTAAGATTAACTCTCTTATTAACTCATGATTTGTTCTATTGTTATGAATTGTTTGTTTAAATAATGTTTAAGTGTAAAAATGAACGAAAAGTTGGCTGTCCGTCATTAGGGGACCTTTTTGAAAACGTCCGTTTTTCTATGTTAAGAGTTCCTTATTATCTAGTACATTTAAAGTAACATTTGAGACTGCTGATATATCTGTGTTGATTAGGTATATAGTTGAGAGCTTATTAAACAGAAATAAAGAAATTAGTCTATTACACGATTTTTTTTATTTTTGTTATTCCTTAAGTGTCCGGTTCTCGGGGACCTCCCCCTATACCTATTAAAGGGGTCGAAAGTAGAAACAGTTTGTATTCAACTTTTTGGGTCACAATCACAGTAGTGTTGTGAATAAAAAGGAAAGTATATAGTATATATCTACATTGTAATACAGTCATTCCCAAAAGATGAATGAAACCTTTATCTGTAATTTAAAGTTTAAAATACAAGTGGTGAGGTCTGAACACAATATATACCTACCGTCGTTCAATCGAATTAAAATATATAAGAATCTATTGAATAACATATTACTTACATTTAAAAATTAACATAACCGAGTACACTCTGAATCGATATTGAGCGTTAGACAGCCAAAGGTCAAGTACGTCATTTGTTCTTTTTCTACAACATACGTCAAATATAAAGCGAGAAATGTAATTGGCATATAATAGTTATTAAATTTTCATAAAGTTAGACAAATGACACACATAAATTTCGTTAATAATCTTATTTACGATGTTTATTAAGGTGTATAACGCCGATTTGGCCTTGAATTATTAGGCTAATTTCCCCGCGCCACCCTCTACAAGAGATCGACCGCACAGAGATGGCAAAGAGTAGTATGGAGACTAGACGACAAAGGCACGACATAGTCGACTGAGCCTACTTTACTGCAAATACATACTACAAATTTATAATTATTTACAATGTAGAGGGATAATTCAGTAAAAATGAAGCGTGTTTTGTTATTTAGGTAGTAAATTATGTTACCTAGTAAAAAATTTTACCCGTCTGCGCCACAACGAGGGTTATGTTTTTAGAGTGTATAGCGGCGCGCTCCCGGGTTGGTCCGGGGTGTATTTTTTCTAAAATAAACGTAGCCTAAGTTACTCCTTATTACATCAACTACCTGCAAATAAAAGTCCCGTCAAAATCGGTCCAGCCATTTCAGAGATTAGCCAGAACAAACAAACAGACAGACAGACAAAAATTGTAAAAAATGTTATTTTGGATGTTATTTTGGATTTTTTCTAAAATAAACGTAGCCTAAGTTACTCCTTATTAAATCAGCTACCTGCCAATAAAAGTCCCGTCAAAATCGGTTCAGCCATTTCAGAGATTAGCCGGAACAAACAGACACCCAGACAGACAAAAATTTGGTTTGGTTATGTGGTTCGTTTATTTTGGTGTATGTACTCATATATGGTGAATGTACGTATATATATTCATATGCATGTAGTAAAAAACGGTTATTTCAATATTACAAACAGACACTCCAATTTTATTTATATGTATAGATGTATGTATATTTCTTTATACGAATATAAAATATATGGTAAAAGAGCCAAACAAAAGTTTTTATCAAAACTAACAAATTTTTTAATTTTCAGTAAAAACAATTGAGTTTTTGCACCAACTGTGCAAACTTCGCGTGGTACGTTTTGTTTGGGTAACGCTAATGCCGGCGGTAATAATTTTTTTTTTAATTTTGATATTTTTTTTCAAATTCACCAAGTGAGTGAAGTGACAATAAATTGAGACAAAAAATGTTTTTTTTTTTCATTTTGATAAAGATTACGAACTTTTTAGAGCGAGAATCTTGCTTCTTCAATTTTTTCAAAAATCTATCGAGTGGGACAAAAAAGCGGCTGAGTGGATTAAATGGAAACTCTGTGGGGCTTTTTAGGGTATCTTGAACTGTAAAAGGCACACTTAACATTTATTATTTTCTCCATATTTTTGATTCAGCGCTTGATTTTTCTAAAAGCTATCAAAAGCCCTTTTTTATAATTTTTAAAATTCATGTCAATAGAATTAAAAAAAAAAAAAAAACATGTAGAAAATTTATTCACGTTTTCATTTTGTCTTGTCTTTTGCCATGTCTAATTGTTTTGGTTTGGTTTTGGGTCTTATTATTATTAATTGTGTAATTTTAAAGGAAGGGGGGAGTAAGGGGGGAGCGGAGGGGGGCTGGGAGGATGGTGTTGATAGATTACCCTCATCCTTTCAAATGATACCTAACATGGGGGGTCTATTTGTAACCGTTGACCATGGTTACGTCAAATTTTTTATCTCGTCGAGACGTCCCCGATGAGCCCAAATACGACCCGGCTGTGACGCGCCGTTTCCGAGTATCGGCCGGGGGGGGTCCGAGGGGGGCGTCAAATTTTTTATCTCGTCGAGACGTCCCCGATGAACCCAAACACGACCCGGCTGTGACGCGCCGTTTCCGAGTTACGGTCGGGGGGGTCCGAGGGGGGCGTCAAATTTTTTATCTCGGCGAGACGTCTCTGATGACCCCAAACAAGACCCGGCTGTGACGCGCCGTTTCCGAGTTACGACTGAGGGGGTCCGAGGGTGTCAAAAATCTCGCTTTTTTTTGGTGCTCCGGTAGACCCTAGCCGTCGCTCCGCGACGGGTCCACCGCCGTCTCTTATGTGGGTGGATTTTGTGTGGAGGAGGGGAGGGAGGGGGGGGGCGAGTTATAGTGGCTTTATTATTTATTTATTAGGCTTATTAATTTATATGTATTAATAAATAATTAATTATTATTAATATTAATTAATTTAATTAATTAATTAAAATTCATGAAAACTTTCCTTCCTCGTTTGGTTTATTTTTGATATATTACGCTTTTGCCTCCTTTGCTTACTTCCTATCTTTATTAAATTTAGATAACAAGTATATATACAGATGAATTATTAATTGAATATTCAAATTGAATATTTCAGATTATTAATAAATTGAATATTATATTACAACATAATTTATATTTAGTTTTTTAAAGATTTAATTAAAAAGACAAAAAAGAAAACCTATTAAAGTATTATATACACTATCATGCACTGTCTGTTCTGCCACTTAAATGTTTATTCTTTGTTTATTACGTAAAAATTAATAATTTGATGAAGCGCAACGCGGCACAGGTCCGTCTAGCATCACGACTCGCCCCGCACTGATTTTATGGACGAGAACGGGCTAGCGCTGAGTAAGTGGGGAAATATGTTTGATAAAAACGTTATATAAAATTCAATTTTACGAATTTTCAAAAAGCGCTCTCAACAAATCATGCTACATTGTTATCTTCATAAGTGTACAAAATTTCATAATCTTTTGATAAATATTGTAGAAGTGAGATTGTTCTAACTGAAAATAAAAGGGGTGAGTTTAGAATTTTTTTCCTGAATCAATTTCAATAAAATAAAATTTTTAATCCCAACAAATCATTCCTCATATCTTGTAGATAAACATATATTTTTTTCGCTGAAGAAAAGGCGTATATATAATGAATAATACTGTTACAAAATGTTGCAAAAATTTAATTTTTTGGAAGGATAAGCCTTAACAAAAACACAAACTATTTCGTTGCATAGTTGATAATAAATCATGAATGACGATATAGCCTTCACAACACAGCCCGTTTTCTATAACTACGTTCTCTTTTTATTTGAATAACCCTCTAACTATTAAACATAATATATGTGGAACAATGTGTTGCGTAGTCATCTATATGTATTATATACATTAAAAACATACTGCAATACATATTATAAAATAAAATCGCTATCAGCTGTTGTATGTTTCTCCTCTAACTTCTTCTAAGCCATATAACTATTATTTATTTATTTATTTGGAGACCTAATTATCCACAATTGGAGACCTGTTCCAGGAACTGTTACCGAAAAGGGTGTGAGTCTTGAAGTTGTTCTTGAACTGATGTTCTTTTATCATTTTGAAAACTCTTACGACTTGAAAATTTCACAAGTAAAAATGAAAAAATCTCATTGGAATATCTATCGAGTAAGAAATGAGAGATAAAACCCGTTAAGTTATAATAAACACACCGGCATATTTAGCGGAACACAAAAAAAAGGTCCATAATTAAAAAAATATGGTTTTATTTTAAAATCTACTTACTACACTTCTTTTGTTATTTAAAGTTTCATTTGTTTTACTTAAAATGAGATCACATTAAGAACAGATTAAAGGCTATTTGTGAAAAATGGTACATTTTTGAACTTTTCATGTAACGGGGAAAAGTGAAAATTAATATTAAAATAACAATTAATTAAATTAGAAAAATGGTGATTTATATCGCGTATTTCCTCCACGTGCTCTTATTAAAGTTTCTACCCGTCTAGGCATAATGAGAATGATGTTATCGATGGTCTCCTGGGATAGTCTCCGCCATTCCTCAACTACGGCGATTCGCAGTTCACCCACGTTGGCAGGAGCTGGAATTCTGGACTTAACTTTTCTTTTCAGCAAGTCCCAAACGTGCTCTATTGGGTTCATATCCGGTGATCTCGCCGGCCACTCCATAACAGTGATATTCATATCATTAAGATAAGCTTGAGTTACCCGAGCGGTATGCGGCCGAGCATTATCCTGCATAAAAATAAAATCGTCACCGATATATGGGGCAAACGGTACGACATTTTCTTCTAAAACTTCTCTGATATAGCGGTCTGCAGTCAGACTCCCTCTATCAATCACTACCAAGTCTGTGCGAGCTCCCAAACAAATGCCCGCCCAAACCATTATTGATCCACCACCGTATGCAACTGTAGTTTCAAAATTTGTCTGAATGTATCGTTCTCCTTTGCGTCTGTATATTCTTTGCCTGCCGTCAATTTGATTTAAGAGGATTCTGCACTCATCACTAAACGATACCTTACTCCATTGGTCCGCGTTCCAAAGTCGATGTTCCTGAGCAAAAGTTAACCTGTTTCTACGATGATTTACCTCGAGCCTTGGAGCCTTGGCGGGCACAAATGAACCCAAACCAGCTTCTTCGAACCTTCTTCGTACCGTACGCTCACTTACGGTTACACCCCGCACTGCTTCTAACTCATGTCGGGCTTGGACGGCCGTCAAACGGGGGTTCCTACGTACACGAAGCCGAATGAAACGATCATCCCTACTCGAAGTGCGTCTTTTTCTGCCTTGTCCTGCTCTTCTCACATAAGAACCGGTCTCCCTGAACCGTTGGATACTGCGATGGATCGTTGAAACTGGTCGACGAAGATCTCTGGATATCACTCTGTAGGTTTGACCATTTCTTCGCATTTCGAGTGCCCTGGCAATCTCCGTTGGGGCTAAGTCAGGCATAATTCAGTCTTCAACTCCAGAAAGATACGCGATTAAAAAAAAACTAACAAAAAACAGTATTTCAATGAAATTTTAAATCAAACTCAGAAGGAAGAAATACTCGAAGTTCGCTCCAGATAAGGTGTATTTGAATAAAATTAAAACAATTGCATAAAATGTGATGTTCAGTTGTTTTCTTAATTTGAAAATATTTCTTTTTAAATTAAATGACGTATAAACCAGCCAGCAACCTTATATGATACTGATATCAAACCTTTATTTTATGTTCCGCTAAATATGCCGGTGTGTGTATATTAGTTTATTTAAAAAAATAAAATAGTTTTTTTTTAAATTTTGGTTGTAATTGTTTTTAAGGGCGACTGTATAGGGAATATTGACTGTGTGTAACCTATGTACTCGTCCCATCCCTAAAATAGGATTATTCGCATAATGAAAAATTCTAATATCGCTCCAATATAAATAAAGTTATTAATGTTACTTTAAGCATGTTTTAAAGTAATGGATTTTAAAAAAAAACTTATGGGAGCCAGGATAATAAAGTAATTAGCTTTGAATCCTATCGAATGACAATGGGATTGAAAATAACACGATAATGAATCATAAATGTCAATAAAAGTGGATCCTATGAGCTTAGGAGCCAAAAGCCAAAAATATCCTAGGATCCCGTGGGATCCTAGACGTGGGAGCCAAGTGAAGGGAGGCACTTTGTACGCCATCGCCGGTCTCAATAATTCGCAATAACTGAATTGTTCTCATGGCTTCGTTGTTATGAAGTGGCTTGAGTGCTTTATCGATCCGTTTAGAGAGATATACCTTATCGATACCTGCAATCTGCTCATAAAGCAAAACTAGGACATTCTATCTAAAACACCCACTCGATGCGCCGGACGAACAGTTAACTTTCCTTTTTCAAATTCACAAGCCAGTTAAAGTTACATTTGTTTAACAACTCACTTATTTTCCCGATTAAAGTATAAATAGTTATGTAAAGGAATATATATATACTTAGGAGTGTAAAAAAGTTTTGAGAAAGTGATTCCATTTCCAATAATGACAAAGAATTAGTTTATAATTTCATAATTACCAATGTCTTTACTTTCCTCAGAAATCTAAAACAGAACTAAGTGCTCACACGCAAATCTTGAGCACTTTTTTTTTAAAGTTTTGTGTAAGTAAAGGTTTGTGAGCATTTTAAAACTTGATGATTTGAGTAGGGTTATGGATCACTGTGGAAGCTTAAGAAATAAGCAGTTACGCTTGTAATATTAATCATGTATTTTCAATTGAAAACTACATTTTACTGCAAAACTTGGAAGTTGTTTCATGGCAGCTCTCTAGAGGTATTTATTGTATATGAATCAAACAAGCATGGACCTACTCTTTATTGTTTCATTTGCTTTTTTGAATGTGACAAAACGGTATTTAGAACTCGCACATTTCGTACCAAAATTATTGAAACAATTTATGTAGTTGAATATACGCAAAGAATTTTAAAAATATGATTTTACAACAAGTTAATGCGAAAAAGTGTTATTACAGTAAGTCATTACATACAATGTATAGACACACGAATTTTCACTTGTTGCGAAAAAATCGATTAACAAGCTTTGATATTTAACTGTCAATCTCGTAGGTACACACCGTAATCTAATTGTACAGAATAACCAACCCACAAATAACAGCCTACACCTTTTTTGGTGTTATGTGTGGGTATCAGAGTCGTTAGCCGACCAAAATGTTTTATTTTAAGTCTTCTGCTACAATTTTGATGCGATAGAAATTCCTTTTATATAGTTTTTTTAATGTTAATGTAGTCAGACTGGTTCACGGTCCACTTGACGATAGGTGGCTACCGTCGCCTATAACATAGCAACGCCACTGGTGCTGCAAATGCGCTGCCGGCCATAGTAGGATTCGAAGGGCTATAGGGTAATGCGAGCTCTTGCATTCACCTACTCACTCACCGAATACACACATGTTGTATTTCATGGTGGTCTTCTATAAGGGGGTTTTTACTACTAATACTAATAATATACTGTCTTACTTATAAAAATCAACTAATCATCTTCTTAGCATCGTATTAACTAATCACTACTTATCTTCTTAAGTAGTGTTTGACAGTTCATTAAGACATTGCTAAGCAACAAATTAAAGTTAAGCAACGTTTATAAGTAAAAAAATTTCTTAAGTGGTTCCTAAGTATTACTTAAAATTTAAGTAACGTTTATAGGTAAGGCTGATACTGTTTTACAAAATAATATAAATACGATACTGCCTGTGAGAAGGCGTTGAAATATTAAACAGAAAGATACACTAGGAAGTTTGTTTTTAATCACAAACTTTTGTGAAATTTTACATTTTTTTTAATTTTTTTAATTGAGTTAAGGAAGGAAACTCATAGGAGTGAAACTCGAAAACGTGTTACTAGACTTAAAAATATTTGCTACACGTAACAAAATATAGTGTATCTACCCTTTTCACTGCCATATCAAACTCGGGTAGGTATATTAAAGACAAAATTGCGTTGATCAGGAAATAATAACTTTCCTTCAGATATTGGGGGTAGCAAACGCGGCTCCAACGTCGTGATTACGTGCACGAGGTCAAAGCCCTTGTTCCCCCGCCCCAACATCATCCCAGTGAGAAGAAACTCGCAGGACACCGCACTCTACTGGAGCCGACCCACAACCCACAATTACTGGACGCTACCATTTAGATAATTATTTACGCTGCTCATATCGCCCGAGGAGTTAAATTAATCTCGGCGGAAGTTCATTTCAACACAGTCCTAATGACTGGCGAGTTAATGAAAATAGGTTAACGAAGAATTAGGTATAGAGTTATAGAGTGTATTAAATTACGCAATCCAATCAGATTGAAAATTTTATAAAATATTAATGATTTAATAAAATTTGCACAATGTATGTCGATTCCACTATTATACAATTACCTAAAGAACCGCCAAAAGGAATCAAATTATATTCAACCATAATTATTAATTAGTTTATGCTCGAAAAATTTTATAAACAACTCAATAAATTACACTCGTTTGGCCCTAGCCCTACTTTTGTATGAAACCGAATGCAGCGTAATTGAAAAATAGTACATTAACGTAGTAGTTAGGGATAGGTGGATGAAAAATTTCCACCTCTCCCTACCAGTGGGATTACTTAGTAGACATAGGTGGAAAAAAAAATTCACCTCTCCCTACCAGTGGGAATACTTAGTAGGGATAGGTGGAAGAAAATTTTTCACCTCACCCTACCAGTGGGAATACTTAGTAGGGATAGGTGGGAACAGGTGAATTATGCAACTCTTAACTCAAAAAATTACGCTCGTTTGGCTCCAGCTTTAAAGTTTTTAACCAGATAAGAAAAATGTCTTGTTTCATCACTGTTACGTATCTAATTATTTAACAAGATGTAAAACAAAAAACATCAAACACAATATATAGTACACAGTCTGACGGGTATGGTAGTAAAAAGAAAATTGACTAGGAAAAATGTAAATTCATACGGTGCAAAATCACTGTCACAATCGAAGTAGAATTCCCGGACGTCAAATAACGACACGATTCTATATCTAGAACAGGAAAATCCAAGTCCAGAGTCCATCAAATTCGAGACGCAATTAAATTAGTTTTTGGTAAACAGTTGTACCAATAGGACCGCGTCTTGTTTGTGTACACATATGTAACTATTATCTTAATCTTAACATATTTTATTGCTTATAGGAAACGTCGTTAAAAATAAGCTAAACGTAAGATGTATGATAGCTGACCTTAATGCTGCCTTTATGTCTTAATATATTTATTTAAAATAATGTGTATAAATCTATAAGCTAGACTGACGAACTAATAAGGGCCGCGGGTTAACCCTGGATCCATGTCAAACAGTGCACGTTCTACGTCTCAGATGATATATCTATAATATATGAAATACGACTATAGTATTAAGATACATATTTAATATAGTACTTAATACCAGAATGTTACCAGATATATAAATCGTAAGTACCCCAGTGTGCTTTAGTAAGGCTCCAAGCGCATCGCCTCAAATTAGATGCAGACGTGTTGTGAGATCTTGATCACATAATCTGATCTTTGATTAGGATCGGGATAAATGTGGAAAAAATTCAATATTTGAAATCTGAAGGCAGTCCATGTACCTAACCGAACCCGAATGCAACTCTTTACCCAACTAGCAAAATAGCGTCATGTAAAGGGTACAATAACGTTTTATATTTAACTTTCAGCCATATGAAAATGGTTTTATAATAGTTTTTTATATGTAAATATAACGCAGGTTTGGGCGCAGATTACATAACATTTAAAACGTGTAAGGGTCGTTTTGCGGTCGCCGTCAACGACAATTACGTTGAGTAAAAATCACGTAGACATTGTAAGTTTAACTAATAAGGTTTGTAACAGTTTTTAATAATACGCTTACATAACTAAATCATCGTATAGACGTGGTCGCGCAGTCAGTGGGGCATTCAGTTAGAAGTTGTATCGTGACAGTTTATATTTTCAAAATTTCCGATGATATGATGGTTATCTTTGTTAATATTTTAATGGGCCTTCATAATATTGGTGTTTCAATATTGTTTATAAAAATAAAATACATTAATTCTCATCAATAGTGTCCGCCATATTGCCAATAGATATTGAGCGACTGCATTTAGACATGTATATAACTATTGGTCATATACATGATTTTATACAATTTATGGCGTCCACCATGACAGTTGCAATAAGGGTTCCCTTGGAAAATAGAAAATACCTTTGTGTATAGTCATGTGAATACTTCTGGTTTTTTTTACAGGGACATCATGGTGATACTGTTATATTTTAACGTTGATAAGTTTTTAACAAAAACAGACTTAAAGTTGCTCAAATACTTAAAATGGCCATGGGATAATACGCACTTTCAGTTATCACAGGAGTGCTATGGATGTAATCATCCTACTAATTCGACATTCAAACATTTTATCATCCATAATAATAGCAGCATAATTAAATTATTGAATTAGTTTCCTTAATTATATTTACATAAGCACCCAATCATTATCACTGATTCAGTTATACTTAAATATATTTTCATAAATAACTAGTGGCCAGCTCCCGGCTTCGCACGGGTGCAATTTTTTATTCAATCCAGCCGATAAATTACCTTACACTGCCATCTGTTTAATTCTTATGGAACTCACAGATAAATAATTGCTGTATTGAATAAGTATCAACAGATGGCGCTATGTTAATAATATTTTATAATTTGCAAAAAAAATAAACAAAATGAGATATAAACTATAAATCTTTTAAGTTGGACCAAATTACACATAGTTACGAAGTTTTATTCAATTCAATTCAATTCAATCCATTTATTGCTAAACCATAATGTATATACAAAGATGTTAAAAAATATATAAAATTATCAAAATCGGTTCAGTAGTTTAGGAGTTCATCGCGGACAAACATGTAATATACTTAAACAAAATTGTAATATAAACTTACGAATTAATCTGTTAAAGGAGCTTTTTATGTAATAACTTACTTTCGCTATCTAGTGTGCCTTCTAGTAAAAGAAGATGAGCGGAACAAATTTGATTTGTAGAACTCATCTTGACTGGATCCAGCATTTACTGAATTAAATGGTGAAAAATGTAAGGAACCACTTTCATTTTTACCATATAAAATACATCAAAGTATAAAATTGATGTAAGTTGTATAAAAGGAGCTCATTATCGTTTAAATAATTAATTGACTTATATAAGTTATAAAAATAACGTTGCAAACTAAAAGTTACTTAAAGGTAGAAGTATATGACTTTACAAGACGATTTTGTAGTAGTTAACTATAAAATCATTACATAACAGTTTGCTATTTAAGTGTTGAATAAAAGGTTCTAAATTTACAAAACATGGTTACTTATGACTATTTTCTGACTGAAACGTTTACTCAACTTAACGTTGTATGTCAATCATATAAATTATTGAGATGACGTTTACCAGACTCATTAATATGACTTAAATTATATATAACTAATGCGTCGAACTGAACACTACTTTACAACTGTTGAGTTGCTACAAAACTGTTATAAGCCCTTAAATGTCTGTTAGTTGTATAATTCTAATATTATACAACCTTTTTGCTAGTTGGGTAATGCCCGAAATCGTGATGTAAGAAGCATGGCCGATCAGGAAACCAACGGTCCGACCTTAATAATGATAACTTTTTCGTTTTTGTCTCCAATACGCAATGTCAAGTGCACTTTATCAAATCATTATCGTGGAAGCATTACTCAAACGACAATTATTACTCCGTGTAATTTTGTAATTAGCATTTGCATGTCTGTCTGTTGCTTCCGCGAGCTATTTTCCGCCTGGCGATGTCTGGCATCGTCATTCTTAAAAGATTATTAGTTTAGATTACAAAGAAAGCATCGCACTAGGAAACACGTTTTATCGTAGAGTCAATATTTTGTGATACATTAAACCAATTAACTTTGTTTGCAGCCGCTACATAGATATGAAATCTAATTAAACAGTTTCTTCACACAACGTGTGTTAACCAAATCATATTTTAAATTCAATAAATTGCAATAATTAATTTATAAATCTTGTTATTTTAATTTAATTATTTATAATAATTGATGAAGCCTTCAATGGGAGACATTAGTATCCTATAAACTTGAACATTAGGAGAACTTGAACATTAAAAAGAAAAGTGTGTGATTGTTCTGGTAAGAATTATTTCGGGACTTGTCCCTTTTATTCGTTTCTGAAAAGGTTTATGCTTATGTTTATTTTCTTTAATGATAATTATGTTACTTATGATTTTAGGCGCCGGTGACCACCTATCAATAGTGTAGGATAACACAAATCGCGTTACAAATAATTCCTGACAACGTAAATTTCTTCGTGAACTACATTTTTATGCATGACTGTACCCCAGTTTAACAATACATACAGTTGGGCAACGAATGTACTTGCGCAGAGCAACGGTGGGGGCTATCGCGGGGAAGCGAGCGGCGCGGGCCGCCGCCGCCGCCGCCGCCGCGAACGCACACAGTCTGCGTTCTCCAACTTTCAAGGCAGGCGCGTACATGTTTTTGAGTGAGCGGTGGCGGCGAATGATTTTATTAAGTACAATGGTACCTGTTCCGTGTACGGATATACCTCAACAACAACATTAAATAAGGATTTAAGATTTCATAGATTTCCAAATTTGATTTTATATTCCACTTTTCCGTCTACCAAAGGCTTAATAGGATTAAATTATTTATAAGTATTTTTTGAAAATAATTAGTTAGTTTTTAAGTTTTTATGTTAAATTTGTATCTTCATTTAAATGTAATTCTGAAGAAAATAGTTTCCTGTATACTTGTGGTTATGTGTTGCGGCGTTGTGTAGATATACACAAATGGTTATCAACAATTATTTACGCATACGATACTTCGCGTGATCCCTTTGGTGGGCTACAAATACCGCCCGATGATTTCGTTGATTATGAACTAGAAACCCATTTTAGGCAGCAGTTTTGTTCGTTCGTTGGAAACAATATTTCAGAAAAGATATTCAACGTACTAAGCAAAATAGAAATTAAGACACGGCCATGCTTATGCTTCCCACAAACATTTGTGCTCAAATTGTTCATACGCATGCGAATAAATTACATAGTTAAATTTAATAATAGAAAACTCAAAACATCTAAAAACAAAATATCACGTAAATATCTGGCTGTGCAACACATGTAAATAAATCATTGCATAATAATAACGTTTGTTTCATTTTCCATTTTGTGACAACCCTGGCACATCCACGCGTGACAGCGCTAGGTGCTTTCTTTGTCAAGATATTGTATATGGGTATGCTAGCGTAATATTACGTTATCCCCCATGAAGAGGTGACATTTTTTAATATCTAACTAGCCTATCGTAGAGCAACAAATTAACTTTAAAATAAGCCGTAAGAATGGGCTCGCTATTCTCAACTTTAATATATAGGGGTAGTTCACCCCCCATGAAGGGGTGACATTTTTTAATATCTAACTAGCCTATCTCAGAGCAACATATTAGCAACAAAATAAGCCGTTAGAATGGGCTCGCTATGTGCTTTCTTTATCGAGATATTGTATATGGGTATGCTAGCGTAATATTACGTCAGCATATGGGTATGCTGCCGTCGTTTCTCGTAAATTAATGGAGGTACAAAATTTTTCTTTTCGGTACAAATTAGCAACAAATTCCCATGTAGTTTTCAAGTCCGGCTTATGAAATGGGTATGCCACCGTAATATACGTTTATTCTTCACTATGTCATTCACAACTGGTTTTAATATAAGGACAATCAGCTCAGCAATGAGTCGTCATTCTTGGAACAACATTTTAGTCGTAGCGTGAATAAAGTTATGTTGAACTGTTCATACGTTTGATTTGAATTTTTTTAATGATCATTTTATGTGTCATTTGCAGAGTCACGTGGGTTTGTTTTTATACAAAATTCATTGGGTGGCTTCCCAATCTAAAAAAAAATATGTTAAGGTCGTCAGACAGGCTGAAGGTCCACTTGATTGTACGTGGCTATACCGTCGCTATTCTTGGAATAAAAATATAACTATATTAAATTAATACAAATTATGTACCGGATGTATGTACTTGCAAAGATATATTATTTCGATGACCGGATGTGTATGTTATGATTATCAACAATTATTAGTACATACATATTTCAAAAGCAGTCAAATAATCTGAATCTGATACCGTAAATACTTAGTTGGGATCACACATAGGTACTCGTATTTACGATTGATCTTCGCTTGCGATAACAATCATAAACATAAACATTAACTAGGATATAACTCTCCGAGTACTCTGTAGTCTGCATATTCAACCTATAGAGAGACCAAAACAAAAATACTAAATTTGGACAGAACATAGGATATGCACCTATGTAGTCAAGTAAGTTTTGAAACAATTCCCTATTCGGTTATCGCACAGTGCTGCACAGTGTGCAAGTGTGTCGTTCGCAAGCGAAACACGTGACGATAAGAGGTTATGTCGCGTCCGGTTTGTCGGCAGACACCAAATGAGGGAAACGGAAAAGGACGGAAGTTTACGAGGCACAGTCGTTACACGATGAGAATGCCTCTGATTCATCGACAGGCAAGCCCACTTTTTGTCTACATACAGACTTATACTTAATGTTATGTTATATTTATTTTTGAAGACAAAAATACAGTGCTCTAAACTCCGACCTTCATTCTTTCTGAGTGAATTCCCCGAGCCATTGAGATTTAAAAGCTTGATTCGGCTAGTTGGCGAAGGGCCTGATCGACCACCAGAGAAAGCAGCTTCCTCGCAAATGTTAGCTTAGCTAATTCAACAAGGAAATGCTTCTAGACGTTTATGTACGATGCCGCAATGGTCTCACCTTTTAACAGATTTAAGCATTTTTAAATTCTTTATTTTGTTATTTGATAATAATTAACCCAAGCCTTGCTTTGTAAAATTATTGCTAACTAGCTGGTGCCCGCGACTTCATTAAACGCAAAATAAAAGATGTAACGCCGACATAGGTACATTGACGCCTGACATTGTACTTTTGTCAATCGTTAGATCTTTATAGCCCAGTCAATGAAGCCGTAACTTTGCCATTTTGACCTGGGTGAGTAGAACCAACGGGAAAATGTGCGTTAATAATCCTGCAAAAACATATCAAAAATGCAGGGTCCTAAATCACCGGAATGATTTGCAAAAAAATTGCAAAAAGGTGAAAAAATGACTTTTCCTCAAATATCTCGAAAACTATAAGAGATATGAGAAAAAGTTTCAAATAATAGTTGTAGAAGATTTAATTCTCTACAAAAATGATTAGAATGAATTTTTGCGTATCGGGCACCGTTGGCACGGAAATCACGTTTAAAGTATGAAAAATTAAAAAATAATTTTTTTTTGGCTCAAAATAATTTTTTTTAATTTTCCAAATAGGAGTGATTTTTTCTGCATCCCCCGAACATTTCCTAAGAGATTACCCTTTCATTGTTGTACATTTATATTGTTTATAAACAATTAAAAACTTTAAAATTCATTTTTAGCCATCTTAAAATTATTTTTTTGATTTAATTTTCACACCAATCGATTTAGAATGAAGTTTTCTATAAGATTAAGTTATTTTTTTAGACAAAAAAAGATTCATCGAGATTTAGCTTAGAAATGGGTTTTGGGGAACTTTCTCAGGGATCCGACACTGGCGATGAGAGAGAAAGACTATAGTTATGTCTCGCTCGCACTCACACAAAATTTCTGCGCGTGCGCGGCGTACGAAAAAGCATGCGTGCGAGAGAGACCAACTTTTTCCAAATGAGAGGAAGAAGGATAGAGTGAGGCGCGTGCGCACAGCGATTAAGAGTATAAGTGCGACAAAGACAGATTTTTTTTACATAAGAGCGAGAAGGACAGAGCGACATGGGTCCGCTCAGCTCAAAAAATCGCGTTCGGCTCCGAGTTGCGGAATTTTTTTATTGATAAACGATCTCCAAAAACGTTATTTTAAGCTATATATCAATCGATTCAGAATCGAAAACTGAATCGGTTACACCCACTCCCATTTTTAACTTTTTTTTGTAAATTTTTTTTTTTAAATTAACTAATAAATGAGTCATTTTTCATCTGGAAAAAGTCATTTTAACCCATATATTAATCGATTCAGAACTGAATCGATTACACCTATTCCTGTTTTTGATTGTTTTTTGTAATTTTTTTTTTAAATTAACTAATAAATGACTCATTTTTCATATGGAAAAACGTCATTTTAACCCATATATTAATCGATTCAGAATTAAAACTGAATCGATTACACCTATTCCTGTTTTTGATTGTTTTTTGTAATTTTTTTTTTTAAATTAACTAATAAATGACTCATTTTTCATCTGGAAAAACGTCATTTTAACCCATATATTAATCGATTCAGAATTGAAAACTGAATCGATTACACCTATTCCTATTTTTGATTTTTTTTTTTGTAATTTTTTTTTTAAATTAACTAATAAATGACTCATTTTTCATCTGGAAAAACGTCATTTTAACCCATATATTAATCGATTCAGAACAAAACTGAATCGATTACACCTATTCCTATTTTTTATTTATTTCTTCCAACATTTTACTGTTAAATAGAGAAATAAACGTCTTTATTCGGACGTCATTCCAACCCAAGGCCCAAAAATTAATATATGGGTTGAAATGACGTTTTTTAGAAGTAGAAATCACTTATTTAATAGATAATTTAAAAAAAAAATTATCAAAAAAGTTAAAAATAAGAGTGGGTGTAATCGATTCAGTTTTCAATTCTGAATCGATTAATATATGGGTTAAAATGACGTTTTTCCAGATGAAAAATGAATCATTTATTAGTTAATTTAAAAAAAAAAATTACAAAAAACAATCAAAAACAGGAATAGGTGTAATCGATTCAGTTCTGAATCGATTAATATATGGGTTAAAATGACTTTTTCCAGATGAAAAATGACTCATTTATTAGTTAATTTAAAAAAAAAATTTACAAAAAAAAGTTAAAAATGGGAGTGGGTGTAATCGATTCAGTTTTCGATTCTGAATCGATTGATATATAGCTTAAAATAACGTTTTTGGAGATCGTTTATCAATAAAAAAATTCCGCAACTCGGAGCCGAACGCGATTTTTTGAGCTGAGCGGACCCATGTCGCTCTGTCCTTCTCGCTCTTATGTAAAAAAAATCTGTCTTTGTCGCACTTATACTCTTAATCGCTGTGCGCACGCGCCTCACCCTATCCTTCTTCCTCTCATTTGGAAAAAGTTGGTCTCTCTCGCACGCATGCTTTTTCGTACGCCGCGCACGCGCAGAAATTTTGTGTGAGTGCGAGCGAGACATAACTATAGTCTTTCTCTCTCATCGCCAGTGTCGGATCCCTGAGAAAGTTCCCCAAAACCCATTTCTAAGCTAAATCTCGATGAATCTTTTTTTGTCTAAAAAAATAACTTAATCTTATAGAAAACTTCATTCTAAATCGATTGGTGTGAAAATTAAATCAAAAAAATAATTTTAAGATGGCTAAAAATGAATTTTAAAGTTTTTAATTGTTTATAAACAATATAAATGTACAACAATGAAAGGGTAATCTCTTAGGAAATGTTCGGGGGATGCAGAAAAAATCACTCCTATTTGGAAAATTAAAAAAAATTATTTTGAGCCAAAAAAAATTTATTTTTTAATTTTTCATACTTTAAACGTGATTTCCGTGCCAACGGTGCCCGATACGCAAAAATTCATTCTAATCATTTTTGTAGAGAATTAAATCCTCTACAACTATTATTTGAAACTTTTTCTCATATCTCTTATAGTTTTCGAGATATTTGAGGAAAAGTCATTTTTTCACCTTTTTGCAATTTTTTTGCAAATCATTCCGGTGATTTAGGACCCTGCATTTTTGATATGTTTTTGCAGGATTATTAACGCACATTTTCCCGTTGGTTCTACTCACCCAGGTCAAAATGGCAAAGTTACGGCTTCATTGACTGGGCTATTATTTTTAGCGTTTAAATTCTATTCTAACTAGTTACTGGTAAAAGAATATTTTGAATCGGATTAGTAGTTTCGAAGATTACCTACATACGAACTTTACCTCTTTATAATGTTAGTACAGATATAAAGTTTAAATGTTTTATTAAAAAAATTTAGTACATTTCTTTTTATTTTATTTATTTTATTTTAATGACTCATTAAATTGATTTTTAACACAGAGGTAGTCTACTGTTTGCGGAATCTCTTCGTGGACATAGGTAAAGTAGTCTTTAAGGAATTACATAAGACAAACAAAACCCATTGGAGTAATTCTTGTAATCTGAGATAAATTAAAAACAATACCAGTGTATTTATTATGTAATTTTGAATCCCTTGTTTTACACTTTCACCGTTCGCACGGTCACGTTCGAGAGCCGACTCTCGTGGACTTCGCGGATACTTTCTACCTTGACTTCCAGCCAACCGCTGGCCTTTGTAGATAGTTCGTTCATTTTACTAAGCCAGCTCTTAAACAAAACTTTATGGACTTTATTGGTAATTTATGAAAATTAAAATTAAAATTTATTAATAAGTAAACTTTTTAATACATTATTATAACAATGTAACAGTTGTTACAAAAATATTTTGCTACTTGATATACGTTTACAGTTTACATAAATAAATAGGTAGTTTTTCTAAATTTTAAATGTCAAAATATTTAGACTAAAGCACGGAGATTGATTTTTATATATAAAGAAAAGGAAGATATATTACAAACCGTTGCGTGGTTTAGGTGAAGTTAACTGTTATACAGACAGACATACAGACAGACAGACGTGGAAAGCGAAAGCGGAATCTTCTTTCATACTATGAAAAGACGATTTGACCCTTAATTGCAGACTACTTACATTTAACGGTAACGACACTATTATCTAATAGGAAGTAACGGTACAAAACTATAAAATATTTATGACGTCAAAGTATTTCGATACAAGTTGTAAAGTTTACGTGAGTGACGCCGCCAATGACGAAAGAGTTGTAATGGTATCCACTCGAGATTCAACGAAGAAATCAAACTTGTAGTAGTTAATGTCAACGCATGACTACTGCGTCAAACTGGCGTCATCAGAAGCCTGCATGACGTGCCTTCGACATGTTACGATCGTGCGACTCGAATATCAACTGAATTAATTATTTATTATTAATCATTTTATTATTAATCTTTATCCATTTATTTTGCAACATAATTTTGATTGTGATGTGAACACTTCTATTAATGGATTAGACCGTTCATTTCAAAACGCTTTTTTGTATGTCATTTTAAACAGCTCCTTCCACTTGCATCCACAGCTTGGCTCCACATGTGGATCCGCGGATACCTTTATCTCCTCTTAAGTCCACGTGTGGATCCATGGATACCTTTATCTCCTCTTAAATCCATGTGTGGATCCGTGGATACTTCTTTTTCCTCTTCTATCCACCAGGTGTATCCGTCGATATTACATATGACTGAAATATTGTTGTTCTCTATAATAAGTGTCACTTTAGGCTAAAATGCTTTTCATTTTGTTTTATTACCTTTTTTGACACAATAAATAATTAATTAAATCTGTTGTTTAAATATTATGAACCTACTTTAATACACTACTGTGTACCTATCTCAAAAGAACATCCTACGCAGACACTTGTCAAATCCTTGATTTGTCAAATTAGAGATTGGTCAAAACCTAAATTGGTCAATTACTTAATTCGTCAAATGAGCTATTTTAAGCTAGAAAAGATGGGCATATATCTTTTACCAAGTCTATTAACTTAACATGTACCTAATTATTTTTAAAACTAGAAACAAACAAATTTGTGAAAGTAATTTGTCTGTCTGTTACCTATTTACGTCTTAACTACTCAACCGATCATCGTGAAATTTTGCATACATATTCTCAGGGATACAAGAAAGGATATAGGGTACCTTTCATCCAGAAAAAAGTACTGTTTCGGAGGGATCATCCAAAATTAAGAAAACTTTCACAACAATATCAATCTTCATCAGACGCAATATTTTTCTTCTTTGTGCTGAGAAATAATTAACATTTTCGGATCCGGTCATTGTCATGCTTGTACACTAGTTATTAGAAAAAAAAAAGAAATTATATCAAGGGGTTTTCAGAATAATATTTATGAGAAAAAGAACAAAGGTCCTGAAATCATAGTTCCACTTGGATCCACTTAGCAGATTGTGGATTCAAGTGGCATAGAAAAATATTAGTATTTTTGGATCCCCTCGTTTGTGGATCGAAGTGGCATATAAAATTATGTGTATTCTTGAATCCCCTCAATGGTAGATTTAAGAGGAAATAAAAGTATCCGCGGATCCACATGTGGAGCTAAGCTGTGGATCCAAGTGGAAGGAGCGTTTTAAACTACTCATAACTTTGATGTGTTTCTAATGTGCAACGTATTAGGATATAGGTATATATGTATTATTAACAATAACGTTATCTTTAAAGTGAAAAATACTCAGAAAACAATTAGTTACTTACTTAGGTATTTTTTGTTAATTGATTTCTCATAATAAATCTTTTGTTCTTATACTTCTACCTTATGGTTTTATAGCTATGAATAAATTTGACATTTTATCAGTGGGGTTGACTCTCCTAGAAGAACTTATACAAAAAAAATATATCGTAATGACTTATGTACTGTACCTGGTGCCCGCAATTTCGTAAGCGCTGTAGTTCGTTTTTTTTTTTAAATCCCAAAGGAACCTAAAAAGTATCCCATACTTAGTAAAATCCACGTAATCATGAATACATCAGTGAAAACCGCATCCAAACCGGTTAAGCCGTTTCTAAGATTAGCGTACACAAACGCACAGACAAACAGACAAAAATTCTAAAAACTATTTATTAATATTGTAAGTACATACTTATAGGATGTACTACATTTATAAATTGTAGTCACAGTAGGTAAGCGTCTGTTTCTCCGCTAACTTCTTCTAAACCACTTAACGGATTTTGTTACGGTTTTCGTTAATGGAAAGAGCGATCAAGGAGGAAGGTTTGTGTGGGTACCAATAACTTGCAGAAAAATTGCATCCGTGCAAAGCCAAGGGCTGGCCGTTTGTGAACTATAATTATATTACTATACAAAAGATGACTCAAAAGGTGTGGCGTAATTATAAACATGTTAGGTATATCTACTACCATAAGCCGGCTTTATCATAGACATTCACAATTCTAAAAGGTTCCTCTATTTTATTCCTGGTTTACATATTGGACCTTAACTATTGGACTTGTTTTCTGGTCTTCTGGTGGTTACGATGGTCTTCTGTAAAGGGGAGGTTACTGCCGTCAGATGTAAAGCATCTGTCGTCATTCTGTCATTTAACAAATTACATAATTATTAAATCTCTACTAGTTATACAAGTCGGAGATGAAAAAGGATTTCGATCGCCTATTTCACATAATTTGGTTACAAAACTAGGACATTTTCGTGAAGCGTGGCTGGGTTCAGTTAGATATTTCTATATAAATACACAGATACCACAAGCAACATAACGTCAACACTATTCATGTACATTATGTATACAATAGTGGTTACAAATGATCGTTATGACCTATCCAAAACAACAAAGAATCCGCTAACTCGGTCGACAGTTAAAACGTATGAGACAAAGAAACTGTGCTCCAACCATTACACAAATTGTAAAGTCCAGTGCATGGATATAATAGTTGAGACCAAATATTTTTTGTAATACTTATTTAGTTAGTATATAATAAATACATTATGTACTAGTTAAAGTAGTTTTTTTTTTTGCTAATAACGCGCCTTAAATGCTTAAGGCCAGGCCCTGTGAAACTAAGGGAACTTTAAATAAATGTGCTGAGTCAACCACATATCTGATCAATGTGGAATTTACATATATATATTTTGAGACCTTTATCTGTAAATTATCAAGTCAGAAACATAATTAGGTGATTTTCATTCGATACATTTTTTGATCGAAATCGGCGCCTTTTCCGGAGAATATTACATTTTTCTACTAAACGGCTTGAGTTATATCGCCAAAAAACTGCTCGTAGCAAGGAAACATTGTTTACCAGTGATTGTCAAAATAAAATAAACTTAGGTTTATTTTTACTCCTATAATTAACGAAAACAATTTTGAGACTTACGTTGTTTAGTTCCGAGCTAGTGCACACCAAATCATGCTTCAAATAATGTACGCAATATTCAACCTTACGTAAGCTGTATCTTGCGATATATTAAAAAAAAATCCTAGAGAGCCGCCGCAACTTGTAACTCTCGGGTGGCGGGACGTGGGCGGAGCGAGCGTAGGAATTTTTTTCGTGGGGCCTGCTCTTAATATGTTCAAACACAATAATAAAGGAGCTTCTCAGACTTTGTACAAACAAAGCAATATTTTCCTACTTACACGTAGCCTATCTACTACTTACTATCATTTTAAGAATTAAAAATAAATTATTTTACGTAAATTTGTCTTTATATATAAATATCGTAGAAATATCGTAGATGCCGCTATGAATGTTTCACCCTCCCTTATAATTCTTTTCCACTGGTCTCTCCCTATTCGGTACATTAACTTATAGGACTTGAGTACACATGTTCAGTAAATTCTAAATTGGTTTTTCTAATTGCGATATAATAAACCAGGGGGCCTACTATCAACTCTTAATACGATTTAATTTAGGACCTAAACTGAATTGCATTCTTCGTTTTACGATTCAATTTAGGTCGACACCTAAACAAAATCGCATTCCAATATCATTCACTCTTTTAATGGTAAATTCGTACCATCACCTTACTTTCTTTCCCGCTTCGACCCTGGAATTTGTGATTCAGAGACAAATGTGGTTTTTTTTTTACGATTTCATTCGTTCTTTTAGGTTTTTTAGCGATTCAAATGAGGCGCTGTTTTACTAAGGTGATGGTACGAATGTTAGCGATTTTGTTTAGGAACCTAAATTGAACTGAATCGTCTTTTAAAAGTTGATAGTAGGCCCCCAGTACATTGTTTTGAAGCGCAATTCTACTCAGACAATCAAATTCAGTTAGTTAAAGTACAGGGGCCGGCAACGGTCAAACAGTCCAACCGCCATTTTTTTTTCTTGCATGTGAAAAAGCAGTGAATCAAACTACAAAAAAAGTTGTTTATTTATAAAAGTTTTATTCATTAAAAATATGTTTATTTGTCTTTGTAGTAGTAAGTACTACAATGAAATACAATCTTCTGTTTAAACAATCAACTGAATTTTATAAGGTGTTAGATCGTCCCGCAAACAGAAGGACATAATGACACGATAACCGTGATTTATAACTTGAAAAATCGTGACTGACAATCCTTGCAGCCGAATTTGGCAGAATACGGTATATGTAATATCGAACGAGGCCAGCCAATGCGGGGTCAACGTACGGCAGCATGTCGGCACTCGTATGCAGTGCCGTCTTAAGTCTATTCGGCGCCGGGGTGCGGGGCTCAGCCTGCGCCCTCGTTTTCTTTTACACTGCAGCGTGGCACGCGACCGACGACACACTGCAGTATGAAAGGGGTCCTAGTCAACCAAGAAAACACAATACACGTAATTTTGATAATTTGTTTATTTTTCTAAAATACAAAACTAAAATTAAACTTAAATTATACAAATTAAACCCAATTATACAAATAAAAAACAAAACTATTCTCCATTCGAGACATTATGTCCAGTTTCTGGAATTAACACTCTAGAAAAGGTACCTACTTTTTCAAAAAAGTGAAGAATTATACTTTTATTTTAACATGAAAAAGAACATGATGCAAAAACAAAGAAAAGAAGGAACCTGTTAGTTGAGAAATCAATAGAATTATGAGTTAATTACAATTAACAGTGATTGTAATGGCGAAAAACACCAGCAATCCAAGTTCCAACTCTCGTTTATATTATTATTTAATTGCTAAATATCTATTTATTGTATGTACATACATCAAACAAACTCAATTTTTCTTGCTTTTGAGTCGGCAAAGATTTTAATTAAATCATTTATTTTTATATTAATTTTGGATTCTATACTTATAATAGCTAAGTTTGTCAGTCTGTCTTGGGTCATGGTTGACCGAAGATAATTTTTTATTAATTTTAATTTTGAAAAGGATCGTTCACCTTCAGCTACTGTAACAGGCAGTGTTAAATATATACGTAGAGATGTTGAGATATTAGGAAATGAGGAGATTAAATTATTAGAATATATATAGCTTAAAATATTAGTGGGAGTGCTTGTTGATGCATTGGGAAAAAACATTGGTAACAATTCTAATTCATTATATAAATCCTCCCCGTCAATATCAAATCTATTTTTAAATGTTAGTTTTTGTTGGAGCCGAGAACATTGAGATTTTTTTTCATGCAACTCTAATTTCCTCCAGCATTCAATGTTTTGGAAGAGTGAAAAAACTGAATTGTGTTCCGTCAGCAAATCGAATCTCTCATTTCAATGAATGAGCGCCCATTTCAAATGAACTCACACTTTATTGACTTAGAGATCATTTTGCTTCAAGTGCGGGCGACCGGGCGGCAATGTGCCAAGTTTTATACACTCTCTTTGGATTAGAGATTTTGCCGCGCGCGTGTTGTATTAAATAAAATTTTTATTTGTGTAGTAATAAGAGTCATTTTAGCTTGCACATCATGAGCGGTATGACAAGCGCCGAAAGCGTAATAAAAGTAAAACAATGATTATTTTTGATGACTATTTTTTTTATATTTACTTTTGGGCATACGTATTTGTCGTAACAAGTATATTAAACTGTGCAATGGCGTTAAATTCAATGAAATATCTAAATATTCAGGGTTCGGCAAGGCGCCCCCGGGCGCTCTGCGCCCGGGTGCACCGCACCCCTTGCACCCCCGGGTAAAGACGGCCCTGCTCGTATGCGCGCACGCATTGTGGAGGGGGTGACCTTCCTGCTACCCCAGTCCGTACGAATTTAACTGCATTAAAATGATTGCACCAATCATCAACTTATCCCTTCGGCGATGCGGCACGGCGCGTGCCCGTAATGACTTGAATACAATCTAAAATATTTCACATTGATCTTGGAGATTATTATAAAAGAATCCGAAAATTTTAAATTACACGACGACCTTGTCTTTTGGGACATAAGGCTTGAATTTGTAAATACGTTTGTATGGCCACCATCTGCTGAGCAGGTGCGCGTTTAGCATGCAAGGCTTCGTTTGCGCCCGCGCATAGGCAGGTGTCGATCGTCAATGCTGGCGGATGTTTCAAGTTTTTTTTTTTTTTTTGTGGATTGCATTTGAAAAATATTTGACGTCGTAACAGTGTTATTTGAAAAATAATAGTAAAATGTGTTTCTCATCTACCAAACTTGTAAAAGGTACAAAACAAAGTGGATATTCGCTTATAACTCTTTGTTTACTTATTACTTCTAAACTAAGCAACGGATTTGGAGCAGCTGTTGTAGTTTTTATAGAGGATAAAATTTGTAAAAAAAAAAATCGTCAGGAAATATTTCATTGTACAGGAAATACTTTTAAATGAAGTGTTTTTTTATTCATTATCATAAACTACTACAACAAAAATTATACTACCCTCTACTAGTAAAAGTAGCTCCTCTATACTGAAAATGTTGATGACCTTTTTGGAATATCACTGGTCGTTTTCTATTTTTATTTGAAATTACTGGGTTCTTTTATAATGAACCACTGCCCATCTTCACAGTACATACTTATTTCAGACTGTATGCTCAAGATGAGTCTCTAGTAGCTTATAATTATTATAATGCGTTACTTTGTGGACTTGGGATTAAAAAAAATACAATTTTTTTTAGTTAGCAACACACCTTTAGTTACCTCTAAAGTAAAGGAGTAGTTTACATGTGAGGCTATAAACTAGGAATACTACACATATATAGGTAATTACAAATAAAAGCCACAGACAAATCTGAAGAAAAAAAGCAATTTACATTACATGTGTAAATAGATTATTTGGAAAATGTTGTGTTAATTTATGACCAATTAAAAATAACTAGTGTCAGCCATACCCTCTTTATGTGAGCAAATAAAATAAAGGGTTCCATTAGGCATGCTGGTGAATGACATTACCCTATCGCAGCTTGCCAGTTGTTGGGTTTTTCGTAATTATTAGTCACGTTTAATATAAGCAATGCATGAGGCGATACTGATTGTCATTTCATTATTAAATGATGAGGAGATGAGTAACCGCCACCTTTACAATCCCAAAAAATGATAAAGAATCAATGGAAATATTGTATAGTTAGTTACTTATAGATAAGTGTAAAACACTAATGTTATTAAACAATCAATATTCTTACATCCATGGATTAATTTTATTAGTCTCAATCATTAATCTATGGTTGGATCTAATAGATAGATCATTAAACTATGCTTACATCACTACAAATGATTAACTTCAAGACAACACAGTACACAGTCCTTAGACCATTTAAAAATTTTTTTAAATTGCCTTCCCTTGAATTTTTTATTGCATAGAGATATTATCTGTAAGGAATTTCAAAACAATACCTCTTAACCACAGATATGCTACAAGTACTTTAATGCATTTCCCTTTCCCATTTCCTTTTCCCTTCCTAATCTCTTATCCTTAAAGCAGTTATTACACTATTCAATTTGTAGGAAACCAATTTAGGAAATCGGAACAGATTGGACCCAATTTAGATTTTATCTATTTTCAATTCTATGTCTTCGATTTAGAAATCAATTTAGTGTAGTGTGATCACTAGTTCAATAGTAGGTAGGTAAGTGTAGGTTTAGTGAAGGTTCCTAAATTGGTTTCCTACAAATTGAAAAGTGTAATATAACTGCTTAATACTAATATGGTCGGCAGCGCACTTGTAGTTCCCGTGGCGTTGCTTGTGTTATAGGCGACGGTAGCCACCTAACATCAAGTGGACTAGAAGCCTAGTGTCTCACGACCTTAACATTTAAAAATGTTATCATTCTGAGAAATGAAAAATAAATACACTGAGTTAAAAATGGCAGTGTGCCGTTAGTTATTTTTGCGCAACTAAAACAATAGCCGAAACGTGTGGCACACATTAAACACAATCAACCGTTTGAATGGCGCGGGAGGGCACAGCCCTGTCTGGATAAAACTTTAATGAGCGAGGGCTAAAAGGGGACTCGCGACGTCACGTCACTTTGTGCGTGATAAAGGTTACGTTAAAAATAAAAGCCAAGTGCTTTAAAGTGTCGTGCGTTTAAATGTTGTGGAAACACCGCATTAAATGACAAAAAAACAGTGTCGGCGAGTATAAACGAAACAACGTATTGTCCATTCTCCTTCAAAAGAATTTTGAGAAGATAGGGAATGAAAA